>OY728151.1:98327444-100827444 GCA_963277665.1 Viscum album | reverse complement strand
ACAACCTCTCCACCATAGGACTTTATCTCCCCAAAAATCTTCATGTATGAAAGATAGAACAAGATGACATAAGAATAAATCCATCACTCATCTTGTGAGGTGAAAGGTCTGTATTAAAGAAAAGAGACTCATCTAAAGGTTAACAACTCACACACAACTCCAAGATCAACACACCAAGATCATTACATGTCTCTAAACCAAAGAACGAATGAAAACCTAGCATAGGTCTCCCCACCATTTAATATTAACCAAAATGGTGTAACATAAGAAAAGAACATCTCTTATACCCAAAGAAGAGACTTCAAAAACTCACTAATAAGAAACATCTAAGATCTATCATCCATAATAAAGGTGAATAACAGACAAGGATTCATACCCTCGGTAAGAACTCGACGATAACATAGGATTTTTAAAATCGAACCTCATACCTCAATGAGAACATCAAATAAAACTTCATCACCACCTGGTTCCTGGTCTATCAAAAAAATCAACATCATCCTAGTAACCCAATTACATTCACAAGGTCTATCCAAGTCCAATCAGAAAGAGATCACACATCCATGTCTGTTCACAATAAGGCATTATACTCTCACGAGGGAGAGCATCCATTACATCAAAATTGATCTCTAACCATCTAGTCAAATCAAAAGGGTAAAAAGAAACAATAATCCAAAAACATATGAAGGATTCTTAGTAAAATATTCAACTCTATAACTAGAAGAACAATAAACATTAAGGAACTAAATTCAATCCAAAAAGGAAGGTTAAGTATTCATGTGTTCATATTCAAAAGGCACAACCATATAGATCTCAAGAAAAAGAAACCATTCTCACATCATCAATTCACAAATGACCCAAACCATGTTATATAAGATGTCATTCACAAAGATCCCAAAATAAAAGGTTTTAAAATAGACAAGACATAAGAAGGAAAAACATAAATAGTTTCCACTCTAAAAATGAAAACAAAATTTGGATAAATATCAACCACATCTGTTATCTGACTACAGAAAACTGGAATCTCCTCCACTATGTGAAAAATTCACTCTGATGCCTATGGGTGGATCCCTATTATCACAAATCATATATTTCCCCATAGTTAGGCGATTATTCTTGATGGAAACTTCACTTTATATTATCTTATCTTATAGAACTTATTAAGGTGACCCAAACAGCCACACCATTTACAAACTCTGAAATATTTGAAACAAAAATTCTCAGAAGGACCAGGTTATCTGCACTAGAAACACATGGTATTCCTCTTATTTTCTTGAATAGACTATCCTTCCTTAACTAAAAATAAGGAATTTATCTATTCACGTTTTATTTCTAACTCCACTTTATCTGAGAAATCCTTATTGAGAATCCCCAAATAAGAGATAAACTCAGATGTAAGAATTATGGTTAATAGGTATGGGTGAAGACCTTTTCTAAAATAGATACACTTACTGAAATCATTAAAACAGTCTCAGATATGAAACATATATAATGTGAGAATTAGTTGGAATACTTCAGAGTCGATATTTTATCTTGACTAAAACCCATGAACTCAGTAGTGTTATCCTTCTTTACTTCCTTAGGATGCTTGCATCAAATAAAGATTAACTTGAAGAATTTATAATGCATTATTTCATGTAGACATGTGGGAATCACAGCTTCCCACCACTCTTAGATAGGTTCTTTAAATAAAGATTCGATAGACTTAACCTTTAGAGTATCAAGAGTCATGAGAGAATAAAAAATCTAATCAAATTCTTCAATAAACATTACTTCATCAATAGAACGTCGTTCTCATTTATAAGAAAGTAGATGAAAATCTAGGAATTCATGGATGGTGATCAAAGACTAGAAGGTCTATAGATCCACCACTCTGTACAGAGTCTGGGTACAGTCAACAACACTAGACACAACCTATGGAAAACATGAAGAACGACCCTATGGATCTGACCATTGGACCAAAATTTTACCTTTACATAAGGACATTCTAGGAGACATTTTTGAACTTCACAAAACATAGAAATATCAACTATGGAATAACAAAAACCAGAAACAATAAATCCAACAACTATCAAACAATCCATAAACCACTTTATCAAAGCATTATTGATTTTGAAACACATCATATTTCATCATTTATAAAACATATCTCTTTCTTTTCAAAATGATAAATCTCGATATAAATAAATTCAAGTTTCAAAAACCCTTTATCAGAACATAACCCCATTTTCCAAAAAATCAAAACCATTTCCACTTAAATCCATTAAAAACAAAAATTCTTTCTTGAAAAGTTATTTTAACTCATCACATAAGAGTGTTTAAAAATAATTTTACAAACAAAAAATTTCATAAAACTCACATTATTTTAATTGAAATCACTTTTCCAAAGAACTCAACAAAACTTTTTTAAATCCAAAACATTGGTTTTTACAAAGGATTTAAATTCATCTATAAGGGATTAAAGCTAAAACATCCACACAAGCGAATGCATCATACCATATCAATAACTCTCCTAACTAAACTCACTCATGTAAAGTCACATGAAAGATAAAAAAGAAGGTGCCAAGTTTGGGATAATGTATAACTATGCATGGCTTGGTAGCATGGGCTGTTAAATCAAAAACTGATATCACAACTGTTCTAGGATTTACATTCACATGAGACAAACCAATACCTCGCAGTTTACCATACCATTAAGGTGTAGTGAAACACTGGTAATCCTTCCATTCCAACCCAAAACTCATAAAAGACTCCCCAAATAAAATATAATCTCATATGGACTCTAAATATCATTTTCCATGAGAAAAAAATAATTAAAAGGAAGTCCCAAGTCCCCACTTTCCATGGTAACTCAAGTATCCTTGGGAAGAGGTAGTGAACAAGCACCCAATAACGAACTAACTCTTGAGTACCGACACATTCTTAAATATCCTTTCTATAATTACTCACACAAAATAACTTAAGGGATTTTAAATTCAAGTACTCCCCTTTAAGGAATGACCTCATTTGATACCATTTTTTAAAAACCAACCTATAATACCATCGAAACTGATATCTGAATTTATTATCTACTAACCAAAATATTGTTAAAATCTCTATGAGATAGTGACAATAACCTAGTAATTAAAAAATAAATATTGGTAATGATTTCACTCTCAAAATATTACAATAATCAAAGTACACTGTAGAAACATATTTAGATACATACATCAATATAATCATAAAATGTACAAGGAAATGATACAAAAATAGGAATAAAAATATATTATAAAACCCCATATTCTGGCAGTCCAGGACCACCCACCATGTCTCAAATAGCTCACCCTTGGTCACCCTAACTCAAAACCAAAATGGAAGGTGAGAGCATGAACACCTGTTATAAGATCATAAAGGTTTCAAACACCAAATGGTACAAGAGGGGTGCGAGATAAAGATACCAGTGGGATTCCAAAAATTATTCTATTAAGTTACATAATAAGTTAAGTAAAATATTATAATATAGTATTACAATAAATAGAGTACCAGTATTTGTTTAAAAATATATTTTTAAACATTTAAAAAATCATTTAACAAAATAGAACTATAAAATATGACATTTCAAAATTAAAAAAAATTACATTTTCTTGAAAATATTTGAAAACAATTTAACAATATAGATTCAGATAATCAATAAAAGATGAGAATATGCACAAGATATATAAATCTGAACAAGATTCAATACAATAGATTCAGGGTATATAATAACAATAAATGAATCAGGTAAGAAAACTTTAGTGATAAATAGTGAAAATGAATTATTTCATGTACATAGATAAATTATAAGGATTCCATGGGTACAACCTATGTAGGATACTAATTACACCTCATAATAGCTAATAAAATTACAACATGACTAATTTTTGGTCTTACATCGAGTCTCAGGGGTATCAAAAAAGGCAGTTCTAGGCACACTTGCTTTCTTGGCCACATGCCCACAGCCTAAACCTTTTATATTCTCTATGAATCCACTATAATTGTTTGAATTATCTAGTAAATAATATATCTAGTTCATCCCATCTTACTATACAGGTTCTCATGACTAGTCAAAAGAGGTGAGTGAGAATACCAAGTTTCGAGTATCAAAATGGGGACCCTTATCCATATCAGTCATTGGAAATGGCCCTAAAATCACATATCACTCTCACCCATAAACTCCCTTAAAGTAAATAATCTCTTTTTCAAAATCCAACAATGGGATTTACAAGAATCAAGAATGTTACATTAAAGGATTATTACAAGATAGGATCTTCATAAAGTGCCAACAAGGCCACCAAGGATCATCCATTCAATTCAAATCTTTTTATAAAATTAAACATTAAAAGGGTAATAACACCTTATTCCTTTAACAAATAATCTTAATAATTCCAAATGGGTCTTTAAGACAATCATTTATTTCAAATAAACCCAAAATATTTTATAGGATATATTATAATTTTAAAAGGTTTGAATATATTTGAAAACATGGGTTTACATCCTCTTTCCATGCGAACAGATAATTTATTTCAAATATCCCAAGATAACCCATTTCAAAACAAAGTTAAAACCAATAAAAGAGGGTTATTTATGATTTCATAAATTCAATAATTTTAAATATTTAGAAAAAATCAAATAGTTCAACTGATTCTATTCAAATCAAGGAATTTACTTTTAAGAACAAAAACATGATCCAAATACCTCAATTTCACGAAAACCACCTTTTAAATTTAATTGTATATAAATAAAAACAAACATGGAATTACTAAATTCAAAACAATTGTGATAGATTAATATTATATCCATTCAATTAATTCCATTTTCAATTTGAAGAGAACATGGATAAAGAATTGGTCATATGGAATTTTGAGGAGATGTTTCATAAAACATGTGTTAGAAATTTAGAAACATGTATCTATTAATTATCAAGAAATGGTTAATTACAAATGAAGTAAAATCAAAGAAACATATACTTATAATATTTGGAATCTAACCACAATGAGTCTCAAATTTGTCTCTTCTATTGGTGATCACCATATCTAAGAAGAGAAATATTAATAAGAGAGAAGACATCCTTTATCTACAATTTCACATCAATCAACCAT
The DNA here is from genome assembly GCA_963277665.1 of Viscum album. Classification (NCBI taxonomy): domain Eukaryota; kingdom Viridiplantae; phylum Streptophyta; class Magnoliopsida; order Santalales; family Viscaceae; genus Viscum; species Viscum album. The sequence continues at coordinate 100,822,330 of OY728151.1, read as the reverse complement.
GATTCACAAGGCCATGATAACCTATAGGGATATGTAATTAAGGTAATATTGGAGATTCAGATCAATAAGAAAATACATACTAAAAGGTGTTGATTGCTTCAATCGGCACTTTGATCCATCATGAAATGAGGTTTGGAGAGCCTAAATGGATCTAGGTTGCTCCCAAGATCTAAAGAATCGAGTATAGGTTTGAGTGGGAGGTATTTAGTGTTAATTAGGTGGGTTTTATGAATTTAATTAAGATTTTTGGGGCTTTAATTAATATTCACATGGTTTCCTAGGTTAGGTCTTATGGTTAGTACTAATCATATGCCTAACCATGGGCCCCAAAAAAATCCCCATGATGTGCTGCAAACATAGGCTTCACACTTAGTTTAATTATGAAAAAACCATGTTACCCCCTTCTATCGCAATTTCACACTTTTTTAAACCATTATCAAACTGTGAATAAGCCCAAAAACCTTCAAAAATGTCTATAAAAACCCCATAACTAATCCAAAAATATATCCATTCATTGAGTACTCAAATAAATGGGTCAAAACACATAAATTCTGGTAATATAATTTTTTAATTACATTAAGGGGGAAATATTTGGTGGAAAATCTATGATGGTTTTTAAAATATGACCCATATTTCATTTTCTATAAATATTGTTATTTGGGAAGCATGATGGATGAAAGTTATAGGTAGACTAGCCATAGATATGTGTGGTGATGACTTCGGGTGACATCACTTTCTCTACACTTTATTTTTATTGATTCATGTAGACACTAAATGTTATGGATTTTTTAATAAAATAAGTGACATGAATTGGTCACCCAAATCATGAGCAGAGTAAATTTATTAAAATAAAATGGTAAAATACAAGAACAAGGTGTAAAGATCATATACCAACAGGGTAATGATGGGATACAAGCTGAGATCTCGAATAAAATCAAACAAAAGCTCAAGTTTCAAAAAACATGAAAAAAATTCCTATCATCAACCTTTCAATGAAATCCACTAAAAATTGTAATGGAATAAGAGTCTCTACCCATTGTGGGAACCACATACCTACAAGCCACCAAGGTAAAATCAATTGTTCAATACATTAAATTTGAAGCCGAACAGAAGAATTCTCGAGCACTAAGAAAAATAAGTTAGATCAGTTCATCACAAGTCTCCAATGAGCATGTTCAAAAACATGTAATACACTCATCATAACAATACTAGTATCCTAAATAACTTATTGAAGAACCAAATTGTCACATTGAGAGAAGTATATTCCTCCCCCATAAATATATCAACAAAATTAAAAGAAAATAGACACTAAATGTTATGGTGTTGGGTCACTACTTGGAAAAAATATATTTGGTATTATTATACTCACCCATACATGCCCAATTTTGTATCTTTCTCTTTGTGTACATGTAGTAAAATAATGTGGGATGTGGATGATCATGAATCCATGAGATTTATGGAAGATATGTATTGTTGATAGAGTGTAGATATTATGATTACAACCACCTATGTGTCACTGGGATTGTGATTGCAACTATTTGGGATGAGTGAGTTTTATCTATGGATTACATTGTATTACCTTACATTGTATCATAGATAATTTTTATATGTATGAATCTATTACATTGTTCATTTTTTTTATTGCATACATGTCACGGTAGAAGTGTATTTTTTATAATAGGTGACCGGTTGATTTAGAGGTAATTCCTCCCATATTATGCAGAAAACTCAACATTTGTCATTATCCCCTATCCAAGTAAAGGAAATATTAGAGAGTTCACAAACTAGTAAGTTAGGATTTGTTGTTACCAGAGTGATAGGATGGATTATGATGTTGTGAATAGGTGAGGTTAGTTTTGATAGACTACATAGTCTCTTACTAAGAATATCTTGTACATGTGTTCACAATATAGGACTTGTAATGGTTGTGGAAGATGATGTATATCTAATAATGGATCATAATGATGACACATGACTTAGATATTAGTATGATAAATAAGAATTAAAAGGGGGAACCATGTATAGAATAGATCTAATATATGATTTTCTAATTGCCTGTTTGATTTGGGTGCATCTGCATATAATCTACATTGGCCGAACTGGAGAAGGAGTTACTGACCTCATCATCATTTACTATGGGTCTAAGGTTTAGATACTCTTTTTGGTATTGTGGGTTGGGATTATCAAGGTTGATATATTTCATTTTTCATCGATGGTTTTGATGATGAGAGGGAGATACCATATAGTATATTTTTTGAATGGATCATGATAAATTGATTTTAAAGGGAGTAAGAATATATAGATTCTAGTCAGTTTTTATGGTGTTATCGATTCCCTATGGGATGATAGAAAATTTCATTGATGATTTTTAGATTTCGTATTTTGTGTGATGAGTTGGTTGAAAATTTTGGAACTATTTTTTTTTTGATATTTTAATAACCGGGGAATTCTACGATAAGTCAAGAGTTATACCTCTCATTTTTCACTGACTGGTGTACCATCAGTTGATATTTTGATGTTTTGGGATCTTTGGGATCAAATTAGACCAGTATAGGAATAGTGAGAGCTAAGGGATCTAGTGGTGTTGAGTGCTATAGAGATAAATTCTACCCATGATAGGATTTCTCAGGGACAACACACATGAATAATTCTCCAAAGTGAAGTAAATATAGAATTTAATCCCAATTATAAATAAGGGGATTCCTCATATGAATGAAATTTGGATCTTCTCATTTTGGTTGAGACTTTCTATCAATTTGGTTCTCTATGCATATCATGGAGGTTCTCTATAGTGATTAGTGGGAGCATTGTGGAAAGGATTGAGGACATTTATTTCCATGAAATATTTAATGTTGACTCACTCTTCTCTAGTTAAGTGATATGTTCGGGTGTAGACCGGATAGTTTGAGGCCATTTTTACATGGACAGAACCACCCACTCCTGAAGTAGGGGCATGGTTTTCAATTAATTCTCAACCATTGTGTTCCATGGTTGGGAAAAATGGTTCATATATGAGACGTCATTACTAGTAATTTTCATACCAAAGTAATAATGAGATGACTAGACCTTATACTATGTATTACGTAAGTCATGAATGATCCAAGTTAGTGGTGGATAAACTCTATGGAAAGTTGGTATCTATCATGAGGTAGTGATATTGGATTCATCAAGTGTGGTGATAGTGGATAACAAAGGTGATCAATGAGTTCACCTTGAAGGAAATTTAGTGATTTTTTTATCACATTTATTGATAATATTATGTCTATGAGTATCCAAAAGGAATATATTCCTACACCGATTGATATAGATTCATTGTAACCTTGAGTTGATATCTATGGGTGGTAGTGATTATTAAGGGTATGAAAGTGTTATTCTCAAGAAAATTGGACCACTATAAGGGGTAAAATAATTTTCACCTTTTTATGAATCCTTCTTCCTAAACTCATCCTCTTGAAATTGAAAAGGTTCTGATCCACTTAGTATTATGTCACACCCTGACGTCATATTAAATAATAATAAAAGAGAGAAAATTACATTGGATTTAAAAGGTTTTGATATAAATAATTACTCCTTCACATGTTTGTTAGATTCCCCAATATATATTTACCATTATAGACATTATAGTTTAGAAAAATAGTTTGTTAAACACCCCAACTTCAATCCTACAATAACTATTCATAAACCCCAATTGAAAACATTACATTAGTGACTGGTTAAACATGCCAATCCAAAAATACTTCTATTTTGATCGAGCAATAGAAATTTCTAGGTGGGAATTCTAAGTACACTTGTAGCACTATCTTAAAATCAAGCTTTCACTAGAGTCCCTAAGATAAATTTTATTTTATTTATGTAATTTTACCCTTATTTAAGCCAGTGAGGGAAATATTTTGTGTTAATATTGGTTGATGTTATTTTGGCCCCGACATATTTAGTAGTTTATATAGCCTTTTACTAGATTAGCTCAATATATTTTATGTTTCCAGGATAACATTAACATGCAAGATATATTTTACATCACTGAACCTTTAATTTCAAAGGATATTTGGTAGTATGTTATCCTCTCTCCTTCCAAAACAAATTGAATACACCATGCCTCTCTATTATTTAAAAAGGTGTCTCAAATGGTTTCATGAATAGTATTTGGGTGATTTGGAAATTAAAATGTTTTTTATGGGTAATCGTACTTGATGCTTATTTTCAATAGAATCCCAAATGATAACTTTTATATTTATATTTTCAAACATGCATGAAATAGATATTAAAAGGGGATTCATAGACCAATGGGTGGCTTCCTAATATGTTTTTTTAGCTCACTCCTATTATATTTATAGGTTTATCATGTTTTTTTAGAGTCATCAGATGGTATCTGTGTTCCATCTCAGGCATGGATAACACCCATTGGAAGTGATTCACTCTGTACATAGAGATAGTGGATGAAGATTTTATTCTTTAATTTTTTTTGGTAACTCTAATTTATTAACCTCTTATGATTTCCACTATTCACTCTATATGTTTTATCTTCTTAGAGATATTTTTTTGGTTTTTTAGATTTATTAGTTGGTGTTTATAGTGTTATTCCTTGCATTTAATTTTATGTTCTGTTTGGTTTTATATTTATTTGTATATTATAATTTCTATGGATTGATGCTATAACATATTGAATGTAAATTCTTGTTTCTTACGTGTAAAAAATTTGTTAAGTAATTATTGTTCATGAAAAAAATTCTCATTGTTTCTCATTTATTCCCATGGTGATTTTCTCTAGCCTAGGATAATCAAAAATGCCTCTCAAACCTTGTCATGGGTCGGCTCGGGTTCCCAGGATAGGGGTTACCTAGGAATAGTTTATGAAAAAATGATATTGAACCCTAGGTTATTATAATTTTCTAGGTTATAGATTCACTCATACTATTTTGGATGTTTTATAGATTGGATGTAGGGTCATCAGAATTCAATTGGTTAGTCACAGGAGTGTATCGAATCACCACCCATTTGGGGTGATGCCTGAGTTACTAGGGTAGTCAGGATATCTATATCTCGAATTGGATCTTTTATATTGATTCAATTCAGGATATATGGTTCTTATTTACATATTATTATTTCATAATTTAGGGATTATGAGTGATTTTAATGAAATATTGATTTTAGAGTAAAATTCAGAAGAACTCAATTAGAAAATGATTAATCTACATAGTTTGGAAAACAATGCATAAATCATACATCCAAGTCTAGGAGCCTTTCTGTGAGATTAACATAGTTGAATCATGGTCTACCAAACTGTGTAACCAAACCATGTGTAGCTATTATTACTTGTAAAATTTTAATTATGGTTCTTTATTGTTTTAAATTTATTTCCTTCTTTTTTTATGTTGTTTTAGGATGATTTTGGTTTTTTATTCAAGATTATAAAAGATATTTTACTTCATTTCAATTTGATTTCTAAAATATAAGCCTTGGTTTGTTTTGAAAAGGTGTTTGAATTTACAAAATATATAAATATCTTTTAAAAAATAAGATTAAAAATGAAATGGGGGTTTATAAATAGTTTAATTTAATAAATAGAAGTTCGTCTAAATTAGTTAATGTATTTTATGTCTTTTTTGGTATTTTTCAAAAGAATTATTTTCAATCTATTTTAAAGGAGAATGGATAAAGAAAATTTTAAAAGAGAGGGGTTATTTATAGTTTGATATAAAGTTTTCAAGTGACATTTGATGATTAAAATTGACCAATGTTTTTGGAAGGAAATGTTAAAGTAATTTTTTAATATGGCTAACAAATTTTCATTTGTTTTCTTCTTGATATATGGGTATTGATTAGATGTTTTTCTTGAAATATCCAAATTTATTAATTTGTTGTATTTGGTTTAAAGGTATTATGGGATTTTAAGGTTGTTGAAATGGTATATTTAGATTTATTTATTAATTTTTATTCTAGCCTATGGTCTTTAAATTTATGGAATATTTGATTGGGTTTTGTGTTTTTTTTTATAGTTTGTGTACCCACCAAGTCCAAAAATATTTTTAAGAGGGAGCTATGATTGGTTAACCACAAGTAAAACTATTGGTTGATCATGCTTTTTCTTGGTCAATTTATCTATATAACCTAGTTATGGTGAATATTGGCCTTACCTTTCTAGCCAGGAATAAAAAATTTGTTTTATAGTTTCAAAATTTAGATCCTCCTCATTTTTTTAGGCAACCAGATTCTTAAGAAGAAGATAAATGGTTATAGATTATTGAGGAGATATTCATCCTCCTCCAATGGCCCATAGGCATTAGAGGAATTCGTTGCCCGTTGGCTTCAAACATTACATAAAACGCAGACTAACTACTTGGAACTGCTCCTCCCTAGCATCCTCATCATGAAATCAGCTCTCCACCTTTACATGGTTATTTGGATAGGCTTTCCCGTGCATGCACAGGATTTTCCCGATGGTGGGTGCCATACCCTCTCATTCTTGTAATCTGTTTAGCTTCTGCTATGGTGAAAGATCCTTGATCCTCCTCCTACTGAAGCTTGTTCTTTGTAGGTTTTTTGGTTTTCATATGCCCTTAAGGTGGCCCGAAGGCCTTGAGGTAGCCCGAAGACCTTACTGAACTAAAGGCATGGGTGGCTCAAAGGCCTTAAAGGACTCGAGGACTAAATCAGTGGCCTGAAGGCCCAAACGGGAGATTATCCCCAACTCCTACAGTGCCAAATAGTTCCTGCTTTAGTTCCCACTAAATTACCTACTATAGTGCCTACTACAGTTCTGCTAGATCACCTACTACAGTACCCCCAGAAATTAGCCTCTGCCAAGATTTGATCTCAGGTCTTCTGGATGAACTTAACGAGTCATCGCCAAATAGGCTGAGGCTCATGTTCTTGAGAAGATATTCATCCAAAATGAACTTTTTTGATTCACTTAAATACATGTTTGATTCATTCATGTTAGAGGGTATAAGTTAACAGTGGTGGAAATCAGTAGTCCAAACAAATCCACTTAGATAACTTTCATAGGAAGTCTTGAAGTCCCTATTCATTCAGTGATATATATATAATTTTATGGAAAAACCGAAGTTTGTGGAATTTTATTTCCTCAAAAAAGGTGTTGGATTTGTATTTTAATATTTAGGTTAATTTTTTGAGTCTGTGTCATACATTCCTGACCAAGACATAGATGAATTTTTAAAGGTTTGGTATTTTGAAAATGGTATTTGACCAAACTATCTATCAGTGCTTTTTCCCCTTCTCCATGGAACTTAAGAATATGTGGTGAAGTATGAAATTATAATAGAATTCAACTTGATAAGAATTATAGAAAAATTGAGGTTTCAATCATCCTCAGGAGCAGTATAGTAAGAACCGGTGAAAGGGAGAAAAATGATCCAGATTTGGGCAGTCTGGTAGAGTATCAAGTCACCATATATGTTTTTCTCTCCATAGTCTTCTAAAAGTAAGTCTTATATGAGTTACAAGTTTAGGAAGCCAGGGTATAAGAACACTATTTAGAAACATGATATTTTAGGATACATTTATCTTTAAATAAGTTTTGTTACTTTGATAGTTTGTTTACATGCAATACTAAGTTTAAACAATTTGTGATATACTATTAAAATATTATTATTAAATGTGGTAGTTATCATCAATCCATTCAATTGGAAGGCAGAATATGACCAACTAAATTATGAAAATTTATTTTTTTATACATGTAGAAAATGAAGTTATTTGTTATCAATTGGTAATAAATTAAAAAATCATTTCAAGAAAAAAAGTGATATTTTTCTAAAAACAATTTTTTCACTCAATGTTTTTTATCTTAATAATTTAAATTAATAAAAATGATGAATAATTTTTTTTTAAAAAATTAGATGATATATTCAATTAATTATTTTTATATTCATATAAAGGATTGTACTAGTAATGGAATATGAATAAATTCGGTTTTATGCTTAAAATTCCTCTTTCTAAAAATAGCTTTCATGGCATTTTCTGCACTTAAATTAAATTGAATCTCTAAAAATTATAAAAATTGAATCTGATAACATAGTATCCATATTTTTAATTATCATGTCAGAATATGTTAATGATTTCAATTCTATTTTTTTTCATTATGAATACTTACGAAGTTAAAAATTCATTACTACGATAAAGATTAAAAGTGTTAACAAGGGCTTAAACTAAAGAGATAAGGGTTTAAATAACCTAAAAAATTTTCTAAAAAAATTTTTTTAGGTTTATTTAATCTCAAAATTATCATATCTTTAAATTTGGGTTTATTTTTGTGCTAATTTAACTTGAATATGTATTTATTATATTTTAATGTTTTAAGTATTTACAAGAGTGTCACCCCCTCCCTTATAAAAGGACGCTTCCTCTACTCTATACCCCACACCACCTAGTCCATTTTTATAAACTGATATCTACCCAAATACTCTCTAAAAATTATTATCCATGACCTTTTAGTGATTATCTTTCCAAAATACCCATCCAATAATCCTAAAGGGTATTTTCAATGGATGATACCCGAAGAAGAGGTATATGTTCTTACCATTCATTTTTGTGTTTCTTTCTTATTGAACCTCCTAAAAATGTTTTATAACCATATTAACATTATGTAATCAATATAATTACTATAAATATTTTTTTATATACATGTTACATCTCTTTCCCATACATTGGGAAATCATAACCTCGCTCATGCATCCTTGTGAACTACCACCTCCATGAAGAAATGTATTCTATTTTTCATTGACTCCTTGCATGGTTGGTCATAAGGATATATTTAATGAATATTTATTATATTTATTATATAATTATAATTATGTTATGGTGAATTATTATTTAAATTTCTTTCATTCCATCAATCAAAAAGTGGAAACATTTCTCATATGTACGTATGAACTACCTCTTCCCTGAAGTGATTTAATCTATTTTTCATCACTTTTTTTATGAATGATTATAAAAGTGTATATAATTAATTAAAATGATACATATTTCATGATTAATATTATTTATATGACGAAACCATGTACAATTTGTAAGCACCATAACCATAAAATTGAAAAATGCATAGAAAATGGACTAGTTTTCACACGAATATTCATTTTAATGAAGAATTGTTAATAAATGGATAATTGGAAATTATATGTAACAAATGATCCCTAAAGGAACCCTAGTTTCGACAAATACATGTATTTTCCACCCTAGTTCCAACCCACATGTATTGATTGATCATCATACTAATTATTGTCTCCACATGCCAACACATGTTTTTGCAGTGTGTTTTTCCCTCATTCGCACACACCCTATGAAACAACCCAATAGGTCACACATCTTGATCAATAATTCATGAAAAAAAATATTTATCTATGTATTTATAATCATTTATTATCCTAAAAATAAAGTTTATATTTATTAAAATTGGTAGCAACATTTATCCTTTTAAACCTTTAACATTCTAGAGTGTAACATTCACCTCCCCCCGATCACAATGTCCTTGTTGTGGACCCAACATCGCAACCGAGTAAATCCCACCATAATTTTGAATGAGTTCCTCCTATGATACCAATTAACAATATGGACTTGAAAGAACCCATGTTTCCCTATAGACATGTGTTTACCCCTCTCATAGGGCCCACCCATGCTTCAAAAGAGGCCATTAGACTATTGATAGTCCCCACAAGCCAACACATGTTCTTTCCAGTGTGTTTGTTCCTCAATCATACACAATAGAGGAAACTTACCTAGATTTAACCCATCCTAATAAATACTCTAGACCAAAACTCTTTCAATATGGAGTTCTAATCAGGTATTATCCCAAAAAGAAAGTTATACCTTATTGACATAGTATCTTTTTCACCCTTTAACATTCTAGGGTGTTATATTATAAATTAATGGTATGTATTATATTATTTATTAATATGGATATATAATATATCTATAATAAATCTATAATTATTATATATTATTTTTGAATGCATATGAATAAATACATGACTTTTGATAAGGGTTTATGTTAAAATATCATTTTTAGCGATTTTTTATAATAAATTTCACTTGAGGGAAATTATATTATTCTTATTTTATTGAAACATATTTATTTTATATTCCTATGGTTATTCTATAATTTTTTAGTAGTACCATTTTTCTCTCTTTTCTACTTAAAAACATCAATAATTTTTTAAAAAAACTAATTTCTTTATTGGTCGATAGAATTTTTCTTCCATATCCATGTACTTTAAAATGATTTCAAGAATGTTATTTTTTCTATGGTGAAATTATTATTTAAAGTAATTTTTAACCATATTTTACATTACTTTGAGATAAAAAAATAATATTTTACATTTTTTTGAAGAAGTTATTTAAGAATTTTTTTTAAAAAAAGTGTGAAACCAATCTTTTTTTAACATTTACTGTACGAATGGAATTTCATACCATCATGACTATTATTTTCCATGAAGCACCATTTAAAATTTTTCATGGTTACTTTAAAATAAAATTTTCTTCTCAATATTCTAGGAATTATTATTTTTTAATGATATAGAAAGAAAATGACATTTTCACTCTTTTTAAGAAAAATGGTAAAATAATCTTTTAAAGATATTTTTTATCTATGTAAACATATTTTAATGATTTTTATGGTTTAATGGGGATATAATATTGTGATACCATTAAATTTATTTCTTTATATGTCTTATAATGATGATTTTTTGTGGATGATTTTTTGAAACTTGTTTATTTCCCATAGGTTAATTAAGTTATCATGAAATCTTTATGAAAACCATTAATTTTCCATGTGTTATTCTGTGATGAAATGTGTATGAAATCCATTTTCATTCCATCGGTTACACTATGATGAAATGATGAATTTTTTTATGATATTTGGAACATATATGTATTGTTTTCATTATGTGATGGGTGGGCCTAAAATTATATAGTACACTAATTATTTGGGTAAAGATTGATATCTCAGAATATGATATAAACTAGAATGAGGAGTGAACCCGGTTTAGTATAGGAATCTATATATTATGATTTTCTTGAGAGTGAACCACAACTAAGGGAATAATGGAATGGGGAGTGAACCCAGTCTTTTTTGATAGTCTTGGTAGTGATCCTTGAATAACTAAATTATTTTCTATGCTTATGTGTATGTCACAAAGAAATGTCTTATGATTATGATATTCTCTCATAGATCATGATTAGTTATTTATTATTCTACACTATATGACATATGTATTTTGTTATAACAAAGCCTTATGTTATGATTCGTGACTAAATATCTTTGAATAATTGAGTTTGAATTCAATAAGTTATGATAATGAAATCATACCCTTATTCTTATCTTATTATCACTTATGATAATTGATAAATATCTCATATGTTTACCCATAAAAATCATCTGAGATCAAATTTTTTGATATTTCCTTACCTTAGGTTGTAAATAAAGGTTTTAAATGTGGAATTTCTAAGAACTATACTATGTGACAAGAACATATTTGTAGATATTGAATATATTTCATGCAATAATGTGATTATGAATCTATTCATCATATAAACAAAACCTTTATGGTTTTTTAGTGTGTAATGTTATGAGATGTATTGAATATCCATATGAAATGATGTAATATTTATGTATGAAATGTATGGGACACCACATCCTTCTTGTTAGAAATAACCTAAGACTTATCATACATGTGCCTATATGGGTCACCTACAAAGGTTTTTTTGAGGAGTTTCTTGTAAAACATATAGATCCAAATCTAATTCCTCAAAAATTTCTAAGGTTCAATCTATTGAACCTAACATTAATATAGAATTAGTTTTTTCTATTATTTATTATTTTATATCTTCCCTTGTTATTATTCTTAGTTTTTTATTCTTTGTATGATAATACTTATGGGTTTATAGAAATTTTCTTATATTGGAAATTTATAATGGTGAATTATGAATTTTGATCAAGGATATTTCTGAATTTTGATTGTGATATGTGGTGGATATTGTCTCTTGCATCTTCTATTTTTATTTTTTGGGTTTCATTGAGATTCATGGTCATTTTCTTGTTTCATTGGATATGGTATAATTGGATTTCTAATATAGTGAGGGAACTATAATGGAATAACCTCTTATTGAACCTTGTTAATGTTCTTTCTTATCTCTCATTTGAACTATGGTATCAAGTTATTGATTCATATACTTGACAATGCCTAACCAGACTTTGTTCATAGCATACAAGATGTATTTTAATTATAGACTATTTTATTTATAATCCAAAAGATATAGGTCAATACATAAAATTTTTCATTTATTTTAGTTGATTAGGGGTTAGGTTATTCGTGGTTTTTGGGATTTCTTATGAGGAAGTTATCCTTTCCTTTTTATAAACCATAGATTCATTAGTTTTTAGATCATTGGTGTGTTGGTATTTGGTGTTTGGTTACACATGTTATACTCAATTATATCTTGGTGATTAATATGTTTCTATGAGGATGGTCCTTTTTTTCTTTAATGGTTTCTCATTTCCTGGATCATTTTTTTATTATGAATTTTTAACACCAAGCCCTTATCTTAATCAACCAATCCTTCAGGGAATTTTTAGGGGTAGAAATTATTATGGTAGAGATAATTTTCACACAATGTCCTAGTATTAACTATGTTATTTTCTTTATTTTTGAGTCTCCTTTTTTATCTCCCTCATCTAAGGACGTTTTTACATTAAATTTAGAAATTTTAAAAATGCAATAAATGCCACACTGTTACGTTCATGGTTATTACTACCCATGAATAAACCATGTGACAGGCTTGTAGTTTTTATTGTATCCAAACCACATAGTTGGCATGGGGTTTTTTTGACCATGTGACATGTCTTGTGGGTGCCTAGACCCTCAAGTATGAGGTAAAAGGATTCCATATAGTTTCTAAAATTGTGTAGAAAAACCATGCACAAATTCTATGTTAATAAAAAATATGATTTTACCCATTTACACTACTCTATTTTTTTACCCATTTTCATTCCCTCTCTTCCCCCATTTGAACCCTATAGGTATGTACACCTATGTACTTGGTTCCTCATCCTCCTATGATTATTTGTTAACTTTCCTTCAAGTTGTAAAGCTAATTATTCATTTTAAACTCTCTAAACCTCTTTTCTTATATCATTTATCTCTTTTAATTTATTTTTCTAGAATTACCATAGTCTCGGTGACCTAGTGTTTTTTCACTCAATTTTCATTTAGGGGTTTTATATTTTTTGGGTCTATAAAGGTTATTATATATATCTTAAGTCTCTTTGGATCTTTTTCAATGTGTATTAGCACTGTTGTTTAAAAACTGAGATTTAAGGTAGGCAGTCCTTTGAATAGATCTTTAAATTTAGAACTATGATTTTTTTTTATTTTAAGTAATATTTTTTCATTTTAAAAAAACAAGTATAATTAGTAGGATTTGATAATAGAATGTTTTTGTTTTTTAGTTTCATCAAATGGTCATGGGGTTTCACTTTTTTCTAATGTGTAATTCTAGTTTTGGGAAACCCATGCTTACTAAGTGTTTGTATAAATTACTGGTTGGATGTTTGAAATGGATGATCAAATCATTAAGGGTGTTGGATTTTAAAATAATTTTTTATGACCTAATTTTATAAGAAATACTAATCAGGCCTAAATTAAACCTTCTAAATGAATTCTCTAGAAAATAAAATCCCCTTAAACATTCCTTGAGTGTTTTAAAAGATAAGTGCCCCCAATTCAATGTATGTGGTAGTTACTAATGAAGGGTCTTATGTATTTGTCATTTTTTTCTTGATGGAATTGGGGCTATTTATTTTGAGGGAATTGAAGGTGGGGGTGTGTGGGTATTTTTTAAATTTTATGATGTATTTATATATATATATGTTATTTTGAAATTATTTTTTGAATTACCTCCATTTTTTACTCAAATTTAGACTTGTGTGTTTAGGTGTGAAGTCTAAGTATTCATGTTGGACTAGTTTATAATCATGGTTTAACAAGTGTCCCTGATATTGATTTTATTCTTCTTATGGGTTTTCCCCTTTATTAGTATAGTAAGTTAAATAATGTGTTTTATAGTTGGTTGATGTTGTTCAGTGTTACTATTATTTAGTATTTTGTATAGCCTTGTCGAAGATTGTTCTAATAGCTCTTAGGTTACCATGAAAACTGATTTTTTGTCAGATATATTTTCAATCACATAACACCATTATTTTGAAATGATATTTTCTAGTATGTTTTCCTATACCCTTCCTAAAATATTTCAATAATTCCATACCTCTCTATTCTTTAATAAACGTTTCTAAAATGGTTTCATAAAAAGAATTTGGGTACTTTAGAAAGGAAAATGGTTTATGGGTGATTGGACTTGGTGCTTATTTTTAATGTAAACCCAAATGATCACTTTTATATTTATATTTTCAAATTATCATGAAATGGATTTATTCTTAAAAATATGTGTAGGGATCAGTGGTTAGTTTCCTAATGGGTTATTTATCTCATGCCTATAATTAGTACAGGTTTATTAGGTTATAATGAGATATAATAGATGGTATTAGGGTTCTAGTTTGGGAATGAATGTAACTCACTAGAGGTGATTGACTCACTGTATGAAGATTGTGGGTGAGGATTTTATTGTTTTATTTATTTTGGTAAATCTGATGTATATTCCTCTTAGTATTTCTTTAATACACTATGTTTTTTTAAATAATATATGTGATCCTATTTTGTATTGAGTAGATTTATGGGTTGGTCTTGATATTTTTTCCTTTCATTTACTTTTACATTCTATTTGGTTTTGTATTTATTTATATTTTTTTATTTCTATGGAATGACACTCTGATGTGTCAAATGGTCATACTAGTTTCCAAGTTTGAAACACTTTTTTATATTTATTCATTAAGAAAAATTATTACTAGTGGTTCTCATCTGATTCTCTTAGCGCTTTTCACCAACCTAAGAGGATTTGTATTTCCACATTAGCCTTATCATGGGACATATTGGGTGATTGTGTTAGGGTAAACTTGGGGCCATTTTATGATATTCCAATTTAAAAATCCAATTTAGTGACTAATTAGAAATCCCAATCACAAGACCCTACTACATTGATCCAGAAATAGAAATACCTCCTTCCGCTTCAAGGATTATTCTATGCCTCCTTGATATGATCATCCATCATAAGCCTCTAATATTAGGTTAGGTTGTGTACACTTTCAAGATCTTAATCAACCAATAATCATGATCTAAATTATTATTCTCAGAACTATTTCCATATCATGAGCAATTAGGTTCCCCCTCGATCATCAAATACCTAGGCATTATAGGATTATTCTTCCTTTAATATCACTTAGCTTTTAACTACTTCTGTCTCTTTGATACTATAATTTATTAGTACCTCAATAATTCTCACATAGTGCTTGAAAATTTTATCAAGATTCTCCACACAACTTTCTCTTTTGGTTTATAGATTTTTTTATATTCACATCAATAATATCATATGAATAAATATTGACTATTATTTCCAAAGTAATTTTGGAAACTCCACAATAATAATATAGGTTATTCTCATTTAAATTTATCAATATAATTACTGATTTAACTCCTCATTAAAAATCTTTTATTAATTCCTTTTTTTAAATTCCCTAAAGATTTTTTTTGTTTCTATCCTATTATTCTACAAGAAATATAATTCAACTAAAACTATTAATGTCTCCATACATGTATGATTGAATATTCAAATGTTTGGGATTTTAACATTTCTTTTTCTTTCTAGGTCATGAAACTCAAAAAGATAACCTAAAATTGATAGTAGTGTTTTTTTAATCACCATTTCTCATATGAAAATTATAATATCACCAAGATTACCAAAATTTATACTCGTAATGCTCTACAATGTGGTCGTGTATCATTTCATAGCTTCATTTCATGTGATATCCATCTCTTTGGTGAGGAAATAAAATCAGAAATACTAGTTTCTCCCTCAGTTGGATCTTTCTATACTCTCAAATAATCACCTCAGTTTTGAGGCTTTGATAATTTGTATCTAGGATCATGATCTATTAGATTGATCAATATATTTAATTAATTATGTACAACATAGTATCATATACTAATTTAATATTCATTTATTTAATATAATTCATATTATAAAAAATAAACAATTAACTTAATAGAATCTATATATTTCTATAAGTTTAGATGTCGTATGAAAATATCATAAGTCATATGAAACTGCAGGTGAAGTCATACGAAATCAATTACAAATAAATTTGATTTCATGTGATCATTCCTTTTCCATTTTATTATCTAAAACCAAATTCATGTGATTTGAAGAGGTACGACCAGTAATGAATTAATATGATCCATTGAACCTTTATGTGAATTCATTTAATTACCTTTTTATAGGTCCCAATGACCTTTACATAGGTAATTATATATTCAAATTACCCTTACATGGATCAAGGTTTTCAAGGGTTTCCTATATGAATCCAACATGATGACCTTTATGTAAAGAAAAAACTTTATCTCACCTATACATAGCTCAATGACTTAAATTTATATATCTAGTGTTTTTTAGTATTACCTTTATGTAATTAGTTCAACTTATAGTTGATATTTTTATAGCTCAATAGAATGACCTTTGAAAAAAGTCTGAAATTCAATCTCACTTTTACATAGATCATTGTTTTATGTTTACATAGATAGTTTTATTCTACATTGCTTTTATATAACAAGTTCAACTCATATATTTCATTTATAATATGAGAGTTTTACCTTTATTAAATACCGAATATATTAATCTACCTTTACATAGATAGTGTAACATGGATTTACCTTTTCATAGGTTTTGTAATTCACAATGAACTTTTACAAAAGTAACAAATGTGACTAAAATCATATTATGGAATTCTAAAACGTGACACCCAATGTGAAACCATGAATCCATAATAATAATATAATAATCACCAATTCATTCCTTCACCAAACACATATTGAATCATTGAAAATAGATGAAATTCTTAATCGGGGACTTCAATACCCCATTTTGAATTTGTTTTCAAAAAAAAAATCACTAACTTCAATATGTGTATTTCAATGGATTATTACTTATCCCCCCTTATTAAAAATAAATTCTAAGAATAAAACAAGGGTTATCTTCTCACATCTTCTTTGCATGCCATTAAGATATCATATTCTCTACCTCAAACCAGTTATAAGGTAAGATGAAACCACATGAATTTACTTATAAAGGATCCACTAGTTAGTCCACTCTGAGTCTACTTGGTCTAGCCTGAGGTAGAAAAGAATAGGGAATAACCAAGGTTGTCATTGTTATACAAGAAAACCGTTCATATGATATCATTCATAGAAATCATTTCAAGGGTTTTCTCAAATAGATTATGCGATATTTAACTTTCACACATCTCAATAAACCCATAAAATATATTATGTGAAAGGAATAAAACTTCCCCTCTTAGCACAATTTGATCAACAAACACTCCTCCTTCATAAGTATATTTAAAAAAATAATTACAAAGGGTTGTAAGTATGATTTTCATACCTCATTATCTAGTTTGATAGAACTTTTCAAAAATTAAAAATTCATTCTATGATGACAATTTAAAAATTACCATAAAAAGTATACTCGCCCTCAAGGGATCTACTCATATTCTTATTTTAATGGAAATTAATTAACTCCAGGAAGATTATATTATTCATGCTTTATAGTAGTGAAATTCTCAATCTATCCCTTCAGGTCCCAACACTTTATCTCAAATAATAAACACAAATAAGGGAATATGGAGGGACCTATTTATTCTTTTAGAATAAAAATGTAGGCAATTATTCTCTCTCAACATAGAAATATTTTTCATTCCATTATCCTCACATTTTCTCCTATCAGTATCCTCAATATGTTTTTTTCTCAATTTAATTTTTCAACTACTTTCTTATGTAAATAAATTTTCTTCTCCACCATAGAAACCATATCTTATTTTTATTTTATTAAAAATTTCATGAATTTTTCTTAGTCTAGAAGGATGGATACACAATTCTTCATGTAATGTGTAGCCTACTAATATATTTAAAAAATATTCAGCAATATTTTTATGTCATTACTTGTTGATGACTCTTCTAGAACTTAAACCTTCTCTTATGTCACCAATTTCTTTCTTTTATCCTTATCCTCCTCCTCAAATGGACCGAAGGCCTTCATTTTTTGTTGATTTTGATAGTCCACCTTTAAAGGGGTGAGGTGGAACCCTTAGAAGGCCCATAGGCAAGATTATTACATGGGTCATAGGAATTAGAGGAATTCATTGCCCATAGGCTTAAAATATTACACACAACCCAGAAAAACTACATAGAACTGCTCCTCCCCAGCATCTTCATCATTAAATTAGCTCTCCACATTCGCATGAATGTTCGGCTAATCTTTCCCATGCTTGCACAGGCTTGTCCTGATGGAAGGTGCCATACCCTCTCATTCTTGAAATTCATTTATCTTTGGATATGGTCAAAGCTTCTTTCTCCTTCTCCTTTTGAAGCATGTTCTTTCTAGGTTGTCCGGTTTGCATCTGCACTTAAGGTGGCCCAAAGTTCTTTAGGTGGCCTGAAGGCCTTACTGACCCGATGGCCTGATTGGCCTAAAGGCCTTGAGTTGCCATACCCTCTAATTCTTGCAATCATTATCACTTATTCTTTATCCATTTCTTTAGCCTTATAAAATTAGTTTGGATATATTTTTAATAACACCTTCTTAACATGTTTATCTTCTTCAAGATTCTCAAATGTCTTCTTGAATGACTTAATATTAAATGAGTCTTTCTCATTATCGTTCTAAATTTCATTCCTTTTCACGATATATGGAATCTATCCCATTATTCTATTCATTAACTCCTCGGCCTCGTGAACTTATTTCCCACATCTACCACATAATTCATTTAAACATTCAAATATGATTTGGTTGGATAGATTTAGTACAGATCCAGTCAGAAATTTCTTCCTCTGAGTTTTGTCTCTCATTTTCACATTAAAACCCCCCCTTGGTTCTTGACACTTCCCTGGTGATGATATCTTGTATGAATAAGACAAATATTTATTCCTACACCATAAAAAAAATATTTAAGAAACCTTGAAATTTTGATCTTCTTAATTTACTCTAGATCTCTCCAAATTTATATTGATGCTATTATAATAAAATATAATTCATCACTTCCCTTATGGAAAGTGATTTATTTGAAATATTTTTCCATTATTTTGATGTGTAATACTTCCTCTCATTTTTTGGGTACAAAACTACTCATATTTTCTTATAACAACTACACTATTGAGGTCTTATCTGAACTTATTCAAATCATTTTGAACTAAGAAAATCCATGGATCGTGTCTTATAAAACTCTTCTTTTCTAACTTCCATTTTCTCCTTAAGATCTCTTACTATCTTCTCATTTCCATATTCCCTAAATTTATAGTTATTGATGAATGTAATAAAATATGTTTCTTCTATGACATACTCTTCTATCTCAGCATCCACCTTCTTTTTTTCTTTATTAAGCTTTATCTTCTCTTTCTTGAGTTACGTAATTTACTAAAGAAAAGATTCTAAATTTTTAGTAATCATCCATTCTAGATCAATTCTTTCTTTACAATCATTATTACTTTTTGATAAATCAAAACCTCTTTTAATTTTATCAAATAAATTAACCTTATATTATTAATATATAGTTGATGATGAATTTTCTTACTCATTTTTTACAATCAAATTCCTATTCGTACTATGTAAATGGTTTTTATTCATCTTATCATTTCTCTATTTTAAGTATCTTTCATCCTCCTTATCATATTTATATTCAATCACATTATTATTTGGATAGTTAATCAAAAAATGTCCAATGTAATTTCAATTCTTTCACTTTGATGATTTTTTACCTATTCCTTTCTACTTTCCCTTTTCAAAACATATTGATATAACGCTAATTATATAATTATGATTTTTATCATCCATAACATCTGAATCATTATATTTTGTATCTTATTAATTTTTTATTTTTTATTTTATCTTGGATTCAAAATCCATATTATCTTTCACTTTTTCTTAAAAATGGGTGCCTTTCCCATAATGTATGCTATGGGAATATAGTAAAGTTAATCTAGATACAAACCCTCCATGGCCTCCAAAGTTAATACCTTGATATAAAATTTTTATATGAAATTTATCATGATATTATTTACTATAATAAAATCCTAAAACTTCTCTCCATATCCAAAAATATTGATAACTATATTATTCACTCTAGTGAAATAATCCTCAATATTATCATCATCAAGAATTATAATGTCCTTAAAACAACTACTCAAAAGTTAAATTTTGGATTCTTTAACTTTTAAATCACTTCCATGGATACTTATTAATTTGTATCATATCTCTTTTTTCATTTGAATTCATATTATCTTTATATATACCTTTTCTTTAACAAACATAAATGTGTGATTTTAATCCATTACATATAACTCTATATTTTTCTTATAATTTTTAGTTAAAAAAGTACCTTTAGTAGTAAGTGGAAAACCCAATATAGTAGGATATATAACCTCTAGGTTAAGTGAAATTGTATTTGGTAGCAACTTATTCCTCTAAATCTTGTGGTTTATGTCCTTTAAGGTAGGTGATCTATGGTTTCTCATAGAATTAGATCTCTATATTCCCTGTTTCGTTTTTAGATCTTTAAGTAGGAACCTGAGCTCTGATACTGGGTTTATGTCTATGTGTCCTTCCTCAAGAAATCTCTAGTGCCCCAATACTATCCTATTTGTACATCCCACCCACATGGTTTTCCCCACTGGGGAATTAAAACTATCTTATAGGAAAAATACCTCAAGACAAGGGTTGGATCACATCATTATTATAAGGTGAATGAAATCCACCCCATGCAAAAATATGGGACTTGTAACTTCCTAAAAGATTAAGCCATATGTGGTAGGTGTTAGTCCCAGTCACGAACACCGAGGTGAGCATTATAAAACCCTTGGTACAATAGAAATAATATTATTGTGATGGGATATTTTAGTTTCTTTAGGGGTTGTCTCATGGATTTGAGATTGAGTTTGGTAAATTCTTTTATTTTCTAAAGTGATTATCTATCATTAACCCCATCGTGATGGTTTTAGAAAATCAAGAGAATTTTACATTTTTACACTCAAGTGGTTTTGGAGGGGTGGAATGGAAATTTATCTTATCATAATATATCTTATAATTTTTATAAACACTTCAATGGCATCGTAATAAGGTTTTTTCCATAGGACACAAGTTTGGTTGGATTTCATGTCAATCATATTTTCATGGAATATTTAATAATTAATTAATTAATTATTAAATATTCAATAAGGTTCATTTGGTGATATCCTTTGATTGGAAAATTTTATTGATATTTTGATACTATGGTTGAGTATAAAATTGGGGGTTTTCCTAGCTATGGTATAAAGTCAAATTAGGAATAGTTCCCAGGTCTGGGCCCCTTTTTCTTTTCAAATATTCCCTTTTCTTTTTCTTTTTTTATTTATTTTTCTTTCTTCCATTTTATTTTATCCTTCCATGAAATTATTATCACATACAACCCCACCCTATGGATCACATTATAATGAGAGAGAAAG
Source organism: Viscum album (assembly GCA_963277665.1). Taxonomy (NCBI): domain Eukaryota; kingdom Viridiplantae; phylum Streptophyta; class Magnoliopsida; order Santalales; family Viscaceae; genus Viscum; species Viscum album. The sequence continues at coordinate 100,800,683 of OY728151.1, read as the reverse complement.
ATATGTAGAGGGATATGGGATTATTTTAATCATCATCATCAAGGAGCCCATCCTTAGGTATATCGAGATGCACAGGATGACGGGGGTGGATCCAACATGATGCATCAGAATATTTCACCTTGAGATGAATTTTCATAATTTTATGTTGAAAATATTTATATCATAGTTTTTTTCAAGTTTTAAGTTTATTTTTTTATTGTTTTAGGTGCCATGATATCCCTTGAGGGGTGTTTTGGGAGAATTAGGGGTTTGGGGGATCATAAGGGGTTTTCTGTTTTGGAAAACCCGATCACATGGTGTGTGTTCCTGAATCATACATGATGTGTTATTCTTTTGGGTGTAGTGTATAATAATAGGACTACATTATGTGTAGTCTATATGACACACAATATAGGGGTGACTAAGGTCGTGCTTGGAAACTCAGTTAGACAACATGTGTCAGAGTACATGGTCATATGGGGTATATGACCAGACACTATGCATAGTACACAGTCAGAGACCATATAGGGTACTTGACTTAACCTCATATATTGTACATTTCTAGGTACCCCATGTGTCTTGTACACCATGTGTGTTCAATACACTATGTGTATTTAGGAAAATAACATATTGAGTGGGTAGTGACACAAAACCAAGGAAGATGTTTTGGGGTACACACTGTGTACATGAGGTACACACTATATACTCCCCCTTTGGTTGTTTTTTTCCAATTTTCTTGCCTTATTTTCCTAATTTTACTCATGGGTAGTCCATTCTGAATTTTATTTCATTATGATCACAATGGTTGAATCCTTTTTCATAGATAAGCTATTAAGAATGGTTTTTAAATTGAGTGCACCTTGGTAGGAGGATTTCCTTGAGGTTTATGTTTAGAATACTCTTAAGAGTTGGGTTATGAGGTGCGAGTCCCAATTGAGGTTCATGATTTCATTCAATGAATTGGTTTTTGGATTCCCAATGGTTGTTTAAGGTTTTTTCATACGTTTCATGGATGTCGTGATCACATGATATCTCTAAGGAGATCTTGGATGAGATTATATGATAGTCTCTAGCTGTTAGGATTAGTTTTTTGTTGTTTAAGAATTTGATGTTTAAATAAATTGGATCCTTGAGATTGGGTTGACATGCTGGGATGGTTATTATATTTGTGTTCCATTTAGAAGGGTTTGAGATAGGCCTGAGTTAGCAGTTGGGGATTCCCTTATATGTGTGGTTATTGTAAGGATTTCATTTCGGTGGTGGTTATTATTTTTCAAGACATTGTGGGATATATATTGATTGGGGATTTGTGGTTGGTCATTCAAGGACACCTGGAGATGTTTATTTGATGTTCTTGTCCCTGGGAGACATAACACCCCAATATTTTATTTGTATTTCCATTGAATTATTAATTGAATTATTTGATAGTTTTCCTTACATGCAACCCCGAGTTTATATTAATCATTATATAGAAAATATTTATAACCTAGTAGTTAAATTAGAAGGTATAAAAATTAATTAAAATTTTTATAAAAAATATTTATAAATTTTTTTATTGATGTAAATATATTTATTAATTCAAAATAAATAATTAGTTAATTTTCTGTAAATTCAATTTATGCTTCAAAAATGGTTGTTATTGCTTTTTTCATGTGAAATTTATAATTAAATTATACCATTTATAGAAATTATATTTTAGGAAATTAATATCATTTCTAAAATTAATATTTCAATATTATAATAGGGTGAATTTTTTGAATTTTTCTAAAAAGATTAATTTTTCAGTGAATAGTGAAAATACTATTTTTTGTAAAAAAACATTTATTTTCAAGTAAATTTACCACCATGTTTTGAATTTTATATTAAATTAAATTATCATTTAAATATAAATAATCTATTTAATTACATAGTAATCGTCATTAAATATTATTTTGGTATAAGTTAATTTTTGGGACTAAGTAGACATTTTTCTAAAAATTATTTTTTATGTACACAATATGTTTTTATCTTAATAAATACATTTATTCTATATTGATTAATTTTATAATGAAATTTTTATATTATATAATTAATATAAAATTTTAACATTTATTTATGGTTTTTTCATGGTTGGTAATGGAAGTAAATTATGTTTTACACATAAAAATTCATTTCCTGAAAGTAGGTTTTTGTTGTGGTTTGTGCACTTAATTAAAATAAAATTATTCCACATATAGAAATTGAATCTAATAAAATGGATTTAATATTTTTAATCATCATAATTAATAAAATTTATTAGGGTCAACTTGATTTTTATTCAAAGTGAATAGTAAAAATAGTAATATTTTGTTACCACGATTAAGGTTAAATTTGGTTTATCGGGGGTTAAACCATGAGGTAAGGGTATAATTTAAAAAAAACAATAAAATTATCATTGTTTTAAGATATTTTAACTTTATATTATCATAAATTCAAATATATGTTATTTTTGTGCCACGTTTCCAAGAAAGTGACCTTGAATCATTGAAATATTTAAGGAAATTTCATGTGTGTCCCTCCACTCACTTATAAAAGGGAACCTCTTATCCTCCTTTATTCACGCAACTTGAGAATTATAAATAAGAAAATACCTACTCTAAAAACTTATATAATCCTTACCTTCATCCTATAACTTTTTTTATTCTCCTAAGACCAACCCCTCAAGGATTAAAGAGTTAGCCAAATGTGGTCTCTCAAAGAAGAGGTATAGATCTTAACAAATATCTTTCAATTTTATGTATTCTTATTCATCCTATAAACTTTTTTTATACATAAAAATTTACTAATATAGTATCATAAATATAATTATATGTTATTATTATGATATGTAAGTCATTTTCCACATTTTCTCAATCTAAGGGGTGATGAAAGTATCATTTGTGCATATGTGTGGGCTACAACCTCCACGTAGCGATACAACTCATTTTCCACCACTATCATTCATGGTTGTTTATTATGATCGATTTAATGTTTATATATTAATTTTATATTATAATAATTCATATTTTAATATTAATTAATATTTACCTTTCTTTCTTTCCATCCGTCAAAAAATGGAAATGTCATTTGTGCGTAGATATAGACTACCATCTCTATGTAGTGATGTAATTTATTTTTCATCACCACTTTATATGAATGGTTAATATATATATATATATATTGAATATATATGATATTTATAACATTATAAAAATTATATATATGAATTTACCATGATCAATGTGCAGGAACCATAACCACTAAACCAAAAAATACCTGAAAAATGAAGCAGTTGACACCCAAAATGATGATGATAATGAAATATTGTTTATAAATGGGTGATAAAGTGTTATAATTAAATAATTTATAATTTTATAGGTATTTGTTTTTACTTTTATATAATTATAATAAATTTACATTTATTAAAAATGAGGTTAGAGAGAAAACGAATAAAGAAGAACTTGAGGAAAGGTTTTTATGTTTGGGTCTCATTTTTATCAGGATTGTGTATGGTTAAATTTTACAATAATGAAATTATATGCTCTATATCTCCAAAGTATTATTTATATTATTTTACATTGGTAATTTATATAAATTTAATGTTTTTCTTTCATAATCCACTCTTTAAAAACTCAATACAGAAAATAAATTTTGTTAAGGAAAACTAAAATTGCTTTTCCATTCATTCAATAATATTTTCATCTATGTCCATATGTTCATTAAAAAAATTAAATATTTTTTTACTATTATACAAATATTTTTGAAATTAATTTTTTACTATATTTTACTTTCATTACCACGTTTTAAAAGGAATCTTCTTATCATTTTCCAGGCCTGGTAATTTTGAATTTTTATCGAAAATGTGAGTGTAATTATTTTTTAACATACTCTGCATGAATACATTTCCCAAAAATCATGAATAATATTTTCACAATAAAAAATGTAGTAAAATACAATAGTTTATTAGAGTATTTTTTATAAACATGTAATAAAATAAAAAAACATATTCTTAAACTCTTTTTATTGATTCTTATATAAAGGGTTGGTATTTAGTAATGTTTTTGCTTAAAGCTACCAATAAATAATTTAAAAAATTATTTCGAGGAGGATTTATTTGAAAATGGCTAAATGTTACAAAAACAAATCACCACATCCTGACCCCCCCCCCCACACACACACACAAACACACATACAAAAATACAAAAATACACACACACACACCTAAACCCGTCTCAGGCTCGGCTTCCCCTCGACTCCACTCTCAATCATTCCAAGCCTCTCAACCTCATCCACTCCCTCACCAATGATTCACATTAGTATAAGGCTACTAGACTTAACTCAAAATCACTCTCACCTCCACTCAACACCTGGACCCTTTATGCCTCCCCCTCACCACTACTCGATCTATGACCACCTCTTGGCCTCCCCATCAATGTCACTCAACACCATACCAACTGCCCTCCCATCCTTAATTTGGATCCCCCTATTTGTTTCCCTATCTTCTTCTACACCACTAGAGCCTCATTATGATTTATGGTGAGATTTCCCATATTTTTTTCTTATCACAAGTAGTTATTTTTTTCTATATTTTAGTGTAGAATTGTGTATTATAGTTAATTTTAGTAATTTACCTATTATAATTCTTCTTATATTATTTTAGTTTAGTAGATTTATGAATTCCATATGTTTTAGGGGTAGTTTGGGATCCATTATTATAGTTTTTTATTTTTATATTTTTAAATAGGTAACCTCTTAGAAACTAATGTTTAGTTTTATAATTTTATTCAAAATTTTAACTTCTCTAATTAGAATAATTAATAATATATTTATGTTTGATTGAATAAATTTTTTTATTATTAGTTTACGTTTTAATTTGTTTTATTGTTATAAATTTTGAAATAAATCGTGAAATGAGTGTTTGGGAATAAATTGTGTGTATGGATTCTAAAAAATTTATTTATTTCATATTATATTTTGTATATAATATTTTAATTTAAATTTGTAAATAAAATTTCATCTGAATGGATAAATTATGTGTCATAAAATGTTTGTCTAAATTTTAAAAAAAATCCATTTTCATCATTTTGTGAATGAAATGTATTATATTTTTGTATATAATAATATAATTATATTTTATATTTTAAAGTGTATTAATTCAAGTACATATGGATAAAATTTGGATTACCTTACCTCAGAACACATCTAAGTATCTTATGTGTTGGAACATGTTTTAACATTTTTCATCTGAAGAACAATATGTGGATCGAAGAATCAAATGGCCATATCCTAATTGTAAATTCAGACTATGGTTGATGAGATAAGAAGTATTCGAGAAATTTTTATTAAAACAATTTCCTTCTCATTATGTGCATTGTATTTTCAATGGGGAATCAAACATTATATAAAATTTGGTCAATAATTCATAAAACAAAAAAAACAATTGAATTTCCTAATAGTGCATAATTAGATACAAAGATAAATTATTCTTTCAATATAGTAGGGAAGCACCATCAAATTTTTAATACAGTAGTGGATTTAATAGTTGATGTTACATATATTAATGATGATTTCAAAACTATATTATGATCAAGATGATAAAATATTAATGGATGATGAGGAGGAGGAGACTAATATAAGGTAAAACAAAAATTATAAAATAGCTGAGTTTTCTATTTTAGTTGAAAATAAAAATTAGTAATTGTATGAAATATGTACTAAATTTTCAAAGTTGTATTTTTTACAACATTTTCAACACATAAAATGTTTATGTGAATTTAAAAATAAAGAAATGGTTATGATATTGCAATTTTTTGTGATTCATTTGATGAAGCTAAGATTCATGTATCATTTTATGAGATGAAGAATATTATTATCATTATTTGACTCAATTATATGAAGATACATGAATGTAATGATGATTTTTTTCTTTATTGGAAAGAATATTTGAATAGATAAAAGTGAAAAAATATATTTTACTTATATATGAATATCAACAAATAATGGTGTCAGTTTAGATATGTCTACTACCATAAAGAAACAGAAAAGAAAAAAAATTCAACTATTTTACATTACTTTTCCATTAAAACTATGGTTGAAAATATTGTTTAGGTCATCTAAAACAGCTAAACATATGATGTATCATGCTTTTAGTAATAGTAACAATAATTTAATATAACATTTAAGGATTAAAAATCATGGAATACCTTCAATTCATTATATCTATATTTCTCTTTTTATCCTAGAAATGTATGTCTGATATTGGAATCTAATGGATTAAATCCTTTTGGGACTTTATGTAGCAGTTACATTATTTGTCCAATTTTTCGGATCCCTTATAATCAACCACCTTGGATGTGTATACAATAGATTTCATTCATCAACATCATCATCATGTAAAATTTTTATTCGTAGAAAAGAGAAGTACAAGAATTAAGGCTCGTAAAGATAGGACAAAAACCAAAAGCCTAAGGGGGTCTAAAATAATGGAGGTTGAGGTCATCCCCTCGAATGATTTTGATCCCCACTGGCTTCAGGCTGATCAGATTTTAAAAAACTATGTTCTCGGGGCTAGAAAAATCAAGCGATTCCAGGTAGTCTACTACTTTGTTTCCCTCATACCAAGTATGGGTTACTTTAGTATAATCACCCAAGATGACACAACATTTGTTGATGATATAATAAATCGACCAGGGGATCTGTCACAAACCCCTCCCCACAAAGTGTACCCCTCCTGGGCCATCAATGTGAGAAGAGAGATAATGACCCCCGAGTCCCACCTCCAGTAGGCCCTGGGTTGGTGACTAGCACCGAGGGTATAATAATCACACAAATGGGAGGAATTACCCTCTAAGAGAACACATGGAAAAGAGAGAGATAGAATAGACTCCAACCAACTCCAACTCAGAACTAAAATATAAAAGAAAACCCAATTGCACATATGGAATGTCATGAAAAAGTACTACAGTTGAAAGGTAAAACTAAAAAGTACACAAAAGAAAGTAAAACGGCAGCGACCACAAGCTCGAACAGCTCCTCCAACCACAAGCTAGTGGTAACCAGCTTGATCTCCAACCTGCTCCAAGTGACCTAAAAATAGTTTATATATATATAGGGTGAGTATAACAGTATACTCATTAGGATCCTCCCCAAGCCTCTCTTGAAAAAGTAAAGAAAGTATGATAAAGCCTAGTGAACAACAAGTGAAACTAACTCGTCACCTAAACAGGTATATTAAGTTCTAAACCTCGCCATGGCCACTCTCTCCAAGTAATGCATACAAGAATATAGCATATAATGAAAAATATCATGGGTACCCCACTACTACTTCCCCACTAGTTTGTCGCTTTCCCCCAACGACATACGTCATGTGCATCTCTCTCCAAAGGCTTGCCCGCAGACACCTGGGCTAAGCTCCAAAATCTGCACCTCGTGCACCACAAAGGCTTGCCCGCAGACACCTGGGTGAAGCACCACGCCATCCTCACAACCAAAAGTAACCAGGTATGTTCCGGGAGCCACCACAGCCCACATAACGTGCATCATACATCGGGTATTATAACTTACGCCATTATAGCCCATACACAAAGTAGGGATCCTCAAGCCATCATAGCCTATACACGTTACACCTATAGTATTCCAAAGGATACTATATCCAGAATATATGTGTGTGAAATAACTACAAGCCATTACAGCCCTCTATACACATATATAGGGAAACTAAATGTTGTGCCTGTTGGCACATGTATCTACCAAGAGAAGAGAATGGGGCCAAAGTGTTGAGTCAAAATTCCTCTATTGACTTCTATATCATGTTTTGGAAATCACAAATGCATTCTATCATATTTTGGAAATTACAATTGTCTTATATCTTGTTTATCGTATCGTACAATGTTGATCGTAATGACCATATCGTATCGTACAATGTTGATCATATCGTATCGTACAATACTGATCGTACTGACTCTGTCAATCGTACCATACTGACTCTGTTAATCGTATTGTACTGACTCTGTCATTCGTATCGTACTGACTCTGCTATTCAGATGTTCATTACTTGTTTTGGTACTTTGTCAAAAGCACTTGTTTTATATGAATCGTACCATTTCTTATCAATATATATATATCCTGTTTTAACCAATACGATGTCGTTGAGTTAGTTACAAACTAATCAAAACGATGTCGTGCTTTCTGTTTCAATATGACCGTTATGATGATAGGTGTCCAAGTCCCTCCGATTTTTTTGGAGAAATATGACCGTTGGAGGCAACATGACCTTTGGAACCCGAGGCCTATAAATAGGAGGTCATTTGAAGCTGAGAGAACAACGATGAATGGTGAAATGAATGAAGAGACTTTGTGAACTACCAAGATTCTAGAGAGAGACACTGTGACTTCTCTCATCTGCCTTGTGCGTCCGATCATCGTATCGAGGGCTTTCAAGCAATTGAAAGACAGAGGTGCCGATTACCTACAATATCGAGGGCTGTCGGGGATAGGCAGATAGACATGACGATCATCGTATCGAGGGCTGCCAGGGATAGGCAGACAGACGTGCCGATCATCGTATCGAGGGCTGCCGGGGATAGGCAGACAGACGTGCCGATCATCGTATCGAGGGCTGCTGGGGATAGGCAGACAGACGTGTCGATCATCATATCGAGGGCTCACCAAGGTGTTGGTGAGACAGACCTTTTATCCTAGGTGAAAGGATAACCCTTCTCTTTGGGTTAAAAGAATTGTAATACTTTTTCATTTCCGTTGTTACTTGTATTAGAAAGGAATTTGTATTGTTTCCTTTCTTCTTTACATATTCAATTGTAATTGTTTCAATTACAATCATTCTATTACATATTGTATTGATTGATTCTATACGCTATAAGGTAGAATCATTCATCTTTGTATTACTCTGATTATTGTGTTCATCTTGAATACAATTGTTTCACATTACATTAGTATTACAATACATCATACCTTTTATATTCAATACAATTGTGGGTGTTTGTATTTGTATTAGTTTAAGATCATTTAAAATAATCTCTTTGTTGCTAAAACTCAAATGTTTTTAAACCTACAATTCACCCCCCCCCCCCCTCTTGTATTGTTCCATCTAATAGACATATATATCTATATATACGATCCAACAATTGGTAGCAGAGGAGGTTTTACACTGATTTGTATTACTATCTTTATTTCTTTCATATTATTATCTGGAATACTTACTACACTAACGTGTGGAGTGGAAAAGTTTTTGTTGTTGTATTAGATGGCAGGAATGAACTTTGGGTCAATAGACAATCTGAATCCTTCTAGACCACCGATCTTTGATGGGAATGATTATGAGTATTGGAGAGATCATATGAAGACATTTGTTATCAATACTGGTGTAGAAAATTTTATTATGCTTACTGGAGGTTACAAAATTCCTGATAAAGAAGTCAGTACATTCACCAACCAAGAGAAGCAAGAATATCAACCGAATTACAAGGTACGCAATACTTTATTATGCTCTATGACCAGGAATATATACATCCATATATCTTCATGTGAAGCAGCCAACTGTATTTGGAAGAAATTAGAAGTTACTCATTTTGGTACATCCAAGGTTATAGAAACAAGGAGAGCAATGCTTCGAGCAGAGTATCATGGATTTGTTTTTCCTTATGGAGAGCCAGTATGTAAAGTGCAACAAAGGTTTATGACAATTGTCAACAGTTTACAATCTATGGGAGAAAAAGGTCTTGATGATGAAGCTCTTGTTGACAAGATTATAGATATAAAGCCAAATGAATGGGAGTCAAAAAGGACAGCTATTGATGAAAATAGAAAAGTTTCCCAGATTACTCTTGATGAACTCTTTGGAACTATTCTACAGCACGAGACAAGAATGAAGAGAGATGCTGATTTCAACAAGAAGAAGAATGGGAATGGAAGTGTATCCTTTGCATCTAAAGTTAAAACACCTGAAAGGCTTACAAGGTCTAAATCCAAGAAAGTTGTTATATCTGATTCAAGTGATTGTAATCTTTTGGATAATGAATTAGCCAATCTTGCTAGAAGGATGAACAATATCATGGTAAAGAAAGATTTTCAATATAGATTCAAAAAGAAAGATAGGAAGGATAGGAAAGATTTAGAGGTAACTTGTTATGAATGCAAGAAAGCAGGACATATAAGGCCTGATTGTCCTTTACTGAAGAGGAAAGATAGAAAGGAGAAACACTCTGAAAGAAACAAGAAAAGGTTTTATAAAACAAGAAAGTCTTGAAAGCAAATGATACGTGGAGTGAAATTGGTAGTGATTCCTCAGATGATTCCTAAGAATATGAGACATCAGGACAAAGGAATATCGGACTCTTAGCCAGAATACCAATTGAAGATCATTGTCTTATGGCTAAGGTACATAATGCTGAAGCTATTACAAATGTCTCTTTGAATGCAAATTGTACTGATAATAGATATTATGAATCTTCAAATGATGAATCCTCATCATCAGAAGATGATACATTACCTTCTTATGAAGAGGTCTCTATATTTTCTAAATTACTAAAAAATGAAAATTCTAAACTCAAAAAGAGATTTGAGAAAGCAAATTCTAGAATTTCAATCTTGACTAAAGAAGTATCAGATCTTTCTAAAGATCTTGATGTGAAAACTTCTGATTTTGAAAGTATTTTAAAAACCCTTGAGAAAGTTAAATCTGATAAGGATAAAATTTCTAAGGATCTTGAAACTGTAATTTCAAATAAAAATATTTTAGTGTCTAACTCTAGTTCAAATTCAAATGTTTTGGAAAACAAGAATTTGGTTTTAAAACTAAAGTCAGAGATTTTATCTTTGAGGAAATTTTTGTCAAACTTTACTCATGGAAAGGAAAACGTTGACAAGATGTATTCTCAAATTAGACCTTTGAGAAATCATTCTGGTCTTGTTTATACTTATTCCAAACCTGTTTTTAGCAATAACTATTTTTTTCCTCAAAAAACCATTTTCTGTTCTAAGTGTCAATGTGGTGGACACTGGAGAAGAGATTGTTCTCTTCACAAAACTCAATCTTTAAGATTTCATAAAGCTCATTTTGCAAAACAAATATGGATTCTTAAAATTCTTTTATCTAACCCTTATGGATCCAAACAAGTTTGGATTCCGAAAATCTAATTGTTTTTTTCAGGAAAATGAGAAGTGTGCCAATAAGAATATTTGGTACATGGATAGAGGTTGTTCTCGACACATGACTGGAAACAAAGATCTCTTTCAAAAGGTTATCAAAACAAAAGGTGGAAAAGTTACCTTCAGAGATAATGCTCAAGGAAAGATTGTTGGTATAGGTAATATTGTTTTTCTGGGAATAGTTCTTATCTCAAATGTTTTGTTTGTTAAAGGTATTAGGCACAATCTCATCAGTATAAGTCAATAATGTGATGAAGGTTACCTTGTGAATTTTAGAAATGATAAGTGTCTTGTTCACAATTCCAAGGATGAGTTCATTCTATCTGCCCATAGGCAAGAGAATGTTTACACTATTAACTTAGAAGACCTTAGGAACCAAAACTTACCTTGCTTAAGTGTAATAGAAGACTAAACGTGGCTATGGCATAGGAGACTAGGACACTGTAATATGAGAAACCTAAGTAAACTCTCAAAGAAATGACTTGTAAAAGGTCTACCGGATCTTAGATATGATTCTTCAAAAGTCTGTGATCCTTGTCAATTTGGAAAACAACATAAAACTAGCTTTAAATCAATTAATGAAGTTTCAACTTCTAATGCATTATAGTTAGTGCATATGGATCTTTTTGGTCCTTCACAATCTGGAAGCATTGGAGGCAAATACTATGTATTTGTTTTAGTTGATGACTTTACTAGATTTACATGGGTCTACTTTCTCAAAAAGAAATCTGAAGCCTTTTCCTATTTCAAAACTTTTAGAGCCCAAGTTAAAAATGAGAAAAACCTACCATTGAAAACTATTCATAGTGATCATGTTGGTGAATTTCAAAATTCAGATTTTGAAACTTTTTGTAGTAAGTAATGTATTACTCACAATTTCTCAGCTCCAAGAACTCCTCAGCAAAATGGTGTTGTTGAAAGAAGAAATCGTATTCTTCAGGAAATGACTCGAACCATGTTGAGTGAATACTCAATTGCTAAGCACTTTTGGTCTGAAGCCGTTAGTACTGTATGCTATACTATAAATCGTGTTTTAACTAGAACATTTCTTAACAAAACCCCTTATGAGTTATGGACTGGCCGAAAACCTAAAGTTTCATACTTCAAAGTTTTTGGATGCAAAGTATTCATTCTGAATACAAAAGATAATCTACACAAATTTGCACCAAAATCTGATGAAGTAATCTTTCTAGGATATTCTACAACCTCTAAGGCTTATAGAGTTTTCAATAAAAACACTTGTAATGTTGAGGAAACAGTACATGTAAAATTCGATGAAACTGATCCTTTTGTTTTCAACCAACCAAATCCTACATCCTCGGATGTGTTTTCTAAAAATGTTTATCAAACTTTATTAAAAGATCATTCTGATAATGAAAATGTTCAAGAAAGTTTTCCTGAAACATTTACCACAGAAGATTTTCTACCATATGTTGATGAATAGGTTTTACAAAACCCAAATCAATTGTTTCTTAGGAATCATCCCAGTGATAACATCATTGGTGATGTAAATCAACCTGTAAGGACCAGAAATTCCTTAAGAAATGAAATAGAACATCTTGCTTTTCTTTCCCAATTTGAACCTAAAAGTCCAAGTGAGGCTTTAGGTGATGATGATTGGATCAAAGCAATGCAAGATGAACTAAATGAATTTGAAAGGAATCAAGTCTGTACTTTAGTTGATAGACCTAAAGAAACAACTGTGATTGGTATAAAATGGGTTTTCAGAAACAAATGTGATGAAAATGGAATCATTGTAAGAAATAAAGCAAGACTTGTTGCTAAAATCTATAATCAACAAGAGGGATTAGATTATGAAGAAACATATGCTGATGTAGCCAGACTTGAATCTATTCGTATTCTATTAGCCTTCGCAGCATTTTTCAATTTCAAACTATTTCAAATGGATGTCAAATGTGCCTTTTTAAATGGTTTTGTTCAAGAAGAAGTTTTTGTCGAACAACCTCCTGGTTTTCAAGACCCAAAACATCCTGATCATGTTTTTAAACTTACCAAGGCTCTATATAGTCTTAAACAAGCCCCTAGAGCATGGTATGATAGACTTAAAGGATTTATTTTACAAAACAATTATACAAAAGGTACAGCAGATCTAACCCTTTTTATAAAAATGGAAAACAAAAATGTTTTGATTGTCCAAATCTATGTTGATGACATCATATTTGGATCAACTCAGAAATATTTAACTGATTCTTTTGAAAACTTAATGAAATCTGAGTTTGAAATGAGTATGATGGGTGAGTTAACATTCTTTCTAGGTTTTCAAATTTCTCAAAAACCAGAAGGAACTTATATATATCAACATAAGTATATAAAAGATTTACTCAAAATGTATGGATTTGACAAAACTAAAAGTATTAGTACTCCAATTGGTACCTCTAATACTCTTGATCTTGATGAAACTGGGAAACCAGTAGATCAAACAATCTTTAGAGGTATGATAGGAAGTTTTCTATACTTGACAGCTAGTCGACCAGACTTGACGTTTTCTGTATGCTTATGTGAAAGATACCAATCTAATCCAAAAGAGTCTCATTTAAAATCTGTAAAGAAAATCTTTCGGTATTTAAAAGACACTATGGATTTAGGTCTTTTTTACTCTTCTGGGAATGATTTTGTTTTAAAAAGTTTTTCAGATGCTCACTTTGGTGGTTGTAGAATGGATAGAAAAAGTACATCTGGAACATGTCACTTATTAGGAGATTCCTTGGTTTCTTGGTCCTGTAAGAAACAACACTCAGTAGCACTATCCACTGCTGAAGTTGAATATGTAGCAGCTGGAAGTTGTTGTGCTCAAGTATTGTGGATGCAGCACACACTCACTGACTATGGATTGAGTTTTTCCAAAACACAAATTCTTTGTGATAATACAAGTGCCATAGCTCTTAGTAAGAACCCAGCACATCACTCTCGTGCAAAACACATAGATGTTAGGCATCACTTTCTTAGAGATCACACACAAAAAGGAGATATTGTTTTACAATTCATCGGAACGCAAGAACAAATTGCTGACATTTTTACAAAACCTTTACCTTCCGATAGATTTGAATTTATAAAACAGAAGCTAGGAATGATTAAATTAAAATAATCATTCATATCTACTTCCTGTTTTACATCTCTCCTAATAGTAAAAAACTCCTCGTAGAAAGGGGGAGGACATTTCTTTCTATGTCTTTATGTTTCTTTTTATCTTATATTCTTTAACTATTTACTCTCTCGATATGTGTATCTTTTTCTGTTTATCGTATTGACAGTTTTATCGTATCATTTTTTTTCCCTGTTTATCATATTGACAGTTTTAATCGTATCATTTACTTTTTCTTTTCCATCATATCGACCGATGATGGTAATCAAATTCTTTTCCATCGTATCGACTGATGATGGTAATCTAATTCTTTTCCATCATTTCGACCGATGATGGTAATCAAATTCTTTTTCCATCCTATCGACCGATGATGGTATTGAATTTTTTTTCATCGTATCAATCAATCATGGTATTGAATCGACTGATGATGGTATTGAATTTCTTTTCCATCGTATCAATCAATCATGGTATTGAATCGACCGATGATGGTATTGAAATTCTTTTCCATCGTATCAATCAATCATGGTATTGAATCGACCAATGATGGTATTGAATTTCTTTTCCATCGTATCAATCAATCATGATATTGAATCGGCCGATGATAGTATTGAATTTGTTTTCCATCGGAATGTCGTTTGATTTTTTTTTCTTTTCGTACGTTTATATTTTCTTTTGAAATATATCGAAACCAACAATTACCTTACGTTCTCCGACAAGTTTTTTTTATTTTTTTTATTTTTTTTCCTTTGTTCTAATCCTAACCATTGATCTGATTTTCTCTAATCTTGACCGTAGAAGATCAACGGTCACCCTCTTTCGACCGTAGAAGATCAAACGTCTCCCTATTTTTGCCTATAAATAGCCCCCTCCCCTCCCCAAACCCACATTGGTTTTTCAGGATTTCAGGCGAAGCTCTGCTCCACCAGCTATAAATCATCGTACGATCTTCTCATCGGCATCACCTTTATGTCTCAATCCTCTGCTAACACTCCAGCTGAAATGTCTTCAATGACTTTTACAGAGAAAGGTTAGTATCTCGGGAATTTTTCGATACATACGATTCTACAATCAGGAGGATCATTTTGTTTCAAGGGTGGGAACATCTATGTGTTGAAAACCTGATTCTCAAGATCCGGTTCTTTTTGATGATGTTTTTCAATTTTACAAAACCGTTTCTTTCGATAAAGACATGACTATAAACTTTGCTGTGTACGATAGAAAATTGTCTATGTATGTGAAACAAGCGTCACATTTTCTGAATGTTTCTATAGAAGGGGATTCTTTCTGTCCATCGCACAAACTACCAGAGGAAGTTAGTACGTTTAATAGAGAATGTTCTGAAAAGACTTTGTTTGTTATTAATGAGGAAAAGAGAAAAGTGTCTCATCTTTCTCCAGACAATCGTTTTGTCACTTTATGGATGCAAGGTTTTCTTATCTCAAGGAAAGGGGATAGAGAAACTTTGAAATTTTCTGATATTTTCATGCTTGACTATCTTGTGAATATGAGAAAAGTAAATCTCATGGGGTATGTTTTTGAAACCATTAAGAATTTCAAGACAGGAGGTATTAAGTCCCAGATGATTATGTATCCATCTATCCTTACGAAGTTCATTTTCGAGAGTATGAAGTTTTGTAACATTCCTTTAAAAGGAAACCCCATAGATCTGAAGCCTTCTTGGATTAGCAAAAGTACGATGAAAAAGCTGAATGTTTGTTTTGATCCGAATTCAAAACTTTTTGTCAGAGATGTAGAAGCTGAATTGGCATAGAATCAATCGGCACTTATGCCAGCCAAATACATTCAATCTACTGGAGTTACTCAAAAATATGATCCGCAAACCAGTTCAAAGCCCAAGAAGAAGACGAGGTATAGTAAGGAGGTTGTAGCCAAATGGAGGAAGGATAAGGAACAGAGAAAGGAAGGTGATCCTAAGTTTGGTCTTGAACCTGCTGAGGCTTTTTGCAGAAAGAGTAAGGGTAGAAGAAACCCTTCAGGCTGAAAAGAAGAAGAAGGTTCTTTTGAAAAGAAAGGCTCAGGACTTTGATGTCTCTGAAGTCTTGAAAGCAGTAGAGGAAGCTAGTGCTCAACTAACAGAAGAAGTGCACCAAGAGCCCATCGTACAGAGTCTCCTTGAGAAAGGAAAACAAAAACAAGTAATGGAAGAGATAGAAGAAGTGGAAGAAGAATAAGGAGACTTTCTTTTAGAATTTCTTCAATGTTCAAAGAAGAGTAGAGAGGAATCGGTTCAAAATCTGAGTGAAGGTATTCAACAAACTCCTCATGCCGATCAAGCTCGATCTCTGGACAAAATGTCATCTCAAGAAAAGCAAGGTGCTCAATCCTCTCACTCTGATAAAGTTGTTTTCATTAGTGACAGAATGGAAGAAGAAAGAAAGCAGAAAGAAAAAGAAAAAGGAAAAGAGCCAGTTGTTAACTCAAGCAGATCGTATGAACTAGCATCGTACGATGAAGATACTGATTCAGAACATACAATCTCTCTCAAGAAGAGTGATTATATTGTTCATGTTTTGAGAAGAGTTGAGAAGACCATTCCTTATTTCCTGAGGCTGGAAGGGAAGATTGATTTTATTACTGACAATCAAAAGAAGAATTTTGGCTCCGTAAAAGAGTTGAGGAAGAAAGTTTTGTCAGTTGAAGCCGATTTGAAAGTTCTTTCAGAAAGTTCGGTTGCTCATAAGAAGGCATGCAATAAGATGACCAAGTGGTCGTACAAAACAGAGAGCTCAATCAATGATCATGAAATATCTATTGAAGATATAAGAAGGTTATCAAATGATCTTGAAATTTCTTTCAACAAGATTGACAGAGAAATGGTTGAAAGTTTGAATCTTTTGTCTTCTCAAAGATCCGATGTTCCTTCAGTGAAAGATTTGCAAGAGATAATGAATGTTTTTCAATCTGAATTCTCGAAGGTTTCATCTTTCAAGGATGAAATGGTCTTGTTGAAGAATCAAAATTATGTGTTATCCAAAGATAACAAGAATTTGCAAAACAGAATTGATACCCTTGAAGAAGTAATCAGAGTACAGAAGGAGACTATCAGAAATCAAGATCAGATTTTTGCAGACCAACAAGAGCTTCTCAAAACTTAGGGTGAATCAATTTCTGAAGACAAGAAGTAGATCAAGAAGATGAAAGCTATTCTTCATGAGCTTATAAAGAAGGATAATTAAAGAGAAAACAAATGATTGTTGTATTTGTTTTCCTTTGGAACTTGTCTTTGTTTTGTAATGGATTTTATGATCCTTTTCTTTTATCCATTATCTTCTATTTCTTTACTAACTCTTTCATACAATTCAAGATTACTTCTTTCT
The DNA here is from genome assembly GCA_963277665.1 of Viscum album. Lineage (NCBI taxonomy): Eukaryota > Viridiplantae > Streptophyta > Magnoliopsida > Santalales > Viscaceae > Viscum > Viscum album. The sequence goes on along the minus strand of OY728151.1, from coordinate 100,783,100 downwards.
TTTTGTAAATCACAAAGGGGGAGAATGTTTACAAAGGGGAGAATGTTTTATAAAGTGGAAGAATGTTTTACAACACTCTTAAGGAAAATCTACGAATACAATCCTTAGGAAAGTCCATACCTAAGGGGGAGTTAGTTGTATTCAAATTCTTTTTCAGAAGAGTTTCCAATAACTCAGGGGGAGATAAGTATTTCTTGGTACATTTACTTTGTGTGTTGTGCTTTCCAAAAAGGGGGAGATTGTTGAGTCAAAAGTCCGCTTTTGACTTCTATATCATGTTTTGGAAATCACAAATGCATTCTAACATATTTTGGAAATTACAATTGTCTTCTATCATGTTTATCGTATCATACAATGTTGATCGTACTGACCATATCGTATCATACAATGTTGATCATATCGTATCGTACAATACTGATCGTACTTACTCTGTCAATCGTACCATACTGACTTTGTCAATCGTATCGTACTGGCTCTGTCATTTGTATCGTACTGACTCTGCTATTCAGATGTTCATTACTTGTTTTGGTACTTTGTCAAAATCACTTGTTTCATATCAATCGTACCATTGCTTATCAATATATATATCCTGTTTTAACCAATACGATGTTTTTGAGTTAGTTTCAAACTAATCAAAACGATGTCGTGCTTTCTGTTTCAATATGACCGTTATGATGACACGTGTCCAAGTCCCTCCGTGTTTTTTGGAGAAATATGACCGTTGGAGGCAACATGACTGTTGGAACCCGAGGCCTATAAATAGGAGGTCATTTGAAGATGAGAGAACAACGATGAATGGTGAAATGAATGAAGAGACTTCGTGAACTACCAAGATTCTAGAGAGAGACACTGTGACTTCTCTCATCTGCCTTGTGCGTCCGATCATCATATCGAGGGCTTTCAAGCAATTGAAAGACAGAGGTGCCGATTACCTACAATATCGAGGGCTGCCGGGGATAGGTAGACAGACGTGCCGATCATCGTATCGAGGGCAACCGGGGATAGGTAGACAGACGTGCCGATCATCGTATCGAGGTCTGCCAGGGATAGGCAGACAGACGTGCCGATCAGCGTATCGAGGGCTGTCGGGGATAGGCAGACAGACGTGCCGATCATCGTATCGAGGGATCACCAAGGTGTTGGTGAGATAGACCTTTTATACTAGGTGAAAGGATAACCCTTCTCTTTGGGTTAAAAGAATTGTAATACTTTTACATTTCCGTTGTTACTTGTATTATAAAGGAATTTGTATTGTTTCCTTTATTCTTTACATATTCAGTTGTAATTGTTTCAATTACAATCATTCTATTACATATTGTATTGATTGATTCTATATGCTTTAAGGTAGAATCATTCATCTTTGTATTACTCTGATTATTGTGTTCATCTTGAATACAATTGTTTCACATTACATTAGTATTACAATACATCATACCTTTTATATTCAATACAATTGTGGGTGTTTGTATTTGTATTAGTTTAAGATCATTTAAACTAATCTCTTTGTTGCTAAAACTCAAAGGTTTTTAAACCTACAATTCACCCCCCTCTTGTATTGTTCCATCTAATAGACATATATATCTATATATTCGATCCAACACAAAGGGGGTAGTCAGCCATTCGGCCTCCCATCAGAATGTTGGGGAAAACACCCCCCCCCCCCACCCCAGGGCTCAGAATCCCCAGGGTATCACTTTCCCTTACCAACAGGGTGGAGTAGCATATAGAAACACAAAAAGTACAGAATATAAATATAACTCACATCCACACTATGGGCATTACCTAGTCTTAGGTACAACTGCAGCTAACGTCTCTCAGACTCCAGGCTGCTACTTCTAAAACTAGGTATCCTATAAGCACACAAAAATTTGAAGAGCTTTATTAGATTACTCCATTCTCATTTTATCAGTTCCACTGTATGTTAATTAATTCTTTAAACATTAATTAACCATGAACAATTCCACATTAAACTGAATTGGCATCACATTCAAAATCAACTGCCCCTTTTAAGATTCACGTCACCTTTAAATTCCAGTATCTCCCTCCCCATGGATTATAACCATTTAATCAAACTTTCATTATGGAATTACTTTCCCATATTCCCAGGCATTCTAGAAAGGCATCCTATGCTACTAAACACAAAGGGGGCTCAACACGGTGAGTAGTTATACTACCCGTCGAGTCTTTGCCGCCTATAGCAAGAGCATAGACCCATTCTCCCTCGAGAGTCTAAACACGGAAATCACATGGCATACCCCGCGTGTCTTCGCCTCCTTCGGAAGGAGGGTAAGCAAGGCCAACTACCTTGAGCAGTGGGGAAAAGTAAAGCAGATAAACAACCAAACAAAACCACCAACATCCAGCCATCACATTCATCCCATACCATCATCCTTGGTGTCCTCCCCAACACCCACATGCATAAGCCGATGCATCTTGCCAGCCTAGGTGTCATCCAATGCCACAAACACAAGTCCCCATGCCTCCACATATCACAACAGCCATCCAGGCTCACATTACATCACAAGCAGTAGGAAAACAAACATCACATCAATGGGATCTCGTCCCTTTAACAATCAAGAGGGTAACTCAGAACCCCTTTAAGAAATTCTCACACAAATGATTCTTTAATCCATATTGAATTAACAGATTCAATCCGTAGGTTCCAATTTCGGAAAAACTAATCAGTAAGCTATAACAAAATATTTAACATTCTTACTATGCCAATTTGATTATCATCAAATTAGAACAATTACAACAACCAGATTCATTTACATGCCTCTTTATCTTTAGCCAATTAATTAACAATTAATTCCGGATTTACATTCATTATAAATTTCCATCAAGAACAAACAACTAATCAAATAAAACATAGATATTACTCTATCTAGCAAAACATGAGGCAAACCGTTATCACAGTACAAAGCAACAACATGCGATCAACCAATTCTTTTAATCTGGTTCAAGTATTTAATTAGGTCAATTTCATTGTGATCCAAACGGATATATAATTCTAATTCTACAATTTCACATATACAATTAGAGAAGCCATGAATCCCCTACCTCGAAGAGTTCTTGACGTCCTTTATCCACACAACGGGTCACAATCCTTATCTCGCGACAACTGCATCCACCAGAGGATGCCACAGTACAACAGTTCCAACCAAACCCCAAGAAAAACCCATTATAAGAATGGATATTACATGCTATAATATGGAAGAGAGAACAAGAGAAGATTAAACCCAAAAGAACAATGATACAACATACCTTATATCGAAGAATGATCGATACAGCTCGGTTGCATCAAAACAGAGCAGAACCAATCCTAGGAGTAAAGATTTATTGTAAAACTCCTACGTGAAGGATTTAAAGGTTTTAGCGTCTCATAGATGATAAAAAAGAGGAAGAACAAGTGATAATGATATCTCATACCTTTTTGAAGATTTAATGGGGCAACAGTTTAAGATCCGGTTAATTCTCCATTAAAAACTGATCGCATTAACCCACACGGTTTGACCAAGTAAAACATCCCGAGCCATAGAAATAATTAATATAGGATTTAGGGCATTTGAATCGACCTTAAGAGTCCTTAAAACAAGGCTTTAAATGTATTTTACATCAAAGGAAACGTCAAAGGGGAGAAAATATAGGAAGCTGTAAACACTATTCACATACTCAAAATTTCGCAAAGGAAAGAAAAGGTCATCGTTAGACCTCACCGTTCTAGAAACACTGTTCAAGTCTACCATTATAAGGTTACCGTTAGAAGGTTACCGTTCTAGAAACATTGTTCAAGTCTACCATTATAAGGTCACCGTTAGAAGGTTACCGTTTTGGATACACTGTTCAAGTCTACCGTTATAAGGTCACCGTTAGAAGGTTACCATTCTGGAAACACTATTCAAGTACACTGTTAGAAGGTTACCATTCTGGAAACACTATTCAAGTCCACTGTTAGAAGGTTACCATTCTGGAAATACTGTTCAAGTCCACCGTTAGAACCTCACCGATAGAAACACTGTTCACCTACCGATACTGTTCATAAAACTGGAAACACTGTTCACAGAACTTGAAATTTGGAAAAGTGTTTGGGATAAGTCACCTTGACCTCTCGAAACACCTCCAAAACTACATTTTCACAAATTAATGGACCAGAGAGGTCTGGGCCATTACATCAGATACCTCTCAAAACATTTTCATCCTTGAGAATTCAAAACCAACCTAAAGAGGAAAAAAAAGAAACGGGGCCCGAACAACCACCCATCGAGATACCTATCAAAAGAGAGAAAGCCACAAAAAGGAATAAAAGAAGTTCATAAATAAAACATGAAAGGTCTAACAAAAAAGGAAACATCATTACATGAAAAAAAAAGTTAAACATTAAACAACTTGGGTACGGAGCACGTATCTGTGACTCACGCTCCCAGGTACTCTCCTCCATGCCACCGTGTCACCACAAGACATGAACTAAGGGGATAGAACGCCCACACAACACCTTCTCCTTGTGGTCTTGGATCTCCATAGGTCGCTCCTCGAAGGTTGAATCATCATCAATATCGATCTCACCCCAATCGATAACATGAGATTCATCATGAAGATAACAACGGAGTTGTGATACATTGAAAACATCATGTATCCGACTCATCTGAGGGGGAAGTGCTACTCGATACGCCATAGCTCCAACATGAGCTAACACCTCGAAAGTCCCAACAAACCAAGGAGAAATATTACTTCCAAGACCAAACCTTCACTTCCCATGACGGGGAGTCACCTTCAGAAACACATGATCCCCAACATTAAACTCTAAGGGTCTCCCACTTTGATCATCATATGATTTATGATGATCTTGTGCTGTCTTCATCCTCTCGTGAATCACCTGAATGATCTCTTTTGTATTCTGCACTAGTTCCGGACTGAGGATTTCTGACTCTCCGACCCCAGTCCAGCACAATGGAGAACAGAAAGGTCGACCATACAGGGCTTCAAACAGTGCCATACCAATGGTAGAGTGAAAACTATTATTGAAAGCGAACTCTACCAAGGGTAAGTGCTTCATCCATGAACCTCCAAAATCAAGAACACTAGAGCGCAACATGTCTTCAAGAGTCTGGATGGTTCGCTCTGTTTGACCATCTGTTTGAGGATGAAAAGCAGTGCTAAGGCATAGCTGAGAACCAAAATCATGTTGGAGACCCCTCCACACCTTGTAGGTAAAACGTGGATCTCGATCAGAAATGATCGTCCTAGGGACTCCATGAAGTCTCACCACCTCCTCTAGATACTGCCTTGACAAAACTTCCACTGAGCTCGACTCCTTGATTGCTATGAAGTGGGCTGATTTTGTTAAACGATCCCTTACCACCCATATAGCATCATGTCCTCCCAGAGCTCGAGGTAAACCTGTAACAAAGTCCATTCAGATGTCCTCCCACTTCCACTGAGGAATCTCTAATTGCTGGAGAAGACCTCCAGGAACACGGTGTTCGGTCTTCACCTTCTGGCAGACTAAACATCGAGACACACACTCTGCAACCGCACACTTCATCCCAGGCCACCAAAACTGACTCCTCAAGGATCAGTACATCTTTTTCACACCAGGATGTACTGCCAAGGGCGAACTATGGAACTCTCAGAGAACCGTCTCATGCATCACCAAGGGAACAAAAATCCTGCCATGATACAACACTCGGTGTTGTTCATACTCCGATCAACCATCAAAGGCCTCACCAAAAACAACTCTGTCTCTCCAAACTTCCACCTCTAGATCACCCAACTGAGACTCTTCCACATTCTTTATCGGGGATGACTGCACTGCCATCTGGAAAAGACAACCTCTACCCCCAACTTCTCCCATATCAAGATGAAAAGATGATAGCTCTTCCATCATTCTCCAGGAATCATCAGATTCACGCACAACATCATTATGTGACTTTTGGCTCAGTGCATCAGCTACAACATTCCCTTTTCTAGATGTATATGATATTTCAAAGTCGTATTACTGCAAGAACTCCATCCACCAATGCTACTGCAAGTTCAAGTCACGTTGGGAGAAAACATACCTCAAACTCTTATGATCAGTGAAAACCACAAAGTTCTCACCAATGAGGTAATGTCTCCAAAACTTCAGAAAAAACACCACGGCTGCTAACTCAAGATCATGGGTGGCATAGTTGCGTTCATGGGGGAACAACTGCCGAGAGTCATAAGAAACAACTGACCTCTGCTGCATGAGAACACAGCCTAGACCCAGATGTGAAGAATCACAGAAAAAATCAAACTGGACTCCCTCTACTGGAAGACAAAGGATTGGAGCACTTACCAACTTCTCCTTTAGATACTCGAAAGCTACCTGACACTGATCAGTCTATATGAACGCTTGATCCTTCCTGGTCAAAGCTGTCATAGGAGTCGCAACTCTGGAGAAATTGGATACAAACCTCCTATAATAGCCTGCGAGACCAAGGAAACTTTGCACCTCTGACACAGTCATGGGGGCTTCCCAAGATACCACTGCTTCTATCTTTGACAGATCCACATCTACTCCCTGTTGGGACACAACATGCCCCAAGAAATGAACTTCTCGAGTCCAAAACTCACACTTCGACAACTTCCCAAACAACTGATGTTGGCGAAGAACTCCCAAAACGGCTCGTAGATGCTCTGCATGCTCCTCTTCAGATGTGGAGTACACAAGGATGTCGTCGATGAAAACCACAACAAACTTGTCCAGGAATTCACGGAACACAGCATTCATCAACCCCATGAAAATATCTAGAGCATTCGTTATGCTGAATGGCATTACAACAAACTCATAATGCCAATGATGACAACGGAAAGTAGTCTTCGGGATATCCTCATCCTTTACACGCATCTAATGATATCCTGATCACAATTAGATCTTTGAGAACCAACTTTCACCCTTCAGTTGATCGAATAAGTCATCAATCCGTGGGAGAGGATAGTGTTTCTTTATTGTCACTTTGTTTAATCAACGATAATTGATACACAACCACAAACGGATGTCAGCCTTTTTCACAAAAAAAATCTAGCGCACCCCATGGTGACACACTTGGCTGAACAAAACTGCACTGCAACAGACCATAAAGCTGAATACGAAGCTCTCGTAACTCAGAAGGGGCCATTCTATATGGAGGCATAGAGATAGGAGATGCTCCTGCCTATAGCTCGATCCCAAACTCGATCTCTAATCGAGGGGGTAACGCTACAACCTCTTCTGGAAAGACATCAGGGTACTCCTCTATGACCCCAGGAAATGCCAACGGCTGAACCTCTGAAGAACTCAGCATCATCTCAGCCATCATGGATGATAAGGATGGAGCTCGTCTATGACCCATCCGAGGATCTTGCTCACCAACAAAAACCACTTTATCTCCATCTGCATCAAAGAAAACGACCTTCTTCCTGTAGCAATCCACAATAACCTGCATCGAATACAACCAATCCATGTCGAGGATGACATCATATGGTTGTATTCGTAAGCATAGGAAATCTCCCCAAGAGAGGTGTTTCCCCAAAACTAGCTCACAATATCTACATACTTCAAACAAGTCGTCTCGACTTCACACTGGCATAGTCAACGCCAAGGGCACTAGAAGCCTCTCTACCTCAAGACCCAAAGCATGGACAAGGGTAGGTGATATGAAGGAGTGTGTTGCACCTGAATAAAACAAGGCATACACCAAGGTAGAAAACAAGCAAAGAGTTCCTTGAACGACATCTGGCTCGCCTGGGGCTGGCAACACTAGAGCATGAAGCTGACCACGACCTCCTCCACGGCCTCTCTGACCCTAATGACGACCACCACCACGGCCGCTCTCTGCTCTCTAAGGACGGGGAGAATCATGGGGTTGTCCTCTGCCTGCTCCATCTACCCTCTAGTGATCTAATGCTGGTGCAACCTACTGATGATGCCTCGGCTGGAACTGCCTCAACGGAGGAACCAGGAGAGGATCGCCCGGTGCACGATGACTGCTCTGAAAAGTTGGGCACTCCCGCTGCTGATGACCATGACCACCACAAGAAAAACAAGCGCCTAATCCCTTGGCATTGGCCTGAGAGTTGCTGACTCGGGAGAAATGAGATGGGAAGGGCTGGGACCTACCCCCAGGTGAATGGAAACTCTTCTGCCCTGAAAACTAGGAACCCCGAACCATAGCTCTGCTTCATGAAGAATCATGACGATTCCTCTCTCGTGATGATCCGGTCCTGGCCAAAGTCCTCTCAATAACCTCTTCCCTCACCAGCACCTCAAGATATGTCTTCAGCATAAATGGGGTGACCTGGCACTGGATCTCTGGATGCAAAGCCTCCTCGAAATGCCTCGCCCTAGCCTCCTCATCTGATAATAGGTCTGAATTATATCGTATAAGGTTCCTGAAACAGATTCCAAACTCTCGAACACTAGAGGTCCCCTGTCGAAGGGTAAGAATCTCCTGGCGACTGGAGTCCTTTGAAGTTGATGAAAGAAACTCAACTCTAAACCTATCTCAAAACTCCTCCCATGAGATCGCTGACTCCTCACAATCCCTGAGGAACAAGAACCACCACTGCCTTACTGCTCCACGCAGCATCATCACAACCAAGGACACCTAGTGTTCCTTCCGAGCACGAATCGAACTAGAGCCTATCTCGACCTCCTCCAACCAGTCTTCTGTGACTGCATCTGAAACGAATCCCTCGTAATTCTGTAGACTCTGGTGCTGAAACTCTCGAAGTGTCTTCCTCTAAGTGTCATCGTCGTCAACCTCTACCACGCGACGATCTGCTGGAACAGCCTGCTGGACATCTTCTGCGCAAACCTGACGAGGACGTCGACCTAGAGCCATACCTATAAAATAACAATTGTTAGAGCTCCTAATCCTGGAATGTGGAATACTCAACATTAATAAATTAATTGTTTTATTTTATTAATTTTAGGTTAACCTATCCCAAGGTCTACCCATTCAAACACAGGCGCAAAGAAGAATGATGCAAGATCCTTTCCTAGGTCTCTACCCTGCAAACAGTGTCACTTTGTTTAGTAGCCATCGTAAACTTAAAGGTCCATGCAACAGGTCATAGGGGTCCTTAAACGCCTACGTCTCTGCCGGTCTCCAGTGTTTACCCCACTTTCTAAACATGAATGACACTGTTGCCCTACCATCCCATGCAACCTCACCTGTTCCCAACTCCAAACTTCATCATATCCCTCAACCAAACCTCTGATACCACTCTGTCATGACCACCTCCCCACAAAGTGTACCCCTCCTGGGCCGACAATGTGAGAAGATAGATAATGACCCCTGAGTCCCACCTCCAGTAGGCCCCGCATTGGTGATTAGCACTGAGGGTATAATAAACACACAAATGGGAGGCATTACCCTCTAAGAGAACACATGTAGAAGAGAGAGATAGAATAGACTCCAACCAACTACAACTCAGAACTGAAATATAAAACAAAACCCAAGTACACGTATGGAATGTCATGAAAAAGTACTACAGCTGAAAGGGAAAACTAAAAGTACCCAAAAGAAAGTAAAACGGCAGCGACCACAAGCCCGGACAGCTCCTCCAACCACAAGCTAGTTGTAACCAGCTTAATCTCCAACCTGATCCAAGTGACCTAAAAACAGTTTTTATATACATAGGGTGAGTATAACAGTATACACAGTAGGATCCTCCCCAAGCCTCTTGTGCAAAAGTAAAGAAATCATGCTAAAGCCTAGTGAACAACAAGTGAAACTAACTCGTCACCTAAACAGGTATACTAAGTTACCAACCTCACCATGGCCACTCTCTCCAAGTAACGCATACAAGAATATAGCATATAATGAAAAATATCAAGGGTACCCCACTGGTTTGCCACTTTTCCCCAACAACATACGTCATGTGCATCTCTCTCCAAAGGCTTGCCCGTAGACACCTGGGCTAAGCTCCAAAATCTGCACCTCGTGCACCACAAAGGCTTGCCCGCAGACACCTGGGTGAAGCACCACACCATCCTCACAACCAAAAGTAACCAGGTATGTTCCGGGAGCCACCACATCGCGCATAACGTGCATCATACATTGGGTATTATACCTCAAGTCATTATAGCCCATACACCGAGTATGGATCCTCAAGCCATCACAACCTATACACGTTACACCTATAGTAGTCCAAAGGATACTATATCCAGAATATATGTGTGTGAAATAACCACAAGACATTAAAACCCTCTATACACATATATGGGGAAACTAACTGTTGTGCCTGTTGACACATGTATCTACCATGAGAAGAGTGCGGGGCCAAAGGGGGTAGTCAGCCATTCGACCTCCCATCAGAATGTTGGGGAAAAGACCCCCCCCCCCCAGGTCTTAGAATCCATGGGGTGTCAGTTTCCCTTACTGACAGGGTGGAGTAGCATATAGAAACACAAAAAGTACAGAATATATATATAACTCACATCCACACTATGGGCATTACCTAGTCTTAGATACAACTACAGCTAACGTCTCTCAGACTCTAGGCTGCTACTTCTAAAACTAGGTATCCTATAAGCACACAAACATTTGAAGAGCTTTATTAGATTACTTCATTCTCATTTTATCAGTTCCACTATACATTAATTAATTCTTTAAACATTAATTAACCAAGAAAAATTCCACATTAAACTGAATTGGCATCACATTCAAAATCAACTGCTCCTTTTAAGATTCACATCACCTTTAAATTTCAGTATCTCTCTCCCCATGGATTATCACCATTTAATCAAACTTTCATTATTGAATTAATTTCCCATATTCCCAGGAATTATAGAAAGTAATCCTATGCTACTAAACAAAAAGGGGGCTCAACACGGTGAGTAGATATACTACCCGTCGAGTCTTTTCCGCCTATAGCAAGAGCATAGACCCATTCTCCCTTGAGAGGCTAAACATGGAAAGCATGTGGCATACCCCACGTGTCTTCACCTTATTCGGAAAGAGGGTAAGCAAGACCAGCTGCCTTGAGCAGTGGGAAAAAGTAAAGCAGATAAACCACCAAACAAAACCACCAACATCCAGCCATCACATTCATCCCATACCATCATCCTTGGTGTCTTCCCCGACACCCACATGCATAAGCTGATGCATCTCGCCACCCTAGGCATTATCCACTGCCAAAAACACAAGTCCCCATGCCTCCACATATCACAACAGCCATCCAGGCTCACATTACATCACAAGCAGCAGGAAAACAAACATCACATCAATGGGCTCTTGGCCCTTTAACAATCAAGAGGGTAACTCAGAACCCCTTTAAGAAATTCTCACACAAGTGATTCTTTAATCCATATTGAATTAACAGATTCAATCCATAGGTTCCAATTTCAGAAAAACTAATCAGTAAGCTATCACAAAAGATTTAACGTGCTTACTATGCCAATTAGATTATCATCAAATTAGAACAGCTACAACAACGACAACAACCAGATTCATTTACATGCCTCTTTATCTTTAGCCAATTAATTAACAATTAATTCCAGATTTATGTTCATTATCAATTTCCATCAAGAAACAACAAATAATCAAAGAAAACATAGATATTACTCTATCTAGCAAAACATGAGGCAAATCGTTATCACAGTACAAAGCAACAACATGAGATCAACCAATTCTTTTAATCCTGTTCAAGTATTTAATTAGGTTAATTTCATTGTGATCCAAAGGTCTAAATCCTGATAATTCTATGATTGTACATATACAATTAGAGAATCCATGAATCCCTTACCTAAAAAATTCTTGATATCCTTTATCCACACAACGGGTCACAATCCTTCTCTCGCGACAACTGCATCCACCAGAGGATGCCACGGTACGACAGCACCAACCAAACCCCAAGAAAAACCCATTATAAGCATGGATATTACATGCTATAATATGGAAGGGAGAACAGGAGAAGATTAACCCCAAAAGAACAATGATACAACGTACCTTATATCAAAGATTGATCAATACAGCTCGGTTGCATCAAAACAGAGCAAACCCAATCCTAGGAGTAAAGATTAATTGTGGAACTCCTACGTGAAGGATTTAAAGGTTATAGCATATCATAGATTATAACAAAGAGGAAGAACAAGTGATAATGATATCTCGTCCCTTTTTGAAGATTTAATGCGGTGACAGTTTAAGATCCGGTTAATTCTCCATTAAAAACGGATCGCATTAACCCATGCGGTTTGACCAAGTAAAACATCCCGAGCCATAGTAATAATTAATATAGGATTTATGGAATTTGAATCGGCCTTAATAGTCCTTAAAACAAGGCTTTAAATGTATTTTACGTCAAAGGAAACATCAAAGGGGCAAAACTGTAGGAAGCTGAAACACTATTCACATACTCAAAATTTGGCAAAGGAAAGAAAAGGTCACCGTTAGACCTCACCGTTCTAGAAACACTGTTCAAGTATACCGTTATAAGGTTACCGATTGAAGGTTACCGTTCTAGAAACACTATTCAAGTACACCATTATAAGGTCACCGTTAGAAGGTTACCGTTCTGGAAACACTATTCAAGTCTATCGTTATAAGGTCACTGTTATAAGGTTACCATTCTGGAAACACTGTTCAAGTCCACCGTTAGAAGGTTACCATTCTGGAAACACTGTTCAAGTCCACCGTTAGAACCTCACCGATAGAAACATTGTTCACCTACCGATATTGTTCATAAAACTGGAAACACTGTTCACAGAACTAGAAATTTGGAAAAGTGTTGGGGATAAGTCACCTTGACCTCCCGGAACACTTTCAACACCACATTTTTACACAGTAATGGACCAGAGAGGTCTGGTCCATTACAGGATCATTCCAAGACCCTACAAAACATTTTTTAAAAATAGATAATCAATTTCAGCTTCTGAGATATTAATATGGTGTTGTCTGCACACACAAAGCCCCGACAACATGGCCAATGCCTCTGCTTAAAGAGTTGTTCTTTGCCCCAAATGATCCGTGAAATGAAGTAAAATCAATCTTGTGCTATCACGCACCACTACCCCACCTCTTAGAACACCATAGATACATGATTCTCATAGTTATCCTTCAAACCCCTAGCCGGAGGCGTCCATCAAATCCACTTACCTGAGGATCACCCGCTTCCCAGATGACCGCTAGAACCTGCCCAGATCCTCTAAAATAATGATGATTCCCTCTAGTTAGGCAGTAGTTGTACCATATCTATAATCAAAGAATTATTTCTGATAATAATAGAGTGTCTTAAAGACACCACCCCATCATGAACGCACTTATTCCTCGCCTGCCACAAACACCAGAAGCTTGCTTGCAGAATAATAGTGTGAGCCATTCTATATGGACCCTCCTCTCCCAAACCATTATACCATCGATCCAGAAAAGTCTAGTTAGATATATTTGAATAAGATATATAAGTAAAATCCCCAAATAAATAACATACCTCACAATCCCACTCACTTTCAAAGAAAAGGTGTCTTGAACCTTCATCCTTATGACTCCTGCAACAAACACACCGAGAGGTAAAAGAAACATCACACCGCATAAAATTATCATTAGTGGGGATATCCTTATTCCTAATTCTATAGATGAGTAAATTTAATTTATTAGGTATATTCTTGATTCAAATAGCCTCATCTCATGCATCTGTTGGTTCCTTTGTGATAAGAGTCCTGTAGTATTCCTTTGACATGAAAGAAACGAAAGAGGATGGAGTGAAGACACACCGATCTAAAACTGAACTCAGCTCAATGAGGTCAAACTGAATAGGTTGTTCACTATTGAGAATCACTTTGATTAAATTTTGATTATTACTGTCCTCTCTATAGGTAATTACAGGGGCTGGACAGCCTAGGTAGCTAATAATCGATCCACTCCAGTTATGGTACCAGAACAAAATGTCGCATCTCCCAACAATCTTGTGGGCATGAGGATTAATGGAATTAAACATGGGACCAATATCCTACCAAATTTTAGGTCCATGACCATCCAAAACAATCTTATCCCCCATAATATTTTTGTGCATAATGATCCCCCATAGGGTATGGTGCTCTAAAACCTCCCATGCCAATTTTGCATGCAAGCAGTGAATGGTGACCTCCAGGTTACAAACACTAATCCCACCCTCATTAACTGGTCGATTCATCATATCTATTATTATTATAGGAAATAAAATGACAATAAATGACGTTTATTTCTACCATTAACCACTTATTCATTAATTTCAATAGTTATGGAATTATGGTGTATAAACATACAATGCATCTACCACACAAATGTTCAAAATGCATGTTTCCCTTATGTAGACTATTATTGTATTTTAGAGACTAGGAATTTTACCATTATAAATAATTTCTAACCTTATATTCATGGTATTTTTATTTGATAGATAAAATATTCAATCAAGTGTGACATATTGTTGATAATCCAAGTCAATTGTGGGATAATAATGAGTCAAAAAAGATTCAAAATCTAGGTATAAATGTTTGAAAAGTATATTCATTTTCATTTATTTATATGAAGTTTAGAAAATAACCTAGATATTTTCAACTCAATACTGATATTTTTTATCCTTGTGTCAATTAATTAAGGTCGTAAACAAAAAAACCTAGGAGTTGAACTCAGAATGATATAGAGATAACAAAAGTTCTTACAAAAGAAATTGTTGAATATTTTTCAAGTCATGTAAGTTATTCATATAATATGTTGTATTAATATGCTAAAAATTATCTAAATTATGTACAAAAAATTATATCAATTTTTATAGGTAATTAATAATGATAATCGACCAGAACTATCTGAAGATTTTGTGTTTTTAGATCAGGGTCCTTTAAATCATGCTAGGAGATTCAATGATTACAATATTGATGGTTTAAAGTTTAGAATTATTGATCATTAGGAAACATTAAGAATAAAAAATAGTGGTATATTTATGGTTTCATATCAATTTTATTGTAGAAATTCAGTTGATAATATTGAGTTAAATTATCATACGAAATTTATAATTGTTTTATTTAAATGTTACTGGGACCATATTAACATGGGTATAAAGAAAAATTCATTACAATTTTCTTATTTCAATTTATCATTATTGATTGATACTAGAAATAAATAATAACATGATCCATATATTTTGGTTTCCCAAGAAAAAATTGTATATTATATTGATAATATATTTATTGAATGGTGGAGTGTTGTTGTACTCATAAAACCGAGAGACTTCTATGATATAGGTGATAAAGGTGGAGTAATTTGTGATAGGAAACCCCATAAACAACAAAATAATAATCTATTTATACTTGATGATATTGAGAAATTTAGTCTTGTGAGGGAATATGAAGAAGAATAAGAAAAACAAAATGAATAAGAAGAAATAATGTTAATAATGGAACTTAACAAAACATGACCAATCAGTAATAGAATTTATAAGTTTTTTTATATTAAAAAATTAAAGAAATGTTTATATATTAATAAATTAAAGGACTATTTTTTATATTAATAAATAAAAGGAATATGTTTTATAGGTATTTTATGTCGGAAGAAGTTTAGTGTTAGTACCTACTCTATTTCATAGGTTTCTCATTTCCCTATACAAAAATGGTATAATTCCTCACATACCTTTCACACTTTTTTATACCATTTCATCTTATCCTAATACATATTCAAATATATGTATGAATTATAATAATGATACTGAGGAATAAAAAAGGACACAGAATGATCGAGTTGTAGCATTAGAGAGTGAGTTGGATATTATGTTTCATAAGATGACTGAAAGTATTCAAGAAGAAATGGAAACACTCATAGGGGTGAAGGAACGGTTAGTTTCAAAAATTTACACTTATATTTTTCATTCTAGTAATTAATTTTTCATTAAATATTATAATTCAAATGAATTTAAATATTTCTATAGTATCTCCCATAAAATATGTCTTCAAATATTTGAATAATACACATCATAATCTTGTGATAATTCTGATAACACATAGGATTACATCATCTTTTGAAATTTCATTTACCAAAATTTTAATATCTATAAGGATTCAATAAGATAAGATACATAATTATTCAAATTTTTCAGTCATATAATTGATTAATTTTTTTCATTGAGGACATATGTAATTTTCTGATTCATAATAAATTCTTTGTTTTCATGTGTTTTGTATATGAGTTATTTATTTATTCTCTTAACATTAATTACTTTCTTTATTTAGTGTTTATTGATAAATATAGAATATGTTGATATGTTTCTCACATGGATACATCATTTTTATCGAAATTTCTCTTTATGATTCTTTTTAGAGGCTATGAAATTTGAATAATTCAAGGAAATTATTTATAGGTTTGACAAAATAGATTTATATTTCTATATGATTCAAATAAAGGATTATTTATACCGAGAAGACCTAAATCAATCATTATCTAGTTTTAAATAATATATTATTATAAATGATAAATATTATAAGTTTTATGATAGAAAACATGGAGTTGTTTTTGTGATGCTGACAAGAAATGTTTCTTTTAATATTAAATATATAAAATCCACTACTGATATAATATTTATAATTTCAATCATGTATGATAAAATTATTGTAATTAATAAGATGTTTATGATGTTGAGTGGGTTTAGTAGTATTATATTTGAAGTGATGTTGATCACTGAACATTTAAATTAACTAAATATAATCAATTTCTAGTTTGAGTCCATAAATGTCAAGTTTGTGAATAGAGTTCGATCATTGATCAAATTATCATCAGGGCTATAATTATTGGTTGAGACAGTTACCATAATGTAATACTAATGTGGAAAGGATTAATTAGTGTTTGATTATATTTTAAATATAATCCAAACGGAATATATTATGTTTAATGAATTCTATATGTTTACAAAAATAATATATAGTATAAATGGTAGAGGATGTTCAACTCAACTAAGTTTTTCATATGTTATGATAATACAGTACAACTTTTACATACCATATCATGTTGTCTATCTTCCAAATTAACTAATGTTATCATATGTTATGATAATTTAAGGCTTGTGCATGACTACCAATTATTCATTATTTTACCATAACTTAAATTGAATTTAGATCAAATCATATATCATCAAAATTGTATGTTATTTATTATTCATTGAATATTCTCATTACTAATGTTAAGTAAACTAGTTTTAATTTAAGAATATTACACCTAAAGTAGGGGAAAAGGTTATGGGTAATAGTATGACCATGTAATATAGGGTGAGTGGAATTCATCTCAGTAGAGTAATCAATACTCATATTTATGTTGAAATTTTTTGAAACAAAACATTTTGTAAACTATAATGTAATTTAATATTTAATTATATATAATTTAATTTTTTTATGTATAGAAGTTACTATTTTTTCTAAACTATATTAGTTTTTTATTTTTTATAAATGTTTTTTGTATACTTGTTTTTAGGGTATTGGGTAGAAATTTATTTCATTTTTTCTAAAACTACATAACTAGTTCTGGTTTTAACAACCTCTAGCTCAATATAAGAGGTTAAAACCACCATGAATAAAATATTAATGGTTAAAACCACTACTAAATATGGTAAATTTCCATATTTTATAACTATTTAAACTGCATCATGTTATTTATCTAGAAACTCACCGTAAATGAAAAAAACTAACACTAAATATATTTTTATTGTAATATCATGGCTAAATAAAAAAACCACTCAATTTCACCCCATAATAAAATAACATAAATTATTAAAAAAATCATTGTTAAAAAAATTATCCATCAAAAATAAAACAATCACAAAAAAAGGAAATTGTCATTGAATATTTAATGACTTATTATTTCATGGTGATTTTAAAAAACCGTCTCTAAATCCAGAAAATCACCTCTATCTTATAATTTTCTATAATGTTTTTTAAAGATTCCTTTATAATTTTCCTTTTCATTTTCAAATAAAATTGTTTCTTTAATATTATGAAAATTTTAAATTATAAATAATTGATTTCAAAAAAAATCTATATTTTTTTCAATAAATGTTTTAAGGTTATTTTAAAGGTATTTTTATCTATTACAACATCCTTTTATGTTTTGTTTGATTTACTAGGGATATGGTCTGATTTTATCATCTTTATTATTTCTATTGATGGTTTATTATATGATTATGAATTTTTTATTAAACATTTGTTCTTTACATGAGTTATGAGTTGATGATATGATGAAAAATTTATGATATTGTATCATAAATATGTATTTTTTCATTATGATATGAGTAAACCCATAATTATACAGCCCTCCAATACATTAGATAAAGAAGGATATCTCATGAGATAATATAGTCTAGAATGGGGAGTGAACCCATTTTAGTAAGCGACTTTGTCCAAGAATATAGTCTTGTGAGTGAACCTTGTCTAAAAAATGATGTAATGAGGAGTGAACCCAATCCACTGTGATAATCTTAGAAGTGATAATTGACTAAAGAACTAATTTTCTATGTTTATTTGCATTCCAATAACTTATTTCTTTTTCTTATGATATGTATTCATGGATTTTGATTGATTATTTATGATTCCAAATAAATATGTATTATTTAATTTGTTTGATAAAACTTTACACCATGTTTAAGGATTAAATATATTCAACTTATTGGGTATGATTATTATATGTCTTGGTAGTGATCTTATACCCATAATCTTATCTTATTCTTACTTAGGATCCTTGATTGATATCTATTATATTTACCCTTACTGAGCATCTTATCTCACCCTTTATTATATTTCTATTCCCTAGGTTATGAAGAAATGTTTTAAGTATGATATGTTTAAGGTGAGTGCTAAATATGAAGAAATTTATTGGAAATTATGTAGATCTTTTATATACCAATTGTTTATATATCCAAGTTTGAAAATTCCATAAACCTCTATAGTCCTCAAGTGTGTATTATTGTAAAATGTGTTTAATATTCATTTAAAATGATATAAAATTTATATATGAAAATTATGGGTCACTATAGTCGGTATCAAAGACAATGTTTAGTAAATTTTTGAAAATAGGATTAGGAAATATTAGTGTGAACCATTATTATAAACCTAAGTATAGAAGAACATCATAAGTTATTATAAAGAAAAATATTGTTCCCCCTAAGAAAATACACCCATATCTTGATACTATAAGTGGATGTGATATTGAAACAAATGAATATAGGGTAAATAACCCTAAAAATAGTTGTTTGAGTATATCTCAACTATCTTTTGGTTTATGTTAATGGGCCCTGACTACACACATAGTTTGACACTCTCAAAGGATATACTTAGTTAAACCAAAATTTTATTTAAGATCCATTGTGAAGGACTTGAATAGATAATTAGTGTTGATGAACATGGTTAAATATAAGGTATCATAAGTTGTAAATAAGGAGTCATGATTTATATATCCTATAAATGATTTCTGTGGTTATACGTTTCCCATTATAATAATTTTTTCTCATACTATGATTTTTTGTTTTATTCAACGGGTGTAAATAGAAGAAACCATGTTAATGACCAATGTGATAGAAATTCAATTATTTTATCAATAAGAAACCAAATTTTATGGGAAATATAAAGAAAAATTGTATTGTTATGCTTATAAAACTTTCTCAATCTATGAATCATATTTAAATTTCAAAGGAGAAAAGTAAGGAACAATTATTGATAATTCCTTCATTAGGAAACGTACACCTTATTTTAGTGGATCCACCAATCCTATAATAATATAGAATTTTAACAATATTAATGAAATGATTTTTCCATTATATAGTGCTCTTAACATGAATTGGTTATATTACCTATTTATTATTTGGAAATTAAAATGGATCAACGGTGGACTCTTATTAAAAATAAAAGTAAATGAGATGAAATTGACTCCATATAGTGGGATTAGTTTAGGAACTTATTTTTCAATAATTACTTTCCTTGTATTCTTCATATGAATATGGAGAAGGAATTTATTGAGCTTAATCAGAAGTATGATGAATATATTGGTACCTTTGAAGAAAATTTTAAAAGACTTGTGAGGTATGATTTTGTTATTATTATTGAACCAAAAATTAATATTTATTGATTATTTAATATCTTAAAACCAAGTATTTTAAGTATGATATCCATAAGATACTTCAATACCTATGAATAAATCATTATAGTTGATATAAAAGTGGAAATGGAGATTGGAATAACCCATAAATCTCATTGTTTTGATAAGAAAAAACATATGGAATTAAAAGGGATTTATAATAAAATCCCATATAGGGAAGAAGATTATTTTTCATTTATTCCATGGGTATGGAAATATCATAGAGAAATTTTTCTTAAGGGGCTGGTAAATGTTTTAAGTGTGTAAAACAAGTCCATCAGGTAATCAAATGCTGAACTAATGAAAAGAAGTTATTCGATGATGAAAATGGAGATAAATATCCACAGAATAAACCACCCACACTCCAATGCTATAATTATAATTATTATGTAAATTATGGTAACTACATTTGAAATTTGAGGTTTAATGATGATGATTGAAGTTAGTAACCTCTTAATCCTAGAGACAAAGGAAAATCTCTTTTGATTTCTATTTTTGATATAGGGTGTGATAATGAAGTGGTGAAAGGTACACTTACTATGCAATCTAGAAATGCTAATTTATTAACTGATTCTAGATCTACCCACTCTTTTATATATGAAAAATTTTCTAAGGGTATCACATTGCCACCTCAATGAATAGATATTGAAATAGAATTAAAAACTCATAATATTATGATAATCGCATATCAAGTCTATGAATCTCCCCCAATTTAATTTTGTAGGGATATATTACCTACAAATATTGTCATTCTTCCTCTAGTTG
Source organism: Viscum album (assembly GCA_963277665.1). NCBI lineage: Eukaryota > Viridiplantae > Streptophyta > Magnoliopsida > Santalales > Viscaceae > Viscum > Viscum album. Next base: position 100,762,251 of record OY728151.1, on the reverse strand, counting down.
AATTTGATGTAATTTTGGGAATGTATTGTATTTCTTTACATAGATACCATATAAATTGTCAAGGAATGGGAAGTTACATTAGATATTTTGAACCAATCTATGAAGATTAATTGGTGTGAGGATAAATGTGAACTTATAATGGAAAACACATACATTAAATGGGTTTTTGTTCCCATTTCAAGTGAGTATTTATCTCATATGATTTTGTATAAACTCAAAATCGATGATAGGCCTGTTGTACATGATTTTTTTATGTTTTTTTCAAAAGAGTTTCCAAGTATTCCTACAAATGATGAAGTATAGTTTTCAATAGAACTCATATCTGGTGCTACACCAATTTCAAAGAATCCATATATAATATCCATGATTGAGTTGATGGAATTTAAAAATAAACTCCCGGAAAACCTTGATAAGGAATTCATTCAGAAAATTGTGTCACTATGGGGCACACCAGTATTTTTTTTAAGAATAAATATGGATCGATGCAACTTTTCATTGAATATTGGGAAATTAACAAGATCATTATCAAGAATAAGTATAATATGTCCCATATTAAGGATTTTTTTGGATTAATTACAAGGATCCCAATATTTTTCCAAGATTGATCTTTGATATAGATTATATTGGTTTAAGATTAAAAGTAATTGAATAACCATGATAGCTTTTCATTTAATGTATGGACACTATACATTTATATTGATTCCTTTTGGTCTTACCAATTCCCCCACTATCTCTATGGATTTAATGAATATATTTTATAAAGATTTCCTTGATCAATTTTTTATAGTAATTAAAAATTATAGTCTTATATATTCCAAGATCAAGGATGAGCACAAATATCACATTAAGATTATACTAAATATCGTAAAAATGATAATTTTATAAAAAAAATCCCCAAGTGTAAATTTTTGGGACATAACATTTCATATTTTGGACATTAAATCTCAAGAGAGGGTATATCGGTGGATCTATTGAAGATGTATGTTATTAAACATTGTCATATACTAACCATTGTGACTAAAATATGACATTTTATTGGATTTTATGTATATTATCAATGATTTTTAAAGGATTTATCTTGGATATCTAATCCACTCACAAAGTTAACTTGGAAGGTATCTATTTTCCTTTGGATTGATGAGTGTCAAGAAAATTTCAATGAAATAGAGAGAAAATTGGTTAGTGAACTTGTTCTCATGATACACTACATTGGGTTAGGGTTTTTTATTTATAGTGATGTTTAAATATAAGGGTTGTTATTTTTTTCTCACGAATAATGATATGGTGATAACTTATGCCTCATTTTAAATGATGGTTCCTGAGAAAAATTTCCCAAATCATAATTTGGAGTTATTAGCAGTAATATTTTAATTAAATATACATATTATTTATCTTTACTGGGAAAGGATTGAAATATATACTAATCATAAAATTTGATTGTATATATTCACCTATAAAGAGTTGAATATGTGTCAAACAAGATGGTTGGATTTACTTAAATATTATGAATACTCAATACACTATCACCCAGAGAAATCAAACATGGTGGTAGATGCTTTTAGTTAATAGTATCATGCTAGATTATATTTGATGAGGATTATAAAAGATTTAATATTTATGGATTTTCAATGTATGGAACTTTAAATCTTGAAGGAAGTGGAGAAATATTATATTTCAAAAATTAAATTTTCAACCACCTATCCATGTAAAGATTAAATAGGTGTAGAAGGAGGATGTGAAGATGTAAAATTATGTGAGAAATATTCTTCAGTTAAACCTTGAATGTGATGGAATGATAAGGTTTAGTATTAGAGTATGTGTCTCATCAATACCTGATCCAAATAAGTAACAATTAGAAGAATATCATAGCTCATTATTCTTTATTCATCTTAGAGGTATGTAGATGAATAGAGATCCAAAATAATATTTCTAATGAGACAATATTAAGATGGATATATTGGATTATATATCTCATTTCGTGGTATTTAAATAAGTTAAGGTTAAGTGATATAGTTAAAATGGGACGTTATAACCATTACCCATACCAAAATAAAAATAAGAAAAACAACACCCTGGATTTTTTTTTTTGGGATCCTAAAAACATCTGAAGGCCATAATGCTATTTGGGTTGTATTTTATCACCTTATGAAGTTATAACTCTTCATTGTTATCATAGAATATTTCTCACTTGATAGGATTTATAGGATATACATTAAAGAAGTGATAAGTTACAATGGGTACCACATTTTATTGTATCTAATCAGGATTCAAGGTTTAACTTGATGTTCTGGAAAAGTATTCAGTAATCTCAAGATATAGAGTTTTTCTTCAGTACTACTTATAATACTTGGTAATATGGGTCGGTATTAGAGGAACCATTCCAACCTTGTAGGATATTTTGAGATCATATTCTCTATAATTCAAAGGTTGTTTGTATCAACATATTCCTCAATATGAGTCTTCTTAAAATAGTAGCTTTAAATCAAGCATTCATAGGTATCATTATGAATCCTACTATGTAAATAAGTTTATAAATCTCATGTATTAGGATGAAGTTATAGAAAGAATATTATTGGGACCTTAGCAAGTCACTACTAGAAACTGGACCTATACCAACAGTTTTATACCAGCAGTTTGAAAAACTGTTAGTATAGGGTACCTATACCAAACATTTTTCCAAACCCTTGGTATAGGTACAATAAAATGAAACTATACCAAAGTTTAGAAAAACTGTTGGTATAGGTTATTTCTTTACCTATGCTTTTTTCAAAATCATTGGTGTAACATCCTAAGAATTTGAGAAATATTTGTTTCAAATTAATTTAATCTTTTTGATATTTTGCATTTCACTCAACACTAAAAATAGTTTATTTTATATTAAAGCACTATGTTTGGATTTCTTAATATAAAAAACCAAGTCAATTGTGCACTACACGCAACATCGACTTGGTGTACGTTATACGCAATACCTACTTCGAGTACATTACACGCAATACCGATGTTTAAAAAAAATATCCTTTTATTATTATAATTATTTAAATTATATAATTATAACCAAGCCGTTAAACTTATTTATATTAATATTAATAACTTATTTTAAAATATTTCTTCTAATTTTTTTATATAAATAAAACATATTGAAAATTAAGGATACAATTTTTGGTAAAGTCCATATTGGTTTAAAAATACAGTTTTCTCAACTGAATTGCTTTTAATGTCCTTGGAAAAATAAAAAAATTAATTTTAGAAAAGTTTATAAATTTAACTTTATAAAATAATTTTTTTTATTTTATAATTTCAAAATTAGTTTGGGGATAATTTTTGGGATTTTTCTAGGAATTTTCATTTTTGGATGAATAATTAAAAATACCAGATTTTAATTCAAAGCTTTCTTATTGTATAACTTATTTATAGGGTTAAATTATATTTTAATTTAGTTTTAAAGTATAATTAGGTATTAATTTTATAAATTAATCCAATTTAGTTCATTTTATATAATATCTCATTGAAATTGGATATAAAAACTTAACAAACTTTTGATATTTTTTACTTCAAAAACTCGTAGTGTCGTCGTGTTAGTGGGATTAATTTTAATTAAATTTTTTCCACTTCTATGATAATAATTTTTAAAAATTTATTCCATATTTTTAATCACAATAATTTATAATTTATTATATGTTCATCTTAGTTTTTGACCAAAAATATTAGTGAAAGTGATTAAAATTAATTAGAATGATTAAGAGAAAACCAGAGTTAACAAAGTACTAAGACATAAATTTAATGCCCAAAACGACCTAGAAACATTTCCCAAACCCATTTTTTATACACTATTAGGTCATTAAACTTCAATTATTGATTTGTTTTTGGTTTGTTATGACTTTTTTAGGAAAACACTTGGGTACACCTAACTTGTTTTCAAACATTCCAAGTGTGTCAATTACCTTTCCTATAAAAGGCCACCAATACTCCCTTTTCTTAATACCTATAAAAACACTTGAGTTAGGAAAATATATATCAAATAAACTTCAAAAAATCCCTAACATCCTCTTAGAATCCCCTACTTGTTCAAAAATAAATCTAAGGAAGCCTTTTGGCACAAAACAAAATAATCTTCCCGGTTGAGAGGTAACATCTTCTCTCAAGCTCCTTTCTTTTATTTTCATTATCCACCACTTCTAGTATCTCTATTCCATGATTTTATGAAAACCAGTATCATAAATATACTATTATGTTGTTATTCTACGTTTTACACCTGCACTTACACACAAATCCATCTAATAGGGAATGAACATATTGTTTATGTGTACGGTGAACTACCACCTCACAAAACAATGATTGTTTGTTCTTCCTTCACCACCAATCATGGTTGTAATTATGATGGAAAATATATTTATATATAATAAATATTATATTTATTATTTATTTACGCTTATTTAATCCTTTAAAAATTCATATCTTTACCCTTTCCGTTTTGTGTAAATATGATAATTTTGTTTGAGGAAGTGTGGACTACTGCTCACTCAAGGTGATGTGATTCATTCACATACTACTTGGAATGTATTAAGGATATGTTTAATGAATTTAAATGATATATATGAAATAATAATTCTACTTCAATTATATTATATACTTATATATACATATACATATATATCATTTACTTAATTTCTTTCAATACGTCAATAAAACGTAAACAGTGTTCATGCGTACGTACAGCCTACCCTCTCCATAAACGGTGTCTTCCATTTCATAATTCTATAGATTATTATAAAACACATATACTGAATATTGATTATATTTATATAATTATTTAAATTATTTAAATCATTATATAATTATAAGGACTGATGATATAACAAATTAAGACACATGTGAAAAACAAAGAGAATATTACCTGAAGTGTAACCTTAACATAGAATTGTTAACAAGTGGGTAATATAAACTCGTAATAAAATCATATAAGGAATTATATATAAAAATATAGTTATTTAAAAGATTTATAATAAAATTATTTTTATTATACATGATGTTATTATGAGTATGATGAAATTCAAGACACAAAGTAAAGGTATTTCATCTCACTTTTTTATTTTTGTGAGATACATGCTTTATTCACCGTCAATTCCTTTTGTGTGGTGTGTATACAGCCCATGGAAGAATTATATGATTATTATAATTAAATTTATGGTTATTTAAATATCCAATTTATGATATTTCTTTCCCGGGGTTTATGTTTTAAATGTTACCAAATTGGTTAAGTAATTCTGTCTTAATTGTCCTTCTTTGGGGCACATGCCATGTTATGCACTTCTATTTTCTATGAGTTGTATATACTATCATTGAAATTTTATATAATGAATATAATAATTTTCATGATATTTTAAGCTTCATTTAATTTCATGTGGATTACAGTTCAGATATACAAAGTTGTAAGACTTTTTTGAAACAATCTCATCGATTTTTGAGTTTGTTTATGATTCGGCTTCTTTTGACAAAACCTCTGGATCCATCTCTCAGGAACACTCATGAGTTTTCTTAGCCTATGGTTATTAATGATATAGTTATTTATTGGAACCATTTTTTCCAATATTTGTTACCTAATATAGTTAAAAAATTGTTTTTAAGAAATCCTGACTTTACCCTCACTTCGGTTAGATATTTTTGTTCCCTCAAGCAATGTTTTTCAAAAAGAAAAGTTTTAAAAATATTATAATATTATCATATGATAAGTAAAATAAATTTATACCCATGTTTTAATTTTTAAACAAAATGGTTATTTTTAAAAAAATGAATCTTCTTGTCTTTCTCTAGTCAATCCACTTTTTTAACATTTTTATGGTGCAAATGAAATGTTCTATGTGTACTAATTTGCCCACTCTCATGACCAAAGTTCCCTTGAAGATTCCATTATAAAATTGAAAATTAATTATTTTTAAAAGAAATGATTTTCCTAATATGATGGATATTCATTATTTTTATTGTTTATTTTCAAAGAAAAAAAAACAAAAATGTTTTTTGTTTTATAATGTATTTTAATTGTTTTAAAGATACATTTATAATTTTTTAAAGTATTTTTAATGAAAATAGTTCTCAAAAGGTTTTACGTTTTAAAGAGAATTTCTCAAATAAGAAAGGATGTTTTCCTAAAGAAATTTTTTAAAAGACATTTCAAAAAAAAATTCCCATCTAAGATAATATTTTTAGATGTTACTCATTATAACACCCCAAAAATATTACAAATAGATTTCATATAGAATGCAGGAGACACTGATTCTCTAAAAATCAACCCTTTATTATAAACTAACCAATAAAAATAATTTTTCCACTTCTGTAATTTGAATTTTGAAAAACTGACATACATGATTGCATTCAGTAAGATATTTAGAGTTTGATAAGATAAACTTAATTTTTTCATGAATAGTAACATGCACTTATGAATAGTAGCATACCATTATGAATAGTAATGTTAATATTCTGAATATTAATGAATATTAAATCATTAAAAAAGAAAGATACTTTTCCAATTAATGTATAAATGTAATTTAGACATCTTATAAGTAAAAAATGACCATAGTATAAGTTTTTGTATTTTTGTATGTCATAAATATTTTCATTACAATTTTATGATTGATTTCATAATTTAAAATGGAAATATATTTTCATAAAATTTAATAATAAATTGTTACTTTATTGTCTCATTTTTATAAGATAATTTTATGGGACCTTGATTAATTTCTCATGGTGTAATAAAACGAGTTATATTTTTAAAGTTGTTTTTTTGGAAAAAATTATGATTTTATTTAAAAATAAAAATAAAAATATTGATAGAATTATTTTCAAAAAATGAATTTTATTTTTGAATTATACACATCAAAAAAATTTTGGGGTGATTTTTTGGATTTTTCTAAAATACTATAATTTTTTTGAATAGTAAAAATATTGTTTTTTGTTTTCAATATGTTTAATGACATCATAATGATGTAATAATTAAAATAAATTTATGGTAGACTTTTCTAAATTAAAATATTATTTGAGGTGTCCCAAGAGGCTAATAACATGGGAAAATACCATGTTAAAGCCCATGATTTTTCAAAAAAACCACTAATGAGGTTTCTGTTCAAATTAATAAAAAAACTTTCTATCATTTACTATAAATACCCACCCATTCCTTCATTTTATTTCATTTCAAACACATAATACTCGATGATCTGGTATTTTTATCTTCCTATGAGTCCTCCCAAGGTTTTCTTAATCCCCAAAGGTCTCAACCTTCATGTTTTAGGAGTTACTCTACAAGGTAAGGGAATTCTCAACTTCTCTTTTCCATTCATGTTCTCTTTTATGTGCTATGTATTTCAAGTTTCCATAAAATTTTATTATTTCTATTTTATTCTGACCCTATACTATATTATGATTATATTATGAAGGTTTAACCCCTATACCCTCATTTTTTAATGTTTTTTAATACCAGGTTACATAGTTGTTATGCTGCAGAATTTTCGTCAAAAAATATCTCTCTTTTTCAAGCTCTCTTATTATGTTATTATATTTTAATTTCAATTGGGTTGTGTTGGTATATGTCATTACATATCCCCCTTAATTTATATATTATTTTATAATTATGAGATACCCCTTTCTATATCATCAAAATATTTTATGAATTTTTAAGTGACGTTGTTAGGCTGCCGAATTTTCGTAAGGGATTTCTCAACTTTTATTTTATTTTGAGTTCCTTTATTTTATTTTTATTTCCCTAGATAATTTCATCAAAATTTCATGATAAATTCATTACCTTTCATATACTAAAATTTTGTTGTTATAATGGAATAATTCATCATAATCTCTCATTTCCCCTTTATTTATACAATAAATGAAAACACCATCTCAGATGTGTTAATTTATCACATTCAAAGATGACCTGTTTTCAATTTCTATTACCATATTCAATTATAGTCATGAAACCATTTTTATAGTTGAAAAAGACTATAAAATATGTATTAAAACTTATTTAAGGTTTTATAATCTTTTTGGACACATGATATTAATTTATAAATTAAAATGAGTTCATTGTGAACGAAAATTTCCAATTAACCCAATAATTATCATTAAATTTTTATATAATGATTCATCATAAATCCTAATAACCAAAAATATTAATGACCATATAATCTTATGTTTGATAACTAATAACATAAAACTTATATTCTGTGTAACCGTTCTCATTCTACATGTTTATCCGTACGTGAATATAAGTAAACCAGTCATGAATACCAAGGAAGAAAACGCTCCCAAACAATAAAATTGAACCTCTGAAACCTATCGAGAACGCCATGAATGAACTTAATAAGGATATAATAAATCAATTAAATCAATAATATTTTCTTAAAATATTAATTAATTTATTTAATTTGGTTATCCATGACACTAAGATCAAGTGAAGCACACCATCAGACTTAAGGTAACGGGTTTCCTTGTCTCACTTCCATTGTTGTGAGATATTCCTTATTCACTACTATTAATTATGTACGGTATATGTTTACTACACAGTTATTTATCATTAAATAAATATATTTAATTTCATGTTATTCAATGTATCATTTTAAGATTATTAATTTTAGGGCATATGAACTGATTGATTATAGTGGTAAGGGATTTCTTCCCGAACCTCCATTTTCATTCGAGTTACTCATATTCTCTACTCACCTCAACAGAATTATTATTTATTCATATTTACTCTACATAAATTCAGTGTGAATGTTCAGATTTATGTTTACCAACCATAATCCTTCTTTATTTTATTGGTATTTACTTGTTTTAAAATGATCATTCAAAATTTTATCCCGATAAACAAACTCGATTCAAGGGACCTTATCGAATTCTTACCCACTTTCAAGTGCACATATATATATATTTTAAGCCAAAATTGTTTTTATAAAACCACTCATTTTACCATGAAAAATTTTATTGAAGAATTTATGGATTTAAGAGAACAAACATTCCTTTCCACATTAAAATTCTCTTTAATACTTTCCATAAATTACTCTAAAATGTTTTATTTCTAAAGATTCTTAATAACTATTTTGAAATGATTTCAATTTAGTGGGACATCATTTATGCATCAAATATAATTTAAATATCCAGGACGTTTTTATGGGATATACATTTTTACAATCTTATTTCATTGAAAATACAGATTATTTTCCAAAATAACTCTTCTTTCAAAGGTAAAAAGGATTTTTTTCATATCACATTGACTTTTATGAAATATATTCCCTTTTCCCCACTCATTCAACACATGTGGTGTATGTACTACTCATTGGTATATCATATAAATAGTATTCTTATTATCATGATATTCTAAGGGATTATGATTTGAATGTTTCAAGGTGTAATGGGACACTTTGTAATGTTTAAGGATTATTTCCTCAAGAATTTTTCAATGGTATCATTAAAAAGTATCTTCATCTACATTAATAGCCCTTATAGAATATTTTAATTCATTGAGGTCTAAGTATTATGATATCATCTAAAATATTTTGTTGAATGGTTATTAGTTAGTTTGAATGTGGACATTCTATCTTGATACCATTCACCATTTTACTCTGAATGGTTTAAGTTTATGTTAAATTATTGGGGAAAGTTATTTACATTTCAATTGTTAGTTTCAATATGAATGTATATGTCGATTATGTTCACCCCTTTCATATTAGAAATTAATTGGACTTAGTAAGTGATGGATGGGGCCCGCTATAGCCTCTCAAGGAATCAGTATGTCTCATGAGACAAATAGATATGGACTTGGTCGAGGCCTTTCCCATTTTGAGATATGGTTTTGGCTGAGGCCTTAATCAGTTTTAGACATCTTGAATGAGGCCTTGAAGGTATGTTTCAGAATGATCGGCATATATATTTCCTTCATTATGAAGCTATAAATTATTATTTCATGTCTTTATTTGACTAATAGAATACCAATGATTATGTAGTATTATTGAAATATTTACTCAACTCATATTCCTATTATATTATGTTCAAGTTTATTTTTAAAGGCAAGTAATTCTTTTTATTCATCATACCTAATGTTTATTTTTATGATATCATCCACTATATTGATTACCCTTACTTAGTATCTGAGCTCACCCATTTCGTATGTTTCATTTTCTCAGGAAATGAAGAAGTTTATTATGAATAACCTGTAGAAATAAACATAGAGTTGTGTATATTCCTAATAAAACTTATATGTTTAATTTCATTTCAAGTTGTAATGTCAAACCTATGTATGTATTTGGTTTTCTAAAACTACTAAAATACTCAGTCCTTTGGTATTTGATTACTTGTAATCATTCCAATGTATGAAAATAATGCACGAGCTCTGGGATTCTGGGTTTAGGGCATTACAGTTGGTATGAAAATAAGTTTAGTAGAAAACATGGAAACTTGATTTAGAGAATATAGATTAGGGGAGAACCCCCTAAGATAGTTTATGAGGATAATTAGAGAATAACATCCTATAATCTTGGTAGGGAATATATTATGTAGATCATTATAGAAAATACATCCATATCTGGATACTACAAGTGGATGTGCTTCTGGAATAGATGTACCTAAAAACTCTAACAAGGAGTTTTGGGCTTAACCTGGGTATCCTGGTATATGACAATAGACATTACAATACACCTGGTTTGACACTATTGGGGGACATGCTTAGGACAATCAAAATTCTCTTTACAAACCATTATGAAGGAATCAAATGTAATTTTTTCCTTCAAGAAACGATGTTTTTGATTACGAGATTAGTTATCGATTGGATTTAAATTTATGCTAATTTTTCCTCTAAGTTGATATTTTACATTATGATTCATAATCTAATATGTTTTATGCAATTATTTATAAATGGAGCCTACCGAATGGAATACGAACCACAAAAAACCACATAATTCAAAGAGTAAGAATGAACATTTCATCGATGGGTTTAATCAAGTATTTTAAAGGTAAATAATATCTCAAACATTCTTATCATATGAGAATATAGTATCATGTACAAATAAGAAGGATAAAGAGTTTTATTAGTATTTTGGATTTGGAAAGAAGCAGGAGAAGAGGAGGGAAACAAGGAAAAATATGGATAATATGAAGAATAGAAATAAGTATTTTACCACATGTAATAATTATTGGAGGAAACACCTTGGTATATACTTAAGAGGAAAAGGAGTTTGCATTAAGTGTGGAGAAAAACACCACCATGCTCACAATTACAAGAGAAGGACATAATTTTCCAATATTCAATGCTTTAACCATTAGGATATGGGGGACTAAGAAAATGAATATCCCAAGAATCATGAAAATGTAGCTCTGAAAAATGTAAAGGAATCAAGGTCAAGCTTATGATGTTATTATGGTTGAAGTATAATAAATAATGTATCTGTGTTTTTGGATTCAATGACTATGTTATGACATTCTTGTTATAAGAATTATGAGATATATAAGTATTGTACTAAAGTATTATTTCATTAATTATTTGAGGTCTTATGATGAATGGTGAAAAGGAAAACTGATTTAGTAGAAATTTATACTTTTTAAAAAACACCTGATTGATGGAAATAAATCCCTTAATATATTTCTAATGTTGAGATAATGATGAATAAATGATTTCTTTTGATAAGTGTTGACTACCTCAAAATTGATTTCTGACTTGTCGACAAGTTTTATATGTATCATTAATGGATTTTACAAAAAATTTTGATATAAAGAATATATCTAATAGAATGTGTAAGGTGTAATGCTTGTTTCCAATAATTTTTAATTGTAATTTGAGTTATTACCAAATTTGAAGAGGACACATGATGAAGTTATTCACATGTTTAGAATGTGAAAATTTATATTTTATTCATGTTTATTAAGGGTTAATGATAAGTTCATATTGGAAATTCATAGACCATCATTCTAAAGTGTTAAATCAATATATATTTTTAATTTTTATCCCTTTATGAAATGGTTTAAGTTGATCATTTTATGATATTTTAGATGTCAATGTATTACTTCACCATATGGTGTAACCTGTGCTAAGTGATGAAGTATAGATAGTTTAAGGTTCAATCAAAGGATGAGTTTTGTAAATAGAAACATATATTTATAATCTTATAGAGTGGAATAATTCCTCAACTCGAGGGAAAAAGGAATAAATAAAATTTTGAACTATTATCATAATATTTGATAATATCGATGAATTTTTTATACAGTATCTTATAGTTTTGTAGTAATCAACTTTCATATGAACATATTCTCTATCATGTTCCATCAGAAATTCATAGTTTGATTTTTCTACCATGTCCAGGTTTTTACATCCAACTAATATCACCTCATTCGAATGCATAATTGTTGTGGCAACCACCTAATTTCTTTTAAACCCTTTTTAGGAGGATATTTTATTAACCCTATTTCTGATGTGGGTTTCCCATAAGGGAATTTTCAAGCATCAACCTTTAACTTTCAAAGTACAGTTTTGAATTATGAGGATGCAATTCTATTAAGGTGGGAATAATGTAACACCCTAATAATTTACAAATAGATTTAATATAGAATGCATGAAACAATGATTATCTAAAAAATAACACTTTATTATAACTTAACCAATAAACATAATTTTGTCACTTCTGTAATTTGAATTTTGAAAAAACTGACATACACGGTTGCATTCAGTAACATATTTAGAGTCTGATAAGACAGACATAATTTTTTGATGAATAGTAACATACCCTTATGAAAAGTAACATAACATTATGAATAGTAATGTTACTCTTATGAATATTAATGAATTGTAAATTTTTCAAAAAAAAAAATAAACTTCACCCATAATGTATAAATGCAATTTAGAAATCTTATAAGTGAAAAATGATTATAGTATAAGTATTGGTGTTTTTGTATGCCATAAATATTTTAATTAAAGTTTTATGATTAATTTAATGTTTTAAAATGGAAATTTATTTTCATAAAATTTAATAACAAATTGTTACTTTATTTTCTTATGATTATAAGATAATATGTAGGACCTTTATTAATTTTTCAAGGTGTTTTAAAACGTGTTATAGTTTTAAACTTGTTTTTTTGGAATAAATTATGATTTTATTTAAAAAATAAATTTAAAATGTTTCGAAAATAATTCTCAAAAAATTGATTTCATTTTTTAATTATACACTGTGAAAAATATTTGCGGTGAAGTTTTGGGATTTTTCTAAAATACTTAAATTTTTATGAATAGTAAAAATACAGTTTTGAGTTTTTGGTATATTTAATGACATCATAATGATGTAATAATTAATATAAAATTCTGTTCAACTTTTATACATTAAAATATTATATTATGTTCCCCAATTTTATAATAACATGGGAACATACCATGGTCAAGCTCATGGTTTTGAAAAAAACAACTAATGAGGTGTCCTTTGAAATTAATAAACAACTTTGTCTCTTTTACTATAAATACCCACTCATTCCTTAATTTTATTTAATTAAAAACTCATTATCTTAAAATATATGGTATTTTTACCTTCCTATGAGTCCTCCTAAGGTGTCCTCAATCCCTAAATGACTCAACCTTCATGTTTTAGGAGTTACTCTATAAGGTTAGGGAATTATTAACTTCTCTTTTCCAATGAAGTTCTCTTTTATGTGGTATGTATTTTACATTTATATACCATGTTCTTATTTACATTTTATAGTTCCCCTATACAATATTATCAGTCCAATTTTAATGGTTGAATTATTTCCCCTCTCTTTTTAATGTTTTCTAAAACCATGTTGCATAACCGTTATGCAGCTTAATTTTCATCTCAAAATCACTCTCTTCTTCAAGCACTCTTATTATGTTATTATCTCTTAATTTCAATTGTATTATGTTGGGATATGTCATTAAATATCCACCATACATTATAAATTATTTAATAATTATTATATATCCCTTTTTATATCATCAAAATATTTTATGAATTTTTAAGTGACATCATTAGGCTGCAAAATTTTCGTAAGGGATTTCTTAACTTTTCTTTTATTTTGAGTTCCTTTCTTTTTTTTATTTCTTCAAATAATTTAATCCAAATTTTATGATAACTCCACTACCTTAAATTTACTAGAATTTTTTTTATAATGTAATAATTCTTCATAATCTTTCTTTTCCCCTTCTTTTACACTATATTTGAAAACACCAACTCAGATGTGTTAATTTATCACATTCAAGGACGACGGGTTTTCAATTTCTATTACCATATTCAATTCTTGTCATGAAACCATTTTTATGATTTAACCGGAATATAAAATATTTATTATAAATTATTTAAGGTTCTGGAATATTTTTTCACACATGATATTAATTTATATATTAAAATGAATTCATTGTGATCAAAAATGACCAGTTAACCCAAACAATTATCATTAAGGTTTTATAAAATGATTCATCTTCACTCCTGATAACCAAATATATTTTATGACCATGTAATCTTATGGTTTATCACTAATAACATAATAATTCTATTTTGTAAAACCATTCTCATTCTACATGTTTATCCATACATGAATATAAGTAAAATGGTCATGAATACCAAGGAAGAAAACGCTCTAAAACAATACAATTGAACCTCTTAAACCCATCAATAAGGACATGAATGAACTTAATAAGTATATAATAAATAAATAAAATAAATAATAGGTTCTAAAAATATTAATTAATGAATTTAATTTGCAAATCCAGGACCCTAAGATCAATTGAAGAACATCATCGAACTTAAGGTAAGGGGTTTTATCGTCTCACTTCCATTTTTGATTCACTGCTATTACTTGTGCATGGTGTGTGTATAATTCCCTTTGATGTATAATATCATAAATATATTTATTTTAATGGTATTCAATGTATCATTTTAAGATTATTAATTTTGGGGCATACGAACCGATTGATTATAAGGTGGTAAGGGATTTCTCCCCGAACCTCCATTTTCATTTGGGTTACTCTTATTCTCTATTCGCCTCAATTAAATTATTGTTTATTCTTATTTAATGAACATAAATTCTATGTTAAGGTTATATATATGTTTACCAACCATAATACTTCTTTATTTTATGGTGATTTACTTGTTTTAAAATTATTATTCAAAATTTTATCCCGATAAACAAACTTGATTCAAGGGAACTTCTCCAATTATTACCCATTTTCAAGTACACACCAAAATATGTTTTAATACATAACTATTTTTATAAAACCACTAATTTTATCATGAAAATTATCTTGGATAATTTTTTGATTTGAGAGAAAAAAACATGTCTTTCCACTTTAAAATTCCATTTAATGCTTTCCTTAAAATGATCTAAAATGTTTTATTTCTAAAGATTCTTAAGAACTCTTTTTACATGATTTCACTTCAGTGGGACATCATTTATGCCTCAAATATAATTTCAATGTCCTAGAATTTTATATTTTGGTATATACACATTTATAATCTGATTTCTTGTCAAATACAAATGATTTTCCAAAATAACTCTTCTTTCAAAAGTAAAAATGTATTTCTCTCATCTCACATTAACTTTTATGAAATATATGCCTCATTAACCACTCATTACATGCATGTGGTGTATGTAATACCCTTTGGTATATCATATAAAGAGTATCCTTGTTCTCATGATACTCTAAGTTATAATTATTTTAATATTTTAAGGTGGAATGGGACACTTTGAAATTTATAAGGATTATTTTCTCAAGAATTTTTCAATGGTATCATTTAAAAGTATCATCATCTATGCTAACATCCCTTATTAAATCTTGTAATTCATTGAGATTTATATCTTATGATATAATTTAAAATATTTTGTTGAAGTGTTTCTAGTTAGTTTGACTATGGACATGCTATATTGATACCATTCACCATTTTACTCTGAATGGTTAGTGTTTATGTCAAATGATTGGGGAAAATTATTTACATTTCAATTGTTAGTTTCCATATGAATGTATATGTTAATTGTATTCACCACTTTCAGATGATGAATGAATTGGACTTAGTAAGTGATGGGTTGGGCCCTATATAGCCTCTCGATGCATCGGTAGGTCTCATGAGACAAATAGATATGGACTTGGCCAAGGCCATGCCCATTTTGAGATATGGTTTTGGTCGAGGCCTTAATCATTTGTAGACGTCTTGGATAAGGCCTTGACGATATGTTTCAGAATGTCTAGCATATGAATTCCCTTAATTATGATGCTATAAATTGATAGATCATGTGGTTATATGACTAATATAATACCAATTATTATGTTTTATTATGGAAATATTAACTCACCTCATATTCCTACCATATTATGTTCAAGTTTATTTTTAAAGGAATTTTTTTTGGCTATTCACCAAACCTAATGTTTATGTTTATGATATATTCCATTTTATTTCTTTACCTTACTTAGAATTTGAGATCACCCATTTCTTATGTGTCATTTTCTCATGACATGAATAATTCTGTTATGAATGACATGTAGGGATAAACATAGTGTTATGGATATTCCCAATAAAATTTATATTTTTTATTGCATTTCAAGTTGTAATGTTGAACCTATATATGTATTTGTTTTTAAAAAAATACTAAACTACTCAGTACTTTTGGATTTTATTCCTTTTAATCATGTTAATTTATGAAAATAATGCATCGGCTTCAAGCTTCTAGGGCTGGGGCATTACAGTTGGTATCAGATGATGTTTATTAGAAAACATGGAAACTAGATTTAGAGAATGTAGATTATAGAAAAAACCCCTAATATAGTCTATGAGGATAAAGATATAAAAACATCCTGGAATATTTTTAAGGAATAGATTATGTGGTTCTTTCTATAAAATGCATCCCTATCTGGATACTACAAGTGGATGTGCTTTTGGAACAGATGTACCTTGGAGTAACAACTTCGACAAGGGGTTTCGGGCTTGACCTAGGGTATCCTAGTACAAAAAAGGGGCCTTATGGAGAACCTGGTTTGAAACTCATATGGACATGATTAGGATAATTAAAATTTTCTTTACAAACCATTATGAAGGAATTAAATGTAATTTTTTTCCTCAAAGAAACCATGTTTATGATTATGATATTAGTTAGGGATAAGATTTCAATTTATGATAAGTATTTATTTAGTTGATATTATACATTGTGATTCATAATCTATTATAGTGTATACCATTGTTTAGAAATGTAGCCTACCTAATGGAATGAGAACCAAAACAAACCACATAATTCAAAGAGTAAGAATGATAGTCTCTTCGATGGGATTAATCCAGTCTTTCAATGAGAAATAATATCTCAAACATTCTCATCACATGAGGATATAGTATCTTTTCAAAATAAGAAGGATAAAGATTTTTCGAAGTATTATTTATTTCGAAAGAATTAATAGAATAATAGGACAACTAGGAAAAAGAAGGATAATTGGCATAAGGGAAAGAAGTATTTTCCCACATGTAATAATTGTGGAAGTAAAAACCTTGGTATATGCTTAAGAGGAAAAGGAGTTTGCTTCAAGTGTGGAGAAAAATTCCTCCATGATAATAATTGAAATAGAAAGAAAGAATTTTCCTATATTCAATGATTAAACTGTAGGGATATAGGGAACTATACAAAAGAATGTCCCAAGAATCATGGAAATATAGCTCTGACAAAATTAAGGGGATCAAGGTCAAGCTTATGATGTTACTATAGTTGAAGTAGAATAAATAATTGTTTTGTGTTTTTGGATTCAAGAACTATGTTATGACATTCTTTTTATAATAATTTTTAGATATATAAGGATTGTGTTGCAGTACTATTTCATTAAGTATTTTAGGACGTATGATGAATGGTGCAACAGAAAAGTGATTTAGTATAAAGTTAAAAATTCTAGAAAACACATGATTGAGGGAAAGGAAACACTTAATATATATCTAATGTTGATATAATGATGATGAAATGATTTATCTGGATAAGTATTGACTACCTCAAAACTAATTTTTGACTTTTCAATAAGAGTTCTATGCTATAGTTAATAGAGTTTACAACTTTTTTGATATAAGGAATATATCTAATAGCATATTTAAGGATTAATTCATGTTTTCAATAAGTTTTAATGGTAATTTTAGTTATTAGAATATTTCAAGTGGACACCTGATGAAGTAATTTACATGTTTGGGATGTAAAAATTTAGAGCTACTTCATGTTGATTAATAGTTACTGATAAGTTCAGCTTGGAAATTCATAGAGCTTCATTCTAAACTGTGGAATCATTATATTTTAGAATTTTTAAATATTTATGAAATGTTTTAAGTTGATAATTGTACGAGATTTTAGATTTTAATGTATTACTTCACCATATGGTGTAACCTATGCTAAGTGATGACATATATATAGTTCAAGGTACAATCAAAGGATGAGTTTGTAATAGAAACATATATTTATAATATTATAGAGTGGAATAATTCTTCAACTCAAGGGAAAAAGTCTTAAATAAAATATTTTCCTATTTTCATAATCATTAATAATATTGATGATTCTTTTATAGTGGTTTATAGTTTTGTGGTAATCAACTTTTATTTGAATATATTCTCTATCATGTTCTATCATAACATCATAGTTATATTTTTCTTTCACGTCTAGTTTTTTACTTCCAAATAATGCCACCTCTTTATAAAGCATAATTTTTGTGGTGACCACCTCAATTCCCTTAAACTCTTTTTAAGAGGATATTTTATTAACTCTATTTCTGTTTTGGGTTTCCCATAAGGGAATTTTCAAGCATCAACCTTTTACTTTTGAAGTGCAGTTTAGATTTGTGAGGATGCAATTCTGTTAAGGGGTGAATAATGTAACCCCCCAAGAATTTACAAAAAGATTTAATATATAATGAATTAAATACTAATTCTCTACAAAACAACACTTTATTATAACCTAAAAAATAAACATAATTTTCCACTTCTATAATTTAAATTTCAAAAAACTAACAAACACAGTTGCATTCTGTAAGATATTTAGAGTCTCATAAGGAAAACCTAATTTTTCGATGAATAGTAGCAGACCCTTATAAATAGTAACATAACCTTAAGAATAGTAATGTTACTCTTATGAATAGTAATGAATAGTAAATTGGCCAAAAAAATGAAACTTCACCCATGAATGTATAAATGAAATTTAGACATCTTATACGGGAAAACAATAATAGTATAAGTTTTGGTATTTTTTTATGTCATAAGTATTTTAATTACAATTTTATCATTAATTTATTAATTTAGAATGGGCATTTATTTTTATAAAATTTAATCATAAATTTTTACTTTATTTTCCTATGGTTATAAGATAATTTTATGGGACAATGATTAATTTCTCAAGGTATTATAAAACAAGTTATAGTTTTAAAGTTGTTTTTTTTTAATAAATTATGATTTTATTTAAAAATTAAATTAAAAATATTTATAAATTTATTTTTAAAAAAAAATTATTTCATTTTTTAATTCTACACAATGAATAATATTTGGGTGAATTTTTGGTATTTTTCTAAAATGCTTGAATTTTTCGTGAATAGTAAAAATACAGTTTTGAGTTTTCTGTATGTTTAATGACATCATAATATTATAATAATTAATTTAAAAATATTTTCGACTTTTGTACATTAAAATATGATATTATGTGTTCCAAGTGGCTAATAACGTGGTAAACTACCATGGGAGAGTCTGTGATTTTGCAAAGAAACTACTAATGAGGTGTCCATTGAAATTAATAAAAAACTCCCTCTCATTTACTATAAATACTCACTCATTAATTCGTTCTATTTCATTAAAAACTCATAATAGTATAATTTATGGTATTTTTACCTTCCTAGGAGTCCTCTTAAGGTGTCATGAAGCCCCAAATGTCACAACATTTATGTTTTAGTTGATACTCTATAAGGTAAGGGAATTATCAACTTCTCTTTTCCATTCAAGTTCTCTTTTATGTGGTATGTATTTAAAGTTTCCATACCATGTTCATATCTCCATTTTATTCTTCCCCTATAATATATTATGAGTATTTTATAAATTTTTTACCCCTATCCCCGCTCATTTTAATGTTTTCTAAAACCATGTTGCATAGCCGTTATGTTGTATAATTTTCCTCTCAAAATATTTCTCTTTTTCAAGCACACTTATTATGTTATTATCTTTTAATTTCAATTGAATTATGTTGGGATATTTCATTTCATATCCCCCTTAATTTATATATTATTTAAGAATTATTATATACCCTTTTTATCTAATCAAAATATTGTATGAATTTTTAAGTGATGTTGTTAGGCTTCCGAAATTTCGTAAAGGATTTCTCATATTTTGTTTTAGTTTGAGTTCATTTATTTTATTTTTCATTACCCACATCCTTTAATCCAAATGTTATGATAAATATAGTACCTTAAATGTACTATATTTTTATTGTGATAATGTAATAATCTATCATCATCTCTACTTTCCCCTTCTTTTATACTATAAACAAAAACACCATCCGAGATGTGTTAATTTATCACATTCAAGGATGACAGGTTTTAAATTTCTATTACCATATTCAATTATGGTAATGAAAGAATTTTTTGCCTGAACCATAATATTACATATTTATTATAATTTATTTAATGTTTTGGAATATTTTTTCACACATGATATTATTTTATAAATTAAAATGAGTTTATTGTGATCAAAAACCGTCAATTAACCCAAAAAATTATCATTAAACTTTTATAGAATGATTCATCTTCCCTCATAATAAAAAAAATTATGACCATGTAATATTATGTTTGAACAATAATAACATACAACTTCGATTCTGGAAAACCATCCTCATTCAACATGTTTATCCATACATGAATATAAGTAAACCGGTCACGAATACCAAGGAAGAAAACTCTCCCAAACAATAAAATTGAATATCTTAAACCCATCAAGAATGCCATGAATGAACTCAATAAGGATATAGTAAATCAATTACATAAATAATAGTTTTAATAAATATTAATTATTTAATTTAATTTGGTTATCCAGGACACTAAGATCAAGTGAAGAACACCATTATACTTAAGGTAAGGGGTTTCCTCATCTCACTTACATTTTTGTAAGATAATACTTATTCGCTACTATTACCTGTTTATGGTGTATGTATACTGAACATTGATTTATCATATCATAAATCTCTTTATTTTCATGGTATTAAATGTATCATTTGAAGATTATTAATTTTGGGTCATATGAACCGATTGATTATAAAGTGGTAAGAGATTTCTACCTGAACATCCATTTTCATTCTGGTAACTCTTATTCTCTACTGACCTCAATGAAATTGTTATTTATTCTTATTTAATCCACATAAAGTTTCTTTGAATGTTCTTTATATGTTTACCAACCATAATACTTATTTATTTTATGTGTATTTACATGTTTTAAAATGATCAATCAAAATTTTATCCCGATAAACAAACTCGATTCAAGGGAACTTCTTGAAGTATTACCCATTTTCAAGTGCACACCATAATCTATTTTAAGCCACCATTATTTTTATAAAACCACTAATTTTATCTTAAAAATTGACCTTAGAAAATTTATGGATTTATGATAACAAACATTCCTTTAAACATTAAAATTATCTTTAATACTTTCCTTAAAATGCTCTGAACTGTTTTATTTTAAAGATTCTTAAGAACTCTTTTTACATGATTTCACATCAGTGGGACATCATTTATGCCTCAAATAAAATTTAAATTTCCTGGACTTTTATTTTATGGGATATACATTTTTAAAATCAGATTTCATTACAAATACAAATGATTTCCCAAAAAAACTCTTCTTTAAAAAGTAAAAAGGATTTTTCTCATCTCA
The DNA here is from genome assembly GCA_963277665.1 of Viscum album. NCBI lineage: Eukaryota > Viridiplantae > Streptophyta > Magnoliopsida > Santalales > Viscaceae > Viscum > Viscum album. The sequence goes on along the minus strand of OY728151.1, from coordinate 100,740,373 downwards.
CAATAACTTTTATGAAATATATGCCTTGTTCACCACTCATCTGATTCATGTGGTGTATTTAATACCCTTTGGCATATCATATAAATATTATCCTTATTTTCATGATATTCTAATGGAGTATTATTTTAATTTTTCAAGGTGGAATGGGACACTTTGGAATGTTTAAGGATTATTTCCTCAAAAAAATTTCAATGGTCTCAACTAAAAGTATCTTCATCTATGTTAAAATCACTTGTTGAATCTTGTACTCTATTGAGTTATATATATTATGATATCATCTACAATATTTTATTTAAGGTATTATAGTTATTTTTACTTGTGACATGCTATCTTAATACCATTCACAATTTTACTCTGAATGGTTAGGGTTTAAGTTAAATGATTGGGGAAAGTTATTTACATTTCAATTGTTATTTTCAATATGAATTTATATGTTGATTATGTTCACCCCTTTCATATGAGGAATTCATTGTACTTAGTAAGTGATGGGTGGGGCCCACTATATCCTCTCGATTCAACATTATTTCTCAGGATACAAATATATACGGACTTGGCTGAGGCCTTTCCCATTTTGAGATATGGTTTTGCCTTAGGCCTTAATCATTTTTAGACGTCTTGGCCGAGGATTTAACGGTATGTTTCATAATGTATAGAATATTTATTTCCATAATTATGAAGCTATAAATTGATAGTTTATATGGTTATTAAACTAATAGAATACCCATTTTTATGTTTAATTATGGAAATATTTACTTAGCTCATATTCCTACCAGATTATGTTCAAGTTTATTTTTAAAGGCATATGTTTTTAGTTATTCACCATGCCTAATGTTTATGTTTATGATATCTTCCACTATATTAATTACCCTTAATGAGCATCTAATCTCACCCCTTTCGTATGTTTCACTTTCTCAAGACATGAATAAGTTTATTATGAATGACCTGCAAGGATAAACTTAGAGTTGTGGGTATTCTAAATAAAACTTATATGTTTTATTGAATTTCAAGTTGTAATGTTGATCCTATGTGTATTTGGTTTTCAAAAACTACTAAACTACTCGGTAATTTGGGATTTGATTCCTTGTAATGATTCCAATGTATGAAAATAATGCACTGTCTTCGAGCTTCTGGGGTGGGGGCGTTGCACTCATGCCTTTCTGGAAAACTATCTAAAGGTTAATTTCAAATTCTTTCTCTTAATGGTTTAGGTTTTGATGGTATAACGTTTGTGAAACCCCATTTCTCTTTCATGGGTTACATGTTTATGAGACATTTTCCTCTTCCATGGGTAATATGTTTATGAAACCTATTTCTCTTACATAGTTTATAAGATTATGAAACTCATTTGCCTTCAATGAGTTATACCATAATAAATGATTATTAAATCCTAATCATTTCACTGGTTATTCTAGGATTAAATTAATTTGAAACCTATATATTTTTCATAGTTTATGATATGATCACTTTTTATGGGTCATGATATTATTAAAGTTTTATTATCTTATAGAACATGTAAGTGTGAGTTTAATTATGTGATGGGTGGGACCTATATCTATCTCCAATGCATCAGGTAATGATGGATGACTCATGGGTATAAATTTTAGGCATGAAACTCATTACATGATAACAATGTTATGTATGGAACTAGTTGAATGTCCATAAGTTTATATGTGAACTTGATTACATGTTCACAATGTTATGAGTTAACATTATTATGTGTTTATAATGTTATGTGTGAATGTGATAACATGTTCAAAACGTTATACAAGGACCTAGTTTCATGTCCATAATTTTATGCGTGAACCTAATTACATTTTAACCATTTTATGCATGAACCTAATTTCATGTTCAGAACATTATGTGTGGACCTAGTTGCAAGTTCATAAGTGTAACATCCCAACCCCATACTCCCAGATCTAGTGCATTATTTTAATACATTAGAATAATTACAAATAATGAAATTTCTAAGTACTAATCAGTTTAGCATTCTTGAAAAATATATTAAAAATATGAACCGAACATTAATTCAAAACATATACTACAACATAGATAATCCTTTTAGAACGCTATTATTCATCTATATTAACCCTCCATATCTATCATAAAACACTTCTTATAATCCTAGTAAAATAAAACATACAAAAGGGGTGAGCTCATGTGATTAGTAAGGTTAAACAATACGAGAAAATCTTTCATAAATAAGCATAAAATATTAAGAAAAATTATAAAACTGGAACACAATACTTTTAACACAATAGCTTTCGATCGGTCATCCTGGTGTTTTATATCTGGATAGGCCAAGGTACATCGTTGTTGGCTAAGGCTAAGACCATGCTGATGGGTCTAACCATTTTAATAAGGGGGGATTGGATATAGAAGAAGCTGAAACTGACTATGTTCTTCTTCACAATGCACTTCATGGTCTCAAAACTATCCCATGATCTGTTGATTATATTATCTTCAAGTGTTGTGGTATCTTTAAAACCAAAACTAATGTTTTTCACACCTGTAGGGAGGGGAATAAAGCAGTAGAATACCAATCCATTCTTAACACCCATGTCTTGGAGAGCTTATTTTTTCATTACCTATAACTCCTAAAACCGATGGGAATTAACATCATTAGAAGGGACGCCCACAGTCTTCATCATTTTAGACCTTGTAGTCAAGTTTCCCTCATCCTGCTTTTGCGGGACTTGAGTGTAATACTTTCTCTCTCTTGAATAAAAAAAATTACATGTTGATTGATTGAACAAAGTCCTTTTAAACATAATATTTAGCATAATATGGAAAGAATAAATCAAATAATTCCATTTAAAAATTCACATGGATATTATTCTAGTTGAATATTCACATGTATTATCAATAAAAAATAACATAATGAGGGAATTCCAAATTTCATACATCATAACCATACCGTCAAGGTCTCATGCCAAGACTATACATACCCATACCGTCAAGGCCTCTTTCCAAGACCGTGCACAATCATACTATAAAGGCCTCATGCTAAGGCATTATTTTGTCTCATCAGACCTACTAATGCATCGAGGGGATATAGAGGTCACCACCCATCACTTACAAAGTCTAATTCAATCCTATTATAAGATGGGTAAAACATAACATAAACATTCATATTAAAACTAGCATATGAAATGTTAATACTTTAACAATAACCCATGAATGGTATTAAAATAAAACATCCACAGTCAAACATATCAAAAACCATACAATAAAATATGGAATATTGTATCAAAATAAATCAACCTCAATTAATCATAAATTACAACAAAGGATGTTGACGATGACGAAAATAATCTAATAAAATCATTAAAAAATATCTTGAGACAAATACCCCTTTTTCTTTTAAATAATTTATTCAAAATAAACACACTTATAAAATAAGAAATTTAAAATTTTATTTTTGAATCAAAGTTTCCCATACCACATTGAAACATTTTAAATGAATTAACATTTTCAAATAGTCATGTTCATATAAATAAATATTTAAAACTATTTTGAAAACATTTAAATTAATGAGAAATATTTAGAAGAATGTATCTTTAAAATATTTAAAACGATTTTCTAGTTAAATAATCACTTATATAAAACCTTAAAAAGAATAATTTTGAAAAAAATTAAGAAACATGGACATGGATTATAAATATATCCCAGTAAATACTTAGGTATAAACAATCTCAGATAATAATGGGATTGTGAAATTAACCCTTACCTTAGGTCTGATACTCCATGTACGTGTCCAAAATTCATGTATAATGGTTTTAAACATACTATTAAATTCTACCAGAATCATAATAATATTTATGATGTCATATATGATTCATTTATTACTTTATATTACCCATTTATTAATAATTCTAAGTAGAAGCGACATTTTGGGTAATAACCGCTTTGTTTATCGTACGTGTTTGACTTGTTATTGTTGATTGTATTAATTAGATTAGGATATACTTACATCCAGAATGTAAAAATTTATTTATATGTAATATATATTAATAATATATATATATATATATATGAAGTGGAATACACCGTCCATGGAGACGGTAGGACGTACGTATATATGAATGATATTTTTGTTTAATTATCATATTTAATGAAAGCATGTAAATGACATATATGTATATATATATATATATATTATTCCAATAGAATTATTATATCATATATTTCATACTTATTCATTATATATATTATTATAATGATTCTTTAATGTTTAACATGAAGGACGAATCTCATCGCATCGTGAAGACGGTAAGTTGTAGGTACGCACGAGCGATGGTATCATTTCCTTAATGGTAAACGGGTAAAGAAATGGATGGTATATTAATAATAAATAATAAAAATTACATTATATTTATTATTTATAAACATTCAATTCATCATTATACCCATATAAATAAATTATAGAAGAAAAATAGTTTATACCATGGTGTGGAGACGGTAAGTTGTATGTATGCACGCATGGTGATATTTATTTTCATAGGATGTATAAAAAGGAGTAATATGGTTATCCCATAATAATAATAACATATCAGTATATAGATTATTTTATAGATATTACATTGGTATGAAGACAACAGAGAAAGAGGAAGTATAAGAAGAAAAGAAATTGACTTGAAATGGTAAAACAATTACCTCTTCTTCGAGTGTCTCCTTTTGATTTGTACAAAAGGACTTCTTAGGTTGGATTTATGCCCAATCTATGGCCTCTAAGATGAATTTAAAGAACTTTGAAGATGAAATGGGAAGGTTTTGGTTGATACAAACATATTTATATGTGTGAATAAAAGGGAAGGATGGGTGTCCTTTTATAAGAGAGTTTAGGGGCACTTTAGGAAACTCCTAAAATACGAAATTAATATAAATTAATTTTCAATTACAAATGGCTAAAAAGTAAATTATTTCAAATATAATATGATTATGATTCTAAATACACTCAACCAATAAAATTTATACGTTTTATATTTTATTTAAACCTTGTCATTTTGATTTATCCTTAATTAATCAATTTAGTTTTAATTGTTGTAATAATGTTGTAATATTAAATGGTTATAAATATTTACTTATATGGTTTAAATTGTACATAAATTAAACTTTTATTATATTATAGACCTTATAAATATCACTTTTTAGTTTTTATATATTTTTATGATTTCAAAATAATTTAATAAATTATTATTTTTATAAATATCAATAGTGTCAGTATTCACACTATTAATTAATTTGACTTTAAATACAAATTCAAACAAAAGGATAACTTCAAAAAAAACTATTTAATACACTTATAACATGTCCTAAGACCCTAAAAAATTCGTTTTTCACCTCAATTATATCAAATTATTTTTATTTTAATATTTTTAAAATCTTTTATTTGATATTTCTATTAATAAAATTATTACTTCTAGACTATTATGTCATTATTTTTGGTAATTACTTAGTCTATAAAAATTATAAATAAATTACTATAATGTATATAATTAATTTATATTTCCAAATACTATTCATGATCAAATTTATCTCTAGGTAATCCTTATATTAAAATTATTATATTTATAAGAAATAAGAGTGTGACAGTTTGTCACATTCTTTGATTTTAATAACATCTATGTAATTTTCATGGACAAGTGTCAATTAAATGACTAAAAATAGATAATTATGATATCTTTAACATTATATTAGTTATTTAGAAAAAATAAAGATTTTTATTTATTTTATATCCTTGAATAAAATATTATTTATTTTAAAATATCATTTATGTTAATTTTGACACTATTTATTATTTGACTTTTTATAAAATCATAACAACTTGACTCCTCCTAAAAACTACATTAACCCATCTCTAACATGTTAATTTTATCCAAAAAAAATTTTATAGAATCAAATATTTCATATGAAGTTTATTTTTAAATTATTAATGTCATTTATTTGATTCATCCTTTAATAAATCAATTATCGTGTCGTCATTGTGTCACTATTGAATTTAATTATTTAAATTATAAAATTATAAATTAATTATGATAATATATATAATAATTTTATATTTCTACTGACTAGTTATATTCTACCATATCACTTATATAACCTCATATTAAAAATATTTTACTTGAAAAAAACAAATGTATAACAAAATTGGATTTTCTTTAAATATAATATTGTAAATATATTAAAGGCATCCAAGTGGCTCCATGTGGCTCCAAGTGGTCCCAAAATCGACCCAAGGATATTTTTGGTTGAAAAACAGTCATCTAATTGAATTAGGAAAAGTTTTAGGGTGACTGTATATTTTTGTTAGGTCCACTAGGTTAAAACCTTGAGAGGGGGGTAAATCATGATATGATAGATTAAAACAACAGCCCCTATTGATCTTATTTTGTTGTTAAAAAAACTCTCTTCTCTCTACTTCGAGTTGCAGAGTATTAACAAATCATAAGGAAAGAAAATAACACAAAAAATTTACATATTTCACCCTCACTTGGCTATGTCCAAGGAGCATACTCCGGTGATGTGTCGATGTACCAAATCCACTAAAAGTGCACTGCTATTTAAAAAGTTCATAGTGGACTCACTGTCCCTCCTATTTTATCACCAATCACAATTTAAATGCTCATTTCTCTCTCAACTAAATAGTTCACACTACTTCTTCAAAATATCCACTCATAGTTTATAGACTTGTAGGCCCCTACATTATCACAAATGAATGCATCCTCCATTATAAAAAGAAGCTCTGTTGATGTTATACTTTCATCCACTAATGAATACAACTTTACTACAGTATTACTGGAAAAACTCAAATCATTTTCACAACCTTTACTACATCTTGTGCTCAACTTTAATGCCTTGAACACAAGATTCCACCTTTTTCTCAAAACACCCCTTGAGTATAACTTCAATATAATACACAACTCAAATCTTACATGCAACTTTCTTAGCTTGCGTGCAACAAAAAATATTCCATACAACTCCCTTTTCTTAAAGTTATTACGTGATCCGAATATATAATTCTCTCTATGTATTGATCTTATTCGAATGAGGAGGGTAACCTCTTATTTTTAGGTGTTGTCGACCCCTACACAGAAGATTCACTGTGTCGTGCAAGATACTCTTTGAGCACACAAAACACCATTTGACGTCACATTGGGTGTGGAAGTTTCTTTCACACAACTTCATCTCTCATGCACAATTCCAAATTTTTCATGCACTTTATGCCTTTTCCATTTTTCTAGATTCTGATCCATAAACATTCCTTGTGCACAAGTTTATATACCATCATCAATCTTGCGTGCAACATCCTTTTCTAAAAACACATGTCTCCATATTCCTGATTTTGAGGCCCAAAATTTTAGAAAACACTAGAAAATGGTGTCACCTAGTATCTATTCTTTTGTACCACCTCTAGATCGACCATTACTTTGACATGGTTCTTTATCAACATAGGCTTTCAATAATATCTCTATAACTTTACAAATTACCATGGAAACCCTCTTTGCCAAAAAACAAACCTGCTTTTTCAACAAACACAAACACCTCAAAAATTCTTCAATGTTACCTTGTGGGATCTTTTCCCAAAAATTATTATAATATTATTTTAACTTTTAATTACTCTATTTAATTTTTACTATGGTGAATAAAATTACTAAAGTTATAATTCACCAAAAATTAATTTTATCCTATTTGACCAACTTTTCCAAATGAATTACAACCATGTATGTCCATAATTTAAAATTCAATTCATAGAAGTGGTAAACTTACTTTTAATGTTAATCCTGCAAATGTGGCTAGAAGGTGGCTAAAATAGATGTCCAAAAGTTCAATAAATTTTTATATCTAATTTTATTATAAAAAACAGTTCCAATGAAATAAATTAGATTAATATATGTACTATTTATCTATTTTTACATTAAAATAAATTTAAAAAACAATATTTATTTAAATGAAAAAGTTCGATTTTAATAACTTTTCAGTATTTTTCACTATTCATCAAAAATTGATATTTTTTATAAAAATAAAAAAAAATCATCTTAAGCTAAATTGATATTCCAAATTAAAAATGAAGTCTATTTTAAAAAATAAAATTAATAAATTTTCATAATGTGGTTAATACTATTTATAACCACCTTTTAAATGACTAGTTTGATAGATCATGGTGTGCTCAAACTCGATGTTACATGCAGCATAAGCTATCAAATTTCTTTAAAAATATAACTTACCATGAATTATTGGGGAGTTACATTCTCCCGTCCTTCAATAAATTGAATCCTTGAAGTTTTAAAATACATTTCGAAAACAATAGGTTGATACTAAAAAATAATTTTGTGGAAAACCCACATCGAAAATAGGGTTACTAAAATATACTCTTAATATGATGGAAAGGGAAATTTGAAGGTCACCACCAAATTATTCTTTCCAATAGAAGAACATTAGTGGAAATTAAAGATATGTACTTAGAGGAAAATTAAAATATTTATAGGGAGTGATTGAGGTCATCAATCCCAAACAAGTGAAAAATCAATGGAAAATTGAGGGCCATAAATCCATAAATCTATAATGATTTAAAATACCATCAGTTTGACAAAAATTAAGGTATTAGGATAACACATGTTTTAGATACATTATTTCTAGAGTTAAGGGATTATTTTACTATCCAAATAAGAAATAAATAAAACTTACATGATTTCATTAATGTATTAATGAGATCATATGGTTGTGCATTGATCTATTATCACTTTGTTTTCGTCACCCTGATATGGATATTTAAGATGATTCTTTATTCATGAAGCAATTTTAACGAATCATATGGTCCATGAGTATTTTATTCATCCTTTAAATTTTTAATAAAATCAAAAATATTTTAATACATAATATCTAATAAATCATCCTTAAACCTCAAACAATAATATCCAATGTTCAACTTATCCCATTACAACTTTAAAACCCAAAAAAATGATTCCATAAAAATTCACTATCCAATAAGGTCTCCAATTTTCTAAAAATAAATCTTAACATAATATTCTCTAAACAACATAATGTATCTCTTATTATCACATACCAAATATTTTATCACCTTTAAATCCATAATAAAAACGCTTATTATTTCAAATCCTTAAAGAATAAGCATTGTAATGAAATCCTTATATATCTCATGATTCCTAAAACATGAGCACCAATGATGGAATAATTCTTGAATCCAAATATAAGATAACCTTAATCATTCCACTTCACTCTTAAACCCTTAACTATGCTTCAAAATCATAATTCTTAATACCTCCTTCATTTTATTTCCATTTTTTAATCTCTTCATCATCGACAGTGTAACCATTGCATGTATAACCTTGATAATTCTAACCATTGACCAAAACACAAAGCACAAAGTGAGAAACACTAATCATGGTAATATAGTCAAGAGTAATCCCTTATAATATCTCTAAATTATGTCATCTTCTTCTCAAAACATAATTCCATAGGATTAACCTAGGTTATTCAATACCAAAACTAAAGGATGATATCCTATACTTAGACTTATATTCAAATTCATTCATAGGGTTATGTTTTCTAATATTTTATTTCTAAATCTAATTTACAAGGATATTTCTAAACATAATTTCATACCAACTATAATTCTCCAACCCCAGAAGCTTATAGTTGGTGCATTGTTTTAATACATTGTCATGGTTATAGGGAATCAAATCCCGAAGGACTGATCAGTTTAGTAGTCTTGGAAAATTGATTACATACATGAACTATACATTACAATTAAAAACATAAAATAAAAAATATATAATCTTTTTATAATTTCATTGATTAAACCTATATATCTATCATAAAACACATATTATCATCTTGGTAAAATAAAACATATGATAGGGGTGAGCTCATATGCTCAGTAAGGTTAAACAATACATCATAATATTTCATAAATAAGCATAAAATTTTAATTCAAAGTATAAAACTAAAATAAAATCCTTCTAAATGTAATCTTCAGCATAATATGGAAAGAATAGATCAAATGATTCCATTTTAGCATTCTCCTGGATATTCTACAAGTCAAATATCCACTTGTAATATCAATCACTAATCTCATAATGAGGGAACGAATAATTTCAGACATCAAAACCATACCATCAAGGCATCATGTCAAGACCAAACATAACCATACCATCAAGTCCTCGTTCCAAGACCATATATAACCATGCAATCAAGGACTAGTTACAAGATACTAGTTTTTCTCATGAGAACTATTGATTCATAGAGGGGTTCGAGTGGTCCCCACCCCTCACTTACTAAGTCCAATTCATTCCTCTTATGAAAGTGGTAAAGCAAAACATAAACATTCATATTAAACTAGAATAAAAAATGTTAATACTTTAACAATAAACCATGAATGGTATCAAAATTGCATATATATAGTCAAACATATCATAAAACCTTCAATGTAATATGGAATATTGTATCATAATAAATCAAAATCAATTAATCGTAAAGTCTGAAAAAGGATGTTGACATAGATGAAAATAATCAAATAAAACCATTAAAAATATCTGGAGACAAATAACACTTTTTCTTTAAAATGATTTATTCAAAATATGTGCACTTATAAAAGAAGACATTTAAAATTTTATTTTTAAATCAAAGTGTCCCATACCACTTTCAAACTTTTGAAAGGAATTAAAATTTTAAAATATTCATGTCTATATAAATAAACCCTTAAAACCATTTTTAAAACATGGACATTAATTAGAATGATTTAGAAAAATATATCTTTAAAACATTTAACTATATGTTTTAGTAAGATTCCCTTGCATAAAACATTTAACAAATCCTTTTAATTTTTTTTAATAATCATGAACATGGATGATAAAAATGTCCCAGTAAATACATATGTATAAAAAATCTCAGATAATAATGAGATTGAAAAATTAGCCCTTACCTTAGGTATGATACTCTCCTCACGTGTCTGAAACTCCTGTATAATGGCTTTAAACATTTTATTAACTTCTACCAGAATTATAATAATATATATGATATCTTATATGATTAATTTATTATTTTATATTACCCATTTAATAATAATTCTAAGTTAAATCAATGTTTCGGGTAATAACTGTTTGTTTATCGTATGTCTTTTGACTTGTTAATCTTGATCATATTACTTAGATCATGATTTTCTTACTTCCAGAATGTAAAACATGATTCATATATCATATATTTCATAACATAAATATATATTATAGGTAGATATATGAAATGTAATACTTTTTTTATGGAGACGGTAGGTCGTACATATGCATGAGCATTGTTTCGGTTTTCTTGTCATATTAAATGGGAGTATGCAAATGAAATGTATGTATATATATAAATATATATTATTAAAGTATAATTATTATCTCATATATTTCATAATTAGTCATTATATATATTTATATAATCATTCTTTAATTTTTAATGTGGATTATGAATCCCATCGCGCCATATAGAAGGTATGTCGTATGTCCCCATGAGCGACAATATCATTTTATTAATGGTAAAGTGGTAAAGAATTGGATGATATTATAATTATAAATAATAAATATAATTTCATATTTATTATTTATATCCATTTTATTCATCATTATCCCCATTTAAATAAATTCTATATGAAAAATAGTTTACAATATGGCATGGAGATGGTAAGTCGTACGCACGCACGCATGGTGATATTTCTTTTCATAGGATGGATAAAAAGAAGAATATAGTTGTACCATAATCATAATAACATCTAAGTATATAGATGATACTGGATTATTACATTGTCATAAATACAATGGAGGAACAGGAAGTATAAGAAGAAAAGAAATTGAATTGAAATGGTAAAACAATTACCTCATCTTCGAGTATCTCCTTTTGATTTGTACAAAAGGACTTCTTAGGTTGCCTTTCTTCCCAAAGTAAAGACCCTAAGATGAATTTATGGAAGTTATAAGAGGAAATGGTTATGTTTTTATCAATAAAAATGTCTTTATATGTGTTAATAAAAGAGAAGGAGAGGTGTCCTTTTATAAGAGATATGAGGGAACTTCAGGAAACTCTTAAAATATTAAATTAATATAAATTAATTTTCAATTAAAAATAGATTCAAAGTGAATTATTTATAATATAATATTATTGTAAGTATAAATTATCTAAAACAATAAAATATATACATGTTTTTACTTTATTTTAAACCTTATCATTTTGATTCATCCATAATTAATCTATTTAGTTTTTATTGTGGTAATAATATTCTAAATATTAAATTGTTATAAATATTTACTTATATGGTGTAAATTGTCCATAAATGGACAATTTATTAAATTTCAATCCTTATAATTATAAATTTTTAGTTTTTAGAGATTTATATGATTTTAAAATAATTTAATAGATTATTAGTTTTATAAAATATCAACAGTGTCTATTTTGACACTATTTATTACATTGACTTTAAATAAATTACAAACAGAAGGATAACTTAGAAAAAAACATTTAATAAACTCTTAAAATGTCATATCCACCTAAAAAATTCATGTATGGCCTCAATTATGTCAAATTATATTTATTTTAACATTTTTAATATCATTTATTTGATATTTCTATTAATAAAATAATTACTTCTTCAATATTGTTTCGTTATTTATGGTAATTATTTAGACTCTAAAAATTATAAATAAATTACTATGATGTAGATAATTATTTTATATTTCCATACAATATTCATGATGGAATTTATCTCTAGTTTATCCCTATATTAAAATTATTATTTTTTAATAAATGAGAGTGTGACATTTTTTCACATTCTTGAGTTTTAATAATATCTATGTAATTTTCATGTAAAAGTGGACATCAAATGAGTCAAGATCTATAATTCTGATATATTTAGCATTATACTAGTCATTTTGACAAAATATATAATATTATTAAATTTATATCATTTAATAAAATATAATTTATTTTAAAATCTCATTTATTTCCATTTTGTCAGTATTTATTATTGGACTTGTATAAAATCATAACAACTTCAGTCCTTAAAAACTACATTAAACAATATTTAACAAGTCAATTTAATCCAAAAATCATGGATGTCATAAAATATTTCATATAATATTTTTTTTAATATTATTAATGTCATTTATTTGATTCTTCCTTTAATAAATCAATTATTGCATCATCATTGTGTCACAATTTAATTTATTTATTTATTTTATAAAATTATAAATAAAGTATTATAATGTATATAAACAAGTTATATTTATAATTAATAATTATATTTTATCTTATCACCTATATAACCTCATATTATAAATATTTACTTGTTAAAACCAAAAGTGTAACAAAATTGGATTCTCTTTAAATATAATATTATAAATATAGTAAAGTCTTCCGAGTGGATACAAGTGGTCCCAAATTGACCCAAGGATAATTTGGGTTAATAAAAACTCATCCAATTAAATTATAACAAGTGTTAGGGTAACTGTATATTATTATAAAATTATTTTTACCTATAATTATCATATTTACCTTTAACTGTGGTAAATAAAATTACTAAAATTACTATTCACCAAAAATTATTTTGATTCTATTTGACCACAATTTTCATACTGATTACAACTATTTATGTATATTTTTTTAAATTCAATTCATATAAGTTGTAAAATTACGTTTAATGTTAATCCCGAAAATGTGGGTAGAGGGTGGGTAAAAAAGACATTCAAAAGTTCAATAAATTTTTTTATCTAATTTTATTATAAAAAAATAGTTCAAATGACCTAAATAGTATTAATATATTTATTATTTATCTATTGTGACTTTAAAAAAAATTAAAATAAAATAATTGTTTAAATGAAAAAGTCATTTTTAACAACATTACAATATTTTTCACTATTCATCAAAAATTGATACTTTTTAGAAAAATACCAAAAATCCACCCCAATCTAATTTTGATATTATGAATTCAAAAATGAAGTCTATTTTGAAAAATGAAATTTATAAATTTTCATAATATGGTTAATACTATTAATAACCACTTTTTAAACGGCTAGTTTGATAGATCATGGTGCGCTCGAACTCGCTGCTGCTTGCAACATAAGCTATCAAATTTCTTTAAAAATATATTTTTCCATGAATTATTGGGGGGTTAAAATATGTCTATTTAAGGGACTGATTTTATTCCCTTAACATAATGTGTGAACCAATTTATACTTATACATTTTCATGATGTTATATGTTGATATGTATGCCACAATTCTTTGTCTTGTTCCTATGTTATGATTTCATGGATTATGATCTTGATTTCCTTATGATTCATGTCTTATGAACCAGAAAAAATTATTCCATGATTCATGTTTATAAAATTTGATATTCCAGTTAGGATCTTCTAATGACCATGATCACATTCTTATACACTTATTTTTTTTATATGCATCCGCATTTCCTTCATTTACCTTTATTGAGCATTTGAGCTCACACCTTTCTTATGTTTCCTTTCCCCAAGTTATGAAGAAATGTTTTTACGTAGAGTCACTATAGGGAAAGATATTTATGGGAAACATTGAATATCTTTCATTGATCTAAAATATTTTTATTCCATGCTTCCAAAGGTAGTATAGTAATATGGTCTTTGGGTGTCTTTTTTTGTAATGTCTAATGTATTCACCAAAAGAAATTTAATGTCTATGTAGCTCAGGACTTGGTTGTTATAGTTGGTATTTGATAAAAATTTTATTTAACCTTTGGAAACTAATATGGGAAAAATTCAGTGAAATCCCTAGGAATATTTCAATGGATATGTCTAGGGATGTATCTAAGGTTAAGTATAAGGATGAGTTAATGTTTTGGAAAATGTCTTTGAATTTTGGTAAAGGATAGTGTAAGTGGGTTCCACGAAATACATCCCTCTCTAGATACTAAATGTGGATGTGGCTCTAGAACATATTTACCTTAGGGTAACAACTTCGATAAGATATTTTGGGTCTACCTTAAGTAAATATGGTACATGTAAATGGGCATTATTGCACACCTGATTTGACACTCCTGAGGGATATGCTTTGGGAATTCATAGACTCTTCATGAACCATCATGAAAATTTTGAATATACTTTGACTATGAAAGGGTTCATAATTTATACAACATAAAATTAGTATTCATGACTATTTTATTACTCACTATGACAATCATTTCTTACTCAATTATTACTGGTTTTAGTCAATGGAGGGAACCAGAAGGAATGGGATTGACATTAAATATGATGGACAATCTGTTGATGAGTAGTAAAATGGGATGATCACTAGAGTGAAGGATGTTTTGATCATTCCAAATGAATTTTCAAGTAACATGATCAATAACGTGTAGCTTAACCAACTCTCAAACTCACTAAGGAAGAGAATAAAGGATTTCACTGAGATTTTGGGTAATGGATACCATAGAGGAAAGAAGGTCTAGTTTCCTTTATGTCAAAAATGTAGAAATAATGGCCTAAGTGAATTTATTAGAGGAATAATAAAGTCTTTTAATTGTGGAAAATAATGACAAAAAATTAACTTCAAAGGAAAAAATGAAGGGTTTGTTTAACAAAATAGATGGAAATATTGGCCTTCATAAGACATCCCCAAAGGTAAAATGCTTTAAGTATGGAATTAATAGTCATTGTATAAATAGATGTCTTAAGGGGAAATCTTCAGAAGAGAGTCAGAAAGGTGGTATGAGTAATGGTTATATTACTTATGATGACGAGACTAAAAATAAAAATGTGAAAGTAAAGAGGTATTAAATAAAAGTAAGAGGTATCCATCTTATGGATTATGGATGAAGTGGAATAATAAAAGTTTTTATGTATTTGGATTTAAAAATTATGTAATATGAATAATGAAATATTCAAGTATTTTTCTGTTTATGTTTCTCACTCAGTATTTACAAGTTTATGTTGAAAGTTCCTGATGGACTAGTAAAGTAATTTAATGACAAGGTGATGTTTTGATAATGGTAATGTAACCCAAAATATGTTCTTTATGTTAAGATAATATTGTTTGGATAAATATATGTGGGATATAAATAAGAAAATCAGATAATACATATTACCCTAGAACTGATTATTAAAAAAGTGATATTTGTCATTAAGAATTAAGTTTAAAACTTCTTGTATTTAAAAAATGTATCCAACAATAGTTGGAATAAGGAAGAATTCTAATTTTCTAAAAGTATTTATGGTACTTGAGGTTATTATTATGTTTAAAGGGAACATACGATAGGGGTATTCTCATGTTTTTAATGTGACAACCAAGAACAAATTTGTGATATATGAGGGATCAATGTTGATATGATTTTGTTTCATTATTTATCAATATTGGTATTTTCATCTTTTAGAAGGGTTATAAGGTTAACAATTCATGAAAAGTTTACGTTAAAATTCAGATGAAGTATTTTTGTATTGATATTATATTGAAAACCTTGGTAAAAATGATATTTAGTGATTAACCTCATTTCAAGTATATCCATCATATTTTATAATTTATATTATTGTGATTTTATAAAAGGACATCATGTATGTAGGTTGACAACCAATCATATCTAACAAGGTCGTGGGTTTTGAACCAATGATCAAAAGACAATAAGGGTTCCACGCCTACCACTAGCCTACATGATGCCCTAGTTAATGTATTATTTTTTATGAATAAATATTAATTATGGATAAATATTTTTACTTTTTATGCTTATAGATTAGTTCATATTTATTTTTAAGAATATTTAGATACAAATAGTTAGAATTTTCATTCTTTTATGGGCCTTAAGATCCATTAAAAGTGTATTTTAGTGATTTATGTATCAAAGTTAATTTATGGAAATTCATTCCATGAGGTCATGGATGAATCAAAAATTGATCAAAGAATAACTAAAGAATGAATTTTTTTATAGAAATATATCAATAATTAATCAACATTTTTAAAGTGATTAAAAAAATAATTTTTTCCTAATACCTTATTTTTTTGAATCAATGACCTTTTAAATCGTCACAGTTTTATGACATTGAGTCCCTCATCTTTTCATTGATCATTCACACATTTGTAATTAATGACCTAAATCACTCCCTATGAATATTTACTCTTTTCCTCCAAGTTAATGTTTCTACTTTCCAAATATGTTCCCCTATGTGGAAACATAGTTATATGTCACTTTCGCTGACTGTTATGCTTCCAGCTATCCATTTTTAAAGGATGTTTTAGAATTCATTTTTATGATTTGGGTTTCTATGAAAGGAACTTTCAAGTATTATTACTTTAATTAACTAGATTAATTTTGAGGGATAAATTAATTTTAAGGGGAGTAGAATATAACACCCTCAGAATTTTTGAAATGTTTTTTTCAAATTAATTTAATCTTTTGGATATTTTCATTTCACGCAACACTAAAAATAGTTTATTTTATATTAAATAAATTTTTTGTCTCACATCATACACAAAACCTAATTAATTATGCACTATATCTAACACCGACTTGGCATACGTTACATGCAACACCGATGTTTCTACGAGACATCATTTTATTATTATAATTATTTAAATGATATAATCATAACATAACCATTAAAAATAGTTATATTAATAGTAATAACTACTTTTCAAATATTTTTAATTAGTTGTTTATATAAATAAAACATATTTATAATGAAATATATAATTTTTGGTAAATTCCTTATATGCTTAAAAATATTATATTCTCAAATAAACTACTTTTATTGCCCTTCTGTGAAAAATAATAAAATTAATTTTAGACGCATTTAGAAATTTCATATGGTAAAATTAAATTCATTTTTTATTTTATAATTTCCAAATTATCTTAGAGAGACTTTTTTGGTATTTTTCTGAGAAACTTCATTTTTTGATGAATAGTGAAAAATACTAGATTTTAATTCAAAACTACCTTTTCATCTAGTTTATTTATAAAGATAAATTATATTTTAATTTCGTTTAAAAGTTTAATTAGATCATATTTTTATAATTTAATCAAATTTAGTTCATTATAATCAATTTCACATTCAAATTGGATATAAAACTTAGCAAACTGTTGATCCTTTTTACTTAAAAACCTCGTAATGTCGTCCCATCAGCGGGATTAATTTTAAATTAATTTCTGCAAATTCTGTTATTAGAATTTGGAAAATTTTATTCAATATTTTTAATAATAATAATTTATAATTTCAAATAAGTAAAATTTATTTTTTTATCAAAAATATTAGTGAAGGTGATTAAAATTAATTACAACGATTAAGAGAAAATATAGGTTAACAAAGTACTAAATCTTAAATTTGAGACCCAAAATGACCTAGATACTTGTACCATAACTATTTTATGTTCATGTTTTAACCATTAAAATTCCATTATTTATTTCTTTTGTACTTTTATCACTTTCTTAGTTAAATCAAGGGTACACCTAAATTGTTTTAATAAATGTAAAGTGTGTCTTTTCCCTTCCCTATAAAACTCCAACATCTCTCCCTCTTCTTCACACATCTCAAAACACTTATTTTATCCAAATATAATCCAAATTAATGTCTCAACATCACTCCCTTACATCTATAATCCTCCCATTGGGTAGAAATAAATCCAAGGAATCCTATTGACACAAACCAAAAGGAGTTTCCCGATTAAGAGGCAACATCATGTCTCAAGATTCTTTCTTTTATTTTCATTCTTCACCCCATAAACTCTATTTATTATATTATTTAATAAAAAAATATGTATCATCAATATACTAGTATGTTTTTAGGAAAACATTTTAACTTACACTTACAAACACCTCCATCTAATGGATAATGAACATATTGTTTATGTGTACAAAGAACCACTGCCTCACTAAATGATGATTGTTCGTTCTTCCTTTACCACCTATCATGGAGGGAATTATGATGAAAAATATATTTATATATGATATTTATTATATTTATTATATATTTAATCTTATTTAATCCTTCTACAACATATGTATTTATACTTTCCATTTGGGGTAAGTACGATAATTTCATTTTAGGAAGTGTGGACTACTGCACCCTCTAAGTGATGTAATTATTTCACACACTACATGGAATGTATTAAGGATAAGTTTAGTGAACATATATTATAAATATAAAATATTAATTGTAATTTAATAATATAATATAAATATATAAATATACATATATTTCATTTACTTAATTTCTTTCAATATGTCAATAAAACGGAAGCAGCGTTAATGTGTACGTACAGTCTGCCATCTCCATGAACGATGTATTCCATATCATACCCCTATATATTATTATAATATATATATATAATGAATATTAATGATATTTATATCATTGTTTACATTATTGAAATCATGATATAAGTATTAGGACCAATGATATAACAAATTAAGACACATTTGAAAAACAAATCGAATATTACCCAAAGCGTAACCATAACATATAATTTCTAACAAGTGGGTAATATAAAGTCATAATAAAAACACATAAATAATTATATATAAGAATATAGTTCTTTGAAATATTTATAATAAACATATATTTATTATACATTATGTTCTTATGAGTACCAAGAAATTCAATACATAAGGTAAGGGGATTTCATCTCGCTTTTTTATTTTTGTGAGTTACATGCTTTATTCACCATCAATTACTTTTTTGTGGTGTGTATACTTCCCATGTATGAATTATATGATTATTATAATTAAATTTATGGGTATTTACATTTATATTTGATTATATTTATTTCACGATATTTTAAGCTTCTTGTAATTTTAAGTGGGGTATGGTTTAAAGATACCAAGTGGTAAGACATTATTGAAACAATCTCATCACTTTTCAAGATTGTATTTGATTAGAATTATTTTGATAAAACCTTATGATCTATATCTCAATAACACTTGTGAATTTTATTATCCTCCAGTTATTCCAGATATATTCATATATTGGTACCGTTATCCCACTATTTGGTACCTATGATAGTTCAGAACGTGTTTTTAAGAAATCTCGACTTTACCCTCTCTTCATTCGGAAATTTGTATTCTCTAAAGCCATGTTTTATAAAAATAAATGTTTCGATAAATATTATAATATTATCCTATGATAATTAAAATAAATTTCTACCCATGTTTTAATTTTTAAACTAAAGTTTTCTTTTAAAATAAGGGAATATTCTTGTCATTTTCCGATCGAGGATCTTTTATAACCTTTTTACAGTGAAAAAGGAATGTTTGGTATGTACAGATTTAATCGAAATCATAACCGAAATTCCCGTGAATATTCATTTAAAAGATTGATTTTTTTTTAAAAAAAAGAAAAAAAATCCTAACATTCCATATAATCATTTTTTTAAAGTGTATTTTCAAATAAAAAAGGTTTTCGAAAAAAATATATTTTAAAAATTAATTTAAATATTTTATGGTTCTGTTTATAAAATTTAAAATTATTTTCAATGAAAATGGTGTTCAAAAGGATTTTTTTTTTGAAAGAGACTTTCTCAAATAAAAAAGGATATTTTTCTCAAGAAATTTTTTAAAATAAATTTCAAAATAATATCCCATCAAGACAATATCTTTTGATGTTACTCATGCCTTTCTAGTAAATTATCCAAAGGTACTATTCATATTATTTATCTTAATGGTTCAGGTTTTGATGGAATGAATTTGGTGAAAGCTCATTTCTATTTCATGGGTAACATGTCTATAAATCTTATTTCTCTTCCACAAGTTATGTGTTTTTGAATCCTGTTTATTTTCCACAGGTTATATGATTATCAAACTATTTTTCTTTAATGAGTTATTCCATGATAAATGATTATGAAAGCCTCTTCATTTCATAGGTTATTATAGGATTAAAAGAATATGAAACCTATATATTTTCCATAGTTTATGATATAATCTCTTTTTATGTGTCATGATATAATGAATGTTTTATTGTCTTATAGAACATGTATGTGTGAGTTTAATTATGTGATGGGTAAGACGTATATCTCCCTATAATGTATTGGGTAATGATTATTGAATCAGGAGTATAAATGTTATGTGTGAAGATGACTACATGTTTACAATGTTATTCATGGACCTGGTTTCATGTCCATAAGTTTATGTTTGAACCTGATTACATGTTCACAATGTTATGATTGAACCTTATTATGTGATCATAATATTATACATGACCCTGACTACATGTTGAAAACATTATGCATGGACCAGGTTGCATGTCTATAAGTTTATGCATGAACCTGATTACATGTTCAAAATGTTATTGTTGAACCTAATTATATGTTCAAAACATTATGCATAGACCTGGTTGCACATCCATAAGTATATGTGAGGTCCAAATTTCATGTCCATAAGGTAATGTGTGAACCTGTTTATACTTAAACATATTTGTGATGTTATACTTTGATGTGTATTCCACAGTTCCAATTATTATTACCATGTTATGATTTCATGTCTTATGATATGGATTTCCTTATGATTCATGTCTTATGAACTATAAATCATTATTCCATTGTTAGTGTTTATGATCTTTCTTGTGCATGTTATGATCTTCTAATGATCATGATCATGTTCTTATAACCTTATGTTTTTAATATGCATACAAATTTTCTTTCATTTACCCTTACTGGGAATTTGAGCTCACCCCTTTATTATTTTTTCTTTCCTTGGGTTATAAAGAATGTTTTTTGTGTAGAGTTACTAAGGGGGGATATCTTTATGGGTAATATTGAAGATATTTCACTAAGTTATAAAATTTATATTAAATGTTTCTAAAGGAACTAAACTAATATAGTAATGGGAATCCATTTTTTTAATGGTTTAAGTATTACACAAAAGTAATTTAATGTCTATATATGTCAATATTGGGTCATTATAGCTGGTATAACTTCTAATTAAAGACCATATACCAACGATTTTTCCAAAACCATTGTTATAGGTATGCCCCTATAACAACGGTTTTTAAAACCCATTGGTATATGTTTTTGGTATGGGTCCAAAAAAATTGGGTACCTATACCAATTGTTCTAAAAGATGTTGTTTTTTTTAAAAAAAGTCCCTTGACCAAAAGTCCAAGGCTAATATTCATAAAATAAAGTAAAGTTACAAGAGACAAAACGTGGGATATTTTTACAATCAGACTCATAATGAAGGAGTAGGACCTTGGGAAGCGAATCTAACAAGGTAAGAGGCTTACCAACTCCCATATTAGCAAGACCATATGCAACCATATTCACCTCTTGATAAACATGAGTGATGATGAAATTAAGACTCAAAAGGTTTTTTCATGCATTCCATCCACTTTACAACAAGCTCAGAGTTGATAGAAGGTTTTTAATGATAATCATCAGTGATATCTAGAGTTAGATGTTGGTAAGAAGGTTTTAATGTGAATTTACCCATAGAATAATGTTATTATATTAATAAGTAATGGAAATTTTATCCCTA
Source organism: Viscum album (assembly GCA_963277665.1). Taxonomy (NCBI): domain Eukaryota; kingdom Viridiplantae; phylum Streptophyta; class Magnoliopsida; order Santalales; family Viscaceae; genus Viscum; species Viscum album. Next base: position 100,717,906 of record OY728151.1, on the reverse strand, counting down.
AGTATATTTTTCTTTTTGAGATTCTTGGTCAAGTAGTGACTATAGCTTATCTTTTGGAACTCCCACCAAATCTCTATCAAGTTAACAATGTATACCTTGTATTTATGATAAGAATGTACATAACCAATCCTTAAAAAGTAATAAACTCATAGGTTATATAACCATATAATGATATTTCTTATTAATAGAAACTATTATAAATCTTGTAACATAGAGATAAAATTTTATGAAATAAGACTACGCACATTATTAAAGTTCATTAGAGGAATCAGTAATTTGAGGAAGGTACAGGGGAACATGAGGTTGTGATGAAGAAGAGATATCCTCATTTTTTGTACCAGAGTTATGGAATTTATATTAAAGATTAATTTTAAGTGTGGTATATTTTAACACCTTAATTTGTTTATGTATTTCCTTTTAAATAAAACTTGAAGTATTTGATAACTTGCCTTACACACAACCTCGTATCTATATGAACCATGATATAGTAAATAGTTATAACATACCTATTAAATTATATGATATTAATAATAATAACCAATTTATAAAAAAAATATTTATAAAGTTTTTTATTAATTCAAATATATTTACTAATTCATAATAAATAAGTACTCAATTTTCATTTAATTTATTTAATGCTCCAAAATTTGTTTTTTCAAAAAAGATTTTTATTGATTTTTTCTTGTGAAAAAATATGTGTAATATATTAAATTTTTATAAATTTTATTTGAGTAAATTAAAATAATTTTTTATAATCATATTTTCAATTTTAACTTAGAATTACTTTTTAGGATTTTTCTATAACATTTTTTTTCACTTAATAATGAAAAATAACAATTTTTGTAAACAATTTCATTTATTTACCTGTAAAGGTTCCATTATGTTTTTAACATGATGTTAAAGTAACCTAAGTATCATTTAAATATAAATAATCTAATTATTTGCGTACTAATTATCATTATACATTATTTTGGTATAAATAAATTTTTGGGCTGAAAAACATATTTTTTCAAAATAATAGTTTGATGTGTGTAATGTTTTTTTATCTTAATAAATTAATTTAATATTTATTTATTTATGTATTTAATAAAATTTATAGATTATATATTCAATATAATATTTTAAAATTTATTTTATGGCTTTTACAAGACAAGGAATAGAAGAAAAATAAGTTTTACACTTAAAAATTCATTTGTCAAAATGGGTTTTCGTTGTCATTTGCGTGCTTAATTAAAATTAAATTATTCCACTTATAGATATTTTTTTCAAGTAAAATGGATTAAATGTTTATAATTATAATAATTAATATAATTTAATAGTGTTGACTTAATTTTTTTTATAGCGAATAGTAAAAATAGTAAAACAATTACCATGATTATGGGTAAAACGGGTTTTCTGTGGCGGTTAAGCCATAAGATAAGGGTAGGATTTATACCCAAACAAATAAAATTATTATCTTTTTAAGATATTTAAACCTTAAATTATATTAAATTCAGATACCTAACCATCTGGATCAACTTTTCAATGAAAGTAACCTTAAATCATTGAAATCGTTTAAGAAAATCCATATGTGTCTCTCCCCTCATTTATAAAAGGGAACCTCTTCTTCTCCCTTGTTCACACCATTTTAGCCTTTTATCTCAATAAATACCTAATAAAAACATTAATATAATCCTTTAATTTATCCTAGATCTTATTTTCTTCTCCTAATACTAATCTTTCATGGATTAAGGGGTAATCCAAAAGAGGTATCTCAAAGAATAGGTATAGATCTTAACCAAGATCTTTTAATTTTTTCTTCCTCCACTTCCTATAAACTTTTTGTATATATAAAAATTTGATGAATAAATTATAATAAATATACTAAGACGTTACTATGATGATTTATCAATAATTTTCCACCTCTTCTCAATATAAAGGGAGATTAAAGTATCGCTCGTGTGTGTGTGTGGACTACCGCCTCCACGTCGTGATTCAACTAATTTTCCACCACCATCGTTAATGTTTAGTAATTATTATAGATTTAAAATTTATATATGATATTTATGTTATGATAATTATTTTTTGAAAGATGAATTAATATTTACCTTTCTTTTGTTTTGTCCATTGAAAAATGGAAATGACACTTGTGTGTACATACGAACTTCTATCTCCATGTAGTGATGTAATTCATTTTCATCACTAAATTGACTGAATAGTTATAAATATGTAAATAATGACTATATATTATATTTATATAATTATTAACATTATATATATGACTTAACCTTTATTAAAAGTGGAAGAACCATAATCGATAAACCAAAACATGTATGAAAAATGAAGCATTAAACAACTGAAATGATGATTATAATGAAGGTTTGTTTATAAATAGATGATAAAATGTTATAAATAAACCATGTATGGTATTTTAGGTAAGATTATGCTTTTGTTATATAACTATAATAAATTTAAATTTATTATATATGATTTTAGACTGCTTATGAAAAATAAGTACATGTGGTAAGGGTTTTATGTTCCTATCTCAGTTTTACCAGGATTGTTTATGATTAAATTTTCTGATGATGAAATTGTATGATTTATCTTTCAAAAATATTTTTTTTATCCTCTGGTTATTTCTTTATATTTCATGGTTTTTTTAATTTCCTATATTTAATCACTCAAGATACCAAAATAATTTTTTATGGAAAACCGACATTGTTTTTTTACTTCGGTCGAAAATCTTTTCTTACATGACCATATTTTTTTTAAAATGTTTTCAAGAATATTATTACTATTTTAAAAATATTTTTTAAAGTTATTTTTTAATGTATTCTACTTTACTTATCAAGGATTAAATGTAAACTTATTAGCTTTTTTCAAACATGGTACTTTTTAATTTTTAGTGAAAATGTGAATGATATTTTTATTTTAACATACACTACATGAATGAATTTTCCTACCATCAATAATGCTATTATATTTAAATATTTTTTTATAAGTTTCATTTATTATTTTCAAATATAATTTTTCCCTTAATATTTTTTAGATTTTTTATATTCTAAATAATTTATTTCAAATAATTAGTTTATCTTCCTCAAGAAATGTTTCAATTATATTTTAAAGTTATTTTTATCTATAACAAAATCCTTTAATATTTCTTATAATTTACTATGGTTATGGTCCAATGTTACTAAATTTATTCTTTATTTTTATAGTTTATAATTATGATGATGAAATTTTAATGAAACTCATATCTATTCATAAAGTTATAATTTGATGATATGATGAATGTTTTATGATCTTGTGGTATACATATGTAAGGTTATAATTATATAATATTTGGGCCCATAATTATATATATCCCTCAAATTAATTACTTAAAGAAGGATATCTCATGAGATAATAAGGTCTAGAATAGGTTTTAAATCCAGTTTAGTAAGTGACATTGTCTAATAAGATAGTCTTGGGAGTAAACCTTGATTAAGGAAATGGGGGAATTGGGAGTAAACTCAATCAACTATGAAATTTTTTGAATTGATCCTTGACTATGTTAATGATTTTATTGGATTATGTGTGTGACAAGAACTTATGAATTATGCTTATGATATTTTTTCATATCTCATAATTGATTATTGATGATTATTCACTCTTATTTCTTATGTCATTTGATTATAAAAACCTTAAGTCATGTTTCATTATTAAATATCTTTGATTAGTTGGGTATGATTATTGTAATTATTGATCATAATTATATACCCTTATACTGATCTAATGATCACTTATGATCATTTATTTGTATATATATTTTTACCCTTACTGGGCATATGAGATCAACCTTTATTATGTTTCTCTTCCCTATGTTATGAATAAAGGTTTTAATTATGATAAATCTATTGAGGGTTATATTTGTGAAGAACGTCATTGGAAATGATGTAAATATTTTATGTACGATTTTCTATATATCCAATTTTTAAAATGTATTTATACCTCTATGGTCCTCAAACATGTATTACCATGAAATTTATTTAATATTAATATAAAATAATGTAATATTTATTTATGAAAATTATGGGACATAATAGGAGTGGTTTTCTTTTTGTGATGAACCCCTTGTAGTGTTTCCTATTGTTGTTGAGTTTCAGGGGACCTATGTGAATTCCTCGTGCTTTGTTGACTCTGATAGGGTTAGTTATTGTTTTGGATAATGGGTTTGGATGTTAGTAAACCTTGTTTTTGATGTATTATTCCATGAACGTTTGAGAAATTTTCTTTCTTAGGCTTTGGATATAGGAGGAGAAATCTATTATTTTGATAGACTGGGCATTGGTTCTAATTTTTATTTGGATTCCCTCTTTTTTAAATTTATTGGATATTATTAAGCAATTATATGGAGATAATTAATTGTCTAGATGAGTTCAAACCATCCAAGTTATACTTGGATATCATTCTTAGGGTTGATATCTTTGGTCGTGGTGCTCCTGGATAAGGTTCTATGGACATGGTGCTCTTTGATCCCAGTTTATGCCCCATAGACCTGGTTCTCTTGGGTTGTCTTATATTATCCTAGATAGTTTTATAGGACTTCTTGTACTTTTAAATTTCTCTAGATGAGTTGACCTATATATTTTGATATTGGAGTCCTAGAGCCCGATATAAGTGTTTTGTTGTTTTAGATGGATGGGATGAGAACCTAGGGTCTGGAATTCATTTCTATCCATGAATTGGACTTTTGGATATCCTTATTCATTGGGTGTATTATCCTGTTATTATGTGTCACTATGGGACATGTATTATAAATCCTATGACTAGTGCCAGAATGGGGGTATATTCACCTCGATTATCAAACTAGGACATGAGATCTTCTATTTTATTTTTTTCAACCCTTATTATTTATATTAGTTTTTTATTTTATTTTATTCTAGTAGTTAATATTAGTTATCCAATCTAGTAATATCATATGTTTCATTAACATATTATAAAATCATATGTTAGGAAAACCATTGAGGGGGGCCTACTGAGATATATTTCTTACCTTGTGTATATGAAAATTGGTGCATATGAATACTTTGTGTCTCCTTTTAGGTTGATCCCCATATGCATAGTGGATAGGGTAGAAGGTCATTGTTTCTTGATCAATAAAGATCGATCATGTAGAGTTTGAGGGTTGATATGGAGCATTTTTACCATCACATATATTGGGTATTTGTTTTGGATCAAATTTAGTCTTAGTGATATTGTATTTTATTTCATTTATTTACTTCATTTTGTATATGTGATCAGCCCTATGGGTGATCATTTTTTGCTTTCTTGAGAGTCTTTTTGATTCTTGTATGTTACATTTTGTTTGATATAGCATGTTTTTATTTAAGTTATTTACTTATGATTACTTTTATGTTTACATATGTGTATGTTTATTGGTTATTTTTTCATTGGTAATTCACTCTAAAATAAGGTAATAATCATCCTAGTGTATCTCATTATGCCCCCACCATTAGTCAGTACTCGCTGGTGTATGGAGAGGCATGATTCAAGCCTTATTATGAGCTAGATCGAGTGAAAAGTTGGTTGTTACAAGCTAGATCGAGTGAAAAATTGGGTCGTCATGGGACGGTTTTTAAGAAAATGGTATCAGATAATTATTTTTATTTTGATTACAATTTGGGGATATGGAGGACATGAAGTTTAGGAATGTGTCAGATATTGTGATGGATATCAGACTAGTGTATCATGAACACCTTTTTTGATAGGAATAATAGTCTACCATGGATATAGGATTATTTTCATTTTTTTATGCTATGGTTGTATGATTTCACCATTGGTGATACTATAGAGTTTTAGGGATTTATGATTTATTATGGTTTTTTTATATTTTCCTATTAGAGAGATTCTGGTGTTCATTCATTATTCTAGGAACATAGGATTCACATAACATATGTCTGTTTGTGTGTGGATTCACTTAAGATATTGGTTCAGATGTTTAATTTTTTAGAAACAACCTATATGGAGTTTTCCCATATATATTATTAGTATTATTCTACTCAACTAAACCACAGGTATTTTCTTTTAACGATAGGCTATGTGGATCCTTTGGTGTTGTTTATCTTAGTTATGGAATTGCATTCACTTCATTGAGGGCTGTATAGAGACCCTTGTGGGTCGATATGGTTTTGGGTGCCCTATGGTTGGGTTGATAATGGTAAGGATTCTTCAGAGAAGTTTAGATTGAGTTCATGTTTCCTTGGGGTTTTATTTTCCTAGAAGATCCTAGTTCGACTTACAGGGGTTATTTTTTAAAACCCCATTGGAGAGGGTGTTTCTACTTCTAAGTATGTTCTATTGGGTCTCATGGTGGAGACTCAGGCCTTCTATTATTCAATACCATGAATGGGCATGGCCAGTCTTCTAATTAGTAGTACCCACTAGGGAATTTTTTCGTTGGTAAATCATTGTGTGTTAAGTGCTTTTTGGTTAGGCATGAGGATTCCATTATATTGAAAAATTGAGATTTGGGGGGTTTTTTTGTTTGAGGGTAGGTTTGGTTGGATGCCTAGCCCTATTTGTTTCTTGTTACACTTTTTGTGGTATGGTGGTAGCTTGGGTAGGAACTCGTGATTCTGGATTGATGTGTGAGTGGAGGGTGGTTTCATGGTTAATTGTGGCCTGAGAGAGATGCCTTGTTTTTTAAGATAAGTGTTGAGGGTGATATAATTTGTTGAACTAACCTTCTTAATGATCATCTTTAATGGTTTTAGTCACATTATCATATGTTCAATAGTTCTTAGCTCATGTGAGCGTGAGATCCTATTAGTGGTTCTTATAGAATCATTCTAACTTTAGGAGTATAGTGATGGTTAGCATGCTTTTTGAAAAAAGACCTTATTTTGTGAGGGAAGCCATATGGTGGAGAACTATCCATATTTTATTGGAGGGAATGGTCCTCCTTATATGGTGTTCATTGATATTGGGTTTTCCATTCCTGGTGAGCCAAAAATGGGTGGTGGTTCATGTTTCGGGTTGGTGCTCGAGAGTGAGAAAGTTGTCCATGTCCAGCCATTGCGTACAGTAGTGGATAGAATGAGGATCATTTAAGTTAGTGTTTTCGTTGAGGGGATATGATAAGGATAGTACTATGGTGGGGAGTGTATTATTGGTTACAGTTTAATGACCCATGATTGGGGGGAGTTTTGTGTTTTTTGAGACTATTCGGTGGATGGTCAAGGTAGCATCGAAGGTTTACAAATTCTTGAGGTGATAGAATGTTATTTGTTTGACCATTGATGCTTTTCAAGGGTGAGAAGTGTTATGGTGGGTATTTTCATTAACCTCATCATGACAGTTTGTGAAAATGGTTATAAATTTAATTTTTTTGCATTAAAATATATTTTTAGTGGAAAATAGTAATTTATCCTACTATAATATCTTGAAAAGAAAATCTGACCACTTTTTTGGTCTTAGAATAGGGTGTTTATCCTAGAAAAGGTGTTTGGTGCAATTCTATGCCAATTGAATTTTCATGGAATATTTATTATTTAATTAATTAAAAGTTAATTGTTTGTGTGTGTTTATCCAGTGATATCTTTTTAATGGAGTTTCATATTAAGATTTTGGATTTGTGTTTGAGTCCAAAACAAGGATTATTTCCTAGGAAATTCATAAACATCAGGCAACATGCCTGGACCTAAGCCTCATTTTCTTATTTTTCTTTTTTCTTTTTTGGGTTTTTTTAATTTTTCCCCTATTTATTTATGTGTGTTTTTTAAATATATATTATTAAGGTATTTTCATATTGATATTTTGACTCAATAGTAGAGTCTAGAAAATATTTTTTTCCCTAGATGAGTCATAAATGTCAGGCATCATGACAGGACCCAAACCCCATTTTCTTTTCTTTTATTTTTATCTTTATTTTTCTTTTCTCTATTTTATTTTTTAATTCCCTAAAATGATTCTCACATACCCCACCCTCAAGGGGTCATGTTCAAGTGATATATAATGTCAGGGATAAGGATAGGGGATTGTCATTTGGTATCTCACCCTAAACTAGATTGGGGTGCGGTGGATGTTGGGCATGGATTAGTGTATGAAGATTAAATGTATTTAACCCCAATGTGGTAATTTGTTTTAATTTTAGATCTAAATATCTATATAATATTTGTTTATAATATTTAATTTTGTTTGTTTGTTGTTTGGGGGGCATGAGATCCCTCATAGAATGTTTTTTTGTGAATCAAGGTTTTGTGGGATTATAAGGGGTTTTCTATTTGGGAAAACATGATCACATGGCATGTGAACTTGAATCCCACATCATGTATTCCTATTTTGTGTGTAGGTTATAAGAAGAGTATTATTGATCATTTGTTGATTCAATAATTTCATTATTTATTTATTTTAATTTTTATGCTCACAAACATCCATTTTTATGTTTCTAATAAAGTTTCTTTAAGTAAATTTTAGGATATTAATTAGTAGAATAATTATTTGTATTCTGGAATAATATTTAGTCTTTAATCCAAGGGTGATATTTGATTTCTCAAAGGAAAAGTATTTTAGATTAATTTTATAAGTAATATAGAAACATTGTTCATACCCAACATTTTAAGTGGAACGTATGTTTTGTATACCATACATTTGGAATAAAATTATGGATGAGAAACACTATATTTGTAAGAAAACCTATGTTTGAGAAAAAAACTTATAGCTCATCATCCCTACTTTTTCAATCAATCGTATACTATAAACAATTGTTTTGGAGTTTATCGCTACACAGTTAAATCCATCATTTGAATTGGTCAAAGATAGAGTTTTTAATTCTGGTTTATTTCTATGTTTTTTACAATGGTCTCTTTATAATTAAAAATCTCTTTAAAGATGTTTAAATAATGAATAAAATACTCATGTTCAATTTATTAAATTATTCCTACTTCTAAGGGAAGTTATTACTTTTTATGAACATATTGAATTAAAATATTCAAGATTTAACATGCGATATTTCTGGAGCTTTTTTACCTAAATGAGTTTGACCGTCATGATAAATACTCAGATTTTCATCCTCTAAATATATAAATATATTCTTATTCTAAAGATATAGTTATGTTATTTTGAAAATAATAATTTTTTATTACCACCATAGCTACACTTTGGAGATATGCATTTTTTTATACTTGACTGTTAGATTATTGTTATTATTTCTCTATATCTTTGTTATTCTTTTTCTATAGTTTAAAAAAATAATTATCAGAGCTGTACATTAGATACATTAATGTTTGATCATCTACCTAGTGTTTTCAAAAATATTTTCTAAAGATATTTTTTTTGACATTAAATAATATTTTCATTCTACTATGTTTATTAAATATCATAAACAATTGTTAGTTTCTGCTACAACTATGTGTTGAAGAAATTTCAACATCTACATCCTAATCCCTTATTTGTTTTAGAGTATTGGATACTTATACACTGTCATTGGTTGGGGTTATTGGTACTCTTACTAAAATATGGTTTTTTCGGTTCCCTATAAAAGAACTAGAAGTCCCTATAAAATCCTTGACTATAAGGTGTCAAATTTATGCACTAATTTGTATAAGTCCTTGGAAAAGGGTATTGATAGTGAAAATAACCAAGATCTTGGAGAGAAAATTAGTTGAGTGGAATAAGGTATCTTTTTTCCATGAACCACTATACATCACTATATTCTTTCCTTTATTTATTTCTACTACTCACTCGTCTTTAAGAGATAAGGAAAGAGTCTGACTGAAAATTAATTTTTTTATTATTAGCATAAACCCTTTTTTGAGGGAAAGGGGGAACCCAACCTGACTTCAGCAACTAATACATTCAAACAAATCCTCACGTTCCAAGATTTCAAAGAAAAAAACAACCAAATTAAATAGATGTTTTTAAAAGGAACAAAATTCACCCCCCCCCCCTCTGTGTCTTAATCTTTTCTATTCTGGCCTAACAAGTAATATTAGAGGTCTAGGATATTTTTAAATGTTGAAGATTTATTTTGGATCTAACAATTTAAAGATCCAAGAAAATTTAATTCTCAATGGATGATCATAGAGAAGGTATGTCGATGATCAGTGAACCTTATTTTAATGGTGATAATTATGGATTTTGGATATCACAAATGGTTATTTATCTATATAATCTAGTAAAAAGAGTTAATTTGAAGGTATTAAATACTTATGAAATTCTTAAATATGATATAGAAAAATGGATTGATGATCAAGAGAAAGAATATGATCACAATTCAAGACCAATGAATTATATTGTATTTGGTTTTGGAACTGATGAATTTAATTGAATATCTCAATATTATACCACATATGATATGTGGAAAATTATTTTTATTTCTTATAAATCAACTAATAATGTTAGAAAACTAATGTAGAATACTAAAAAAATTGATACTTTTAGGATGCATGAATATGAAAGAATCACTCAGGTGAATGGAAGATTGAAAGATGTATTTAATGATATTGCTACCTTGGAAGAACCAATTAAATAATTATATCAATATTTAAAAGTTATAATAGTATTTCCCTCTAAGTGGAAGGGGATATCTATGGTAATCAGATAATTCACCCTGGTCTCATAATTGAAAATGAAATAACTCATTGATACCATGATAATGTATGAAGCTAATATGCATGATAAAATTGATAATCATATTTCTATCATCAAAGAAGATGTTTCACTAAAAATTAACAGGGATAAATTATCTAATTCAATTTATCCATATTCATGAAGAGAATTATTTGATCCCTCTAATGATTCAAAAAACTATGCAACACAATGAAGAAAAAGATTAAAGAATAGAGATTGTATTAATGTAATAAAAAAGGTCATATAAAGTATAATTTTACTATGATTAAATATTAAATTATAACTAATTATAAATGGAAAGGAAAGAAAATCATGAATACTAACTAGAGCGCTATATCTAATTTAAGTGATTAATTTTCTATAAACTCTGAATTTGAGCCTGAGAATCAAATGGTAAATCTATGTCTTATGGATCACATTGATGTGGTACACACTTCTAACACTCTAAATTATAAATCAGAATATTTTTCATATAATTAACTTGATAAATATTGAGTTGTCCTTAAAAAAATTTGAATCTTTAAAAAATTACATGGAAAACATAGAAAAACTTATCATACTATTTCTACTGATAATGAATGTTTAAAGAAATAGATTTCTAATTTAAAAATAAAATTTTTCTTATATTTTGTATGAAAATAAAATTAAGGAACTATTAAAAGAACTTAATAATATAAATAAATACTTAAGAATACTTATTAAATCAAATAATTATTTAAATCAAATTATTTTCAAAAATAAAATTCATAAATGAAAACTTGGTATAGGTAGTAATGAAGAAAAACTCATGATATATAGAGATTATTTTATTTGAATTTAAAAGAGAAAAGGAATACCTACTATTAAGTGTTTTCATTTTGGAATAAATGGACATTATGAACATGAATTTAAATTTATTAAACCTCAATTTTATAGTTTTAATCTGGTTTATTCTTAGAAATATTTATTTAAATATAACTATAAAGTATCTACTCGAAACAAAAATATTTGATTACCTAAGACTTTAATTGCTAACACTGCTGGACCTAAAACCATATGGGTATCAAAATGTACGTTTATTTGATATATTTCACGTATGCATCATTGGACTTCATTATGTTATCATTTTTGGCTATATGAAAATTATATAAATTTATTTTTAATAAATGCTTCATTAAAGATTGAAGTTTAAATCCAGGAATTATTTAATTTTCTTATTAATATTCAATTTAAATTCTTTAACTATTTTATACTGGGGGAGAAACTTTCTAATATATTTGCGATTAATCTATTAAAACTCTTCTCAATCTATTTATTTCTGTGCTACATCAATCTATTACAACTTTTATTGTATTATACATATTCTTTAAAAATTTAATTATTTAATAATATACATAACAATATATTGAAAATATTCAATTCCTTATGAAATTTGTTTTATATATCTCACTTAAAAAATATTCTTTGGGAATATATAATTCAAGGGGAAATGTATTACATTTTAATATTTAATTTTAAATTAATTGATAAAAGATATGTTTTTCTTAATGAAAAACTATGTTTTTAATTTTATCTTTCATTTTGTAAAATTTTGTGTTGATATTTTTTTCTTAGAGATATTATTATTTTATGTAATTTTTTCTTTCAAAATAGTTTTCATTCATAAATCTCACTATTCAATATGAAAATCTTAAATGATTAATCTATCCTTTGTTTTAAGAATCCGAAACGTCACTTACAATATATCATAATGAAATGTATTTTCTTACTCTTTAAAACCCTGGAATCTTATTCTTGAACCCTCTTAAAACTTTTATATTCATTCTTTGAAATGTGAAAAAAAAACTTTTAAATGAACTTGTTCTAGTGGAATGAATAGATATAGAACTTCAAGCTCAGAGAAAATATTTTTTCAAATGGTAAAGCGAGGTAATTATTTTTTTGATCTGTTTGGAGAACTATTAGTTTCTTTTATTAAGGGTTTCTTGGAAAAAAAATATGTTAAAAGTATAGAAATTTTTAATTTTAAAGAAATTGAAGTTCAGTATTCTCAATTTTTTAAGATGTAATACTCTATAAAGAGTTTGTGTCTAAGTTTAATCAATTAAATAATGAAGTAGTAAATCTTCAGGAAGAGATAAAAGTGTCTAGAAAATTGTATGAAGAGCTAGAAAAATCTTCTTTTTCAAAAACATTTTTTGATACACTTCAAAAGAAGTATCAAAATTTGATGGAAGTATCAATTTATAAAGATGGATTTTGTGTGTTTAAAGTATATATGATAAGTTAAAAGTAGTTAATCATAAGATAAGTTATTACTAAGTTATATCTTAGAGATCTAAAATTTTTTTCAGTTTAATAGTTATCATCTTCTTCAATGGTTCAAAGATCTCTAGACATTCAAAAGAAAATTGAATAGCTGTCAAGATTTTTAGCTACTTTAATTAAAAGAGTTAAAAGTTTGGAGAGTAGAAATGAACCATCTAAACCTTCTAATTTTCCTATTTCTTCTTCATATCTATAGCCTTTCTAAACTAAAAGTGAATTTTTTTAAAAACTAAATGTTTGTTTCTATTAGTTTATTTTTTGTTTTTATTTTTATTCTATGCTAAAAAATTATTAAATTATTTCTCAATTTATTTTTAATGTTAAAAAATTGGGGAGAAAATTATGAATAAATTTGTGAATAAATTTATGGAGAAATATTTATAATTGTAATGAAAATTTTGAAAAAATTAAAATGAAAAATATATTGAAATGACAATTTTAAAAAATATAAAATATGTGTGGAAAATTTTTTATTTTATATATTATTTTTAAAGGGGGAATGTGGTTGAAATTTATTTATTCTCATATTTATAAAATTTTATTTATTATTTGTTTTAATTTTAAAATTTTTCTTATGGGTTTTGTGATCATTAAAATGGGGGATATTATTGAGCATGTGTGGATTCATCAATTTTTTTATTTTATTTTTTATTTTGATTCTCACAAACACCCATATTTATGTTTCTAAAGAATTTACTTTAAGTGAATTTCAATATATTAAATACTGGAATGGTTATTTTTATTCTGGAATCATATTTAGTCTTTAATCCATTTGAGGATATTTTATTTGTCAAAGTAAATGTATTCGGATTATATTTAATCTAGAAAAATTTTCCATACCATATGTTTTAGGCGGAACATATAAATTGTATACCCTAAATTTTAAATAAAAGTATAGATCAGAAACCCCATTTTTTAAGAAACCCTATGTTTTAGAAAAAAACATACAATTCATCATCCCTACTTCTATAATCAACTGTACATTTTCAACCATAATTTTGGAGTTTATCGCCATGCAGTCAAACCCTATGTTAGGCTTGTCCCCAAAAAAAGGTTTGAATTATAGTTTATTTCTATGTTTTTTGTAATAATCTCACCATAATTAAATATCACTTTAAATTTTTTTAAATATCGATTCAAATTATCATGTCTAACAGATTAAATAATTCCTATTTCTAAGGGAAGTAACAAGTTTCTTTGAAGATCTTGAATTGAAATATTTATGATTTATCATACGATATTTCTAGAGTGGTTTGACCTTAAGGAGTTTGACTATCATGATACGTACTAATATTTTGATCTTCTAAATATATATACATATATTCTTCTTATAAAGATACAGTTATGTGTGTTTAAAAATAAGAATGTGTCTTTTCTATGAGAGCTACACTTTGAAGACATGCATGTTTTGATCCTTGATTGTTCAATTTCTGTTACAACTAATTTATTTCTTTGTTAATATTTTATTACAATTTAACAAATTACCTATCCGAGATACACTTTATAATCTTTGATCATCTACCTGGTTTTTTCTCTACTTTTTTCTAAAGGAATTCTATTTGACATTGAATAATATTTTATTATTGTTGTGTTTATTGAATATCATAAACAATTTTTAGTTTCTACTCTAACTATTTTCAGAATCTATTTCAACATCTAAATCCTAATATTTTATTTATTTTATAGTATTGCCTACCTATACTCAGTCATTGGTGAAGTTTCATCTTCTCATATAATGTTGTAGTTATTTTGGTTTCCCTATAAAAGAACCATAATTCCCTATAAAATACTTGACTATATGGTTTCAAATACCTACACTCAGTTGTATAAGTCCCTATAAGAAGGAATTTCTAGCGAAAATCACCAATCTATTGGAGAGATAATTGATGGAGTGGACAAAAGGATATTTGTTCCCTAAATCACTATATATCATAGTTTTTTCCCTTTATTTATTTTTCCTATTCACTTTACATTAAAATATAATGAAATAATCAATTAAATCTTGATAGTGAAGTTGAATTTCTATTAATTTTTTAAAAGGAACACAATTCATCACCCCCCCCCCCTCTTTCTTCATCATTTTCATTCCAAACTAAATGTACTAAACAATTTATATTATATAAGAAATTACATGTATGGGTGACTCAGGGTGTGGTCAAGCACTTAGCTAGACACCCCATATTAGGGTACTTGGTTGTGTAAGGTACACGGTCAGACACTATGTATAGTACATTTTAAAAGGCTATATAGGGTACTTAGGCCAATCCCATTTGGGTACATGAATAGGTTCCCCACGTGGTTTGTATTCCAAGTCTGTTCATTACACAATATATAGTTGGTAAAAGTGTACACCAAGTGGTTAGTGGAACATGTACAAGGAAGATAGTTTTGGGTACACATCATTTACATGAGGTTCACACCATTTACTCCTCCTTTGGTTGTGTTTTTTACGTTTTCATTCCCTAGTGTCATAATTAGACTCATTAGTAGTCCTTGTGAGCATTATAACACATATATCATGATGGTAGAATCCTTTTTTATTGGAGAATACATATAGATTCTTTATTGTATTGACAGAGATTTGGTGAGAATATTTCATTGAGGATTCAATTTAGAAGCCTCTTGAGAGCTACATTGTGAGGTGTAAGGCCTAACTGAGGGTTGTGACTTCCTAAGATGACTTTAATTCTAAACATCAAGTGGGTTTTCTTGATGTTCTTTTGGAAGTTTCCTAAAATAGAGGATTGAGTAGTATCTCAAAGGAGATCTTAGATGAGATTGTAGAATATTCCCTGGGTGTGAGGACCAATTTTTTGTGGTTTGAGTGGATATGGTTTTAGACTGCTCGCTTGAGTTTTTGATCTTTAATGACATTCCTTTTTGAAAAAGGTATGTATCATTAGTTTTTAATTTTGAATACCTTAAATGGCCCTAATCAGAAGTCTCAATCAAGTCACAAGGATCACGGGAGTATCTGGGGCTCATTCAGAGCCCTGATTTTTTGAAAATGTGATAAGTGATTAGGCTGCATGGTTTTCTTAAACCATATGACCCAAGTAGAAAGACCGTGAAACTTTAATAGGGGAACATGCAATTACACAAAGTTTTTCTTCAATTTTGCAGGTTCAGGCACATGACCGTATAAATCTCTATAGTATCAACATAGAACCTTACTACATGGTTTGTGCATGGTATGCAAACAGTGCACCTAAACCGTGTGTCTGCAAATTTTTTTGGGGCCAAATTACCATTTTTCTCCTCTTTAATTCTAAAACCATTTTATCCTTCCTCTTACATTTTCTAGTGGTTGTGTAGTGGGATCTCCTTATCATTGATCTCAAACAATCCTAATCTTCAATTTATGACTAATCCTCCATCCAACATTTATTTTCTTTTCCGTCAAAGGTGTTGGATAGGGTGAGGTAAGGCTAACCTCATGTACCCTTCTTTCCTCAATAAAACTCACCATCTATTACAATTTTTATATGAAGGATCATTCACCATGTTTTGAAGGTTTCGGACTGAAACTCATATCTCTTCCATTATACTTAAAAATATGATGTTGATATCAAGAAAGGCTTCATCTACGACCCTAAGGTAGGTGGTTACGTAGTTTTACCTTTTAGTTTTGGTTGTTTCATAATTATTATTATTTTTTGTTGTATTCTAGTCTTTTTCAATCATCCTTAATGTGTTGAAGCATTCATGAAAAATTGACCCTAGTGACTTGATATAGGTTGATTGAACCTTTTTTAGAGGTTTAGACATCACACATACCCTACATGGACACCTTTAGGTGTGCCACATTGAAATTTGGTTATTTTAGCCTAATAGATCAAAATGATCAAAACTTAATTTATTAGTTATTTTCTCTTTTAAATGAAGTTACCCGGGTCTCGTGTGTGTTTCAATGAACCCAAGTCAACGCATGGGTGTTTGGTCCACTTAGACATTGAATTACCCAAGTGGGTATCTGAGTTTTTTCTATGACCCCATTTCTCGAACTTTTACCCTATTTAATCAATTTTCCTTGTTTTGGAAAATTAAGTCAGATTACGTGTATAGAATGGATTACTCTTAATGTAATGTTTTTCACTAAGTGTTTTAAATTTTCAAAGTAAGATGGTTGTTTTCTTTTTAATTAAATGGTTTCAATGAAATTAAGCATGCTTATAAAATTTAAATTGAATATATAAATTATTATGGATGGTAGGAAATTTTCCATTCCATTTAAATGTATAATATTCCCTTATAGAGGATAAAAATGATGGTAAGGGATCAATAGTGCATAGAGACCCATGCTCCCCTTACATTGGTGTTGGGCATGACAACCCTCACCAGTGCTTTGATATGGGCAATAGGATTTTGAGTGTCATGTTCTATCTAGAGAGTTTTCATGGCGTGAACACTCTACATCCCTATTTTCAGGCTTGATGTTCCCCACTCTATCAGGATATAGGGATTACTACCCCTTGAGTAGAGATTATCAGCTCAGAGACTGGTTTTGGATGCCTGCATGTTATTTCCCGGTCCACATCGGAAAATATATATCTATGTGTGTGTGTGTGTGTGTCTATATATATATATATATCTGTATATATATGTATATAAATGTATATAAATGTATATGTATATATATATACTATATATATAAATATAGTGACATGTTCGGGCATACCCACCATGAGCTGAAGCAGGTAGACCTGCCAGTTTTCCTTTAGGAACTTGTGTGGGAGATTGTTTATTTATTATGTACTAAATTTACTTCCCTGCTTATACATGCACACTACTTAATTAGAAGAACCTACTAGTATTACATATAGACACCATTGGTGGTGGCCTACTGAGATTTTATCTCACACCCAACTTAGGTTACCCTTATCACCTGAGAAGACTATTTTCTTGAAGGTATGGATAGTTTAAAGAATCTTCTATAGGTTTCTTATCTATATTTCATTAGATGGAGTTTTGGAGAAAAAGATCAATCATGAACTCGGGATGCTATGGATTTGCTTTTGTCTTTTTTTCTCTTTCCATTTTTTTGTATAGCATGATTGTAGTTTGTCCCTGTGTTTCTTTTTGTACTAGTATTTTATGTATCTATATATCTGTTAAGAACTAACTTTAAGGTTGTTGGTTATTATATTTAGTTATTCAGACTTCCATTGTTGATTATTTATGTTTCCATGGTTTACTATATATATTTGTTTACATTACGTGTTCTCTGCTCTTTATCTCTCTTGTATCCATTGTGCTACTCTGACATGAGGGTATAGCCTCCCCACTATACCTCTTTTATAACCTCTCTGCTAACCGGTATCCTCTGGTATATGGGGAGTTTCACTTGAGGAAAATTTTTCAATCAGGCTCGGGGCACGGGTTGAGTGGCATCTGGGTTCGGGACATCACAAAGTTGTATTAGAGTGGTTCCTTTCTTACTTTAGTATTTGGTGACAATAGATTAGAGATTTTTAAATTATTCAGACTTGGTCATAAGTCATGCTTGGGCATCATTACCCATATATGAGGTAAAGACCAAGTTTCCATAATTATGATGGCTATTGATTCTATTATTTACTGTTGAAACTATTTCACCGTTAGGTGATACACATGACTTGTGATGTTATTGATATTGATGTAATTGACATTGTGATTTATTTAATATCACCCAATTAAATGAGGTTTATGTATTATAACATGCATCATCATAGGCACAACATGAATTATTGGCCATGCATCTTTCCATGCCATGTTTAGTTTTTAGAGAGCATTACCTATTTCATGTTAAATGTGCCTTGTGATATATATATATATATATATATATTAAATTTTCATAGCATCTCTTTCGAGATTAGGAATAATCTATGGTGTGAGTTTAGTGGGTTCCACTCTTTGATTCATAAGGTGGATGGTCCCTTATCGATTGTAAAATGGAATTCTAGCTAGCTCAACCATTTAAAAAAGGTGTAGATACATGAAAAGGTGCAATTTAAATGAGAATGACATCCAAGTGAATGTCAACTTTTGGTTCACAAGGTGTATGGTCCCTTATGAATAGTAAAATTGGATATCATTGGATTTAGGAAATTAAAATTCTTTAAATGTTTAAATGGGAACACTCTTAAATGGTAAATGACTTATAAATATAGAACAACTATCTTGTACATGACTATCATAGGAACTAGACCTGAACCTGACCATAGAAGTTGGTAGTGCGGTATCTTATAGTTTTATTATGGCCTGTTGTGGTCTCTTTATACCATCTAGAACTGGATTTTGAAGTAGGAATAGGGGCATGGTCTGCTCATAGGAAGGCTTTAATACCTATCTTGGTTTCATAAATATAATATTCTGAATTGTTTGACTCCATTTTAACACATTGTTTTGGTATTGTATCATTATGTTGTCAATAATTCCTCTTGTCGTATGCCCTGAAGGTGGTGATGATCATGTTCCTAAGATGGTGGGTCGTAATCCTCCATCCATTCCTCCTATAGATCCACCTGTGGATCCTCTTCTTTTTCTGGACATGGGAACCAACACCTAGTTTCGAGAGGGTTTCCTTCATATGTTTTAGAACATGAAAGGGAGAGTGTGACCTACCCTAATTATGGAAGAGTTGACTCGTGAGCTTCAACAAAAGCATCCTCCCACCTTCTAAGGGAATGGTGGACCACTTGTTGTGAAGCCTTGACTCGAGGAGACCCTATCTATATTTTAACATATTGAGATGACTCTAGATAGTATGGTCAAGATAGCAGCCTATATGCTATGTGACTCATCCAAGAGGTGGTGGGATGTTATCTCCCAAGAAGATCAAAAACATTAGATGGTTTGGGCCGACTTCCAGACCATCTTCTATGACTAATTCTTTCCCCAAACTCTAAGAGATGATAGAGCTAGAGAGTTAATGAATCTGGTGTAGGGGAATATTTTAGTTATGAAATATTTTTCTTTTTTCATTGTGCTCCATCATTTTTCTCCTTCTCTAACTGATGATGATTTGATGATTGTTAGGTGATTTTAGGATTGGATAGTTTATGTCATTCGATCACATGTCAACGTCTTCAAGTTGATAACCATTACTGAACTTGTCAACTAGGCCCTTATTACAGATTGGAATTTGAGGGAGTCTGACTATGTGATCCAAGGCAGTTCGACACTTGTGGATTCCAATGGATCTTCTTCTGGGTGAAAGTGATGTTTTGAGGTATCTCGTGGTGGTAGCAGTGGTCAGGCTCCTCTTGCAGGTAGCTCTCTTTTCTATCACTAGTGTGGAAAGCCAGGGCATTTCATAAAGAAGTGCTCATGGGATCTAGTTGAGTGCAGAGGTTTTGGCTAGATGGGTCCTCTCCATTGTTTGTACAAGACTATCCCTTCAGTGCCTAGTGAGCACAGAACTACACCCACTCCTCATTCAGGACCTAGGGGAGCAAGATCACGGTAGTCAAGCAGCTGGAATACCACCAGTCATTAAAGCTAAGGTGGTGGTAAATTCGGATGCAATGATACATATGATTCTTATCACAAGCAGAGAGTTTTTGCTTAGGGATGTTTGCTAGTGATTCAGGGGTGTGGTAATTTCTAATTACATGCAATCTAGTCTATGTTATAAGAGAAGAGTGTCAGGTCATCTACTATATGAGTTATTATTCTAGTAGCCTCAACGTTAGTTTCCAGTTTATTTGATATAGGTGTGTCTCAATTGTTTATATCTAATTCAATTACTGAGATTTTGGACCCCAAAACTGAGTATTATCAAACCATCGTTACACTAGATACACCCTTAGGTACCCATTCATAGGGTGTTCATCGCTTTCAGAATTTCCCCTTAAGATAGGTGGTTACCTATTAGTGTTGAATCAGAACATCCTCAAAATGGAGGGCTTTGATGTAATAATTGGAATGTACTAGTTAGTTCCTTACAGTTTCTATATTAACTTTTATTGTCTAAGTGTGACATTTACATCACTAGAGGGTGTTACGCATGTGAATAAAGGAGAATAGGATCCCAGTGTG
This sequence comes from Viscum album, assembly GCA_963277665.1. Classification (NCBI taxonomy): domain Eukaryota; kingdom Viridiplantae; phylum Streptophyta; class Magnoliopsida; order Santalales; family Viscaceae; genus Viscum; species Viscum album. Next base: position 100,696,990 of record OY728151.1, on the reverse strand, counting down.
ACACAGTCCGGACCCGAGTAGCTAAGGCTGGGTAATGTGACAACACAGATTTTCAGTCTTTCCCTTGATGACTAGGGGTTACAGCCTGCTGTCTTTCCTCTATTGTTGGAGAGTTACATATAAATTTTTCTACATGACTTCTCTAGTCTACCTCTAGTATGAGAGGTAGAGTACACTATTGAGCTTATGCCAATTGAAGAACTTGTGATCATTCTTCCATATAGGATGGTTCCTAAAGAGCTTCTGGAGCTCATGATTCAGCTAGAGGATCTAGTGGTGAAGAGATTTATATGCCCCCCAAAACTTCTCCTTAGTGTTCTTTGGTCCTTTTTCTAAGAAGGTGGATGGTACTATTAGGCTTTACGTGGATTATCATCGATTGAACCATCTTACTATCAAGAATTGGTATCAACTACCTAGAATAGATGATCTCTTCGATTAGATCTGAGGAGAGAAGCTGTTCTCAAAGATAGAAAAGAGTTCAGGTTATCATTAGGTGTGTGTCAAGACTTCAGATATATCTTTCACAACTTTTATGAGAAGTTATGGCCTTTATAGGTACCTGGTTATGCCATTTGGACTCACAAACACACCTAAAGTCTTCATAGCTCTTGTGAATTGGGTTTTCCACCCATATCTAGATTCATTTTTGGTTGTTTTCATTGATGATATGTTGATGTTTTCTCACTCTACACAAGTCCATCAAAATCATCTTGATATTATGTTGAATATGCTGAGAGAGAAATAGCTCTATGATAACCTTAGTAAATTCAACTTTTGGATCAACATAGTTCACTTCTTGGATCATATCATCTCAAAGTTAGGATTTTTAGTTGACCCTGAGAAAGTGAGAGTTATGATTTATTGGGAGAAACCCAATAATATATTTGATATTAATAGTTTCTTGTGGATTTTTAGATATTACAGATGCTTACTCTAGGATTTCGCATGCCTTGCAGTACCTATTACGGGATTGACAATGAAGGGTGTGAAATTAGAATGGTCTGAAGCTTGTGAATCTACCATTAAAGAGAAAAAGGGTATACTAACTTTAGCATTGATTTTGATTCTTATGAAGCTGGGAATGGACTATACAGTCTTCTATGATGCATCAGGTGTTAGTCCTGGAGATTTTCTAATATAGGATGAGTGATTCATTGTGTATGGTTATCATCAGTTGAGGCCTCATGATCAGAATTACCCAACTCATGACCTTGATCACACTACATTTTTACATACTTTATGTTTTTGGAGATACTATCTTCTGGGAGAGAATTTTGGGGTATTCACGGACTATAAAATCTTTAAGTATATCTTCACTCAGTAGGATATGAACCTCAAATAGTGTAGGTGGGTCAAGTTGCTGCAATAATTTTATTTTAAACCTTCATAAACTCTAGTTAAATGGATTTTAGTAGTTGATGATCTGAGATTGAATACTTAGACTCATGTGGTTTAGGAATCCAGTGATGAATGGAAGTTTATGGACCTATTCTCAGAGATGTACATTGAGGTTTAAGAAGACTATGGTCAGACTACTGTCTCATCATTAGTAGTGACATATAATCTTATGGAATGAGTAAGGTTGAGATAGCTATTTGATCCTGAAGTACTTGTCCTCAGAAAAAACATTTTATATGATGATACATATTCTGGTTCGAAAGTGAATGGGGATGATAAATTATTGTATTGTGGGTGTGTATGGGTCTTATAAGACATCAAATAGGAGTTGGTGTGATAATTCTACACCTTAGCATGGGGGGTTCACCTTGGTGACACTAAAATATATCTATATCTACGGCTCCAATAATGGTGGTCTAGTATTAAATGTGAGATAGCTGGTTTCATCATGAGATGTTCTACCTGATAGTAGGTGAATGTTGAACATCAGTTTCCAATGGGTCTTCTTCAGTCATTGTCCATCCTTGAGTGGAAATGGGATGATGTTTCGATGGACTTCGTGACTGGTCTACCCAAATCACCTTATAGAAATGATGTAGTGTGGGTTATCATTGATCGTTTGACGCGGGTCTCTCACTTCTTACCTGTGCAAGAGACCTTCTCATTAGACAATATAGGAGTTCAGTTTGTCAAAGAGGTGGTACATATTCATGGAGATCCTTGTTCTATATTTTATGACAGAGATTCTCATTTTATGCCATGACTCTTTAAGGGTTTATAGAAGGCATTGGGTATGTAGGTACTTCTAAGCATGTCTTATCACTCATAGATCGATGGATAGACAGAGCGTACAATTCAGGTTCTAGAGTACATGCTCTGTGTATGTGTCCTCAACTTTGGAGGTTGGAGAAACATATTCCTTTCTATGTAATTTTCTTATAGAAATATATTTTATGATACCATCAAGATAGATCCCTATGAAGCCTTACATGGTAGGCCTTGTTTCTTTCTTCTATTCTAGATAGAGGCAATGGAGGCAGTTGTTCTTGGACCACATCTCATTCAGGAGACTACAATGTAGGTCCATTTGATCAAGAAGCGCATGTCGATAGCTCTGTCTAGACATCAGTCTTATGCCAACAGATGCTGACAACCTCTTGAGTTCGAGGTTGGAGACTATGTTTCTTGTGAGACTGGACAAGGTTGGGGCATAGACAGGACGGACCAGTGGCTTACCAATTAGAACATCCATAGATATATTGTTATATGCATGATGTCTTTAATGTATCTCAACTTCATAGATATTATCCAAACCCATCACATGACTTTTATCCTAACGAGGTTGAGATGAATATAAATGCTTCTTTCAAGGAGTATCTAGTGTGTATTGTTGATCAAAACATGAAGACACTCTGTGGTAGGTCTATTCCTCTTCTACATGTGTTATGATAGCACGATCGGGTACAGGATGAGACTTGGGAGTGATTAGTTGATGTACAATCCCAATGGCAGGAACTCTTCATCGATAGTACCTATTTACCCTCTAAATTAAACTCAGTAAAAAATTTCTATATGGAGGGGAGGTTGTAACAACCCACCTTTTTGAAAAAGGTAAGGATCCTAATTTTTTGTTTTGAATACCTTAAATGGACCTAATTACAAGTTTCAATCAAATAGATGAGTTCATGGGAGTGTCAGGGAATTTTTTAGAGCCTGGAGTTCTTGAAAATAGGTTAAGTGACTAGGCCACATAATTTTCTTAAACCGTGCAACCTAGGGTGCACAACCATGTGGATATACATAGGGTAACCTGTATGTCCACATGGTTTCTCTACAACTGTGTGGGACCAAGCATACAGCCATGTGGCCTACTGTAGTTTTGAAATAGAGCCTTACCATACATTTTTCACACGGTTTGAAAACCATGTGCCTAAACCATGTGACCCCAAATTTTTTGGGGGAAAATTACTATTTTCCCTTATTTAATTCTAAAACACTTTTCTCTTTCCTCTTATGTTTTCCAAAAGTTGTGTTGTGGTCTCTCCCTCTTATTGATCTCAAACTCTCCTAAGCTTCATTCTCCTATTACTCCTCTATCTGGTATCCGTTTTCTTTTTCATTAATTGATTTTGATAGCCAGAGGTCAAGATAACCTCATGAACCCTTCTTTCCCCGATAAATCTCTCCATCTATTACACTTTTTAGATGTCGGATCATTCACCCTATTTTTATGGCATTGGACTGAAACTTGGATCTCTTACAACCTACTCCAAATATGATTTCGATATAAAGTGAGGAATTATCTACAGCCCTAAGGTAGGTGGTCATGTAGTTTTTCTTTTGAGATTTGGAAATTTCATAAATATTCCATTATTCCATATCTAATCCTTTTATGAGTACCCCTAATGTGTTCAATCCTTCATGGATAATTGACACTATTTTCTTGATATAGGTTGATTGAACCTTGATTTTTGGTTAATACATCACACATACACTACATGGACACGTTTAGGTTCTCCACCTTGAAATTTGTTCATTTTCACCTAATGGATCAAAATGCTTGGAACTTAATTTAGAAATTAGTTTATATTTTAAATGAAGTGACCCTTGTCTCATGTGTGTTTCAATAAACCCAAGAAACCCCATGGGTGTTTTGTTCACTTAGACATGAAATCACCCAAATGCATATTTGAGTTGTTTCCATGACCCCTTTTCTTGAACTTGTATCCTATTGAATCAATTTACCATGTTTAGGTAAATCGAGTGAGATGAATTGTATAGAATAGATTACTATTAATAGAATGATTTTTCTTTAAGTGTTTTAAATTGGTAAATCATGATGTTTGTTTCCTTTTTAATGAAATGGTCTCAATTAAATTGAACATTCTTGAAAATGTAAATTTACTATATAAATGATTATGGATGGGAATTAATTACCCATGCTAGTTAAACATATAAAATTCCTTTATAGAGGTTGATAATGATGTTAAGGGAATAGTAGAGCATGACGAGCCATGCTCTCCTTACATTAGTGTTGGGAATGACAACACTCACCAGTTCATCAATATGGGTGATGGGATTTTAAGATCTATATTCCATACGAAGTGTTTTAATGGCATGTACACTCTCCATCCAGAGTGTTGGTCATGAATTTCCCCACTCTATTGGGATGTGGGTATTAATACCCCTTTATAATGGCTTATCAGCTCGTAGACTAGTGTTGGATTCTTGCATGTTACATCCAGGTCCACACCAAAAAATATATATATACATATAGTGACATGGTTAGACATACCATCCATGAGATGAAGTTAGTAGACCCACCAGGTTCCCTTTAGAAACCAGAGTAGGAGATTTTTTATTTATTTAGTAATGAATTTACTTTTATTCTTATGCCTACACACTATTTAGTTACTATCACCTACTAAGATTACACATAGATACCATTGGTGATGGCCTACTGAGATTTTATCTCACACCCTACTCGGGCCTCCCTTAGAACTCAAGAAGACTATTTTCCTATAGTTATGGATAGGGTAAAGAACCCTTTTATATGTTTCTGATATATATTTCATTATATAGAGTTTAGGAATAGAGGATCTGGCATGCGGTCGGGATGCTATGGTGCAGCTTTTGTCTTTTGTTCTCTTTCCTCTTTTTTGTATAGCATGCATTCAGTATGTCCCCCTATTTCTTTTCTTACTATAATTTCATGCATCTATATATGTATTAGACACTTACTTTAAGGATTTTAGTTATTATATTCAGTTATTCAGTCCTCTTTTGTTAACTATTTACATTTCCACATTTTACTATATCTGTCTGTTTACATTATTCTTCTGTTTCTCTTTATCTATCTTGTATATGTTGTGATAATATAACATGAGGGTAAAACCTTTCATTTATACCTCATTTACACCCTCACGTCTAGTTGGTAGCCTCTAGTGTATGGGGAGGCATTCTTGTGGCTATGTGGAAAATAAGACTTGGGGCACGGGTTGATCGGAATCTGAGTCAGGGACATCACATGATCAAATGAAGCCTTTGGGATGGGTTGACATCGTGGGTCGATGAGTATAGTAGGGTGTTATTGGGATGAGTTTGATATAGGTTTCATGGATCCATTTAGTATTCCCCTATGTTTTTGGTGATCTTAAAGATTCCCTTTTGTGTGGTGTGGTTCTTTTGGAAGCCCTTGTGGGCACACTGTTGATCGAGGATTGGTGTTTTCTTATTAAGAGGTACATAGAGATGGTTCATTAATGGTATTGGAATGAATTTTTGTTTTAATTTCATGAGGATAACCTTCTAGTTTTTCCTTTTTTTGGTTGAGTTTTAGGGGACCCAAGTGAGTTCTCCATGATTTATTGACACTATAAGGGTCAGTGATGGTTTTTGATGATGGGTTTGGGTGTTGGATGACCCTGGTTATGATGGGTTATGATAGGAATGTTTGAGATAGTTTCCTTCTTAGATTTTGGATGTAAGAGGATTCCTTTTCTATATTGAGGGATGGGTCATTATCCCTAATTTAGATATATATTCTCTCCTTCATTGGTTGGTTGGATGGTGTTAGGTGGGTCTAGGGAGATAATGTAAATTATAGATGAGTGCACCCCTTTAGAGTTAGACACAGGAATATTGCATATGGTTGGTATCCATGGTCATGGTATTCCTGGGTAGTGGTTCATAAACTTGGTGGTCTGGGATCCTAGTCTATGGACCATGGACATGGATCTCTTTAGTTGGCCTATATTATCATGGCTAGTTATAGAGGACTTTTGGGAATTGGATTTTTCTCTATATTTATATACTTTGAGATTCCATTTAATAGTCCAAATCATATTATTAGAGTCCTAAAGTTTGGTAGATGTACTTCATTATTTTATATGACTTAGATGATACCCTAGGGTCTATAATTCTTTCATGTCCATATATTTGACTTTAGGATCTCCTTCTTGATCTGGAGGATGTGCCTAATGTTATGTTGTAGGGTGAACCACATGTTATATATCCTCTGGCTAGAGCCATAGTGGGGGTATATTTACCTTCATAAACAGACTAGAACCTGAGGTTTTTTTTATTTTTTTCATCATTTTTATTTGTTTCAATTTCTTATTTAATTTTATACCAGCTATTATTTGTACTATACTAGGCTGGTCATATCACATGTTAGATACACATATTATGAAAGTTTATGTTAGGACCACCATTGAGGGTGGCCAACTAGGATTTATTCCTCACACCCTATATATACACTGTAGTGTACACACAGACTATATCTAATTTTAGGTTGAGAAAAAGATTCACTATGGATTTGATTGAGCCCCAATATTTCTCGATTGATTAAGATAGTCCATGTGAAGTCTAAGATTCGATTTAGATCATTTCAGCCATTGTGGAGACTAGGTATTTGGTTTGTCTTGGAGTTATAAATAGATCCTATTTCATTTATTTCATTTATTTATTTGGTTTTTTATATGTGATCTTCTTAGTGGGTGATCGTTTTTTTCATGCTTGGGAGTCTATGTGAGTCTTTATTCTACATTATATTTGATATAACATGTTTCTATTTCTATTATATACTTATGTGTACTATGATGTTTATAGATGTGTATGTTACTTGGTTATTTTTACATTTGTATTACACTCTAATCTGATGGATGGTCTGCCCACTATATCTCATTAAGCCTTTTCCATTATTTTGTAACCACTGGCATATAGGGAGGCACACTTGATCCCTTGTCGGGATTTGGATCAGGTGATGGGTCCAATCAACCCGAGCCGGTTAATGACATTATCTATGTTGTGAGAAGTTCTTGATTTCCAAAAGTTGTAATGGAAAAATAGTATAAATATAGTTTTATGATTACATTATTAATCATCACCATATAGAATTAAATTTTTATGTCGTTTAGTAATGATTCAACATTGGGATCTTGTGAAAGTTCAATTGGTTCTCAGCATAACCATTAAGAGATTAAATGTTGATAGTATTGTGGATTTCTGGTGAGATGTTGTGTTGGTGATATTTTTTGGTTCTACCAACTTTTTTATCATTGAGTATTGACAATTCTTGAGTTATATGATAACTTAGGAGTAGTGTTTTCTAAGAATATTGATTATGATTTGATATATTTTTGAATAAATTTTGAGCTATTCCATATGGTGGAAATCTTGACACTCTTTATAAATATGGATAATGAATATTGATGATATGTAAAGGAATTTTTTGAGTGAGAATCACACTATTGAATGATGATTTCTATAATATCTTAAATATTAATGATTTTGTAGTGGTGTGTGTTATTTCCTCTAATAAGTAGTTGAGAATACCGATAAAGCTAATTTTTATGATGAGATGCCCATTAGTGACATGGTTTTTGAAAACGTGATTCTTACTATAAGTTTAGTTGGTAATTTAATATATCTTGAAATAATACATTTATCATGTTAACTCAGGGAGGGGTACATTTTTTTACATTCTTATGAGATTGTGGAAGGCTTTTTAGTTGTTATGGATTGACTACCTGGTTGTACACCACCTTTATTTATTGTTTAGTGACTGTTTGGATGATTTATTCTTCTAATAAAAAGGTTTATGAGAATATTTATTGGGATATTTAAGGTTTATGTTCTTTTCAAGGATGAAATATTTATGGTGGGGAGGTTGTAATATTTTGGGTTCCTACTTGAGGAGTCATTTACCTTTGTTCAAAACTCAATTCTTGTCTTAGTGTCTTTGGGTTTATCATATGGTGGTTCTTAGTGGCATCGATTGATCACTATGAGTGATTTCAATGAAAATATAAAAAAATATTAATATGTGATAAATTTTAAATTAACCTTGATCGGGAAGTCATATTGAGAAATGCACTTTGTTGTTGAGTTTGGAATGGGGTGTTTACCCTAGGGAAGGTGTTGCACAATTTTTGGATAGCTTTGCATCGGTGTGAAGTGGTGACGAAATAATTATAGTTAATATTTAAAATAAATAAATAAATATTTTTTTATTTTACCTATACACCATCCCTTAGTATCTAATTTATAGAATATGGTAAAGATAGGGTTTTAGGAAGTATCTTCCATGGTGGCATTGCTGGAAACTATGGGGCTTTGTTGGAGGGTCATTAGAGCATAGAAGTGGGTATGGTTTTTTGCATCAAACTCCATCTATTTGAGAATAAAATTTTCTATAATTGTTTTATTTTTTAATATTATAATTTAACAATTAATTATTTCATGTTCCAAGAAGAATACATTTTCATTAGATTTGATGAAGACCAAGGAACAGATTTCATGATAATATGGAGAGAAGTTATGGGGGGGAATTTTAAAACTATCAATAATTTTTTCATTTGATATAATCATGTACCCTATAATATTTCATTAGAAATGTTTTAACTATATGAATCCACCACCTATTAAATCACTCAAATTAGAGTTTTGGTTTATGAGAATATATATAGAGAATGTTTCAGGTATTCCATTTTCTCTCTAAAATTTTCGGTATATTTAGGTTGAATCAGGAGAAACTAACCATAGATTTTGATCAGACAAACATATCATTAGGATACATGTATCCCTATAGGGGTTTTGGAATGAAATTCACACTGAATTTGATGATATCTATTTGATCATATAGATCAGACGATGATCTGGGTACCATATAGTGCTAATGGGGATAAGCAGGGAAGCATGGTTCATGCTAGTCATGGTCATCCAATCAACTGATCAAATAGTTGTGAATGTCGAATGTAATTACACGATATGGTTTGACTAGGAACATCTAGTTGATTTATCAAGTGTTCACCAGTAATATGGGGGTTAATTGAAGTAGTAATGATCATTTAACTGATCAATAGATCAAATGAACAAAATTAAATAGGGTGATAGTGTGGGTGGAGTGCTCATGGATTGTTTGTGAGGTTCCATATGGAAACCCATGTTATCATATCATATATTGGGAGTGTAGGGGTAGTGTGAAGGGTAAAAATTGGACCCCCACCCCCCAAGAAAAATTGCCCCAAATTTCATCTCAGAACCAATGGAACCAATTTCAAGACATTCTAACAAATTTAAATGGATAAATTAAGTGATAATTGTTTAAATGAAGATGAAAAATTATTATTATTATTATTATTTAATAATAATAATTTAAATTTGGTGGGGAACTTGAATAAGAGTAAAGTTGATGTGGGACACCAAATATTTATGTAATGAGGGAAATGAATTCAATGATTCATAATTCCAAGTTTAGGAATTTCATATTACCTGATGGTAATTTTTTAAAATATTATTATTAAATAATAATAATATTTAGTGAAAAAAAATTGAACATTAATAGGAATCTTGAATTTATCACTTCGATGATTTTATTTTCCATGGGAGTATATAGATCAAAAAAATGGGGAGAGAATATTTTAATTTTATAATGATTTCTTTTAAAAAAATTCATTGATGCTTTTGGATACTAATAATTCATTATGAAATAATTAATTTAATATTATGGTCACATTTGATTGGATTGGATGGGATTAAATTCCTAGAAAATTGGAAATTTGGAAAAAATGAAAGGTGTCTTTAGATAAATAGTGAATAATGTAATTTTAATACCTTGTGTTGCTGTAATAAGTTATTTTTATTTTATTTTAATTTATTTTTGGTTTTTTTTTTGAGTTTTTAGGAGTTTTAAACCAAAAGTTTTAAAATTTAAAAAAACTTAAGGGTTTCATGTTTATCCCACATTGATAATAAATCATGTGGAAACCATGTTTTTGGATCTATCTCTTAGAAGTGATATTTGTCATGGTTAATTCATGGCTACATAAAATGTGCAAGGTCCTAAGAAAAAATATGTGAATTTATTTTTTGGTTCTAGTACCCTCAGCACAGTTCATGCACGGTTGGTGCCCGGTATACTAAACCATGGGCCCAAACCATGTATAGTTCACAGATTTTTATTTTTATTTTATTTCCAATTTTCCCTTATTTTTATAAAACCCCTAAATACCTTATTCTGCTAACCCTTGGTCATGCAAAAACCCTTTTTTGAGACCCCTTTTGTGTGGAACTCCCACCTCCATCCTCCTATCCCTTATGTGATTTCTTCATGTTTCCTTCAAGATTCATGGATGAATCTTTAAGGAAAGATATTTACTTCCCTCTCTTCTCTATTTCTTCTTGGTTTATTCTCTTCTCATCATTCCCCCCTCTCAGCTGAATTATAAGGTTTTTATTTGACCATTTTTTAGGTATTTCTTTATTTTTAGGGATTGTGATATCTTTTTAAAGGATTTTTTATCCCATATTCAAAGTTACACACTATTTGATGTTGATTCCAGGTATGTTGTCCAATTTCTAAATGATTAATTTTTAAATATTTGATTTCATATGGTTTTAATTCATGTTTTAATTTTTAAATAATAGTGATAAATTATGTTTATCGAATTTATAAATAAAAAAGTGTGTTTTTTTTATTTTTATAAAAACAAAGAGTTTCCCTATTTTAAAGAATGGGTTAAATATAAATTTTATTCGTCGTTCATGTTGTTTCTATAAGGAATTTCCAAAATGTAAGTTATAAATAAATTCTGAGAGGTTTTATAAAACTGGGGTTTATTTTTGAATGGATTTCAAAGGGTTTATGTTAAAGTGTAATATTTTTAAAGTTTCTTTAGAAAATTATAAGTATTATATATAATACTTATCATTCTAATTGGATTTCTAAAACTTCAATTTTCCACTTTATTCATTTTTCAAATGGTGTGTGTGCATGAGACCCTCATTGGGACCCTTTTCTCATCTCCCTTAAATGGGTGTTATTTGATGTATGTGGTGTCCAATGATGATTATATCGGGGAAAGTATTGTGATATAGAATTGGAAGTGAGGGGGTGTCATTTTTTATTAATATTTTTCATCATTAATAACATGTTTTCTCACCTTCACTTTTATTTTGGTCATGTGAATACTAGGTCACTAATTAGATTCATGGATGATTGAAAACTCTAGTTCAAATTATGTCTTGGTATAGAGGGGATATGTTGTTGAGTTCACCCAGATGGTTCCCCATGGTAGCTTCAGGATCCTAGGTTGATTGTTTAGGGACCAGCTAGTTCGACAAGACTACCAAGATAAAAAGGTTCTTATAGGTTAACCTAAGTTTCTTATCTCTAGTTTAGGATCATATTACCTAAGATCCTAGGTTAAAATCCTATGATGCTTATACTTCAATTATTGGCTGATATAGTGGATTTATCTCTTATGCTTGATTACTCTCTCTATTTGTTTTATTGTTTAAGGAACCTTTATTATACATAGTTTAATTACTACACTTGACTTGAGTTTCCTATTTTTTATCATACTATATTCCATTTAATTTTTTCTATATCTTTAAAAATGGTTTTTAAAGTGGTTTTGGAAAATTGTTCAATTAAAGGATTTTGAATTGATTTTTGAAATGAAATTTGAATATGCATGTTTTAGTTTCAAAAATGTCTTTGGATGATGGAAATATTTTAAGTTATTATATTCATTTAATAAAAATAGAAAGTGATGTTCATTAAATTTAAATGATATTGAAATTGGTTTTTCATAAATTTATGTTTGAAAAATATTATTATTTATTGTATTTTATCCTAGATTAAAATGGATCCTTAATTAGAATTTTTGTATGTAGAATGGAAGGTGGTGGCCTAGTGAGCATATTTTTTCTCATGCCTATATTATGGTTCAATTTGAGGCCTTTATTCATCTCTTAGCCACTCATGTAGTGTGTCTAATTTCAAGGCTGATTAGTGACCGGTGGGGTTTTGAGGTTAGTTATTTATACTTTTTATTTAGTTTTTTTATTGCATCAACCGATAATGATTATTACTTGGTTTTTAAGATTCCTAGCCAGATGTGCTATTTATTTTCATACAATGTTTGACTAGATATACCCTTTTAATGATTTATTTAGTTTCATTATTACAACATCCAAGTAGGCCCTTAGTGCTTTCAATTATGGTTATTTGTGGATTCACATTATATACATAGATACTAGGGATATCTGTGGATATCGTTTCAATATATAGAGTTTAGGGTGATTGGATTCATTTACTTTGCATATCTCTATAATATCTCTCTTATTTTTGTATATCTATTTATACATAGACATCCAAGTTACAGATGGATCATGATGTATTTTTCTTATAAAGTGATCATTGTTATTTAACTCTAATTTGAGAGTAAAATCATTCCAAGAGTTTGTATCTAATTCCTTGGTGATTTTCACCAGTCCATGGGGATATAGAACTCCACTTGGGTCAGTACATAGCTAAGTAGAGTGTTAGTTTAGGTGGAATCTCAGAATATTTCATTATATTATTTAATTATACCAATATAGAGAATTTAATTTTTCAGAATAATAAAATTTAGAATAAGTTATTTAAGTAAAGAGTATAATAATGTTAACTATTTTCATAATTCAATGATTGAAACATAGTAATTATTTGAGACTAAGAATAGTAATTCCCTAAAATAGTGATATGTGATCCCCAAGTAAATAGAGTTCCATAATTAAGGTATTATAATCAATGAAAAATATAATGATTAATGATGGCTTGAATTTTAGGGAATAAGGTAATATAATATTCCTAATAAATATTCTGTTAAAAGAATATAATGGTTGTGTAATGTAGTAGAGTAACTGGGGTTGCTTGGGATGATGTGAATGAATCTCTAAATTAAGTAGGTGGTATCAACCTGGTTCTATTTTTCCAATATAAAAAATCAATAACCACACATATCATTATTGAATTATTTTTGCTTGAATGTGATGCTCTATGATTGTGGGTACCCATTTGGGATATTGTGACATCCAATGATAAAAAATTGGTAAGTAATATAGATTTTGTTGTGATGTTATGGGTAGGATAATTTATTAACTAATATTCATCTATAATTGAATTATTATTTGCATCATTGAGCTTAGTGAGATAATTGATGTGGATAATGAAGAAACACCATATTTTTGTTTAAAATTCTTAAAAGTATGAAAAGAGGATCCTAGATTTTGATTGATTATATGTACTCATTACTCATAGTTGTGATATAGCCTACTAAATTCATATATATATATATATGGAAATGGGGTTCTATGGTGGATCTATTTTTTAATCATAGTTAGTGTGAGATGATGGTGGTTATACAAAGTCTCTCTCATGAATCTAGGTAGATACCATCTATGAAATATGCATGTATTTTCTACTACTCACCCACTTTTATAGCATGATACCGTTTAGATACTTCTAGCGGTAGTTTGGGATGAGTAATATCTATAATACCCTAGGTATGGGATAGAAAGAGATTAATATTTTCTCTAGTATCCTTGATTTTATGATATGATAGTTGGGATGGGCATAGATGTGTAGTTGTACTAGTATCCTCAGTATGTGAAGGAGATGGATGGTTTTTCACCCAAGTGGAAATACCCCCTTCTTTACCATAGTATAAGGATCAAGGTGTATGATGATGCACATGATTCTATATCTACTCTATACCCACTTATCTGGGATTAGGAGAACCATATATTTAGTAACTAACTTGCAGATGTGTATTTCCTCCAGTATACTAGTATCCAACTTTAACCTTAGAGATGTATATTTCCTCTAGCATCCATACATGTTTACTATTATTTGTAGATATATTTATTTCCTTCAGTATAGATGTATATTTACCCCATCACTAAGATGTTCATAGATTCATATTTCCTATAATGATATTGAGATAGTTGGATACATCTATTCACTCCACTATCTCATGACTAGTGCATTTGGGTGATTTACAGAGTAAGAAAACTATGGTGGATTGTGAGATATGTTTCATGTTTCATTTTTCAAAAATATCATTATTTGGAGATAATGATTTTTGTAAGTTATGGATATATTGAGCATGGATATGTATGGTGATAACATCAGGTGATGTTAGATTATCTACACTTTAATTATGTAGATTTGTATGGATTCTATATATTGAGTCATCTCACTATTTGGGATTACCATACTATGTATTTTTATACTCACCCCTACATGATTACTTGTGTGTTTTTTACCTTGTGTCCATGTATATGATAACATGTGTGAGATGAATGATCTTGGATCCAGGAGATAGATATTGATATGGATTTCTGATGGAGTGGACATATCATGGTGACGACCACCTTCATTTCCTTGATATTGGTATTGCATCTATTAAGTAAGTGTGGTTTTATATTTGGGGATTAATTTGTATCACCTTATAAATTATCACAGAATTTTATATATATATATATATATATGAATATGTCACGTTTTTTGGTTTTATATTTATTTAATGTCATGGTGTATGTGGATGTATGATATCAAGTGACAGGTTGATTCAGTGGTAATGAATCTCATGTTGTGAGGATACCTCATCACTAGTCTCTAGCCCCTGGACTTTTGAATGTGATATTGGGGAGTTCACCTACCAATATTCCATGACATGATATACCAAGGAATAAAATTAAAATAACTTTAAAAAATATTAAAAACAAACCTCAACATACTCTTAAAATCCCCTACAAAACCATCACAAATATTTCAAACTTTAATTCCCTATTATTTAGGCTCCCTATCGGTACATTCATGAAGATAGGTGTAACATTTTGTTTACAATATGTGAAAATACATTTTGTGATAAATCTTTCATAGTAGTTTACTACCAGATATCCAAAATGAATCCTAGTTCCTCAGGTACTCATATATTTATAGTGAAATCAATTCCATGAATTTAACTTAAACAAATAGTACACAACAAACTTTTTCTAGTGCTAACCAAGCCACCTTGACACAATATTTACCCTCTTAAACCATTTCTAGTAAAAATTTGGAATTTATATCAAATAATTCCATATACAAACACATGGCTACTATAGTATCCCTATGAATCACATTGAATAATTTCTCTATTATTGGAATCATGACATTACCAAACCCAAGGCATAATATTCTTGTTATCGAAATATTAGAATTGGAAAATACATGGATTATATCAATATAACCTAATAAAATGTTTATTTCTCCTCATAAAAAAATCCATGGTTATGTCATAGCCGGACTTAAGGCTTTCCTTTCAAAAATATTAATAAAAATGTTTTCAAAATAACTTAAACATACCAAAATGTTATATAAATCAATATCATAAGTCTTGCTTAATAATAAATGTTAAAACAAGATTTTAATTATTGTATAATGTCTATTTAACCCATTTATTAATTAAACATCCTTATATATTCACATATACTCAATTCTTCTCTTAAATCCCATGTAATTTTAGCAACATGCATGTTCCAAAACAAACCACACTTAAATTATCCTAAAGCGGAATACAAGAATATATTTTTATTTCAGAACTATGAAATCTACTTAATATTTAACAAAAAACATTTAATATATTTAAAATATATAAACTCATTCTTAATTCCTTATTCATTAACTCAATAACATTTTTTCTCATTTTACAAATTCAAATAAAAAACAATTACAACCACTTTATATTTCATTATTTTTTTTATAATTTAATGAGGATAATCACATTTATATCTTTCCCAAACAATTTCAATTAATTCCCCTTCATTTTATGTTCTTTGATAATCATATAAAATTATAAAAATAAAATTAATCATAGGTGATTTCGATGATACAAATAAAATTATAGGATTATAAGTTCCTAATTTATAACATATGTATACAGAATAAAACTCATGTAAAACATATTTACATAGTTCCACTTTATTCCTTTATTGATTTTCAACCCATCATGAAATCCCATAAATGACTATAAAACTTTAACTATGTTTAATAAAACATTATCAACAAATTCTACCATTTTATGCTTCAATTTAATCTCTAAGGTATAGAATTTTCCGTATAAATTATTTTTTATGTAAACAAAAAGTCATTAAATAAATTTCACAGAATATTATAAATATAAAAAAAAATTATGAACTAAAAACTCATTTCATTATATAATTCAACACATCCAGATGAATTTTCAATATATAAATTTAAAAATTCATATTCTCTTCAGTTATAAATATTATTCCCATTTATAATCTCATTAAATCATAAGGTTTGACTATTATTCAATCAATAAACATGTAATAATAGAATAATTTCACAATTAATTCACTCAATTAATCCATAATAAATCATTTCACTAATTCCTTATTGAATTGATGTTTGATTCCATGTTAATCATTCATCACATGGTTTCATTAAATCATAACACTAACCAAAATACACTTAAGCTGTTTATTAGAACCCCAGAGAACGATAACACCACCTACCTCACATTAATACAAAAAATTTCATAATAATTGGATGTTTAATTCTACTTTCATCACATAACATGATTATTCCCCATAAAAATAGATGATAAATACAAATTATGGAAATATAAGAAACTAAACCTTGATTAATTCCAAAAAATTATTGGGTCATTTATCCATTCACCATCACGAGTCCAATACCACTGACTAGTACAAATTCCACTGAAAATAGAAATAGAATTCTTCGAGAGAAGCTTAATAAACTTAGGAGATAACTAAGGATTAAAATATTGGGTTAATGTTGACATAAACATCAATTCTCATATTTAATTACCTAAAATTATCCCAAAACTGGGGAAATTTCTCCGATAAAAAATAGGGGTGAGAAATAACATCAGATTCTTGGTGGATTCCCACAGGACTTTGAATGGAACACTGGATCATGTTGGTCGACCATCAACCTCCCAATGACTAGAAAAAAAATTCCCTCTCATAAACCTATCCATAAAACTCTTAGTGGCCTACTATATTGAACTATAAGTTCACTTAATCTATTGGTTTCCCTTAATTATTTCTCTGTTCTTCCTATAGTCCAAAGTTTAATCCAAAATACACTGAAATAAATCAAAAAACTCAAAAATAAAATTTAATACACTCCCAATGGACATAGGGCTGTTATAATTTCTCCCTATGAACTCTAAACTGGAAGGGTTCCTCTCAGTTAAATAAAAATACATTGTTTTTTCTTCATTACTCCCTCAGAATTCTAGAATCTAGAACTCTTCCTATAGATTTCATTTAGCTTTAAAAATATAAATTCTAAGATATACGTTTTAATTAGTAAATTTACCTCTTAGTTAAATATTTATATGTAAGGGACCCCACATTATCCATAAAAAGTGTTCAATGCTCTCTAAAAAGACAACAATCAAACTTCTCTTATCAAAATGAAACTCACACATATAGGGTAAAATTTTCATTTCAAATGAAAATATAATGATAAAATTTATATGCAAGATCATATATAATGTGAATATTTACCTTTTTCCATTAAGGATAAAATGTAATAAAACCCTTAAAACTACAAAAACTATAAGGAAACTTCACCAAAACCACTATATAGAGGATCTAACACCACTAAAGAAAGTATCAATCATAGGAATACCAAAACTTCACATATCAATCTATAGCGGATTATTTACTACCACACATATATATTGGATAGTGGAATACTATAAAAAAATGTAGTGTTCCATGGAGGATAATTCACCTCCAATCATAAATGTAAAATAAAGTAATAGCCAAACTTTTTGAAAACTCAATCTTTTGTTGTGGTCACTAGAAACCCAACCGTGGTATTAAGATCTTTCCAAGAATAATTCAAGGTCATTGTAAACTTCAAAAAAACATTTAAATAAATAATATATATCTCATACCCTATACAAAACACCACATATATAATATAATTCCTCATTTCTTAAGTTTCCCTATAAAATCAAGCAATTAATCTCTAAAATCATCTTAAGTTACCCACATGAGAGGATAAAACCTCTATTATCATCACAAATCTTATTTACTCAGTACCAAAAATGTTTCATCATATATAAAATATGGACTCTCAATAATAAACACCCTTAAACCTTAGATTAAATAATAGAATATGGGGAATATTGGAACTCACATTGATTAAAGACTCTATGGTCATCCAGGTATTCAATTGAGTCCAATTTGGATTCTAGGTCATTCCCTAAAAACAAGGCATGATACTTTACGCTTTTCTTCATTACCCTTAAAAAATAATAAGTTTTAGGGATATTAAATCACAATTTTTGTGTCTACATTCCATATTATTATAAAATCCATGTTTTCAACAAAAACCACAAAAGTCACTAATAAATCAAGCCAAACATTCATCATAAAAAAAAAGTGTTAGCATACCAAGAATATAATACATAAAATGTATGGAATAATCATAAACCATAAAACTATATATATAATTATTGTTATATAGGGTTAGTTTTAAAATCTATCACTAAAAATTTGGATTATTAATTATAGTCTTTTTTTTGCAGTGATTTCTGAAAGAATCCCTAAATAATTTTTTTAGTAGTAATTTTTTTAAAACCACCGAAAAATAATATTTTGTTGTGTTTTTTATTAAAACTGGTAATATTTTTTTAACCCCCCCCCCCAACCTATTTTTCCCCTTCCCCTCAACCAAGACATTGATCCCCTATCCCTAAGTCTATGGATGCCCCCACTACCCCAAACACTCATTACTCTATTTTCTCCCTTGACTCACTAACCTCTATGCCATCATTGTGCACTACTCTAATTCCCCTCCCCCTTAGTCTCAATATAGATCTCTCAAGCTTTAGAATTCCATGTGTGCTTCCTTCATTTTTGACCTTTTTTACTCCATTAAGGCCATCTTTGATCAATGATTCTTTACCCTTTATGATGTTTTTTTTTGATCAATTGTATTAAATTTGTTATTCCTATTAAAATAACTATTTTTTTAATTTTTTTTATGTTATTGGTGTTGCTGATTAGGTCCATGTAAATTAAAAATATATCAATATAATTAAAATTCATTGGAAATCCATATAAATGAAGTTGTAAGGAACTATCCACGGTCAACTTGACACCTCACTTGGAGCACTTCACCATAAGGCTTGAGGCATGTTACCAATTTCATCGAGCTAAAACTATTTCTTGGGTATCAAAAGTGAAATCATGGGAATGATTTCACCCTCAAGAAAACAAAATAGATATCTGTTTCTAACAAAGAACTCGGTATAAGGACTCCATGTGTGGGAAAACCAAGCTAAAATAAATAAAAAGATCCAAAATAAATTCATCCTAACATGGAATAATAATAGTAAATGATCAAAAGAAATTTTTACATAATATTTTTCCATATTAATGAAATAAATTTTAAATAAATATTTCACATATCAAAATAAGGAATCAAAGATAAAAAAGATGTTGGATATTCTGACACACCACACAATCCAAACTATTCTAACCAACTCTAGAGACAAACACCACCATCAACATGTGACATTCAAGCCTCCTCCATGCACTAAATAACACCTACTATCAAATAAGAGTGTTAAAAATCCAACCAACAATCCAAGACCTAAGAACCTACAAAAAACCTTAAGACTATGTACCCACCAATGTGAGTATGTAGGGTGTTAGAAAACACCCATTAGGATATATGATGTACCGGACTGAGATTCCACTCAGATGTGCTCTGATCTTTGTGTGCCATATTGCCTCAAGCATATCTCCCTGAACGTTAGAGGCTTCCATCTAGTAGTGATGGACTAGAGTGTTTCCATGGAGAGATTATGCCCTCATTACCATATTGCAACATAGTAAATGAATATAACACAATGGGAGATAAATAGTGAAAGTGACAATATAAACCATAATCCATAGGAGAAACATACATGAGTAGTCAATAATTGAACAACTGATATAAATATACAAAAGTTGGGGACGATATGTCATGTCACTAAAAAGATGGAAAACTTGGTTACACAGCAGCAGGTACAATAGGCTATATAAAAGTATAAAAAAATCAAAAAACTATCCACAACATCCCAAGCTCCATATTAGTCATCTGCAACCATCTCCATCCTAAGAAAGTAAGAAACCAAGTGTCCAAAGCTAAATGTTTCCCTTGGTCAATGCCTGCAAACAAGTAATCTTCCTGGGTTCCAATGGTGGCCTGAATAGAGTGCGATATAAATCTCAATATTCCACCCCAAATGATGTATATAACATCAAATCCATGTAATATAAACTAAATAGTGTGAAAACATGCATATATATAATTAAAACAGTATAGTAATGTAAATACCCAAGTACTTTCTTTAGCCCTTAACTAGTCTCTAAGCATGTAACCAATTAATTAATTAATTAAGTTAGAGTTTATATATGTAAGTCACATAAGGCATAACCAAAACTGACATCCTGACGTGATACTAGTAGTAGAGGTTCCAAGTTGTAATAAGGAAACCATGATGATTATAATCTTAAAGAGGTTCTAATGAAATAATCAAGGAAAATTAGACCTCAAGGCTCACCAACTCAGAAGTAATTACATCCTGGATAAAGGGGTAAGAGTGTAATCTAAGGAGCATCGTCCAAGGAAATCCCCAATATTGTGATCTAACTGAGTCCAAGGAATGCATCCAAGGTAAAATAGTACAATATATGGATAGTCAGAAGATATAACCAAGGAACCTTGTGTATATAGAATCCATGTTGAATCCAAGGAGTGTATCCAAGGAATCATGTAAATGATATATAATGGATCCTACAGGGTCATATCAGGAATCCATTGATAGATGAGTACCAGGTTCCATGGTGGGTTTTAACCAAGGAAACTGGAATCCTTGAATCGGAATGGAGTCCATGAGTATTCAAGTAATTCACTTGGGAAACCAAAATCTATTTCCAGTTTGAACACTCCTATAATGATTTCAAGGACCATATACAGTTAGGAACCATGTTGTAGGGTCCTGAAAACTCTACCAAGGGAAGAAAATACCCCCACAATCACTTTGCATAAGGAAGAAGGTAATTCTACCAGTCTATCAAGGTGAATGGAATCGAATAAAGTTGAAAGTTTCAAAAGAAACTTGAAGGAATTAAAGTTCTCAAATCATTTTAAGTTTTCCACATACGATCACAGGGAAAGGTTCGTAGACCACTTGGATCGCGAACAAATAGGTACGTAGAACGATCCACGGGTTGTTGGCCCGCAGAGCAATGGCCAACGAACAAGGTGTACTGCGAAACGCATCGCCAAAGGACTCATGTGCATGAATCCCATCCACGTACCATCCCACGAACTTATTAGTTCACAAAAAAAGAAAACCATAAGGGTACCGTGAACCATTATTTCAAACTAAAGCCTCCGAAAACCTCAGTTGACCGAGTTTCTCACTGGTCGGGATATCTCTTCATGGGCCTCCGCAAATGGTTTGGTGTGCCCAATAGATATAATTTCCCTAATTCTATATAAAAGGATCACTATAGGAAGGATGAGGTGATGGGTGAAAAAATCTTGAAGGGGAATCATAGGTTAGAAGAAAGAGTTTGAAGAAGACTTTGGCTTCAGTCTAGATTCATTGACGAAACCCAAATCACGAACCACACTCTCCACAGGTACAGCCAATTGAAAACCATGAAATAGTGGAATTGAATAATAATAATAGAACTATGAACCTAATTGGTGAACTATGAACCACAAAATTCTGGCGGATGAACTCCCCGCGAACGATAATCCTCTGGGCCCTCCTTCAATATGGTGCTCCATGTAGTGTATCGCTACATGGACTGAACCCAGCATCACGTACTACATTAGTACACTGATAGAACCCAAAGTGACATGATGAGACACATACCACTATGGTACAGGGTGGTCTATAACCATATTCATGTACCACATTGGTATGTGGACATCCCCTCTACCTTCATACCACTATGGTATGAGAAGCCTCCCCCATCCCTCACAAGAAACCAGTACGCAGAATGGGGTATTTTCGGGTATTATTTCCTCCAGTTCCAACCTCACCCATCCATTACCATCCAGTCCTCTATAATCCCTCCACTAACCAGTCCTCTGGCATCAGGCAAAAGCCTCTTCCAAATCCATCATACCCATATTATTAGATCATCGGGTGCATTAGAACACCCCATTGATTCTACATACCCATTGTAAGCGGAGTCACGAAGGATCTCCCCATAATGGTTCAGGCTTCAGGAATGCTTTTGGGTCTACATCCCATGGTAACCCAAAGTCCAACCTTGGGATACCGATGTGAACCTCCATGTTCTAAGGATTAAGGGTGATCACTCTCTTTTCCATTCAATGATAAATAGTGATTAGTCATAGGGGTTATGTTGTCTCCCCCCTTTGGCAAGGACAACACTCCTCCCCTTCACAGAATGTATTCTAGGGACCTCCCATTGAGGTAAATCCCTAATATTATAGGGCTGGACCACATGAATTTCAATGTCATTTCACATTGAAAGGTTCATTGCTCTGCGCCCTCACCTATAGTAACCTCGGCCTCATACACCATGGGATCTCCCTCTCCCACCAACAGGAGAGGAAGCATGTGCTTTGTTAAATATTTCATGTCCATTTGTTTCTCACACCAAGAATGACTCATGTGGGCTTAAGGGTTTGTCATGATTAAAACATCTAGAAATTCTGAACTATGAGAACTCGGATTCTTGATCAAACTAGGATATGTAGGATATCTACCAGAAGGCCCGAGCTCAAAAGGGTTTCCTCCCATAAAGGGTCCACTCGATCATTTTTCCCTAAAATGGGAAGCTTCTTTGCATAAGACCCAGCAATTCTAAACTACTATAACTCTGATTCATAACCAAATTAGGATATTTAGGATTCCTACCGGAAGGCCCAAGCTCAAAAGGGTTCCCTTCCAAAAGGGTTCACCCAATCGTGTCCTCTTCAATGGGAATCTTCCATGTGTAAGAACTGTATAATTCTAAACTATGAGAACTTTGATTCCTAACCAAACCAGAATATGTAGTATGCCTACCAAAAGGTTAGAGATCACAAGGGTACCCTCCCATAAAGGGGACACCCAATCATGTCTCCTTAAATGGGAATCTTCTATGTGTAATCAATACATAATTCTGAACTATGAGAACTCTGATTCCTGACCAAATCGGGATACATAGGACACCTACCATATGGCCTGAGCTCAAAAGGGTGCCCATCGATAAAGGGTACACCTGACCATACCCCCTAAAATGGGAAGTTTCTATGGATAATCCTCTACCATTCCAAACTACATGGGTTCTAATTCCTCTCCTTGGGATACGTAGGAAACCCATATTATGGGTCTGATCCCAGTATCAAATCACCTTCTGTCCCCCGAGGATGATGATTAACTCCAGAGTGCCTTATTATGTGGCTCAAGTCAGTAGTCCCTCTATAGAATCAAATATATACATGCCTATAATGATCTTGCAAACCAAGGGTATCCCGTGGAAACACTCTTCAGGAATAAACCAAGGATTCATGAATATATAAACATGACTTAAATCTATAAGTGATTCTCGAAACAGGCAATAATCCTCCCTTGGATGGGTGCGGTGAGCCTGACTTCCCATCCTCTCGACCAATGTATTCCTCAAGTGTCGTCAGCTGAATCATCAATCAACGAGCACCTTCCTTTGGAAATCAGGTCCATGAATCATGGATACCAGGGTTTTTAGTTGTTCCTAGTTCCATGAATAAACCCATTGGAGACCATCCAAGGAAGTTACATCCAAGGAGGACTAATTTTATAAGTACTTTACCCCACGCAATCACCCACTGGGATTGAATGACTATGGAATCTCCTTCACAATGATAAAGGGGTGAATCGCCCAGTCCATGTGGTTAAAGGATAATGATGCAGAATGGGTCAAAAAAAATAAATGGTTAATTTGATAGGAAACTATTTCTGAAAAAAAAATATGGGTGATGATCCTCATCGGACTGTTACCCCACCACCCAAAATTTGCCACCTCATAGGCGGAACAAAAATAGTGAACCTGATGTGAATCCTTAATCAAGGTATCAGTTCTACCCCAATGATAAGAAACAAAAGGAAATTGCATGTCAGGCCATTTTTTTCACCCCAGTACGCTCGAAATGCACCACCTCGGAGGCAAAAAAATGGTGAACCCGACGTGAATCCTTAACCAAGGTGGTGGTTCCACCCCAATGATAATACACAAAAGGACATCGCACGTCAGCCCATTTGGTTCGCACCAGTACGCTCAAAATGGGCTACCTCAGAGGTAGAACAGAAATGGTGAACCTGACATGAATCCTTAATCAAGATGGCGGACTTACCCCACTTAATCCCCTTCTCCCTACAGTAAAATAAAAGGGGACGGGGGCCAAACTGAATCTCCAAATATGAATATGATTGAAAGAATGGTACTTTGACGAGGTTTTTTGGTCTATATGTCATATATGTATGTTGATATTTCTTTCAGAGAAACCTTCAATCCAAATGACATACCGATGACCAATGTAGGAACACGTATTAGTGATCCCGCAGGTGGTCGGGGCCCCAATGAAGAGCAGGACCCCCTCACCTACCTAGTGTCTTCAATGCTAGGTATAAAACATGCTGATCAGGGAGTACCACCGAAATGGTACTCTCTCCACATTGGTGGTCATGAGACAATCCCTCCAGTCTATAAAGGTCTTCCAGTCACCTCCTCAGTTGAGGTCGACACCCTAGCATAAGGCAGCCCCGGTGATCATCTCAAAATGTTTTGGGAGCTTGTCCCCATAATGTGACAATGAGTACCTCTATTATCTTAGGGAGGCAGATGAAGTTAATGTTGACAACTTCATATCAACTGCACAAGGGTCCTACTCACAAGCCCCCTCCAGAGAACATTGTCACCGACACTAGATGATCAAGGATCCTTCTGCTGAAAAGGACCTTATACTGATGGCACCTACTAAAGTTCAGGAGACTCGGGCCCCTTTGGCTACCCAGAAAGGGCGGAGAATATATAATTAAGAACACTCTATCACCCCAGTTCCTAAGGAGAAACTCCATTGTACTAACACGGTTTCACTCAATGGGAAGACATATGACTCTACCCCCACCACTCAAGTCCGCCACAGAAATAGGGTGGCACAATATGAGCACATGCACGTTCCTAATAGTGCTTGTCGGTCCTATCGTGCAGAAAAAGAAAAAAACTATAGGTAGATGAAAATATCTATTGAGGCACATCAATACTTCCATACAAATAGGGCAGAAACAAGATACATGAAAGCAAAAACACCTGCTGATTAATTTCAATCCTGTAATTCAAATTGGGGGCAAGAAAATATGAGCAGAGTCAAATTCCTTCAGATTCATGCAAAGCTCATGAGACAAATACGGTGCCAAGTGATCAAATGAAAATCCTTGTTTGTGAATATGAATACCGCCAGTAAAATACAGTAGAAATTGGAGAAGAAAACCGGTGGCAGACTCGTTCCTCTATCCCGGCACAGGAGAACTGTCAGTATCTACTAGAAACACATAGAGGACCAGAGCAGGCACAAACTCTTGTTCCGACATCGAGATGGGCCTTCATACCCTTAAAGATATATCCACTACATCCTGGAAATGATGGAAGATCAGACATAGATTCTAGACCATATCCTCAAAACATGCCATGATATCATTTCATTGGCAGCAAAAGCAAGAAACCGGGCCACAATCTGGTTTCCTCGAACGGAACTACTCGCTTGTAAAATGAGTTAGTTGTTCCAGAGTAGTTATGCATCCTTGATCTATTCCAGGAGGGTCAATGACAATATCTCATGATATAAAGATAACCAAATCAGGAACAAATATCAATTCCAATTGGGGGACGATGGTCCAATGTGGTGGTCGTTCCAGGGCAGGCATATATCCCTACCAAAACTCAAGATGTCTATCAGCATATCTCAACGGTGTCACAGGACCCAACAAGATAGGCACTCATATATGAAGGCCATTACCAACAGCATATTGCCCCATTTACCTATAAGAGAGTGCTAAAAAATAAAATGCACCAAAGGAAACTAGAAAATTAAGAGCACATACATGATCCTGCTCTGCTGGAAGCTAGGGTTCTTGATGCCCCCAAACATATATCAATAAAGGCTCAAGACCTTGTTATTACATTACCAAATTATTTAAGTGGACGTAGAAGTTGCGAATACCCACCCCGTAATGTTGCTACCAGTAGCTCTGAAGGTCCCCCATAGAGCACCCATGGGGGCTCACTCTATGGGCTAAGAATTATCGATCACGATAGCATGTTACTGGATGCGCGTTGGGGTAGCCCTCCCCTCGACCTGAAGATCATATAGCAAGAAGTTCCTCCCCTTGATTTCATCTACCCTGATGGTCCTTGCTAGGGTATATGCTACAGATATGCTTCTCCCTGTAGTCATACGTCAAGTCATGATGGTAGTCCTCGCCATAATGATAGTCGTTGTGAAGGCTCTTCCCACAATAGAAGTTTTTGTGAAAGTCCTCCCCATAGTAACACCAAGCAACGAGAGGGTCTTCCCCTCATTGCAGTAAATCCTGAAGGCCCTCCCCAGGATTTTCACTATAGAAATTCTCCATGTATCCATGTATCAAATCATGATGGTAGTCCTCTTTATGATTACGATCATTGAGAAGGCCCTCCCTCCAATGGAAGTTACTGTAAAGGTCCTCCCCTCGTTGTAGCATTCCCTGAAGGTCCTCCCCATGGTATATTCCATAAAGACACTTCCCATAGTCAGGCATCAAGTTTCAATAGTATCCCTCCCCATTGCAGCACCAATTGCAAAGGCCCTCCCCAAAATAAAAATTTGTACTGGCAGGAAGGTCCTCCCCTTGCCGGAATAAATACGAGAAATCCCTCCTATGTTGAGATGCTCGAAAAGGATTCAGACACATTAGACACTATTTATATAATGAGTGATATTCTTTTTCAACCAGAGGATGGCCCAAGGACATGCTCATATTTTTAGCCACCCCCACGGTGTCTGAAAATCAATAAGGCTCCCACCAGCCCGGTTGCTTGGAACTAAATAATTAAGAAGCAGTCAAGCTAGGCATATCAAGTAGATGAACATCTAGAATAACAATAGAAGGATATGTTTCTTATGATATGAAAACTAGCTAAGGAAAATATACCAATTATGTATTGGTATATGGCCACTTCTCCATTCGACATACCATGAAAGTTGTATGGGAAATTCACACATGACATTTGCCTCAATATATGGATGACTCTTCGTTAGATGAAATAAATATTGCTACCCTACGAAGGGTATGTGGACCATGTCAACATGTTGGGGGAGATTTTCCATCTGATCAACCTAGAATACCTCCCTTATGA
This sequence comes from Viscum album, assembly GCA_963277665.1. NCBI lineage: Eukaryota > Viridiplantae > Streptophyta > Magnoliopsida > Santalales > Viscaceae > Viscum > Viscum album. The sequence goes on along the minus strand of OY728151.1, from coordinate 100,669,318 downwards.
AAGGCATCCACAATCAGAAAGGTAAAAGAAAAACCTTGAATTGGCTTGCCTCCATGCACTGCACAAGTTGCATCACCTCATCAGCGATGCTCCAACTGAAGTTCACATTCGGGGATGGGTAGAAAATTGAGCTCTACACTTCACCCATACTCCCATACAATAGGCCCCATTGGAAATAAAATCATGAAATTTCATTTACCATAGTCAAGAATAAAATGAAACCCATGCTCAGTAAAGATGGGATTCTTGACAAAAAATTGTCCCGGAGTAAGTCTCAAAAGCATCAGGACTGAATACATCAAGCCATCAAAAAGATTCTAAGTCAGGAAACCAAGAACATCCAGTAGGATTCTCACCTAAATTAATCCAACCATTGTGCAGTGATTATGTATTCAAAAGACCATATATTCTGTGCAGGCCCAATACCATACTCGGCTCACACCCACGCAAGAGTATGTGAAATTGAAAAGGTGGCAATAGCAGTGGCTTTGGCCGTGATGTGGGGAAAAACTCATTCCACAGGGTTGGGGGAATTTTTAAATCAAAACTCCCCTGTAAGACCAAAAAATCCAGGCCATAGCACATCAATGGAAGAACGGGAACAACCCCAACCTGCAGGGCTAGGGGAATTTTTACCTCAAGTTCCCACATAGCGGACGTATGTATTCCACCATCTAGGAAGAACAATGGACAGAGGAGTTAACTTTTCCACCCCTTCTCATGTTTCACACCCTTAGAGACAAAGGCATGTTATGAGGTTAGATCAGGTCTCCCTTTGGGTTAATCTTCACTAAGAAACCCAAAGAATACCACAGAATGGAAGGAGAAAGTCCAACAAAGGATGCAGAAAGCCTTTCTACCATTTGGCACTGGGTACACCACCCCAAATGTGGTATGCCTTAGTAAATGTGGTAAACATAAGCTCCACAGATCTCACAAGAAATAACATAGAGGGAGAGGATGAAAAGGCAGATGGTTCCCTCCCAAAGGCATACCACACTAAGCCTGATGGTGTGCATACCCAAAACCAAAGAGTAGTCCTAAATCTTGGTGCCCCCTCAGTCAATCCTACATTACCTCTCGCTCAAAACCCCAATAAGGAGAAGAATAAATCCAAGGTCCTATATGGACCTCCTTCTCCTCCCCTGGAAATGTTTCCCTCACTCTTGGGGAAAGGTTCTCCAAGCAAGAGGAAGAAATGAAATACCTCATGAGAATTAATGTTGAGCTACATTGAGGGAGCCACCTTTCCAAATGTGTTCCCCCTACAGAATGGTAGTTGGTGCTGCCAGAAGAGGTGCCCATACCATAGGCACTTATCTCAGTCAGTGAAGCCAAGCTTGGAGGACTATTCAACCTATCCCTAGAAGGACATAAAGACTTCCCCCCACTGGTAAGGTAGTCAGAATATATTCAGGTAAACACACAAATGATACCTATGGCTAGGTATCAACCCCAAATTCTAGCAGCACCGACACACCTAGTCTTGAACAATTCCTTACCATCCCAAGCTCAAGCTCAAAATGATATGCATCAAGGTCTATTGAATACCATCAAGCAATTAACAGCTCGACAAGAATCCATGGAGGGGTAGTACGCTCTGATACTGCCAGAGCGCAAACCCTACCCAGATTGAGTGAGAAATGTTCCGTCATTTCCAAACTTTGGAAACCTTGTATTCCCAGTATTCAAAGGCTCGGGGGACCTGTAATAGAAATTAATGCACTATTCCTATTATTATGACCCCATGATGGGCACTCTGGAGTAGCAAGAAGCAGTAAAACTTAGGTGATTTGTATGAAACCTACAGGGCTCAGCTTTCGTATGGTATACTAGCCTACAGGCTAACTCAATCATAGGTTGGGAGGACCTCTGGCGATAGTTTTTCTTCCATTTTGGTTCAACGCTTCCTAAGATGAAGATCAGTGAGCTCATGAACTATAGACAACGAGATAATGAAAGAGTCTCAGACTTCATTTCTCTATGGAAAGGCCTGACATATTCCCTGAACTAGCCACTCCCCCATGATGAAATGGTTGCTATGTGCATTGATAACCTTCAGGATGAGTTTTGAACACCAATCATCCCAGTGAAGTACACAAGTGGTTTTAGATACTTCTCTACCATTACCTAAATAATATAAGGATCCTTGTAAAGGACTAATCTCAAGTGTTGATTTTCCCTATCATCCCCTAGAAAAAGAATAGAAAAAGATGAAGTGGCTTCTATTACGCTTAAGCCACCCCCAACACCAGCTCCAATTGCGAGGGCCCCACTGAACCATGTAAAACCCTCTGTGTAGAGACCCCAATCTTGACTTACATGGACATTATATTAATTTTTCGGAATATATAATACATAAAAAACCAACAATCAAGGACCGTAATAGTTTAGTTTCTTTGGAAACTTGGAACATAATCTTCTAATCATGGTGAAAGATCTTCAACATCTCCCATAAAGATCTTCCCCTTTTGTTTTCTTACATAAAAACATTCTTTATATCCTGGGGAAAAGAAAACATATAAAGGGTGATCTCAAATTCTCAGTAAGGGTAATCATGGAGAAATAAAACCAACCATATACATTTTAACTTGAAAACATGAACATAATGTTTAAACTTCAAAATCTTGAGCAATGAAATAAAACATGGCAGTATGTAAGGAATAGATCATAATGGAACATAAATCATGATAAAATATCATGGGAATAAAACATTTAATTTTGGAAAAACATTAAGCACGTGATATGATTTCAATAGTAGCCAAGGCATTGCTGCCAAGACCATTTTAGTGGACAAATCCCCTTTCTGAATCGAGTTCATTCCTCGTTCCAGTCCTGTATCACTGAACTAGATTAACTTACCATTCCATCCATGTCTATCTCTTGAGATATAAATCTTTACCCAATTCATTGGAGGGAGATATAGGTCCCACCCATTTCATAATGAAATCATTCTAACTTGTGCCACAACATAAACATAAATCATTCATCATAACCCAAAGAATAAAATGGGTTTCATAAACATCATCCCATCATAACATAATCCATATAAAACAAATGGATATAATTTCATCATAAGAAAAGTTAATCCATGTAAATAATAGAGACATTATACTTGAAACATACACATATAAAGTAATATCATCTTAGATGGAAAATGGTATTGATAAAACACTTGAAATAAATTCTTGAGGAAAATATCCTTTCTTATTCAAAATCATTTTCTTTTCACAAAATGTCATGAAATTTTAAATGAAAAGGATTTTTTTGAAAATATTCATGATATATTTTAGGGTAAGCTTCATGAAAATAACGCGTTATAAATCCGTAAAAATCCATTCATTTCGTATAAGTTAAAAAACATTCTCCTCATACTTTTGTTGGAAAAGTCAAAAAGTACCGCGTATGATAAACAAAAGAAAGATTCCTTACATAACACAAAGTAAAAGTCAAAGAGGGGTAAAAATGACTTTAAAAATACATGGAATAATATTAAACACTTTATGAAAAACATTTTTATGGACATGGATGAATAATATAACCACAGTAAATACTTACGAATAAACAATCTCGGATAAAAATGAGATTGGAATAATTATCCATTACCTTATGTCTGATATGCTTCATATGTATCTGGACCTCCTGTATAATGATTTAAAAAAGTTTATTGACTTATTACAGAATCATATTCATTGTTATGATATCATATATGGTTCTATTATGACTTTATAATACCTGTTCTTTTATAAATTCCATGTTAAAGAAACGTTTTGGGTAAAATCGTTTCATTTATCGTACATGTTTTGATTTGTTGTTCTTGATATTATTATTAATTATATCATGATTTACTTACTTACAGAATGTAAATCATGATATATATATATATATATATCATATATATTCAGTATATATATATATATATAATAGATAGATGAATGAAATGAAATACACCGTTCATGGAGACGGTAGGTCGTACGTACGCATGAACGCTGTTTTCATTTCCTTATTGACTTGAATGGAATTAAGTAGATGACATACATATATATATATATACATAAATCCAGTAGCATTATTATGTAATATATTTCATTATTACTTATTATATATACTTTATAATCATTCTTGAATGGTTAACATGGAGAATGAATCTCATCGCGTCGTGGAGACGATAATCCGTACGTACGCACGAGCGATGATATCATTCCCATAATTATTGAATTGAATTGGGGTGGATGATATAATATCTCAGAATTGTTATTATGTTATAATAAATATATATAGTAATTATTCATACCATTATACCCATCCAACTAAGGTGGTGGTGGAAAAATAGATTACACCACGACGTGGAGACGGTATTTCGTACGTACGCGCGTGCGGTGATTTAGTTTTCTGTAGGATTGGTAGAAGGTGAAATATGGTTTTTTCATATTTATAATAACATATTAGTATATATTTAATACTTATGTTATTACTTTATAATTAAAAAACTAAATAAGAAGAAGTTGAAGAAGAAATAAACATTAAAGAATCGGTAGAAGAGATTACCTCTTCCTCGACGCACCTCCTTTAAACTTCTTCTTAGGGCACTAGATTTGGTCTTTTGAGAAGACCATAACCTATATGATGTAACTAGAGAGGTTGAGAAGAGTAATTTTCAGGGTTTGTCCGAGCTTCAAGGCTCAAAAGGGTGTGAAGAGAAGAGGGAAGGGGTGCCCTTTTTATAAGGGAGGAGAGGGGCAGCTTAAGAAAACATAAAATATTATTTTATAATAAAGTCATATTAGGTTTTTAATAGCTCAAAATTGATTTATTTAGAAGATAAGGTGGGGATGGGTCTAAATCCTCTCAACCAATAGGTTTTAGACAAGTTTAGGTTACTATTTTATCATTATCATTTAGATTTTACTCTAAGTTAAATAATTTAACTTTTGTCGTGTCTTTTTGTTTTCTTACACTATATGGTTAATAAACTTACTATAAAAATCCAAATGAACCCAAAGTGGTTCATTATTAATATATATATAATTTTCTAAGTCATTTGGTCGAACATTATATTTTTAGGAATAAAATAACAATTAATAATATAATATTTGTTTTAAAAACTATTTTATGTCAATTTTGACACTATTTGGTACTTGATTTTTGTGAAAATAATAACAGCATGATTAGTTTGAAAAAAGTTAATTAAATCAATAATAACAAGTAATATTAAACTAGAAAATTATTTTAATTCATAAAAATTCTAAAATTACATTTATTTGGGTATTTATAACATCAATTATGTTAATATTTCATTAATGAGGTAATTATTGCATCATCATTGTGTCATAAATATATTAAATTATTTTATGTCTAAAAATTATAAATAAAATACCATTATGTAGGAAATATTTTTTTATTTCTAATGAATATTTATAGTCTAATTTATATTATGTATAACCCTATAGTAAAAATATTTTTGTTATTAAACTTTGATTTTAACTATTTTAATTCTTCTTCAAATAAAATAATAATAAATGTCCTAATCTAATCCAAGTGGAACTAAAGGGTAATATTTTATTCCTAAGGTTGTTTTTGGTCAAATTACACTTATCCAATATAATTAGGACATGTTTTAGGGTAATAATAATATCATTTTTACCCTTAATTACCCTATTTACTTTTAACCGTGGTAAATAAAAGTAAAAAAGTTACTATTCACCAAAAATTATTTTTATCTCATTGAACCAAATTTTACTTATTGATATCAACTGTGGCTCTCGGATTTTTGAAATTCCACTCACAGACATGGTAAAATTATGTTTTATGTAAATTTGTAATTTCTCCTAGAAGGTGGGTAAAAGACGGTGAAAAGTTCAATAAATTTTTTATATATCTAAAATTATTATAAAATGACTCCAATGAATTACATTGAACATATATAGATATTATGTATCTATTTTTACCTAAAATAAATTTAAATAAACTAAATAATTATTTAAATAAAAATTTGGTTTTTAAATAGTAACTCAGTGTTTTCACTATTCATTAAAAATTGAAAGTGTTCAGAAAAATACTAAAATTTCAACCTAGGCTAATTTCGATATTCTGAATCCAAAAATGAAGTCCATTTTGAAAAATAAAATTTTAAAATGTGGGTATTACTATTTATAATGGCTAGTTCATAATGATATTATAATAATATCTCGTTTAGTGAAACTCGGTATTGCGTACTACACACGCTGTCGAGGAAGGTCGTGATTGCTTGTAATGTAAGCCAAGTCAGGCCTACGTGTAGTGAAATATCCCTTTGGTGTTGCGTATATCATAATCAAAACTTATTTCATTTATACATTAAACAAAATCTATACCTAATGTCACGTAAAATAATTCCCACAAAACGAACTTGAAATTGTGTATAACACAATCCAAGAATAGTGTTGCGTATACTGCAAGCTAATACGGTGTTGCGTATAGCACAAGCTAATTTTGGTGTAGCGTACAACACAAGACATCAAAGTAATTAAAAATAATATTTCTCATAAAATCTCGGGCTGTTACATTCTACCCCCCTTAAAAAGAATTTCTCCCTCAAAATTCGTCGGGGTTATAAATGGTTTACTACTCGAAAGTTTCTTTAATAGAAACCCACATCATAAAAAGGAATACCAAAACTTATCTTTAAAAACTATGAAACGTAACGGTTACCCAAATTAACTAATCACTGGGTTTCCACATAAGATAACATGGGTGAAAATATGGATATGGAAGAAAAATCTGACCATCAAGTTCTGATGGAGAGTGGTAGAGAACATGGATATGAAAAAGCCAACAATCACAAATCCATAAATTTGTGATGCTCTAAGGTACAATCTGATTCATTGGATATAAGGGCCCTAGAACAACATTTTTGGTTTTCAAGATCATTTCCCTAAAGTTGAAGAATTAGAATTATGAGAAATACTTACTTTATTTCGGTATAATCACACCGTTGTTCATGCCATGAACAATTTCCACTTCATCTCTTAAAGACAAAAAGTTGAATTTTTCATTCGTGAAGTTTTAGCAGATCGTGTGATAGAATGATGGGTCATTCCATATGTCTCAAACAAAAGGTTATAAAAAGTTTTAAAATATACATAAGTCTATATATAGTGATATTAAATGTATATGGTTCCAAAAATAGACTTATACTTCATAGATCATACCGCTTAATAAAATAAAACTAGTTTCTACAAACCAGGGACTTCCTGTAGGCCAGTTGTAGGCGATAAAGGTCTGCCGTACTTCAGTTGTGGGTTCGATTCCCACAGCCTTGTATGACGCGACGGGTTGTCGCCTGTAGAGACCCAAAGCTTGGCGTACATGGAAATTACATTACTTTTGTGGAATACTTAATACGTAACAAAAACAGACACACAAGGACCGTAATAGTTTAGTGTCTTTGGAAACTTGGAACATAATCTTCTAATCTTGGTGAAAGATCTTCAACATCTCCCATAAAGATCTTCCCTTTTTTTCTTAACAATAAAATTTCTTTATATCCTGGGGAAAATAAAACATATAAAGGGTGAGCTCAAATGCTATGTAAGGGTAAGTATAGAGAAAATAAAACAAACCATATACATTTGAACTTAAAAACACGAACATAATATTTAAACATCAAATTATTGAGCAATGACATAAAACATAGAAGTTCATAAGGAATAGATCATAATGGAACTTCAATCATGATAAAATGTCATGGGAATAAAACATTTAATTTTGGAAACCATTAAGCACATGTTATGATTTCCATATTAGCCAAGGCTTTGCTGCCAAGACCATCTTAGTGGACAAAGTCCCTTACTGAACCGGGTTTACTTGTCATTCCAGCCCTGTATTACTGAACTGGATTTACTTATCGTTTCATCCAGGTCTATCTCATGAGATATAAATATTTACCCAATGCATTGGAGGGAGATATAGGTCCCACCCATCTCGTAATGAAATCATTCTTACTTGTGCCACAACATAAACATAAATCATTCCTCATAACCCAAAGAATAAAATGGGTTTCATAAACATCATCCCATCATAACATAATCCATATAAAACAAATGGATATAATTTCATCATAAGAAAATTGAAACCATTTAAATCATATAGAACTTATACTTGAAACATACAAATATGAAATAATGTCATCTTATATGGAAAAATGGTTTTGATAAAACACTTAAAATGAATTCTTGAGGAAAATATCCTTTCTTCTTCAAAATCAATTTCTTTTCACAAAACATCATGAAATTTTAAAAGAAAGAGATTTTGTTGAAAATAGTCATGAAATATTTTTGAGGAGGCTTCATGAAAATAAGGATTTATAAAATCGTAAAAATCCTTTCATGTCGTATAAGTTAAAAAACACTCTTCTCGTACTTTTTCCAGAAAAGTCAAAAAGGTACCTCGTAATGTAAACAAAAGAAAGATTCCTTACATACCATGTAGTAAAAGTAAAAAATGTGTAAAAAGGACTTAAAACATTCATGAAACCATTTTTATAATGCAGTAACATGGATGGTAAATATAACCCCAGTGAATACTTACGAATAAACAATCTCGGATAAAAAGAAGATTGGAAAAGTTATCTCTTACCTTAGGTCTGATATGCTTCGTACGTATCCGAACCTCCTGTATAATGATTTAAATAATTTCATTGACTTATTAAAGAATCATATTTATTGTTATGATATCCTATATGGTTCACTGATGACTTTATATTACCCGTTCTTTTGTAAATCCCATGTTAAAGCAACGTTTTGGGTAAAATCATCTTATTTATCGTACGTGTTTGGACTTGTTGTTATTGATGTTATTATTACTTATATCATGATTTACTTACTTCCAGAATGTAAATCATGATTTATATATCATATATATTCATTATATATCCAGAATATAAATGTATTTATAATAGTACATAACATATGGAGGTAAGAAATGAAATGCACCGTTCATGGAGATGGTAAGCTGTACGTACGCATGAACGCTACTTTGATTTCTATTTGTTATTTTAATAGAATTAAAACATTATGATACATAGGTATATTATAATTATAGTATAATATCATTTATAATATCATTAACCACATCCTTTATACATCCCACATAAGGTATTAACGAATCACATCACTTTGAGGGGGCGGTAGTCCGCACTTCCTCAAATGAGATTATCGTATTTACTGATTATGGAAACCATAAAGGCTTGATATAATTGGGAATTAAAGAAGTATAAGGAAATCATAAAAATAATATATATTATATATAAATATAGTTCCATCATAATGGCCACCATGAGAGGCGGTAGGAGAAAATCGAACAATCATCTTTTCGTGAGGCGTTAGTTTGCCATCCACAGAAACATTATGTTCTTCATCCATTAGATGGATGAGTGTGTAAGTGTAGTTCAAATACATCCCATAACAACATCCTAGTATATTTAGGATACTGGTGTTTCTACAAAATAAATTATTAAAAAGATTTTAGGGGTTGGATAAGTAGAATAAAAGAAAACAACTTAAGAGAAACTGTTACCTTTAATTCGGGTAACTTCCTTTGGTTTGAACCAAAAGGACTTCTTGAAGTGCCTTCTGCCTAATGTAAGGCTTCTAGGGGGAAGAGAGGTATGTAGAGAGCTTAATTGGTCAGAGGTTGGACAAGCCAAATGGCTTGATAGGTGTGAGGAATTGGATAGAAATGATCTCCTTTTATAAGGGGGAGGAGGGGCTCTTTAGGAAAGAGTGAAAATATTATTTTATAATATAATTATATTCGGCTTCTAATGATCCAAAAATCATTATAGTTGAACATAAGATCAATCATGGTCTAAATATAATCATCCAATCAGAATTGGACATGTTTTGTATAATATTTTAATCATTATAATCTTATTTATTTAAATCATTTATCAATGAGGTAAACGCTGCATCATTATTGTGTCATAAATAATTTAATTCATTTGATGTATAAAAATTATGAATCAAACACCATGATGTAGGAAATGTTTTTTTCTTTCCAATGAATATTTATAGTCGAAAAGATAATTTATATATCCCCTTATAAAAATTAATTACTAAAATATTTTTGTTAATGTCAATTTTGTCTTTACATTAAATTAATTAATCTAATGTGTCATTGTCTTTCATAAGTGGCTCCATGGGGTCCCAAAATCTACCCAAGGATGCCAATGGTTGGCCATTACTCATCAAATAAGGTTTGGAAAATTGTTATGGTAATTTTGAATTATTATAATATTCTTTTAACCTTGAATTACCCTCTTTACCTTTAACCGCAGTAAATAAAAGTAAAAAGTTACTATTCACTAAATATTATTTTCATCTTATTGAACCACATTTTACTTCCTGATAAAAACCATGTATGTCAGATTTTTAAAATTCAATTCACAGAAGTGGTAAAATTTCATTTAAATGAAAGATTCAGTTTTTTTAACTACCACTAAGTGGTTTCACTATTCATCAAAAATTGAAGTTTTTCAGAAAAATACAAAAACTTCAGCCTAAGCTATATTTGATATTCCGAATTCAAAAATGATGTTCATTTTTTAAAATTCAAAATATAGAAGTTTCATTCATTAATTTTAAAATTAATTCCCGTTATCAAAACAAATAGCGTGTTTTTAAGAAATAATAACTATCAAAAGATCGACACTTGTTTATGTCCAATTTCAAAGTGAAATTAATTCCAATGACCAAAATTGAATTAAATGGTAAAAATATATTCTAATTACACTTTAAAACCAATTAAAAAGATAATCTTAGAATATAAATTATTGTGATGAAAAAAGTTGTTTTTAATTAAAATATAGCGTGTTTTTAATATTCATTAAAATATGAAATTTATCAGAATAATATGAAAAATTTATCCAAAGTAAATTTTTATATCCTGATTCCAAAGAAGAATTTTATTTTGTCAAATTGAACTTATAAACATGTCAAAAACTAGATTTAAAGTGGGTGCACCATCAAAAGGTGGCAAAACTGCATTTTTTTAAAAATACTTATTTTACCCGAAAAATTTATTTTATTCTCATACCATGTTCTAGAAAATGATTAAGATGAATAATAATGTTATAAAATTCAAAATTTAGTTAATACTATTCATAATAGCGAGTTCATAATAATATTATAATAATATATCTTTGTTTAGTGAAACCTGGTATTGCGTACAACACACGTTATCGATGAAGGTCGTGATTGCGTGTAATGCAAGCCAAGTCAGGGTTTTGTGTTGTGCAAGAATCCTTTGTTGTTTCGTATAACATAATCCAACCATATTTCATTTATACATTTAATATATATATATATACACACACTCAATGTTGCGTAGAATTACAACTATCAAACGAACTTGAAATTGTGTGTAACATAATCCAAGAATAGTGTTTCGTATACTATAAGCTAATACGGTGTTGCGTATAGAACAAGATAATCTTGGTGTAGCATAAAACACATGACATCAAATAAATTAAAAATAATACTTATCATAAAATCTCGGGGTGTTACATTCTACCCCCCTTAAAATGAATTTCGCCCTCAAAATTCGTCGGGGTTATAAATGGTTTAATACTTGAAAGTTTCTTTAATAGAAACCCACATTGTAAAAAGGAATACCAAAAATTAAATTTAAAAACCAAATTATGAAATGTAACGGTTACCCAATGTAACTCATCACTGGGTTTCCACATAGGAGAACATAGGTGATAATATGGATATGGAAGAGAAATATAACCATCAACTTCTGATGAAGAGTGGTAGAGGAAATGGCTATGAAAAAGCCAACAATCACAAAGCCATAAATTTGTGATAATATAAGGTAGCATCTGATTCATCAGATATAAGGGCACTAGGACAACATTTTTGGTTTTCAAGATCATTTCCATAAAGTTGAAGAATTTAAATTAGAATAAATACTTACTTTAATTCGATATAATCCCACCATTGTTCGTGCCTTGAACAATTTCCACTTCATCTCTTAAAGAAATGAAGTTGAATTTGTCATTCATGAAGTGTTAGCAGATCATGTGATAGAATGATGGGTCATTCCATCTATCTCAAACAAAAGGTTAGCAATAGTTATATACATTAGTCCATCTATCGTATATTGTTCTAAAAATGGACTTATACTTCATCTATCATACTGCCTAATAAAATAAAAATAGTTTCTACTAACCAGGGACTTCGTGTAGGCTAGTTTTAGGTAATAAAGGTCTGTCGCACTTCGGTTGTGGGTTCAATTCTCGCAACCTTGTCCGACGCGACGGGTTGTCGCCCGTCCTGCAGGTTGTCCTTTTTCTAAAACTATACTATTATAACATTCCAGAAATAATATCAAAAAAATTTCTATCCTTAAACAATACTATCTTATGTCCAACATAATCCATTTAAATCTTTAGGCTTATACATATGCCCAATCTCATAGTATAAAGAAAATGATTACTAGAAATTTCATCTATTGAACACGTGAATACCATCATTTATCCCCCATATATCATAAGATATATCTTGTTGGTCACATTCCAAACATGTGAATACCTTAATCATGTATTCTTTTGAAACATGAATTACCATAGAACCTTAGTAAAAACATGAGGGCTGTCAAAAGTTAAATCTTTCCACATACCAAAATCCAAATAATTCTATATACTCAAACCATGATATCACTTAGTCCATATATCAATCATGAGCTCATGAAGACTATAAAATAATTTATTTTCTCATTATCCCTTTATTATGCTCATATCATCTTCTTTCTAAATTATTTGAATCACTTTTCATGGTTACCAGTACCATATAATTATTGAAAACCTTAATAAATCAATACATAGATATTCCAATATTCCACAATACTATAAATTAGATTCCACAACATTATTTTGGAATCTCCTTACATAAACACATAATCATTCCACTACATCGTTGTCATACTCAACATTTCCAATAGTGATTGCATGTGACTTCCATTTATCATTTTCCTTATGTGGTTGCTCACGCTGATCATCATTAACCCTTGGATTAGGGCATTGATTAGCATAATGCCCCATTTCCTTGCACTTGAAGCATTGAAGTGTTGGTGGGGCGTTTTCTGTAGTCTCTTCATTATTCATATCATTAGCAACCCTTTTTCCATTACTTTGACACTCCCCTACTCAATGACCTTTTTTTCCACACATGAAACATTTTCTAGTACCTTTTAGACAATATCCACCATGCTTCTTTCCACACTTTGAGCATAAAGTAACATTCATCTTCTTTTCACCATTGTTCTGAGATTTTTCCTTGAACTCCATCTTTCTTTTCTTGTCAAAACCATGAGATGGATATGAAACACCAATTTCTAGTTCTACCTTGATATCACAATGCACAATTTCTTCATAGCTACTGAAGTCTCTTATAGCTAATTCCCTTCGAAGACATGGTTTTAATCCACTAAAGAATCGATCAACTTTACTTTCAGGTTGAATGATAAATCCAGATGCATACCTTGCAAGCCTTGTAAAATTCACCTTGTATATACCAACAGATTCATCATCCTTTTGCTTAAGTTCAAGAAACTCCTTCTCCATCTTTGTTCGAAGAATACTAGGGAATTACTTATTGAAAAATAAGTTCTTGAACTCATCCAATTCCATGAACTCAATTTCATCTCTTTGCCTCGTATTCTTGATAAGATTCCACCATTGATCAGCATCACCTTCCAAATATTATACTACTAAGATGACTTTATCATGCTCAGAACATTGTAGAACTGAAAATATCTTTTTAGTGGTATTAATCCAATGTTCATCCACTAATGGATCACAAGACCCGCTGAATAAAGGTGGACGCTGCATCATTAAGGATTCAACAGAATGTTGCTCCTTTCTCTGCTCATTTGGAAGTCAAAAATGATTCATAGCTTGTGTAAGTATTGGAATAATATTGTGCACTCCATCTCCCATAACATTGGTTTTTTTAGGAGGACAATCATTGCATCGTCCATTACATTGATCAACATAGTTCCATTGGGTTCCAGCCATCGTCTAAAACCCAAAAAGAATAGTGTGAGGAAAACATCATGATAGGGAAAACAACATAATAAAGGGGGAGTACCTTCCATATCTAACATCCTAGGTTTAATTCTAATATCATTACCATAATTCTAGCACTATAACCTATACATATACTTAACCTTAGGGACATCCCTAGACATACCTTAGAAATATCTCTAGAGATCTCACTAAAGTTTTCACATCCTAGTTTCTAAATATTGACTAAACTTTTCCTCTGATACCAACTGTAGAGACCCAAAGCTTGGCATACATGGACATTACATTACTTTTGAGGAATACTTAATACATAACAAAAACATACACACAAGGACCGTAATAGTTTAGTGTCTTTGGAAACTTGGAACATAATCTTCTAATCTTAGTGAAAGATCTTCAACATCTCCCATAAATATCTTCCCTTTTTTTCTTACCAATAACCTTTGTTTATATCCTGGGGAAAATAAAACATATAAAGGGTGAGCTCAAATGCTCAGTAAGGTTAAGTATGGAGAAAATAAAACAAACCATATAAATTTGAACTTCAAAACATGAATATAATATTTAAACATCAAATTCTTGAGCAATGACATAAAACATGGAAGTACATAAGGAATAGATCATAATGGAACATCAATCATGATAAAATAGCATGGGAATAAAACATATAATTGTGGAAACCATTAAGCACATGTTATGATTTCCATATTAGCCAAGGCATTGCTGCCAAGACCATCTTAGTGGACAAAGTCCCTTACTGAACCGGGTTTACTTGCCGTTCCAGCTCTGTATTACTGAACCGGATTTACTTGTCGATTCATCCATGTCTATCTCATGAGATATAAATATTTACCCAATGCATTTGAGGGAGATATAGGTCCTACCAATCCCATAATTAAATCATTATTACTTGTGCCACAACATAAACATAAATCATTCATCATAACCCAAAGAATAAAATGGTTTTCATAAACATCATCCCATCATAACATAATCCATATAAAAAAATGGATATCATTTCATTATAAGAAAATTGAAACCATTTAAATCATAGAGAACTTATACTTGAAACATAAAAATATGAAATAATGTCATCTTAGATGGAAAAATGGTTTTGATAAAACACTTGAAATTAATTCTTGAGGAAAATATCCTTTCTTCTTCAAAATCAATTTCTTTTCACAAAACATCATGCAATTTTAAAAGAAATATATTTTGTTGAAAATAGTCATGAAATATTTTTGAGGAGTCTTCATGAAAATAAGGCTTTATAAAACCATAAAAATCCTGGCATGCCGTATAAGTTAAAAAACATTCTTCTCGTACTTTTTCCGGAAAAATCAAAAAGGTACCTCGTAACATAAACAAAAGAAAGATTCCTTACATACCATGTAGTAAAAGTAGAAAATGGGTAAAAATGACTTTAAACATTCATGAAACCATTTTTAGAAGGTAGTAACATGGATGATAAATATTACCCTAGTGAATTCTTATGAATAAACAATCTCGGATAAAAAGGAGATTGGAAAAGTTATCCCTTACCATAGGTCCAATATGCTTTGTACGTATCCAAAACTCCTGTATAATGATTTAAATAATGTCATTGACTTATTACAGAATCATATTCATTGTTATGAAATCCTATATGGTTCACTTATGACTTTATATTACCCGTTCTTTTGTAAATCCCATGTTAAAGCAACGTTTTGGGTAAAATCATCTTATTTATCGTATGTGTTTGGACTTGTTGTTCTTGATGTTATTATTACTTATATCATGATTTAATTACTTTAAAAATGTAAATCGTGATTTATATATCATATATATTCATTATATATCCAGAATATACATGTATTTATAATACTACATAACATATGGAGGTAAGAAATGAAATGCACCGTTCATGTAGACGGTAAGCCGTACGTACGCATGAATGCTACTTTCATTTCTATTTAATATTTTAATAGAATTAAAACATAATGATACATATATATGTTATAATTACAGTATAATATCATATATAATATCATTAACCACATCCTTTATACATCCCACATAAGGTATTAGCGAATCACATCACTTTGAGGGGGCGGTAGTCCGCACTTCCTCAAATGAGATTATCGTATTTACCGATTATGGAAACCATAAAGGCTTGATATAATTGGGAATTAAAGAAGTATAATGAAATCATAAACATAATATGTATTATATATAAATACAGTGCCATCATAATGGCCACCATGAGAGGCGGTAGGAGAAAATCGAACAATCATCGTTTCGTGAGGCGTTAGTTTGCCATCCACAAAAACATTATGTTCTTCATCCATTAGATGGAGGTGTGTGTAAGTGTAGTTAGAATCCTTATCATAAAAACATCCTAGTATATTTTGGATACTGTTGTTGCTACAAAATAAAGGATTAAAAAGAGTTTAGGGGTTGGATAAGTAGAATAAAAGAAAATAACTTAAGAGAAACTCTTACCTTTAATTTGGGTAACTTCCTTTGGTTTGAACCAAAAGGACTTCTGGAAGTGCCTTCTGCCTAATGTAAGGGTTCTAGGGGGAGGAGAGGGAGGTATAGAGCTTAATTGGGTAGATGTTTGACGAGCCAAATGGCTTGAGAGGTGTGAGGAATTTGATATAAATGGTCTCCTTTTATAAGGGGGAGGAGGGGCTCTTTAGGAAAGAGTGAAAATGTTATTTTATAATATAATGATATTCAGTTTCTAATGGTCCAAAAATCATTATAGTGAAATATAAGATGACGCATGGCCGAAATATAATTATCCAATCAGAATTGGACATGTTTTGGATAATATTTTAATCATTATAATCTTATTTATTTAAATCATTTATTAATGAGGTAAACACTGCATCATTATTGTGTCATAAATAAT
This sequence comes from Viscum album, assembly GCA_963277665.1. Taxonomy (NCBI): domain Eukaryota; kingdom Viridiplantae; phylum Streptophyta; class Magnoliopsida; order Santalales; family Viscaceae; genus Viscum; species Viscum album. The sequence goes on along the minus strand of OY728151.1, from coordinate 100,652,357 downwards.
TTAATTAATTTGATGTCTAAAAATTATGAACAAAATACCATGATTTAGGAAATATTTTTATATTTTCAATGAATATTTATAGTCGAAAATATAATTTATATATACCCTTATAAAAATTAATTACTAAAATATTTTTGTTAATGTCAATTTTGTCTTTACATTGAATTAATTAATCTAATGTATCATTTTCTTTCATAAGTGGCTCCATGGGGTCCCAAAATCTACCCAAGGATTCCCATGGTCGGCCATTACTCATACAATAAGGTTTGGACAAGTGTTAAGGTAATTTTTAATTATTATAATATTATTTTAACCTTGAATGACCCTATTTACCTTTAACTGTAGTAAATAAAAGTTACAAGTTACTATTCACCAAAAATTATTTTCATCTTATTGAATCACATTTTACTTCTTGACAACAACCATGTATTTTGGATTTTTGAAATTCAATTCACAGAAGTGGTAAAATTTCATTTAAATGAAAGATTCGGTTTTTTTAACTACCACTAAGTGATTTCACTATTCATCAAAAATTGAAGTTTTTCAGAAAAATACCAAAAATTCAGCCTAAGCTATATTTGATATTCCAAATTCAAAAATGATGTCCATTTTTCCAAATTCAAAACATAGAAGTGGAATTAATTAATTTTAAAATTAATTCCCGTTATCAAAATAAATAGCGAGTTTTTAAGAAATAATAAGTATCAAAAGATCGACACTTGTTTATGTCCAATTTCCAAGGGAAATTAATTCCAATGACCAACATTGAATTAAATGGTAAAAATATATTCTAATTACACTTTAAAACCAATTAAAAAGATAATCTAACCATATAAATTATTGCGATGAAAAAATTTGTTTTTAATTAAAATATAGCGTGTTTTTACTATTCATTAAAATATGAAAGTTATCAGAATAATATGAAAATTTTATCCAAAGTAAATTTTTATATCCTAATTCCAAAGAAGAATTTTATTTTGTCAAATTGAACTTATAAACATGTCAAAAACTAGATTTAAAGTGGGTGCGTCATCAAAAGGCGGCAAAACTGCATTTTTTGAAAAATACTTATTTTACCCGAAAAAATTATTTTATTCTCATACCATGTTCTAGAAAATGAGTAAGATGAATAATAATGTTATAAAATTAAAAATTTATTTAATACTATTCATAATGGCTAGTTCATAATAATATTATAATAATATGTCATTGTTTAGTGAAACTCGGTATTGCGTACAACACACGCTATCAAGGAAGGTCGTGATTGCGTGTAATGCAAGCCAAGTCAGGGTTGCGTGTTGTGCAAGACTCCTTTGTTGTTTTGTATAACATAATCCAACCATATTTCATTTATATATTTAATATATATATATACACACACACTCAATGTTACGTTGAATTACTACTATCAAACGAACTTGAAATTGTGTGTAACACAATCCAAGAATAGTGTTGCGTATACTGTAAGATAATATAGTGTTTCTTATACCACAATATAATCTTGGTGTAGCATAAAACACATGAAATCAAATAAATTAAAACGAATACTTCTCATAAAATCTCAGGGTGTTACATCGCCCGTCCTGCAGGTTGTCCTTTTTCTAAAACTACATTATAATATCAAAAAAGTTCTAGCCTTAAACAATACTGACTAATGTCCAACATAATCCATTATAATCTTTAGTCTTATCCAAAATACTTCTGTCCAAGCTCATAATATAAAGAAAACAATTACTAGAAATGTCCTATGTTGAGCATGTGATTACCATCATTTATCCCCCATATATCATACGTTATATCTTGTTGTGAATACCTTAATCATGTATTCTCTTGAAAAATGAATTCTCATTGAACCTTAGTGAAAACATGAATGCTGTAAAAAGTTAACTCTTTCCACATACCAAAATCCCAAAAAATTTATATACACAAACCATAATATCACTTTGTCCTTATATCAGTCATGAGCTCATGAATACTATCAAATATCTCATTATCTTCTTATCATTTTATTATGCGCATATCATCTACTTTCCAAAAATATCTGAATAACCTTTCATGGTTACCGGTACCATTCATAATATACTTTCAAAAACTTAAGTAAATATGACAATGTAACAATCCTTAGATTTTTCTTTATTCCATAGTACCATACATTATTCTTGATAAACATACAATCTTTCCACAACCTTCTTAAACCACTGACTGAGCCTCATCATTTCTTTCATCTCATATATCATTTGTAGTCTCTTCATCATCATCAACATAAATACTACCCATATGACCATGCTAATTCTCTTTATGAAATTTTCCCTTAGAGCATTGGTTTGCATAATTCTCATACATTCCACATTTAAAACATTTAATCATCGTTGATGTCGTAGCAATACCATTATCCTTGTCCATGGTGTTAACTGAACCTTTTCCTTTGCACTTACTGGATTTGTGTCCTTCTTTTCCACACCCAAAGCATCTTCCAGTTCCTTTGAAACATTCTCCCTGATGTCTCTTCCCACATTATTTATATGAGGGAAATTTAACTTTCTTTCCTCTATGATCATCATGAAACTTCATCTTTCTCTTATTAGCTGAGTCGGGAAACTTAACAAAGTTGAGATTATTGATCATCTTATGAGATTTATGATTAGGTATAATAATGATGTTTGGACTTCCAAATCCTATTTAATTTGGTTTCTCATGAATAATTTCATTCCATTGTCCATCATATCCTCCATTATCGTGAATCTTCTTGTTTCCAGCTATTTTCTAAAACCCAAAAAGAATAGTGTGTGAGGCCTAAATCATAATCAAGGGGGAGTAACTTCAACATCAAACATCATAGGTTTAATTCTAATATTTTTACCATAATTCTAGGACTATAACCTATACTTATACGTAACCTTAGGGATATCCCTAGACTTATCTTAGAAATATCTCTAGGGATCTCACTAAAGTTCTCGCATCCTAGTTTCCAAAGGTTGACTAAACCTTTCCTCTAATACCAGCTGTAACGGTCTGTAATTACTTCTAGTGGACTATAATTGATACCTATCAAGGAACTCCATGGGCGGCTACACCCCCTAGGCGGGAGACACCACCATCCCTAGTGGCAACCATTTCCTCATGAAGCCCTTGGGCGGAGAGCCATGCTTCGTCCAATGCTCACATGTGAGAGTTCCCAAGGATCAGATTCATTCCTACCTCTTTTGCCTCTGATACCAACTGTAGAGACCCTAAGCTTGACTTACATGGACATTACATTAATTTTGAGGAATATCTAATACATAAAAAACCAACACTCAAGGACCGTAATAGTTTAGTGTCTTTGGAAACTCGAAACATAATCTTCTAATCATGGTGAAAGATCTCCAGCATCTCCCATAAAGATCTTCCCCTTTTGTTTTCTTACCTAAAAAACTTTCTTTATATCATGGGGAAAAGAAAACATATAAAGGGTGAGCTCAAATGCTTAGTAAGGGTAAGCATGGAGAAAATAAAACCAACCATATAAATTTGAACTTAAAAACATGAACATAATGTTTAAACTTCAAAATCTTGAGCAATGAAATAAAACATGGCAGTACGTAAGGCATAGATCATAATGAAACATCAATAATGATAAAATAGCATGGGAATAAAACATTTAATTGTGGAAAAACATTAATAACATGATATGATTTCCATAGTATCCAAGGCATTGCTTCTAAGACCATCTTAGTGGACAAAGTCCCTTTCTGAATCGAGTTCACTCCTCATTCCAGTCCTGTATCACTGAACCGGATTAACTTACCGTTCCAGCGATGTCTATCTCATGAGATATAAATCTTTACCCAATGAATTGGAGTGAGATATAGGTCCCACCCATCTCATAATGAAATAATTCTTACTTGTGCCACAACATAAACATAAATAATTCATCATAAAACAAAGAATCAAATGGGTTTCATAAACATCATCCCATCATAACATAATCCATATAAAAAATGGATATTATTTCATCATAAGAAAATTAAAAACATGTAAATCATAGATAAATTATACTTGAAACATAAACATATGAAGTAATATCATCTTAGATGGAAAATGGTTTTGATAAAACACTTGAAATAAATTCTTGAGGAAAATATCCTTTCTTATTCAAAATCATTTTCCTTTCACAAAATGTCATGAAATTTTAAAAGAAAGGGATTTTTTTGAAAATATTCATGATATCTTGTAGAGTAAGCTTCATGTAAATAAGGCATTATAAATCCGTAAAAATCTGTTCATGCCATATAAGTTAAAAAACATTCTCCTTGTACTTTTTTCGGAAAAGTCAAAAAGTACCACGTATGATAAACAAAAGAAATATTCCTTACATAACACAAAGTAAAATTCAAAGAGGGGTAAAATTGACTTTAAACATATATTGAAGAATATTAAACACTTTATGTAAAACATTTTTATGGACATGGATGAAAAATATAACGCCAATAAATACTTACGAATAAACAATCTCTGATAAAAATGAGATTGGAATAATTATCCCTTACCTTATGTCTGATATGATTCGAATGTATCCGGACCTCCTGTATTATGATTTAAATAATGTTATTCACTTATTAAAGAATCATATTCATTATTATGATATCATATATGGTTCGATTATGACTTTATAATACCCGTTCTTTTATAAATTCCTTGTTAAAGCAGCGTTTTGGGTAATATCATTTCATTTATCGTACGTGTTTCGATTTGTTGTTCTTGATATTATTATTACTTATATATTGATTTAAATACTTCCAGAATGTAAATAATGATTTATATATCATATATATTCGTTATATACATATATATAATAGATATATGAATGAAATAAAGTACACCGTTCATAGAGACGGTAGGCCGTACGTATGCATGAACGTTGTTTTCCTTTCCTTATTGACTTGAATGGAATTAAGTAGATGACATACATATATATATATATAAATAAATCCAATAGCATTATTATGTAATATATTTCATGATTACTTATTATTTATACTTCATAATCATTCTTGAATGGCTAACATGGAGAATGAATCTCATCACGTCGTGGAGACGGTAATCCGTACGTACGCACGAGCGATGATATCATTTGCATAATTATTGAATTGAATTGGGGTGGATGATATAATATCTCAGAATTATTATTATTTTATAATAACTATATATATTAATTCTTCACACCATTATACCCATCCAAGTAAGGTGGTGGTGGAAAAACAGATTACACCACAGCGTGGAGACGGTATTCTGTACGTACGCACGCGCGGTGATTTCGTTTTCCGTAGGATGGATAGAAGGTGAAATAGGGTTGTTTAATATTTATAATAACATATCATTATATAATTAATACTAATTTTATTACTTTATAATGAAACAACTAAAGAAGAATAAGTTGAAAAATAAAGAAACTTGAAAGAATCGGTAGAAGAGATTACCTCTTTCTCGATGCACCTCCTTTATACTTCTTCTTACGGAACTAGAGTTGGTCTTTTGAGAATACCAGAACCTCTATGATGTAACTAGAGAGGTTTAAAAGAGTAATTTTTAGGGGTTGTCCGAGCTTCAAGGCTCAAAAGGGTGTGAATACAAGAGGGAAGGGGTGCCCTTTTTATAAGGGAGGAGAGGGGCACCTTGGGAAAACATAAAATATTATTTTATAATAAATTCATATTCACTTTTTAATAGCTCCAAATTGATTTATTTCGAAGCTAAGGTGGGTATGGGTCTAAATCCTCTCGGCCAATAGGTTTTAGACAAGTTTAGGTTACTATTTTATCCTTATCATTTAGATTTAACTCTAAGTTAAATAATTTAACTTTTACCGTGTCTTTTTGTTTTCTTACACTATATGGTTAATAAACATATTATAACAAGACAAACGAGCCCCAAGTGGTTCATTATTAATATATATATCCTTATCTAATTCATTTTTCTGAAATTTAGATTTTTAAGAATAAAATAACAATTAATAATATAATATTTGTTTTAAAAACTATTTTAGGTCAATTTTGACACTATTTGGTACTTGATTTTAGTGAAAATCATAATAGCTTGATTAGTTAGTAAAGAGTTAATTAAATAAATACTAACATGAAATATTAACCTATAAAAGTATTGTAATTGATAAAAAGTCTAAAATTACATTTATTTGGGTATTTATAACATCAATTATGTTAATATTTCATTAATGTGGTAATTACTGCATCATCATTGTGTCATAAATAAATTAAATTATTTAATGTCTAAAAATTATAAATAAAAAACCATTATGTAAGAAATATTTTTATCTTTCTAATTAATATTTATAGTCTAATTTATCTTATGTATAACCCTATAGTAAAAATGTTTTAGTTATTAAACTTTGATTTTAACTATTTTAATTCTTATTTAAATAAAATAATAATAAATGTCCTAATCTCATCCAAGTGGACCTAAAGGGTAATATTTTATTCCTAAGGTTGTTTTTGGTCGAATTACACTTATCCAAAATAATTAGTACATGTTTTAGGGTAATAATAATATCATTTTTACCCTTAATTACCTTATTTACTTTTAACCGTGGTAAATAAAAATAAAAAGTTACTATTCACCAAAAATTAATTTCATCTCATTGAACCACATTTTACTTACTAATATCAATCGTGTCTCTCGAATTTTTTAAATTCCACTCATAGAAGTGGTAAAATTATGTTTTATGTAAATTTGCAAATTCTCCTAGGAGGTGGGTAAAAGACGGTGAAAAGTTCAATAAAAAAATTTTATATCTAAAATTATTATAAAATGACTCCAATGAATTAAATTGAACTTATATAGGTATTATTTATCTATTTTGACCTAAAATAAATTTAAAAAAAATAAATAATTATTTAAATAAAAATTCGGTTTTCAAATAGTAACTCAATGTTTTCACTGTTCATCAAAAATTGAAAGTGTTCAGAAAAATACCAAAAATTCACCCTAGGATAATTTCGATATTCCGAATCCAAAAATGAAGTCCATTTTCAAAAATAAAATTTTAAAAAGTGGGTATTACTATTCATTACCGCTAGTTCATAATAATATTATAACAATATCTCATTTAGTGAAACTCGGTATTGCGTACTACACATGCTGTCGAGGAAGGTCGTGATTGCGTGTAATGAAATCCAAGTCAGGGATACGTGTAGTGAAAGTTCCTTTGGTGTTGCGTATATCATAATCAAAACTTATTTCATTTATACATTAAACAAAATCTATACCTAATGTGGCGTAGAATAATTCCCACAAAACAAACTTGAAATTGTGTATAACATAAGCCAAGAATAGTGTTGCGTATACTGCAAGATAATACGGTGTTGCGTATAGCACAAGCTAATTTTGGTGTAGCGTACAACACAAGACATCAAAGTAATTAAAAATAATATTTCTCATAAAATCTCGGGTTGTTACACCCTGGATGCCAATAGCCACCCTCACCTCGTAAAGATGAGTGACGGGGTTCTAAAATAAATTAGTTCTAAGAATGAAGAAATAAAGTTTACTCATTCTGAGATGACCAGGTCCGCGGTTATTTCATAGCTTCCTTGAATTGGAACTTTCTCTGGCTACTGGATCCAAAGTGATCTAATGAAGTGGGTCTCGACAACCATCCAAAAAAATTTCCCTATCACCAGATACTAGGAGACACCATCCAGAAATTCTTCGTTTTCAAGGATCTTCTACAAAAGATGGTGGATTCCGAGCAAGTTAATTTGGGCCCACTGCCAGTAGAAGTGGCCTAAGTTTCCACCTTGGACTTAAGAGAGGAATAGGAACGGAAAACAATTTTCTGTAAGAAGGAGAAAAAGTTTGACAATTGGATGACTCGAAATACCATCAATCAAGTTAATGGAATTCTCTACGTGCAGTTGAGATAACTAACCATGCCCCCAAAAGTTCCCAATACAACACAGTCTTCCTCCTCAGCCCCACCGCCCTCTAAAGACCAGAAGGGAAAAAATTATGAGGAAGAAGATGGGATGATACCAAATCCAAATTCAGTGTTGACCCTTTCGGACATCATTATAGAAAACTTGGTACAACGGGCACCTCCCTACCAAACGGAACAATGGGCACTACCCCGCCAAACTGTACAACGAGCACCACCCCGCCAAATGGTACAATGGGCACTTCCCTACCAAACGGCACCATTAGAAGGAGATAGTCAGATAGAAACATTGTCAAATCAAGAACTAATATTTGGATCCATTAATTTCATTCACCTGATGGACCCTTTATTGTATGGAGACTACACCATGAACCCCAATTACCCATGCCCAACCGGAGAGCCGGAGGAATAGGCTACAGAGACCGGAGGCTTCCTGGAAGGCACGATCATGGAAGGCATCAATTTCCCAGCCACGCCATAAATCAGACTGTTAACATCGCGGAAACTCATGGAAGGACCCTCTGGTAGACACAAGAAGGACCGGAATTCTCCTCTTCCCCCATTGGAAGAAATCCAAATCTAGTTACCCTGGAATATCCATTAGGGGAAGAACAAATATCAAATTGCATGAGGCATACAGTAGGACCAGTTCGTCCAACAATGGAAAAGACCGTAGCACCTCCAACCCCTGTTACAAAGGTTGAACCCTCTACATCCAAATCCCAAACCCCTAAAGTGTCTGTGAAAGAGAAACCCCAAGCTGGGAAGTGCTGACCTTTAGAGAATAATTAAGATATTCTAAAGTATCTGGCTTCAGTACCAGCAAAACTGTCAATCCTGGATGTGTTAAGTCTATCCAAAGATCTTATGGAGGCACTCATCAAAGCCTTAATAAGTCCTTAGGAGTTTGAGGATGAATTTGAAAAGGCTGAAGTCTATCGAATGGAGACCAGTCCCTAAGAATTTCATGTCATCGTCTCCTCCACAAACAGGGATGAAGATACCATCATGTAAGGGCACATAAAACCCTTATATGTGTCTAGAAATATAAATGGAATTGATTTATGGATAATCTTCATCGAAAATGGATCTAGAGTCAACCTAGTCCCACTGTGAACACTTCTTCGACTGGGCTATGATGAAGACAGCTTGACACCCTATACTACAACTCTACTAGGATATGAAAAAAGTGAGAAAAAAATATTGGGACGAATCAAGATTAAAATATGGATCAAAGACCTCATGTTAGATTCTGAGTAACTAGTAGTAAAAAAAGTAAGGCCTTCAACTTCCTTTTAGAATGGCCCTAGCTGCATCAGCACAACGCAATTCTGTCATCATACCATTAGTGTGTCAAATATTTCACTAATGGGAAAAATAGGACATTGCATGCCGATAAATCCCTATTTGAGTCCTATGAATCACATTATATCGACACAGGGTTCCATGAATCGGAAGAAAAACATTTTTCGGCCAATGATATTGATTGGATTACTTCCCCGAATGGATTGAAAATAGCTCTCACCAACCCCCTCTAGCAGATTGGGGTAGAGTATGTATCACCCATCAACCAAGTTGAATGTACAAGTGAATGTCTGGATGTAGACTCAATTTTCTGCATGGTCTCTGTTATGGAAACCAAGCCCAAAGACATAGAAAAGAGGGCTGACTCCCATTATGTCTGGAAAATCCCTATCAGTGATGCTCCCATCCCATCCTCAGAACCTCAATCTACCCCCGCCTCACACCCTAAGGAAAACAATGATTTCTCTCCCAAAATTGGAGAGTTATTCTCAAAACTCCTCTCTCCATCAGAGGAGGGAGATGATGAAGATGATGATGATGATGATGATGATGATGATAAAGAATAAGAAGAGAAAGAAGACCTCAAATATTCCCCTCCTACATTTGAAGAAGGTTTCTCCACCATAATCGATAAACTTAGGGAGATAACCCTGGGAACCGAAGATGACCCACAACCCACTCTGATCAGTGTGGTTATGCCTGTTGTAGAGCAGGAGGCATACACCACCTTCCTAAAAAAGAATCGAGATGTTATTTCCTGGAACTACACTGAAATTTTAATCCTTGATCCTAAGGTCTCCATTCATCATCTGGGATTACTAGAAGATTACTGGGGCTATAAGCAGTCATCCAAAAGGACCCACCTGATGCATGCTTCCAAAATAAAGGCTGAATTTGACAAGTTGATTCAACACAACTTTATACGGGAGCTCCAACATCTGATCTTGATAGCAAACACAATCCCTATCAAAAATAAGAACATACATATTAGAATCATCATTGACTTTACGGACTTTAATCAGAGTTTCCCAAAAGAAGATTTCTCGATCCCGATCACAGAATTCTTGATCGATGCAGCAGTCATATATGAAGCCCTCTCTTTCATGGATGGCTATTCTGGATACAATAAAATCTAGATGGCCCAAGGAAATGAAGAAGTTACCTCCTTTAGAGTCTCTCAGGGAGTGATCTATTATAAATTTATGACCTTTGGTCTAAAGAATGTTGGTTCCACATATAAGCGTGCCATAAATTGCATCTTCAATACCTTCTTGGGAAATTTCATCGAGTGTTATGTTGATGATTTAGTGTTTAAATCGTGACATTTCTCAAACCACCTAGTTGATCTTGAAACTATCTTCAATAAATTTTGGCAACATAGTTTAAAGATGAATCCCCTAAAATGTGCCTTTGGTATTTCCTCTAGAAAATTCCTTGGCTTCATCGTACGCCATCGCATCATCAATGTCGACCTTGAGAAGACAAAATCTATCCTTGGAATGTCCCCACCTCACAACCTCACTGAGTTGAGAGGTCTCCAGGGTAACCTCTTCTATATTAAATGCTTTATATCCAACCTAGTAGGTAAATTTTTACCTTTCACCAGGCTCATGATGAAAGGAGTTACGTATGAGTGGGATAATGATTTACAGGAATCATTTGACAAACTTAAAAGATATCTTCTATGAATGTCGGTGATGATGCCACCAGTTTGGGGGAGACCACTCAATTTTCACATAACCGCCTTAGAACAGTCATTAGGAACCTTCCTCTCATAGAAGAATAATGTTGGCAGAGAGAAAAACCTCTATTACCTCAGCTAAATAATGATTTATGCTGAAACTCAGAATTTAAAAATTAAAAATAACTACCTAGACCTAATCTTTACATTCTGAAACTCATTCATTACCTGCGGCACCATGAGGTCCATCGGGTCTCCCACTACAACCCACTCAAATACATCATCAAACCTTCCATTCTAAATGGCTTCCTATCATGATGGGTGGTCATCCTACAATAGTTTTACATATGGTACGTTCCCTAGAAGTCCATTAAAGGATACGAGTTAGTAGACTTCCTAGTCGAGAAACCCTCAGACGAAACAACACTATTTGATGCCGAACTTCTGGATGAAGAAGTGTTTTCTGCCCAGGAGAATCCCTAGACATGGAAAATGTACTTTGACGGTGCCTCCCTAATCCCAATAGGGAAAAGGATAGAGGATCCCAAGCTCAACAAAGTGGGGCTTGGAATTATACTCTTATCTCCCAAAAATGCCATCCTTCCTTACTCTTTCCTTCTTTTATAAGGGTGTACAAATAATGAAGCAGAACATCAGGCCCTCATTACAGGCCTAGAACTAGCACTTCGTGTTCAATCCAAACAACTAAAAATAAAGGTTGATTTGGAGCTAGTCATTAAACAGGTCAGTGGTGAATACGCCATTAAGAAAGAAGTATTGATTCCCTTGATGAACCATGTTTGGGAACTGATGGCAGAATTTCCATCAGAACCAATGTTGACTTATATCCCCCAGTCACAAAATTTCCAAGATGACACTTTGGAAAATGCATCCATAGCCTTGTCTGATCGAGATCGGGGTTAAATGGTCATTTTCATTGCCCATGACCATATGGTATTTCCATTCATCCAGAGCGGTACGAAGGATATTGATGAAATTAGACTCGTTTATGAGCCTTATGGTCACACCACCATCTGGATGTCACCCATTGAAAATTACCTTTGAAATGGAGAACTCCCACTAAATAGGGCTGTAAGAGAATAAGTCTGAAGATAGGTAGACAATTTTTCCTTCTACAATAGGGTAAACCAAGAAAATATTCTCAACAAATGAGGCCTTGATAGTGTGCTTATTAGATGCATTGATGGAGAAGATACTGCTTCCATCATGAAAGAAGTGCACACCAGAGCTTTTGGAGAGCACCAATTAGCAACCAAGCTCTCTCACCAAATATGAAGGCTTGGGTATTACTGGCCCACTATGATACAGGATTGTGCCATATTCACCAAGAAGTTCCATTCCTGCCAAGTTCATGCCAATTTCATTCACCGACCCCCCAGATTTACTTCATACAACTATGTAATCTTGTACATTCACTTCCTGGGGGTGAATTTTTTGGGACCGTATCCTCCCTCCATAGCCAGACAATTCAAGTTCATACTCACAGCGATCGACTTATTTTCCAAATGGGTCAAAGCCATAACCCTTAAATAAGTCGGGGTGAAAAACATTTCTATATTTGTGAAGGCCAACATCATTACTAGATTTGGCATCCCTCATAAAATATTGATGGACAATGGCACCAAATTCTTTTCTATTGAGTTGTAAAAGTAATATCAGGATTATGGAATCAAATCCAACCATTCATCTCGCTACCACGCGGTGACCAATGGGAAGATAGAGGCTTTTAACAAGACTTTTTCCAACATACTCCAAAATATGGTTGATAAGGATAAAAAATCATGCCCAGAAAAGATCCTTTATGATTTTTGGGCTTACCAGAACACGACCCACACTGCTACCCAGACAACCCCGTACTCACTAGTATACCGGGCAGAGGAGGTTTTGACTATCAAAATCCAAGTTCCATCACTTCGTGTGGCTATTTGAGATCAAATGTCCATGGATGAGAAATCCTAGAGATGGTTTGATGAGTTAGAGAAGCTAGATGAAAAAGGATGCACACTCTGCACTATTTGGAAATCTACCAAAATTGGATTGCATGAGCCTTCAATAAAAATGAATGCCTTCGATCTTTACTTGAAGGAGAAATGGTGTTAGTACTTAGAACCCTGATGATAGTCGAGAAGAAGCCACCAAAACATGAACCAAAGTGGGAAAGATCATATTTCTTACATAGGGTCTATTCCAATGGAGCATACACCCTAATATCAATGGACAGACAGCTCATCACGGCTCTCACAAATGTGATGTTCTTAAAGAAGTAATTTGTGTAGTAGCATCCCCCCAGATGTCAAGGTCCAAACTCTAAAACCCTAAACTATGAGTGATTTTCCTGATCACATGTTGTTAAATTGTATGGTATTAGTCTATGAAACATGGTATTGAACCATGACTCCAAGGTCCAAGCTCTATGACCATAAACTATGAGTTATAATACCCATATTCCATGGTTTAAACTCTAAGACCCTAAACTATGAGTCATTGTCCTTTCCACGTGATGTTAAACTGTAAGGAACTCATCCCTAAAACATTAAATTAAACTTTGAATTCAGTCCTTGTTGTAAGACATTAAACTACATGGAACAAATAATCCTAATCACATGACAATAAACTACAAGATCCTTTACAAAAATATGTATGGATTGATTCCCACTCATTAGTGGGATACGTAGCGACGCCTCAAACCTCGATCTTGGACCATCCCCACAAAAAAATTCTTCCATCATTCCCTCTATCTCCCAAAATTTGTAAGGTAAACCCTTATCACTCCTTGTTTCTCACATCGAGTGTAACTCATGTGAGATTAGGATTAGTGGTAGGGATTCTCTTATGAAAGAAAATTATAGGGAAATATGGTAGACATATCACCTGTTGCAAAGGAAAAAAATGACATCACATGTCCTCACAAATGGACCAATCCAAATCAGTACAAGTAACATTCAGAACTATGTACGGCTTGATTCCTTCCCTTGCATGATATGTAGTGATGCCCGGATTTGGCATCCCAGACCAGCCATCATCATAAAACAAATGCCCTAAAATGCCCCTACACATTGAGAAAAATTTTATAGGGAACATTAAGAACTCTGTGTGGCTTGATTCCTTCCCTTGAAGGATATGTAGTGATGCCCAGATTTGAAATCCTGGCCTAGCCGCCATAAAAAATGACCCTTTCCCCATGCATAGGTCAGACTTTTATGGGGAGTCCATGAAAGGTCCTAATCATATGATGATAAAATATGACATTTTAAAGAGTTTTTTGTGTTCTAGTTCTCAGTTACACGAGATCCCGCACATTCCCCCCACTCATGAGAAGTCAAAAGATCATGATTCCCCCTATACATATGAGTTTGGTCTATGTGGAAGCTCCAATAGTTCACAGTTAACCATGTTCTGGGTATTCTTTACATTCCCAGGCACACCATTCCCATTTTTCAAAATCCATACCCCTGGAAAACTTGGATCCCCATAATCATTCAAGGCTATCTGAGACGGAAGGCTAGTTTCCTGCGAAAACCTTTGATTGACTTTGCACATCGTTCCCCAGAGGCTCTAAATATGTTTCCCACACAAATGGCCATCAATCAAACGAAAATTCATCCCCTGGAGAGTCCTCTCCCATCTCAGTATGCCCAATGGATTCCAAGCCCTATTTCATTCCTCCTGATTCAAGTTGTCGTTGGGACTATAGTTTACAACTTCTATCATCACTCACGTCTAAGGAACTCCAGGATATCCTAATTGCGATTAACTCAAAACTATTAAATATATTTGCGATAGCATAATCATCCTCACTACATGACTCTAAACTGCATGGAATCATGTCCTCACCACAAGACATTAAACTACAAGTCCAAAATCGTCTTTATTGTACGGCGTTAAACCGTATAACAATGGTTTAAGCCTAAATTTCTCTCTGATGTTGATTTCTATATTATTAGGAAATGAAACAAAATCCTCATAATCCCTTATTTCTCACACTGAGCATAGCTCATGTGAGCTTAGGGATCTTAGCGAGATATCCACCATGAAATTATGGAAAAACAGTCCGGGAATTTGGTCTTAGAAGCATGACCCTAAAAGTCATGTCATGGTTCCCTTCCCCAAGAGGAACCCCACATCCTGTCTATACGATGTTAGGTGACCAGGTACCCCAAAGATGGAATGAATGCCTCAACCTATGTATGATTTAGATCTACATAAGGGACACCAGATTCCATGAGTAAATCGCAGCCCAAATATTCCCAATATGTCTGGATACACTCCTTTCATACTCCAAACTCCAAGATCTGAGTGATCTTGAATCCCCATAACCCTTCAAGGCCATCTGAGATGAAAGTTCAGTGTCCTGCGGACACATTTTCTTGACTATGTGCATTATGACCCTGTGGATCTACATAGGTTGCCCTCAAAAATGGACATTAAACAAAGTCAAATTTTTTCCTCGGAGAGTCCTCTCCTACATCAGTATGCCCAATGTCTTTCAAGCCTCATTCCATCCCTCCAGATTCAAGGGACCTCAAAGTCACGGTTTACATTTTCCTCCCTACTTACATCCTAGATATATCATAACATGAGGTCCTGATTCATCTTTGGTCCCTTTTGAGGTTTCTAAAGATACCCCATCTATATGCGTGAAGTTGATCCGCATACAAAAGAAGAGTGTCCCAACTCATTTTTGGGTTTACCCTGAAGAATTTTAGTTAAAATTCCCCTTTTTGTTTTCAGGTACACCCTTGTTGAAGGTCACAAACCATATTCAGAAAGTTCCCAATCTCCATAATCCTTCATAGCCATCAAAGACAGAAGGCCAATGTCCTGCCGACACCTTTGATTGATTATGCACATCCTGTCCTGGTGGCTCTGCATATGTTCCCACAAAAATGGACATCAATAAAAGGTAAATTCATCCACAGGAGAGTCATTTCCATCTTCTGTATTCTCAAATGACATTCATGTCTTGTCACACCCCTGGATTTGGAAAAAATCTATATAACCGATCACATACATTTTTCTTTCCAAATTACCCTGACATAAAAATAGACTTCTAACTGAATAATCCATTCACCAGCTCTCACTCATGGAAGTAAGAACCGTGAAGGAATAGTTACCTGGTCAAAGATAATATGAATATACCTAATGTTTTCAGACACCACTACTCATTCCAGTCACCCACTATGGCTCCTAACATCAAAATAAATTCAAAATGTTTCATAAACCTACCAGACCATTGGAAATGGATGGCCACTATCCTGTGGACACCTTTTATTGACTATTCACATCATGCCTCGGAGGCTCGGAATATGTTTCCCACAAAAATGGTCGTCAATCAAAGGAAGATTTGTCTCCATGAGAGTCCTTTCATACCTTCATATGCCTAAAAAGGATTTCAAGCCTCATACATGTCAAAAATCACAAATTAAGGGTCAAGAAAAATTCTTAACATGTGTCTAAAGGATATTAGATCATTACTGAATGATGTTCCTGAATTTTTTCCTTTACCCCATTAAGTTTGGTCAAAGTAATTCGACCAAAAACATTAGTAATAAGTTTGATTGGTAGGACTATGAACTGCTAGTGAAAAAAGATTCCATACTTTCCAAAGGAAAAATATCACTTCTGAAAATCTCACCTTTCCCAACGCTTCTATACCAACGGTTTGTAAAAACCGTTGGTATAGGTCCCCTTTTCCAATGGTTTGGCCAAACCGTTGGGAAAGACCACTTTGAGGTCACTTTTCCCAACAGTTTTTCAAAACTGTTGGTAAAGGGTATGGCTTTCCCAACAGTTTGGCCAAACCATTGGGAAATCCCCCACTTTTCCCAACGGTTTGGCCAAACCGTTGGGAAAGGGTACTTTGTGGCCACCTTTCCCAATAGTTTCGCCAAACCGTTGGGAAAGGGTATGGAATTCCCAACGGTTTTCCCAAACCGTTGGGAAAGGTCCCCAAAAACCCCAAAATCAAAAGGACCTATACCAACGGTTGTCAAAACCGTTGGTATAGATTTTTTATCGAATTTTCTTACCAAGAACATTATATAAATAAAATTGAAAAATAATTATGATAATATATATATATATATATGCAATTATATTCACAAAATTCATGTTAGGTTAGCGGTTAGGTCTTTGAAAGATAAACTAGAGGTCATGGGATCAAATCCTACTGAATATTTTTTTTTGAAATACATATAGCAATGATTTTATGGAACCGTTGGTATAGATTTTCATATTACCTATACCAATGGTTTTTCCAAAACCGTTGGTATAGACCTATACCAATGGCTTACTTGCCCATGGTTCTCCAAACCGTTGGTATAGGATATACCAATGGTTTGGAGGCCTATACCAACGGTTCCAAACCGTTGGTATAGGTTATTTTTCCAGTAGTTTATGCGGAAGGAACCTCTATATACAATTCATGTATCGGTTGTTTAAAAAATTTTGAGCCATCAAAAAAGGTGTAAAGATTGTTAGGTTGAAAACCCGCAAAGGGTGGCCTAAGAAAAAGTCAAGTTAGGCCCTCTAAGCCCGTGCCAAGTAGGTTTAGGAAAAAATTTGGGTAATATTGAAAAATACATAAAATTTTGTGAGGTGTTCCATAAAACCTCAGCAATAGTCGAACTACGCTCGCTGAGTCCCGTGGCTTAGGAAAAAATTAGAGCCAGATTCGATTATTTCAGTTTACTAGTTTCAAATCATGGTTTAAAATTAATACCTAATTAAAGTGATGTTGACATGATTGATTATGATCAATTTACATGACAGGAAAAGGCCAAGAAAAAGGATTTAATTTCAAATCATTTTCATTAAGTTCAGAAAAAATGGAGGATCATCCCTAGTTTTGAGTCTCTCCAAACTATCAAAAGGGGGGAGAGTACATATCATGATTTGGGATAGAACTAAAACAAGGCTTGATTATCCCTTTCCAAAAAGACAGAAAGTGATTTCCGCGGGCCATCAATAGTTTTATCCAAAGAAGATCGCTCCTCTGTTTCAGCCTTGACCTTCAGACACACTCGCTCCAAAATGACTTTAAGGTCCCTACCCTTCTTCTGTATGGCCTTATATTTGGTGGGTAAATAGGCCAGTTGATCTATTAACCTTGTTGTGTGGGCTTCACATTCCCGCAACTCTTCCTCTTGGGTGTCCACTAAATCACGATCCTTTACCTCCTCAGTCGTTAGATGATCAAATTCTTTTGACACATCTTGTAATGTCTTCACCTAGTAATGGGAATAATTAAACTTGGCTAGTTTTTCCTTGCAGAAGGAAAGGTTTTCCTAATAAATGAAAATTTAGTAGATAAGGAGGTGTAAGTGATGATAATCAAAGCCGCTGAAACCCAACTCAGGGAATAATCACAAAAAATTGTCACCCTTGTCAGCAAAATTGGCCATAGGCTTCTCTTTGTCAAGATCACATAACTGGTGCCATGCCTCTTTTCACACTGTCGGGTGCCTCACCATAGTGCTAGTACCTTGATCCTCCTCTACCGTAATTTTTCTATAAGCTGGTAGAGTCGTCACAAGAGTGGGAAGGGACCTAAGACATACCACCCAAGATGGGGGACTCTCTTTTCCCAAAAATCTTCTAACCATCGGAGCCGGATGCAGAGGACTAGTCGTAGCTTTCAGGGTGATCAGTGATACTCTACTAGTACCAGCCTCATTAAGTTCTTGGGCAGTATCCACAAGAGGGGAGTATTCTGAATCACTCCCCACTAAAATAGGTTGTATCGATGAAGCCCCTCTCAGACGTTTTTGATGATGAATTGGGAATATTCTTACCACAAGGGTAGGAATAGGTGGTGCATCCATTGTGGTTGTGGCAGGGATAGAAGTATAAGGTGTAGCTGTCACACTCTTCACTGTAGAAGGAATGTGTGGTGTTTTCATTGCGGAAATAATGGGGAAAGAAATGTTAAAGGTTTCTACACCCTCCAAACTGGTTCTTTCAACATCCTAGTATGTTGATGGAATCTGAATTTCCTGGAAAACTGGTAGGGGAGGTATGGATAACAAATGACTACTTGATCTATACGAGTAGTCAGAATCCGGTCCTGAAACATGATAAGGTATGAACAGTCCTCTAAAGAACCATTCTTTTCACCTCTCAACAACCCTTAAGGGGTAAGATGCGGTGCAAATGAGAAACATGAAGTATCGTTCAACATCCCAACCGCATCAATATTACTTAGAGTTTTAGGATGAATGAAAAAAATATTGAGAAGGGCAAGTCAAAAGTCAGAATGAGGAACCATTGCAGTATGTTGGTATTCATAACAAGGGAAGTGTTATGGCATCCACCCATATAGAAATTGAAACAGTCTTCTAAGACAGTGTGGGGGCATAACTTCTTGTACTTTTTCCAACAATTCATAAAGTTGGGTGAGGGTAGGAAAGGCCAAATTAATGGGGTGACCCTCTTCCATCATGTCCACCATCATCAAAGTACAGGCCCGAACCCCAGTATATATGTCCCGGGATGGGAAAATCCATCTACTAGAAAACATGGCAAAGAAACCTACTAATCTAAGTGTAGGTGATACATCTGGTTGAAGCTTGTATCCCCATGTGGTATATCGTCCCGCTTCAAGGGTAGCACAGTATGACCCAGGATTCTGGCAGGACTGACATGATAGGTGAGTTTGACTGTGGTGAGACCTCAGCTTGGGTCTGTTCACCTTCAAGAATGACGTTATCCATGCCTCGAATGGGATGAGAGAGTGAGCCTAAAGGGGATGATCAAGTAATCCCTCTGTTGTGACTAGTAAACTCCTTGTGAAAGGGGACACATGGTCAGTGTCATCCCAAGTAGTGGCTACTAGGAGAAACTCATCATAAATTTATCCAGGGATAGGGAGTCCTCCAAGATGATGGATATCCCATAAGCTGATTCTCACCTCTCCATGCAATAAGTGGAGGGTGTTGGTGCTTGAACACCAGTTGATCATCAAATAAGGGAGGATTTTTCCTAGGGAGAAGACTACGAACTAAGAAACACAGGCTTCCGAATACAATCCCACTACCTCCAATTAATCTAGGGACTCCAAAAAGTTCTTTTGAACCCTGAACACCTAGGCCCACTCATCAGAGAAACATCCTCTAGCCCGCAGATCCCACTTGGTGCTCTACCCACTGTTAGGATTTTCTTGGGAGATGTTGATAATGGATGGGTACTTTCGGGTGTCTAGTCTCATGACACTATCACGACACTCGTGGTTTCCCTAAGTCCATGCCTAGCCTCCAAGTATGAAGACATTATCCTAAATCGAAGTGGCGATGACTTCTCCTACTGGGGAAATGTTGTCCCAATCAAGCCCTTGAGGTGCCTCTAAGAGGATGAAAGGGGTATTGGGGTCATCCAATGGTAGAGGAACATCATTAGGGAGACCAAAGCTGTTAATTAGAAATTATATAGATATTGGATATTCTAGAAGCTCAGGAATCAAGAAATCCTTAAAGAAGCTATCAGGAGGGATGATGTGGGCTCGAAGATGATCGTCACTATCCCCCACCATGTCCACACTCTTCTTTGTCGATTTTATTATAGCCAATGAAGTATTCATTGTAACTTGCATCGAGAATCTAAAAAAAAAAGTTAGTCCAATAAGAATTGTTGGGTAAAGTCTATGGAAGAATAGATAAAAGACTCAAAATATGTACGCACAAGGCTCAGCATACTGGTTCAAAAAACGGTATGTGGTAACCACATCCCTCATACTACATAGTGTGCGGAAGTCACAATCCGCATAATGCATGATACGTTGAAGCAACCACGCCTACTGATATGGTAAGTGGATGCATTTCACTACATAAAACCATGATACATGAACAATTTATGAGGTGTAGTTCTCTTCGTATCATTGGCTAGAGAACAAAAGGTTTCGCAGAATGTGGATACCATGAACCTAGGCCTTGATTAAGTTCATATTTAGAAATTATAGATTAAAGTTTAAATTTTATATTATTAGTTATTAAAGTTCGGTTCTCTAATCCAAGTTTGTTATGAGAACACACCAGTCGCGTAGCATCCTCCTACATAGGATCTAGATTTTAATTTTAAAGTTCCACAATGCCATTCGTGAAAAACAAAAATATGGTATGCGGAAAAAGAAATGGTGCAAAGTTCAGTTCGTGGTACGTACGAAGTAGTTTGCGAATGGGGATTTTGCAAAGAGTATGGTATGTGAGATCATAGGAAGCCAAGGAAGTAGAGAGTGATTTTCTCCATGAGAAACTGTAAAATAAAAATGACATGGTTCCCTATATATAGGTGTGGTCCCCTCCTTCCAGGCCCATCTATTCTACTGGGAACCATTTCAGTTCAGGACTACTTCTACATCGTAATAGTCCCCTTTTCATTCTAAACAGACCCCATTATGATGGGGGCATTTTTAGGGTCTTGAAAATTCCTACAAGGGAAGAAAATAAACCCACAATCACTTTGAAAAAGGAAGCAAGTACTCTTATATGTATAGCAAGGTGAATGGACTCAAATCAAGTTGTAGGTTTTAGAAGAAACTAGAAGAAATTCATGTTTTCAAATCATTTCAAGTGGACCACATACAATCACCAGGAAAGGTTCATAGACCACCTAGATCGCAAACCAATAGGTACATGGAATGATCTGTGGGTCGCTGGTGCATAGAGTGATGGCTAGTAAACAATGTGTATCATGGACCGCATTTCCAAAGGACTCATGCGTGTGAATCCCATCAGTGTACCATCCCATGAACTTATCAGTTAGTATAAAAAGTGAAATAGTAGGGTTCTTCGAACCATTATCACAAACCTAATCCTCCAAAAACCCCAGTTGACTGAGTCTTTCATGGGTTAGGATATCTCTTTATGGGCCTCTACAAATGGAGTTGCATACCCAATAGATACAATTACTCTGATGCTCTATAAAAGGAGCATAGTATGAAGGATGAGGGGATGGATGAAGAAAGCTTGAAGGGGAATCAGAGTTTGGAAGAAAGAGTTCAGAGAAGACTCCGGCTTCAATATCGATTCATCAACGAATCCTGAATCATGAACCACACTCTCTAAAAGTACATCTGGTCCTGAACCACAAAATGGGAGAATTGAATAATAATAATAGAAACATGAACCTAATTGGTGAACTACAAACCACATAATTCTCGTGGATGAACTCCCCAGAAATGATAATCCCCCGGACCCTCCATCAATATGGTGCTCTATGTAGTGTATCGCTATGTGGACTAAACCCAGCATCACATACTGCATCAGTACGCGGATAGAACCCAAAAAGACATGATGAGCCACATACCACTATGGTATGTGGTGGTCAATACCCATGCCCGCATACCGCATCGGTATATGGACGGCCCATCTAACCGCATAACACTATGGTACACAGAGCCTCCCCCATCCCATATAAGAAACCAGTATGTGGAATGGGGTATTTTTCAGGTATTATTTCCTTTGATTCCAACCTCACCCCTCTATTACCATCTAGTTCTCCAAAATCCCTCTGCTAACCAGTCCTCTGGCATCAGGCCAAATCCTCCTCCAAATCCACCAGACCTATATGATCAGACCATCGGATGCCTCAATATACCCCTTTGAGTCTACATACACAAGGTAAGCGTATTCATGAAGGCTCTCCCCACAACGGTTCGGGATTCAGGAATTCCTATGGGTCTACATTCTCATGGTAACTCAGAGTCCAACAATGGGATGCCAATGTGAACCTACCCATTCTAGGGATTAAGAGTGATAACTTTCTTTTCCATTCAATGAGGAATAGTGATCAGTCAAAGGGGTTATTTTCTCTCCCCCCTTGGGAAAGGACGACACTCCTCCCCTTCCTAGAATGTATTCTAAGGCCATCCCACTGAGGTAAGTCCCGAATATTCTGAGGTCAAGCAGCATGACTTTCAATGTAATTTCGCATTGAAAGGTTCATCGCTTTTCACCCTCACCCATGGTTTCCCCGGCCACATCCGTCATGGGCTCTCCCTCTCCCACCAATAGGAGAGGAAGTATGAGCTTTGTTGAATCTTTCACATTCTCTTGTTTCTTACACTGATCATGTCTCACGTGGGCTTAGAGGTTTGTGAAAATTAAATAATCTAGCAATTCTGAACTATAATAACTCTAATTTCTGATCAAACCAGGATACATAGGATGCCTACCAGAAGGCCTGAGCTCAAAATGGTTCCCTCCCATAAAGAGTCCACCCGATCATGTTTCCCTCTAATGGGAATCTTCTTTGCGTAAGCCCCAACAATTCTGAACTATAAGAACTCTAATTCCTGACCAAATCAGGATATGTAGGATGCCTACCTGAAGGCCTAATCTGAAAAGGGTTCCCTTCCAAAAGGGTGCATCCAATCATGTCCTCTTAAATGGGCATCTTCCATGCGTAAGCCCCACATAATCCTGAACTACTAGAACTGTGATTCTTGACCAAACTAGGATATGTAGGATACCCACCAGAAGGCCTAATCTCAAAAGGGTGCCCTCCTGTAAAGGTGCCACCCAATCATGTCTCCTTAAATGGGCATCTTCCATGCGTAAGCCCCGCATAATTATGAACTACGAGAACTCCTATTCCTGACCAAATTAGGATACATATGACTCCTTCCATAAGTCTTAATCTCAAAAGGGTGCCCATCCATAAAGGTCACACCTGACCATGCCCCCTCAAATGGACAGCTTCTATGCGTAAGCCCTAACCATTCCGAATTACATGGGTTCTGATTCTTTTCAGGAGGATATATAAGAAACCCATCTTATGGGTCTAATCCCAACATCAAATTACCTTTTTCCCCCTTGGATGACGATAAACTCTAGAGCGCCTTATTATGAGGCTAAAGTCAGTAGTCCCTCTGAAGCATCAAATATATTCATGCCTACAACGATCTAGAAAACCAAGGGTATCCCGTGGACATGCTCTTTGGGAATCAATCAAGGATTCATGAACATATAAACACGACTTAAATCTATAAGAGAGTCCTGAACAAGAAATAATCCTCCCCAGGAAGGGTGTGGTGATTCTAACTTCCCATCCTCTTGACCAATAGAGTCCTCAAGTGTCATTGGCTGAATCATCAATCAACGAGCACCTTCCTTTGGAAATAAGGTCCATGAATCATGGATACCAGGGTTGTTGGGAATTCCTGGTTTGACAAATAAACCTATTAGAGACCATCCGAGGAAGTTATATCCGAGGAGGACGGATTGTATAAGTACATGACCCCACACAATCACCCGATGGGACCTACTGACTGTGGAATCTTTTTCACAATGAGAAATGGGTGAATTGCCTAGTCCCCATGGGGTCAATCCAACCTTCTTTAAAGGATAATGGCATAGAAAGGGTCAAAACAAAAGAAATGGTGAATTTTATAGGAAACCATTTCTGGAAAAATAGATGGGCGATGATCCTCGTCAGACCATTTCCGCACCACCTGAAATGTGCCACCTCGGAGGGGGAACACTTGCATTAGATTCATTTAATTAATTAATCCATATAGAGGTCATGCCTTTTAAAGAGTTTATTTGGTTCAAGCCTTTCCTTTCATTGTTGTGGCAAGGACAAGGGGAAGGAAACCATTTAATTCATTTCATATAAGTCATGATCATTTCATTAGGTTCATTATTCTACCTTTAATCATAAGTGGAAATGGATTTTACATACATGCAACCAACATTTCATTTACATTTAACAAGGCTAAGTCATATACTTAGTATACGTTCCAATTACATTTAAAATTCGTTAATCAATTTGAAGAACTTTCCTTATGTTGTTAAAGTGGAAAAATACATAGTAATATCCATTTAATAATTCACAATTAAATTTTCATTTTATTTATGGGAGGCATACCATTAGGAGGTTCAAGACGAGGCACACCCGAACAGCGGCACAGAAAATCATGTTAAGCACTCAAACCCCAATGTGGAAAATCACCCTACATGGGGTGGTCGACATTGGCGATGTAACCACCAATAATATATAACATATTTAACAAGGGTCTTATAACATGGTTCTACAACTACAAGTAAGGCATGTGAATTTAACAGGTGATGCTCGATGAAATCGGTGTGCACACATGGTAATTTATGAAATGAAAAATCTTAAGGAATGATTTATAGACCACTTGCCTCATACTTTTATGACTCTCCTCATATAGTATCATCCACTAGTTTTTCATGGATTTTAATATAACTAATGAATTTTTTAACACCCCAAATGAGCCTGCCACTAAATAGAGTCGTTGATAGGAAGAAGAATGACGAAATATTAAAAATTAATCGAGAACGTACTAATGTAGATACAACGAGATGAATGGTGATCGATTCATACTCTGGATGGAAAATCTATCTCAAAATCTAGGTTAGGATTGAAAAGGGATTAAAAGAGAAAAAATATGAGGTTTTATCCACTAGAAAACAAAAGGTAAGTAAGGGGTATTAAAATAAGATCATTTAGAGTAATAATGGTAAAATCACCCAAAAATAGCATTCGCGTAGTTTGGATGTATAGTTTTCTAAACTGTGCACCATCCGTGCATAGTATTATTTAAGAAGGGAGAACCTATGTGATTAGGTTTCATGTTTAGGGAAATTGTGCTTCAAATATGAAAAACACCACTACAATTTGGTCTGTAATTTTTGAACAGACATGCTGATCCTAGTGCATGGTTAGGGAAAATCATGTGCCCCATAACACTTCACTATCTAGCCTCACATGGTTAGAACTAACCATGTGGCCTTCCCCACATGGTTTCTTCTAATTATGTGATAATTTATCCTAATAACTGGGTTCTGGGCTCTGAACAAGCCCCAGACACCCTCTGAGACCTCCGCTAACTCATTAGGAATCAATATTAGGTCAAAAATAAAATATTAGACCCAAATTTCAAGGATACATACCTAAGTAAAGATTTGGGTTATTAAATTATTTCCTCCTTAAAGGACCCCCCCCCCCCCCCTTGAGTTCACCTTCTAAGGCCATCGAAACATTGTATGATAATAACTTTGACCACTAGGCACGTATGTCAGCCTCCCACTCCCAAGTCTCATATTTTTTACGATTGTGTTGTCATAGAACATGTACTAGAGTGACAGACCAGACTCGGAGAGCCTTCTTGATCTGGTCAATGATGAATATACGATACTCTTAAAATGTAGCAGTGGAATCTAACTCAAATTCCTTAGGATCAAAAGTATGATACAAATTAGCATGATATCAGCTAAGCTATGAAATGTGGATGACATCATGAATGGCATGGTACCTCTGAGGTAGTAGCAACAGATAAGATATCGGTCCAACTCTCTCCAAAATCTCAAATGAACCAACAAATCATGATGAAGTCGTCCCTTACCTCTGTATCTTTCTATGCCCAAGCTTAGGAGAAAACTACAAGAAAACACAATCCATAGCCTCAAACACTAGAGGTTGTCTAAAAATATTGGCATACAATTTATGTCTAGACTAAGTAGTACACATGCATTTCCTAATCAGCTGAACATGATCTGAAGACTCTTATATGATATGAGGACATAGTAGGGCTACCTATCCTACCTCTATCCAGCATAGGGGTGAATGGAATGACCTGCTATACCAGGCCACCAAATGAACTATCCGAATTGTTTCCTCAAAGCTATTATTGTAGGAAAACTTTAAAAGAGGGATATGTTTCTCCCAATAACCTTATAAATCAAGGATTTATTCCCAAATAATGTCCTCTTAAACTTGTATCATCTGTTTCGACTATCCATTGGTCTGAGGGTAAAAGGTTGTGCTTATAAGCACCTATGTACCCATAACTTTCTGCAACCCCTACCAAATTCGTGAAGTAAAATGAGAATACCTATCTGGAATGATAGTCATAGGGACCCCGTATAGCCAAATTATCTCATATACATACAATATTATTGTATCATCAACTGAGAAAATATCCTAGATAGGAAGGAAATGGGATACTTTCGTTAGTCAGACAATAAATACCCATACATCATTGCTGCCTCTTGGAGACCTCAATAAATTAACTACAAAATCCATAAAAATATCTTTACATATCTATTATAGGACTGGAAGTATCTGTAACAAGGATATATATCTCGGGTTCTCCTCCTTCACCTTTTAACAAGTGGAACACCTTATAATAAAGCATGTTATCCGACATTTCATCCCAAGCCACCAATACTGACAATGCATATCTCAATACATTTTGTAGATTCCTAGATAAAATTCCTACTAAGAAGCCTTAGACTCATGCATAAGTTCCTCTCTCACATCTGTAGAAACCCATATGTGGTTGTGAACATAGATAATCTCATCCCCATAAACTAAACAATCTAGAGGCAGGTCATCTCCGGAAATACTCTCATGAAGAACTGATCCCTAAGGATCTAAAAATTTCCTACTCTTCACCTTTTCAAGGAGGGAAGAGGTAACTATCATGGATAAGAGATAATACTACTCATTATTATCATGATACTCTATATGTATCTCAAAAAATAGGGCCTTAAATTTCTATTTTTCACTAGATTCCAATATGGCATATGCCCAAGTCTTCCGACTCAGTGTATCTGCTACCACATTGCCTTTTCCAGACATATAGGCAAGATCAAAATCGAAGGAATTAAGATATTCAACCCATATACACTATCTAAGATTCATTTCATGCTTTTTAAAGATATATTTGAGGCTTTTTTGGTTCCTATACATGATAAAGTACTCACCCATCATATAGTGTATTCAGAAACATAAGGCATGGACAACTGATTCTAGATTGAGTTTGTGCATTGGGTAATTTATCTCATGAGGCCTCAACTTCCAAGATCTATACACAAAAACTCTTACCTCATACATCATAACATCTCCCAAGATGATTCTTAATGCATCATAGAAAAATATATAGCCTCTTCCTAGATCTAGAAGAATCAAAATAGGTGTCAAGACAATCCTCTCTTTTAGATCCTGAAAGGATTTATCACACTCTTCTGACCATAGGAACATAAAACCCTTATTTGTAAGACAAATAAAAGGTGAAACAAGGTGTGAGAAGTCCTATATGAAATTTCTATAATATTCAAACATCTCTAAGAAACTCTATATAGAAAACACATTCTTGAGATGCTCATAGGAAACTATGGAACTCACCTTCTCGGGTTCAACAGAGACACATGATTTTGAGATAATATAACCCAAGGAGTGATCTTTTTTTATCTAGAAGTGGCACTTAGAAAGATTATAATAAAGATAATTCTCTCTCATTGTACTCAGAATGATATCAAGGTTCTTATCATAGTCTCTACAAGTGTGAGAATACACCAAGATGTCGTCCACAAAGACCATGAAAAAAAATCTAGATAGAGATGAAAACCCCTATTCATCAGATCCATGAAAATTATGGGTGCATTTGTAAAACTGAACAGCATAATAAGGTATTCATATAGACTATACCTTCTATGGAAAGCTATATGAGGTGTGTCTGATGGGCTAACTCGCACTTGATGATAGCCTGATCTTAGGTCAATATTATAGAATACCCTAGCTCCATAGAGCTATTCATAGAGATCGTATATGTGAGGAAGTGGATATCATATATTCACCATAATAAAGTTCAACTATCATTAATCCAATCATAAAAAAGGGTCACATCTTCCTTCTTTTAGAAAATCATAGGCGAACCAAAAGAGGAAGTATTGGGCCATATAAAACCATTTTTCTTCTAGATCCTCTAACTACTGCTTAAGCTCTTAGAGCTCGGTAGGTTCAATATTGTATGGAGGAATGGACACTAGATTTTCTCTTCTAATGAGCTCAATCATAAACACTACCTCTCTATTATGAGGTAATCTATAAAAATCATTAGGAAATTGTAGGTTTCGGGCGCAGTGGAAGCGCGTCGGTGGGAGTTTTCCCAAATTTAATTTTAACGTTAAACAACATTCAATCTGAGATCAGTTATGATTTAAAATGTCGAATCTTCAGAATAGAACGAAGAAGGAAAAATTTAAGAGGGAATCCCAGAACCATAGAGATAAGATCATTATATGTTGGTTATAATTAATTTAATTAATTCACAAGAATTACCTTGGTGGAATTATTTCTTTGTTGATGTCTCCGGTAACAATCCGATGTGATCCATGTTTGCGTCGTAGAATCCAAGTGTAGGATTCCTCTAGAAGTGATCCACACGTGTGCCATGTATCTCTAGATGTCACCAAAGGGATCTCCAGGTGCTAGCACGGAAGAACCTTCACTTGCGATGTCCGCCTTTGATCGCCTTGGTCTCTCGGTCTTGAGAGCGTTCTTGGAGGAAGGAGTTCTTTCAGCCTTGAAATAATTCTCCAAAATTGTTGTGTCCAATGATTGAGGAAAAGTGTTGGTGTTGTGAGGATATTTATAATCGTGTTTGAGGTTATAGAGTTATGACAATAAATAAATGTGTTACGCATTTTATTTATTTCATTAACTCTTATTTAAAACCCCCATGTCGAATTATTAATTCCTTGACATGCTCCCATGATAATTATAATAAATACCATTTAATAAAACAATATTATATCCTCAAAATCCCAACTAGAAAAACTACACGGAATGTAATCACTAATACACGACATGTACTCATTTTCTATAAAACTACATGGCGTGTACTTTTATTTTCCATTTTCTCTTTATTTCCGCCACCACATTTATTAGACCATGAGTAATGGCTATTTATTTCTCAAATAAATGTAACTACAATTACTCACTAATAAATATATTATTTCATCCACAATATATTCTCTCGAATAACTAGTGTCTAAATAAATGTGATCAGGCATCCTTAAATAATTATTAAACCACAGTCGGGAATAATATTTATTTAACTTGTTAAATTAATATTTAAATGAGATACATGGACACACTTAGTGTGTGACCCTCTAGGCCCCTTCCTTAGTGGCATTAGGCGGAGCCTACCTAAACTCCAAGGTTAGCATCTAGAAACACGCCAAGGCACCCATAGAGAAATAATTTAACACTGTAATGACGTGTCTCCTCCTATGAATGTTTACTATGTAATATAATCCCTTTGTCATGATATCTCGAATCAAGTGGGTTCCATTCTAGTGTCATCAACCCATGTGATCAATTATTCTTTCTTTGACTTTCCATAATTGAACTCTCCCATACCTTAAAATGGCCATGGATTTATTTAGGCTATATCAATTCCATCAAAGGGCTTGAGATATATACTTCGGTTATGGAACATAAGGGACAAATCCTTTCTCGCATTATCTATTAATGCAGTATTACTCATGATGCACCCAACATATCCTACCTTGCTGCGAACAGTGTGTCGTCGCAGTTTTCACCAATACATCTAAGTGCACGAGTTGTAATACCCATTAATAATAATCTTAAGTCTAAGGACCAATACACACGTCCGAAGATAGGAACATCCAATGACACTATGAAATGTGGTTTTCGTACTGGAGGGTCTCGTTCTCATAATATACTCCTGGATATTACCAAGGGCGCACACCATGAGAAGGTGCCTCAAAGTTTTATGAGTGCGAACCCCTAATGGCCTGTATTATTTGTGTCCCTCAAATAACATCATCCGGCCATAGAACAAATATTCTAGAACAGTGTTATGGAACTTCTAGGTTCTCATCATAGTAGGGATCCTCTATGACCCTTTAATGCAACAACTATCCTTGGGACATTATCACATGACTTTTCATATAGAAGAACAATCAATATTTGATAAGATGTTTATTTAAAGAATAAAGTAAAAAGTAGTTAGTTCAAGGCCACCAACTCCAACAGACTCTCACTTGGACTGGAGAAAACTTCTAACAACCTTTAACCTACTAGCTATAACATGATATTCATTCTTCTGCTGAGATAGGCCTTTAGTCATGGTGTCTGCCACGTTCTCTTCTGTGGACACTCTGCTCACTGCAACTTCACCCCTTTGATAGAAATCCCTCAGGAGGTGATACTTCCGGAGTATGTTCTTTGTCCGTTGATGAGACCTTGGTTCTTTTTCAAGATCCATCGCTGCAGTATTATCACAATACAATGTAATGGTATCGTTACTACTAGGCACCACATCAAGCTCCTGGACAAAGTTTCAAATCCAGACGGCTTCATTGGCTTCATCATAAGACACTATATATTCAGAATCTACTGTATAATCGGCGACAACTGGTTGCTTTGAACTCTTCCAGCTCATAGCTCCTCCATTGAGACAGAAAACATATCCAGATTGCGACTTCAGATCATTCTGATTTATTTGAAAACTAGCATTAGCATACCCTCTGATGAAAATCTCCTCGTCTCCTCCATAAACCAGGAACATATCCTTAGTTCTTCTCAGATACTTAAGGATAGTCTTAATAGCAGTCCAATGTTGTTCTCCTGGATCAGCTTGATATCTGCCTACCATGCTAAGTGCATAGGCAACATCAAGCCTGGTACATAACATGGCATACATGATTGATCCTATAGCCGAAGCTTATGTGATCTTACTCATTCTATATTTCTCTTGTTGTGTCTGAGGACACATTTTCTTAGAAAGATGTAGGCCATGTGACACTAGAACCAATCCCCTCTTAGATTGTTCCATACTAAATCTCTTTAGTATCTGGTCAATGTATGTACTCTGACTTAGTCCAAGAAGCTTCTTGGATCTATCATGAATGATCTTGATCCCTAGAATGTAGGCTACTTTACCCAAGTCCTTCATGGAGAAACACTTGTTCAACTAGTCCTTAACTGACTATAAGACTGGTATGTCATTTCCAATAAGAAATATGTCATCAACATATACTACTAGGATAATGATCGCATTCCCATTAAACCACTTATAAACACATGGCCCACATTCATTCTTAATGAACCCAAATTCTTTTATGGCTTCATCAAATCGAATTTTCCAGAACCTGGATGTTTTATTTAATCCATAAATGGATTTTTGCAACTTGCAAACCCGTTTGGATTCACCTGGTGTCAGAAACCCTTCTGGTTGTGTCATATAGACATCTTCCTGAAGGTTCCCATTAAGGAATGTTGTTTTGACATCCATATTCCAAATCTCGTAGTCATGGTAAGCTACTATGGAAAGTATGATTCTTGTGGATTTAAACATGGCAACTAGAGAGAAGGTTTCATCATATTCAATTCCTTGACGTTGTCTGAACCCTTTAGCCACTAGCCTTGCTTTATAGGTGCTAACTTGACCTTCCATGTCCAGCTTTCTCTTGAATACCCATTTGCATCCAACAGGCTTTACATCAACTGGATCATCGACTAGAACCTAGACTTGGTTTTGATACATAGAATCCATCTCATAATTCATAGCTTCTAGCCATCTTGCAGCTTCTGAGCTTTCTATTGCTTTCTTGTAGGAGATAGGTTCATCATTGTCCAACAATAATGATTCACCATCCTCAGTGACTAGGAAACCAAATCTCTCTAGTTTCCTTACCTCTCTTGAGCTCCTATGCAGTACTTGTGTTTCTGGAACCTCTTCCACAAGGTCCTGTGGAACTTGTTCCTGTACCAAGTCCTATGTATCTTGAGCATCAACTTCATTGAAGTCAATATTTCTCCCACTATCCTTCTTGAGGATGTGCTCCCTCTCATGAAAGACGGATTTTCTGGCAATAAGAACTTTATTTTTTGAAGGGTTATATAGGTAATATCCTTTCATTTCCTTGGTATATCCTATAAAGATACACCTCATGCCTTAGGGTGCTAGTTTTTTTTCCTGAGAAGGCCTTAAAAATGCCTCGCATCCCCATACACATGTGTGCAACAAAGTGGGTTTCCTTCCATTCCATAACTCGGATGGAATTCCGTTTGCTTCTTTAGTTGGTACTCAGTTTAATGTGAATGTTGCAGTTTTTAATAAATATCCCCAAAAGGATAATGGAAGATCTGCATGACTCATAATCGACCTCACCATGTCCAACAAGGTGCAGTTCCTCCTTTCACTAACATCGTTCCACTGTGGTGTATAAGGAGGAGTGAGCTAAGATAGAATCCCAGACTCCCGTAGAAGATCGATTAACTCTTGGTTCATATATTCTCCACCTCAATCCGATCTAAGTTTCTTTATTTTCTTACCAAGCTGGTTCTCTACTTCGTTCTTGAATTCCTTAAATTTCTCTAAGGCCTTTGAATTATACCTCATTAAGTAGACATAGACATATCTACTCAAATCATCAGTAAAAGTAATGAAGTAAGAATATCCACCTCTAGCTTCTACTAGAAATGGTCCTCACACATCCGTGTGTACCAATCCTAGAAGCTCTATGGCCCTTTCACCCTGTCCACCAAAATGTGGCTTGGTCATTTTTCCTTATAAACAAGTGTGACATCTATCAAGTGTTTTTAGCTTAGTAGAGTCTAAATAGCCATCTTGGCAGAGCTTTGTCAAGCGATTCTTGTTCACATGACCAAGACGGTGATGCCACAACTAGGTGATGTATGAGTCATGTGAGTTTGTTTTGTTATTGATTGCCAACACTTGGTATTCATAATTTAATACATACAAACCATTATTTAAATGTGCCATACCATAACATACATTGTTCTTATAAAATAGACAACCCTTATTTCCAAACTTGAAAATAAATCCATCCATATCTAAAAAATATACAGAAATTATGTTCTTGGTAACACTAAGAACATAATAACAGTTTTGTAAAACCAAAATCATGCCAGTTGGCAATGAGAGGTGGTAATCGCCAATAGCCAATACAGCCAGCCTTGCGCCATTGGCAGCTTGAAGATCCACCTCTCCTCTAGAAATCTTTATAAATCTAATTGGTTCCTGTATTTGAATACAGATGTGAGCCCCACAAGCTATATCTAATACCCAATGTGTAGAAATAGAAAGATTACACTCGATAACGAATGCACCTTTAGTGTCCCCACACTTCTCGGTGCAGTTCCTCTTCCAGTGGCCTTGCTTTCCACATGCAAAACACACTGACTCCCGTTCCTTGCCCTGCCTCTGGATCTTCCCCTTCTTGGAGGGACGGTTCTTGGGGGCTTCAGGCCATTTACAAGTCTTTGTCCCCTTTTACTTATCCTTCCTATTATTATTCATCATAAAGACTGCGGGATTGTCATGCCCCATGTCCTTATCTACCTGGTGAGTTAAGGGAAGAAGTTCTGATCTAGTCGCAAATGGAACAGGCTCTTCCAACACATACAATTTCCTCTTGTGGCGATGGATGACGCGTAAACGCCTATGCCACTCTTTGAAATTGGTGTCGGTGAGAAGGTTTTCCTTCTCGAGTATGGTTCGCAATGATATGTTTGAATTCATTTTTCTTTTCGTTTCTACAAATTAAGATGAGCAAAGGATTAGTACTTTATTATAAAAACTGATACAAATAAATTAATTAATACTTATTAGTCTCCCACAATTTTATCGAAATCCAATATCCCTCACCATTGACATTGGAATATTCTGTTGTCTGAATATTCTAGTGGCAAGGATCCATGTTTCCCTTCGCATTACCCCAAATAGGGTTGGTCAAGAAACTTTAAGGGTATTAGGTAGGCATTCCAAATTCCAACTGCATTAACTCGAAGCTCCTTGATCCGCTGAGTGGACTCCCCAATCCTAAAATCTTTTTATTTTGGATTTCCTCAACCTTTGCCTCTTGGTCACACCAAGTCCTGCTATGGAAGTCAACCCTTGATGGGAACCAAGTCAATTCAACCCAAAACCTTGAATTATAATTCCTCAATAATTGAAATCACCCCAACTAGGGTTGGTCAATCACTTTGAACTATGGTTTGATTCTAACCAATATTATGGAAGGTTGTACCGACTTAATATTCCTTTTGAGGGATTTTATCCTTATACTTAAATTTCCATTTTATTATCTTTGATTACATTCTTGTTAATGTTAATTGGGATATAATTAAGTGATTAACCATGTCTAAGATAATATTTACACATAAGCCAGTTTTTATTTTAGTTCCATCTTGCGTGCTTTTTTAATTCATTAATTGTGTGATCGTGACAACACACCCAAAATAAATAAACCATGCAACTGACATAAATAAAATAAATGGTATGATCATGAGATTTTCTATTGGTTAGTTTATCTAGTGGTTGATAAACTAACCCAAGACCTGGGGGAGAAACGCCTTGAACCTCTTGGGTTCGTGTTTACAGTTTTCCACTTGTCCACCTTTGTATCTCCTTGGATTGGTTTCGTCTTGGCTTTTTAATTGAGCCACCTCCACTGTCTTGGGATCTCCATCCATTACATAGGAATTTATCTCACACGCAGGTGAGGGGTAAAAATGGTTTTTTACATAAATAATCCTTGGGCGTGCATGCCCTACATATTAATGAGGATAAGTCTCACAGGCCAACAAATTTAATATAAATAAATAAATTAAAAGAAACCATTCACATACAAAGGTCTTGGTCTATCTCATGATCATCCATACATGAAACGATATTTACGCATAAATAAAACTATCATTCAATTCTTTAATCGTTCTTGTTTAAGATAAATCACGCTCGAATCAATTAATTGTCTTTAATTAATCAATCCTTTTATATTAAATCTTTTTCTAAATTTCCTTGAGATTCTCATCCATCATAATTTCAAACAAATAAATTCATTTAAAATTATCCTTGTACGTAACTTATACCTTGGAGGCAACCTGGTGAATTCCCATTCATTAAGAAGATGTTAAATTAAACACATATATATAAAAACACCTATCACGTGTTGTGCCTCAGCTTTACGCATGCACTATGGTACATGTATCAAGGGTTTGTATAATATAAATAATAAATTTTAATAAATCTGCATAACTTGGATGAGTACACGGAGTGTAGTTCTTACTACACGGTGTGTACTTTTTTTCACCGTCCATCTGAAGTACACGCCTGGGGACATGGCGTGTTAATGTACTTCAGAAATTTTCAGAGTACATGGCGTGTTAAGTGGGACACACGCCTTGTAGTTTCCGTGTTACACGGTTTCTAGTCGGTCAAATTGTGTACGGGGTACACGGTCCAACCCTAACCCGAAGGGACTATACACCATGTTCAGTTGGACCACATGGCATGTAATCCAGAAACTGTGTGCCACTTGTTCCTGGTCAACACATGGTGTCATAAATGACTTAGATAGGATCAATACACGGCCTGATTTGGCAGACCAGTCCGATGAATAAACCTAGACTACACGACGTGTACTTCCAAATACACGCCGTGTATTCTCGTGTTGTATGGCCAAGAATGTTTGGCTCCTCCAGATGATATCCTCTATTTTATTTTAATCAAAAATTTAAAGAAAATTTTGTTTTTGAATGGTGAATGAGAAACGATAGAGGAGGAACAGATCTTGAGATTCATATTTAAAGAATGATTAACTTGAATTGAAACAACTAAATTATTTAATGCATTGATCACAAACGAAAAACTAAATAATTATAATCAATGATACGACCTCTCTGATACAACTTGTAGGTTCTGGGTGCAGCAGAAGCACGTTGGTGGTAGTTTTCCCAACTTTAATTTTAACCTTAAACAATGTTCAATCCGAGATTCATCACTATTTAAAATGTCGAATCTTCAAAATAGAACGAAGAACGAAAAACTTAAGAGGTAATACTATAACCATAGATATAGGATCATCATATGTTGGTTATAATTAATTTAATTAATTCAAAAGAATTACCTTGGTGGAATTCTTTCTTCGTTGATGTCTCTGGTAACGATCTGATGTGATCCGTCATTGCGTCGTAGAATCCAAGTGTAGGATCCCTCTAGTGGTGATCCACATGTGTGCCACATATCTATGGATTTCACCAAAGGGATCTCCAGGTGCTAGCGTGGAAGAACCTTCGCTTGCGATGCCCGCCTTTGATCGCCTTGGTCTCTCGATCTTGAGAGCATTCTTGGAGGAAGGAGTTCTTTCAGCCTTGAAAGGATTCTCTAGAATTTTTGTGCACAATGATTGAGGAAAAGTGTTGGGGTTATGAGGATATTTATAATTGGGTTTGAGGTTATAGATTTATGATAATAAATAAATGCGTTACGCGTTTTATTTCTTTCATTAACTCTTACTGAAAACCCCCATGTCGAATTATTAATTCCTTGACATGCGCCCATGCTGATTATAATAAATATCATTTAATAAAACAATATTATATCCTCAAAATCCCAACTGGAAAAACTACACGGCGTGTAATCATTAATACACAGTGTGTACTTGTTTTCCATAAAACTACACGGCGTGTACTTTTATTTTCCACTTTCTCTTTATTTCCTCCACCACATTTATTAGACCTTGAGTAATTGCTATTTATTTCTTAAATAAATGTAACTGCATTACTCGCTAATAAATATATTATTTCTCCCTCAATATATTCTCACGAATAACTAGTGTCAAAATAAATTCGATCAGGCATCCTTAAATAATTATTAAACCACAGTCAGTAATAATATTTATTTAACTTGTTAAATTAATATTTAACTGAGATACATGGACACACTTAGTGTGTAACCCTCTAGGCCCCTTTCTCAGCGGCATTAGGCGGAGCCTGTCTAAACTCCAAGGTTAGCTTCTAGAAACACGCCAAGTCACCCATATAGAAAGAAGTTAACACCGCAATGACGTGTCACCTCCTATGAACGTTTATTGTGTAATATAATCCCTTTGTCGCGATATCTCAAATCAAGTGGGTTGCATGCTAGTGCCATCAACCCATGTGCTCGATTATTTTTTCTTTGACTTTTCAGAATTGAACTCGCTCATACCTTACCATAGCCATGGATTTATTTAGGCTATATCAATTCCATCAAAGGGCATGAGATATCTACTTCTGTTATGGAATAGAAGGGACAAATCCTTTCTCGAATTATCTATTAATGTAGTATTACTCGTGACGCACCCAACGTATCCTACCTCACTGTGAATAGTGTGTCGTCACAGTTTTCGTTAATACATCTAAGTGTGTGAGTTGTAATACCCATTAATAATAATCTTAAATTCTAAGGACCAATACACACGTCTGCAGATAGGAACATCCAATGACACTATGAAATGTGGATTTCCTACTGGCGGGTCTCGTTCTCATAATATCCTCCTGGATATTACCAAGGGAGCACACCATGAGAAGGTGCCTCAAAGTTTTATGAGTCCTCACCCCTAATGGACTATATTATTTTTGTCCCTCAAATAACATCATCCGTCCATAGAACATATATTCAAGAACAGTGTTATGGCACTTCTGAGTTCTCATCATAGCAGGGATCCACTATGACCCTTTAATGCAACAACTATCCTTGGGACATTATTGCATGCATTGTCATGCAGAAGAACAATAAATATGTGATAAGATGTTTATTTAATGAATAAATTACAAAGTAGTTGGTTCTAGGACACCAACTCCAACAGAAATATGTCTCTAAAGTGATCTACTAATGGAGGGAATTTAGCCTACTATAACCTCTAATCCTCTATGAAGAGATTGGAAATCAGGGCGGTCACTCCACCTATCACATGATGATCTGGTCCAGTAATTCTAAACTAAACATCCCACTCACCCTTATGTAGATAACTACTTCACTCTGGTGAGGTAAAATATACCCTATGGTGATAGCAGTCAGCAAAGGCATGATATGAAACAAACCAATCCATCCTAATAATGACATCAAAGCTCATCATCTTGAGAACAAATAGGTACCATAAAAAAGGGTAACTACCTACCTCGAGGGGATAGTCCCTAAAATGGAATTATCCATCTGACCATACACCCAACGGTGTATCTAGATTCTTTACACCATAGTAATATTGAACTTCCATCCAAAGATATTCCACACTAGATAAGGAGAAGAAAGAGTGTGAATCACTTATATCAAATAAAACAGATACTATAGTGGTGGATACTAGAATAGTACATCGTACAGTAGATGGTCCCATAGACTGATCCTTGGGTATCAGTTGTAATGCATGCAACTAGCCTAATCCACAACCATGTGCAATAGCTAGACTACCACAATCAAAACTACTCTGCTGGCATTTTTTATGATCCGGACTCTGCCTACCATGGTCGTGATCTCCTCCTCAGCCATCCCTACCAGTGCTTCTCCAAATCCCTATTTGACGTGACATAAAAGAACCTACCCCTAAAGTTGGATTTGGTGTAGATTGTCTTCCAATAGAAGCTGATGGAAAGGTCCCATAAAATATCTGTAGACTCCCCATATGACCACAATCCCAAAACTCTAATGGGTCTCTATCACACTGAGGCTTCAGATGCCATTATCATCAACACTGATGACACACCACAAATATACAGGTATGGGTACTCTAGCCACTATTTCCATGATGAAAAACCTTTATGGATCGCTTTATACTACTAGAGGAACTACTGGCATGTTTTGGAACTATTCCTATATACCTAGTACTATTATTGTCCCTCAGGTTTCATCCAGTGATAAGAGTCGGATTTACGATCTCAGAGATGGTAGGTAGGTGAAAAAAATTCACCTAAGTCTGGATGAAATGAATAATCCCATCCTCAAATTGTCTAGAATGTGAAATATCATCACCATCTAGAAGCAGTGTAGAGCATTGGAACTCAATGAAACGTACTAAATATTCCATGACTAACATAGAGCCCTACCCAAGATGCATGACCTCTATGGATCTTCCAACTCTTAGCATCTAAAGAAAGAATTGATCATAGAAGGATGTTTGGAAATCATCCAATACCATACCCTAATGGTGACTAGTCTGGGTAACTATATCCCCCAAGTTCTTGGATGAATCATGAATCATGTACGTAGCAATCTTGACCCTCTGCTCTGGAGGTGTCTTCAGGTGCTCAAAGATAGAAAGGGTGGCCTCTATCCAAGACTCAGTAACATGTGATCTGATATACCCTAAGAATGTGGGAGGATGTTCCAGCTGTAAATCACATGTTTGATCAACCATTATAGGTAAAGTTCATGGAGCACCATGCATGTAATGCATCAGACGTAGGAAAAAATCATGAAGCTAAGTGTCAGTGCCCATATCAGGTACAACAAGAAGTGCCTCAAGTGTAACTCTTGGTGGTAATACTGGATGTTTAGGGCCCACCACATCAAGAGAATGGTCATCAACACCTTCTTAAAACATGAAATGAAGATTTCATGGTGGAATTGGTCTAAAAATTTCAAGCACACACCTCAGAACAAGATTTAAACTAATAGATATCACAAGCATAAACAAAGCATAACAGGAAGGGATCACTACCCATGGTGTACTACCCCAACTATATAATTAGAAGGCCAGGTAATAGTAATTTATCATATATAAATTATAGGGGTTCCAGTAGATGAAGGTTCAACTATACATTTCCTCATAATTTACTACCAACCATTTCATTTTATAAGTCAAAATTCACTTTACAATTTTCATTTGATTATTTTCATATATCAAGGTTCATTTTAAGTTAGTTGTCTATCCTAGTGAATTAGGTCACATACTCCTTATCACTAATATCAACACCCATTTAAATTATACTATAAAGGTTTGACTTGGTAAATTACTCATTCTAACCCATGAGACCACATACACCTCATGAATTGAAACAAACAATCACTTAATCATAGCCATTGAGTAGCACAAGAAATATATACAATAAGGATAAGTCGGTAATAATAGGCATATCAGGAAATGAAAGTAGTGAAATATTCCTATATGGAATGTCCATATCCATGGAAAGTGAATTATAGGTGCCTATGATTAGGCATATAATAATTATCCTTGACCTCATATCAATGGGACAAGGATGAAATAAGATTCTCAGTCTGAATAATAACTAACAAAACCACATAGCATGTATTTCACACAACAATTAAATGATATCAATAGTAATAAGAAAAAAAGAACAAAAATTAAAAATTATAAAACTCAGATTTTATCCTGAACATGGTTTCCCAACACCATAGCACGATTTATGACCAATTTACAAGAATTAATAACCTCAGATATATTGTCTCCAAATAGTATAAAAAGAAATGAACCACTCAGATACCACTTTGTGACATCATGGACATGGATTCTACTTAGAGATTCCTCGATCCTGGTGGGCCACATAGCCTCAAGTGTATCTTCTTAAATACCAGAGGCTACCGACTAACAGTGAGGGCCTAGGATGTTTCTGTAGGGAGATTATTCCCTCATTACCAGAGTGTAACATTTTAGATGAATATAACAAAACAAGATATAAATAACAAAATCAATAATAGAAATCAGAAGACATAGTAGAAAAAGACAAGATTAATCAATTACTGAAAAACTGATATAAATATACAAAAGCTAATGATGATATTTAATGTCACTACAAAGATGGAAAATGTGGTTGAATAGAAACATGTATAAAAATATATACAAAAGTAGAAAAAATCCAAAAATTATCCCCAGCATCTCGAGCTCCATCATGATCACCTGCAACTAGATTTATCCTAAGAAATCAAGCAATCAAGTTTCTGTAGCTAGATGATTCCCTTGGTCAACACCTTCATACATGTAGTCTACATAGGGTCCATTGGTGGCCTGGATAAAGTGTGAGATAAATCTCAGTTAGCCAACACCAATGGCATCTATAACATCCAATCAATATAATATAAACTGAAAAGTGTGAAATAATTCATATATAAAATTAAATTAGTACAGTAATGTAAATACCCAAGTACTTTTTTTATCCCTCAATTGATGTCTAAACATGTAACCAGTTCATTAACTAATTATGTTTTTGTTTATATATGTAAGTTGCGTGATTCATAGACAACACTAGTATCCTAACGTGATAGACGTTCTAATTCGTAACAAGGAAAACATGATGATTATAATATTTAAGTGGTTCCAAGGTAATAACCAAGGAAAACTAGACCTCAAGGGTCACTAAATCAGTAGTAACTATAGCCTGTCTTAGGGGGTAAGAGTGTAATCCAATGAGCATCATCCAAGTAATTCCATAATAATATGATCTAATCAATTATAAGTAATGCATCCTAGGTACTACAAGATAAGTAATGGATAGAACCAGAGATATAACCAAGGAACCTCATGTCCCTAGAATCCATGTTGGATCTAAGGAGTGTATCCAAGGAATCCTGTAAATGATATAGAAGGGATCCTACAGTGTCATATCGGGCATCCTCTGATAGATGAGGATTAGGTTCCAAGGTGGGTTTCAACCACGTAAACTAGAATCCTTTAAGTGGAATGGAATCCATGAATGCTCAAGGAATTCCTTAAGGAATCCAAAATATATCTCGAATCTGACCACTCCTATAATGATTTTATGTTCCATATACAATTAGGAACCTTACATTAGATTCATTTAATTAATTGAGCTATATAATGGTTATATCTTTTAAAGAGTTCATTTGGTTCAATCATTTACTTTCATTAGTGTGATAAATACAATGAGCAAGAAACTATTTAATTCATTTCATATACGTCATGTTCATCTCATATACTTAGTATACTTGTCGGTTAAATTTAAGATTAGTTAACCAATTTGAAGCACGTACTTTGGGAGGTCAAGTGGAAAGAAATATGGTACTGGCCATTTAATAATTCACAATTCAATTTCCATTTAATTAATGGAGACTTACCATTAGTAGGTTTAAGATGAGGCACACCCGAATAGTGGCACAGACACGCATTTTAAGCACTAAAATCCAAATATGGAAAATAAACATATATGGGTTGGTCAGCATTGTGGATGTAACCACCAATGATAGATATTATATTTAACAAGGATATTAGAACATTGATCTAATGACTACAATCAAGCAAAATGAATTTAACAGGAAACACCCGATGAAATTGGTGTACACACACTACAACTTATGCAGTGACGAATCTTGAGGAATGATTTATAAACCACAAACCATCTTCTCGTATGAATCTCCTCATCCAGTATTAGCCTCTACATTGGACGAGATTGGAATATATCTAAATAACATTACAAAAAAATGAAAATAGGGTGAATGATCCTAAATCTAAATAGCATTGTTGATAGGAATAAGAGTGGAGAAAGATTAAAAACTAATCGAGAACGTATCAATGTGGATCCAATGAGATGAATGGAAATCTATTCAGACTCTATATGGTCAATCTATCTGAAAAGAAAGACCATGCTTGAAAAGGGATCAAATGTAACACCCCAATAATTTACAAATAGATTTAATACAGAATGCATGAAACACTAAGTCTCTACAAATCACCACCTTATTATAACCTATCTCGTAAACATAATTTTTACACCTCAATGATTGGAACCTCCAATGGCCCGAAGGCCTTAATTTTTTATTGATTTTTGATAATCCACCTTTCAAGGAGTGAGGTGGAACCTTTACAAGTACCGTAAAAATAAGTATTACATGTCTCATCGGCCTTAGAGGAATTCATTGCTCGTAGGCTTCAAACATTATATACAACCCAGACTAACTACTTGGAACTGCTCCTCCCCAATATCTTCATCGTGAAATCAGCTCTTCACCATCGCATGGCTGTTTGGCTAGGCTTTCCCATGCATGCATAGGCTTGTCTCGGTGGTAGGTGCCATACCCTCTCATTCTTGCAATCCATTTAGTTTCTTCTATGGTGAAAGCCCCTTTTTTCTCCTCCTTCTGAATCTTATTCCTTGTAGGTTGTTTAGTTTTTCATCTGCACTTAAGGTGGCCTGAAGGCCTTGAGGTGGCCCAAAGGCCTTGCTGACCCAAAGGCCTGGGTGGCCCGAAGGCCTTAAAGGACTCGGGGACCAAATCGGTGGCCCGAAGGCCCAAACTGGGGAATATTCCCGGCTGCTGCAGGGCCAAACAATGCCTGATATAGTTCCCACTACAGTACCTGCTACAGT
The DNA here is from genome assembly GCA_963277665.1 of Viscum album. Lineage (NCBI taxonomy): Eukaryota > Viridiplantae > Streptophyta > Magnoliopsida > Santalales > Viscaceae > Viscum > Viscum album. The sequence goes on along the minus strand of OY728151.1, from coordinate 100,608,528 downwards.
TCTGCATAGTTACTGCTTTAGTAATACATTTAGAGTCTGATAAGACAGACATATTTTTTTGGTGAATAGTAACATACCCTTATGAATAGTAACATACACTTATGAATAATACTATTACTCTTATTAATAGTAATGAATAGTAAATCAGCCAAAAAAATAGAAAATTCACGCATGAATTTATAAATATAGTTTAGACATCTTATATGTGAAAAAATAATCATAGTATAAGTACTGGTATTTTTTTAAGTCATAAATATTTTAATTAAAATTTTATGATTTATTAAATAATTTAAAATGGAAATTTATTTTCATAAAATTTAATCATAAATTTTTATTTGGCTTTTTTATGGTTATAAAAGAATTTTATGAGACCTTGATTAATTTTTCAAGGTGTTATAAAATGAGTTATAGTTTTAAAGTTGTTTCTTAGAACAAATTGAGATTTTATTTAAAAATTAAATTACAAATGTTTAGAAAATTATTTTCAAAAAAATATTTTCATTTTTTAATTCTAGACGTCAAAAAATGGTTGCGGGGATTTTTTGGATTTTTCTAAAAGACTTGAATTTTCATGAATAGTAAAAATACAATTTTAAGTTTTCAGTATGTTTAATGACATCATAATGATTTAATAATTAATATAAAATATTCTTTGACTTGTGTACATTAAAATTTGATATTATGTGTCCCAATTGGAAAATACCATGGGAAAATACCATGGTAAAGCCCATGGTTTTGCAAAAACCACTAATGAGGTGTCATTGGAAATTAATAACAAACTCTCTCTCTTTTACCATAAATACCCACTCATTAATTCATTTTATTTCATTCCAAATTTATCTTCCTTGAATATATGGTATTTTTACATTCCTAGGAGTCCTACCGAAGTTTCCTCAATCCCCCAAGGTCCCAATAATCAAGTTTTAGGAGTTACTCTACATGGTAAGGGAATTCTCAACTTCTCTTTTCCATTCAAGTTATCTTTTATATGGTATGAGTTTCAAGTTTCCATACCATGTTCTTATTTCCATTTTATTCTGTCACTATAATATATTATGAGAATTTTATGAATGGTTTAACCCTATCCCCTATTTTTTTAATTTTTTCTAAAACCATGTTGCATAGTCGTTATGCTGCAGATGTTTCGTCTCAAAATCTCTCTTTTCAAGCACTCCTAATATGTTATTCTCTTTTAATTTCAACTATATTATGTTAGTATATGTCATTACATATCCCCCTTATATTAAATATTATTTAATAATGAATAAATACCCCTTTTTCTATCATCAAAAAATTTTACAAATTTTTAAGTGATGTCGTTAGGCTACAGAATTTTCGTTAGGAATTTCTCAACTTTTCTTTTATTTTAAGTTCCTTTATTTTATTTTTCTTTCCTCACATCATTTTATCCAAATTTTATGATAACTCCAGTACCATAAATCTACTATAATTTTGTTTTTATAATTTAATAATTCATCATCATCACTCATTTTCCATTCTTTTATACTAGAAATGAAAACACTATTCGAGATGTGTTAATTTATCACATTCAAGGACGATGGGTTTTCAAATTCTATTACCGTCTTAAATTCTGGTCATGAAAAAAAATTTATATTTTAAACAGACTATAATTTATGTTTTATAACTTATTTAATGTTTTTTAATCTTTTTTTCACACATGATATTAATTTATAAATTAAAATGAGTTCATTGTGATCAAGAACCGCCAATTAACCCAAACAATTATCAATAAAGTGTTATATAATGATTCACATTCACTCCCAACGACAAAATTAATTTTATAACCATGTAATATTATTGATTTTAAAAAATAAAATAAAACTTCTATTCTATACAACCATTCTTATATTACATGTTTATCCTTACATGTATATAAGTAAACCATTCATGAATACCAAGGAATGAAACGATCCCAAACAATAGGATTAAACCTCTTAAACCCATCAATAAGGACATGAATGAAGTTAATAAAGATATAATAAATAAATTACTTAAATAATAGGTTATATAAATATTAATTAATTAATTAAATTTGGTTATCTAGGATACAAAGATCAAGTGAATAACACCATCAGACTTAAGGTGAGGGTTTCCTCATCTCTCTTCCATTTTTGTGAGACATTCTTTATTCACCACTATTAATTTTTTATGGTATATTTATACTGACCATTTATTTATAATATCATGAATTTTATGGTATTTAATTTTTTATACGATGATTACTAGTTTTGGTGCATACAAATCGATTGATTACAAAGTGGTAAGGGATTTCTACCCAAACCTCCATTTTCATTTGGGTTACTCTTATTCTCTAATTACCTCAATAAAATTCGTATTTATTATTATTTAATCCTCATAAAATTTATAATAATGTAATATATATACTTTTACCTTCCATAATCCTTCTATATTTTATGGGGATTTTCATTTTTTAAAAGGATCTTTCAAAAATTCTTCTGGAAAGCCAATCCCGATTTGAGGGAACTTATAAAATTCTTACCAATTTTGAAGTTCACTCTATAATAGGTTTTAATACATATTTATATTTCTAAAATTAAAAATTTTAACATGAAAAAACTATTTTGGTTCACTTATGATTTTATTAATTAAATCATGCATTTGCACATTAAAATCTCTTTAATGAATTCCTTAAACCGAACTAAAATGTTTTAATTATAAAGTTTCTTTAAAAACTCTTTTTGCATGATTTCACTTTAGTGGGACATAATTTATGACTAAAATTTAATCTAAATTTCCTTCCATTTTATTTTCTAGGATATAAATGTTTTAAACCAAATTTATGACAAATACAAACGATTTTCCAAAAGAACTCTTCTTTCCAAAGAAAAATGGATTTTTCTCACCTCACTTTAACTTTTATGAGATATATGTATTGTTCACCAAGTTTTCCTTACTAGTGGTCTATGTAATTCCCCTTGGTATATCATATCAAGAGTCTCATTATTATCATTATATTCTAAGGGATTATGTTTTGAATGTTTCAAGGCGGTATGGGACACTTTGGAATGTTTAAGAAATATTTCCTCAAAAACAATTCAATGGTCTCATTTAAAAGTATATTTATTTATGTAAACATCCTTGGATGAATGTTTTATTTCACATAGGTTTATATCTTATGATATAATCTAAAAAATATTATGATGAAGGGTTTCTGATTAGTTTGAAAGTGGATGTTCTATCTTGACTCAATTCACCATATTTCTCCGAATGGTTTGTGTTTATGTTTAATGAATGGGGAAAGTTTTTTACATTTCATATATTAGTTTCAAAATGAATGTATAGTTTTTTTATTTCTATCCTTGTTTATAATAGGAATGCAGTGGACTTATTAAGTGTTAGGTGGGACCTGCTATAGCCTCTTGTTGCATCATTAAGTCTCATGAGACAAACTATGGTCTTGGCACGAGGCCTTAACAAAATGGATATTTATGGTCTTGTCATGAGGCCTTGATGGTATGGTTATGATGTCCCACATTATGCATTCTCTCATTATGAAACATGTAATTGAAAGTTCGTGTGGTTATTAAACTAGTAGAATACCATGATTGTATTTTATTATGACAATATTTATCTATCTCTTGTACCTATCGTAATGTGTTCAACTTTATTTTTAATGTCATGTGTTTTTAGTTATTCACCATGCTTAATGTTTATGTTTATGGTATCTTTCGCTTTATTTCTTACCCTTACTGAGAATCTGATCTCACCCATTTCTAATATTTCATTTTCTCAGGACATGGAGAAGTTTATTATGAATGACCTATAGGGATAAACTTATAGTTTTGGATGTTCCCAATAAAGCATATATGTTGTATTTATTTTCAAGTTGTAATATTGAACCAATGTGTCACGACCCACCTTCACCAAAAAGGAGGGAAGGGTCGGCAGATTGCCAGGCCCTTCCTTCTTTAAGTTGAAGGAGAGATAATGACCCCTGAAACCCACCTTCAATGGGTCCCGGAGTGGCGACTAGCACCAAGGGTGTAGAAAATTCTCGCAAATGGAAGGCATTACCCTTATTATTTTATAGGATCGAAAGATAAGGAGAAGAAAAACCCAACAACACGAAGGTAGAAAGAAAAGTAAAGCCAAAAGTAAACCATTCCCACATGCATGTTTCGAAAGTGAAAGCCACAAAGTGCAAAAAGGTGACTACAAGGTAAGTACCAAAAGAAAAAAAAAGAAAAACAACTACAACTGCTCCAAAAGTCCGAGCTAGTAAGGTCCTGCGTGATCCCCGAAGTCATCCTGGAAACCTGAAAGCAGTTTTATATATGTAGGGTGAGTATACAAGTACACTCAGTAGGGAAAACCAAGACTCTCGTGCACAAGTGGGGGAACATACTAAAGTCCCGTGAGAAAAGAGTAAACCAAACACCTAACAAGGCAAACTATCCATCCCAGGCCTCACCAAGGCTCACTCCCCAAATAACGCAAGTCAAGTAATATATATAATAAGAGAACATCGATGTTTGGGTACCCCGCGCCACTTTCCCACTGGTTATTGAGACATCCTACGCATCGGACCAATCCCGCCATTCTTACCGCAGTCCCACTGCCACACCCGCCCGCACACACCTGGGCCACAACCACACGCAGTCCCACTGCCGAATCCCGCCCGCACACACCTGGGCCACAACTGTCACATGTAACCATGCCTGGAAACACCTAGTCCAGAACAACCACCGCCACGCCCGAAGACACCTGGGCTAAAGGATCCACTGCCACGCCCGAAGACACCTGGGCCTCATCCCGAAGACACTTGGAAAACCACCTGCCGCACACACCTGGCCAACCACCACAATGCCCCGCCCGATGGTTCTTGGGCTAATAATGGACTTCAGGCCATCACAGCCTGCCCGAAGGTACTTGGGATATCCGGGAAAGGGAGCAGAAAAGGAGCTAATAACCAGCCACTAAGGATAGTGTTGGGAAAAACACCCTTCCCCCATAAATGGGGGTGTTCGGCACTGAGTGCTCAACTTGGGTGGGGCGCGAATAAGAAACACAAAGCTACAAGTATAGATATAGGTACCAAACACTCACCCAAAGCTTAGGTTTTCTTAGCCAACCTACAGAACACAACACCACTGCGTCCGAGTCACGGTTCACGACCCTTGCCACAAAACCGTTTTTCCCATTCTTGTTTCACGTTTAGTTAAAAATGTTCAATTGATCTTAAGTACTACTGGTCAACTACCATAAGCACAACCAAGGAAAGCGTCAAAATCATGGATCAACCAAAACACTCACACCCGGTTCTGTCAACAGAGGATCTCTCCCCAATTTGTGATATGAACGAGTAACCACTCGGATTTAAAACTCACAACCACCGAATCCATACCAACAGGGAATCCCATCCCCAAATTCACACAACCACCGAGAGTATAAAAGATCAGGGGATCCCATCCCCTCCCACATTTCCAGCAATCGGCCCGAAAGGAAAACAACCAACCACCACTACCAACACAAGTCAGGGTTTTTCAGATTTAAACGACTTAACACACTCCATGATTTCAAATTCCATGTGTTCTAACAGGGAGTTATCACAGAAGGGTTGATCCTGGTGATTTCAACTTATTCATCCGGGCATACGTGATTAACCAATTTCACAGTAGGAGTTCACCATTTCAGTAACCCATTCAAAACATCACGAGGGGATTCATCAGTGCACATACAACGACAACCAACGGCCTCAATTTTCAGAAAACATAAACCAGCACAACTAAAAAGGATGATCACAAGATAAAGCATAAACAACGATCACAACCCCTTCCCCTTCTTTCTTTAGAACTTCGTTTATTATCTTCATTAAGGTTCGGTTCAACCAATTCCATATAAATGAAATAACGCCCACCCCGCATGATACACAAAAGTGAGAGACGAGAGAAATTCCCTACTTGCTGATAGACGACCAACGCTTATGTCAGGGGGGAGGCGGAACTTCACGGATAACGACGCGGCAGTCCCGATGCACCAGAAGAGCCACGATCGAAGAAGGGGGAAACCACGGCCTAACCCTTAATTTATAAGAGTGGGGGACGGTTGAGGTGAAAATGCGAAACCGCGTAAGACGTGGAAGTCGTGGGTTGACCACGCGGCTTGACTCATCATTAAAGGTGTTGGGTGGTTTAAACCGTCTCATGAGTCGATTCAGTATCTAATTAAAAATTTTGTGCGCGTTACTGGAACAACTTGGCAAGGCCGGGTGACGTCGGCCGGTTCCGCCGATCGGTCACACCGATCGGTCTCACCGATCGGTCGCACCGATCGGCACCCCTTAAGGATTAGGATTTTGGCAAAGGAAGGGACCAAGGGGGGTCTGGGTCATCACATCAGATACCTCTTAAACGATTCTCGTCCTCGAGAATCACAACAACCAGAAGGAAAGAGAGGGTCCGAACAACCATCTTCGAAAGATACGTCTTAGGAGTGAACCTCTGCTAACTAAAAACACTCCCCTGTCAAGAACCAAGCAACATACCACGCCAAACCGCCCGGTCATGTGGGTTTGGGGAGTTTCCCTCCCCCATGTCAAGATATTATCCGCTTTGGGCGGCACTGACTCACCCGCACGGGTTTAATCGCATCCACCTTAATGGGTCTTGATTAGGGGTCGGGTTCCCTCTTCCCTTTAGCCGGGGCTTTTCACACACAACATAGGAAATAAACCAATACATTTCATAGCCAAAAGTCAAACGTTCTACCACAAAAGGTACAAAAGGAACAAAGCTCAAAACAACTCGGGGTATTGGGCACGCATCTGTGCTTCCCTCTCCCACGTACTCTCTTCGAGCCCGCCATGTCTCCACAACACACGAACCAAGGGAATAGCTCGCCCACGAAGCACCTTCTCCTTGAGATCCTTGATCATCACCGGTTTTTCCACAAAGGTCACGTCGCCCTCGATGTCCATTTCACCCCAATCAAGGACGTGTGAATCATCGTGCAGATAACGACGGAGCTGGGATACATGAAAGACATCATGTATCCTTAGCAGTGGCGGAGGTAATGCTAGTTGATAAGCCACTTCGCCGACCCGCCGTAACACTTCGAAGGGTCCGACGAATCTGGGGGAAAGCTTACCCCCTTGTCGAACCTCTGTTGCCCACGCTACGGGGAGACCTTCAAGAACACGTGGTCCCCAACCTCAAACTCCAAGGGCCTTCTCTTGGTATCAGCATACGACTTCTGTCGGTCCTGGGCCGCCTTCATCCTTTCCCGTATGAGCTAAATCTTCTCTGTCGTGTTCTGCACCACCTCCGGGCCAAGGATGCCTGCCTCTCCTACTTCGGTCCAACACACAGGTGAACAGCATGGCCTCCCGTACAAAGTTTCAAACGGGGCCATACCGATGGTAGAGTGGTAGCTATTATTGTAGGAAAACTCTACTAGAGGAAAGTATCGCACCCATGACTCTCCTGAGTCCATAACACATGCCCGTAGCATATCCTCCAAAGTCTGGATGGTTCACTCCGTTTGTCCATCTGTCTGGGGATGGAAAGCAGTGCTAAGGCATAACTGGGTGCCAAACGCATGCTGCAATCCTCTCCAGATTCGCGAGGTAAACCGTGCATCCCTATCCGAGACTATAGACCTCAGAACTCCATGCAACCGCACCACCTCATTCACGTACTTTCGTGCCAAAGCATCAACAGTACTTGACTCTCTGATTGCTAGAAAGTGAGCCGATTTCGTCAACCTGTCCACCACCACCCAGATGGCGTCGCACCCTCCTTGGACCTCGGGTAGTCCTGTGACAAAATCCATTGAGATGTCATCCCACTTCCACTCGGGAACAGCTAAAGGCTGCAGTAGGCCGCCTGGAACCCAGTGTTCAGCCTTCACTTGCTGACATACTAAGCATTTAGCCACAAATTCTGCCACCGCTCGCTTAACTCCGGGCCACCAAAACTGCCTTTTCAGCCCCTGGTACATCTTGGTAACTCCTGGGTGCACCGCTAGGGGTGAGTTGTGGAACTCACTGAGAACCTTGCCACGCACCACCCTTGGAACAAACAACCTTTTCTGGAAAAGCATCCGGTGCTGACCGTCCTCTGTCCATTCTCTTGGAGAATCTCCCTGGTCAACCCGATCACGCATCACTTCGCACTCGGGGTCTCCCCACTGAGACTCCTCCACTTGTCGAAATAGATATGACTGCACTATCATCTGATATAGGCAGCCTCTGCCACTATCCATCTTCGTATCCAGGTGTAAGGCAGCCAACTCCTTCATTGCCTTCCAGGCATTTGCCGACTCTCGGACCGCATCCTTCTGCGTCGTCCTGCTCAAGGCATCGGCCACCACATTGCCCTTGCCCTCAGTATAAGAGATTTCAAAGTCGTAGTCCTGGAGGAACTCCACCCATCTCCATTGTCGCAAGTTCAAGTCCTGCTGGGAGAAGATATACTTTAAGCTTTTGTGATCTGTGAAGACCACAAAGCATTCCCCGATGAGGTAGTTCCGCCATAACTTTATCGCAAAAACGACCGTTGCAAGCTCTAGGTCATGGGTGGCGTAGTTACGCTCATGGGGGCGTAACTGCCTGGACCCGTAAGAGATCACCCCTTGTTTCTGCATCAACACGCATCCCAGACCCTGTCCTGAAGCATCACAAAATACCTCATAGGCCATCCCTTCTTCTGGTAATCTCAACACTGGGGCACTAACCAGCCTTTCTTTTAGGTAGCTGAAGGACGACTCGCATTGCTCGCTCCACACGAAAACCTGGTCCTTCTTGGTCAAAGCCGTCAAAGGGACTGCTACTCGGGAGAAGTTGGGTACGAATCTCCGGTAGTAACCTGCCAATCCGAGGAAACTCCGGACTTCCGCCACATTCTTGGGTGCTGCCCAAGAAACAACTACCTCAACCTTTGATGGGTCGACTGCTACCCCCTGCTCAGACACTACATGCCCGAGGAAGTGCACTTCTCGTGTCCAGAACTTGCACTTTGACAACTTCCCGTAGAGCTGGTGCTGTCGGAGGACTTCCAAAACTGTCCTCAGGTGCTCCGCATGGTCCTCTTCTGACCTTGAATAGATCAGGATATCGTCGATGAATACCACCACAAACCGATCCAGGTACTCCCGAAAGATGGAGTTCATAAGCCCCATGAACACGGCCGGGGCGTTCGTAACACCAAAGGGCATGACCACGAACTCGAAGTGCCCATACCTGCACCTGAACACCGTCTTCGGGACGTCGCTATCCTTAACCCTCAGCTGGTGGTATCCGGACCGCAGGTCGATCTTCGAGAACCATCCTGCCCCTTTCAGCTGGTCAAAAAGATCATCTATCCTTGGGAGAGGGTAGCGATTCTTGATCGTCACCTGATTCAACCTCCTGTAGTCTATGCACAGCCTAAGACCTCCATCTGCCTTCTTTGCGAACAAGACCGGAGCACCCCACGGTGACGCACTTGGACGAACATAACCCCTCTTCATCAGATCGTCAATCTGTATCCGAAACTCCCGTAGCTCCGAAGGTTCCATCTGGTAAGGAGCCATCGATATTGGATGAGAGTCGGGTTGCAGGTCTATCCCGAACTCGATATCACGTCGAGGGGGTAGAGTCGTTACCTCCTCAGGAAAGATGTCCATAAACTCATGGATGATCTTTGGCACTTCCACCATTTCCGCATCTACTGATTCTACCGTCAGCTCGGTCAACAAGGAGAGGAGAGGTTCCTCCCTCCTGTTTCCCTTCGAAAAGTTCCGCTCGCCGGTGAAGGTAACACGCTGGCCGTCCAAACCTGAAAACACCACCCTTCTTTGGAAACAGTTGTTGACGGTGCACACAGAAAATAGACAGTCGATGCCTAGGATGACATCGTACGGATGAATCTGTAGCAGAAGGAGATCCCTAACCGACTGATGTGGCCCTAACATCAGTCTACATCCCCGACAAATGAACAGCAAGTCGGTCTGACCTCCAACTGGTGTGCTCAACACCAGGGGCACTGGAAGTCTCTCGGCATCTAGACCCAAAGCACGGACTAGACTGGGTGCAACGAAGGAGTGCGAAGAGCCGGTATCGAACAAATCATAAGCAAGAGTGCTAAACAAATTTATCGTACCTCGAACAACCTCTGGCCCTGTTGGAACTGTTGCCTCTGCGGCGTGTAACTGTCCACGCCCAGCTCCCCTGCCCCTCGGCTGTCGGCCACCTCCCCGACCACGCCCTGTTCGAGGTCCCTGGGGAGCACCCTGAGGTCGGCCTCCCCCTCCTATGTCTGCCTACGGAGGAGCGGGAGCTCGCTGTCCCTGCTGCTGCTGCCGGAAGGGTCTGGCTGGAAACTGCTACTGCGACGGATGCTGGGGATGACTGCCACTACTGTACTGCACCCGATCGGGGCACTGATTCCGGAGATGTCCAGGGCTCCCGCAGATGAAGCACCGTGGTCCCGAGCCTGAAGGGAAAGAACGTGGTCCAAGGGATCGAAACTGAAACTGCTGCGGTCTGCCCCCTGTGGGTCGGAACCTGGAGGGTCCCGATGCTGGAGGCCTGGTGCTGACGGCCTTCCCCTTCGATGGTCCCAGCTGGATCCCTTCTCGTGACACTCCGCCCAGAGCATGAATCCTTTCCACCACTTTGGCCTTCTTCTGGACCTCTAAGTATGTCGGAAGGGTAAAGGGGGTAACAGCATACTGGAGGGAGGGTCGGAGCGCCTCCTCCAAACGTCTTGCCTGAGACTCTTCATCAGGAAAGAGGTCTGGAGCAAAACGTAGGAGGTCCTTGAACTTGATTCCAAGTTCCCTCACGGACATGCTCCCCTGCTGGAGGGAGAGTAGCTCCTGCCTCTTCTCCGCCTTCATCGTCGAGGAGAGGAACTCCGCCCGGAACTCCTTCTCGAAATCCGCCCAAGCAACCTCAGACTCTTTCCTATTCCCCAGGTGAAGCATCCACCACTGACGTGCCGCTCCTCGCATATGGCTAACAGCCAGAGGAACCCAGTACTCAGTCGGGGCCCGAATCAGGCCGAAGGCTATAACTAGATCCTCTATCCAGCCTTCCGTCTTCATATCGGAGGTGCTGCCCTCATACTTCTCGAGGTCCTGTCGCTGGAAGGCTCGAAGATTCTTCTGCCACTGGTCGTCCTCTTCCTCTCGATCAGCTCTCTGCCGATTGGCCAAAGTAGTCTCAGGGGCCTCGATCGCCTGTACCACACGTGGTCGCCTTCCAGGTGCCATAGCTACAAGGTAAACAAGGAATGCCTAAGCCCAAGTAGTGCAGAATATCGTTCTTAAAACTTCTTAAGATTTAATTTATTCTTAATTCCCAAGACATCCCAGAAACACAAGAACACAAGTCATTATGATGCATGTACCTTTCCTAGGGTCTCTACCCTGCAATCAGTGTGGCCTCACTTGGTCGTTCGGTAGGTCCAGAGTCCTTGCATCAGATCACGGGGGCCCCTAAAATCCCATGTCCTAGCCGGTCTTCCCTGGCCTAATTCACGCTCCAAGGTCACCCAACACCGTTGCCTTACCATCCCATGCAATCCTCATTGTGCCTAACTCTAGACTCCGTCCTATCTCTCAACCATCACCTCTGATACCATTCTGTCACGACCCGCCTTCACCAAAAAGGAGGGAAGGGTCAGCAGATTGCCAGGCCCTTCCTTCTTTAAGTTGAAGGAGAGATAATGACCCCCGAAACCCGCCTTCAATAGGTCCCGGAGTGGCGACTAGCACCAAGGGTGTAGAAAATTCTCGCAAATGCAAGGCATTACCCTTATTATTTTTTAGGATCGAAAGATAAGGAGAATAAAAACCCAACAACACCAAGGTAGAAAGAAAAGTAAAGCCAAAAGTAAACCATTCCCACATGCATGTTTCGAAAGTGAAATCCACAAAGTGAAAAAAGGTGACTACAAGGTAAGTACCAAAAGAAAAAAAAAAGAAAAACAACTTCAACTGCTCCAAAAGTCAGAGCTAGTAAGGTCCTGCGTGATCCCCGAAGTCCTCCTGGAAACCTGAAAGCACTTTTATATACGTAGGGTGAGTATACAAGTACACTCAGTAGGGAAAACCAAGACTCTCGTGCACAAGTGTGGGAACGTACTAAAGTCCCGTGAGAAAAGAGTAAACCAAACACCTAACAAGGCAAACTATCCATCCCAGGCCTCACAAAGGCTCACTCCCCAAATAACTCAAGTCAAGTAATATATATAATAAGAGCACATCGATGTTTGGGTACCCCGCGCCACTTTCCCACTGGTTATTGAGACATCCTACGCATCGGACCAATCCCGCCATTCTTACCGCGGTCCCACTGCCACACCCGCCCGCACACACCTGGGCCACAACCACACGCATTCCCACTGCCGAATCCCGCCCGCACACACCTGGGCCACAACTGTCACATGTAACCATGCCTGCAAACACCTAGTCCAGAACAACCACCGCCACGCCCGAAGACACCTGGGCTAAAGGATCCACTACCACGCCCGAAGACACCTGGGCCTCATCCCGAAGACACTTGGGAAACCACCTGCCGCACACACCTGTCCAACCACCACAACGCCCCGCCCGATGGTTCTTGGGCTAATAATGGACTTCAGGCCATCACAGCCTGCCCGAAGGTACTTGGGCTATCCGGGAAAGGGAGCAGAAAAGGATCTAATAACCAGCCACTAAGGATAGTGTTGGGAAAAAAACCCTTCCCCCATAAATGGGGGTGTTCGGCACTGAGTGCTCAACTTGGGTGGGGCGCGAATAAGAAACACAAAGCTACAAGTATAGATATAGGTAACAAACACTCACCCAAAGCTTAGGTTTTCTTAGCCAACCTACAGAACACAACACCACTGCGTCCGAGTCACGGTTCACGACCCTTGCCCACAAAACCGTTTGTCCCATTCTTGTTTCACGTTTAGTTAAAAATGTTCAATTGATCTTAAGCACTACTGGGCAACTACCATAAGCACAACCAAGGAAAGCGTCAAAAGCATGGATCAACCAAAACAGTCACACCCGGTTCTGTCAACAGAGGATCTCTCCCCAATTTGTGATATGAACGAGTAACCACTCGGATTTAAAACTCACAACCACCGAATCCATACCAACAGGTAATCCCATCCCCAAATTCACACAACCACCGAGAGTATAAAAGATCAGGGGATCCCATCCCCTCCCACATTTCCAGCAATCGGCGCGAAAGGAAAACAACCAACCACCACTACCAACACAAGTCAAGGTTTTTCAGATTTAAACGACTTAACACACTCCATGATTTCAAATTCCGTGTGTTCTAACAGGGAGTTATCACAGAAGGGTTGATCCTGGTGCTTTCAACTTATTCAGTCGGGCATACGTGATTAACCAATTTCATAGCAGTAGTTCACCATTTCAGCAACCCATTCAAAACATCACGAGGGGATTCATCAGTGCACATACAATGACCACCAACGGCCTCAATTTTCAGAAAACATAAACCAGCACAACTAAAAAGGATGATCATAAGATAAAGCATAAACAACGATCACAACCCCTTCCCCTTCTTTCTTTAGAACTTCATTTATTATCTTCATTAAGGTTCGGTTCAACCAATTCCATAGGAATGAAATAACGCCCACCCTGCATGATACACAAAAGTGAGAGACGAGAGAAATTCCCTACTTGCTGATAGACGACCAACGCTTATGTCAGGGGGGAGGCGGAACTTCACGGATAACGACGCGGTGGTCCCGATGCACCAGAAGAGCCAAGATCGAAGAAGGGGGAAACCATGGCCTAACCCTTAATTTATAAGAGTGGGGGACGGTTGAGGTGAAAACGTGAAACCGTGTAAGACGTGGAAGTCGTGGGTTGACCACGCGGCTTGACTCATCATTAAAGGTGCTGGGTGGTTTAAACCGACTCATGAGTCGATTCAGTATCTAATTAAAACTTTTGTGCGCGTTACTGGAACAACTTGGCAAGGCCGGGTGACGTTGGCCGGTTCCGCTGATCGGTCACACCGATCGGTCTCACCGATCGGTCTCACCGATCGGTCTCACCGATCGGTCTCACCAATCGGTCGCACCGATCGGTCGCACCGATCCGTCTCACCGATCGGTCTCACTGATCGGTCTCACCGATCCGTCTCACCGATCGGTCTCACCGATCCGCACCCCTTAAGGATCCGGATTTTGGCAAAGGAAGGGACCAAGGGGGGTCTGGTTCATCACACAATGTATGTATCTAGTTTTCCAAAACCACTAAATTACTCAGTCCTTCTGGATTTGACTCCTTGAAATCATGCTAATGTATTAAAATAATGCACTGGATCCGGGCTTCTGGGTTCGGGGCATTACAGTTGGTATCAAAGGAAGTTTAGTAGAAAACATGGAAGCTATATTTAGAAAATGTATATTAGTGTAAAATCATTCTATGTCTTCAGGTACTTTTAATGTTTATAAGTACCTTTGTTTTGGATTAGTGACTAATGGGAGAGTTGGGAGAAGTTTAAATTATGTTTTGATGCAAATGGGAAGTCACACGGGCAGCGCATGGGTTTTCTAAACCGTATGGACAAACCGTGCATAGTTGGTCTTGGAGGCAGTAGATTCCCCATGGGCAGTGCATGGTTTGTCTAACTGTGCAACCAAACCGTGAAATAAGGGTATCCAAGGAAGTAGCTAACATACGTCTAGCACACGGTTTGCAAAACCGTGCGAACTAACTGTGCGGGCACTTAAATGAGATCCTTAAATTGTGGATCTTGCCCGTTTTGCCTCTAAGTGCCTCATTTTTTCTCCAAAGTGGCCCTAACTTGGGATTCTGGTTCTCCTAAGGCCATAAAAGGTTCTCCCATCATTCCAAAGGTGATCCAAAGGCTTCTCTTAGTGAATCTAAGTCATATTATTGAGGTATGTGATTGTTCTTCATCGTTCTTGATCGGTTTCTTAGATCTACTTAGACCTATTTCTTCTCTTCTCTTGGTTTCTTAGATATACACCTATTATGGGTAGATCTAAGTGTGTGGATTCCAAATATTATGAGATTTGGTCTTGATCTTGCTGGGATAAGATATCTAAGGTGGGTTCCTGAAGGAAAAACCTAGTTTTCTTGAGCGTTCTCAACCGTTGTGGTTTTGGTCAAAACCTTTGAGGTAGGTGGTTCCATCCCAACTTACCAAATTTATTATCATTGTATTTACTTGATTTACTTCAATTGTTTATTTAAACTCAATTTCTCAAAGTTTCTCTCAATTAAATTGATAAAAACTCGATTCCAGTGAATCGAGATATTTGAAATGGTTTTTTCATGGAAATTTGGAAAACCCCAATTCCATTGAATTGGGTGTGTTTATAGACATTTTCTGATCTAAATTGTTCAATTTAAATTGTGGATTTGATGGAAATTATTTCGATTAAATTGTTGAATTTAATTTTGAACATAAATTGTGTGATGATAGAATTGGTTTTGAATATATTTCAAACTGGTGAAAATGGATTAAAATGATTTGATAGAAACCCAGTGGTTTTATCTTGTGAAAGTGGCATGTTTTGAATAAAACCTATTTTGGATTTAAATGGAATGAAATTGTAACTTTTGAAATGGAATAATGGGATTGATCGTATTTTAAGCATTCTTAAAATAGTTTACCCATCATGTAAGAGCACATTCAAGCCTTAGGTAGTTAGTGAGTTATTTGGATACACTCTATGTTATGACAACATTCTAAAACATACTTGCGGCAGGTCACATCCCCGATGGGTTGGTGACGAGTCTCCTTTGGCTAGTGTTGTAGGGACGTGTGTATACACATTTGATGATTTCACATAGAGAGTGTGGAATCCTATAACTGGTTAATACTATCGTACCTTTTGGCAGATGACCATGTTGCTCACTTGTTTATTTATATTTGAGATATAAATGTATGCCAATTCTTTTGAACTGCTCAAATACCTGCTGAATTTATATAAATTTTTTTATATAAAATTTTTACTTAATCCATTGTTTTAGAAATATTCCATCATTGTAAAGCCTTTGCTTAAAGTAATTTTTCCATCAATTGAAAATGTATAGCATGTTCTTTTTAAATATGCTTTTGAGTTTCCAAATCTGTTTATTTGAAAATTGAAAGCTTTTCTTTAGATAATATATATTTGACATCTGTTATAGAATCTTTGGTGGTATCCTACTAGGCTTAGGCTCACACCCAACTTTTTCTTTCGGGTGTTTGTATACTTTCTTCTTCCAAGATCGATCAAAGGGAAGGGATCTCTTTGAGGTGGATCTAGTTTTGGATATCTGGTCTTGTTGAGTTGTGTCCTTAGGGACCTTGGGGCTATTTTCCCATTTTTAGTACTTGGGTTGTAGTACTTTGGGATTTTTATGCCTCTTTTTATTCTGGTACATTACTCCCAGTGGATTTTCTTTTGTAATGCATACTATTTTGTTCTCTGTTGCTTCCACATTCTTGTCGAAAAAATCACTCCCACTTGTATGTTGTTCGATGCTAGGTGCTAGTCATCGACCCATGGGGATCGAGAACACCCTTCGGGCTATGTTAGGGCTGGCTCGGTTATCGGGTTACCCAGGTACCCAGGCTGGTTCATGAAAAAATGGTATCAGAGGACAGGTTAAGCATCTTTCCTTGATGAAAGTATGAATTTGAGTATTCTGGTCAGGACTTAGGAGGTAGTTGGGATTGAGTGCCTGGCCAGCACTCACTGCAATGAACCTTAAGTCACCTGGTTTGGTTAGGGAAATACGAATTGTGGATTAGTTCTAGTATTTTCCCTGTTTTGATTTGGATAGAGTGGAATCCAAATCTTGTTAATCCCTTCTATTAAGAATAGTTTTCCTTGTTACTCTGTTTGAGTGTTAATAAAATGTCTTTTTATGTTTTGTAGAAACATGCCTCCAAGAAGACGTGAGAATAGGATCCAAAAAGAGGCTGCTACTGAATCTCAGCAAGTGAGTCCTATTGTGGATTTGAGTCTGGTTGAGGTGATTGTTCGCACTGTCCAAGCTCTAGGAAAAGCGCCACCTTTAGTTCCTATTCAGACTCCAGCTATAGATCCTCATAATGATATTCTCTGAAGCCGTTCTCAAGAGTTCCTATGCCAGAAGCCACTAGTTTTCAAAGTCTCCACTGACCCTCAACATGCTGAGGAATGGTTGAGTAAGATTGAACATCTTTTTGGGTTCTTGGAGACACCTGATGTGATCAAGGTGAAGTGTGCCACCTTCGTGCTGGAGGGGCCAAGTAGGAGATGGTGGGACACGATGGTGATGGCTGGGAAACATGAGGGTTTGGAGTGGAAAGACTTTAGGGTTCTTTTCACTAACCAGTTCTATCTAGAATCAATGGTGTTGGCCATGGCTGTGGAGTTTTTCAAGCTTGAGCAGGCCAACAAAACTGTGACTGAGTACTCAAATCGCTTTTTTGAGTTGGTACAGTTTTCTCATGAGATTTTATCTAATGAGAAGATGAAGTCTCGATGATTCTAGTTGGGGCTTAGATCAGATATCTGTTCTCAGGTTTTCTTACTGAAGCTACCCACTTATATTGATGTGTTGGATAGGGCCATGATGGTTGAGATGGACCTGGTAGGAAAGTCAGGGTGAAAGGAGGTTCTTTTCTCTCCTAGTTCCAGTGTTGGTTCCTTTAAAGAAAAATAGAAGTGTGACGTTTCTCATGGTATTTCTCGACAACAGAGTCATTCTAGACCTCTGGTAGCAACAGAAGGGGATTCTTTTACTTCTTATCAGTGTGGAAAGTCAGGACATTATAAGAGAGTTTTCACTAAGGCACCCAAGAACTATAGCTCCTGCAGATGTTTAGGGTACTTATAGAGATTCTTCCATCACTTCTCTACTCCATGTTGTGGAGCAAGATCATCATCACCTCCAGTCACTATGGGAAAATCAAATGCTTCATGTACAAAAGGGTTCCAGCCACAGGCATCTGGAACGAAGCTTCATCATGCAGTGGAAGAGTCTCCAGAGGTAGCCGATACAGGTCCTGCAATTGTGAGAGGTATTGTCACTATAGATTCATCTTTAGTGATAGCTCTTTTTGATACTGGTGCATCTCACTCTTTTATTTCAACCCATATTGTTAATATTCTTAATCTATCTATTGATCTTTTATCTTGTGCGATGGATATTACTACACCCCTTGGTACAATGGGAGAAAAGGGTCTCTGTAGTCCTGCTTGCGTCTTCTCTTTATCAGATGTTGATCATGCTTGGATTTTTCTGGTTCTCGACATGAGATCCTTTGATGTCATATTTGAGATGGATTGGATCATTTCCAATAAAGCCCGAATCGATTTTTATCTTCGTCAGGTCTACCTTAATACACCCAGTGGTGTGCCTTTTATTTTTCAAGTAGAATGGGACCCAAGGTCAAGCAGAGCCGGACCCTCTTATCCAGAGTTGGGGAAAGTTATATCTATGTTTGCTTTTGATCTAGAGAGAGATTCAATGTGTGGTGATATTCCTTCAGTCATTGTTGAGTTTCCTGACGTGTTTCTTCTGACTTCTCCGGTTTTCCACCAGTAAGGGAGGTTGATTTTTCTATTGAATTAATGCCTGGTACTCAATAAGATTCTATTCCCTCTTACCGAATGGCTCCAGCTGAACTAAAAGACCTGAAGTCTTAGTTAGAAGATATTCTTAAGAAATGATTTATACACCCGAGTGTGTCACCTTGGGCAGCAACAGTTCTCTTCACCAAGAAGGTTGATGGTTCTCTTCGCTTATGTGTTGATTATTGAAAGCTCAATCGAGTTACTATAAAGAACAAATATCCATCACCATGAATTGATGATTTGTTTGATCAATCTAAAGGGGCAAAGTGGTTTTCAAAAATTTATCTTCAATAAGGTTACCATCAGATGAGGATAAAAGAATCTGACATTCATAAGACCTCTTTTCAGAGTAGGTATGGCAATTATGAGTACCTTGTTATTCCCTTAGGCCTAAAAAATGCTCCTGTAGTCTTCATGGATTTGATGAACAGGGTTTTCCGTGAGTATCTAGATACTTTTATGGTAGTCTTCGTGGATGACATTCTTGTCTACTCCAAGTCTGAGGAGGATCATGTGCATCATTTGAGAATAATTCTGAGTCTTCTAAGGAATCATCGAATTTATTCCAAGATTTGAAAGTGCGATTTCTGGATTCGGGAAGTGAAATTCTTGGGACATGTCATGTTAGAACAAGGAATATCAGTTGATCTTGAGAAAGTGAAGGCTGTTATGACCTAGGAACAACCACGAAATGTTTTCAAGATTTGGATCTTTTTGGGCTTAGTAGGATATTATCTTCGATTTGTTAAAGACTTATCAAAGTTAGATTCTCCAATGACTGCTCTGACTCGAAAGGGAGTGAAGTTTTCTTGGAATGATAAATGTCAGAGTTATTTTTTTGAGCTAAAGAGTATTTTAAATACTATGCTGGTGTTAACTCTTCCTGAGGCTGGGATAGGTTATGTGGTCTTCTGTTATGCATCGGGTTCAGGTTTGGGATGTGTCCTTATGCAAGGTAATCATGTTGTTTCCTATGGATCTCGTCAGCTTAAGCCTCATGAGAAGAACTATCCTACCCATAACCTTTAACTTGCAGCTACAATGCATGCACTTAAGTGTTGGACACATTACCTTTATGAAGAAAGGTTTACTAGGTATTCAGACCACAAGATCTTGAGTTATATATTCTCTCAAAAATATTTGAATCTCTGCCAAAGGCGTTGGGTGGAGTACCTGTAATCTTTCAACTTTGACATTACCTATACCTCAGGGAAAGGGAATGTAGTTGCAGATGCGTTAAGCAGGAAACTTCTATCACAGGATATGAAAAAATCTTCAGAAGAGTGGATTTTGATTGATCTTTTTTCTTAGTTGCATATTAGAATTCAGTGGAAGGGGAAGGAAGTTTCTTTAGCCAGTGTCCAGTTGACATCTGCTCTTCTCGAGTTAATTCTTAAAGAATAGCAACTGGATGATGAATTCCATAGCATTAGGGACTCTCTTTATGGTGGGGAGACTGACACCCAGTGGTCATTCTCCAAAAAGGGTGTTCTGTGTTATCAAAACTATTACATTTTGCCGTTAGCGGTAAGGAAGGTTGTGATGGGGGATTGCCATAACTCTCAGTGGGCTGCACACCTAGGAACCATGAAGATGTTATATGACATGTGGCGACAGTTCTGGTGGCCAGGTATGAGGAGATACATTGCTGAGTTTGTATCTCGTTGCTATACATGCCAGCAGGTGAAAGCCAAGAACCAGAAACCTTCGAGTTTTCTTTAACCACTTCCAGTCATTACATGGAAGTGGGATGAAATCTCTATGGACATTATGGTTTTGGTTACCTCAAAACTAGAGGAATAAGAATGTGATATGGGTTTTGATCGACAGGCTGAACAATTCGGCTCACTTTATACCTATTCTAGATACAACCAAAGTTGAGGAGTTGGGAAATATCTATGTGAAAGAATTGTTTGTTTGCATGGAGTTTCTTCTGCTATAGTCTCTGACAGAGATCCTCGGTTCACTTTATGCTTTTGTAGAGGCCTTCAGGAGGCACTGGGATCTCAGGTCCGTTTAAGCATGGCCTACCATCCACAGTCAGATGGCCAGACAGAGAGAGTTATTCAGATCCTTGAGGATATGCTCCGCGCTTGTGTTCTCGATTTTGGTGGATCTTGGGATTATCATCTGGGGCTAGTTGAGTTTTCTTATAACAACAGTTACCAGTCTGCGATCAAAATAGATCCTTTTGAGGCATTGTATGGTCGTCCTTGTAAATATCCTTTATGTTGGTCGGAGATTGGTGATAGTTCCTTGGTAGGACTGAGTTTGGTCCAAGAGACGACAACTAAGATCGAGTTGATTCATCAGATAATGTTGATAGCATAGAATCGGTACAAGTATTATGTTGATCATTGCCATAAACCTTTATATTTATCAGTTGGTGACCAGGTGTTCTTGAAAGTTTCACCCCGATTAGGTCATCGACGGCTTGGGAGGCAAGGGAAACTTGCTCCTCATTTTGTGGGACCTTTCGAGGTTGTCGGTCTTGTAGGGAAAGTTTCATACCATCTATCTCTACCACCACAGTTCACGTCGATACATAACATGTTCCATGTATTGCAACTGTGAAAGTATCTCTCGGATCCATCTCATGTTGTGAGTTGTAGTGATCTTGAGATTGAACCAGATTTATCTGTGACTGAACTGCCAGTCAGGGTTTTTGATTCTAAGACCAATGTACTTCATGGGAGAAAAAAACTTCTGGTCTGTGTACTTTGGCAGCATGGTTCTAATTCTCATGAGACGTGGGAAAGGGAGTCACTAATGATAGAGCAGTGGCCTCATCTTTTTGACGTGGATGTTTCTTCATAGGCTTTCTAGGGACAGAAAGATCTTATAGTGGGGAGGTTTTAACATCAAGTTATGTCTTCAGGTACTTTTGATGTTTCTAAGTACCTATTTTTTAGAATAGTGATGAATGGGAGAGTTGGGAGAACTTTAAATGATGTTTTGAGGCAAAGGGGAAGTCGCACGGGTGGCGCACGGGTTGTATAAACTGTGCAGCCAAACCGTGCATAGTTGGTCTTGGAGGCAGTAGCTTCCACATAGGCAGCATACTGTTTTTCTAACCGTGTGTCCAAATCGTGCGAGAAGGGTGGCCAATGTAGTAGCTAATGCACGACAACCACACGGTTTTTCAAACTGTGCGAACTAACCGTGTGGGCACTTAAATGAGATCCTTAAATTGTGGATCTCAATCTTTTTGCCTCTAAGTGCCTCGTTTTTTCCTCCTAAGCGGCCCTAACTCAGGATTTTTCTTCTCCTAAGGTCAGAGAAGGTTCTCTCATCATTCCAGAGGTGATCCAAAGGCTTCTCTTGGTGAATCGAAGCCGGATTCTTTAGGTATGTGATCTTTCTTCATCGTTCTTAATCGTTTTCTTAGATCTACTAAGACATACTTCTCCTCTTCTAGCGGTTTCTTATATCTATGCCTGTTATGGGTATATGTAAGTGTGTGGATGCCAAATATAATGAGATTTGGTCTTGATCGTTCTAGGAGAAGAGATCTAAGGCGGGTTCTTGAAGGAGCAACCCGGTTTTCTTGAGCGTTCTAGACCGTTGTGGTTTTGGTCAAAACCTTTGAGGTAGGTGGTTCTGTCCCGACTTACAAAATAGATTATCATTGTATTTGATTGATTTATTTCAATTTTTTATTTAAACTCAATTGCTCAAATTTTCTTTCAATTAAATTGATAAAAACTAGATTCAAGTGAATCGAGATATTTGAAATGGTTTTGGCATGGAAATTTGGAAAACCCCAATTCCTTTGAATTGGGTGTGTTAATGGAAATTTGTTGATTTAAATTGTTCAATTTAAATTTTGGATTTGATGGAAATTATTTCAATTAAATTGTTGGATTTGACTGTGAAAATAAATTGTGTGATGATGGAATTGGTTTTGAATGGTTTTCAAACTGGTGAAAATGGCTTAAAATGATTTGATAGAAACCCAGTGGTTTTATCTTGTGAAAGAGGCATGTTTTTAATAAAACATGTTTTGGTTTTAAATGGAATGAAATTGGAACTTTTGAAATGGAATAATGGGATTGATCGTATTTTAAGCAATCTTAAAATAGTTCACCCATCATGTAAGAGCGCATTCAATCCTTAGGTAGTTAGTGAGTTATTTGGATACACTCTATGCTACAACAACATTCTAAAACATACTTATGGTGGGTCACATCCCCAACAGGTTGGTGAAGAGTCTCCTTTGGATAGTGTCATAGGGACGTGTGTATACACATTTGCTGAGTTCACATAGAGAGTGTGGAATCCTATAACTGGTTAATACTATCGTACCTTTTGGAAGATGATCATGTTTCTCGTTTGTTTATTTATATTTGAGATATAAATGTATGCCAATGCTTTTGAACTGCTTAAATGCCTGCTAAATTTATATAAACTATTTTATATAAATGTTTTGATTAATCCATTGTTTTAGAAATATTCCATCATTGTAAAGCCTTTGATTAATGTAATTTTTCCATCAATTAAAAATGTATATCATGTTTTGTTAAAATGTGATTTTGAGTGGCCAAACCTGTTTATATGAAAATTGAAATCTTTTCTTTCGATAATCTATATTTGGAATCTGTTATGGAATCTTTGGTGGTATCCTACTGGGCTTAGGCTCACACCCTACTTTTGCCTTTGGGTGTTTGTAGACTTTCTTCTTCCAGGATCGAGAAAAGGGAAGGGATCTCTTTGAGGTGGATCCAGTTGTTGATCTCTAGTCTTGTTGAGTTGTGTCCTTAGGGACCTTGGGGATGTTTTTCCATTTTTAGTACTTTGGTTGTAGTAATTTAGGCTTTTTATGCCTCTTTGTATTCTGGTATATTACTCCCGGTGGATTTTCTTTTGTAAGGCATATTGTTTTGTTCTCTGTTGCTTTTGCATTCTTGTGGCAAAAATCATTCCCACTTGTATGTTGTTCGATGTCAGGTGCTAGTCGCTGACCCGTGGGGATTGGGAATGCCCTTTGGGCTATGTCAGGGTCGGCTCGGTTATTGGGTTACCAGGGTACCCGGGCTGGTTTGTGATAATTAGGGAACAAAACCCTAAGATAGACTTGATGATACACATTCAATATCCTAGAATTTTGGTAAGGAATATATTATTTGAATCTTCTTAGAAAATAAATCCCTTTCTAGATACAACAAGTGGACGTGGTTCTAGCATAGATTTACCTAGGAGTAACAAGTCTGACAAGGTGTTTTGGGCTTGACCTGGGGTAACCTGGTATATGACAACGGGCCTTACTGTGTACCTAGTTTGACACTCCCGGGGGATATGCTTAATATAATTCAAATTTTATTTACAAACCATTATGAAGGAATTAAATGTAATTTTATCCTCGAAGAAACTATGCATATTATTATGAGATTAGTTACGGATATGATTTAAATTTATACTAGGTATTTTTCTAAGCTGATATTATACATTATGATTCATAATCTAATCTAGTGTATTACATTTTTTATAAATGCTTCCAAGAAGAAGGAATGATAACATCACCAATGAATGTGATGAAAATAGTAATATGGATCATATCTTTCATAGTCTTAAGCCATCATTTAAAATAAATATAGTCTCATGTGTGTCCTCATCATATGAGGAAATAGTATCATGTGTTAAAAAGGTATGTAAATAATTCTCTAAGTCTTATGGATTTGAAGGAAAGAAAAAGAAGAAGAGGATAGTAGAGAAAAATATGGATAAAGGGAGGAAGGGAAAGAAGGTTTTTTCCACATTTTATAACTGTGGAAAAAATAATCCTCGTAAATGTTTGAAGGGAATGAGAGTTTGTTATAAATGTGTGGAAAAAGGACACCAATTTCATGATTGAAAGGGTCAAAAAAAGTTTTCCAATGTACAATGTTTCAACTACAAGGATATAGGATACTATATGAATCAATGTCCCAAGCATCAAAGGAATATACCCCAAATAATGATTTGGGATAATGATCATGTTATGATGCTACAACAGATGTAGTAGAATGATTAATATTCCTAGTCAAGAGTCATGTCATTTTAATATTTTATCAGCAATGTACTGGTTATAAGAATTATGGAATATGTTAGAATTTTACTACAATACTTTTTCATTAAGAATTTGAAACCATAATTTGAATGGTACCAAGAAAAGATATTTAGTGAAAAGTTAAACTTTTTGGAAAATGGATGATTAAGGGAAGGACAACCCTCAATATATTTCTGATGATTAATATAATGATGAAGAAATGATTGATTTGGATAAGTACTGATTACCTAAAAATGATTATTGACTTATCGACAGGTGGTTATGCTATCATTGATGGAGTTTACAACATTTTTTATATAAGAAATATATACAATGGCATGTCTAAGGATGAATCAATTTTTAAAGTAATAATTTATGGTAATTTGAGTTATTTCCATATTTCAAGATGACACATGATGAAGATATTCACATGTTTTAAATGTGAAAATTTCTGGCTACTTCAGGTTGATTAAAGGTAAATAAGGTAGCAGATTCCTTGTGTAGGATAGATCATGGATTCCTAAAAAAATAAGGATTTACAAGGGCCCTCTATATATGGATCAATCAAGGATGGATATTTAATGATTCTTAAGTGTTGGATAATGATCTTTTGGAATGTTTAACCATTTAAGAAATGGTTTAATTTGATCATTATACGAACTTTTATAGGTTAATGTATTACTTCACCATATGGCATAACCTGTGCTGAGTGATAAAGTATAGATAGTTCAAGGTATAATATAAGGATGAGTTTGTAAATAGAAACATATATTTATACTCTTATAGAGTGTAATAATTCCTCAAATCAAGGAAAAGATTCTTAAATAAAAAAAATCCTATTTTAATAATCTTTGATAATATCGATGAATTTTTTTACAGTAGTTTATAGTTTTATAGTAATGAACTTTCATCTAAACATGTTCTGTATCAAATTCCATCATAACTCCATAGATAGATTTTTATTTCATGTCTAGGTTTTTACATCCAACTAATTTGGCCCCATATGAAAGCATAATTTTTGTTGTGACCACCTAATTTCCCTTAACCCCTTTTTAGGAGGATGTTTTATTAACCATTTTTCAGATGTGGGTTTCCCACAAGGTAATTTTCAAGAATCAACCTATAACTTTCAAAGTGCAGATTTGAATTGTGAGGATGTAATTCAGTTGAGGGGGGAATAAAGCAACACCCCAAGAATTTACAAATAGATTTAATACAGAATACATGAAACATTGAATCTCTACAAAGCACCACTTTGTTATAACCTATCTGGTAAACATAATTTTTCCACCTCTATGATTTGAATTTGGAAAAAATTAAATACACATTTTCATTCAATAATATATTTAAATTATGATAAGACAAACATAATTTCTGGTGAATATTAACATACCCTTATGAATAGTAACATACCATTGTGAATATCACTATTACACTTATGAATAGTAATAAATAGTAAATCGGCCAAAAAATATAAACTTCACCCATGAATGTATAAATACAATTTAGACATCTTATAAGTGACAAAAAGATCATAGTATAAGTATTAGTATTTTTAGAAGTCATAAATATTTTAGTAACAATTTTATGATTTATTTAATAATTTAAAATGGAAATTTATTTTCATAAAATGTAATCATAAATTTTCATTTTATTATATTTTGGTTATAATAGAATTTTATGAGGCCTTGGTTAAATTTTCAAGGTGTTATAAAATGAGTTATAGTTTTAAAAATTGTTTTTTGGAAAAAATTATGACTTTATTTCAAAATTAAATTAAAAATGTTGAGAAATTTATTTTCAAAAAATGGATTTCATTTATCTTAATTATACAAATTGAAAAATGGTTGGGGTGAATTTTTGGGATTTTTCGAAAATACCTGATTTTTTTTAATAGTAAAAATACAATTTTGAGTTTTCGGTGTGTTCAATGACATCATAATGATGTAATAATTGATATAAAATTCTTTTCAACTCTTATATATTAAAATATGATATTAGGTGTACCAAGTGGACAATACCATGGGAAAATACCATGGAAAAACCCATGGTTTTTCAAAAACTACTAATGAGGTGTCATTGAAAATTAAT
Source organism: Viscum album (assembly GCA_963277665.1). NCBI lineage: Eukaryota > Viridiplantae > Streptophyta > Magnoliopsida > Santalales > Viscaceae > Viscum > Viscum album. The sequence goes on along the minus strand of OY728151.1, from coordinate 100,581,837 downwards.
AAAAAAAACTCTCTCTTTTACAATAAATACACACCGACTACTTAATTTTATTTCATTCCAAATTCATCATCCTAGAATTTATGTTATTTTTACCTCTATATGAGTCCTAAAAAGGTGTCCTAAATCCCTTTAGGATCCAACATTAAAGTGTTAGGAGTTACTCTATAGGGTAAGGGGATTCTCAACTTCTCTTTTCCATTCAAGTTCTCTTTTATGTTTATGAATTTCAAGTTTCCATACCATGTTCTCATTTCAATTTTATTTTGTCCCTATATTATATTATTATTATTATTTGAATGTTTTACCCCTTTCCCTTCTCTTTTAAATGTTTTCTAAAACAATTTTTAATAGTCATTATGCTGCATAATTTTCGTCTCAAAAGCTCTCTCTTTTTCAAGAACTCATAATATGTTATTCTCTTTTAATTTCAATTTTATTATGTTGGGATATGTAATTCCATATCCCCCTTAAATTAAATACTATTTAAAAATTATTAAATAACATTTTTATCTCATAAAAATATTTTATTAATTTTTAAGTGAGGTCATTAGGGTGCTGAATTTTTATAAGGGATTTATCAACTTTTCTTTTATTTTGAGTTCCTTTCATTTCTTTTTCTTTCATCACCTCCTTTAATCAAAATGTTATGATAAATACAGTGCCTTAAATGTACTATAATTTTATTTGATAATGGAATAATTCATCATCATCTCTTATTTCCCCTTCTTTTATACAAGAAATGAAAACACCATCCAAGATGTGTTAATTTATCACATTCAAGGACGACGAGTTTTCAATTTCTATTACCATATAAAATTATGGTCATGAAACTATTTTGATGGTTGAACCAAAGTATAATATATTTATTATAACTTATGAAATGTTCTGAAATATTTTTTTCACACATGATATTAATTTATAAATTAAAATGTGTTCATTGTGATCAAGAACCGCCAATTAACCCAAAAGATTGTCCTTAAAGTTTTATATAATGATTCACCTTCACTCCCAATAACCAAATTAATTTTATAAATATGTAATATTCTGGATATTAAAAAATAAAATACAACTTCTATTCTTGAAAACCATTCTCATATTACATGTTTATCCTTACATGCATATAAGTAAATTAGTCATGAATACCAAGGAAATGCTCTCAAACAATAAAATTGAACCTCTTAAACCCATAAAGAAGGCCATGAATGAACTTAATAAGTATAAAATAAATAAATTAACTAAATAATAGGTTTTTTAAATATTAATTAATTAATTTAATTTGGTTATCTGGGACACTAATATAAAGTGAATAACACCATCGGACTTAAGGTAATGGTTTCCTCATCTCACTTCCATTTTTGTGAGACATTCCTTATTCACTACTATAACTTGTGTATAGTGTATATATAATTAACATTGATGTATAATATCATTAATATTATGTTATTTAATATATAATTTTATTATTATTAGTTTTTTTTCATACGAATAGATTGATTATAAAGTGGTAAGGGATTTCTACCTGAACCTCCATTTTCATTCGGGTTACTCTTATTCTCTACATCCCTCAATGAAATTATTATTTATTATTATTTACTCCTATTAAAATATATTATAATGTTATATATATTTTTACTAACCATAATCCTTCTTTATTTTATGGGTATTTCTATGTTTTAAAAGGATCATTCAAAAAAATTTTCCGAAATGGAAGCCTGATTCGAGTGAACTTATAAAATTCTTACCTATTTTGAAGTTCAATCTATAATTTATTTTAAGACATATTTATCTTTATAAAATTAAATATTTTAACATGAAAAATATATTTTGGTTCAATTCTTGTTTTATGAATGAAATCATGCCTTTTCTCTTTAAAATCTCTTTAATGAATTTCTTAAACTGCACTAAATTGTTTTAATTATAAAGCTAATTTAAAAACATTTTTTACACGATTTCACTTAGGTGGGACATAATTTATGCCTCAAATGAAATCTCAATGTCCTTAACTTTTATTTTAGAGTATATACATGTTTAAATCCAGATTTATGACAAATACAAATGATTTTGCAAAAGAACTCATCTTTCTAAAGAAAAATGGATTTTTCTCACCTCACTTTAACTTTTATGAGATATATTCCATGTTCACCACTTATTTCTTTCATGTGATGTATGTACTTCCACTTGGTATATCATATCAAGATTCTACCTATTATCATGATATTATAAGATATTATGATTTTAATTTTTCAAGGTCGTATGGGACACTTTGGAATGTTTAAGGAATATTTCTGCAAGAATTTTTCAATCCTATCATTTAAAAGTATCTTTATTTATGTCAAAATCCTTTGATGAATATTTTATTTCATAGAGTTTTATATTCTATTATAGCATCTAAAAAATATGTTGATTAAGGTTTTCTGATTAGTTTGAAAGTGGATATTCTATCTTGATACCATTCACCATATTTCTCTGAATGGTTAGTGTTTATATTTAATGACTGGGGAAAGTTATTTACATTTCATATGTTAGTTTAAATATGAATGTATATATTGTTTATGTTTATCCCCATTAATAATTGGAATTCATTGTACTTAGTAAGTGTTTTTTGGGGCCCTCTATATCCCCTTGGTGCATCGGTGGGTCTCATAAGACAAACTATGGTCTTGGAATGAGGCCTTGACAAAATTGATATTTATAGTCTTGGGATGAGGCCTTGATTGTATGGTTATGATGTCCTGAATTATGAATTCCCTCATTATGAAATTAGTAATTGAAATTTCATGTGGTTATTCTACTATTAGAATACCCATGATTACGTTTTATTATGAAATTATATATTCATCTCTTATTCCTAACATTAGGTGTTCAAGTTTATTTTTAAAGGCGTGTGTTTATACTTATTCACTATGATTAATGTTTATGTTTATGATATTTTCTGCTATATTTCTTGCCCTTACTGAGAATTTGATCTCACCCCTAATGTTTCATTTTCTCAGGACATGAAGTAGTTTATTATGAATGACCTATAGGGATAAACTTAGAGTTGTGGATGTTCCCAATAAAACTTATATGTTTTATTTCTTTTCAAGTTTTAATGTTGAACCTATGTATGTATATAGATTTCCAAAACTACTAAACTACTCGATCCTTCGGGATTTGATTCCTTGTAATCATGTCAATGTATTAAAATAATGTACCATCTTTGGGCTTATGGGGTCAGGGCATTGCATCAAAATAGTGAAAATAATTTTTTCCCATTGTAAAACAAAAGGGAAGGAATGGGTATTAAAAAATTAGATCATTTATGGGGGAAATTATAAAATCACCCAAAAATATCCTTCACACAGTTTGGCAACTCGGTTTTTCCAAACCATGCACCAATAGTGAAAAAAACCTCTGCAATTTGTTCTACAGTTTTTTCATGGTTTTTTGGCCCTTGGTATACGGTTTGGGAAAATCGTGCACCCCATAAAACCCCACTCTCCATCCTCACACGGTTAGCACTAACCATGTGTCCTACCCTTCATGGTTTCTTCTAACTGTGTGACAGTCTAATTTCCCCCAAAAACCAGGTTTCAGGCTCTAAACAAGACTCAGAGACACCTAATACCTCTGCTAAATCATTTGGCATCTATATTTTGTAAAAAATAAAATATTACACTAAAATTTAATGGATCTATACCTGAGTAAAAAATATGGGTTCTTATAGGATACCATTAAGAGTTTATTTCAATCCTATTATAATATAAACCAAGAATTAATTTTTAAAAATAGATATAATCACATGGGTTTCCATTTCCTTTACACAATATAGAAATAAAAAAGAAATACTTCATATAATTTTATAAAACACATCATTTATAAAACATTCCGCAAAGACTCCCTAAGGTATTTTAGTTTCAAAAACTAGAAATTCCCTTTAAAATAACTCTCTTTTAAAAAAACTAAGTAAAACCTTTCTTTTACACTTAAAATGACACTTTTTAAAACAATCCACCGCATGGTCTTAAATAACTTTGAAATAATTTTAATAAAGTTTAGCTCTTTGAAACCAAATACCCCATTTTTATTTTTTAAAAAACTTAACCCACACACACTCATCCAATATAAGAAGAGATCAAGGGGTAAACTGTAAAATAATGTAAAACCATAGATAGTCCTAAGGTAATGAAAATAACATCATAATTTAATTCATACAAAAAACAATTTTCAATAATAATTAATCAATACATCAAAGTAAGCTCAAATAAAGAATTAGTCAGCTCAAATGCTAATAAATAATAAAGAGGCATAAAATAAGATAAATATCACGAGGCAACACCATAGGGGATAATTGGGAAATACTTAATATGCATAGATTGAACAAATTTCTATAAGGTTAATAGTCACACAACTTGTCACATGAATCACTCTCAACTAAACTCATTAGTGAAACATCCACTAGTCAGGTCATAACATTCAACTAGGGGTTATTTTCTAGTGTGTAACTCTTAGATAATAATGAAAATATTCTTTAATCCTAAATTAATAGCCTAGTGTTCCTTCTAGAATAGATAAAGGAGGTGGACCGCTATCAAATAAACAAAAATCACATAACAATCCTATATCCCAATGTAAATATAACATAATAATCCTATGCACCACACCTTTAAAACACACCATTCATGAATGCTCTCCCTTTACAAACACATAACCATTAATCACAATTCATTTAATCATAAAAACATGCACACACTCATAAACAATGGGTTAAAAGGGGCTTAACTAGGTAGTAAACATCAACTAATGAAACTCATCTTTCATACAAAATTCCAAATGGGCCGTTTCTTTAAAACAAAGAATTGAATCTTTGTAAATTCCCTTTCAGAACCACCTTTTAAAAAAAGTGAATATCCTAGGGAACACACCCTAAAACTACATAAAAATTATTAATCAATACAAATAAATCATTAATAAAACCCATAAATAAACACATCCCCTTTTAAAATGAGGAAATATCATTAAAACAAAGTAACACCCCACTTTAGAAATCGATCTTGGCTCAAGAAATCATGAATAATCATTTTTCTAATAGATAACCATTAATGGAATTTATCAAACACTTAGGATGAATAAAATACCATTTTAAATGAATGTTCCATTGAACCATGATTCATCCTTTTTGCAAAGGAAAAAACCCAAAAAGCATGTAAATCCTTCGAAAACATAAATCTAGATATCATATATTTCATTGGTTTTGTTAAAATCACATTTAAAACATCAAGCATCACTAGAACTCTTTAATAAAATGGAATGGAATAGAATCACCTATATCAACTAGTGTAATCAAGACACCTATGATGAATTCCCCCAGATTAGGTCCTAATAAATGGCTAATGGCCCTTAAAAACCAAAAACCCCAATTATTAAGAAACCCTATCTGTATAAATCATCCAAAATGGCCTCTAAGGTTAAATAAAATTGGATAAACAGTAATAAACCAAGAGATTAAGGAAAGAGAATCTATTACCATTAATCTAGGGAACAAACCACCAAAATCAATTAAATACCACCATGGTGGAGCTTGGAGGTAGAAAAGAGGTTCATAGGAGGTTTCTATATCAAGGGTTAGAGTAGGGTAATCCAAAGGGAGAATACCAAAATAAATACAACTTGAAATGACAAAAATAACCAAAATATAATAGGTTTCATGGTTTACTCAGATTATTTTCCAAATTGTGTGGTAATCTTGTTATTTCCACTATCCAAAACTATATATGGTGCACAGTTTCTACTACATGGTTTCAAAAATTATGTTTATAACCATATTACCCTATAAAATTACTAAAAATCTAAAATTTACACCTTGAGACACACCAAACTCATGGGAGAGATTAACCATGAAAATATAAATAATAAAGTGACATTTTAAGGTGTCATAATTCTCCCCACCATGCCACTTTCTATACCTAGAAAGTCATTGATAACTTTGGTCAGTGAAAAAGTAAAGAACAAGTCACTGATAGAAAGATATCAAATAAATGGCCAACTTCTTAAACTAAAAACTAAGAACGCATGACATGGATAACCCTCTCCCCAAGAGAACCATTATAATTTTTTTTAGGATTCACCAACCACTAACAAACTATGAATCTTAAAAGTGGATTGCATACTAAATGAAAATAAAGGAAGAAAACAATATTATATGATGGTATGAACACTCACTTGATCTACTTTAATGTTTGGGAACTCCAACACATAGATGTATCAAAACTCTCAAGTGCTTATTAATTTTTGAATTAGTCTAAAGGTCAAAATGAAACTAACACATCTAGAATACCTAGGGTCACAAGAGCTGGAAACAATGACATATCCCAACGAAAATCATCTTGGAAGATAAATCCACGTAAAACGTTAAAAGACATGGATTGTGTCTAAATATATCCCCTGTATTTATAATCTACCTAAAATAGTGAAAAAAATATAAAGAATCATTTTAATGAACAATCAACACCAAATAGACATGATTCTGTTGATCATATAGGGAAGTATAAGATTCCACCAACCACAACAACCAGCTCGAAACACCATAAGAGAGAACATCCTTGAGAAACACCTAAAAATGATACTAGACCAAGTCATTGAAATAAAACATTCCCTAAAATGGGATCAATACCCTAACCATAAACTTTCCTCAATAGGAAATGGCATGGTTTTAACCTTAGGTTATAAAAGTACATTGAGGGTAACTCAAACCAAACTTATAAAACACCCAATCTCACTAATCCTGAAATTCAATCACAACCCAGTAGATCTCATGTTCTAACAATAAACCAATATATTATCCTAAATACCCTATCCCACACCCAAGGCATCCCCATTTTATCTAAAAAATATATATCATCCCATGGTCCACACCATGCATACATGAAATCATAAATAAAAAAGAAACAAGGAATGAACTTCTCAAAAGGCATGAACACAAGTCTAAATGTTCTTTCATCTATTACCAAAAAAGGTATGGGATGTACAAAAGGGATTGAACAAGGTCTAGAAAAGGAAATATTATAAACATGTACACTCCCAAAATTGTAATATAGTTTCTAAATATCTAGTGGAAACAACACCCCAAACTATTTCTCATATCATTGTTGGGTCCTAGAATTCTTCTTATGATGTCAATTTAGATTAAAAAATCTTTTAAGGTGACCAATACAGATACCTAGATGATATTTTCTCATAGATATTCATCAATAGGCCTTAATGTTACCAAAATTCTAACACTAAAAGCACACTATAGTATTTTGTTTCTCACTAGAAGGATCAACTTTATCGACACTAGATGGGGTTAAATCATCACTAGATATAGGTTTCCCTACCAATAATTCCTCAATGATAATGGACTTATACATAACTTCTGCACACGAATTCAAAAAATTCAAAAACATCATAGAAATTTGATCTAGATAAAGGCCTCTTAAAAATAACTAAGACTTCCTTAAATCATTAATGGAAAACTCAATGGGAAAAGGTACTAATCTAGTGAAACATTCAATGTATACTTTTACCAAATGATCACCCTGATAAACACCCAAGAATTCCATTGCCTTTTAAATTCTCACTTCCTCAGTATAGTACTACTGGATGAATGCATCCTTGAAATATTAATAATAAAAATCCTTAAATGATTTGGTGTGAATAGTAATGTTCTACCGATACAAACTCAATTCTTCAAATAAAAGAGTTGTGAACCTCACCTTGAAATTTTATGGAGTTTATTTTAAACCAAAGATCTCTTCAACCTTAGTTAGCCACTCTATAACTTTTTTGTATTCTTGATCACCATAAAAAAATATTGAATTCATATTCATAAACTCATGTGTGTGATCCACAAGTTAAGAAGAACATAGACTTTCTACTTTATCAATAGTTTGGGAATATTTAGAGATAAAAAAACTCATGGATAACTAGAAAAACTACATGATATATTCCCTTCTTCACTTGATGATTCCATTCTGAGGGTCGCATTCTAAAACATCACCAAAAAAATAATTTAATCTATCCATCCCAAAACCTAATACATGGGGTAAAAAATCATCAAGTAATAAAAACAATATTACAAAAAAAACTTTTTAAATATTATTTCAATAATTCCTAAAAATAATTAAATCTATTTTAAAAACCCATATAGGTTTAGAAAAATATCATTCAAGATTCCATTTCAAAATTGCTAAAGCATTTTAATCCCAAAAATAAAAATAATTCACTTATTGAAAACTGATTTCCCTTTCAAACCATGCTCACAAAAATCATTTAATCTTGCATAAAAAATTCATTCTTTTGGAATTAACATGACTCTAAACCAATTTCAAGAATTCCACCATATCCAAAACCCATAAAATTCATTCCTTGAAAACTATTACAACCCCAAATCATTTCATCTGCATAAATCATTTGTTATAAAGTTTAAAAACATTTTTCATAATAAATTTTAAACACCCAAAAAATGTTTTTAAAATATTCCCATGCACAAAATCATACAACATTGCTTTAAAACTTGATTTAAACAACCTTCATAATATATAAAATTCCACCCAATTACTCACTAACAATCATCATCAATCATAAGAGAAGTTAAAAGTACCCAAAGATTGAAATAAAAAAAATAAAGTTTCTCTATTGAATACAATTTGGTTTCATAGTTTGTTAGACCATCCAAAAAATTATGTGAATGCCAATAAAATGTATCCAAAATATTTTTTCATGGTTTGTTCATGATTTGACAGACCATGAACCTTAATCGTGCACCCCATAGATAGCCTCTAATTTCACTAAAAAACTAGGTATTTCCTAAAATGTCTCTTGATATCTCCATAAAACTCATAGTAGTTGAAAAACATACTAAAACATCTCAAGAATAAATAAATATAAATACAAAATTCAAAATAAAACTCTTAACTAACCATGAAAATGTGAGGCTCATCATGATGAAGAGTTGGATAGTAACTCCTCCAAACTCGCCACTCAAGTTCTGATAATCCTAACTCTTATCTACCATCAACCACAAAATAATAAGTGGGATTTGATACCATTTTATGACAATCCATCTCAAATCAACTTGACATGTCACCAATACCTCTCCGTCATAGGGCCTTAGGAACATTCCTAATCACATTGGGATGGAAAGTAGTGCTCGTGTATCATAAGTTATAACATGGGAATGGTTTTACACTCAAGGAAACAAAATAAACAGTGGGTTATAGTTGGGAACCTAGTATGAGGTCTCCATACATTGGATGAACAAGCCAATATAAATAATAAGATCTAAAATAATGACATAAAAACAAGGAATAATAATAGTAAAAGATCCCAAAATATTTTTCCAAAAAAATAAATATTAAAGATACCATTTTTATAAAAATATTTTACATGCCAAATTAAGGAATTAAATCTAAACAATAACAAGAGGCTAGATAGGCTAATACACCACATGACCCAAATCAATCTAATAAACTCGGTTGATAAACTCCATCATCGCCATGTGGATCTAAAATCACCATCATCCACCAAAAAACACCCACTTCCCAATAAGAGTTATATAATCCCAAACCAAAATCCAAAACCTAAGAACCAACAAAAAACATAAATACTATATACCCACCAACATGAATGTATACGGTGTGATCCAATGCCCAGTAAGATTCCACCAACAGTCTATTTCATTCATTTTATAAAATAAATTGATAATACTATTTTCAAAACAGATATGATATAATATGTTTTCATTTACATTACACAATATGCAAATAAACAAAACAATACTTTATATCCTTTTGTAAAACATGCTATTTATATAGCATGCCTCTAAGAAGACTCACCAAGGTATTTTAATTTCAAAAAACAACCATTCCCATTAAAAAAACTCACCTTTAAATAAAAAATGTAAAATATTTCCTTTACACATAAAAAATAAATTATGAAATCAAACCACCACATGGTTTAAAATTACTTCAAAGTAATTTTAACAAATCTGACCTCTTTGAAAATAAATACCCCCTTTTATTCCTTTAAAAACTTAAATCGCACACACTAATCAAATATGAGAAAATAACATGTGGTAAAACCATAATAGAATGTAAAACCATAGTGAGTCATAAATTAATAATAATTATGTCATAGATAAAGCCATACAAAAAAAATTCTCAATCATAAATAATCAATTCATCAGAGTAAGCTCCAATAAAGTGGTAGAAAACATACATGCCAATAAACAAAAAAAGAGGCATAACATAATATGTATATCATGAGGCAAAACCATAGGGACTAATGGGAATATAATCGATGTGAATACATGGAACCAACATCCAGAAGGTTAATGGTCACCCAACTCATCACTTAAATCACTCTCAAATAGACTCATCAATGACACATCCCCTAGCTAGGTCATGGCGTTCAACTAAAGTCAATTATCCAATGTGTAACTCTCAAATAGAAATATCAATTTCCCTCAACTCCAACTTAGTATCCTATGGTTCCTAATAGAATATCTAAAGGAGATATACCACTATAAAATCAACTTCAGTCATATGATAACTATATAGTCCTAAAGAAATATAACACAATATTTAGTTATATCTCACCACAAACACACCCACTTCTGGAATAATCCCCCTTATTAAACATATAAATCTAGATAACATATATCTTATTAAATTAGTTCAAATCACATTTAAAGCATCTATAATCAATAAAAATATTTAATAAAAAGAAATGGAATGAAAAAATCAACCTCGACCAGTATAACTATGTCTCCTAATATGAATGCGAGTGAATTAGTTCTCAATAGATGTCTCAAAATCCTAATTACCAAAACCCCCAATTATTAAACAGCCTGAGCTATAGAAATAATACAAAATAGCCTTTAGGGTTAGATAAAATTGGATAAATGGGATAAAACTAAGATAATAAGAAAGGAGAATCCCATACATTTCAATCACGGTAAGAAACTATCAAGAAATCACTTAAATCCCACAATAAAAGGGATTGGAGTAAGAAGTGAGGTGATTAGGGGGTACCAAGGTTAAGGGGTTAAATTGGGGGAATTAAAAAGTGATAATCCCCAAATATAAACAACATGAAATGATAAAAATACCAAAAATAGAGTAGGTCGCACAGTTTTCTCGCACTATTTACCAAACTGTGTGCTTTTTATTGTCTAAAATTATATATGGATTATGGTTTCAACTGAACTATTTCCTAATCCATTTTCCTAACTATGGTGACCTAGAAAAGTCCCAAAAACTCAAATTCCCTCCTTGAGACACCCCAAAATCATATCATAAATTAACCATACAAATCTAAATAAGAATGTTACATTTTGGGTTGATATAGAACTTAAATTGATCATTTATGTGGAGTTTGAAGGAAGATGTTTAATCTATGAAATAGTTTTATAAAATACATAAATTTGTGACTTTAAATGAAATTTTGGTTGAGTTTAACAATTTTGAAAAAAATAGGGTTTTATATATATATTTCTTGGAATATTTTCCAAATTAAATGGGTTGTAAATTGGGATGAATTTATTAGTTAATACTGGGTTATAATTTTTCTTTTAGATTGGATTATCTTGGGAAAACCCATGTTATAGAGGTTTGATCTTGAGGACCTTAAGTAAGTGTTTTGAGTGATTTTTGTTTAATTATTTTGGAATCATAAGAGGAAATAATTTAGGGGTTTCATTTTATTCATTGAGGGTAAAATTTAGTTTTACTATAGAGTTTATGATTTAATTTTTGTGTGGAGTAGTTTGGTTTGTAAGCTTTGGGTAGCCAAAAAAATCACTTTGTGTTATGAAATGGGAACAACTTTTGTATGTAGGGTCATAGTTTTTAGATTATTAAAATAACCTGATTGGTGTTTGGGTGAGTATAAGCTTGTATTTGGTAAAGTGGATTATTTATTCTAGATTGAAGTGGTGGGACCTTAAAAAATAGGTTCTATATCTTCTTAATGGTAAAAATTTATAAATGAACATTTTCATTTTGTATTTTTTGTTAAAATTACCACCACAAAATTTGAATTTAAATTTCAGTTTCAATTTTCAATGAAAATATAAATTTATATTTTTAATTTAAAAAATTAGTATTTCCTTACATTTTTAACTAAAATGGATTCTGTTATTCATAAATATTTATATAACTATATTTTTTTATTTGAAAATGCAGATAATAGATTTTGTATGGATAAAAGTTGGATTAGATTACCTTAGCACGCATCTCATTATGTTAAGGATTTAGATATGTTTTTGTATTTTTGAATTGTAAATAAATTTGTGGATTGAAGAATAAAATTTCCATGTCCTAAATTTAAATTCAAAAAATGGTTGAGTAGAGATGAAGTATTTAAGCACTTTATATTGAAATAATTTCCTCTTCAATATGTGCAGTGGACTTTTCATGGAGAATTGAACATTTTGAAAAGTTTGAGAAGCAATGTCTAACATCAAAAAGAACATGTTAATTCCTCAATTGTGGATATTGAAATTTAAAACTTGATAAATGATTCCTACATCATATTAGGACAACACCATTAGATTATAACACATCATTTGATCCAAATGTTGATGTTGCAAATATTATTGATGCTTTTAGAATTGAAGGAAAATTCAATCAAGATGATAACATATTAATGGATGATGTTTTAGAGACGAATATAATAGATAACTCAAGGGAGATAACAATTGATTTCTGTAATTAATAAAGTATGAAAATAAAGAATTACATAAAGGATGTGTTATGTATTCAAAAATATATATTCTACTGAAGTTGTACCATATGATGTGCCTATGTAGATTTATAAATAAAGTAATTTCCATTATATTGTAATTGTTTCATGATGTATTTGTTAAAGCTAAGATCCCTATATTATTTTATGAGATGAAGAAGGTTATTATAAATCTTGTAATTAGTTATATTAAGATACATGTGTGTCTCAATGATTGTATGTTATAATGGGGAGAATATTATAATAGAGAAGTGTGAAAAAGTTTTTTTTACTTATAGATGAAATTCAACAGATAATGATGCAAGTTTAAATCAACATTCTACTATAAACAATTAAAAAAGAAATTACAGTGAATTTTTTACAATACTTTTCTTTAAAATAGTGATTGAAAAGATTATTTATTTCATCTAAAACCATTAAATGTGTGAACTGTGATGAATTGGACAATAACAATGATGAGTTCATGTAATATCCAAGAGAATCAAAAGTGTAGAAGACCTATGATATGCTATATTCTAACTTCTCTTTTGGTCCTAGAAATTTGTGTTTAGCATTGGATGTTGAAGGATTCAATCTTTTTGGGGATTTAAGAATAAATTATAGCATGTGGATGATTATTTTGATCCCCTGTAATTTATCTCCCTAGATGTGTATACAAGAAAATTCATTCATCATTTCGATGATTATTCCTATAAAACAAACATTCATAAATAACATTGATGCTAATCTTCCTCATATTATCTAAGAATTGTATGAGTTATGGAATTATAGTGCAGAAACATATGATGCATATTCTGTGAAAATGTTCAAAATGCATGCTTCCATAATGTGGACCATTAGTGACTTTCTAGAACTATGGAATTTTTATAGTTGGAACAAACACACTTGTTTGGTTTTCCCATATCGTAACTTTAATTTTGAGCATCAATGACTAACTTATAGTAGAAAATAGTGTTTCATGTTTCATTGACAATTCCTTGATATATATCAATACTTTCGGTTTAACATGTCATGGTTCAATTGAAAAACAAATTTGAGGCTTCCACCAAAGTTATTATCTGGACCAAATATCTTTGCACAATTATCAAATATCGTTATAGAGTTTGGAAATATTTTTAATTATATATAAGTGAGAAAAAATTTAAACTCTATCAAATACAAGTAGAAAATGAAAATTGAAAAAAAAAGGAGCATATTTTTTGACCTTTCATATTAGGAATTTAATTTTTTACATCACAATATTTATGTTATGTACATTTACAATAATGTAGAAGATACTTTTCTTTATATAATTCTAAATGATCATGTGAAATATAAGGATTGTATATATTCTTTTAAGGACTTAAAGGACTAAATATCAAGTGTGATCTATGGACCAATGATAATGGGAAGTATCCATTGGTAATTTTTTCAATGAAAAAACAGAAAAAAAAAAGTTTTCCTTTGAAGATTAAAAAATAAAACAATGTTTGCGTGATATTCAAGTAAAATTTCAAGATGTCTTTATTTGAGACATCAAAAACTAAATGGATTGAAAATTCAAGACTCGCTTATTTTTTTAGAGCAGTTGATACCTTTAGAATTGTATAATTTGTTACTGGAAAAGATAATTGTACTTATAATTGACATTTGTATATTCTTTAAATAGCTTTGTGAGAAGACCATAATCCTAGTTGACACTAAAGAAATTTCATATTTTTGTGACGGGCTATTTGTGACAGGAGTAGGGCCCATCACAAATAGTTCGTCGAAATCAACTGTTTACCATAAGAATTTTGACCCGTCGCAAATAGTCGATAAAAAAGAGGTATTTACGACAGCCCGTCGTAAATAAAGTGTCGGCGGGATTGTATTTGCGATGGGAATCTCGTCGCAAATAGTCTTGTCGCAAAAGATCTAACCTATATATACCTCCCACGAATTTTTTCCATTCACAAATTCTCTCAACTTTCTCTGACCCTTTCTGCTCTGATATTTTTCAGTTTAAATTTTTTAGAGTTTTAAACATTGCAATGGATCAACTTTCAAGTTTTACATCTGCTGAAAGATTCAGTTTAAAGATATTTATTATTATTTTAAATTTAATTTATTTTATTTTATATTAGTAATAATTATTAATGATTATCAGTAATTAGATTTAATTAAAATTAATTATATTTTTTTCATTACTGTTTTTAATTAAAATTAAATAGTTTGAATTTGCAATAATTTATTTTAATTATCTGTAATTAGTAATAATTAGTTGTAATTATTAGTAATTAGCTGTAATTAGTAAGCTTTTTTAATAATTAGTGTTAAATAGTAATAATTAGTGGTAATTTGTTACAATTAGTGGTAATTAGTCATAATTGGTCGTATTTAGTCATAATAGATTGTAATTAGTAATAATTAGAAATAAATTATATAAATTAGTTATAAATTGTTATACATTAATAAAAATTAATGTTTATTAGTGGTAATTAGTAATAATTAGTACTAATTAGTAATAATTAGTACTAATTAGTAATAATTAGTACTAATTAGTAATAATTAGTGGTAATTAGTAACAATTAGTGGTAATTAGTAACAATTAGTGGTAATTAGTCAAAATTAGTAATAATTATTAATAATTATTAATAATTAGTAATAATTAGTAATAATTAGTAATAATTAGTGATAATTAGTAATAATTAGTAATAAATAGTAATACATAGTAATAAATAGTAATAATTGCTAATAATTACTAATAATTAGTAACAATTAGTAAGAAATAGTAATAAATAGTAGAAAATATTAATAAATAGTAAAAATTAGTGCTAATTAGAAATAATTAGTACTAAATAGTATTAATTAGTAATAATTAGTAACAATTAGTAATAATTAGTAGTAATTAATAATAAATAGTCATAAATAATAATAAATAGTAAAAATTAGTGCTAATTAGTAAGAATTGGTGGTAATTAGTAAGAATTAGAAATAAATAGTAACAAATAGTAATAAATAGTAATAAATAGTAATAAATAGTAACAAATAGTAATAATTAGTAATAAATACAAATAATAAGTAATAATTAGTAATAATTATAATAATTTGTAATAATTAGTAATAATTAGTAATAATTAGTAATAATTAGTAATCATTAGTAATCATTAGTAAAAAATAGTAATAAATAGTAATAACTAGTAATAAATAGCCTCAAATAGTAATAAATAGTAATAAATAGTATAAATTAGTGGTAATTAGTAATAAATTGTAAGAAATAGTAAGAAATAGTAATAATTAGTAATAATTATTTATAATTATTTATAATTATTTATAATTAGTAATAAATAGTAATAATTAGTAATAATTAATAAAAATTAGTAATAATTAGTAATAATTTATAATAATTAGTAATAATTAGTAATAAATTGTAATAATTAGTAATAATTAGTAATAATTAGTAATAATTAGTAATAATTAGTAATAATTAGAAATAATTTGTAATAATTCGTAACAATTAGTAATAATTAGTAATAATTAATAATACTTAGTAATAATTTGTATTAACTGGTAATAATTTGAAATAATTGGTAATAATTAGTAATAAATAGTAATAATTTGTAATAATTTGTAATAATTTGTAATAAACAGTAATAATTAATAATAATTGGTAATAATTAGTAATAATTAGTAATAATTAGTAATAATTAGTAATAATTAGTGGTAATTACTAAGAAATAGTAATAAATAGTAATAAATAGTAATAAATGTTAACAAATAATAATAAATATTAAAAAATATTAAAAATAGTATTAAAAAGTATTAAATAGTAATAAATAATAATAAATAGTAAGAAATAGAAATAAATAGTGATAAATAGTAAGAAATAATAATAAATAGTAATAAATAGTAATAAATGGTAATAAATAGTAATAAATAGTAATAAACAGTAAGAAATTGTAATAATTGGTAATAATTAGTAATAATTAGTAATAATTAGTAATAAATAGTAATAATTAGTGATAAATAGTAGTAAACAGTAATAAATAGTAATTAATAGTAAAGGTGATGATGATATTATTGTTGTAACAAATGAATTTGAAATGGAAAGATATGATAAAACCAAGGAGGAATATAAAGATATTGACACCGTCATATATGAAGGTAAGGATGGAGATGAATATTGACAAAATTAAATGCTGTTTATAATCATATATAATATATGTCTAAATATAATTGTTGTTTTCAACTATTTATTATAATAGTCATTTTTTGTTTTAGATGGACTCGAATCAATTTCATTAGTTGGGGGCGGTTGATCTACCTGATGATGAGCATGATAATGTATCATCTAAAACTCATATTATTGGTGGTTTAGCGATGACTTATAGGGGTCGTGGTCTTATGAGATTGATAATTTCTGACCCTATCCCCAAGCGATGTCCACATATTGACTTTGATCCGTGCATGTAAAAGTATGTTTAGTTGTGTATTTTAGTTAGTTTTTCTTAATTATCATAAATTTATTTATATACTTATTGTTTGATTATTTGTTATGTTTTTTCATGGTTTTTCACATTTAGTTGTTAGACAAGGGAGTGTTATATTGTAGAATTATTTTTTTTGTAGCATAGGTGACATGGGATCATATTCCCATTGATATTCAACAACTTGTGTTTGAGAATTGGATGGTACGTAAATAAATAATAGTTATTTTGAAATTTATTTACATAATAATTTGATAGAATTAATCATTTGTATAGTATATCATCAATGATAGAACGTGAGACTCTATCTGGGAGGCCTGAGAGATCTGTATGTGTGAGATTTGCTGTCAGTTTTTTGAGAAATCTAAGGAGGACATCCATGTGAAAAGCACGACTCACCGAATTTGGTCAGTATTGTTGTCCCTACCGACCAGATTATATCTCATCTTGGGTTTTGGATGGATTATGTTTATACTATATTGGAGCTACGTTTCAGATGAGAGCATCATTAGGTCAACAAAATCAGGGGACGTGGGAGGCGGAACATCAAGCTAGTAGTCGTATATTCAGTACGCATCAATGACATATGGTAAGTACTTTTTTTAATAATTTATATAAATTTAAATTCAACATGTTTATTTTATACTCATATAAGCAGTCGAACAACCTGATACTATAGATTTCGATGTTTATAAGAGGATATATTGAGATCCTGTCACTGGAAAGTTTAGAGGTGATTGCCAGCATCATATTGTGGGTAGTATAATTTCTTTTTGAGTTTTAAAATTAATTAAAAATAATATTTTAATTATTTTAATTTTAAATTGAAATTGAAGAAGTTGTATTAGGTCGCGACATCTCAGGCACAGGTTGAGAGTCAGGTCAAGACTAAGGATCATACCTCCAGTGCAGTAGGATTTGATGATGTAGTATGGATGCATGTGACTCAGAATGCCTTCAACAAAGGCTGAGTTGTTGGTATCGGCTCTCGATTGAGGCCTTAGATTTATTATGGTACCGTTTTGGTGTCGTTATGTAGCTTGAGAGGAGCTCGTGGTGAGGCATCATCATCTACTGCATAGTATGAGGAGCAGTTATGAGCTCAGGGTGAGCTTATAGAGACCATATGTAGGGAGCATGAAGATCTCCATCGAAAGCTGCAACAACAGTAGGAGGAGAAGTGTCGATGGTAGCAGCAGCAACATGAGTGGACGATGTAGTACATGCAACGTCTGACTCATGGTTTAGGGATGGAGTTCCTTCCACCATCTCCTCTAGCTCCTCCAGATTCTAAATATAACCCTCCCCTTAGTGATTTATATAGTTATTTTGATAAACATTTGAATGTAAAAATTTTTTGTAAAATTTTTATTAATACATATATTTACATTTCTATATAGTGAATTTTTTATATTGTTACGAATATTGTGTTTTTTATTATTTTATTACTTTATAATTATTTTTATTTTAATATTTTATTATTTAATTATTATTTTTAATATTTTTATTATTTATTTATTTTATTATTATTATTTTATTTATTTATTTTTTTTATTTTTTTATATTGTTGTGAATATTACGTTTTTTATTATTTTTTTATTTTATATGTTTTTGTTATTTTAATTATATTTTTATCATTTTTATTATTTTTTATTATTTTATTATATTATTATTATTATATTATTATTAAATTTTTTTAATATTAATTTTTTTATTTATTTAAATTTTCTTAAGTTTTTTTGCGATGGGCCCATCACAACAGGTTTTTAAAAGAACCTGATAAACTATTTGCGATGTTGTTTTCAATAATGGTTCATTTGCGACGGGACCCCATCATAAATGACCCATTACAAATGCTTTAATTTCTAGTATTATTAGTTAGATAATCATTAAGAAATAATTGTATAAACACTCTATTATTTGGAGATGATATTTACCCCTATCATTTTTCACTATAATGATTCATTTGACTATTCATTTGCTTAAGGAAGCTAAAGTTGGAGGACCCATACATTATTAGTGGGTATATACCATAGAGAGGTATTTTATTTTAATTTTATTCTCATTAATTAATTATAGTTTTCATAGTCAATACTTATAATGTTTACTTATTATTTTCTTACTTTTTTTCATTAGATATCTTGGTCATTTAAAGTACTAAGTGAATAATAAATCTAATCCAGAAGGTTCTATTGCTAAATTTTACCTTGCTGAAGTGTGATTGACCTTCTCCTCAAGGTATTTTTATTTTATAGAGACATAATTCATTCTTTGGATAATAATAAATCAATAATATTTCAAAATTTAGGTTGAGTAGTTGGAAAATTATCCTCATTTTATTTAACAAATTTTATTTAAGGAAATAACATAGATATGTGCTATCCAATACTGATACTGTTGATCCACATATTGAATAAATTATTACAAAAAAAAAGTCATATTTGGATTCAAACTCAAAATAAGGCAGAGATAACAAAAATGGTTTGCAAAGAAATTATTGATTGGTTTTCACATTATATATGTTCATAATATAATAAATATTTTGAATATGTTGATAAATATATAATATAAGTAATAATACTTTATATTAATTCTTTATAGGTAACCAATACTTATATTAGATCTAAATTACCCAAAGATTTGAAGTATCTAGATTGAGGTCCTATGAGTCAATCTAAGAGATTCAATTCTTACAATATTAGTGGTTTCAAGTTTCATACTTTAGATCATGAGGATTGTTTAAAAAACAAAATAATGGTATTTTTATAGTTTTAGATCATGGAAACTGTATAAAGTTGGTTGATATTATAGAGTTATATTATCATGGGAAATTTTTAGTTGTGTTTTACAAAAGCAAGGGGTCAATATTAACATGGTTGGAAGGAAATAATCATTATAATTTACTTCTTTAAAATTCCATAAATTGATTTATACCAGTGAATGTGAGAATTAGAATCCATATATTTTTTATTCCTAATAAAAAATTAGTATATTATATTGATTATGTTATAGATTAAGGGTGGTGTTATTTTGTCTACATGAAACCAAGAGACATATATGATATGGGTGGTAAAGGTGAAGTAATTTGTGATAGTCAACCCCCTCAACAAAATAACATTGAATTTTTTAACCCCAATAATATGAAAATTTTCAAAATTGTGAGGGAGGGTAAATATAAAGATAAATAAGAAGTAACAGTCACAATAAAAATTGATGATAACATTAAAAACCAAGAAGAAATTAGTTATAAGATATAATATGAAGTTGTTTTTTAACATTTATTTATATAAATAAAAATGTAATTACATTTAATTGAATTATAATTTTAATTGGATTGGTTATTTTATTTATATTTTTTATAAGAATATCATTCTCAAAGATGTTTTGGGATGGTATCCAATGGTTAAGGATATTCGTTTTACTCCTGCTACCCAGATTATACTAAGAGTATAGGAAAATTGATCAACCAATTCTATACAAGTTCCATCAGTTTCATAGGATAATTTTTCTACTCCTTCTACCTATAGTACATTAGGAGTACACGGAATTTGAACTACTAATGCTACATAGGGTCCACTATTTTCACAGGAAAATTATTTTACTTATATTACCTAAAGTACAGAGGGAGAACAGAATAGTTGATATACCTATGCTATATAGGGTACACTTCATCATATACCTTACATAATTTTGTTTCTATATTGTCTTATCTGATTTCAATTTCATTTATAGGTATTAATAATATTGAGGATGCTAGGGCATCATGCATCTAGACCATGACTATGTTACTATTTAGAGGCTACTAGCATGCCACTATTATTAATATGTACTGCAATGTGATAACATTAGTTTCTTAAATATTTATATCAATTGGTTAATTTATATGTTAAAATTATAGATAATAACAAAATAGAGATAAACATAAACATGATAGATGTTTTGAATTTCATATACTTAAAACAATCCTCCAAATTGATATATATGTGGTACCCATTGAGAATTTTATAGGCATCTCTAGGATGATTCTACGATAGTTTTCATGTGATTCGATGTCCCTCCCCATTCATTATTTCAACAAGAGGAATATTCCATTATCTTGGAAGAATGGGGTATTTGATAGTCAGAAAAAGGAAATATCATAATTATAATTTATATATGATTAAACTAAATAGTGATTCTTTGTATGTTTATAATCTAATGAATTATATGTACTTTGTTTATATATGTTGTTCCATTTTGAAATGCCTAGTGTGATTTCATGTCTATGGATTTTAAAAGGTTTAGGTAGAAAATGGAAAGATTTTAGGTGGATATTGTGGAATAAATTTAACATTGCGTTTTTATTAGTGTCATGGATTTATGTTAAGGTTTCTAAGGGCATGCTTATAGACCAATGGAAGGCATTTTTTGACAATCATTGTCCTGAATAGAATCATATATATTATTATAAGTAAGTATATTAATAAAATTTTCTTAAAAAATCACAATTTATTAATATATAATTATTTTAGACATGTTCTATGAGAAATATATCTTGTTGTGAGAAGAAATTAATTCTCCATATAGTTGGGTGGAAGAGTGTCACTATGAAATAAGATGGTATAATACCATTTAATTTAATAATATATATATACCACTACATGTAATATAGTTATTAAAAATGTTAGTTATATGTTTTTTGATATAGGTTAAAGAGGTAGGATATCCTATTGGAAAAAGAGGTATATGGTTTGATGTCCACAAAAAATGATGGAAGTTATGTGAATGAACCTGTAAAAATCATTTGGGTCAACAAATTTTGTTACCACTTTGTGTTGTTAAATTACTTTTAAAATTTAATATTATTCCATTTTCAATATAAACACAAAGAAGAGTGGGATTTTAACCCTTCCCCATCAGGGTCAATATCCTCATATGAATCTTGGGTAAAATTTTAGGATAATATCATTATATACATGTGAGTGGGATGGGTTTTGGATCATCTTTTTCACATGTCTTTGGTATGTCAGGTACATCTCTTTCATCGATGTTAATTACAAGGTGTTATATCTATAAGTGATCCTAAAGAAAAAAAGGTAAATTAATACACCTAGTAATACTTTTAGATATTAATATTCTCTTATTAAGTCATAGGATGATCGAGTCTTATCTTTGGAGAGTGATTACATACTATGTTTTAGAGGATGGCAGGTAGTATTCTCCAAGAAATAATGACACTAATAGGGGATTTAAGGTTGGTAAATCTCATAAATTCACACTTTTTCCATTTTATAATTTATATTTTTTTCATTATAGTATCCTTATTCACTATACCCACATAAACATATAACAAAAGAATAACCTTATATGATTTGGTTTTGTTTAGTTGGGGTTGAATTAGTTATTTTTTGTTTGATTTAGATATTTTCATTTTGATTATATTAGTTCATTTCTATGTGGTTCACTTCAATTCAATTCAATTATAATCCATTTAATTAATTTAAAATTTTATATATTCAATTGAGTTTTATTTAGATTAGATTATATTAGACTATGACAAGTTCAGTTGGTTTGGTTTGATACAATTTGGTTTGTGAAATTTTCATTCAATTTTTTTGGCTTGATGTTGTTCATGTTATCTTAGTTCAACTTAATTTAGTCCATTTTGGTTAATTTTGATTCACTTCTTTTCAGTTTTGTTTTTTTGGGTTCTGTTTGATTTACTTTTATTATATTCAGTTCATATTAGTTTGTTTTGGTTTATTTTGTTTTATGTCTATTGAGATCATATTGGTTTTAATTGATTATATTTGGTCCAATTTGATTTATCATTAGTGATATAAAATCATTTCAAGTCTATTTGGTTTGACGTGGTTTAGTTTAGTTTAATTCATATTTTTTAATTTGATTCATTTTTGTTTAGATCTATTCAGATTGAATCTCATCTACTCGATTTAGTTTAATTTAATTCATTTCTAGTTCATTTAGTCAGATTTAGTTTTACTCTTTCAGGTGAGGAAAATTCTTTTTTTTTGTGGGGGTTTTCCTCCTGATGTTATGTCCCATTTTATTTGATTTAGTACAATTCAAGTAACTTTAGTTTGGTATAACTATTTTTGGTTTTCGTCAAGTCTATTCAAGTCAATCCGGTTAGTTTAGTTTATTTTGGTATGTTTTATTTTAGTATATTTTTGTTTAGTCATGTTCATTTTAGTTTGATTAAGGTCATGTTGATTTCATTTAATTTTATTTTAATTTTATTTTGGTCAGTATGGGTTGATTTGATTCAATTTAGTTCAATCTTGGTCAGTTTGGGTGGGTTTAGGTCTGTTCAGTTAAATTTGCATTGGTTTCATCTAATTCTTTTTAGTTTATGTCTCGAGTATTCTCTTTGATTTTATTTTTATTGGTTTAGTAGAGTTTAGTTATAATCTCTTCATATTGGATTAACTTTGGTTCTTTCATTTTGACCCTATTTGGGTAGATTTGATTCAAATCAAATTGGTTTGGTTATGTTTGGTTCAGTTTAGTTTTTTATTCTATATGTTATAGTTTATATAAAATAATTTTTAATTAGTTTTGGTCAAATGGTTTTAATTATTTTTATGTTTTATTTTAAAAAGAATTTGTTTTGTTCAGTTAGAATTTATTCAGTTTGGTCATATTTGGTTCGATTTAATTTTTTTCTAGTTGATTTTGGTTTTTTTATTTTATGAGTTTAATTCAAATCATATTAGATCATTCCCATTCACTTGGGTACATGTTATTCTAATTTATTTCATTTCATCTTTGTTAATTTAAGTTTATTCTACTTAATTTTGTATTTTCTTTTTTTGGTGTATTTCATGTCAATTTTTTTCTTAGTTTTACTCAAAGTGCTTGGGTTCAAGTCACTTTAAGTAATTTTTATTATATTTAGTTTACTTTCATTCTATATTGTTTGGTTTTCACGGGTTCAACATTGTTAGGTTTCATTTTTTTCTATTTAGTTTATTTTAGTCTAGTTCATTTTAGTCAAGTTTGAACTATATTT
Organism: Viscum album; assembly: GCA_963277665.1. Classification (NCBI taxonomy): domain Eukaryota; kingdom Viridiplantae; phylum Streptophyta; class Magnoliopsida; order Santalales; family Viscaceae; genus Viscum; species Viscum album. The sequence goes on along the minus strand of OY728151.1, from coordinate 100,557,615 downwards.
ACTGTTTTTATCAATATATTCATTTCTAATGTGCATTAAAATAATTTAAATACAGGAACCATAAGCTGAAAGTGGGTAAGGAGGTGATGAGAGCATGACCCATCTAGTGGGTGTGAAGGAAAACGTTATGATTGGGCGGTAGGGGAGTGATTTTTGTGGAAAATAAATAAAATGTAATATTACTAATAAACTTAATATTATATATGGTGTTAATTTTAATATTATTTATTCATGTCATATAAAGTGGTTTATTGTATGTTGACATTTGAAAATCATTTTTGTTATTATGTTTTATTGGTTGGATTAAATTTCTTTTTAAGATCATTTTTTTATATCTATTTTTTTATGTGTGGACTATAATATGGTTACCTATGCATTTTTTTATTTATATTATATTTAATGGTTTTAGGGACCTTTTTCCTTACATGTTATGAAAATTCAAATAAAACATGACTTTTTAGTCTATAGGAGGGAATTTTACATGAATTGGGACTCAGATCGGGTATCTAAGGGTTGCAACATCTCTATGTGATGTTTTTATATATGGATTGAGGGTCAAGAAGTGTTTTTGGTTATTGATCAAGCATTAAAACGAGGTCAGGGTGACCCCCTAAATTTTTTGGTTTTGGTTGCAAGCATTTGGTCATGTCGTGATGACCTGCAATGGGGGAGTCACGACAAGCATCGCAGAGGCATCATGTTGTTGGAGAGGGAGGAAACACCTGAGGGGTTTGTGCCTCACCAAAGTTAGGGGTGTTGTGTCATGACCCATTAGGGATGCACCATTATAGTTCTAGGATAGAAGTCATTCCATGACCCATAGGGTTCTCTTATTGGCAAATGCAAGAAGGGGTTAAGCCTTCTACTTAGGGTGGTCACATCGTGATCTAGGAGTGTCATGCTACAACTGGGCTAGAAATGGGGGCATCAATCCATGTCCAATATATTAGGATACTTTTTTAATGTGGGAATTCCCATTATTTCATGGTTATCCTCTACTAATTTTAGGTCATGTTGATATAATGGAGGGCCATTCAGCTGAATCCTCCCCCACTTCCTCCTCTTATTTGTTCTCCCTTGATGTATAGTGTTTTTTCTAGTATTTTACATGGTTATCTAAGGTAAATTCACCTTTTCTTCCCTCTTTTCTTATTCTCATTAATTTCCTCTAACTTTAGGAAGTTATAATCTAGGGATTTAGTGATTATTATACTAGATCCTTTGGGAATCATTTTTCAATGATGAGGCTTTTACTCGTCCTAGCTAAAAGGGGTACAAGAAGGATGTGTGCATGAGTATCTATGCGGATTTGGTGATACGATAATGCCTAATGAGTTTTTTGATGATTATTACTCATTTTATTAAATTAAATAATTAATTATAATATATTATAAATTAATTATTTGGGTGTTTTTTCTTGAGATAGGATCTCAGGTTATGTTATAAACTTGGACAAGGCATTGGCAGTCTTGGTTGTGGTTGTACAGAAGATCACAATGATGTTAATTACATGGTTGAGGTAGGTGGTACCTTTAATATAAAATCATTTTCTTGTTTATTCATGAGCATTCAATCCTATATCTTTTCATGATATTGGGTTAATGGTTAAGTATTGATAGTTTTATATCAAAAGTATTAAGGATGGAATTAAGCCTCCTAGAGCAGGAGAAAATGCTTTCTTGCACCTTGGGTAACGTAGGATTGTTTGATTACTATGTCACTAAGAGGTGAAGGTGTTGGTTGAGTTGAAGAGAGACCTCAGGTGGGTATCAAGATATGATATGAGACTCGGGTATCCTAACTTATGTCTCTAAGGGATAGTTGGGTAATAATGAGAGGCTTATTCCTAATAGGGATAGGTGAGATGACCATACATTTTATTCCTGGTAAGGGAGAGCCTTTTGAGGGTGGATTAGGAACTATTATTTCATATAAGTGAGATTAATTATTCGTTACACCAAAGGCATGGTGGAAATAAGTCCCTTTTCTTCACATAGTTTATTTTTGTGTAAATAATTCATATAGGAAATACTTTCATGAAACTCTTACATAGTTTCAGAGCCCATATATTATTTAAGGGTTGGAAAATCCAAATGAGGTGGTTGGTGGCCTATTTATAGGTTTCTTCAACCCTTCACACAACTAATTTGTGCACCACTTACCTTTCATGAAACTTTCCTAGTTCACTAAGATTAAATGATTTAACATTGCCTTTAGTTTACAAGTCACTATCATTGAGAAACATCCATCGGTATTTCTTGGGTTTGCATAACTCTGTTGACCTCACGTAACTCTAACATTATCAAAACTATATAACATTCATGAAAAGTGTAAATTTTCCTTATTTTTATGTGGTAGTCTTAAATCTTATATTTTATATAACTTTTTGAAAATATTTCACCTATTTAGACAACTTTTTCACTTGTGAAAAAATCTTTCCATTACATCAAAAACATTTTTACTCTTCCTCTCAATTTTGGAGCACAAAATTTTAGCAAACACTGGGAAACACCACAAACATATATGTGAAGATTCCTGAACACCTTCTAAATATTCTATACACCATTGCTCCTCTTTCATGGATAGCTTAAACTTTTCACTCAGAATAGATGGTTCGAATTCATACAGATCTCACCATCCTAGATCCTTGTCATCATACTTTGTTAACAACCTTGTTAGAACTTCTCAACTAATTTTTTTAACCTCCTTTTTCAACAAACACAACCAACCCAAAAACACTACAAATAATTGAATCTTTGATACCACTTAAACTCTTCTATTTCCATATCATTGATAGAACTTTTCTATCTTACGTATTTAACCACAATTATTATCTTAAGAATCTAGATAGTGAAAAAATATTTACTCAACCCATACTTTTATCTCACATGATCAATTCTTAGAATGAGAAACTAGATTAGTATGTAATGATTTCAAATAAATTAGTTCATTCTCAGAACCACCATTTAACCATATCTAAGAGAATAAATTTACAAAAGTACACCTTTGAAAAAGTACCATTTTTCAACTCTGAGAACAAGACCTTGGATAATTGAACCCTCGAACCAAGATATTTTTGATAATCAAGGATTGTTGGTTTGAAAATTTTCACACATGTTTTGCTACTTAAGAAGACCACTTATTCAATGAAACAAGGTAACTAATTTCATCACAAATCCATATTTTAAACTATCATGATATATAAATATTGAATGAATATCTTTAGTATCATTAAATTTTGAAACTCTCCAAGTTTCTATGCTCCCCCTATTAGAATATCAAATTCTCCCCCTTTCATGAACAAGACTTCTCACCCTTTTTCTATGAACTCAAAGGTCACTCATTTACTATCTACAATAAGGTAAATAACACATATCATTACATCGGTAAAAAACCATACATCAGGGACCAAGGTTTTATATCCACACTAGGTGTGGGAGTTCAACTGGACTCTGAGAGCTAGTCGATGTCTTTCAAATTCTTCATAGGGTAAGGCCTTTTCCAGAATGTATGCAACTTGGAGTTTTATAAAAACACACTCCAACATTACCAACCCATTATACACCTTATCCTTACTAAAATGATAATTTATTTCAGTGTGATTCATCCCTAGGTGATGGACTTGAATTTTTTTCATGTTTATATAACTTGAACTATCACAATTAATTTCAATCGGAGAGTTACTTAAAATATCATATCTTCAAGATTCTTATTTATCCATAGTAACTACATGAAATCTTTAGTAGCCACGACTTATTAAAATTATTTGGTACTCAAAGAAATTTAATATTATTTCTTTATCAGTGAATAAATACATAATACACCATTATATAATGCACCACCTAACATTGATTATCCTCTATCTGTTAAACCATCACAATTTGCATCTGTATAACCCAATAACTCTTGATAAAAAACTTCATTATAAAGAAACTGAAATCCACCATGCCTTTAGTATAACAAAGTATTATGTTAACTTCATGTATGTGTATTTACTTGGGATTTCTTTGATACAGTGTAACTTTTCATGCAGAAAAAATTATATCTAGTTATATCACTATTAAGTATAATCTACTCCCAATGATCTTCTTGTACTCTATGACATTGACCACTTTTTCCTTCATCATTCATTGATAGTTTCATCTAGGTAGCAATAGAGTCTTTCAACTCCTTTCCATTTTCTATTAAAAATATTCTTAGAAATGCCATGGTATATTTATATTGAGAAATAAATATTTCACGGCTTCCTTGCATTACCTGTAAACTTTGGAAAATTTTCATCTTTCCAATCATTGAAATTTCAAACTTGCATTTCATGAAATATGTAACCTATTTTCATTTATCTTCATTCAATCCATCAATTATTATGTCATATACATACACTAGGACCATAATTATTTGATTACTATTTTTATTGACATAGATATTGTAATCAAATACACCATGTTAGAAACCAGAATTCTCTAAATATAGATCAAATATTGAATGCCATGATCTCAGTGCCTGCTTCAACCCATATAGAACCTTATTCAGATGAAAAAAGTTTTTCTCATGTTTATGGACAAGAAAAACATCTAAATCTTTTATGTAAAAATATTTCTATAGAGCTACATTCAAAAATGCATATTTGACCTCCAACTTGAAAAATCTAAAATTCCCTTTTCACTAATATGGATAAGAATAGACAAGTAGTCTCCATCCTTGAAATTAGTGAAAATTTCTCATCAACATCGATTCCATCAATATGGGGGTATACCTTGATCACTATTTTTTATTTTATTCAAATAACCACATCTTCTTTATTTAATTTTTTTAGGAAGACCCATTTGGTTCTAATGAAATTCTTAACTTCCAACCTCAAAGCAATCTCCCAAGTATGGTTCATTTTGATTTGGTCAATCTATTTATTCATTTACTAAACCTAATTATCATATCTTACAAATTATTAAAAATATTTTGGATCTATCTATGATAGGAAATATTTTTTCTATAGATACATTATTCTCCTCATCTGCACTCATACTAAATAGTCACTGATGATATTTTGATTATCAATTTTAGCTCTCCTCTTTAGATTTTGTGTTGTATCATATTTTACTTCATTTTAATCATCATTGGTAACTTCTTTTGAATATAATTTAAGAACTTTCACTCCCCCTAAGCTTATCATATCTTCATCAATATCATTATGATACTCTTCCCTAATTTGTTGAATATTTTTCTCATTTTCCACCACAGCCGTTCTTAGCTGCTTATTGAAGAATTTATGTGCTTTTCTTTTACCTGAGTATCCAAAAAATATACATTCATGTTTGTGGGATTAAAACTTTCTATGTTTATCCTTATTAATAATTAAACACTTACTTATGAAGACTCAAATTAATTATTTGTAGGATTTTTTCCATAAAAAAACTCATATGGAATCTTATCTTCCCTCAAACACAATAAGGATCTACTAGAAATATAGAACAATGTCAAAAAAGTTTCTTTCCATTACTTATCTGGTGTGCATTTCTCAATAATAATTTTTCTTTCCATGTTTTTTATGATAATGTTTCCCCTCTTAGCTTCACCATTTTGTAGATGAGTTCTCACTACTAAGGATTGATGCCTTATCCCATGCTTCATGAGATAATATTATACCTGGATGTTAGTAAACTTTATATCATTTTTAGTTTGGAATAATATAATTTTTTTTCTAACAATCCTTTAAACTTATCTCTGGTATTTTTTTATGAAACTAAACACCTTAGACTTGTGGGTGATGAAAAAATACATGTCATTCTACTATAACCATCAATGAACAGGAGATAATATCTCTTCTCATCAAAGTATCTTGGTGAGATTGGTATACACACATTAATATGCACCAATTACAACACTATTTTTGAATTTAATTCTATTTCCATATAATTATTTTGAGTTATGTTCCCTTTTTTCAAGAATCACACATGTGTGTATGATCATCAGATATCTTAGGGTGATCTTGAGTTCTATAACTTTTCACTATATCTTCTAAGTATGTTTGGATCAAATTAATAAGATGTTTATGCCATAACCTATCTGTATCTTCCTTGGATATAAATCACATATCTTCTACTCCACTCAAAATGTAGAGATTATCCTTTGTTTACTTCCCCTACATCACCATTGTATCATCTTTTCTCTTAATGATACACATTTTTTTGTAAATATTATTGCATGACCTATGTTACATATTAGAATGACACTAAGAAATTTGTGACTGAGTCCTTCAATGACCATTACATCAATATATCTCATATCTTTTCCCCCAAATATGGTTTTCATGATCCAATAATCTATAGGAATTCATAATTTCCAAATTTTATGAGATCTTCCTTATTTTACTTGATTCCTATAACAAGATCCATATTTCCCATCATATGAGATGAAAACCCACTATAAATTATTCATACACTAGTACGATCTGATTCCATTAGGTAAATATTTACAATCATTACCTACTTGGATTTCTTTTTCTTTTTGATCCATGTATTTGAATTCATACATGTTGTTGACTAGTATTATTGATCTTCCTCAGATTATGATGTACCAAATTCATATTGAAAATATGAAAAATGGTTTTTTTATCATATTCAATGATTCCTTGAGCTGATGTGTACAAACACTTTGGGCCTGCTTTGGCACATTTCTCTGCATTGTCAATGAGAAATATCTATCCATGTGTCTAAATCCTCTACAAAAAAATAATGACCATCAAAATAATTCTTGGGATATTAAACTCTCTTTAGATGCATCTGTTTCTCTTGTTCCCTTATATACCTTTTAGATATGGAATAGAAATTTTGAGAGTATCCCATCTTTCCACAATAATGGAACCTAATATGAGGTTTATTCCTATATATCATTGTTGAAAATCCTATTTTCCCTTGGTTTATCTAAATATTTTGATTCTAATTCATACCAAAATCAATATTCATCCTTAGAGTGAGTGCTTTTGGTATATAACCAATCATTAATACTTTCTATTTATGATCAACCCCCATTCTAGTTATGTCATTATGATGTTTCGTTGTCCTCTCTGGATAATTATTTTATTGTTTTTTAGACCTCCATGCTCTAATTTCCCTTTTTCTGTCACTTGTGTGACCTGATTTTTTAATGAAATTCTAGGATTTAAGAGTCTCTCCTAATCTTCTACTTTTCTTCATAGGCCGAAAAATTCATCATCATTTTATTCAATACTATTGATTTGATATTTCACTATGTTAGTCAAACCATCAATAACCATGGTAAATTCTTTAACTTTTAGCTTGTACTCAATGACCTTTTCTATGTTCTCTAGAATTACACACTTAATATTTTAAATTTATATGCATAGATCAGACTAATTCTCCACTAGTTATTTCATATCAAGTTTTTAATCATAAACCACTCTACTGTCTTTTGATATTTTGGCCCTCCAGGCATCTATCACCTCAAGAGTAGCTTCTAATTAAACCTAGATATCAACTCTTCCTTCCACTTCCATCCATTCCTAGATTAGTTTTTTGCAGTTTTAATTGAAAAAATATTAGTGTACTCCCATTATATAGGTGATCGTGTGCAACATATTGACATCTCTTTGAGTGCACTAAGAGAGAATTAGATTATTCCAAGATATCTAAATAAAACTTCTGAATTGAAAAAGTGCACTTATTGGGTCACATTATCTCTTTGTAGTGTTTCCCCATTTTTGGAATGGAAGTGGGATGATATCACCATGTACATTTTTATAGGATTAACATAGATTATTTAGAAAGATAATGCAGTTTGGGTGATCAGGGATCAACTGAAGAAGGTGGCCCACTTCTTACCTATTAGGGAGACCTTTACTGTTGATAATTTGGTTAGTCTATATGCATGGGAGATAGTTTTATTGTATGGTGTTTCGAGGATTATAATTCATGATAGAGATCCCCATTTCACATCAAGGTTCTAGAAAGGCCTTTATAATTCATTGGGATCATAGTTTCTTCTAAGTACATCCTATCATCCTTAGATAGATAACCAATATGCATGGAATATTTATATTCTAAATAGTATGTTATGAGCCTATATTTTGGACTATGGTGGTTTTTGGGAGAAACATCTATAAATCATGGAGTTTTATTATAAAAACATCTTCTAGGTATCAATATAATTTCTCCTTTAAAGGCCTTTTATGGAATTTTATTTCATTATATTATTTTCTAGTTAGAGGTAGGTGAGTCAATACTCGTTGGACCTAGTCTCATACAGAAGATATATGAGAAGGTTCAGCTAATCAAGAAGTAGGTTTTAACCACAAATATAGTGAAAAAAATTGTAATTTGATCATTGGAGATGACTTTAAAGTTTGACTTTAGTCATCAGGTTTTTCTTTAGGTGTTTTATAGACTGGAGAAATACCACATCAGGAAGCATGGGAAGCTATCACCCTGGTTTTTTAAAATGTTTGAGGTGGTGAAGAGGGTTGGTCTAATGGAATACCATTTAGTCCTTCCAAAGAGCTATAGTTCCATCCATTATTTGTTTCTCATTTCATAGATTCAAAGATATCAACTTCACCCTTCTCACATGATAGACTTTTATGACATTGTTATGGATCTTGATGCTTACTTAGAAGATAATATGATATGTATTATAGACTATAGTGAGAAGATTCTATGAGGGAAGATCATGCCTCCAGTTCAAGTGTAGTAGCAGTATGGGAGTGTGCAATATGAGACCTAGGAGATGGAGTCTTATATTTTAATTCAATGGTCATGCTTTTTTTCGATACCCCATAGTGTTTCTTTGGATCACATCTTGGGGATAAACTATCATATGGTAAAGAGGTTGTAAGAACTCATCATTTTCTAGGTATGTTAATATTTAAACTTTTGGTTAGACCAATTTGAGTTGGTTAAATCGTTTAAACCTTAGAAATTAAGCCCTTATACCCAACTGGGTATGTTTTTTGAGGTGTTTAGAGGGAAAATATAGAGGAAGATGAATTATAGTTACATAAACTATTTACATCATGGATTTTCATTTCATGATATGAATGGATCTGGGAAGACCCCATGAAATTTATTCAGAGTGTGAATGGTCTTCTGGATGTAATCAGTTCATGATGTGAGATTTAATTCATGACATGAACTAGTTTTGGGGATTTAAATCCAAGATGATTAGTTTTTCATCATATGTGGAAATTTGAGGATTCACGATGTGAATCCCAAATTCCCATCATGAATAAGTCATGCCTAGAAAATTTTTTAATTTCCATGCCCTACATTCTTCATATTAATCTCTCCCTTTTCTATTTAATTTCATCCCTCCCTTATGTGTTTTTGGGAGTTATCTTTGATCAAAATTAAAATTTCATTGGATCTTTGTGTCTCGGACCTAGATATTAAAGTTAATCCTCTCAGTTCATCTTCTCCTTATTTTTCTATTAGTTTTCCCTTGGGAAGAACCATAGTTCAACAATTCCAAACCAGTATCTAGTATTTATGTCTTATTCTTATAGAATTTCTTGGTCTTCATTAAAGTAAAGGAAGGAGGAACCGAGTTCTACCTTGGTCATTGAGTAATTTCTTCATCTTCTCTACTTTTTGAGGTGGATGGTCTATAACAACTCTCAAACATTTGTTGTGTTTTGTTGTATTATATGTAATCAATGTGATTGTGTTAAAAAGACATGTTTTTAACTTTATCCAATTTTTAACCCACTAATTTGATAAAACCAAATTCATAAACCTCCCTTAGATTTCATTGGGTTCATTAGCGTTGAGAATGGGTCATACATCCACCTTAGGGGTGTGTCGACCCTTGACTCTTGGTTGTAACTTGAATGGAATGTACCTTGAGATCCTTTATTAATTTAAAATTTGTTATTCCTTAGCTTAACAATGTGAATTAGTTTTGGTATGTGAATTGAGAACTTCGCTTGACATGTAAATAGATTAACTTGGTAATCATGGTGATTGGTTTGAGAATAAATTACATGGCTTAAAAGAGGTAATTTAGCATGTAATTGGTATTGGCATAATTTCATGATGAAATTGGGATATGATGATACATGAAATGGTAATTGTGATTAAATGATAAGTGAAATAGGAATAGTTACAATTATTATGTTAATTGGTAACTTTTTTAAAATTTATAATTGTGTTGTATTTAGTTATTGGAATGAACTTGGTAAATAGAGTAAACATCAAGATAATTTGTTAATTGATGAATTGAAAAAAAAGTATTTTGATAACATGTTTGGAATGTGGGTGTTTGGTACTATTATTGATTGGAATTTTTTTCTTTTTATGACTCTTTTGTCACTCAATACTTATGGTTGAGATTATGGGATGGATATATAGATCCTTCCTGGGTGAGATTATATGTTGGACATGGTGTAACAAACCAAACCATTTGGACCCAACCTATCACCCAATCTGGCTTGCCACATGTTCGAAAGCATGTTCTTGATCACCACTGATAGGTAACAAGCACTGTCCATAACTTCCTATCGCTTGGGAACATTTTTTCCACTGGTAAACTGGCATGACCCATTCATAAAATGGTATGGCCACACTAACAACATTAGAGTCAAAAGCATAAAATAAAAACATACCATAAACAATGAAAAACATCATATAAAAAACATTTCAAAACTACTCATATATATAATATCTCAAAAAAACCCCAAAACCCCCAAATAAAGGGGAATAATGACAAAAAAAGTCCAAAGTACATCCCAATAGGTGAAAATACCAAAAAAATTGACTCCACATGAGACGATCCTTGTAAGACCATGTCTCCTCTACAAAACACTAAACGACATTAATTAAGAAGATCCACCCTAGAACATGGTTCTCCTACCTTTACCTATGTACTACAAAACAAAATCTATAAATTCTCAAATTCCCAAGTAGGGTTTGAGGAATGAAGCCTAGTAGGATACCACCATGAATCTAATCAAATTTTTTACCCAAGAAAATCAATCAACTAATTTGAAAATTTATTCAAAACTAAACCACATTGAAAACATACCATTTTCAAATAAACCTTTAAAATCCCTTTAGTTTTCCATTTCAAACAAAACCATTTTTACAAAATGATATCAAAATGGATAAAATAAATAAACAAGGCACAACATGCTCATTGTAATAATCAAAGCATAACCAAGGGTGACCATGATATTAACAAAATTTAACCATACCAATAGAAAATTGGCATAATATATCTCATCACATAAAAATGGAACTAGTCAGATGCATAAAGAATATAAACCAAAATAAAATGATTGATGAAAACCTAAGTCTCTAACCACTAGGCCTAATGTGAGTGAGTAACAATTATGCTAGATAGCTAAGAAAAATGTAAGCTCTCGTGGTCTTTCCCAAACCCAATATGGAATCTATCATGGTCTTTCTATCCAAAGGCTCTCACATTCCCTTGGAAACTAAATCAGAGACTCACATGGTCATCCCTATAATGTCTCACACAAACTATAGGAAAAACCATAGTGGAATCTCACATAGTCTTCCCTTTGAAGTCTCACACGATCCTTTGAAAGAATCCCTTGCTCACACCCCAGTTATCCCATATGCTACTCCATGCCAACACATTCACAAAAAAGGGACCATACCAAAAAAGCTACAACATAATTCAATTCATAAAAAATATTCCCATTTTTTCAAACACCTTTCACATGGTAAAACCATTTCTAAAACCACTTTAGAAATCCTTTGTAACCTATAAAGATTCTTTGAGATATTTTAACAAAAACTTGATGTGCATATAATCCACACTCATTTGGAAAACCCCATTTAAACACCCAAATTGACAAACCAATCCATGAAACACATCAAAAATTGAATATGAGTCAAGAATAAATCATTTAAATGGAAATTAAAACAACAAAATCCAAATAATATTATAAATTTAAAGGTAAGTCATGTAAAACACCCTTAAATGGAGACATCTACCTCAGATTTGATCCAAAGCTCATCACCCTTGATGATAACCACCTAAAAGAGGTAGAACAAAGTATCACACATCCAAGACATAAGAAAACAAACATTTACCCTATAAAAACCCTATTTTCACCATGAATGCTTCAAGGGTAACACATCTCTATGAAAATGGAGGAATAAGAAAGAAGAGGGGGAAAGAAAGAAAAAACCAAGAAAAAAGCCTTACCCTAAGCCAAGACACTAAGATCTCTAAGATAATTCTTCTAAGGAATAGGGAAGGAAGCTTCAAGACAAGGGAGAATGGATACACATTATAATAGGAGGAAATGAGGGTAAAAACACTTAAAATAAATAGGAAAAAAGGTAAAAACGCACTTTTTAAGTGATCTGGATAGGGCTATATCATTTGGTCACATGATTAATAAAACTATCTTCCAAACTTGTGGTTGTATTTTTCCTCCTAAAAGGACCACATAGTTACCCCTAAGAATATGCATGATTTAGAAAGCCATGCTCAAATCGTGTGAATCCCATTATCCGAACCTACAACACCCTTACATGATTAGAAAAATCATGTGCTTACCATGTACTTTATTCTATCTTCCCAAAAACTCATTTTTCAACTCAAAACACCTAGGAACTCCAAGGAAACATAAAAAAGATAAATAAAAATAAAATTATAAGTACTAGTGACCCGATGGGTGTCATAAACTCCCCACTATGCCACTTTCTAACCCTAGAAGGTCCCTAGGCATCACTAGAAGAAAACAGGTGAGGCCACTACTCCCTCACCAAATATTCCCACTCCCATTTATCACGGATATCACCACCACATTTTTAAATCAAATAGAACAATATGATTTATTTCCCATGGAGTACCTTATTCTGAACATCCATGATACAAAAAAGATACTCCACCACAGTGGCATCAGGATCTAACTCCAAATATTCCCACTCCAACACTTGAGAAGGGTCCTGATGGTATCTCTTTAGCTGGGAGACATGAACTACATCATTGATCATGGTTAGCCATAATGGAATCTCCAATCAATAGGATACCTTTTCTAGACTCTTCATGACATGAAACAATCTGACATAACATGGTGCCAATTTCCCTTACTTTTCCAAGTGACGATGACTCAAGTGAATTGATACCCAAAGGAACACATAATCACTAACCTAAAACCAAAATGGATGATGATGAAGGTTATAATATTACTTTTAGTGACTCGGGTCTATCTTTAACATTTTTTTTAATTAGACACACTATCTCGTTTGTCTCCTGGACGAGGCTCGGTCCAACCATGGAATGACCACCCACCTTAAACCAGCATAATGGGGATTGGAACGGATACCCATAAAATTTATCAAAAGATTCCATCCTAATCGAGTTCTGATATTTTTTTTTATAATAAAACATATTAAATGGTAGGATCCTCTCCCATGAACCTCCAAAATCAAGCACACATGCCTGCAACATATCCTCAAGAGTTTGGGTGGTCTGCTCAAATGGGCCATCCGTTTGTAGGTGATTAAGGTGCCCAACTTCATCTAGGTTACCAAAACCTCCTTGATTATATTCCTAAATTGAGAAGTGGAACAAGAATCCTGATCTGAAACTATTGCTAAGGTAACTCCATGAATCTAAAAAACATCTCAAACATATAGGTGTATGAGGTCCTCTTTATTTATCGACTCGCTAATGGGAAGAAAGTGTGATGATTTCATTAGGTGATTGATAACCAACCATATGGAATCCTTTCAACTCATAGTACAAGGTATCTAGGTCAATAAATTCATACAGATCTCATACCACTTTCACACTAGCATGGGATGTGGCTGCAACAACCTAGATGGTCTCTAATGCTCTATTTTTTATCCTCTTGAAAGTCAAGCATATGGAAACAAAGTCCACCATTACACATATCGTCCAAGGACACCAATACCAACCTATCAAGGTATAAAACATACTATTCTCCCTAGTTTAAATGACTCAAATAGAATTATGCACCTCACACATCAATTCTAGCCTCAAACTCAAAGGAACTACCATCCATCCTCTAAAAATAAGAGAACCATCAGGAGACCGAGATGAATCACCCAAGGTATCCCTACTATTTAAGGCATTGTTAATATTCTGGCACTTAAGGTCGGATACCTACTCACTCCTATCCCTATTGATGAGATAGGGAGTAACTTCCAAATTGTCCAAGAATATCTTCCCTTTATACTCCTACATGTCTAGCCTCTGATCAGTAGACAAACTCATCAGACCCCACTCATCTATTGATTCCCAAACTGCTTGCACTGGAATATTCCTAATCAATGTGTCAGTGACCACATTTCCCTCCCCATGAATATAAAAAATATAAAAATAAAACATATAAAGGTGCTCCACCTAGTGTCTATGTATGAGTTTCAAGTCCATATGGGTGAAGATATACTTTAGGATTTTATAATTAGAATACACTATTAAACACCACCAAAAGATTTTGTGTCACCACATTTTCAATTCATCCATAACATATTCCAATTCCATTTCATGGGTGGGATAATTCTACTCATGTAGACATAGATTCCATGAACAATATTTCACCACATGTCCATCCTGAATCAGCACACATCCCAACCCCACACCTAAAGAATCACAAAATACCACATAATCTCTCCTAAGCTCAAGAAGAGTCAAAATAAGTTAAAATTTCAAACGAGTCTAAAACATCTCAAAATCCATAAAGAACTTATCATCCCACTCAAACTTCACCCCTTTCTTGGTGAAATATGTCATTGTAGAAGTTATCCTAGAGAAGTACTAAAACATTCATCTATAATACCCATCCAAGACTTAAAAACTATAGATCTTGAACACATTCTTAGGCATTTTCCAAGACATGAATTCTCAAACCTTATTTGGGTCCACTAAAACTCCAACCTCAAAAATCATGTGGCCCAAAAACATAACTTAGTGAATCCAAAACATGTACTTGGAAAACTTATCATAAAGATAATGATCCCTTAAAACATACAAAATAACCTCCAGAAGGTCAGAACGATCCTCCTCCATCTTGGAATACACAAATATATTGTCTATTAACACAGCCATGAAGGGTTTTAAAAATTATTGGAGGATCTGGTTCATTAACTCCATAAATACTATAGGAGAATTGGTAAGCCCAAAAGACATAACCAAATACTCAAAATGTATATACCGGCTCTAATAGGTGGTCTTTGGAACATCCTCTTCCTTGACCCTTAACTATTGGTACCCTAATATTCGATCAATCTTGGAAAACCAACAGGACCCTTTCAGTTGATCAAAACGATGATCATTTTTGGGTAACACATATTTATTCTTTAGGGTCACCTGGTTAAGATTGTGATGGTTGTTAAAAATTTAGACACTAATATCTGAATTCTTTGAAAATATAACTGGAGAAGCCCATGGAGACACACTAGGATAGATAAAATCTTTACCCTCAAGATCCACTAGCTAGACTTTCAACTCCTTCATCTTTCTTAGAGCCATCTGATAAGATAGTGGAGAGTTTGGTCTCATCTCAGGGAGAATATCCATAGTAAACTCGATATCTTAGTGGGATGATAATCCCAATAAATCATCTATAAACACATCTAGGTATATTTCCATGACCAATAGTTTTTACCCACTGAACTCTTCTCAATAAAATCTAGAAAGAACCTGGAAAACCTGCATGAGATCAACCCAAACACTGAAGAAACCAATCCTACCCTCCCTAAATGTGGATCCCACCCACCTTAAAATATTTTAGTCCTCCCATTAAGATTAATGAACTATAAACTATGAAAATAATATTCAACCAATGCCTTAAATTTAATCAAAAAATCCAAGCTGATAATGAAGTCAAAAATATCCAAGTCCAAAACAAGGAAATGCCAAATGAATTCCACACTAGATACCACAACATGGAACTTAGGGAAATTGAAACCTCTATCATTTTCCCTAACTAATGGGGTTATTAAATCTGTAAGATAAGGAATCAACTCAACTCACATACCCAAGGCATAAATTATAATAAGTTAAATTAAATAATGGTATGCTCCAATGTCAAATAAAACCAATTCAATGGAAGAAGAAATAAATAGTGTACATCTCATGGTGGTTTTCCCAAAATCTAAGTCCTTTGGTATGACCTCTATTGTATGGAGATACTCTAGCTAAGAACCACCCTATAATATCCCAACCTAGGTGCTACACACTAATTCCCTAAGTCAGTTAGTCACATGACCTCAAGCGTGCCTCCTCGTACGCCAGAGGCTATCGACTAACAACGAGGGTCTAATATCGATCCCGGGTAGACTATACCTTATTTATAAAAGTATCACAATAGTGGAAATAAATAAACAATTGCCAAAGTATATAAACAATAACTAAACCAAATTAGTATCACATGATGACCAGAATAGGAAATACAATATCCAAAACTAAACAGTAGATATGTCAGGCCAAATATGTATCAAGTGTCAATATGAAAAAACCCAAAATAAATAAAGATGATGACAACTCCCAAGTGGGTCCTGAATCACATTCAGTTCTATCATCTATGCTCTATACCAAATCATCCATCAAACATAGTACTCTTTCCCTTATCCTATCCTACAAACAAGAAGTCTATTTGGGTACTGATTAGGCAACCCAAGTATGGTGTGAGTACAAATTAGTAGGCCACCACCAATGGAATATAAAATAATATTCAGCCAATAATAGTGTATGAAGTTGTATAAAGAATAAAAGACAAGAAATAAAGTAAAAAATTACATATGCTCAATTATTCTTTATTTAACCACATAAACCCTCAGGTTCCTGAGGACACCAAAACCCCCAATACCTACTTCGGTCTATGTCGGGGTCTGAACCATATCACATAGGGAAATATCAAAATTCATTATAAACATGGTCTTTTATTTATCACATCAATTAGACTCATATTATGGCTAATTGGAAACATCGTCCAATGACAAAATCGTGGACCTAAAATTCCATGTCTAGGACCTCATGGGTATTTGAAGCATCTTTCCCTATCCCACAATCTATTTATCAAACAATCACATAATTGGGATTTTGAAGCAGTAGTTTGTACCACACACTAATTATCAATCAATCACACAAGTGGGATTTTGAAGCAGTAGTAAATTTTCCACACGCATTATCAATCAATCACACAAGTGGGTTTTTGAAGTAGAAGTCTATGTCCCACACTCATTATCAATTCATCACTATGGGATTTTGAAGCAGTGGTCTATATCCTATGTAGGTATATCAATTTATCACTATGGGATTTTGAAGCATTAGTCCATGTACCATGCACATATATAAATCAATCACACACATATATCACATAAATCAAGTTTAATCAACTTTAATCTCCTTTTATCACTTCACAAAATTCATTCCATCACAATTATAAAACAATCAAGGTTCAAAATTTTAATTGCATGGAATAACATAACCAATTCATGATTAAAACATTTATCAACATTTAATCATCTAACACATTAGAATATTTAGGTTAATCCAACTATCTCATAATTCTTATTGTCAATTAATTAATACTCACATAAATTTACTAATTACATAATCACAATGTTACATCAATTTCACGATCACAATATTCCATTAATTAATTAACCAATTAATTAATCTAATTTCACTAATTTAAATTTCCCCAATTTAACCCAAATAAATATCACATAGAAATTAAATTAAATCAATTCAATTATTGATTTAATTTATCAATCATGGAAATTGAAAATTACATGATTACAAACACGAAATTAATCCAAGACTATGAGATTTTCAATTTAAACCACCTAACTCAAAATTTATGATTGACGCTCACTAATGTAAAACCCCAATTAATGTGAAATAACCAAACGCATGATGAATAATGAGATCTAGATCTGAAAATAGGATCCAAGATCAAATGGATCAGATCTATCAAAACCAATATCTTGATTCATTATAAATAGAGGAAAACATCCCTTCAAAGGATGATAGAATGATGGGAGGGAGGGAGGAAAACACATGGGATGAGATTATCCTACTGGGAGAGGTGAATATCTTCAATATGGACTTTGATTCATCAAGAAGAATGGTTTCAAAGCCTTGGAATTAATCTGGGAACCTCCAAAAACAAGATAAAATAATTTAGGGTCAAGATAGGGGGTTTAAGGATATAAGACGGGGGTTCAGGAATTTTTAAAATAATTTTTTGGGGTTTAAAATTATGCACGCAAGGTTTCCTACTCAGGGTGCATGGATTCCCCTTTTCCTAGGGTTTCATAGTTTGTTGGGGTAGGCTGTATGGTTTGGGAAAACCATACGTCAACCGTGCACTACCCAAAACCCTTCCAACATTTTCCAATTTCACTAAAAAACTCCTCAAGGTAAAGCCCAAACAAAATATACTCAAAACAAGGCAAAAGAGTACATGTAAAAAATATCAATACATCTCTAGAAAATTTTGGGATTTTACAATCTCCTAACCTTAAATAGATCATCCTCAAGTTGTACTTCCAATAATCTTTAAGATTCTGAGGTAAAAAGGTCAGGCCATTGATCCCTCGCATCTACTTATCTTTCCCATGTTTCCTCTAGAACATGGATATACAACCAAAATACATGAACTATTGGCATGGTCTTTCCCCACAACACTTTATCATTGTGATCCAAAACATGTATCGGATGCTCCTCAAAGGACACATCAGTCTCAAGCTCAATATCATCTGCATCGATCACTTGAGAAGGGTCAGGGTGATACCTCTGAAGTTATGACACATGAAACACATCATGTATATAATTTTACCACTATAGGAGATCCAATAGGTACTATAATCTCCATGACTTCATAAAGGTATGACCTTGTTGAATTTTTGGTTTCAATATATTAATTTTAGATAATGGAATGTTCACCAGATATTTGAGAAGGTTAGAGGGTGTCTCGGGGGTTCGAGACACAAAATAAGGCGAAATTAGGTTATCCATTGTAGTTTTAGTGGTTGGTACATGGTTAGAGATAATCGTGCACCCAAACCATGTTATCCAGGATAATTGGGGTGTATGATTAATGAAACCATGCAAGGGGGATTTCAAATTGTGCAGCCTTGGACAGAGGTATTCTACATGGTTAGCACATGATTTTTCAAGTCATGTGGACACCCTAGGTAACCATGAAAATTAAACCCCTATTGGATAGTGTTTCGTGCACATTTTTTGAATAGTTTGGAAAATTGTGCAGCCAAACAATACGACCCATTAAAATGTGAAAATTTTACAATTTTTAACCCTTTGGATTTTAGGTAACCTACATGATTTTTCTCTCATTTATTACTCCTTTTTCCCTAGTAATTCCCCATTTTGACCCAATATTCCCAAGGGTATATATCCTTAGATTCTAGGCCATTTGGAGTGATGTTGGTTGAGGATAAAAGCTTTGGGTAAGTATAATGATCCTCTTGCTTCTCTTTTCCAGATTAGGGATTGTAGATTTGTTCTTCTCCTTCTGAAGCCCTAAAACCCTATCTTTCCTATGGATCATAGGTTGTGTCTTTAAAGGGTGATTAAATATGGATATTAGGATAAGGTTAAGGTTGTTTTTATCTTTTTATTAAAGATAGGTGGTCTAAAAGTTATATCCCATAGTTTTGTTATAGATTTTTGCATGTATAATTGTGATTTTGCTTCCCTCTTATTTTAAATTTCTTGTATTGGGTAATATTTGGTAAAGTGTATGGATAAATGATGAATTGAACCCCTTATGATCCTCTTAGGATGAATTATGGTAGATTAGACCGATTTAGGGCCACCCATGGGGTGTTCCAAGAATTATGAAACATGGAAACGGTGATATTAAGCATTAAATTGACTTGTGATTAAGTAGATCCCTTAATAAACATATTGATGTGTTGTTGGATTTGGAAATAGGGAATTTTGATAGTTGTTCCTAGACTTTGTTAATGAAATAAGTTATTTTTTTTCATGATGAGAAAAGGGTTAAATGGATTAATATAAAAGTGTAAGTTGGCATATGGATTTGTAAGGGAAATGAATAAATGGATTAAGGAATATGAATTGTTAAAAAAATGTAAAAGGGGTTAATGAATAGAAATTTTTGAATATTATAAATGGGTTAAGGTATGAAAATTTAAATGGGTTAAATGGAATTTGAAAAGTAAATGGTAAATGTGATAATAGGTTAAGGTTTGATGATGACTTATATGTTGATTGAAATATGAATTGTAACAATTATATGCATTTTTTGTGTATGATTTTTGATATGGTATATGTGGTAAATGGATGAATAACAATGTTCACATGGCTTGGTGGTTTGGGATAAAGTGTTGAGGATCCTCCCATGGGTTGGGTTGGAATGATGCTCCAAACACACCCCTAGAATGCATGGGTTAGGGTGTCAAACTAATGTTATAATTCTCTAATGGTTGCATTGGATGAGGCTACTTGGAATGATGATCCAAGGTAAGTGTTTTATGATTATTTTTGAAATTTGTATCCTTATTGAGATAGGTAACTTGAATTATACCACTATTTATGGTAATTTTCCATCTTATTCCATTATGTAAATGATGTAAATGCCTAATCCTCGGAATAATAGATGAAATAGTGAAAGTGAATATTGTTAAATAGTGGAATCAAATTTGTATTTTTTATCTTGTAATTTACCATATACTTTCATGAATTATCTATTAGAATGGATATTTTGCAGACATTGTTTTTGTTGGCCTACTGATTTGTACTCACACCCTGCTTGGGCAGCCATTGGGTACCCGAGTATATTTCTTGGTTGCAGGTTAGGACAAGGGAAAGGGCCCTATGATGGGGAGTTTAGTTGGGTTTGAAATGTACATGGATAAGGATCCAAACACTGATTCGGGACTCATTTTGGGGA
The DNA here is from genome assembly GCA_963277665.1 of Viscum album. Lineage (NCBI taxonomy): Eukaryota > Viridiplantae > Streptophyta > Magnoliopsida > Santalales > Viscaceae > Viscum > Viscum album. Next base: position 100,536,716 of record OY728151.1, on the reverse strand, counting down.
TTCTTCCATTATTTTTTTATTTCACTTTTGGAACTGCTAGAATGATATGACATATTTACTATTTGTTTTTAGTTTGTACCCATTTTTTGAAATGATTAGTAATTCATGTTTTTTGTTTATTTTTTATTGTTTCCTTTATTTAATTTCATTATCTGTTTTGTTTTACTTTGATAAAGAGGGTATATTCTCCCCACATGATCTTATTAGACCCTCACTAATTTTCAAAAACCTCTGGCATATGTGGAGGCCTAAATTATAGCACCAGATATTGGCTCTTGGGTTGGGAAATTGAAAAGTTGTATCATATTAGGTCATTTTTTAGCCTTAATATTTGGGAATAGTAAACAATATATTAAGATGTATTGGGTCTTGGAAATTAGCTCGTACTTGGGAGTAAATAGAAAATGTACGAGAGAAAACTCAACTACCTAGGGAGGGAATTATTGTTCTTGATTTGTGTTGTCTTATTTGAATGATATTTCACCATTGGGTGATGTTCTTTTTATGTGATGTGACTGTTTTATGATATTTCACTCATGGCCATAATGGCACAAGGTTATGTAATCATGTAAAATTTAGACACCTAGGGACACAGGTGGAATGCATCATGATAGGAACTCATGGGATGGGTGTGTGGGGAATGTTGTATAGGATGCATTTTAATTTTGTGAAAATTTAAAGTATGTTTTGTCTAATAAAGATGAAGCAATGATTTAAATAAAAATAAATTTAATGAATGGTTAAAGAATTTTGTTTAATGAAGGGTGTAAATGAGTTAAAAATTTTGTTTGTAGAAAGTTGTGAAATGTGAAATTTGTATGAGAGGTTTGGTTTATTTTGTTAAGGATGAAATAGTTTAAAGATGTATCTAATGAAATACTTGTGAATAGTAATTTGGTTTACCCCAAGTTTATGATGACCTATGGTAGGGATGGATAAGGGTAGTGATAGATATTTGGTTATGTTCATTGGGATGGTGTATGAATGATGAGTTGTTATGGATAGTAGAGAGATTTCCTTGTGTAATTGCGGATGATTTTTGTTATTTGTTCTGAGATGTGTGCTTGGAATTTTAGAAAGATTCCACCTCGAAATTTTTTGATAGTTGGGTGATAAGAGGATGTCACTGAAAATGCTCCTTTAGAGGTTGAGAAATGGAACTTGATGATTTAGGGTATCATTGGATAGGATAAGTTCTATAAGAACTTCAATAATTTTATGTAAATTATGGAATGAGACCCAGGGCGTGTGGCACTGAGTATGTTTGAGCTGACTAGGGAGTTTCAGATGCAACCCACACTGAATGTTTCTAGAAGGGGTATACCTGATGTCACTTGATTCTTGATTGAGTATATAGAAATTATTCCTTATCACATAGAGACTTCTTTTGAGAAGAGAGTTAAGTTGGTTAATTATATGTTGTGAGGTTAGGAAAAACTCTGGTGGGATGTTTTGGTCCATACCCAGTAGGCTGGTGGTATGGAATGGAAGGATTTCCAAGAAATTTTTTTGGAACATTTCTATATAGAGACCTTGAGGTAAGAGAAGGCTGTAGATATTTTGAGGTTGAAACAAGGGTCTATGTCAGTAATAGAGTATGAAGGTCATTTCACAAACCTACAATGTTTTGTTCCATCTTTGGAAGGTGATGAGGTAGCCATGGTAATATGTTTCCAAGATGTAAATAGGAATTTGATCAATTATTAATTAAATATCTTCCATTTAAATATGGTTGTTGAGATAGTGGATTATGACCTTATTTCAAAAGTTTACCTTAAGGAGGCATCTGGTGGTGGACATTTTGTTTCAGTTGGGCAATCCAGTGGTATATCTTCTGATCATAGGAAGTGTTGTTTCGAGGATTTACACTATGGTGGTGGTGGATAGGGTAGTTATAAGAGGTAACCAAACCCTTAGAGTAGTGACTAAGTTTTCTTTTATTAGTGCGGTGGGTCAGGGCACATACGAATTTAGTGCTCTCGAAAACTAGTTAAGTGTCTATCATGAGGAATAATGGGGCATGTGTAGAGGTTCTGCAGGAACCCTTGTCAGGTGGGTAATGAGGGAGGACCAAGGCCAGTGTGGATTATAGGAAGGGGATTGCTTACCCCACATCAGGTAGGAAGTTGGAGCTCTTTTGGTTTTACCAGTAGAGGTGGCAGACGTGGTACTCTGAGGTGGGAGAATTAATATCAGTAGGGCAGTGCAACTCCAAGAATCTAGATCAGGTCCCAGGGTAGAGGGGTAGGTCAGATTCATGTAGTTTAGTCTACACCTGGAGGTAGCGATGTTGGTCCATCGACTGTGCGAGGTACGATCCTTATGGCTTATACACTTTCTAGTGATTTATTTGATGTAGGTGCCTCACATTATTTTATTTCTATTCTGTTTTTGGTTGTGTTGGGACTATCAGTTGAATGTATGTGTGGAGTTATATCTATTGATACACCATTAAGGGTGAAAATACAAAATACTAGGTCGTGTAGATGGTGTTCTATTGAGGTTGGTGGGTATCATTTTCTATGGGATTTGTTCATACAAGAGATTCCATATTTTTATCTAATTATGGGAATGGATTTAATAGTGTTGTACTGGAATCATATCGATTGTTACCACTATAGGGTGAAATTCACATCTTTTAAGTGATATGATTATGCCTATAATGGTGAATGGGATGTTCTGGTAGGCTGTGTAGGTCCATTTTTCAGCATTTAGGTGAGCTCATAGATCAAGTATCGTGTATTATGCTTTATGATGGGGAAGCTAAGACACTTGTCTTTCCTACTATGGTAGATCAGTTATAAGATGTTTTTCCTGAGAATTTATTAGGGCTACTGCCCGAAAGATATTTTGAGTTCATAATATAGTTGATGCTGGGATCGAAACCAGTTTTCATTATACCATATAGAATGGTACTGGAAGAACACCAGAAGCTTAAAACTTATTTGGATGAATTGGAGAATAAATGGTTTATTCTTCCTATTATATCACCTTGGGGATCTCTAGTGGTATTCACTAAGAAATATAGTGGATTATTACAGTTTTACATTGATTATAGAAAGCTGAATCAGATGATAGTCAAGAACGGATACCCCCTTGCTCGAATTAATGATATGTTTGACCATATCAGTGGTGTTTTAGTGTTTTCTAAAATTTATCTAATATTGGGATATCATAAACTAAGGGTGAGACATTCTTATATACCATTGAAAGCCTTCGGTAATAGGTATGGGTTTTATGAGTTTGATGTGATGTCATTTGGATTGACCAATGCACTAGTAGTATTTATGGCCCTAATGAACTGAATCTTTCACCCATACCTGAATCAGTTCAAATTCTATTTTTTTTTATGAAAAATTGGTGTGCTCAAGAGCTCATGATGATCATGCCAAACATCTTTACATTTTCCTAAGTACACTGAAAGAGAATAGGCTATATTCCAAGATATCTAGATTTTATTTCTAAATCAATGGGGTGAATTTCATAGGTCATAAAATCTTTGAGGAAGTTGTGTCAGTGGGCCCAAAGAAAGTGAAGGCAGTTGTGTCTTTGTGACATCCTAAGATTATTTTTTATTTTAAGATTTTTCTGGTTTTGTTGAGCTGTTACTGAAGGTTCGTTACATATTTCTCTCATTTGACTACACCGTTTTCAGTATTGACCAAGAAGGTTGTCATGTTTGAATAGTATATGTCATGAGAAAATGCTTTCTAATAGTTAAAGAGGCGGTTAACAACTACAACCTGATCCAGGTAAGAAGTATACATTATTTTATGATGTGTTAGGTGTTGGGATTGGGGTGGTGTCGATACAGGATGATCGGGTGGTTTCATATGGTTCATGGCAGTTGGGGCCTCATGAAAGAAACTACCATATGCATGATCTTGAATTGGATACAGTGGTGTATTCCTTAAAGTATTGGTGGAACTACTTGTTGGGGGAACATTTTACAGTGTATACCAATCATAAGAGTCTTAAGTACATATTCTCTCAGCATAATTTGAACCTTTGGCAGTGAAGATGGTTTGAGTACATAAAATCTTTTAACTTTGAGCTAGTTTACACACATATAAAGGTAAGCATTGTTGCAGATGCCTTGAGTCAAAAGACTCAAAGTCAAGCAGTTGAGGAATCAATCTCGGTGTGGAAGATGATGGCGTTGTTTGCTGAGATGCATCTTGAGGTGCAAGAAGTTTAAGGGCAGGTGACCCTTGCACCCATTGTAGTTGAGTTCATGCTTATAAGCTAGATCAATGAAAGTAAGTATGAATATCATGAATGTTTGGATTTGAGGGAAAGTTTTAAAAAGTTGGGAGTAACCTTCCAGTTGGACCATGGGGGATGATGGAACATTTTATGTCTCGGGCCATGTTTTTTTTCCAACATGTATGTGAAAATAGTCGATGTGTGAGTTTCATGAATCAAAGTGGGAAATGTGTCCTGGTTTGAAAGAAATGCATCATGATCTTCATAGGAAGTATTGGTTTCTAGGAAAGAAGAAATAGGTTATAGGTTTCATGGCATGATGCCTTACCTTCCAGCAGGTGAAGGTTGAGAATTATCAGCCTAGTGATTTATTGCATCCATTTCCCATTCCAGAATGTAAACAGGATAACATGATGATAGATTTTTGGTGGGCCTCCTAAGGATTCCTCGGAAGAATGATTCAATTTGGGTAGTTGTGGGTCAATTGACCAAGGCGGACCATTTCTCACCAATTCGAGAGACTTACACCATGTATTAGTTGGGTGAGTTGTATGTTTGGGTGGTAGTGTGGTTACATGGGGTACCAAGAAATATAGTTTCATCTCATGATTCACATTTTACATCGTTCTTCTGGTAGGGATTATAAAATTCACTTGGTACCAAGGTGTTTTTTAGTACGAATTTCCACTCATATATGAACGGGAAATCATAGAGTATTATTAATGTACTAGAAGTCATGTTGAGGGCTTGTGTCCTATATTTTAGTGGATCGTGGGAAATGAATCTAGCAGTGGTTGAGTTTTCTTACAACAATAGTTACTAGACTATGATTCAGATTGCACTGTATGAGGTTCTCTATGATAGATCATGTCGGCCCCTGTTATGTTGGATGGAAGCTGGAGGATATGAATTTTGGGGACCAAGTCTCATGCCTGAGATGTCAAAATAGGTTCAGTTGATTTAGAAAATCATGAAAATGGCTTAGAGTTGGAAGAATTCATATGCGGAACTACATCATAGACCCCTTGATTTTTTTGTGAGCGAATGTGTGTTTCTCCCAGTTTCACCTTGGTTGGGTCACTATTGGATTTGGAAGCAAGTTAAGTTGGATCCCAAGTATATGGTGCCATTTTATATTGTGCATAGGATCAAACCGATGGTGTATTTATTAGCTCTTCCACATAGGTAGAGTGGTATGCACGATGTCTTTCATGTATCATAGCTTCAGCAGTATCACCCTAACCCGTCTCATGTGATTGATGTTGAGGATGTTGATCTTGAGGCTGATGTAACCTTTGAGGAGAATCTTGTTTGTATTGTGGATCATAGTGATAAATTCTTATAGGGAAAGATCGTTCCTTTGGTTATAGTTCTATGGAAACATGGGAATGTTCAAGAAGAAACTTTGGAGAGAGAGTTGGATGTGTGATCTTAGTGGCCCAATCCCTTTGTTTTGGAAGATCGGTGGTTCTTAGAAGTGTGTATCAAGGATTATCCATTATAAGTTGGGGAGGTTATAAGATATCAGACTTCATAAAGTTATGTCCTTATTTAAACTTTGGTTTCAATATCTTAATTTTGCCTAGTGGATTGTTCACCAAATGTTTGAGGATATTCAGGGTTGTCTCGGGGGTTCAGGACATGAAAGAAGAAAAAATTTGGCCATCTAGTAGAGGTTTCATTGTTAACACATGATTAGATATAATTGTGCACCCAAACCATGATAGCCAATATAAGTGGGGTGCATGGTTAAGGAAACTGTGTAAAGGGGATCCCAAACCATGTGGCCTTAGACAGAGGCGTTCCGCATAGTTGGTGCATGGTTTTTCAAACTGTGTGGACTCACCAGGTAACCATTCAACTTAGAACCCTCTTGGATAGTGGTTGGAACATGGTTGTCACATGGTTTGGTAAACCGTGTGGCCAAACCATGCACCCCGTTAAAAATTGAAAAATTTACAATTTTTATCCCTCGGTATTTTAAGTAACCTACCTGATTTTTTCCCATTTCTTCCTCCTCTATCCCTAGTGATTCCTCATTTAGACCCAAGATTCCCAAAGGTATATCTCCTTTGATTCTAGGCCATTTTTAGTGATTTTTTTTATGGAATGAAGCTCTGGGTAAGTCTAATGCTCCCCTTACTTGTCTTTTTTGGACTATGGCTTGTATATTTGTTCTTATACTTCTAAATCCCTAAAACCCTCTTTTTCAAGTGGAACATAGCTTGTGTATTCAAAGGGTGATTAAATATGAATATAAGGATAAGTTTAAGGGTGTGTTCATCTTTGGATTCTTGGTAAGTTGTCTACAAGTTATATACCATATTTTTATTATAGATTTGTGCATGAGTAATTGTTATTTTGATTACCTCCTGTTGTGAATTTGTTTATTGGGTAAGATTTGGTAAATTGGATGGATAAATGATTAATTGAACCCCTCATGATCCATATGTGATGAATTGAGGTTGATTAGAACAATTAAGGTCCACCCATTGGGTGTTCCAGGAATTCCAAAACATGGAAACTGTGATATTAATCATTAAATTGACTATTGATTAAGTAAATCCCTTGATGAAAATATTGATGTGTTGTAGGAGTTGTTAATATGGAATATTGATAATTTTGTCTAGACTTTGTTAATGGCATAAGGGATTTTTTTTCATGATGAGAAAAGGTTTAAATGGATTAATGTAAATGTGGTGGTTTACATATGGATTTATAATGAAAATGTGTAAATGGATTGAGGCATATGAATTTTTAAGAAAAATGTAAAAGGGGTTAATGTATAGGAATTGTTTAATATTATAAATGGGTTAAGGTATGAAAAAGGAAATGGGTTAAATGGGATTTTCTATGTAAATGGTAAATGTGATAATGGGTTAAGCTTTGATGATGACTTATATGTTGATTCAAATGTGAATTTTAACTGTTATATGCATTGTTTGTGTTTGATTTATGATATGGTATATATGTTAAATGGATGAATAAGAATCTTCACATGGATTGGTGGTGTGTGATAAAGGACTGAGGCTCCTCCCATAGGTTGGGTTGGACTGATGCTCCAAACCCACCCCTAGAATGCAATGGTTAGGGTGTTTATCTATTTATATAGGGCCCTAACAGTTTCATTTGATGAGACTACCAAGATTGATGTTACAAGGTAAGTGTGTTATGATTATTTGTGAAATGGTTATCCCTAGTGAGATAGGAAACTTGAATTATACCCCTATGTATGGTAATTGGTTGGCTTAGGATGTTTTTTAAATGATTTAAATGCCTAATCCTTAGAAAAATTGATGAAATGGAGAAAGTGAATATTGTTAGTTATGGAACTGAGTTTTTTTATCATTTACCTCATAATTGCATGCACTATGTATTAGACTATATATTTTTTATAAACCATTGGTGGTAGCCTATTGAGTTTTACTCACACCTTTCTTGGGCAATCATTAGGTACCTGAGTATATTTCTTGGTTGAAGGTAATGACAAGGGCAGGGGCCCTATTCTAGGGAGTTGACTTAGGACTAGGATGTGCATGGAGGAGGATATGGACTTTGAGTCAGGACCCATTTTGGGGTTTCTTTAATTAGTTTTTATTTTGGGTTTCCTTCAATTTTGGCACTGTTAGTATGGCATTACATATTTACTTTTTGGTTGTGGTTTGTACCCAATTTGGGAAATGATTACTAATGAATGTTTTTGGTTTATTGTTTATTGTTTCCTTTATTTCATTTTGTTATATTTTGTGACTTACTATGATAAATAGTTTATAGTATCCCCATATGATTTTATTAGACCCTCGCTACTATTTTTCAACCTCTGGAATACAGGGAGGAATTCTTGAGGTCATGTGGCGACCTGACTTGAGGCACCGGTTAGTGGCACCTGGGTTTGGGACGTTACAGGTACACCACCATCCCGATTTGCTCCACAACCTCAAATAGTACAATGAACCTGGGTGTTAACTTTCCCTATCTCTGAATCCTATATTAAACTTATCTAGGAATCACTCAAAGGAAAACATGATCACCCACTATAAACTCTAGGGTTCGTTGATGTTTATTAGTATACAAATTCTTCCTACTCTGATATGTAGCCATATGCTTTTGAATTTGATGAAATTTCTACAACATATTTTGCATGAGACTCGATCCCAACAACTCTGACTCACCTTCCTCCATCCAACATAGAGGTGATATGCATGGACTACCATAAAGAGCCTCATATGGTTCTATATAAATAGTTTTCTGATAACTATTGTTATAGGTGAACTCCACCAAAGATATGTGCTTCTCCCAAGACCCACCAAAGTATAGGACACACACCCAATGTATATTCTCAAGCACTTATATAGTAATATTTGACTATATATATTTCTATGGGTGTAATTTTATACTTAGTAAAACCTATGTACCAAGCACCTTCTTCATTCCCTGAAAGAAGTGAAAAGTAAAACATGAGTCTTAGTCTAAAACAATACTCCCTAGAACACCATGCAGATGGACTATTTTCTGAACATACATATCTCACATTTGATCCACTAATAAAGTCCCCCATATGGGTAAGAAATGTGATACCTTAGTCATTTGGTCCACAATCACCCAAATATCATCATTCTTTCAACACATCCTTGGGAGACACACCACAAGGTCTATAGTAACATCATACCACATCAATTCCAGAATGGGAAATGAATGTATTAAACCTCTAGGTCATTGATACTTGAACTTCACCTGTTGACAGGTGTATCATTGTGTCATGAACCTTGCTATCTCCTTTTTCATGCTCGGACACCTATATTGTCATCGTAGGTCACGGTACATTTTGTTCAAACCCAGATGCACCGCCAAATTCAAGGAATAAAATCCATGCATCTTATCCTCCTGCATGCTCATAGGCACAATAACATGATTCCTGACATAGAGGATCTCATCCTCATCTATGGTCCAATCTGAAGGTGACTCCCCACCTTCAAGGCTTTCTATTAAGGCCAAAATTTCTTGATCCTGGTACTTCCTCTCCTTGATCTAACTCTAGAGTGTAAACTACATTGAAACTGAAACATGATTTAGCTACTCTTGGCCTTATTAAACCTCCATATGCATCTTAGCTAGAAAATTCATCATCTTCCACTCAGATCTAGACTTTTAAACAGCCTGAGTATGAGTTTTTCTACTTAGTTCATCGTCAACATTGTTTCCCTTATAGAGAATATATTCTATCTCAAAATAAATTAAATTCATATACTCAACCCACCTCAATTTTCAAAGATTCAAATCTCACTGTGAAAAGATATACTTTAAGTTATTATGATCAGTATGCATAGTAAAATTTTCTCCCAACAGATAATGTCTCCAACACTTTAAATCATAAACCACAACATCTAACTCAAGGTCTTGCATAGGGTAATTCTATTCATTTGGCCTCAAATTTCATGACCCATATTCCACAAATCGATCTCCCCGCATTAACATTACTCTAATACCTATCCCAAAATCATCACAAAACACCATATACTCCTCCCCTAGATTAGATGGAATCAATATTGGTTTCATAGTCAAGTGTTTCTTCAACTCCTAGAAGGAATTATCACATGCTCCATACCATTCAAACTTTATTCACTTCTTGGTCAAGCCCTAAATTGGTTCTTCCAAATGGGAAAATTCCTTGATGAACCTCTAATAATAACCTGCCAACCCCAAAAAACTATGGATGTTAAAAACATTCTTGGGAATCACCCAATAAACCACTACCTAGACCTTCTCTGGGTCCACTAACACACCTTCCTTCGAGATTATATGACCCAAGAAATGTACCTGATCAATCTAGAAATGATACTTAAACAGCTTGGCATATAAAATATGCTCTCTCAGTGTACTCAGAATTATGTCAAGATGTTGTTCATGATCATCATGAGTCTTGGAGTACAACAAGAATTCATCCACAAATACAAATACAAATTGATCCAGGTACGAATGGAATATTCAATTCATCAAGACCATAAACATTATTGGTGAATTTTTCATCCTAAAAGGCATCAAGATGAACAAATAAAAGCCATACCTACTTCTGAAAGAAGTCCTCAGTATATAATATGGTCGAACTATCAACTGATGGTATGTTGATGTCAAGTCGATATTAGAGAAAACACAATCTCCCCTCAACTGGTCAAATATATTGTCGATATATGGAAGAGGATACCAGTTCTCCACAATCATCCAGTTGAACTTTTTATATTCAACATATAAGTGAAACTTCTCATCAACCTTATTTTCAAACAACACTGTATAACCCCAAGGAGATGTACTCAGATGGATAAACCCATTATCCTACAACTCGTCTAGTTGAGTCTTAAACTCTTGAAGCTCAATTGGTTCAATTTTATAAGGGGAATGGAAACCGTCTCTTCCCCAATCATGAGCTCAATTGAAAATTTCACATCTCTCTTAGGTGAAATACCTGATAAGTATTCAGGAAAAAATCCTAAAACCTATCCACTATGGTTGTAAAGACACCATAGTTTACACCCCATCATCCAGCAATAGACTAGAAACCTGGGTAGTGATCTCCCCCAGTTACTAATAAACTATCCCTGCACAGCCCACCTAAATATACCACTCTCCATAATGGATTTAATTATCACCCTTAAGAGATTTAAAATTCAATCTCATGTGGTAACAATCTATTTGGTCATGATTTTCTACTAACCAATCCATACCCAATGTTAGGTCAAAGACTAAAATGTCTTAGATGTAAAGATCCGATAAAAAATGATACTCCCCAGCCTCGAGAGAACACACCTTGAATAAACATATGTCTCTAAACCATACTCCCAATGGTGTATCCATCATAATCACCCTGCTGATGAACTTCACCATTAGTATTAAACCATTTATAAGTTGTGCAGATATAACTGAATGAGAGGAACTAGTATCAAATAAGGCACTAGAAAGAAAATAAGCTACAAGAATAGTACCCATAACTATCGATGGTCCAATCTTGTTATCCACAAGTGTAGGGTAAAATATATGCACTTTTCTTACTCACATTCCCTATGATGTATTTTGTGTCCTCTAATCTACACCACTCTACTTGTATGGGCTCTCTTTCCCAAAAGTACCATGTCCACTACCTTGACTGCCATGGCCAGTATAACTAAAACTTCCAGACTAATATAGTGTAGAAGATACCCTTAACATACTTTGGTTTTGTCTAGAAGCTCCACAATTACCCATTTATCATGGTTCTAGTAGAACCTCTATAGATGTCCCATCATACCGAAATATCGTTACTCAACTGGTGGTCATGGACAATGTCTACAAAAGTAGTCTGGCCTACTGTACTAGTGACATATCACTTGGGTAAGGTCATGTGTGACTAACCCTTCTCCTTGGCTACTATTCTTACTATCACCATGGATGTAATTTTCATAGTGATACTTAATACTCTCAAAATATGTACCTTATAATGATCAAGAAGAAACCACATGTCCTCCACTGGAAGCATACTTTAGGTTCCCCTTAGATATGATTACCTAGTTCACCACTTCAAAAAACTTTTTGAGCCGAAAGATATTCACTTGGGAATTAATTACACATTTAAGACCATCCTAAAACTATTTTTCCATAGTAGACTCATCTTCTATAAACATTGGAACAATGAGTTTTAAGTCTGTAAAGTGACCATCATAGTTCATCACAAATATACTCCCCTGAGTCAACCTCATAAACTCTATCACTCTCTCCTGCCTGAGCATCTCAGGGTAAAATTTCTTCAAAACTTTCTCTTGAAATTCCTTCCACTCCATAATATCTAGTTTTCCATACCGAGTCTGAATGTCCCACGAACTCTTCATTTGACCATGTAACATTTAATCATTAAGCTTGACTCTTTTCTCAGTAGGAGTTTCTAAGTGTTCAAGTATCTTTTAGATAGACTCAATCCAGAACTCAAATGCCTCAAGTCCACCCTCTCTGGTAAATTTTGGAGGGTGATACAACTGAAACTTCCTTTTCAAATCATACATTCTTTTAAAAACCTCTCCTAGGTCTCTTTCCATGAAATTAATGAAGCAAGAAAAGTTCTCATGGAACTTCTCTCTGACTTATACACCCAGCACTATTGGTGCCTCAGGGTCCACTACTGAAGGATCATTTCCATCCATGTCCTCCTATTGTCCTCTCAACAAGAATATTCATGGAGGCATAACTCTATAATTCCAAACACACATATTAGGACACATAACACAACTTTAACACATTTGACAAGATGGTTTCACAAAATCCATAACAAGTTATTCCCCCAAATCCCACCACACGATCAAAATGGAGGTGCTATCACTACCCTTAACCATCTTATATCTAGGTCATGGTTAAAAAAAGGTAAAAAAGATCTCAATATTCAAGTTTCTCATTAAACACCCTTTTTCTACATTTTTAATCATTTTACCATTTCATATTAGGAAAAAAAATTAATTCAAATACACAAGGAAAGAAAAACATTTCAATTTCATATTTACCCAAAACCTAATTTTCCATGTGTTCCTATAAATGATGCATGTCACAATAATTCTTGAGTTCCTAGAATGATTCATTCATACTCAAATATCACTCCTTATTAGGAAAAAAGTCAAATCTAATAAAATATTAGAAGTAATAATCACATCACACAACAATCACATCACCCAAGGTGAAATAACATCCAATTGTAACAGAAAACATCAATAACAACAATCCCACCATGGGTACTTGGGTTTTCCCTATACATGAGTAAGATACTCCCATGCACGATCTCATAACCATGACCCAAATATTCTTATTCTTCTATCTACCTATCCCAAATAGTAAGACAAAATAAAATAAAAGAAAAGAAAACAACCTTTGATACCATTGTGTAACGTCCTGACCCGGGTACCGCACAAAGGTGCCTTGATCCGGTCAGTCACATGACCTCAAGCATACCTCTATGTTTACTATAGGTTGTTGAATAGTAGTGAGGGTATAATATAAATCATGGGGAGACTATACCCTCTTTACCAAAGAAACACAATAGCATAAATACATAAACTATAAATAAAGGATATTACTAATAACCAAACCAAACCAGTATCACATGATGACCAGAATAAGAAATAAAATATCCAAAACTACATAGCAGATATTCCATTCCAAATATGTGTCAAGTATCAATATACAAAACCCAAAATAAATAAAGACACGGAAAACTCCCAAGAGGGTACCGAATCATGTCTAGTTCCCTCATCCATGCTCCATCCCAACTCATCCATCTAATATAGACATATTTCCTTAATCCTATCCTACAAACATGAAGTCTATTTGAGAACTAATCAAGAATCCTAAGTAGGGTGTGAGTACAACTCATTAGGCCACCACCAATGGTGTATAAAATAATATCCATCCAATAACAGTGTATACAGTTGTATAAAGAATAAAATACAACCAATAAAGTAAATGGTTTACATATATTAAATTATTATTTATTTAACCACATAAACCCCTTGGTTCCTGAGGACATATGAACCCTCAATACCTACTAAAACCCATGATGGGGTCTGAACCATATCATATATGTAAATATCACAATTCATTATAAACACAGTCTTTTAGTTGTCACATCAATTCAACTATATTATAACCAATTGGAACCATGGTTCAATGACAACATTTTGGGCCTAGAATACCATGTATAGGACCCTTTGTATATTTAAATCATTAGTTTATATCCCATAACCCATTTATCAAAAAATCACACAAGTGGGATTTTGAAGCAGTAGTCTGTTTCCCACACTCATTATAAATTAATCACATAAGTGGGATTTTGAAGTAGTAGTCTGTGTCCCACACTCATTATAAATCAATCACACAAATGATCTTTTGAATTAGTATTATATATCCAACACTACTTATCAATTTATCACTATGGTCTTTTGAAGTAGCATTCCATGTCCCACACACGTATATTATTTTATCATTGTTGGATTTTGAAGCATCAGTCCATGTCCCACACATGTACATTAATCAATATCAAACATATATCACATCAATCAAGTTTAATCAATATTAACCACATTTTTATAACTTCATAAAATCATGCCATCACAATTATCAAACAATCATGGTTCAACATTTTAATCACATGGAATAATATACCCAATTCACTGTTAAAACATTTATCAATATTTAATCATCTAACCCATTAACTTATTGAGGTTAAGCCAAATATCTCATAATCCTCATTGTCAATTAATCTATACTCACATTAATTGACCAATTACACAATCCAAATGTCCCATCAATTTCACAATCATAATATTCCATTATTTAATTAACCAATTAATTAATCCAATTTTACATATTTCAATTACCCCAATTTATCCCAAATCATTGTCACATGGAAATTAAATTAAATCTATTCAATTATCATTTAAATTTCCAAATAATGGAAATTGAAAATTCCAAAATTACATATACGTAATTAAACAAATACTATGGAATTTTCAATTTAGACCACCTACCTCAAAATAGAAGATGAACACTCACCAATGGAAAACCAAAATTGAATCAGAACAATCAAACTCATGATGAAGAATAAGATCTAGATCTAAAACCTAGATCTAATATCAAATGGATTATATATATTGAAACCTAGATCTAGATACCTTACCAATAGAGGAAACATCCCTTCAAAGGATCATATTAAGATTGAAAAGAGGGAGAAAACTACATGGGATAAGATTCTCTTACCAGGAGAGGTGTAGATCTTCAATATAGCCTTATATTCATCAATAAATAAGTTTTTAAAGCCTTGGAATTCATCTTGGAACCTAAAAAAATTATAGAAACTGATTTAGGGCTATTCTAGGGGGTTTAGGGATATAATATGAGGTTTTGTGAACTTTTAAAATAATTTATAGGGGTTTAAAATTTTGTGCACAAGGTTTATTTCTCAGGGCCCATGATTTCCCCTAATAGTGTGCCTCCTCCCAAGGGGGCACATTTATTACTAAGAGGGTGTGTGGTTTTCCAAACCATGCATCAATTGTGAAATTACTCTCTTCCTAGGGTTGAAAATTTTTTTGGGACAGGGCATATTGTTTGGGAAAGTTGTGCGCCAACCGTGAACTTCTCAAAACCCTTCCAACCTTTTTCCAATTTCACCCAAAAACTCCTTGAGGTAAAACCTAGAAAAAATATACTCAAAACAAGGAAAAATAGTACCCTATAAAAAATATTGATAAACCTCCAGAAAATTTTGGGATATTACACGCCCTAAGTCTTTTTTACATGGTGAGAATCCCCATTTCCATGAGGTTGGGATCCTCCACCCTTAAAAGCATCTAACTTCCCATGAGAGCCCTTCAAAAAATAAGATCACATGCTACTCCCATGTGAATTCAACTGACAAAAACATTGGATACTCCATTAAAACCCCCACTGATGGAATGTCCTTAGAGTTTTTGAGTAATTCATCATGGTGTGTCCTATATTCCCACACTGAGGACAAATGATTAGCCTACACCCTATAAAATCCATAGGATCTGAACCCAATGACTATTGGACACTCTTTCCACTACCTCTCAGAGACTCATTACACTTCCTCTTCTGACATAAACAAGAAATATTGCAATTTTCCACTAAAGGAACACCACTGAAACCTATCTTTCCAATCAAATATGGCTCTACCATCACTTCCTTATCAACCACCTCTGAATAGGTTGGTAGACACAGAATAATGATCATAGATAATATCTTTGGATTCAATCCCATCTCAAAATGATTATACATGTTATAATAATTTTCAAGGATATTCATAGAGAAAAGAACCAAAATGATAAATATAATGGCATACTCCATCATCGTATGATCACCCATCTCTATCTTCAAAATATCATAGGCATTTACCTTCCTCAATATCTCTGGGTAGGACTGTCAAATAAACACAACCATAAAAGTGGTCCACATGAGATCCTCATGACTCCTAGAGAGCACCATCAATTCCCATCACTTCCTACCTAGTCCTTCCAGTACGTACTTGTAAAATTACACATTAGAGGTATCAAGGGTCTTTAATAACTTAAATATCCTCACATTATTATCCAACCACTCCTCAGGCTCATTTGGAATTTTTTCACCATGGAATGCATGTGGATTTTTACTCAAAAAATCCTAATAATGGTCTATTGTCCTTGTCTACTCATGAACACCCACTTTACCCATGGTATGGATCAAAAAAATCAACAAATACACAAAATATGGATCAATATAAGGGTTTTCCTATGAGTTACTCTCCATTGCACCGTCCCTATGCCTGGACGAGGTCCTTCTGGGAGACATTGTCTACAACACGCAAAATTCAAGCTTCATCAAGCACAAATCAACCACATAAACATTGAATAAACCAAATAAACACTCATCCAAAACAACCCATAACTAGGTTCAAACGTAACCATAGCCTTGAACCACCCATGGAAACTTAAGTTTCAACCTGAAGAAGAGCTGACTAGGCACTCCCCCATTCCTACCTCTTGAGTCTCGATGGTCCTAGCTCCATTATACTACATAATCACAAATATAAAAACCTACTCTGATGCCATTTGTTAATGAATAAATCTGGTTTAACCCAAACTATCACCTTAATTGGCCTACTGTATGGCCTGAAGCATGTTCTAGATAACCACGGTCTTGTGAAAACACTAGGAAAAAATGACTATTGCTTGGGAATGGTTTTACCACTGGTAAACCGGCATTAACCATCCATAAAATGGTACGGCCAAACCAATAAAATTAGATTCAACATCATAAAATAAATAGATACCATAAATAACAACCAACATCATATACAAAACATTCCATATCAATTCATATACATGGTATCTTAAAACAAACCCTAAGAATTACAAAGAAAGAAGAAAATTCCAAAAAATGGATCAAGTACATCCCAATGGGTGAAAAATACCCAAAAATGAATCCACAAGATCCAATATTTGTGATACCATGTCTCCTATACAAAAAAACTAGATGGAAGTAATCAAGAAGGTCCAGCCTAGAATATAGTTCCCTTTCCTTTACTAGTGTCCTACAAAATGAAATTTACAAATTCCAAAAGTCCTAATAAGGGTGTGAGGAACAAATACCATTAGGATACCACCATGAATATATTTAAGGCCTTTAACTATACAAACCAATAAAAAAATTTGAAAACATATTCAAAACTAAACCACTTTGGAAACATGTAGTTTTCAAATAAATATTTAAAATCCCTTTGGTTTTCTATTTCAAACAAAACCATTTTTCCAAAACAATATTAATATGGCTCAAATAAATAAACAAGCTACAACATGATCAATGAAATAATAAAATGATAACTAATGGTGATCATAATATCAAAAACATGTAACCATATCAATAGGAAATTTTCATGATATATCTCATCAAATACAAATGGCACTAGTCAAATGAAAAAAGAATATAAACCAAACTGACATTATTAATGTGCACCTAAGGCTCTAACCATTAGGACTAACATGAGTGAGTAACTTTTATTATATCTAGCTAATAAAAATGGAATCTATAATGGTCTTCCCTAGGCTCTACATGGAATCTCTCATATTCTTCATATCCAAAGTCTCTCACGGTCCCTTAGAAATCAAACTAGATGTTTGCATAGTCCTCCCTCTGATGGCTCACATGGACTCTTGAAAAATCCATAATGTAATATCATAAGTTATTCCCTCTTAAGTCTCACATGGCCCCTCAAACAAACCCCTCACTCACACCATGATTAACCCATGTTCTACTCCATGCCAACACATTTAAAAATAAGTTTCTATACCAAACAAGCTACAACATAATCTATTTCATAAAAAATATGCCCATTTTATTCAAAAACCTTTCCCAAGGTAAAACCATTTCTAAAACCACTTTTTAAATCCATTATAACCCATAAAAACCCTTTGATCCACTTTAAAAAAATATTTGCTATGCATACATGCCACACCTATTTGGAAAAACCCCTTTAAACACCCAAATTTTCAAACCAATCCATGAAACACATCAAGACTGGAATACATATCAAGAATAGATCATTTAAATGGAAATTAAAACAAAAAAACAAAGCTTATTCGAAATTTAATGGTAATCCATGAAAAATTACCTTAAATAGAGGCACCTACCTTAGATTCAGTCCAAATCTCATCACCTTTGACAATGACCACCCCAAAGAGGTAGAATAATGTAACAACATGAACTATTATAAATAAAATTTCCCTTAAGATTTATTTAAATGTATTATTATGTAATATGTTTATTGAAAACACATGAACTTATTTTGTTTTATAATATCCTATTGGATTTAATTTACCATTAAGAATCATTACCATAGATTATATAGTCATCGAACAGTGATCACAAGATTAGTATAAATATAGTGTTTTAACAAATCTAATTCTCATAGAAAAAGGAATTGATGGCCTCAACTAGTAGGATCATACCCTATGAAGCACATTTATTAGAGATTTTGATGGAGAGATAATTTCTAGGATTTTCCCTTGACCAAGATTAAGCTAAGATCCAATAACTTAATCATGAGTGAAATAGTTTATAGGAGAAGTTCAAGATCATCAAGATCACAGTTGAAACTATGTTCATTGAACTGCCCCATGAAAGCTCCACAATCACACACCTTACTCTTAGGGAATATTATAGGGTATTAAATGGATATGTACCAAGACCATAGAAATATTAATATGTACATTATTTTTTATATTATAATGGATATATTTTCATCCTATAATTATTACTTTGTAAGTGATTTTTATTTTGATACAATAAATCACAAATTGAATTTTGGGTTAATATTCAAATTCAATTAATGAATTTATGAAATTAATGGATTTTTTAAAATAAATAATATTTTAATAAAATATTATTATTAAATAATGTTTAAATGATCATATAATTTTTATGAAATCAAATGTAATTGTATAAGGGTTTGAAAACTATTATTTGTAAAAACCCTATCATTTTAAATAAATGCTGGTTATTATTTTAAAGTGAAAATTAAAATATTTAGAAAATTATTTAGATAAAATTAATATTATTTTTGGAATTATAACATTGCAATTATCCAATGGTGGATTTTTCATAATTTTCTGAGAGAGTCGGATTTTTGGGTAAAAATTAAATACCATATAAATATACTTTCTGTATTATGAAATCGTAATGACCTAAAATTGATTTAATAATTAATATAAATGGGACACATGACCAAATATATGTTTTTTGTTTAAGTTTATTTTATTTATTTTATAAAGCCTTTGGGAATCCTCCAAAACTTATGATTTATTTTAAAGTTTTAAAATCATTTATTTAAGAGTGTAACTCACCTCCACATCACCAATGGTAATATTTTAATAATTTCATCCATTTTACTTAAAAATAATGTAAACCACTCCCATTTTTAATAAAATAGGGTCAAAAAACAAGGTATGGTTTGTGATTTTGGATATTTTCTTATGTAGATTCCAAAACCTAAATAATAAAAAAATTCCCCTCATTCCCTATATAAACCCACCCAAGATCTCATTTATATTCACTCAAACTCCTTAGATCATGTCTTAAACCTTACCTATACTCTATATAGTCCTCCTAAGGTTCTCCCAAGCTCTCAATAATCCCCTCCCAAGCCTTTTGAGTCACACACTCAAGTAAGGGAATTTCTACTCTCCTCTTTTATCAAGCCCTATTTTGTATGTTATGTATTTTAATTTCCATTTCCGTATGTTGGGATATGTTATTACATATCTACCTTACTTTAAATTTTATGTATAAATGATTATATCCTCTTTAAATCTCATTTATCCCTCTTATGAACCTTTATGAACACCTATTACCATGACAAAATTTTATAAGGGTTTTTTCCTTTCTCTTCTTTATTCAAGTTTATTTATTATCTTATTCCCTCTATTTACAAATTTCTAATGTATGTATATTCTTTTTAATATCCCTATTACTTCCCATTTTATTACTATGTGATGAGATACTCATTTCTCTCCGATCAACCCATTTTTAGGAATCGTTAAGTGATGTTATTATGCTGCTGAAATTTCACCACGGTCTTCCATGCCAAAATAATTGTGTAGTGAATACCATACCCATTTCCAATCAAGGGTATTCACATTTATGAATATATAATTTTTAATAGGTACTTAATAAAATCTATTCTACACTTCTTAATCATTTAATAAATTATAATGATGAATGAATCCATGTTTTAGGATCTATGTGGCACACTTAAGCATATGAATGAAATATGAAGGGGTGTGTCCAGATAGCGCTCTAATGCATTGGGTAATGTTTAGTACCATGATACTTCATACTGGTACATAGGTGTACCTGATTCCTTTATGGAACTTTTTCCACCATTAGGTTATGGTGGTTTGTCCTTGACTTATTTTTATGATTCAGTGATTTAATTTGTTGCCACATTTCCCATGTTAGGGTTATCATGTTATTTCATTCCTCTTTATTCATGTTTATGATTCCTATTCTTTTTATACCCCATTTATATTACTATTGTCTAAAATTTATTATATTCTTCATGTTATTCCTTGATTATTCCCTTACTGGTCTTTATATCTCACCCCTCTCTTATGTTTTTCCCTAGGATATCCCATGCAACTTTAAAAATCATGGAATTTTAAAAGCATGTTAAGGAAGTTTTTAATAAGTTGTTGTATCCCATGTTCAAGATGTTATTCCATGTAACTAATTCCTAAATACACTATAAATATTGATCTCTTAGGTTTTATTATATGTAATTCTATGTAATAAATCAATAATTAATGTGTAATAAAGATTAGGGATGTTATAGTTGGTATCATAGCAAGAGTTTAGTTATTTTTGGGATTGGAATTAGAGAACTCTAGCAAAATAATTAAGGATAATACTATGTATTAGAAAACATCCCTAAATTTTGGTAACTATAGATTAAGTGTTTTATCATGAAAATACATCCCTATCTAGATACTATAAGTGTACATGGTTCTGGAACAGATGTACCTATGAGTAATAACTCTGAAAAGGTGTTTTGGGCCTGACTTGGGGTAATCCGGAACATGAAAACGGGCCTTACTACACACCTAGTTTGAAACTCCTAGAGTATATGCTTTGGTAAATTCATAATCTCAATAAGAATCATTATTAAGGGAACAAAAAAATGCCTATAATAATATATGTTAGGAAATATATCATGGATAACATATATTGAATCCTAGAAATTTATAAGTTAAGGAAATAAATGTAATTTATAAGTTATCTCTTTAATGTCATTGTATTCCCTATTATGAGTTTAAAAGTTTAAAAATAATCATACTTGATTTTTCATTTATTCTATCCCATGGCCAGTAATAGGAGGAATCATATTAACAATCAATGAAAAGGGAAATGTGATGATTTCCCCAATGAGATGTTGAACCTGATGGGAGAGAGAATCATAAACTTTGTCATGATACTCTCTCAACTGAATCAAGTTATAAATAGAAACCTAAATCAATAGGAGTTCCCAAATACCCTAAGAGAGAAAAAGTTGTGATTGATTCCTTTATGCAATAAAGGCCTCTGAATTTGAATGGATCATTTGATCCCTTAATCAAGAAACAGTGGATAAACTACATTGAGAAGATCTTCTCCATCCTTCAATGTTTTGAACAAGATAAGGTTTTACTGGTTGTTTATCGTATGGAGGGAGAAGATGATCAGTTGTGGACATTGATCAAGAATATTAAGCCTATGAAAGAGATAAAATCATTGGAGTGGAAGGAATTCTGAAAAATAAATTTCAATAAATATTTTCCTCACACTCTTTATCTTAAAATGGAAAAGGATTTCCTTGCACTCAAGAAAAAAGATGATGAATCTATCAGGGTGTATGAGGAAAACATCACAAGACTTTCATGATACACATATGGATTTTTCATTACCCCTAAATTTAAGGTTTACCACTTCTTTGGTGGGATAAAACCTATTCTAGTAAAATCCTTAGAAATTTGTTACTTTGATAGATATAAGTAAATTTTTCAAAGTTCCCTCAAAGATAAAATGGATATAAGTGAATACCAAGGGCATCATGGGGATAAGAAGTGGAAATTATAGTTTAATTATGGTGGTTTGATGGAGAAATATAATGGTGCCAAGAAATTTCATTATCCAACTTGTCCAAGGTGTAGAAAGAAGCCCCTCAAAAATTTCCTAAGGGGTGAAGAAATGATTTAGGTGAAGGAAGGGAGGGCACCTGGATAATGTTTACTGATAGGATAAATATGCTAATATGATAGAGGAAAATAATACTCTAGTCAACCCTCAACACATTTTTCATTACTAAAAATTTAAGGAACCATGGAACTTTTAAAATAAATTCTCTAAGCCAAGGGTTTTTTAAGACAACCAAACTCAAAGGCAGTAAGGGTAATCTTTTTCAATCACTACCGCTGAAGTGAATCCCAACAAAAAAAATTGATGAAAGTTATGCTAGTTATTCATTCACAAATAGTAAAGATACTTTTTGATTATTTTTTTACACATTACTTCATATAACAAAAGTTTACTAGAACTCTTAAAACACCACCACAAAGCATTAAATTAGAGATGTTAGTGAAAATAGAAAATGAGGGAATTATTACATCCCAAGTATATAAATCCTCCCCTGTTAACATTTTTGGGATGAACTTCTCAATGAACCTTCTCATACACCCTTTGGTAGAATTTGATTCAATTATAGGCATATATTTTTTTCCCTATATAGAACCAACATAAGTTTCCTTGGAAAGTAAATCGTTCTCTTTATTACGAATTGACGCTCGATTCATTACAAGTGTAAGGATGAGGATAAATCTTCATTATCCCCATCATCTCAAGCATGGATATTTTTTCCCTATAAGCAACTATATCTAGCTCAAATGATTGATTATAATGAAAGAAACATCCTTAAATACATGCATATTATGAAGGAATATGATGATGTGTTTCCTGAGGAATTTCTTGGTCTTCATCCTTGATGAGAGGTTGAATTTTCAATCGAGATTATACTTGGGGAACTACCAATATCTAAGACTTCATATAGAATGGATTTTGTAGAACTTGAGGAGTTGGATAAACAATTATAGGAGAATTTGGATAAAGGTTTCATACACCCAAGTGATTCACCGTGGAGTGTACTAACCATCTTCATTAAGAAGAAGTATGGGTCAATGTGCCTTTTCATTGATTGTCGTGATCTCAACAAGATCGCAATAAAGAAAAAGTATCCTTTTCCATAGATTGATGAATTTTTCAATCAACTACATAGAGAAAAATACTTCTCCAAGGTGGATCTATGGTCAATATATTACCAATTTAGGGTGAATAAGGTAGATATCCCCAAAACTGCTTTTCGTACAAGGTACGGGCACTATGAGTTCATAGTGATGTCTTTTAGACTCACTAATGCTCCAAAAATCTTTATGGATTTGATGAATATAGTCTTTAGATATTACTCAAAAAAAATAGTAGTATTTATAGATGGTATTCTAATATACTCCAAAATCAAGGAGGATCATGAGGGGTATCTGAACATTGTGCTAAATACCTTGTGAAAGGAGAAGCTTTATGAAAAGTACAGAAAATATTAGTTTTGGTTGAATAAAGTCTCATTCTTGGGTCATATCATCACAAATAATGAGATATCTATGGATCCTTCAAATAAAATATCAATTGAAGGATGACTGAGGTCAAAATTTGTGATATATATCCATAGTTTCCTTATGTTAGCTATGTATTATCACCAATTTTTGAGAAATTTATCACGATTATCAAACCCTATTACTAAGCTAACTTGGAAGGGAGGTAAGTTTTCTTGTAATGATGAATGTGAAGATATCTTCAATGAGTTAAAAAGAAGGCTTATCACTTCCTCTATTCTCACTCTACCAATAATTGGATAACTTTTCATAGTATTCAGTGATGCTTCGAAGAAGGTATTGGGATATGTGTTGATGAAGAATGACAAATTCATAGCCTATGCTTCAAGGTTGTTGAAATTTCATGAGAAAAACTATCACACACATGATCAGGAGTTGGCAGTTGTGATCTTTGTATTGAAAATGTGGTATAATTATCTCTTTTAAGAGAGGTGTTAAATATATATGGATCATAAAAGTCTCAAATATATATTCACATATAAATAGCTAAATTTATGACAATGAAGATGATTATATAATATCAAAGCCTGTGACAGATCCTCTCATTACAATCATAAGAAAGAAAACAAAGTGTAAGATATGATAAGTTGAAATGATCTAGCAATATTATCATTGATGAGAATTGAGAAATATTTTATCTTCTTAGATTTGGAAAGGATGGACATGGGAATCATAAAGAAAGTAACATAATTAATCCTTTCGCAAATGATTTCTCAACTATCTCTTGTAGAAAGGATGAAGGATTATTAAAGAGTTGATGATGGAATTTAGAAGAAAGTTGAAATTATAATCAAAGGTAAATCCTTAGAGTTAAATGTTAATGAAGAAGGAATTGTGAGATTTGGTTCAAGACTATGTGTTCCATCAAATTGTGACTAAATTAAGGAACTATTAGATGATTGACATAGTTCGACTTTCTCCATTAACCCAAGAAACACAAAGATGTATTGAGATCTCTAAGAGTACTATTGGTGGGATAACTTGAAGAAGTATATCGCCGAATATACATCAAATTTCCTGGTAAGTTAGCAAGTGAAGGCTAGAAAGAATAATTATAAGGGGATGATGCAACCATTACCCATACCAACATGGAAATTGGAAAACATCTCCATGGACATTGTCATCAGAATTCCAAAGTTATCTAAAGGAAACAATTATATCTGGGTTGTTGTGGACCATCTTAGAAATACTACACACTTTATTATTATTTGAGAGGATTTCTCACTAGATCAACTTGCAATTATACACATTAGATAAGTGGTGAGGCTACATGATGTACTGCTATAAATTGTGTTTGATCAAGATCCAATATTCATGTAGAGACCCGAAGATTGACGTACATTGACATTACATTACATTTACGGAATACTTAGTACATAACAAAAACACATACACAAGGACCGTAATAGTTTAGTGTCTTTGGAAACTCGGAATATAATCCTCTAATCCTGGTGAAAGATCTTAAACATCTCCCATAAAGATCTTCCTTTTTATTATACCTAAAAACTTTCTTTATATCCTGGGGAAAAGAAAACATAAAAGGGTGAGCTCAAATGCTCAGTAAGGGTAAACAAAAGAAATATCAATCACATCATATACATAAGCACAAAACATTTTTAAAATCTTATCCTGCAAAAGAGAGCATAATTTCATAACATGGGATAAATCATGGCAGTGAAATCTAATCACAATAATCATAACTTAAAACATGAAACATTGTGGCATACACACATAATCATAGAGAATCATTTCTTGTTAGTCAAGACTCATTGCCAAGACTATCTTAGTGGACAAAGTCCCTTTCTGAACCGAGTCACCCTCGTTTCAGTCCTGTTTCACTGAACCGGTATAACCTACCGTTCCAGCCATGTCTATCTCATGAGATATAAAATATTTACCCAATGAATTGGAGGGAGATATAGGTCTCACCCATCTCATAATGATACCATTCTTATGTGTGCCACAAAATCATAAATCATACATCATTGCATAACCCATGTGATACAAATGGGAATCTTAAACATCATGACATCATAAAACAATTCATATAATATAAAGGAATTCATAAAAATAATTCCATCACAAAATAATCAAATCAATGTAATAATAGGGATAAAAACATAACCCTTTATTATCTTAGATGGAAAATAATTTTGATAAAACACTTGAACTCTATTCTTGAGGAAAATATCCTTTCTTCTTCAAAAACATTTTTCCTTTCTTAACATGTCATACAACTTTAAACTAAAAGAAGTTGATTAAAAATAAACTTGAAAACTTGTAAAGGAATATTCTTGGAAATAATGTTTTAAAATTTCATTCATGCCGTATAAGTTTAAAAAAAACATTCTTCGTACTTTTTGTCAGAAAAGTCAAAAAGTACATCGTACGAAAAATGACAAAAGATTCCTTTCATATCTTTTACTAAAAACATAACAAAGGGTAAAATAGGTTTTAAAAAATTTTAGGTGGATGGAAATAATATTACATATTGAGGGAACATGGATGTGGGTGATAAAATACACCCCAGTAAATGCCAAAGTAAAAACAATCTCGGATAAAAATGAGATTGTGATATTTTCCCTTACCTTAGGTCTGATTTTCTTCATAGGTGTCCGAACCTCCTGTATAATGATTTAAATAACATCATTGACTTATTCCAGAATCATAATCATTGTTATGATATCATATATGGTTCACTTATGACTTTATATTACCCTTTCTTTTGTAAATTCTATGTTAAAGAGCATTTTGGGTAAAATTGTTTCATTTGTCGTCCGTGTTTTGACTTGTAATTATTCATATGATTGCTTAGATCATAATTACTTAATTCCAGAATATAAAACATGATTTATATATAATATATATTCAGAATATACATATATATAATAAATTAGTAAATCGAAAGAAATACACCGTTCATGGAGATGGTAGGCAGTACGTATGCAAGAACGTTGTTTTCGTTTCCTTATTGAGTTGAATGGAATTAAGTAGATGACATACATATATAAATAAATCCAGTAGCATTATAATGTCATATATTTAATTATTATTTCTTATATATACTTTATAATCATTCTTAAATGGTTAACATGGAGAATGAATCTCATCGCGTTGTGGAGACGGTAGTCCATACGTACGCACGAGCGATGATATCGTTTCCATAATTATTGAATTGAATTGGAGTGGATGATACAATATATCAGAATCAATATGATGTTATAATAACTATTTATAGTTATTCTTTACACCATTATACCCATCCATGTAAGGTGGTGGTGGAAAATAGATTACACCACGGCGTGGAGACGGTATTCTGTACGTACGCACGGGCGGTGATTTCTTTTTTCATAGGATGGATAGATGGTGAAATAGGGTTGTTTCATTATTATAATAACATATCAGTTTATGAGTGATACTGATGTTATTACTTCATAATGAAACAACCTAAGAAGAATAAGTGGAAGAAGAAATAAAGATGAAAGAATCGGTAACGGACATTACCTCTTCTTTGAAGTGCTTCTTTGAGACCTCCTTTTAGGGCACTAAAATGGGTCTTTGAAGAAGACCTGAACCTCTAGGATGTTTATAGGGAAGTGTAGAAGAGAATTTGGTAGGGGTTGTCCGAGCTTGAAGGCTCAAAGTTGTGTGAGGAAGAGAGGGAGGAGGTGCCCTTTTATAAGGGAGGAGAGGGGCTCCTTTGGAAAAACTAAAAATATTATTTTATTATAAAGTCAAGTTCGGTTTTAAATAGCTCCAAATTGATTTATTTCGAGGCTAAGGTGGGGATGGGTCGAAATACTCTAATACAATATAATTTAGACAAGTTTAGGTTCCTATTTTAACCTTATCATTTAGATTTAACATTAAGTTAAATAATTTTACTTTTACCGTGTCTTCTTGTGTTCTTACACTATAAGGTTAATAAAATTACTATAAGAAGCCAAACGAACCCCAAGTTGTTTATTATTAATATATATAACCTTATCTAAGTCATTTTGCTGAACCTTATATTTTTAGGAATAAAATAACAATTAATAATATAATATTTGTTTTAAAAACTATTTTTTTTTCAATTTTGACACTATTTAGTAATTGATTTTTGTGAAACTCATAACAGAATGATAAGTTCGAAAAAAGTTAATTACATCAATACTAACATGTCATATTAACCTATAAAATTAGTGGAATTCATAAAAAGTATCAAATTATATTTATTTGGGTATTTATAACATCAATTATGTCAATATTTCATTAATAAGATAATTATTGCATCATCGTTGTGTCATAAATAAATTAAATTATTTAATGTATAAAAATTACAAATAAAATACCATTATGTATTAAATCTTTTTATCTTTCTAATGAATATTTATAGTTGAATTTATCTTATGTATAACCCCATATTAAAAATGTATTAGTAAATAAACTTTGATTTTAACTCTTTTAACCCTTCTTTAAATAAATTAATAATAAATGTCCTAATCTAATCCAAGTGGACCTAAATGGTCATATTTTATTCCTAAGTTTGTTTTTGGTCGAATTAAACTTGTACAATATAATTAGGACATGTGTTAGGGTAATAATAATATCATTTCTACCCTTAATTACCCTATTTACTTTTAACCGTGATAAAAAAAAGTAAAAAGTTACTATTCACCAAAAATTATTTTCATCTCATTGAACCACATTTTACTTACTGACATCAACCTTGTCTCTCGGATTTTTGAAATTCCACTCACAGAAGCGGTAAAATTAAGTTTTATGAACAATTCAGTTTTTTTTAACTACCACATAGTGGTTTCACTATTCATCAAAAATTGAAAGTTTTCAGAAAAATACCAAAAATTAGGCCTAAGCTATATTTGATATTATGAACTCAAAAATGATGTCTATTTTAACAAATTCAAAAAATATCAGTTGCATTAACTAATTTAAAAATTAATTCTCGTCGTCAAAACAAATAGCGTGTTTTTAAGAGATAATAACTATCAAAAGATTGAAACTTGTTTATAACTGGTTTAAATGTGAAATTACATCCAATGACCATCATTGTATTAAATTGTAAAAATATATTCTAAATATACTTTAAAACCACTAAAATTAATAATTTATCACTATTAATTATTTTGATTGAAAAAGTTGTTTTTAATTAAAATTATTAATTTCCACTATTCATCAAAATATGAAAGTTATCCGAAAATTCCCAAAATTTCACCCTAAGCTAATTTCGATATTCCAAATCCAAAAATGAAGTCCATTTTGAAAAATAAAATTTACAAAATTTAAAAAAGTGGTTATTACTATTCATAACGGCTAGTTTTAATAATATTTTAATAGCATATCGTTGTTTAGTGAAACCCGGTATTGCATACTACACACGCTATCAAAGAAGGTCGTGATTGCGTATAATGAAAGGCAAGTCAAGGATGCGTGTTGTGCAAGCTCCTTTTGGTGTAGCGTACAACACAAGACATTAATGAAATTAAAAAGAATAAAATCTCGGGGTGTTACATTCTACCGCCCTTAAAATGAATTTCGCCCTCGAAATTCATCGGGGTTATAAATGGTTTACTATTCGAAAGTTTCTTTAATCGAAACCCACATAGTAAAAAGGAATACCAAAACCAATCTTTAAAAACAAAAGTATGAAATGTAACGGTTACCCAAATAAACTAATCACCGGGTTTCCACATAGGTGAAAATATGGATATGGAAGAGAAATCTAACCATCATGTACTGATGGAGAGTGGTAGAGAACATGGATATGGAAAAGCTAGCAATCACAAAGCCATAAATTTGTGATGATCTAAGGTACCATCTGATTCATCAGATATAAGAGCACTAAGACAACATTTTTGGTTTTCAAGATCATTTCCCTAAAGTTGATGAAATTGGAATTAGAAGAAATACTTTTGTGATTTTGGTATAGTCTCACCGTTTGTCGTTCTTTGGACAATTTCCACTTCATCTCTTAAAGAAATGAAGTTGAATTTGTCATTCGTGATGTGTTAGCAGATCATGTGATAGAATGATGGGTCATTCCATCTCTTTCAAACAAAAGGTTAGCAAAAGTTATAAGTCCATCTTGTGGTTAATCGTATATGGTTCCAAAAATGAACTTATACGTCATATATCATACCGCTTAATAAAATAAAACTAGTTTCTACTAACCAGGGACTTCCTGTAGGCCAGTGGTAGGCGATAAAGGTCAGTCGCACTTCGGTTGTGGGTTCGATTCCCACAGCCTTGTCCGACGCGATGGGATGTCGCCTGTCCTGCAGGTTGTCCTTTCTCTAAAACTATATTACTATAACATCCCATCAATAATATCGAAAAAACTTCTATCCTTAAACAATACTAACTTCTTTCCAACATAATCAATTCCAATCTTTAGGCTTATCCATAATACTGCAGTCCACTCTCATAACATAGTGAAAATGATTACCAGAGATTTAATACCATCATTGATCAACATATATCATAAGATATGTCTTGTTGGTCACATTCCAAACATTCAAAGGCCTTAATCATGTATTCTCTTGAATACCCATTGAACCATAGTGAAAACTTGAATGCAGTTAAAAGTTAACACTTTTCACATACCAAAATCCTCAAAATTATATATACTCAAACCATGATATCACTTAGTCCTTATATCAATCATGAGCTCATGAATACTATTAAACATTTCATTTTTTTTCCTTATCCCTTCATTATGCGCATATCATCTTATTTCCAAAAATATCTCAATCAATTTGAATACCACATTAGACCAATACATAAATATTCCAATACTCTATGATACAAAATTATTTTGGAATCCCATTACATAAATATTTAATCATTCCACCACATCGTTGTCATATTCAACATCGCCAATAGTGATCGCATGTGACTTCCCTTTGTCCTTTGCCTTAAGTGGTTGCTCATGTTGATCATCACTAACCCTTGGATTAGGGCATTTATTATCATAATGCCCCATTTCCTTGCACTTGAATCATTGAAGTGTTGGTGGTGCGTTCTCTGCAGTCTTTGCTTTATTCACATCATTAGAAACCCTTTTTCCATTACTTCGACACTCAGCTACTCGATGACCTTCTTTTCCACACTTAAAACATTTTCTAGTCCCTTTAAGACAATCTCCACCATGCTTCTTTCAACACTTTGAGCATAAGGAAACATTCATCTTCTTTTCACCATTATTCTGAGATTTCTCCTTGAACTCCATCTTTCGTTTCTTGTCAAAACCATGAGATGGATATGTAACACCAACTTCCATTTCTACCTTGATAGCACAACGCACAATTTCTTCATAGCTACTGAAGTCTCTTATAGTTAATGCCCTTCAAAGACTTGGTTTTAAGCCACTGAAAAATCGATCAACTTTACTTTCAGGTTGGATGATAATGCCAGATGCATACCTTGCAAGTCTTGTAAAATTTTCTTCGTATATACCAATAGATTCATCATCCTTCTGCTTCAGCTCAAGAAACTCTTTTTCCATCTTTGTTCGAATAATACGGGGGAAGTACTTACTGAAAAACAAGTTCTTGAACTCGTTCCATTCCATGGACTCAATTTCATCTCTTGGCCTTGTATTCTTGATAAGATTCCACCATTGATCAGCTTCACCTTCCAAACGATATACTGCTAAGATGACTTTATCATGTTCAGAACATTGAAGAACTGAAAATATCTTTTCAGTGGTACTGATCCATTGTTCAGCAACAAGTGGATCGGAAGACCCATTGAAAGAAGGTGTACGTTTCCTCATGAAGGACTCAATAGAATATTGTTCCCTTCTCTGCTCATTTGGAAGTCCATAATGATTCATAGCTTGTGTAAGTATAGCAATAAGATTTTTCACTCCATCTCCCATAACATTTGTTTGTTCAGGAGGGAAATCATTGCATTGTCCATTGCATTGATCAACACGGTTCCTTCGGGTTTCAGCCATCGTCTAAAACCCAAAAAGAATAGTGTGAGAGGCAAAAATCATGCTAGGGAAAACAACATAATAAAGGGGTAGTACCTTCAATATCTAACATCTTAGGTTTAATTCTATGATCGTTAGCGTAATTCTAGTACTATAACCTATACGTATACTTAACCTTAGGGATATGCCTAGACATACCTTAAAAATATCTCTAGGGATCTCACTAACATTTTTGCATCCTAGTTTCCAAAGGTTGACTAAACCTTTCCTCTGATACCAACTGTAGAGACCCGAAGCTTGACGTACATTGACATTACATTAAATTTGCAGAATACTTAGTACATAACAAAAACACACACACAAGGACCGTAATAGTTTAGTGTCTTTGGAAACTCGGAATATAATCCTCTAATCCTGGTGAAAGATCTTCAACATCTCTCATAAAGATCTTCCTTTTTATTATACCTAAAACCTTTCTTTATATCCTGGGGAAAAGAAAACATAAAAGGGTGAGCTCAAATGCTCAGTAAGGGTAAACAAAAGAAATATCAATCACATCATATACATAAGCACAAAACATTTTGAAAATCTTATCCTGCAAAAGAGAGCATAATTTCATAACATCGGATAAATCATGGCAGTGAAATGTAATCACAATAATCATAACTTAAAACATGAAACATTGTGGCATACACACATAATCATAGAGAATCATTTCTTGTTAGTCAAGACTCATTTCCAAGACTATATTAGTGGACAAAGTCCCTTTCTGAACCGAGTCACCCTCATTTCAGTCCTGTTTCACTGAACCGGTATAACCTACCGTTCCAGCCATGTCTATCTCATGAGATATAAAATCTTTACCCAATGCATTGGAGGGAGATATAGGTCTCACCCATCTCATAAGGATACCATTCTTATGTGTGCCACAAAATCATAAATTATACATCATTGCATAACCCATGTGATACAAATGGGAATCTTAAACATCATGACATCATAAAACAATTCATATAAGATAAAGGAATTCTTAAAAATAATTCCATCACAACATAATCAAATCAATGTAATAATAGGGATAAAAATAGAACCCTTTATTATCTTAGATGGAAAATAATTTTGATAAAACACTTGAACTCCATTCTTGAGGAAAATATCCTTTCTTCTTCAAATTTTTTTTCCTTTCTTTACATGTCATACAACTTTAAACTAAAAGAAGTTGATTAAAGATAAAATTGAAAACTTGTAAAGGAAGATTCTTGGAAATAATGTTTTAAAATTTTATTCATGCCATATAAGTTTAAAAAACATTCTTCGTACTTTTTGTCAGAAAAGTCAAAAAGTACATCGTACGAAAAATGACAAAAGATTCCTTTGATATCTTTTACTAAAAATTTAACAAAGGGTAAAATAGGTTTTAAAAAATTTTAGGTGGATGGAAATAATATTACATATTGAGTGAACATGGATGTGGATGATAAAATACACCCCAGTAAATGCCAAAGTAAAAACAATCTCGGATAAAAATGAGATTGTGATATTTTCCCTTACCTTAGGTCCGATTTTCTTCGTAGGTGTCCGAACCTCCTGTATAATGATTTAAATAATGTCATTGACTTATTCCAGAATCATACTCATTGTTATGATATCATATATGGTTCACTTATGACTTTATATTACCCTTTCTTTTGTAAATTCTATGTTAAACAGCATTTTGGGTAAAATTGTTTCATTTGTCATTCGTGTTTTGACTTGTAATTATTCATATGATTGCTTAGATCATAATTAATTAATTCCAGAATATAAAACATGATTTATATATA
The DNA here is from genome assembly GCA_963277665.1 of Viscum album. Classification (NCBI taxonomy): domain Eukaryota; kingdom Viridiplantae; phylum Streptophyta; class Magnoliopsida; order Santalales; family Viscaceae; genus Viscum; species Viscum album. Next base: position 100,502,994 of record OY728151.1, on the reverse strand, counting down.
ATATATATTCAGAATATACATATATATAATAAATTAGTAAATCGAAAGAAATACACCGTTCATGGAGAAGGTAGGCCGTACGTATGCATGAACGCTGTTTTCGTTTCTTTATTGAGTTGAATGGAATTAAGTAGATGACATACATATATACATAAATCCAGTAGCTTTATAATGTCATATATTTCATTATTATTTCTTATATATACTTTATAATCATTCTTAAATGGTTAACATGGAGAATGAATCTCATCGCGTTGTGGAGACGGTAGTCCGTACGTACGCACGAGCGATGATATCGTTTCCATAATTATTGAATTGAATTGGAGTGGATGATACAATATATAAGAATCAATATGATGTTATAATAACTATGTATAGTTATTCTTTACACCATTATACCCATCCATGTAAGGTGGTGGTGGAAAATAGATTACACCACGGCGTGGAGACAGTATTCCGTACGTACGCACGCGCGGTGATTTCTTTTTCCGTAGGATGGATAGATGGTGAAATAGGGTTGTTTCATACATATAATAACATATCAGTATATTATTGATACTGATGTTATTACTTCATAATGAAACAACCTAAGAAGAAGAAGTGGAAGATGAAATAAAGATGAAAGAATCGGTAACGGACATTACCTCTTCTTTGAAGTGCTTCTTTGAGACCTCCTTTTAGGGAACTAAAATGGGTCTTTGAAGAAGACCTGAACCTATAGGATGTTTCTAGGGAATTTTAGAAGAGAATTTGGAAGGGTTTGGCCGAGCTTGAAGGCTCAAAGTTGTGTGAGGAAGAGAGGGAGGAGGTGCCCTTTTATAAGGGAGGAGAGGGGCTCCTTTGGAAAAACTAAAAATATTATTTTATTATAAAGTCAAGTTCGGTTTTAAATAGCTCCAAATTGATTTATTTCGGGGCTAAGGTGGGGATGGGTCGAAATCCTCTCATAAAATAGAATTTAGACAAGTTTAGGTTCCTATTTTAACCTTATCATTTAGATTTAACATTAAGTTAAATAATATTACTTTTACCGTGTCTTCTTGTGTTCTTACACTATAAGGTTAATAAACTTACTATAAGAAGCCAAACGAACCCCAAGTTGTTTATTATTAATATATATAACCTTATTTAAGTAATTTGGCTGAACCTTAGATTTTTAAGAATAAAATAACAATTAATAATATAATATTTTTTTTAAAAACTATTTTATGTCAATTTTGACACTATTTAGTAATTGATTTTTGTGAAAATCATAACAGAATGATAAGTTAGAACAAAGTTAATTAAATAAATACTAACATGTCATATTAACCTATAAAATTAGTGGAATTCATAAAAAGTCTCAAATTAAATTTATTTGGGTATTTATAACATCAATTATGTCAATATTTCATTAATAAGATAATTACTGCATCATCGTTGTGTCATAAATAAATTAAATTATTTAATGTCTAAAAATTACAAATAAAATACCATTATGTAGGAAATCATTTTATCTTTCTAATTAATATTTATAGTCTAATTTATATTTTGTATAACCCCATATTAAAAATGTTTTAGTAAATAAACTTTGACTTTAACTCTTTTAACCCTTCTTTAAATAAATTAATAATAAATGTCCTAATGTAATCCAAGTGGGCCTAAATGGTCATATTTTATTACTAAGTTTGTTTTTGGTCGAATTACACTTGTCCAATAGAATTAGGACATGTGTTAGGGTAATAATAATATCATTTCTACCCTTAATTACCCTATTTACTTTTAACTGTGGTAAAAAAAAGTAAAAAGTTATTATTCACCAAAAATTATTTTCATCTCATTGAACCACATTTTACTTACTGACATCAACCGTGTCTCTCGGATTTTTGAAATTCCACTCACAGAAGCGGTAAAATTAAGTTTTATGAACAATTCAGTTTTTTTTAACTACCACTTAGTGGTTTCACTATTCATCAAAAATTGAAAGTTTTCAGAAAAATACCAAAAATTAGGCCTAAGATATATTTGATATTATGAACTCAAAAATGATGTCTATTTTACCAAATTCAAAACATATCAGTTGCATTAACTAATTTAAAAATTAATTCCCGTCGTCAAAACAAATAGCGTGTTTTTAAGAGATAATAACTATCAAAAGATTGAAACTTGTTTATAACTGGTTTAAATGTGAAATTACATCCAATGAACATCATTGTATTAAATTGTAAAAATATATTCTAAATATACTTTAAAACCACTAAAATTAATAATTTATCACTATTAATTATTTCGATTGAAAAAGTTGTTTTTAATTAAAATTATTAATTTCCGCTATTCATCAAAATATGAAAGTTATCCGAAAATTACCAAAATTTCAACCTAAGCTAATTTTGATATTCCGAATCCAAAAATAAAGTCCATTTTGAAAAATAAAATTTACAAAATTTCAAAAAGTGGTTATTACTATTCATAACGGCTAGTTTTAATAATATTTTAATAGCATATCGTTGTTTAGTGAAACTCGGTATTGCGTACTACACACGCTATCAAAGAAGGTCGCGATTGCGTGTAATGAAAGGCAAGTCAAGGATGCATGTTGTGCAAGCTCCTTTTGGTGTAGCGTACAACACAAGACATTAATGAAATTAAAAAGAATAAAATCTCGGGGTGTTACAATTCACCTCTAGGTTTTTAAAAAGTATCCAACATGCTCTAAACACTAAGCTGAACTTTAGTACGGCTTATCACCCTCAAACTGATGTCCAATATAAGCGGACTATCCAAACACTTTAGTAAATGTTTATAACATGATAAATTTACTTCAAAGTAGGATGGGATCAATATATTTCTCTAGTATAGTTATTTTACAAAAATAGTTTCCACTCGAGCATAAAAATTGCTCCCTATAAAGCCCCTTATGGGAGGAGGTGCAGAAAACCTGTATGTTGGGATGAATTTGGGGAATGAAAACTGCTAGGTCCTAAAATGGTCAAGGAAATGGTGCAAAAAGGTTAAGACCATTAGGAAACATGTAATGACTACTTTGAGTCAACAGAAGAGCTATGTTGACAATTGTCGATGAGACTTAGAGTTTGATATTGGAGACATGGAATTCCTCCACATATCCTTATAGAAGAATGTGATGAGATTTGGGAAGAATGTAAATCCTAGTCCAAGGTACATCATCCATTTTGAGATCCTTTATTGTTTCAGAGCGGTGGCCTAGCGACTAGAACTCCAACAAAATCTATCTCAAGTATATGATATATTCCATGTATCCCTCTTGAGAAAGTAGATACCAGACCCCTCACATGTACTCAATCTATAGTTGGTACCATTGGAAAATGATCTTTACTATGAAGAGTATATAGTGAAAATATTAGATCACAGAGAAAAAATTCTATGAAATAAGATAATTCACCTTGTCAAAGTGTTGTGGAGAAACCATAAGTTTGAAGAAGCAACATGGGAACTAGAGGAGGCAATGAAACATAGTTACCCTCGTCTGTTTTAGTGTGGGAAAAGAAAATTTCAAGGGAACATTTTCTTAAGGGGGGATGTTGTAATGACTCGAACTGTTATAAATAAAACTTCACTTAAAATTTATTTAAATGTATTATTATGTAATATAGTTATAGAAAAAACATGCACTTATTTGGTTTTATTATATCCTGTCATATTTAATTTACCATTAAGAATCATTTCCATTTATAATATATTCGTTGAATAGTGATCATAGGATTAGTATAGATATCATGTTTTAACAAATCCAAATATCATAGATAAAGGAAGTGGTGGCCTAAACCAGTAGGATCATATCCTATGAAGCTCATTTATTAGAGATTCCAAGGGATATAGAATTTCTGGTCTTTTCCCTTGACCAATCTAAAGCTAAGATCCAATAACTTAAGCATGATTGAAACCGTTTACGGGAGAACATCATGCTTATAGAGATCACAGCCCAAACCATGTTTGTCGAACCACCCCATGAAATTTCCACCATCGTGCACCTTAATCTTAGGGCGTATGTGGGTGTATTAAAGGGATATGTATCAAGACCCTACAAATATGAATATTTACATTATTTTATATAGTATAATGTATATATTTTTATCCTATTACTGTTACTTTGTAAGTGATTTTTATTTTGATACAATAAGTCACAAATTATATTTTGGGTTAATATTAAAATTCAATTAATGAATTTATTATATTAATGAATATTTTAAAATAAATAAATTTTATTATTAAATATTTTTAAATGATCAAATAATTTTTGTAATGTCAAATGTAATTTTATAAGGGTTCGAATACTGTTATTTTCCAAGACCCTATCATATTCAATAAATGTTGGTTATTATTTTAAAAGTTAAAGTTCGCGTATTTAGAAAATTATTTAGATAAAATAAATATTATTTTTGGAATCATAATTTCAAAATTAATAAATTGTGTATTTTTCATAATTTTCTGAGATAATCAAATTTTCAGGTAAAAATTAAATACTGTATAAATATACTTTCCATATTATGACAACATAATAGCCTAAAAGTGATGTAATAATTATTATAAATAAGATAAACTAACAAATATATGTTTTTACCTTAAAATAATTTGATTTTATGATTATTTAATTTATTTTATAAAGACTTTATGAATCTTCCAAAACTTATGATATATTTTAAGGTTTTAAAATCATTTCTATAAGAGTGTGACTCACCTACAAATCACCATTGGTAATATTTAAATAATTTATTCTATTTTAATTATAAAATAATATAAACCAATCCCATTTGGAAGAAACCATGGGAAAAAACAAGGGATGGTTTGTGGCTTTGGATATTTTATTATATAGAGTCCAAAACCTAAATAATAAAGAAATCCAACTCATTTATTATATAAACTCACCCAATATCTAATTTATATTCACTAAAACTACTTATAGAACATCCTAAATCTTTCCTACACTCTCTAGAATACTCTCAAGGTTCCACAAATCTCTCAAGAAGACCCTCCAAAGTCATTAGAGTCACACACTCAAGTAAGGGATCTTCCACTCTCGTCTTTTATCAAGTACTCTTTTGTATGTTGTGTCCTTTAATTTTTATTTTCTTAGGTTGGGATATGTTATTACATATCACCAATACTATACATTTAATTTATAAATTATTATATCCCCTTTCAATCTCATTTATCTCTCCTATGAACCTTTATGAACACTAGTTACCATGCCAAAATTTTGTAAGGGTTCTTTCCTTTCTCTTCTTTATTCAAGTTTCTTTACTATCTTATTCGTTATATTTCCAAATTTATAATTTAGGGATATTATTTTCCATGTCACTATTACTTTACATTTGATACCTATGTGATGAGAGACCCATTTATCTCTCATCAACCCATTTTTATGAACCTTTAAGTGACATTGTTATGCTGCTGAGATTTCATCATGATATTCTATACCAAAATAATTGTGTAGTGAATACTATAACCATTTCTTATCAAGAGTATTCACATCTATGCACATATAATTTTCAATGGGTACTTACACATATTTATTACACACTTCTTAATCACATAATAAATTATAATAATGAATTAATCCATTTTTTATGATCTATGTGGAACACTTAAGCATGAGAATGAAATATGAAGGGGTGCACCCAGATAGTGCTCTAATGCATTGGGTAATGTTTAGAATCATGATAATTAATGTTGGGATAGGTGTGTACCTGATTACTTTATGGTAATTTTTACACCATGAGGTCATGGTGGTTTATCATTGACATATATTTATGATTTAGTGTTTTAAGTTGTTGTCACATTTCTCATGTTATGATTATCATGCTATATCATGTCTCTTTGTTCATGTTTATGATTCTCAATCCATTTATGCCTAATTAATATGACTATTTTCTAACATGTATTATATTCTTCATGTTATGAATTAATTATTCCCTTATTGGGATTTATAGATCACCCCTTTCTTATGTTTTTCCAAAGGATATCACATGCAGTTTTAAAATCCATATAATTTTAAAAGAATGTTAAGGAAGTTTTTAATAATGTTGTTGTTTCCCATGTTCAAGATGTTATTCCATGTACCTAATTCCCAAACACAATATACCTCTCAATATTTTGGGTTTTATTATGTGTAATTCTATGTAATAAATCAAGAATTAATGTGTAATAAATATTAGTGATGTTACAAACAAAGCCTCACACACCTAAGCGACAAGAAAAAAAACTATTTCCCAAATAAAAACACTATGTTCAAACAACACACCGAAATAGGGTTAAAAATCTCCTTGAAAATGGAAAAAAAAGAAATAACAGGGTGGAAGGAAGAAAAAATCAACAAAAATAGGGTTTACCTCAAGCTAAGACACCAATATCTTTAAGAGAAATCCATTAAGGAAGAGGGGTAAGAATCTCAAATATAAGGGGGAATGGATGTGCATGATGGGAGGATGAAATTAGGGTTAAAACCCTTAAAATTGATAAGGGAAAAAAGGTAAAAAACACTTATTAAGTAACATGTAAAAGGTTTCATGATTTGGTTACACAGTTAGGCAAACCATGTTCCAACCATGTGGGTCACACTATCCACCCAAAAAATGGGCCACATGACTACCCATGAGGAGATTCATGTTTTGGAAAATTATGCTCAAACCATATGAATCCCATTATCCCAATATGCATCACCCTTTAGTGGTTATCTACATGGTTAGACAAACCATTCATTAATGGTTCTCCTTGGTTTATCTCCCAAAAACTCCTATTTTCTATTCATGAAACCCAATAACTCCAAGAATGAATCAAATGATAAATAAAACTAAAATTAGACATAATATTGACTTATATGGTGTCAAACATGGCATTCATTCCTCGATGAAATTATATGTTGGATATGGATTTTCTTTCTGGATGAAAACTATTGGATTAGGCATGGAATTCCTTCCTAACTGAAATTATAGGTTGGAAATAGCATTCCTTCTTAGAGAAAAACTATAGGATTGGACAAATTTTTGCTTCCTAGATGATAAATTTCTTTGTACATGGAATTACTTCTTAGATGAGATATTAGATTGGACTTGGCCATCCTTCCTGATTGAGATATGGGGTTAGATAGGGAATTCCTTCATGGATAAGATATTGGGTTATATATAGAGTTTCTTATAGGATAAGATATTGGTTTGGAGATGTTGTTCCTTCCCAAATGATATTAATATTTTTACAAGGTGTTCCTTCCTGTAATTGCACTCTTTTTCAAGGAAAAAGACATTTGTAATCATGTTGAAGTTGGTTTGGATGACCCCAGGTATCAACCCAGAGCTTAATGGTCAGTAGGTTTATTTGATGTTCCACATTAATTTATTAATTAATTATCCTATTTATCATACTATTTCATGTACTATATATTTATACTGGATTTTTTAGACACTATTTTTATCAACCTATTGAGTTATACTCACACCTTGTTTGAGTATAGTTTGGTGCCTGGGTGGATTTCATGGATGCAGGTGTGGACAAGGGAAAGGGGACGTACACTTGATTGTGTGATGTTTTGGATGGGATTAGAGATTGGAGATGGAATTAGGAATTGGTTTCAAGACCAGGTTTTTGGATTCGTTATTGGTGCCTATTTTTAGTTTACTTGTGCGACTTTCAGCATGTCATTTAGTTCGGCAAACATTATTGCATGACATGGTTTATTATTATTATTTGGAATGTTTTATTTTATCATTTATTCTGAATAATGGGAATGGTTGATTATTCATATGATTAACACTATTATTGTAAGTATTCACCATAGCTTATAGTCTCCCCTCTATATTATTTACACCCTCACTGTTATTCGACAGTCGCTGGCATATGGGGAGGCGTGTTTGACGTCTCGTAACTACCTGTATTGATCACATGAGGGATTACCAAGATAGGGATATTACATAATGAGTTATAGTATGGTAAAATTTATTCCATGAATAATAATAATGTAGAAATTACATAATCTAAATGAATACTTTCTCATCAAGGAATTGGTATTTCTCACAAATATCACCCCACTTGATGATGTAGTGGAAAACCCCTCTCTATGAGAGTTGAATATGGAATATCCTTTATGAGTACTTAAATAAGTGCATGAAACATAAATATAATAAGGACTGTGTAAATTTATCATATTTACTTTTTTTAATAGATTTCTATGATAATATCTCCTTCATGACAATAACGATGATATTTATAAAATAAAGAGGAAGCTTGAGAATAATTTCATACTAGGGAGAATTTAATTTAAGTGAAGATATGAGAATAAAATATGTTTAATATTGTAACACCCTAATATTTTAGAAGATATTTCTCTTTAAATAATTTTATTTCTTTGAGGTCTTGTGTTACATGCAACACCGAGTTTAAATGAACTACATTACACTATTAAAATATTATTATTTAATGAAATAGTTATAACCTAGTTGTTAATTTTGTGGGTAAAAACATAATTAAAAACTTTATTAAATATATATATTTCCTACTCAATTTAAATTTATTGATAAATTCATAGTAAATAATCATTTTATTTTTAGTAAAGTCATTTTAATCATTAAAAAATATGTTTTCTTCAAAAATGGTTTTCTTGATTTTTATGAATGAATATTATAATCAATTTTTGAAACTTATATAAATTTTATTTTATAAATATAATATAATTTTTTAAATAATTATATTAAAATTATATTAATATGAATTTTTGAGAATTTTCTGAAAATTAAAGATTTTTCAAGGAATAGTGAAATATATAGATTTACATTGAAAACTATATTTTATTTTAAAGTATTTACAATGAAGAATTATGTTTTATATTAGTTTTAAATTTATATTATTTAATTTTTATTTAATATAATATGATTATGGTTTTTTAAATGGGTTTTTATACTTAAATTTAGTATAAAAACATTTTATATTTAAATGGGTATTTTTCTAAAAAACTGTTTCTCGTTGGATTTTTTCGGTTTAATTTTAAATTAAATTAGGAAAATCATGTGTTTTTAATTTTTAAAAATGGATTCAAAATTTTTAATTAGTGAGTATAAATTTATTAAATAGTTTCGTTTTATTTTTTGTCAATATGAATAGTAAACTTAGTAATTTTATTAACCACAATATGGGTAAATCAGGTAATTTGGGTTAAAAATGAAGTGATAAGGACTATTAAATTTTGAAAAAAAATTATTAAATTTTATTTTATGATTTAATTTCGTCCATACTCATTCAATATAAAGTTATATGACATTTTATTATCATTTGGTTGAGATTATGACCTTTATAGTATTTTGTTTTAAGAAAAGTCAAACATGCCACACTCTTTTTTTAATAACACTAATATTTTAATATGGGTTTATCTAGATGATATGAATAAAAAAATATTATTTTTAAAACTAAAAGATTTATTTTAATCATGGTAATTTTTTTAAATTTTTAGTGAATAAATAATTAACTTAAATTCTTACACAATGTTAATTCAATAATTATTTAAATAATTGAATAATCAAATAAATGATATTAAAAATATTAAAAGTAACATAATTTGATATATTTAAGATGATAAAAGAATTATATAGATAACCATGACATGATTCAAATATAATAAAATAGTTTTTTCAAATTTTACTTGTTTTCTTGATGTTTTAAAGTCCAAGTAATTATTAGTATCAAAATAGAAAATAATGATATTTTATGGGATTAATATTTTATTAAATAATTTGAAAAAAAAATTATCACAAAAGGGATAATATTTGGTCTAAAATCTTATCCAATATGAATTTATAGTCCATTTTTAAGTATTTGGATATATAATAGTCTTATTATATTTTAAAATTTTGAGAAATTTCAAAAGTGTTTCTCACCTTAATTATAAAAGGACACCTCCTCCCTCACTTCTTTACACCACTTTGAGACTTATATCTTGACCATACCATGAAAAATTATCTTCTAAACTTCCTTATTTACATTTTTTAGCGTCTGTTATTTCCAAAATACCAATCCTAGATCCATTTAAAGGAGATCTAAGGCAATCGTCAAATAAGAGGTAATCTTCCTAACCAATCACTTTATTTTTATACTCTTATTTAACTACTCAAAATCTATGATATTCATAATAAAATAATAGATTAAGTATCATAAATATTCTTAAATTTTATTATGATTATTAAAACACCATTATACACCCTCCTTCCCGTCAAACAATAAGTGAAAGTATTGCACGTGCGTACGTATGACTTACCGTCTCTATGTAGAGATACAATTCATTTTCCATCACCATATTTCATGGATGGTTACCATTATGGGTTTGAAGTTTATATATGATATTTATAACAAAATTATTCTTCCTTAATGAAAATAAAATATCCACCTTCTTACCTTCCAACTCTTTGAAAATGATAATGTTTCTCATGCATACAGTTGAACTACCATCTCCATGAAGCGATGTGATTCGCTTTTAGTTTATATTTTACATGTATGTTAAGTGGGTGGATATTATTAATATGTATAATATACATGATATAAAAATTATTTTTTTAAAGTGTAATTATTATTTACCTTTCTTTCATTTTACCCTTCAAAAATAGAATACAACGTTCATGCATACATATGGCATACTGTCTCTATGAATGATGAAATTTGTTTTCTATCTATATCATTATGGATAAAATTAAATATATATAATGAATATATATGATATAATTTTCATGTAAATTATTTTGGTATATATTTATAATAAAGTTAAATTTATTATACAGGAGTTTAAAGAACTTTTAACGGAATTCACACCTAAAGTGAGGGATTTTTGTCTCACTTTTACTTCTATGAGACATATGTCTTATATACCACTTGTTTATTTTGTTTGGTGTATATATTTCCCATGAATATATTTTATTATTCTTATTATAAAAATTATGGTTTTTAAATATCCATATAATTTTCTTTCTATCATGGGGATTATGACTCAAATGATACCAAACCAGTAAGGGTTTATATCACAATATTTTGGGATTGTTTATGTTGAAATCCTCATTGGGGAATATTTATCTTCCATGTCCATGTTTTATAATCATTATTTAAAAAATATGTTTAATATTATCCCATAATTTTTTAAATCATTTCTACCCATGTTTTAATTTTTAAAAAATGGTTTAAAAGGAATTTTTTATCATTTTCCAAAAAAGGTACTTTGTGACTTTTCTGAAAAAAAAATGGGAGTGTTTTTTTAACTTTTATGACATGAGAAGCTTTTCCTATCATCATGAAACATAAATTATTTTAATATTAATTTAAAATTTTACAATTTTATAAGTTTATTTTGAAATAAAATTTTTTCATTTACAAGTGTGAATCTTTTTAAAAAAGAGGTGATTTTAAAATTTAAAATTTATTTACCTCAAGAATTATTCCAAGTGATCTTTCAAAATTAGTTTCCATATAAGATGACATACTTAGATATTAATTAATATTTACTAGGGATATTATCTAACGATACCAAACTTATTCATTCTAGGTTTGTTTTATGTTTTTTTTTCATGGTGTTTATGAAACCTGTTACCTTTCCACTGGTTATACTTTGATGAAATTCATTTCTTTTCATGAGTTCTAATATGTTTTACTATTTATGATACTATGTCACATATATGTATAGTTTTTATTATGTGATGGGTGGGACTTATATATCCCTCCATTTAATTGGATAAATAATGATATCTCATGAGATAAATAGGACCGGAATGGTGAGTGAACCTCGTTCAATAAGGGACCTTTTCCACCATAATAGTCTTGGGAGTAAACCTTGACTAATGTGATGGTTTGGGGAGTTAAACCACTACACTATGATAGTATTGGTAGTAAACCTCAACTACTATGACGGTTTGGGGAGTGAACCCATTCCACTATGATAGTCTTGTAAAAGTGTCTCGACTACTGAAGGAATGATTTTCTATGCTTATTTGTATGCCACAATTCCATGTCTTATGCTAGTTTTATTCTCTAATGGCTCATGTTCCTTTATTATTCATGCCTTATAAACTTCCAAGATTTATTCCATGACCCAATATTATGATATTTCATATATAGGGTATAAATTTCAAATGTCATGTTCATGTTCTTATGCCTTTATGCTAATATTATGCTTATATAATCATTAACATCTCCCTTATTTACCCTTATTGAAAATCAGAGCTCACCCTTTATTATATTTCCTTTTCCATAGGTTATAAATAAAGGTTTTAAGTATGGTATGTATAATAAGGGTGCTAGAAATGAAGAAATTTTTGGAGATGACATAGATTTTTATAAACCAGTTGTTTATTTTTCCAAGATATGTCCAAATTCTATAAAAGTATAAACCTAAAAGGCCCTTCAGAATTAAAGAGATCCAATTTTCCATTTTATTTTGTAATTTTTGGGTATTTTAAATTGGTTCATGTTTATCACTATAAAATCCAAAACTATAATGTTTATGTTTTAAGACCTGATCAGGGGGTGTGTTCTTGGGCTATTATAGTTAGTATCAGAGGTTGGTTTAGATAACTTTATAAATTTTAATGTTTTCATGAGAAGTTATTTTAATAATTATAGATACCATCATGGGTATATAATTTTTAGGTTAACCATAATTTCAGAGTCTTAGGAACTTCTTTTGAGGTCTTAAGTTAGGAAATTTTAAGGTGACTAATGATATTTTGGGAGACATTTATTTTTGAGTTATATGTAACCCTTAACATTATCATGTGAAAAGGTTTTTTTAGTAATGATGATCATTTAATTTTTTGGACATAATTTTAAAGGTATGGATAAACTTTAGGTTTTATATGATCTTTTATTTTAAGTTAATTATGGGTTATTACATTTTGGGATGCAAAATTAACGGTGTGAGATAACCTTTAAGGTTGACAAATTTATTTTATGGTAAATATATTAATGTTATTTTTTAGGATGCTTCTCATATTTATGTAATTTTATTATGATTTATTAAAATAGTTTTAGAAAAAAGGACAACCTGCAGGATGGGTAAAAACCTGTCACATTTAGAAATGTCACAAGGATTGTACCCACAACCGAAGGGCAATAAGGGTGAAACACCTACCACTAGCCTATGTGATGTCCTGGTTAGTATGAAATTTTTTTATTTATTTAAACTATTTGTAAAGATAAAAGTTAAGTTAATTTTTGGAATATATGTTTTTTCATATAGATAACAGTGGGATTGAAAATTGATTTGGTTTTAAGTGATTAATGTTATATCAAAATGCGTTCACTATTTTGGGAACCCTATATGATTAAGTTAAACATAATATTATGGAATTTTATTTGAAGAATAAAGGTTGAATTATATTTTGGAGGAATATATGATTTTATTATAGATTTATTGTGGTTCATATTATTAATGGAAATGGTTAGTGTGTCTTAGAGATTATATGTTTTGGAAGTACACATTATGGGAGATAAATACTAAATTTATATTTGAAGACTATGTGATCAAATCCTTAAAATTTTGGGTTTCAATCTTAACCTAGAATATTTTTGAGTAATTTTAAGGATAGTTGTTTATTGAATGATATATGTAAAACTTTGGGTGTTACTGTTGAATTTATGATATTTAAATTTTTTTTCCTCATATAAAGGTTTATTCATTCTGGGAATCATCTTAACATCTTCTAACCATTTTTGTTTTTATTAATGCCTAAATATGGGAGGAATAGATTTTTATTCTTTTATGTATTATGATATCCATTCGAATTTGATTTTAGTTCTTCAAAGAAGAAAACTTTATCTTGATTTCTAATCATTTGGAAAAAAATATGAGACTGTGGTGGAAATTAATTAAAGTATGAAACTCTTCTTGTGAAGTAAGTATATTTACTCATATTCCTAAAAAAGGAAGTAAAGTAATTCCTCAACTCTAAGAAAAGGATATTAATAAAAAAAATGTTATACATTTACTTTTCTTACCAAGAAATAAATGGACTTTTAACCCATCACATATTTATAGTTTTGTGATGGTTAACTTTCTTCTATCCATGTTCTTTCTCACTCTCTATTCGTCCTTAGGAGTTAGTTTTTTCTTCTATATCCATGTTTTCACTTCCTGCCTATATTCTCCTATTTAGAAACCTTGTTATGTGTTATTATATAATATCTTCATACTTCCTTTTCTCTCTTTTCAAGATAATGTTTTATTAACCCTTTTTTCAATGTGGGCTTCCATAATAGAATTTTCAAATTTAAAATATTTGATTATCGAGCACAATTTCCAATTATGAGAAAGAAATTTATTAAAGGGTGGGATAATTTAAAACCCTGAGATTTTAGAAAATGTTTTACGTTAAATAATTTTATTTCTTAGATGGATTTCATTACACAAAACAACAATTTTAAATGAATCGTGATACATAATTAAAATAGTATTATTTAATACAATAGTTACAACCAAGCCATTAATTTGGCAGCTATAAATATGATTAAACAATTTATTATATATATATATATATATATATATCCTAATCAATTTAAATGTATTTATAAATTCTTAATAAATAATCATTCAATTTTTAGTAAATTCATTTTAATCATCAAAAAATATGTTTTTTTTTTCAAAAATGGTTTCTTGTTTTTTATGGGTGAATATTATAATCAATTTTTTGAACTTATATAAACTTTATTTTTTAAAAATAATATCATTATTTAAATAATAATATTAAAATTATCTTAATATGAATTGTTTAGAATTTTCTAAAAATTATTGATTTTTCAAGGAATGGTGAAAAATACTAATTTTTATTGAAAATTTTATTTTATTTTAAAATATTTATAATCTAAAATAATTTTTTGGATTAGTTTTAAATTTTAATTAGTTAATTTTTATTTAAAATAATCCAGTTATTTTTTTTAAATGGATTTTTATATATGAATTTAGTATAAAAAATTTTATATTTGGAAAGGAAATTTTTTGAAAAATTATTTGTCGTTGAATTTTTCTGGTTTAATTTTAATTTAAATTTTAAAAATTATGGGTTTTTAATTATAAAAAATTGATTCCATATTTTGAATCAGTAATTTTAAATTTATTAAATATTACCATTTTATTTTTGGTCAATATAAATAGTAAAATTAGTAATTTTATTAACAGCGGTACGGGTAAATCGGGTAATTTAGGTAAAAAAAAGTAATAAGGACAATTAAATGACTTCAAAGCTTGATTAAATTTAATTTTATGAGTTAATTTAATCCATAATAATTTAATGTATGGTTATATAACCTTTTCTTTCTATTTTAATGATATTATGACCATTCTAGTATTTTATTTCAAGAAAAGTCAAACATGTCACACTTTTGTTTTTAATAAAACTAAAATTTTAATATGGGGTAATCCAAGGGATATGTTCAACTATAAATAGTATTTTTAAAACTAAAATATTTATTTTCATCATGTTAATTTATTTTTAATTTTTATTGAAGAAATAATTAACTTAAATTATTACACAACATTGATGCAATAATTATTTAATTAATGGAATAATCATATAAATGATATTAAAAATATTGAAAGTAACATAATTTGATATATTTAAGATGATAAATGAATTATATATATTAAAATTACATTTTTAGGATATAATAAATTAGTTTTCTCTAATTTTATTTGTTATCTTGATGTTTTTAAAGTCAAAGTAATAAATAGTATCAAAATTGACCATAATGATATTTTATGAGATTAATATTTTATTATATTATTTAAAAATAATAAAAATATTAAATAAGAACAAAATGGATAATATATGGCCAAAATTTTAATCCTCTATTAATTTATAGTCCATTTTTATGCATTTTTCTCTAGAATAATATTATTATATTTTAATATTTTGAGAAATTCCAAAAGGATCCCTCAGCTCAATTATAAAAAGGAACCTCCTCCCTCACTTATTTACACCACCTTGAGCCTTATAACTCGATCATACCCTCCCAAATTCTATTCTAAAATTATTTATTCATATTTTGGAGCTTCTCTTATTTCCAAAAGTCCAACCCTAGATCCCTTTAAAGGAGATCTAAGGGAATCATCTCAAAGAAGAGGTAACTGCCCTAACTGATCACTTTATTTTTCTATTATTCTTTACCTCCTAAAAATATATTATATTCATCATAAAATAATAACTTCAGTATCCTAAATATTCTAAAATGTTATTTTTATTATTAAAATACCACTATAAACCCTCTTTTCCATAAAAAAGGGAGTGAAAGTATCGATCGTGCATATGTACGACTTACCATCTCCACGTAGAGATCCAATTCATTTTATATAACCATCATTCATGGATGGTTAATATTATGAGTTTAAAGTTTACATAAGATATTTATGAAATAATTATGCTTATTGAATGAAAATATAATATATACTTTCTTACCTTTCTTCATGTTGGAAAACGATAATCTCACTCATGCGTACGTGTGGACTATCATCTCAACGAAGCGATGTGATTCATTTCCATTTCAATTTTAATTTGATGGTAATGAGGATCTATATAATGAATATAGATGATATACTTGATATAATAATTATTCTTTAAATTTTAATTATTATTTACCTTTGTTTCATTCCATCCTTTAAAAAGTGAATACCTCATTCATGTGTATGTATGGCCAACTGTCTCTATAAATGTTGTAATTCATTTTCTATCTATATAATTATGGATTAATTTAAATATATATACAAATAATGTAAATATATTATATAATAATCATGTAAATTATTCTGTTATATATGTATAATAATGTTAAATTTATTATACATGAGGTTAAAGAACATTAAAGGAATTCAGACCTTAGTTAAGGGATTTTTGTCTCAATTTACTTCTGTGGGACATGTGTCTTATATACCACTTGTTTATTTTGTGTGGTATATATATTTCCTATTAATTCCTTTTATGATTATTATTATCAAAACTATGGGATTTAAATATCCATATAAGTTTATTTATTTCATGGAACTTATGATTCAAATGATACCAAAGCAGTAAGGGTTTATATCATAATCTCATCATTATTCATAATTATTTATGTTTAAGTCTCCATTAAGGAATATTTCTATTACATTTCCATTTTTCATAAAACTTATTTCAAAAAGGTTTTTACTATTATCCTAAAAAAAATTTAAATCATTTTTACCCATGTTTTAATTTCTAAAAAATGGTTTAAAAGGAATCTTTTTATCATTTTATAAACAAGTTACATTGTGACTTTACCAAAAAAAAAATATATAAGGAATATTTTTTTTCACCATAAGAATATTTTCCCACCATCCTTATGCCTCAATGTTTTTAACCTTCCTTTATAATTTTATTTTCAAAGAATATGTTTTCATTTATAATTGTGCATCTTTTTAAAAATGAGAATTTATTTTAAATTGGAAAAGTTATTTACCTCAAGAATTATTCCAAGTGTTTTTTAAAAATTATTTTCTATATAATATAACATCCTTTTGTGTTACTTAAGATTTACTATGGATATTATCCAATGATACCATCCTTATTCATTTTATGGGTGGTTTATGCTTATGTTGAAATGGTGTTTATGAAACTTGTTACCTTTCCACAGGTTATACTTTGATGAAATTCGTTTCTTTTCATGAGTTTATATATGATAAAGGATTTATAACCCTGTGGAACACATATATTTTTTTCATTATGTGATGAGTGGGAAATATATGTCTCTCTAATGCA
Source organism: Viscum album (assembly GCA_963277665.1). Lineage (NCBI taxonomy): Eukaryota > Viridiplantae > Streptophyta > Magnoliopsida > Santalales > Viscaceae > Viscum > Viscum album. The sequence continues at coordinate 100,485,253 of OY728151.1, read as the reverse complement.
TTGGGTAAATAATGATATCTCAAGAGATAAATAGTAATAGAATGGGGAGTGAGACCAATTCAGTAAGGGACCTTGTCTGCCATGATAGTATTGGGAGTGAACCATAACTACTACAATGGTTTGGGGAGTAAACTCATTCCACTATGATAACCTTGGGAGTTAACCTTGACTGCTATGATGGTTTGGGGAGTGAACCCATGACAATGTGATAGTCTTGTTATTTTATGATGTATGTCTTATAAACTACCAAGATTTATTCCATGACTCAAGATTATGGTATTTAATATATAGGGTTTAAATTTCAATTGTCATGTTTGTGTTCTTATGCCCTTACGCTCATGTTATGATTATGTAATCGTTGATATCTACCTTTTTTACCCTTGTTGAACATCTGAGATCACCCATTCTTATGTTTTCTTTTCCATGGGCTATGAATAAAGGTTTTAAGTATGTTATGTCTAAGAAGGTTACTAAATGTGAAGAAATTTTGGGAGATGATATAGATTTTTATAAACAAGTTGTTTATTTTTCTAAGATATGTAATATTTTTCCTAATTATCTAAAACTGAAAACCTTAAAGGTACTTCAATATAAAAGTGATCCAATATTTCCTTTTACTTTTTAAGTTTTTGATATTTGAAATTGGGTCACATTTATCATCATAAAATCCAAAAATGTAAAGTTTATGTTTTAATACTGGATCCTAGAGTGTGGGTCTCAAGATATTACAACTATAGTGACCCAAGATAAATATTGCATCTTAAAATAAACTCACAATCACAATAATGAAAGTTATAGTGTCTTTTAGGATTATCTAAATTAGTAACTTATTTTATAATAGTTGTGAACATTTCTCCATAATTGAGTCACACAATACTCCCTTATAAAATTCTCATAAGTTATACTAATATTCATAACCTATGGAATGTAACATAAGAAAGGGGTAAGCTCAAATTTTCATTAATTTAAATCATGTTATCAAGGGTTGGATCAAAATAATATGTGAAAGCATGGGAAGGGTAGAAAATTATTAAAAAAGGAACATGGAACAATAATATTTGTCTATAACTCATGATAGAAGAACATTAAATATCCAATAAAAAAACATATAACATAGAATAAGAGTGTGAGATAAGGATGGAAACATGGAATAAGGTAAATATATCATAAGTCCATAAAATCATACATATATGGAAACAACATAGAACATGAAACATAATAATTATTCAAGGATCACTTATAAGAATAAAATAGCGAATATAGTCCCATAGTGGATTGAATTTACTCCCCATTCCCATAAATATAGTGGACAAAGTCCCGTGGTGGATTGGGTTCACTCCCCATTCCCTGAAATATTATATCATGAGATTTAAACTTTTACCCAATGAATTGGAGAGATAAATAATTTTGGACCCACCCATCGCATAATTAAAATCATAATATTTTCATGAATATGTGTACCACATAAGGAAAATAAACCATTCATAAATCATAATCATGATAAAACCAATTAGAAAGAATTGGATTTCATAATCTTGTCTCAAAGCATAACTGAAGTCAATGTCATAAGGATTCCAAAGAGAAGAAGCTATTAAATAATTTTGGATGTTCATATTTTAATAAAAAATTATTGTACTTGAACATTGAGTTATAATATAGAAAAATTCATGAGAAGGATCAAGGAGAAGTAATAATAAAAATGAACCAAAAAGGTGATGCTTTTTAAAATGAAAAAAGGATTTTTTAAGGAAGGAATTGGTGTATTATTTTCCTTTCAACCAAAATTAAACTATAAGGTTTATACATAAAATAATGATGCTTTTTATAATCTATTAGTGGTTTAGAACATTTTATATATATGTAACTTGTCATGAAATAAGAAATTGGAAAGTTCCCTTAAGTCGGGTTTACTTAAAAGTGATAATTTTGAAGGGAACATAAAATATGTATTATCCCAAAATTAAAGGTATATTAACCTAGGTATATATGTAGGGAACATATATAAAAAATATATAATAAATACATGATAATAGTATTTAATAAAAAGGATAAAAATAAAGAAAACATGTAACTCAAAAGTAACGAGGGTGGTTTGGAAGATCATTTTATATATTCTAAAATACCTTGGTTGAAGTCCCACATCATAAAAAGGGATAATAAAAAAAATTAGAAAATAGGATAAGTAAAATATAAAGTTAAAATTAGATACCACATAATTAGGTTTCTAAATATAAGGGAGAATATTGGTGTAAATTTAAAAATATGGACAATGAGGGGAAACAGTTGTTAAATAGAATGAGAAATATTATCAACAATGATATAATTTTTGAGAAAAAAAAAATCATCAAGATAAAATATTTGAATGTAAAAATTAATTTTACCCAAATTTTAATTTATATTACCATGAAATAAAATCTTAGGATAGAAGAAACCGATCATAGAAATAAGAAGTTCAAGAAGCATAATAACTCAAAGAAATGGGGTTTGAGTTAAACAAAACCCTTATAACATCATAATCTTTTGAATTAAAAATAAATGAAATTTAGAACAAGAGATATATTTTTAAATAACCTAAAATTCATGAAACAATATGAAACAATTTATGAATATGAATCATATCTAAATGAAATGAAATTGAGATAAAAAACACTTTCCTTGGGTCTTAATTCATTATGTGAATGTGCCTAACATTCTGAATGATAAAATTATGTTTATTAAGACTTTACTAAAAAAAATTATTTCATATATATTTAAATTTATAATATTTATTTATTTTCATTTGTTTTTTATTAATTAAATATTTTTTTCTTATATTGTTTACTTGAGGTGATTTGGTCAATTTCTCTAAAACATTGTCGATATATTCATTATAGTCAAATGTGTTGTAAAATAGCTTCAAAATATATATAATTTTATATTTTTATGTATTTTATTATTCCATTAGTACAAAATCTATATATTTTCTTTGTTTTTTCCCAAAAAAAACTTAGATTAAGAAAGGTGCCTCGATATGTTCATATAAAGAGGTCAAGTTTACTATGAACGTTTATTGTTGATATCACTTGTATAATGTCCAATATTATCTTTATAGTATGTTATTAGGGACATAAATATAATTATTATTTGTTAAATACATTTTTAAATTATTTTATGTTATGAGGTAGTGGAGAAATGAAATACCTCATTCCTTGAAGGCAGTAGTTCGTATGTACACAAGCAACACTTTCAATTTTCATAGAATAGGAGGGGGTATAAAAATAAAATTATAATAATTTAAAATTATTAATCATGTTATAGCTATTATATTTTTTTCATTAAATAACTCTTTTGGACCATCCATATAATTTGGTTGTGAAAAATAAAACATATTCTTTATGGAGGCGGTAGTCCACACAAATGCATGATGACATCTTAATTTTTAGAATAGTTTTTAAGGGAGGTAGAAAAGTGAAATTAAAATAGTATAATAAAATTTTAGCACATTAAAAATACATATTTTATCATAATTTAGTAGATAAATTATATTTTTAAAATGAATAGTAAGAAAAAAAGTTTAAGGTGTAATTATTACTCATATGGAGAGCTTGAACTTTCTCTTAAAAGTCTTTTTGAAAAAAAGGGATTGTGATAAATTTTAGAAAATATGGGATTATAAAAATTAAATATAATTATATTAGAGTTAAAATGGGTATATTTTCAAGAAAATTTTGAAGGGTAAGTGTAGAATTGAAATGGTTGGAGTGATCTCTTTTTATAAGTGGAGGAAAATGACATTTTTGTAAAAACTCATTAAATATCAATGATGTCATAATACTATTCAAGGGTCAATATCTCCAAAAGTGGTCCATAATTTAGTGGATATTTATATGGTTATAGAAATAAACAACCATTAATTTTTACACATGTTTAATACGTTTTTTTATTCTTTTACCATTATAGTTTTACACATTACCATTTTGGTTTTTACTTTATTAACTAGTTTTTAACTGTGTAATATATTTTTTAAGAAAAATATAAGATAAACCCTATTAAAAAAATGGGTGTGATAAAATTAAATTTATAATCTATTTAATCAAATTAAATTTATAAATATCATAAAATTATCTTTTAAATTAAAATATATAATATATTGAAAAAACCCATTTTTTGTAGAAAATGGATCTTTTTTCATTAAATGTTCTAAATATTATATAATATAAATTACTCATTAAATGGGTGATAATATATTTATATATAGGTTTAAAAATTATATTATATTCATTGTTTAGAATATATTAATTTATTTTATTAGATAAAAATTACACAGTGTTAATAAAACAATTCTTTGAAAATAACAATTTTACCATTATCGTAGTAATTAACTTTAATCCTAGTATTATTATTTTTATGCCTAGAAATGAAATGGGACTCATTAAATAATATGAATATTTTGATCTAAAATATGGAATCAATGTTGTTATATTTTATTTTGACAAGTGATGAAAAATAATTTTTAACATAAGCGAATAAAAATAGTTTTTTGAGTAAAATATTACTTATGTTTTGAAAACGTTAAACATGGGATTTAAAAATTAAAAATAGTATTTTTAAATTATATTGTTTTACTTATAAAATACAAATTTGATAAATTAAAAGGTTTTATAAACTTCTTGGTCTTGGATATATAATGTAAAAGTTCACTGATCACCTAAAATCAATTATTTATTAAAAAATCCCAAAAATTTATCCTAATATAATATTATAATTCTAAGTAAAAATTAATTTAATTTGGTCAAATTAAAATTTAATAATTTATGATTATAATTTTAAATAAAAATATAATGACAATTGTTTTCATTATAAAATAACCTTTAAATTATTTTAAATGTTATTATCCTTATTTATTATCAAGTAATAATTAGATTGGTGTTATATTATTCATATAAAAAATAATATATTTAGTTTACTTAAATAAATCACATAAAAACAAATTTTATAAAAGTACATTTTTTTATGAATAAAATGATATCATTAATTTTATCTATGCCTTATTAAATGAACTTCCTTTTTCTGATTCAGATAGCTCTATATTCTCCTAGTATGCTCTCTCAAGCGTGTTTCTACTCCATATAGGGTTTATTCCCCCTAGTTATGGAGAAACCTATTTTTCCCTCTGATTATCTCTTGATTATGCTTCTTCCTTATCAACCCTCCTCATCTCATCCCTCTCTATTTGGATTTATCATTCCCCCTCCTTTTATCTTGGATTCTCACCAAAATATGATTCTATTTCTGGATAATTCATTTTCACCATTAATCTATGTAGTCTTAGGGCCTCAACATTAGATCTAATGGTGGAGAGGTCATCACTGGGTTGTGTGACACAGGTTTAGGGTCAGTGGTCAATGTATAGTGTATGGGGATACCTCCTCTCTAGATATAGTCATACTTCAGATTTGGGCCTCCACATTTCCATATCATCGATATAGATTGTGGGTCAGTAGTTATTGGGTGGTCATCCTCAATCTAGTTTACTATAGGTAGTGATGAAATAGGGGTTGAGTAGCGAGTGGGTGTTCATTATCGATCTAGATTCCTTCAGTCAGTGACTCTCAATGGGTCACATAACAGCTCGGGGGTCACACACTACTTGGTAGTCAGCATCATTTAGTGGTTCACTGGGTAGTGATGGCATAGGGTAGTTCAATGGGAATTTGGTGGTCGACATTTTTCTAGAGCTCAATGGAGGTAGTGGTGGAGTTTGAAGGGTGACAGTGTTGCTCAGAAGTATCTCAGGAGGGTTCTGATAGTGCATTACTTGGGGCTTTGAGATCTGATTCTTTGGTGTTATTATTCATGGATTGGGCCTTCATTCCATGTAATATTTATTGGGTATTTGGGAAAATTTGTCTATATTACATGCAATTATGTCCCATCAGAATTCTTTTGATGGGTTGTAGGTGATATAACAAGACCAGAAAAAGGTCTTAACAGATTTGGAAGGTGGTACAGTATAGTGAAATATAGGTTCCATCGGGTGGGAAGCCTAAAAAGAGATATGGGTGTGCTGACACCCATCATTCATTTATCCATCCTCATAATAATGGGTGGTGGATGGGTTCCCTACCATATGACTATTTTTATAGTGTTATTAGCCAGATGAAGCAAAGCATCAAGTTTACGATGCAGCGAGAAGCCACTCAAGAATAATTAGGTGGGTGGCTAAAAAGTGAGATGTGTGTGCCAAAACCCATCATCTATCCCTCATCTATATGATAATGTGGGATGAAGGGGTTCCCTTCCATGATGTCTCAGTCCATCACGACATGGATTCTCGACAGGGGGGACGGCATAGAATCTTTGACTAGTGGCACAGATGCAATGACCCTAGCAGGAGGTGATGCTTAACTAATAATTTGGTGTGATACATTCTACCTATTGGTCCTCCATGTCATTTATTTTAGTGGGGGTCAGCTTATGGAAATATTCTTGGGGTGGTAGGGGTGACGCAGGCTGTCGATAGCCTTTGAAAATGGGCCATTATTCCATTAAAAATTTGGGCTTATGGTTCATGGTTCCTTTGGACCATGGAAGGGCCTTTGGGCCATATATTTTATAGGATGATGTGCCTCTGGGCCTATGGTTAATTTAATAGGTTCCCTCTCAACCTAGATAAAAAATGGTACTTTTTCTTAATAAAAAAGGAGTTAGACCCCCAAACTTGTTTTAAAAAACTTTTTTTTTCTTTAAATAAATCAAAATGTGAAATATGTAAAAATACGTGATAAGAAACATATTACATTAGTGTTTACATGATTATATCATCTTAATTTTTATTTATATATCCTATCAATATATTCACATAAGATCTAATCCAAAGGTATGTTATAATGGTAGTGGTGGGTGGTGATTCTAGTAGAATGGATCTTGTGGAAATTTTCATGATTTTTAACTTCTCTTTTATATGATTTCACTCATATTATAATTTTTGGAGTTCATATTGGGATTGGTTTAAGGTAAATCCTAGTCAATATACTACCTTTCATAGATCATACAATTGGGATTTATATGGGATAATTATTCTACCCAATGCCATTTATTTCCTTCATAGACTTTGTAATATGGTTACTTCCTTTTAAACCCGCTAATGTAATGGTTATATTATAATGGTCAAATTTAATAAATTTATCTTAAAGTAACCCAATTTCTTTTTAGTTTGGTGTTTCATTTGAAATACGATATCTAATGCATTATGTTTTAAAATAAAAATATATAGTAAAATCTTGAGTAATTACATTCTCCCCCCTTAAATAAATTAGGTCCTCATAATTTTAATTACTACTTACTAATAAAATAGTTAATTATTTCTTTAAGATATATATGAATCATGATATAATTAATGGATATATATAAACCTTACAAACATAGGAAATATATCATTTTCCTTATGATAGGAATATCCAGAATATTGAGTTTCCATCCAACCATTTGATAGAAGAGTCTATCGTTATTCGGTATCAAGAACCACATTATATAATTTCCTTATAAATAGTGTTTATAGTCATACTTGAATTGATATACTATCATAGGTTGATATGGAATATTATCTACTTATTCCAAATAATTTTTTTCCTCTAATTTGAAAGAACCATTCCATTATTTAAATCACATTACATTTATCTAAAGAAAGAATAATAATATTTTCATAAGGAAATTTACCATAAACATAAAATTAGGACAAAATGATAGTAACACTAGAATTTTTTATTAAAAATTCAACATCTATTCATCTAGGTTATAATTTTATGTTCTGATTAAGCATACTAAGTACAAATTAGTGGGTTCAATAATATGTAAATACAGCACTCATAATAATTAAATGGATGATAAGTTTTCTTCACTCCAAATCATTTTGGGAACTCACTTCATTAGTTTTTATTTCATAGTATTTCCCTTATTCCCTTGGTCTTATAAATTTCTAATTATGATCATCATTTTTATCCCTTATATTAAGTAATTAATTTGGGAAATGCCCAAGTTTCCTACATTTAATAGATTGAACTGTTAGTGGAACCTAGGGATTAACTCTTTTTCCTTTCACCATGTCTACTAAACTCATTTTTTTTAAAAAAAATTAGTTTCTCTATTACTTCCTTTACCATAGTTAAAACATATTCTAGTTTCTTTAAGTAATTACCTTGGGTACCTCTTCCTGCATTTTTTACAAAAAGGAAATTAAATATTTTTTCTTTCATCATCTTTATCACCTAAACTTTTATGAGAATCCATCATTATATTTTATAATGTTTTTGGAAACTCAACTAATTCTACATTTTTAATCAGGATTCATGATAGTGGGTTTGTCATAATCATAATATTTTTCACTACTTCACATATCCCATTAGATTACTTATGGGGATAATCTTTTCATTTTTCTTTCTATCCATTGTTAACTTGGTTACTTTGGGATTCTACCATTACTAAAACTAAAAGGGTTTAATAGGAGTAATGGATAATTAACATCATAAGATAATTATCAAAAATAATCTTATAAAAAATCAACTTTGAAATGTCTTACTCTTTAAAACCATAACATTATATTTTAGTTAAACCTAAATCAACCTCAATTCAATCTAGGATTCTTTATATTGGGTTCTCTCTTACTTATTAACCTAATTCCTTAACAAGAAAAATCTTTCATAATATCTCATCAAGATAATATAATTCACAAAATCATATCCCCTAAGATAGTCAAGTCAAGTGTACATTATTAGGCCAATTCATCATGAACCGACTGAAGATTGAGTTATTACTCAACTGGCCATTTTTCAGGGTGATTACCCCTAGGTGGATCTATATCACAGCTGCATCTACTTTCTAGTATCAAAAAATGGATTTAATTAATTTTAAAACCATATACTCAAAACTTCACCTAAATTTATAAATATTATCCTACACTTAGGCATGTCTCTAGGGTTGTCACTAATGTTATTTTATTATAATCCCCCAAAATAACTAAAATAATTCTCAAAAAATAACTAAATTAATCCGCATAAATAACTAAATTTGTCCTTAAAAATAACTAAAACCTTCTCTGATACCAACTATAGTGACCCAATAAAAACATATCTTAATTTTACATGATTTCTTTATGATAAACATTACATATCACAAAAAACTCACAATCCCAATAATGGAAGGTTTGATGTCTTTGAGTACTAGCTACGTGATTAATTTATTTTAAAATACTTGTGAGAATTTCTATATACTTGATCCCCATAAGATTCCATTATAGAATTCTCATAATTTTTCTCATCTTTATAACTTTGGGGATGTAAATAAAAGAAAGGGGTGATCTCAAATGCTCAGTAAGGTAAATCATGTCATCAAATGTTAGATGAAAATCATATATGAAACCATGGGTGGGGGATAAATTTCTTATTAAAAAACACGAAACAATCAGAGTTATCCATAAGTCGTGATAGAGGAACATGAAATCTAAAATGAACAAACATGTATCATGTAATAAGATTGTAAGATAATCATGTAAACATGGAATAAGGGAATGATATCATAAGTTCATGAAATCATACAAATATGGAAACAACATAGAACATGATATCATAAGCATAATTCAAGGCTCATTACCAATAATATTATAGTTCATAGGGTCCTATAGTGGATTGGTTTAACTCCCCATTCCTATAAATATAGTGGGCAGAGTCCCATAATGGATTAGATTCACTCCCCATTCCCTTTTATATTATCTAAAGAGATGTAACGCTTTACCCAATGAATTGGAGGGATATATAATTCTAGACCCACCCATAAAATTATAAAAATCATAATATGTATATGAATATGTGTGATACATTAGTAAAATAAACCATACATAAAGTATAAACATGATAAAACCCATAAGAAAGAAGTGGGTTTCATAATCGTGTCTCAAAGCATAACTGAATGATATATCACAAGGATTCCCAATATGAGATGAAATTATGTCATTTTATATGTTAATATTTTAATAAATAATCCTAATAATTTAACAAATAGTTCTAATATAAATAAATTCATGATAAAGATCAAGGATAAGTAATAATAAAAATGAAATGCATAGGTGATGCTTTTCGAAATGAGAAAAGGATATTTTAAGGAAATAAATGGAATATTATTTTACTTTAAATGATAATTGAACTAGGAGTATTATCCACAAAATAATGATGGTTTTTATAATCTTTTAATTTTTTAAAACATTTTATGGAGGTGAAACATTTCATTTAATAAGAAATCAAAAAAGTTCCCTTAATTCAGGTTTAGTTAAAAGTGGGAATTTTGAAGGGTACTTAAAACATGTATTATCAAAAAAATAAAGGTAAAGTAAACTATTTATATATGTAAGGAACATATATATAGAATATGGATTAAATACATGTGACTAATATTGAGGAAAATTCAGAAAAATAAAGAGTTCATGTAACTCAAAAGTAATGAGGGTGGTTTAGAATATTCCTTTTTATGATTTAAAATACCTTTATTGAAATATCACATCATAAAATGGGACAATAAAACATTATTTTGAAAATTTAATAAGTTAAATATAAATTTAACATGATATAAAACATAATTATGTTTTAAAATATAAAGTATTACATTGGAAATAATATAAAAATATGGATAGGGAGGGGAAACCATCGTTAAAAGGGATGGGAAATATTCTCAACAATTATCAATTTTTTGAGGAAGAAATTAATCAAGGTAAAATATTTTAATTTAAAATTTTAATTTAACTATATAGTAATATAAATTACTATGAAATAAAATATTAGGGTGGAATAAACCAATCATGTAAGTAATAATTTCACGATGAAGCATAATAACTCTAAGAAAAGAAGTTTGAGTTAAACAAGACCCTTACAGTGTTATAATTTTTTGAATTGAAAATAAATAGAAGGTAGAACATGAGATAGATTTCTAAATACCCTATATTTAATGAAAATTATGATAAAAATTAATATATATCCAATACATACAACAAAAAAATAAACAAGTGGTGAATGTGAATCATATCACAACGAAACAAAATTGATATTCAAAAACCCTTACCTTGGGTCCTGATTCATTATTAGCATGCACCTAACATCATGAATAATAAAATTAAGTATATTAAAATTTTATTTATAATTTTTTTAATATATATTTAATTTTCTAAGATTTATTTATTATTATGTGTTATACATTTGTTAAATGGTTTTTTCTTATGTTGGTTACTTGTTGTGGTTCGATCAATTTCTCTAAAAATTTATTGGTATATTAAACATGGTAAAATGTGTTGTAAAATAGATTCATAATATCCTAAATTTTAGAGTTTTATGTATTTTATTAGTCCATTATCGCAATGATTATGCAGTTTCTTAGGATTTTCTCAAAATTGACTCAAATTAAGAATGGTATATGGATATATTCATTTAAGGATGTTAAGTTCTGGTATGACCATTTATTATTGATTTCACTTATATAATTCCCAATATTATCTTTACAGAATATTAATAATGTCTTAAATATCATTATTATAAATTAAATACATATTTAAATTCATCCATGTTAGGCAGTAGTGGGAAAATGAAGTATTTCATTCTGTGGTGGTGATGGTGGTGGTCTACACGTACATGAACGACACTTTCATTTTCCATAGAATGGGAGAGGGAATAAAAATAAAATCATATTAATTTAATAATTTTAATCATGTTGTAGTTATTATATTTTTCTATTAAATAACTCTTCTGTATAATCTGTGTAAGGTGGTTGTGAAAAATAGTACACATTGTTCTTGGAGGCGGTAGTCTCCACAAATGCATGACGACATCTTCATTTTTAGAATGGTTTTGTAGAGAGGTAGAAAATTGATATACCATTACAATAATAACTTTTTATAATATTATAATTACTAATTTTATCATAATTTCATTGATATATTATATTTGGAAGAGGAATATTAAGAAGAAAAGTTTAAAGTGTAATTATTACTCATATTGAGAGCTTGAGATTTATCTTGAAAGTATTCTTGTAAGTGAAGGGATTAAGATAACTTAAATAGAAAATGGTATTATGTATGTTTAATATACTTCTAAGTGAATTAAATTGGTTATATTTTCAAGAAAATTTTGAATGGGGAGTGTAGTATTGAATGGGTGAGAGTGATCTCTTTTTATAAGTAGAGGAAACTTGCAATTTTGTAAATACTCATTCTCAATAATTACATAAAACTATTTAAGGGTCAATGAATAAAAAAGTGTTATGTAGTTTATTGTATATATTTTTGGGTTTATAAATCCTCAACCATGAATTTTTACACATGTTTTAAACATGTTTTGATACTTTTACCATTATATTTTTACACTTTACCATTTTGTTTTTTACCATACTAACAAGTTTTTTAACTAAGTAATTTATGTTTTACTAAAAATATAAGATAACCCCTATTGAAAAAATTGGGTTTTCTAAATGAATATTTTGGATCTATTTAATCTAATTCATTTTGTAAATATTAGAAAAAATTATGTGAAATAACCTCTTTCTCAGATCTGTCCATGTAACACAACAGTACACGTCCTGTATTCGGAATAACACGTCGTGTGATCTTCCATACATGTTGTGTAATACGGATTACACACTGTGTAGTTGTGTTTAGTGCATTAGGATTAATTTGTAAATTACTCAATATATGTTCATTTATTTTATGTGGGTAGTTAATTCTTACACTACATGTTGACCAGGACAGATTGGCACACGGTTAATGGATTACACACCGTGTGGCCCACTAGACACGGTATGTAGTCCCTTCAGGTCATGGGCCAAACTGTGTATCTCATACAAAGCTAAGTTGAACAGTAATCGTGTAACCTAGAGACAACAAATCATGTGGCCCACTGGATATTCCTTATACTCCCAGATTTCCTAAGTATGCCTCACATGTTGAGTCCCTAGGCATGTACTTTAGATAAAATGGTGAAGGTAGTACATGCCATGTAGTCGGAACTACATGTAGTGTACTTTACCAAATTACATAGAATTAAAACTTTAATGTTTTTGTAATGTTTATAATTACATATCATGTAGATTCGAATGGGTGTTCATCATGTTACCTCTAAGGTTATGGATAAGAATCTCAAAGAAATTCATAAAAGGATTAAGATAAAAGGATTGATTAATTAAATATAATAATTAATTGATTCGAGTGAAATTTATCATAATAAGAATAATTAAATAATTTAATTATAGTTTTATTGAATTTGTAATTCATTGAATGTATGTGGATGATCATGATCTGGACCATAACTTTGTATGTGATTGGTTTCCTTTTAATTTATTTTAAATTAAATTTATATCTGGTATGACATCTCTCCTCATTAATATATTGCATCTGCATGCCCATTGTTTCTTTTATGTAAACCCCCTTTTTAAACCTCACCTGCATGTGAGTTAAAAATCATATGTAATGTATGGATCTCACATGATTTTTGAGGCAGTTCAATTAAGGAGATGAGGTGAAACCAATCCAAGGATATACAAAGATGGACAGGTGGAAAGTTGTAGACACAAACCATAAATGGATCAAGGTGTTTCTCCCATAGTTCAATGGTTAGTTTATTAACTGATAGATAAACTAACCATTATAAGAGCTCATGATTGTTCCCTTTACTTTGTTTTATTTCTGTTAGTTGAATTTTTTTCATTATGTATGTATTGTCGTGACTATATAATTAATGAATTAACAAGCATGCAAGATGAAACTAAAATAAACTAGGCTTATGTATAAATATTATCAAGACATTTTTAATCACTTAAGTAAGTTTCATTTAATATTAATGATAATGTGATAAAGATAATATGGAAATGTACTCATAAAAGATAAAAATCCATCAATAAAATATTAAGTCGGACTAATCCTTGTGTTACTTTATTAGGAGAGAGACTCAATAAAACTATGTGTTTGACCAACCCTTGTTGGGACACTTACTTTTATAAAGGAATCTATTATGAAATTTTTTGGGTTGGCTTAACCATTTTACATCAATAGGAGTAACCCTTTCTATACTTGGTGTAAATTTGGAGGCAAGTGTTGAGGAAATCCAAGTAAGGATTTCAGTATTGGGGAGTCCACTCAATGGATCAAGGAGCTGTAAGCCTATAGTTGGCAAAGACCTACCTACCTAAATACCTTCAAATATATTGAACAACCCTTGCTTGGGTTATGTGAAGGGGAATATGGATCCTTTCCACTAGAATGTCCTAGAAACTATACATTTCAAGTTAAATGGTGAGGTCTATTGTGACTTGATAAAATAGTGGAGACTTAATAAAATTAATTTATTATTTCTCTTAAAATGTAATCAAGAAATTACTAATTATATACTATTTTAATTGTAGAATAAAAATTAAAATCTCGTCAACCACACTATCCCTGCAATTAATACTGTATAAAGACCACATCCACACAAGAAGTAACTTTCAAGAATGGTTTAGACTCCTTCATATTATTCTACGCCATGAATGGAAATCTTACATTTTGGAGTATGCATTACTTGATCTACCTGCCTAATAGGCGAGTGATGAATATTTCCTAGTCTATGAGAAACATATGAATGATGTGGTCGATGTTCAATGTTTGATGTTATCATCAATGTCTAATTAACTCATGAAGTCTCACGAAAACATGGATGCTTATAGCATGATTGAGCACCTCTGTGGTCTTTACTAGGAGAGATAAAGACAATAATGGTTTGAGATCTCCAAGGAACTCTTTCAAAGTAATCTTGGAGAGGGTTTGCTAGGTGGGCCTCACGTAGTCAAGATTATTGGCTACATTGAGCACCTAGAGGTTTTATGGTTTAAACTCCCTGAATAACTGGGTACCAATCTTATTCTCACATCACTCCCTTGAAACTTATCTAGTTTTGTTGTGAATTTTAATATGAAAAACAATTATAAGACTTTACTAGATCTTTTTATCCTCCTTATCCAAGTGGAAAATACATAGAGCATCAAAATCTTTATATGCTTATGGTGAATAAGAGGAAAGGGAAGGAAAATAGCTTTAATCCCAAATCTTCTTCATGCCCTTCCAAGAAAATGAAGATCAAGGGGGGGAAGGGAACATGAAGCTATTTTTTCGCATGTGTAAAGAAGGGATACTGGAAGAAAAAGAGAACTAATCTAAAGAAGCAAGGGGAAGCTTCAGGTTCATTTGTTATTAATTGAAATTTATCTATTTCTGTAAATTAGGTATTAGATATATCTTGTGGTTCTCAAATATGTATCAAAATATATGAACCAAGTAGATTCAATAAAATTAAACAAGGGGAGGTAGATCTACGATCAGCTAATGGATCTAGACTTTCTGATGTAGTTGTCGGGGAATACCACCTCATGTTTCTTACTGGGATGATATTGGTGTTAAAAGGTTGTTATTATGTTCCTTCTGTAACAAAAAACATTATTTCTGTATCTAGACTACATACAGATGGATTTATTTTCAAGTTATGAAATGAATGTTTATTCTTTTATAAAGATAGAATTTATTTTTGTAAGGCACATTTATATAATAGTCTTTATGTATTGGATTGCACAGACCAATTAATAGAAATCGATAATGAAATGACCTCACATGACTCATACCATACCCAAATTTGGCATCACCGGCTAGGTCATGTAAATGACAAACGCTTGAAAAAATTACATCAAGATGGATATTTAGATTATTTAAAACTAAAACCACTTGGTGTATTTAATGTATGTTTACAAGTCATAATGACCAAATCCTCATTTAGTGGGAAAGGTGAAAGGTCCAAAGAGCTTTTTCAATTGGTTTATACCGATGTGTGTGGAACATTTCTAGTTGAAGCAAGGGTTGGATACTCATACTTCATAACTTTTACTAATGATTTTAGTAGATATAGATATATCTACTTAATGAGGTATAAGTCAGATTATTTTTATGAGTTCAAGGAGTACAATAATGAATTTGAGAACCAACTAGGTAAGAAGATTAAGGAACTCCACTCATACTGAGGTGGAGAATATCTTAATCAATACTTCATTGATTACTTATGGGAGTTTGGGATCGTATCCCAACTCACTTCTCCTTACACGCCCCAATGGAATGGTGTAAGTGAAAGGAGGAACCACACCTTATTAGACATGGTGAGATCAATGATGAGTCATGCAAGTCTTCCATTATCCTTTTGGTGATATGTGTTACAAATAGTGGCCCACATACTAAACCAAGTACCAACTAAATCAATAAATGGCATTCTATATGAGATTTGGTGTATACAAAAAACCTAGTTATCAAATTTACATGTGTGGGGAAGCGAAGAATTTGTTAAAGCCTCTTCAGGTAACAAACTCACACCCCAAGGCACAAAGTGGACCTTTATAGGATACCCCAAGGAAATAAAAAGATATTATCTATATGACCCCTGAGACAAAAATGTTATAGTAGAAATACATTCCATATTCCTTGATAGAGAGCATATATATAAAATAGATAGTGGGATAGAGATAGAATTTGATGAAGTTGAGGCTCAAGGTATATAAGAGTTGTTACATGAGCAGATTCCACAATGCCCCATGGAAGAAAGATTTTTTCCAGAGACACAAGTACTGCATAGGAGTACAATAGATGTTATAGAACTAGAACAATATAGTTTTATAGTTAACAAGGATGGTGACTCATTATTAGTTGATAATAATGATCCTCTAACCTACAAAGAGTCAATAAGTGGTACAAACGTTGCCAAGTGGAAAGAAGCCATGAATTCTGAAATGGATTCCATGTACCAAAACCAAGTCTGGATTTTTGTAGATCCTCCAGTAGATGTAAAACTTGTTAGTTTAAAATGGGTATTCAAGAATAAACTATACATAGAATGAAAATTTAGTACCTATAAGGAATGACTATTTGAAAAGGTTTTAAACAACATCAAGGAATTGACTATGATGAAACCTTTTCACTAGTTACAATGTTGAAATCCATCAGAATTATACTTTCCATTTCTACTTACCATGACTATGAGACTTGGAAAATGGAAGTAAAAATATCCTTTCTTAACAGGAACCTTTAAAAAGATGTCTATATGACACTACCTGAAGGGTTTGTAACTCCAAATGATTCTCATAAGATATGAAAGTTTCAAAAATCCATTTATGGATTATAGAAATCATCTAAGTCATGGAATATTTTTTTGATAAATCCATAATGAAATTTGGTTTTATAGAGAATTAATGTGATCCTTGTGTCTAAAAAAGGTTTAATGGTAGTGTAGTCATTTTCCTAATAGTATATATTTATGACATATTACTTATTAGAAATAAAATACCAGTCTTACAGTCTATTAAGGCATGATTGAGTAAATGCCTCTCCAAGAAGGACTTGGGTGAGGTAGCATATAATATGGGGATCAATATCCATCATGATAGATCCAAGAGATTATTGGGCCTAAGTTAAAGTACATGCATTGACAGGATACTGAAGAGATTTAGTCTGGAACAATCCAAGAGGGGATTGTTGCTAGCATCACACAGTATTCATCTTTACAAGAAAATGTGCCCTCATACACATGAGGAAAATAATGGAAATGATTCCATATGAATCAGAAATTGGGTTAGTCGTGTATGATATGTTATGTACTAGGATAGATGTTGCATATGCATTGAGTGCAGTGGGAAGATATCAAGCTAATCTAGGTGACCGCCATTGGATGGATTTCAAGACTATCCTTAAGTATATAAGGCATACTAAGTATAAGTTTCTAGTTTATGGAGGAGATGATGAAATATTAATCAAAGGATATGCAGATGACAGTTTCCAGACTGATCGAGATGACATGAAGTCGAAAACGGGATACATCTTCTCTTTGAATGGAGGTGTTGTGAGCTGGAAGAGCTCAAAGAAAGGTGTGGTCGTAGATTCTACAGTAGAGTCTGAGTATATCACAACTTTTTAAGTATCTAAAGAAGAATTTTGGATGTAGATATTTTTCCAAGAGCTAGATGTGGTTTCTATCAGTAAAGATACCATCACACTCTATTTTAATAATACTACAGTGGTGGATCTCACAAAAGAGATAAGATCACATCAGTGGAAGACGCACATACATCGGGAGCATCATCTCTTGAGGTATTTTTCTCAAAGAGGTAAAGTTTAATTAAGTAGTATTTCCATGGAAGAAAACATGGAGGACCCCTTGACTAAATCCTTGACTCAGTAGAAACATGATCATCATGTGAGGTCTAGTGGACTAAAAGTCGTAGGTAGTTGGCTCCAGTCTAAGGGGTATTTTTTTGGAGTTTGTGTCCTAGAACCAGTTATTTGTACTTTGATTACATGAATATTTAATGTATTTAAATATTAAACATATTATTATATATTATTTATTGTTATGTATGACTATAAAGTAATAATTTCCTATAGTATTTGTTGCATTAATAAGGTCATAGCAGTTCCCTGCTATAATGAGAACCTTGAAGTGTTAGGACAATATTCTTAAATATAGTTATACAGTTGGATGACATACTATGATGGGACATATAGTATACATAATTTCAGGTGTGAGTACTCATAAGTAGATGAGACTTCTTCTCATAAAGTTCTCATTTGGTAATCTCCAAGACAGGAGATTATGAGAACAGACTCACCAATAGGAATTCTTCATGTTTTGGTGCCATCAGATATTTCTACCTACAAGCATGTGTAATGGTCCTTTGACTTTAATATTATCAATAATACATGTCATGACTGATGCACTTTTATTTACTAATGAAAACAGTCATGACATATGTTGGTGGGATGTAGGGTATGTTGGGTGTGTCATAAATAACATGTTATTAATGGATAAGTTAAGGAAGGATCTGTCCCTTCCATTTATGGAAGTTGATATCTCGACCCTTTGATTGAAATAGAACCATCACCATAAATTCCATGGCAATATTGTAACGATGAGTTTATTTCGGGTAGTCAAAGAATGGTGTATCAAGTATATAGGTTGATGACACTATCATGAAACCTTCTTGATGAGATATTGTGACAAAGTTAGTATATTACACAATGAGTGTTCGTGTGTGGGTGTCATCATTGCAACTTTAAGTTATTTATCTTGGGTGCCTTGACCCACTATTAGATAGTAATCTTGGACTTTAGTAAATCCCACATAATGCCAATGAGAGAGAATCCTAGAGGGTCACACGCTAAGTGTTTTTGGAGGTCTCGATTAAATTCTATTTGAATTTAATTAATGGAATAAATATTATTCTCAAGACCAAGGAATAATTTTATTCAAGTTAAAACGACCACAAAAATTAAATAAATATTTATTCACCAGATTATGAATAAAATATATTTATTTATTTTATAAAAATTTAATAAATATTCATTTATTATTTTTTAAATAAAAAGATATTATTTAAGAGAATAAAATATCTTATTCGAGTGTTCAATAAATGGAAGAGTATTTCAAACGGACCAAGATAGTTTCTGTTGATAAATTAATTATTTACAAGTCGGTAAATAATGTTTATCCAATTGGTGTAAGAAATAATAATAATATTGTTATCATTATGTGGGATATGATTTCATTTATGGTTTTGTTTTTCAAAAGTCGGCACACCACAAATAATGGTGTTGTTATTGTTATTATGTGGCATGGGTTTTCTCTAATAGTTATAATTTCATTTAATCTCTCTTTAGCAATTAAATATTGTAACTAAAACCCCATTTCAATTAATAAGTAGGAATTTCTATTGTGCTAAACCTAGATGAATTGAGAATTGTTGAGCCAAAAATTTTCTCTATTTACTCCTCTCATCTCTCCCTCTCAAGAACGAGAGAAGTTCTTCAAGACCGAAGAACAAGCGATTAAGAACGATCGCCACAAAACATTCTCTTCACTACGCTATCACCCAGAGAATGAGTGGCATTGTTCAGAGACCAATAGAGCACATGTGGATCACCGCTAGAGGGATTCTACTTTGGATCCTCATGATCACAACGAAGGAAATCCAGAAGCATCATTCCATATGATCAATGATCATCAAAGAAGAAATAACCCAAGACCCAGGTATTTATTTTCTTTAGAAATTAATAAATTAATTATAAATATGATGTGAAAGATCCTCTTTCTCGAATTTGGTGCTTTTCTTCTCTTTATCTAAATCTTTGATTTTAATCCATGGATACTAGCATTCATAATTGTATTGATCCCAAATTGGTCATCGATTATGGAATAATAAAATTTGGGCCCTCCCAACTGCCACACTTCCACTGTATCTGGATCCTTCAAAAATAACTTTTAAATTAAATCATATAATATATAGTAAAACCATTTTTATAGAAAAATGATGTTTTAACCATTAAGTGTTATAAATGTTATATAACATTAATTACCAATTCAGTGGGTGATAATATATTTATATATATATATATATATATATTTAAATTTTATATTAGATTCATTTTTTAGAGGATAGTTCACTCTCATTGAGTAAATAATTTAGAGATGTGGTTCTCCCATCAAAATTGAATAATATAGATATGGTGATCCCATGAAAATATACCCTAATGATATGAAACTCCCATA
This sequence comes from Viscum album, assembly GCA_963277665.1. Taxonomy (NCBI): domain Eukaryota; kingdom Viridiplantae; phylum Streptophyta; class Magnoliopsida; order Santalales; family Viscaceae; genus Viscum; species Viscum album. Next base: position 100,464,638 of record OY728151.1, on the reverse strand, counting down.
TAAAATAAACTATCTTAAAATGGTTATCTTATGGAAATATATCCCAATGACATGATTCTATAAAACATATATAATGTTTCTCAATCTTATCTCTTTTGGTACTTACCCATGATCCTTATTGTGAAACTTTATTATGATATATTCTCTTAATATATCCTTATTTCATATAATACTTCTCACATAATCTAATTGTTCATTATTATTTTTGGTTACTTATATTAATTAGAATAATATTGTTCATTATTAATTCATATAGATTTTATAATCATTATGTATTTATATTAAATGGAATTTAAAATGTATTTTTATTTTTTATAATCGTGTTCATTAGATAAAAGGTGATTTTTTATTACAAATTATTATTTCCATTTAGCCCAAAGTTATTTCTATATGAATGAAAATTTTATCCTTATATCATGATATCCCTTAATCCTAATTAACATTTTCTTTACATAACCTTTTCATCCTCATAAATTAAGTTAATTCATTTATATTTCCATCTTTTATTAAATATCAGAAAACAGATTGGCATATATGTTTTAAAAGTGGATAACTTTCTTGTCTAAAAAGAGATGAGGAAATATGCCTTATTTTATGTTTCTACTTTTTATTTAGAAATAAAAAATTAGTTTAATGGTTTTATTTCAAACTATCATAGCATGGATTATATTATAATGTTTAATAATGGAGAATTTAGTGTAATTCTATTAAAAGTTATATTTTTAACAATTTATTCACACTTTATATATATATAGACCCAATTTAATTTGATGTTGGTAGTTGAAAGATACTATTTAAGTTAGTGGATAATCATTGGATATTATCCAAGCTTATGGATGGAGGCAAGTGATACATTTTTTCTTTCCACTTAGAGATGAGTAATTTTTGCTAACAAATTTTGTATTTGATTTCATATATCATACAACTTCAAGATTCCATCTCCTTTATTATTGTGGATTTTTTTTTTATTTTATAAATCCTACCTTCTATGATATTATGATTGGATTATTATTTATATTTATATCAATTATTGTGTAATTTTCATTATATTATTATACCATGTTTTTTTAGTTTTGATGTTGGGTGACACATTGTTGTTATTCTTTAATAAATATTTTCCATCATAAAGACAAGTGTTTTTAATTATATTAATGTCATATTCAAAACATGGAAGTTTTAAAAACAATTTATTTATAACAACATATGTATTTAATTGGATTATGTAATATTTTTTTCCCATTCAATTTCTTATACTTCATTTGGTTCATTATTTGTAGGCATTGGTTATAACATGTGTTATTTCCCTTATTATTTACTTGGATATATACTAGTATTATTTTATTAATTTCACATTAAAATTAGTTGTAATTAATTTTTAAATTTTGGTTTACATTGTTTATTTTAATATAACTTTTTTTACTTTAATAGAATGTATAAAAGATTCATGTATCATACTAATCATATTTCAACCGAGTTTCAAAATAATTCGTATTTTTTTAGATTTATCATTTAATAATGATTTAAATGGAAGTCGTATATATTTTCCATGTTATAATTGTGTTTTAAGTCCTTGGTTATGTCAAGAATAAGTTAGCTACCATATAAAAAAATATAGATTTCAAAAAACTATTATGTTTGGCATCACAAGAGAGAGATGATACAATCTTCTGTTGTTCATAAATGTAAAGAAATAATTGGTATGGAGAATTTGATATTTGATCAGTTCCTATTTTTGAATCTTCAAAAGAAAGATCGTATACCAGTTCAATAAGAAAATGATATCAATACACATGAAGAAAAGAATGAATATCATAGTGTTTAGAGAGTGAAAAAATTAATGGATGATGCCAGAACTCATGTATATCAAGAATGTAAAAAATGAAAAATTTGGTATTTTTAATCTGGATATATCATATAAAAACCATGTATAGAATTTATAATATATCCATTAATTATATTAATAAAAAAATTAAAGGGCTTTCTTCCCAATGATGCAAATATTCCCTCATATCATTATATGGCATGGAAGTTAATAAATAGTAGGAATTAATGACTATAAATAATGTGGTACATCTTGATGGAATCCAAATATAGATATACCACCATCTCATGTGCCAAATAAAGTCTTGTGGCCCTTTACATTAATTCCTAGGCTTCAAAATCAATTCATGTCTATTGAAATCTCAACGAATATGTGATGTAATGATGCTAAGATAATTAATGATAATGATTGGTTGGTTTATCCTATAGATGGATAATAATGGAGAAAATTTGATTCACAACATCCTAATTATGCAGCTAACGTGTGTAATGTTTGGTTGGTTATATCCTGTTATGGTTTTAATCTATTTGGTTAAATGATTACTTCTCATAGCATGTGGCCAGTTTTTATTCACAATTATAATCTTCCTCCATGGGTGTGTATAAAAAACCATTCAATTTATTAAGTATACTAATATCTAGACTTTCTAATCCTAGAAATGATATAAGCATCTACTTGTAACCTTTAATAAAATAGTTGAAGCATCTTTGGGATATGAGTGTGGGCACATTCAATGCTTCCTAAAAAATCAGATGTGTGAAACCCTGCTATGGACTATAAATGATTTACCTTATTATGAAATCATGTATTATTATAGCATGGAGGTAAAACTATCATGTCCTCTTTTTTATGAAGAATACATGATCTATTAGATTTAAATATCATCATAGTTTTAGTTTTAGGGGCATCAATGGTTCTTGTCAATGGATCATCAATACATAAAAAATCATTGGACATTTGATAATATTGTTGACACTGAATAACCACCTAAAAATATTTCAAGAACTTATTTTATTAATGAATTGTAATATTTTAGTTTTTCATTAGGGAAAGGTTGGATGAAATCTAAAAAGAGGAATAATATTAACACTGAATCCACATACAATTGGAAAACAAAAATTATATTTTTTGAGTTGACATATTGGTTAACCAATTTGTTATTTAATTTTTATATGTAATGAACATTAAGAAAATTATATGTGAAATGTTGATTTCAATTATTCTAAATATCAAGGGGAAGACCAAAGATGACTTACAATCTTAGTGAGACTTGTTGGATTGGGGTATTTGATCAAAAATGCATCCTATGTGTATCAGTAAAAACAAATGTAAAGTTCCTTATAATTCATATGTGATGATACATTTAGAGAAAAAACAATTTTTGGAAGTATTTTAGAATATCAAGGTTCCTTGTGGTTATTCTGGAAACATATCTAAATGAGTAAATATAAGGGATTTGAAACTAAAAAATCATGATTATCACATCCTTCTTCATTAATTGATTCCAATAGTAATCAAACATTTACTATCCAGTAATATAAGGGTGATGGTGATTCACTTGTTCCATTTTTATAGATACCTTTTTTCTAAAATTTTATCTAAGTCTTTCTTTATAAAAATTCCACAAGAGGTGACATTTATTTTGTGTGAGTTGGAGAAAATTTTTCCTCCGTCATTTTTCACTTACATGTTTCATTTAATGGTACATCTTATAAATAAAATGATTTTGGGGGGACTCTTTGCTTTTCAGTGGATGTATCCTACTGAAATAAATATGTTCACTATGAAATATTATTTCTGAAACAATAATCATCCTAATGGTACCAATATAAGAGGTTATCTGTCTTAAGAATGTATTGATTTTTGTTCAATGTATTTGTATAATGTGAGAAAAAGATGTAACTAGACAATGAGAAATTAATATAAGAAGTATGGATAAATTTATCCCTCATTTCCATATCTTCCCTAAATAAGAGGAATTATTGAGTCATATATATTGGCTAGATTGAGCCTTAAAGAGTGTGATATGGCACATCGCATAGTCTTATTTAACTGTGATTTGTTCAATAACTATATCAAGTAAGTAATTTTAATATTTATATGTTATATCATACTACCTCATTTCACATATACCTTAAAATTTTATTATAATTTTATATAGGGAATATAAAAAAATTATAAGTAGATTTCATCGATATTTTCCTTTGAAAATGAGAGATATTTTTCATAGCAAAGAGTTTCCTGCTTGGTTGAAATAAAAGGTATGAAAATTACTTTAATTAAATTAAAATATAGATATTCATTTAATTTTATTATTTATATATATTTTAGGTATTGACTTTACCAGTTGAATCGATCTTTTAAAAATTAAGAGTGTTGTCTTTTAGTCCCAATTCTTTGGTTTATGAATGAAAATATTTAATAATCAATGGATATAAATTTGTTAAAACTGATCAAACGGTGAATATGAGAATACAGAATGATATAATTATGTTATATGAAACAACATACAGTTATTCTAGTGCATCAAATAGTAGGCTTAGATATGAAAATGTGTCTTATTATGGACTTGTTGAGAAAATATTTTTATTGGATTACTACTCTCATGGTCGAGTCACTTTGATAAAATGTAAATGGTTTGATTCAATGATGTGATATGGTACATTAATTAATGATTTTGGATTAATATTTATTGACATGAATTACTTCCTAACTACCAATGTACTATATATTTTTGAATCAATGGAAAAACAAGTGTTTTATGTGAAAGATCATTTGAGACCTAATTATGGTGTCATTATTGAAGTAATCCCAAGACATATTGTTCATGATAGTGGGGATGAAATTTACACCATTGATTCCCCCATTTATGTTGACCAAAATATTGTATTTGATGACTCAAATTCTCTAATTTTGATAATTGTTGTTGAACATAAATTAGTGGTGGTTATTATATAGAAGCAACCATATATATAAACATTTCATTTAGTTTAGGTTGATGTGGGTTTCTTAGGTTGGTACTACTATAAAAACTTTAATTTGGTTAGTTTATAATAATATGCTTGATTTAGTTTTTTTATTTCATTTAATTATTTTTAATTCAATTTCGAAAACCGGGTTTAAATGGGTTTTTAAAATAGGCTTTTAAAAATGTATAGCCTAGTTTTAAATTATAGTTTCTAAAACATTTTATGATATTTTTTATGTCTTATTTGACTTCTAAGTTGTATGCAGAATTTATAAAAAACTATTTCTAAAAAATGTACATTTCATTGTTATATAGATTATAAAATATATTGAAGAAATTTGAAATTATATAATATTTTAAATGATCAACAATTCCATGAACTAAGGCTTCCTCCTCAGGTTCCCTTAGTGAGTATAATAATTTTAATATTTTTCTTTTTAATTACTGTTAATGTCATGTTCTTATTATTTATCAAAAAAATTGCGGACATTTATCTGAACCATATTCGACCTCTCCTCAGCCTATTAATAAGGTTAAGAAACATGGCTAATCGATTAGGGGTTCCACTAGAGCTACACTGAGTGCTCATCATACACATTCACACCCAGACCCACCAGCGGACATCCCATCTACTATACTTTTCCCTCCTACACTTGATCCTCTAGGGATATTTCCACCTTTTCCTCTCTCATCATCTTATTTAGGATCTTCTTCTCATACCATGTATATGATTCCTCTAGGGATGTTCCCACCTATACCATTTCCATATCCTATGATTTACCCTTAGTTATTTTATCCTTATCCTACCATGTCTATGCCACCTGCATTTCCTACTCTTATCCATCCAGGATCTGATGATTGAGCTCATTCAGCTTCCACTCCATAATATGTTGATAACTTAGTGAGTGAATTATAATATAAACATCATTCAGAGTCTACCAAGATAAAATAACTCATTGATCTATCATATCATAATGATTAGTCTATATCATATTTTTTTATAAGTGTTTCAAATTATATCATATCATGTTTTTCTAGTTGTACTATTAATTGATTCTAATTTTTTTCTTTTATCTTATTCAGTGGGATCTTAAAATATGAAATGTGGGAGCACCAGTATACATGAAACCTAGAACCATAAAACACAAATAATGGTGGATTATAATGAAGACAATAAAATGATCAGTAAAAATGATAGGCAATGTAGATGTTTCATGGAAACTCTAGACAAGTATAGTGATATCATGCTAGTGTAACTAGTCTCATGGAGTAATATCATTAATTAAATCAAGAATAATTCTTGGGAAGAGATATGGGTAAGAAATATTTTAAATTGATATCTATATTATTATTTTATTTATATTAATTAACACATTTTTTGTATCATCGGTTTAAATTTTCTGACAGTCAGGTTGTTAAGATCAGACAGTTGATAGAACTTGGGGAGTTGTGGGGATCATATAAGCATGAGTCATGTGTGGGTTAGAAGAGTAGAGTTGACTTTCAGTTAGAGGGTGTACCAATATTCAAAAACTCCCCAAAAATATAATACTAATAAATAACCGTATATTGGAGAGTAATGAGTTTAAGGTATTCTTAATCTTTAATGGTTAGTATTGAAAATTTAATTCTTATTAATTATATTGAATATTTTTTTCAGGATGTGTCGGAAAAAAAAAAGATAAAGGACGTTATGAACTATATGTACACTTTGGGGTGCACTACAATGCAGGAGCATGAGAGTCACTAGGTAATTTTATGACCAATTGAGTTTTACTATGCACTAATTAGGATCAAATTAATAGTGATGAATACTGAAATGGGGGATCAGTGTTTATATATTTTCACAAAACCCTTCCTTTTCTCTCATTCTTATTCAAAACTATTCTCTAAATTCTCAAAATAATGCATAAAACAAATAAACATAACACATTTGTTAATGAAGGTTTTAATCTAAAAGGATGGCCACATCACTTTTTTTACCTACACACACAAAACCACTCTTATTATCAATAAATAACTATAAGTAAGTTTATGACCTTGAACCTACTACAAAGGCTGGAAAAAATAGTTAGAATCTTACATCAATAAAAAATGATTTCTTCTGAAAAATGATCTCTAATGTAAGCATGATCCTCCACATGGGATAGTTCTATGTAGATCTTCTTCCTCTTTTTCATCCTTTTGAGAAAACATTACTCTTAAACTATTCTCACATGAGTACTCAGAATACTCTTCATTCAATTATATAAATCATAATAAAATCATTTTTATTACATATTATTCACTTTTATATTCCCTTAATCTATTGAATATTTTTTGGATATTTTAAATATGTAAATTTCTTGATTTTCAATGGAAGATGATCTTTTCATTCAAACCAATAGATATTTTCAGTTTTAACTCTCCCCAAAAAACTCTTAAAATATCTTCATTTATTATGAAAATAATATAGGTTATTATCTATAAAATACCACTAAAATCCAACAATATTTTTTATAACATTTGTACATGTGTGAAAGATTTTATGAAGATAATAATTAATTCCAGCTGACAACAATTTAAAGAATTATTAAGTATGTTAATGACACGCTTAATCTCATGGTATTCTATTCTGAGAAGAATTCATTTGAGTTGAAAGTTATTTTGATTAATTTTTTTATGATATATAGAAAAAAAGTACAAGTTATATGTGTCATTTTCTTTGAAAAATACTTGTTTCATGGAATTCAAAGAATCATCACTCAATAAAATTATTGACATTGGAAGCAGAGTATGTGATAGAAGCTTTTTGTTGTGTACAAAAAATTAGATAAGTCAAACCACATCTGAATATGTTATTCACTATTATAAAATTCTAATTCTATTTGATAATTCTTCTGCTATATAAATTTATATGAATACACTTCATCATTTGATAACCAATAGCATAAATTCCATATTCCATTTCATTTGTAATCATGTACAAAAATGTAATATTACTTCAAAATATGTTTTAACTAAGGGTCAATAGGAAGATATATTTACTACGCCCCTGTATGCATCTATGTTTGAAAATATAAAGATAAATATTTGAATTAAGGAAATATGATTTTATTTAAGTTCTATTTGAATATTATATGTAATATACCTAGATTATAGATATTTTTGTTTCTTAGTATCATATATACTAATTGTCCACATTATAACCTTTGTAGACATCATATGAAAACTCTATTGGTATCTGCACTCAAGAAAGCATTATCATTTAACATTAGAAGCTTTAGAAACTAGAGATATCAAAAAATAGTGATTTTTTGTGTGTTGGATATAGAAATAGTGAAAACATCTCAATGATTAAAGTGTTAACTCATATGAAAGTGTTGAATTTTCTAACACTACCTACATCAACTACACCACATAAATTATCATAGAAGTCTATATGCACTAAAGAGAGGAATCCAGTTAGCACAATGATCATTATCTTATGAAATCAAAGGAATGGATTTAATTTGTGTGATAGATTGGATACTACATATAGAAGAAACATATTTCATATATAACAAACATGTAATACACTAGCTATCACAACTATCTAAATAGATATTTCATACTATGATTTCATGGTGATACATTCTCAAAATGAGATGCAAAGTATATCTCATATCGTGATTCTATTTTATTTATCTATGTAATCTATGTAATCATTGGAATAATTCTTGAATTTTGAATAAATTATTGATAATTGGTTCTTTTTTCTCTCATAAAGTATTGTAAAATTCAATAAAATTTTATTTTTTATTTTTATTTTTTATTCTATGTATTTAACAACTCTTTATTAGATTCGTATTGAATTTGGAAGATTATATTTGAATTATTATTGCATCTTCTCTCATTTTTCGTAAAAGGATCCATCTCATTCTATTTTGATCATAAAAACCCATGTCATATTGTTATTTATTATTTTAATATTATTTAACTTGATATACTTTTTTCTCCTCTTAATCTGGTTGAATAATTCCACAATAACAGCCTTAAAAAGGTCCTTATCTTTTTTATATATGTCTAGGTTATAACAGTATAAAAATATCCTTCGGTTCAGCCTCTCCTAGTATTTCCTGACCTCCTAGAGATCCATTTCTCTCCCTTTATCCATGTATCCCCCAATAAATGAATCCCCATTATCCTCTCAATCTTATATCATCTCCCTTAACAATGGTATTAATTCTGGAAATAACATGTGTCTTTTTCAGCAACAACATAATGAAATAACCTCATTTCTAGGTTTGGTTCTTTTTATCTGGACTAAACCAACCTACTTCAATTTCGGTTACCATCACATCCATTAGTCATATTATATTATTCTAGATGATTATTCATTAGATGGATTTATTCAAAATATAAAACTTTAATTCATTATAGGTAGTTTTGAACTTCTATGTATCTTAAATTGGTTACTTTAAAATGAGTTTCTCACTATATTATCAATATAATATAGCTTACTCCTTATCCATGCTCCCCATTTGATATGTAATCTTACTTAATAACAAGTAGATTCATTCCCTTGTGGTTTAATATAATGTTATAATTGAATTTAATTCCACATAGTGACTCAACACCATAATTCAATCTAATGTGGAAAAGTGTTAGCTTGATGTGAGTAGATGGTTAATCTCACATGTCATCAAAATTGAATTTGTTTTGGTTTTATTTATCAATTTTATAGTATTCAATAATGTACTATTATAGTAATCAATTTCATTTTCAGTGAGAAACATTGGGAATCAAAGGTTGTGTGCCTCGAGTAAAATTGTTTTGCTTGAGTAGGAGGAAAAAGGATGGAAGTACTATAAATGCACAAGCACAAGAAAAAATTATAAGTACTTTTATTTATATTTCAAATTTTGATATATAATTCATAATTAAACTCCTATTTATATTTTAAACAGTGTTCCTAGGAGGCCCTCGATGATAAAGAAGATGAAAAAATTAGGACAAATGATCATTTGAAAGAGGTATTATGTGAGGAGCATCAAGGTTGAGTCCAATATCAACCCAGAAATAGAAACATACCAACTAGATATTGTCCCTCGTCGAGTGCCTCTCAAAGCACTGATAGCACCAAGCTACAAAATTCTCATGTAGAAGTAGTCGAGGCCAAAAAAATAGTTTTGTGTGAATGTGAAATTGGTAAAATGGTCATCAAATAATTCCTAAAATATATTTAAGTTTTATACCCATCACTTACATCAGATAAATGATAATTTTTTTTATTCAAGTATGGAAACAATGTTCTCTATATACGATACACTAAGTGATGGAAATGAGGGTCCCAGTGGTGGTCAAGGTTATGAAAATTCTAGTGATGAGGATGATGCTAAAGATGATGTTCCCGATGCTCCAAATGATGATACTGATAAGGATTATGGTGATAAAGGTAATGAGGATATTGGTGATGGGGGAGATGGTGATGAGGATATTGGTTATGGGGGAGATATTGATCCCCTCTATTTTTGAGATATAATGTATATTCACCACTTGTTTCTTTTTTGTGGGGTATGTATTGGACATAGAATTTTTATCATATATTTCATGAAATATCAGATATTTAAAAATATACCTCATGTTCTACCTTATATATATTTTTAATTAAAAATATTACAACACATTAATGGTTTTATTTAACTCAAACCCCCATTATTTGAGTTATTATTCTTCATTATGAACTTATTATTTCCATGATTGGTTTCTTACACTATAATATTTTATTTCATGGTGATTTCTCTTCCTCTCTAGGAAAAAATACTTTTAAAATTCTAATATTTTTCCTTGATTAATTTCTTCCTCAAAAATTTGATCATTGTTGAGAATATTTCTCATTCCTTTTAACAACAGTTTCCCCTCCTTGTCTATATTTTTCTATTCCATCCAATGTTATACTTTATATTTGGAAACCCAATTATGCTTTATATCATGTTACATTCATATTTCCCTTCTCTACTTTTCTAAATAATGTTTTTTTACCATTTTATGATGTCATGTTTCAATAAAGGTATTTTAAAACATAAAAAGGGATCTTCCAAACCACCCTTGTTACTTTTGAGTTACTTGATCTCTTTATTTTTCATTAAATAACATGAAACATGTTGGCATATATGTTTTAAAAGTGGATAACTTTAGTATCTTAAAATAGGTGTAAAAAAATGACTACTTTGATGATTCTATTTTTTATTGAAAACTAAAATAATAGTTTAACAGTTATATTTCAAACTAGCATAGCATGGATTATATTATAATGGTAAAAATAGAGAATTTAGTGCAATCCTAGTATAAGTTATATTTTTCACAATTTATACACACTCTTTGTGTATGTAGAACCAATTTACTTTGATGTTGGTAGTTGAAAGTTGTTTTTTTAGTTAGTGGATGATCATTGGATATTATTCAGGCTTATAGATGGAGACAAGTGATGCATTTTTTCTTTCCACGTAGAGATGAGTAATCTTTTCTAAAAAAATTTGTATTGTATTTCATATATCATACAACTTCAGGCTTCCATATCCTTTATTAAATTTTGGATATATTTTTGTTATTGTATAAATCTTAGTTTTTATTATATTAGGATTGGATTATTATTTATATTTATATCAATTATGGTATAATTTACTGTATATTATTATACCATGTTTTTGGGGTTTTGATGTTGGGAAACACATTGTTTTTATTCATGAGTAAATGTCTTCCACCATAAATACAAGTGTTTTTAATTGAATTAATTTCAATTTCAAAACATGGAAGTTTTAAAAATAATTATTTCATAAAGACATATCTATTTGATTAGATTATGTAATAGTTTTTCTCCATTCCATGTCTTATAATTTGTTTGGTTTTTTATTTGTAATCATTGGTTATATCATATGTTATTTCTATTATTCTTTATTTAGATAGATACTAATATGCTTTGATGAATTTCATATTAAAATTGGTTTTAATGAATTATTTAATTATGGATTACATTATTGATTTGAATATAACTTTTTTTCCTATAATATAATGGATATAAGTTGAATGTATCATACCGATCATATTTCAACCAAGTTTCAAAAGAAATTGGATTTTTTATATTTTTCATTTAACAATTCTTCAAATATAGATTGTATACATTTTCCATGTTATAATTGTGTTGGAATACCTTGGTTATGTTTGGAAAAATTTAGCTACCATATAAAAAATATGGATTTCAAACAAACTATTATGTTTGGTATCATAATGGAGAGATGAGATAATTTTCAATTATTAATGAATGAAAAGAAATTAGTGGTTTATAGAATTTAATATTTGATCAGTTTCAATCTATGAATCATCGTAAGAAAGATAGTTTGTTAGTGAAAGAATAAAATGATATCAATACACATGAGGAAAATAATTAAAATGATGATGTTTAAATAGTGAAAAAAATAATGGATGATGCCAGAACTCATGTATATCAGAAATGTACTAAAATAAAAAAGTTGGAAATTTTAATGTGGTCATATCATAGAAAAAACATGTATGGAATTTTTAATATCTCCATTGATTATATTCTTACCTTTTTAAAGGAATTATTTCCTGATGATGCAGATATTACCTCAAATCATTATATATCATGGAAGTTAATAAATAGAAAGACTTAATGACTGTAAAGATTGCAGTACATCTCAATGGAATCCAAATGCAAATGGAACACCATCTCATGTGTGATAGAAAGTCATCTGTAACTTTACATTTATTCTTAGGCTTTCAAATATATTAATGTCTACTGAAATGTTAACCAATATGTGATGGAATTATGCTAAGATAATTAAAGATGATTATGAGTTAGTTCATCTTGAATATGGATAAGCATGAAGGACATTTGATACACAACATCCTAATTTTTTAGTTAAGGTGCATAATTTTATGTTGGGTCTATCCTGTGATGGTTATATTCTATTTTCACATTTCTTACTTCTCACAACATGTGGCCAGTTTGTATTCACAATTATAATATTCCTTCAAGGATGTTTATGAAAAAAAATCAATTTCTTGAGTATACTAATACATGAACCTTATAATCCTAGAAATGATATAGATGTCTAATCATAACCTTTAATAAAATAGTTGAAGCAACATTCAGATATTGGTGTGAACACATTTTATGCTTCTTCAAAAACAATCATGTGTGCTACCCTTTTATGGAATATAAATGATTTAACTTCTTATGAAATCATGTATGGTTGGAGCATGAAGGGAAAACAATCATGTCCTATTTATATGAATAATACATGATCTATTAGACTTAAATATCATCATGGTTTTAGTTTCATGGGGCATCGATGAGTCTTTCCAATGGATCATCTATATAGAAAGAATCACTGAAAGTTTGACAGTACTATTGACACTGAATAGCCACCTTGATATATGTCAAGAACTGATGTTCTTAATGAATTTCAAGATTTCAGTTTTTTATTAGGGAAAGGTCAGATGAAATCTAAAAAGAGGAATAATATTGACATTTAAACTACTTACAATTGGAAAAAAAGAATATTTTTTGAGTTTTTATATTGGTCAACCAATTTGTTACATCATTGTTCAGACATAATTTACATTGAAAAAATTATATGTGAAATGTTTTATTCAATTATTATAAATATCAAGGGGAAGATCAAATATGACTTATGATCTCAGTGGGACTTATTGTATTGGGTTATGAGATCAAAACTACATCCTGTTTGTATTGGTGAAAAAAAAATGGAAAGTTCCCTATGCTTTTTATTTGATTTTACCTATGAATAAAAATAAATTTCTATAAGTATTAGATAATATCAAGGTTCTTGATGGCTATTCCAGCAACATATCTAAATGAGTCAATAGAAGGGAGTTGAAACTAAAATACCTAAAAACTCGTGATTATCACATCTTTATTCATGAATTGATTCCAATAGAAATCTATTAATTAAAATCCAATAATGTAAGGGTGATGGTGATTCACTTGTTCCATTTTTATAATGAACTTTGTGCTAAAAGGTTATCTAGTTGTTGGGAGAAAACCCTCAATCAAACATTGCAACATTTTTGGGTTAATTTTATTTGTTGAAAAAGTGGGTTTCCATGGTCAGTTGTGGAGTTATAGAGATATTTTTAACAAAATATTTTGAAAATGATCAATGAAAATTGAATGGATGATCTGGAGGTGGTACAAAAAGATCATATACAAGTTGGCACCATTTTCTAGTGTTTGACAAATTTTTGTGTCCAAAAATTGGAGAATGGAGAAAAGTGTTTTTGAAAAAGGTTTTCGTGTTCCAGTGTTAAGGAGGATTGTAAAGTTTAAAATCAATCATGTTTCAAGATCATAACATCAAAATATGGTAAAGGAAATAAGGGTACACAATTTATGGAGCTGTGCAAAAGATAAGTTTGTGCGAATGTGAGAGATGTGCACTCGGGGGGTAGAAGTTGTGCACCCTGCACACAGGGTTGTCAAAATGCCTATAAATAGGAAACTACCCCCCTCATTCATAATAATCTCAACATTTAGAGAAAACCAGAGCTCTAGTTGCATAAGTGGTGGGTTCATGCAAGTAAAAAGTTACAAAGAAATTGCGTTCCAGAAGGGAGTTGCGTTCCAATAGTGAGTTGGGATTAAAAAGGGTATGTTTTACAAGTATTGATTAGTTCATAAGTTGGTTTTTATGTGAAAAAAGAGACATTTATTTTTCATTATTAAAGTAGTGTGAAATTCAACCTGAGGTTGTGGGAAATTTGGAAGTTTCCTAGTGTATCTATGGTAAAGCGGTATTCATCAGTGGATGAAAGTGGGACTTCAACAGAGCATCTACTTACAGTGAAGGATGAATTCATTAGAGATAATGAAAGGACATATAAGTCTATAAACTATGAGTGTATCCCTTTTAAGAGAAATGAGTGAAGGAAGATACATACGGTGATCCTTTCCACTGGTAGTGAGCCAAATAAAGATACATAGGGAGTGACCATTGGGAATGCAGTGAGAAAACCATAAATATTATAAAGGTAGTGATCCTAGGAATAAAAGATATCTATCCTAAACATAATTATTTGTAGTGGGCCTTAGTGAATTTGGTACAATCATCACATTTTTTTGTATGCTCATTTTATATATCCCAATGAGGTTGAACGAAGTAAAAATATGTGTGTCCTTGTGCTTGATTGATTGCTTTAATTTTAGTGCATTATCATCAGATAAAATTATAAAGGACATGATCAACATCAACAATAAAGATCATAAGAAGAGACCCTTATAATAAAATGGAAAATATCTAGTGGGGCGGGAATAATTTCGAAAAGAATATCTATACCCTGATTCACCCCCCCCCCCAGGGTATCTAGGCCCAATTTAGACCTAACAATTGGTATTCTAGACAAGGTTTCTTTTATCAGATTTTTTTTCTCTGACTTGGTTCAGATGATTTTTGAAGCTAAAGATTCAGTTTTCTTTTATGTTGGTGTGACATGAAAAAGGGAAAAACATCAAATAAGAAGCATAAGTCGGGTGGTATTCCTCAGTATGGAAGTGTCTTCAGAAAAAGTGTGATTCAATTGAAGGAATCAAGTAGTTAACATAATAATGATTTGGATAAATCATACATAGAAAAGATAGACTCGTTCAATGATGGTGTAAGAGTGAGTGAAGAACTTGACATACCAATTGATGTTGAAACTATTGATGATGAATAAATTTCAATAAGGTGAAAAGTGGATGTTTTCCATGAAATGAAGGAATTGGATCAGAAATTGGATGAAGAAATTAAATATAAAGATATATGTATCCAATCACTAGAAATTGAGGTCAAAGAGATAAAAGGTTTAAATAAAAGGCTTATTGATATGGCAACTGGTCTAATGGAGAATAATGATTCCCAAGATAAAGAACTACGAAAGTTGTCTAAAAACATAGAAAAACTCAAAGTTGATAACTAGGGAATGAATCTGAACTTAGAAGAAATTCAAAATCTAAAATCCAAAAATGACAATCTTTCTGCATAGATATATGAACTAGTTCATAAAAATAAAAGGCTACAACAAAATAATTCATGTAGTAATGATTTTTTTGCTCATATGAATTCTAAGTTAAAGGAGAAATATGACATGATGGATAAGATCATCCAAGAACTGGAATATGAGATGAGAATTGGAAAGAATATCAAGAGATAACTTAATTCTCAACTTGAATAAAGGGATTTGAAGATTCAATAATTTTAAGAAGACCTAAAATTACTGAAGAAAGAAGTGGAGAAATCTAATGCCAAAGGAAAGTACAAATCGAAATATGCTCTACACTTAATATTTGATTATCCTTTGGCAGGTGATAATGAAATAAAAAGTAAATATGCTACTTCATAAGAAAAACATGAAAGGATTATCTCATCCCAAAGTCCATCTAGTTTTGTAAAATCTAGTATTGGATATGATGAACCTCCTCCCATGCATGATAGGAAGAGAGCTTTGAAAAGTTATAGAGATAAGAAAAATCTTGTAAGTGATGGAGATATGTCTAAAAAGTATTTTACAGGAAGTAATGACATCATGTGTTATTTATATGGAATTCATAGTCACACTTCATGTTTTTTTTAGGAATTGGAATATATTTCATGCTTTTAAGACAAAAATATTTCAAAATATACAAATAAGAATAAGCATCTTAAGAAATTAGAATGAAGAGTCTTTTGGAGTAAAGTATCTATGAACTACTACTATTGTGGAAGATTATGACACACCATGAGTATGTGTCAAGAATCCCATGGAAAAAATGTCAAAATAATAACTCTATCTTCATCAATATCTCAAATGATAAAGAATTAAATCAGGTATATCTTTAATGGAAGATTCTTTATATTTTCTAATCATGGGAATTCAACAAGATATTGTGGTAGGAAGAGAGAAGGGATGGAAAAGGAACCCAGAAAGAGATACCCAACATTGGAAGTGTACAATAAAAAATACTATATTGGAATACAATATGATAAGTTGAAAAATAGGTTTACATATTTAGGGGAATCACAAGGATCTCGATGAAAGGTAGATCAATCACATCCTCTGTTACACCCACAAAAACTCTCATGGAAAGAATGTGAACGAACCATGAAGAAAAGGGGAGGAGGAACTCTAGTTGTGAGTAAGAAGAATGTATGTTTGGTAAGGTACCTACCACCATCAAGAAATAGTGTGAAGACTCGGATTACTAATAAAATAAAAATGAATAGAGAATGTATCAACAAACTTTCATGTCATGAAACATGATGAGAAGTAAATTCATGAAAAAGATCCCTCCAATAGAGGAAGAAACAAGAAAAGATAACTAGTAGATAGATTCCTACTCAGAGAAAGAATCATGAGAAATAGAATTTTGGTGGAACATCAAAGAAACAAATGTGTACTGGTGGTTTTAAACCCTAAATTGTGAGAAAGGCCAGGTCTGCAGAATCTACATATTAGAAAAATATTCAGTATGTGGGTAAAGAATGCTTAATCATATATCCAGAACAGTTGAAGTTTTCTAGGCAGTTGGAACAAGCACAAAAATAGTATAATGCTTTGCAAGAAAGTATCAAAGGGTTAATCAATTAGGATTGACCACAATCCTCTTCTTGAAGATTCTATAGTTTCATCTCTCCCTATGTTTTTAAATGATATTAACTAATGATTAAGTATTTAAGGTTTTAGGGTGAGATACAATCCAAGGGGAAGTCACATCAAAGGATGCAATGTGGAGATATAATGTGCTTGTAAATGTCAATTGATTCAAATCAGTTAATAGATTTTAATAAATAAATAAAATTAATTGAGTGAAATGGATAGTGATGGTGTTATTAATTTTATATCTTGTTTCCTACACTAAGTTCTGACTCAGTAGGCTTAGTGGTCTTGTTGATGACTCATTTCTAAGTGGTAAATTCACCCAATGAAAATCTCGTTGAAGGAAGATAAAACTGAAAAAAAAAAATTGAGTTGGAGAAGTTTCTTAAACATGTAGTCATGTTTTAATAAATAATATAGGAGGATAATAATGTTTGTGGGACTAAAACATGGGCCTAATAATTGGAAGAGTTTCATATCATAAGGGGGCATTATATATCCTAATCAGATGAAAAATCTCGATGATATAGAAAGGATGAAATTTTATGTTCAAGAAAATAAATTAGGGGAAAAGAATCAACATTCATATATTTCATTATTTTCTATTTTGTTCTAAAAATATGGTTTCAATTTACAATTTTCAGGATACTAAGAAACTATGAGAGAATATCAACAATGTTTCAATAAGAAGTTGAGAAAAATAGTTGAAAGAGATGATTTCACTATACAACGACACAGTGAAAATTTGTCTAATGAAAGTGATGAAGTGGTAAGAGACTTAGGGGGTGTAAAATTGGTAAATGGTGATTCAAAAGAAGATATTGATTATTAACAAGAGAATGTTAAATATATATCAACATAAAAGATGAAAATCTAAGCTGAAATAGATAGGAAAAACATCATTGGTGATCAGACATCACCAGTTATGACACAAAGGATGAAGTCTCTACAACAAGAATCATACTTATTATAGGTATAGCCTAAATGTTTTAGTTAATTAGCTAGATATAAGAATTGGGTTCAATCTATGAATGAAGATCTTGACCAAATTGAAAAGAATCAGACATGGTAGATTTTTTTGAGACCAGCATATAAGAATTTCATTGGGAATAAATGGGTCTTTCATAATAAGATGAATAAAGATGGAACATTGATCCAAAATAAATCATAACTAGTGTACAAAGGGTACTCTTAGATAAAGGGTATTGATGTTTATGTGATATTTGTACCTATTTCAAGGTTAGAAACAATCAGGTTATTTTTTACCATAGCAGTGCAAAGAAAGTTCAATGTTTTCTAGATGGATGTCAAGTCATCATTTCTAAATGGGGTTCTGAAATAAGAAGTTTATATTGATTATCTTAATGGTTTTCTTATTATTAAATATTAAAGTAGAGTTTTTCGGCTGAAAAATGCGCTCTATGGGTTGAAACAAGCACCGAGAGCATGGTATTCAGACTAGATCAATTTTTGAAAAGGATTGGTTTTCAGTGTGGCAGAGTTGATTACAATATTTATGTCAACAATGATAGTAATTAAATGATGATGGTACTATTATATGTTGATGACATAATCTTCAGTAGATTAGATGAAGCATAGTGCATATAGTTTTCTGAATTCATGAAAAGTGAGTTTGAAATGTTAATGATTAGTGAGATGAAATTTTTTATTGGTTTATAAGTGAAATAAGGAAGGAATGATACATTCATTTCTTAATAAAAATATTACAAGTAGGTTCTTGGGATATTTGGAATGGATAATTATATGGAGATGACAACTCTGGTGGATTCGCAGATGAAACTTTCATGGGATGATGAAGGAAAAGTGGTTAATGTCACAGAATATAGGCAGATCATTGGAATTTAATTGTACTTAACAGTGACATGACCAGATATTGTTTCTTTCGCATGTCAAGTAGTATGATATCAAAGAAATCACAAATAAATCCACAGAATTTCAGTGAAAATAATAATTTAGTATATCAAGGGCACTATGGATTTTGGTTTGATGTATAATAAAAAAAAATCAGCCAATGTCATTAAGATATACAGATACATATTGGGTTGGTTCAGAATATGATAGGAAATCAATGTCGGGATGTGATTTCTATCTTGGTGGATTGTGTATTTATTCACTAAATAAGAAACAGGATTACATTTCATTGAGCACTGTAGAAACTGAATAAATTACGGCTACTCAATCATGCACATAGTTACTATGGATAAAGCAGCATCTTGATAATATAGAAGATGAAGTGATATCTCCTATTAAAATTCATTGTGATAATTCAAGTTCTATAAATCTTAGAAAAAATCCATTTCATCACTCAAGGATAAAGATCATTAAAATTATGTATCATTTTATCAAGGAGAATGTGGGGTAAGGTCTTGTGAATTTGGAGTATGTGCCTACAGAACTATAGGTTGCAGACATTCTGTCAAAGGCCTTACTTAAAGAAGCATTTGAGAGGCATCTACTAGCTCTAGGAGTTTAGCCAACTCCCCACACTTAAGAAGTGTGGGTCTTGGTCCCCCTCTCCTTGAGGTATGGTGTTCTTTCCCTGATGTACTTATCTATGTTCGTTACCCTATTTCAAATCACAAAGGAGTGAACTTTGGTTTCGTTGAAAAAGGGGGATAAATTGTAGTGATATAAGGGAGAAAATGTCTCAGTCGAGACATGGGAATAAGATGACAGGTAGAGTAGTGAGATAGGGGGAGCAAAAATATAGGGGGAGTTATAAATCTGAAGATTCTATAAGTGATTGATCAAAGGATACATATCATGATAATTGAAGTTTGTGATGACAGTAGAATAGTGGTTTTGGAATGGAATGAAGTGATTCATTGATGAACTTTACATTATACTCTTATTTCTCACATAGAGCATGTTAAGTCAATAAGTTCCCTTATGAATTTTCCATTCCTTTATGTTTTGAAAATCACAAAAACATTTTATTAAGGAAAATTATCTTTCTTTAAGAATTATTTTGTTAAGGAAAATTTCCTTTCTCTAAAGAAATCTATTTGCTTAATCCTTAAATATGATTTTATATGTTATGATTAATGATCCTTATCCAAGTTTAACCATATTTTTCTTAAGATAAAATTTCTATAAGAATTTTCATATCCTTATCTAAAATCTCTAAATCTACAGTTCCTTAGATACTGAGTCTTATAGTTTTTAGACTATGGTTCCATCTGATTTCAGACTTTGAATTCTTTGAAAATAAGACTTTGAATTATCTAAAAATCAGACTCCAAATTATCTGAAAATCATAATCTTAATTCTATGAAAATTAGAATCTAAATTCTCTAAAAATCAGATTCTGAATTCTTTGAAAATCAGAATCTAAATTCTCTCGAAATCAGACTCTGAATTCTCTAAAAATTGGAATCTGAATTCTATAAAAAACAGACTCTAAACTCTCATTTTTTTCATACTCTGAAATCCTCATAAATCATGTTCTAAATTCATAATAATTTATACTCTAAATTTCTATTATTTCATAATCTGATTGTTCATATTTTTAGACTCTGATTCTCAATTCCTTAAGAATCTGATTAAATATTTTTTTTATAGTTACCTTATTTCCTTGAAGTAACATTTTATTTTATCGGATCCTATTATACTTAAGTTTCTTAAACATGATATTGTTTTCCTTAAATTTATTTTTTCTTACACATGGTAATGTTTCTCAAGTTTTATTACATGAAATGATGTCATACAATCTATTTTTAATTAATAGTTGGCTGAGTGACATGTGTCCAGGTCCCTCTAAAATTCATAGAAAAATATGATCATTGGAGGAGGATATGACCATTGGGATTTATTCGTATAAATACCCCCATACATTTAAAGATTTTAAAACATATTAATACTTTGACACATCTATAGATTAAATGTAGTGATTTTGTGAAGTGATTTCTAGAGAGAGAAAGACTTGCATGCCTCTTGAGAATGTTGTGAACATCTTGTTCAAGATTTGAACAAATTGTTCAGCCTTCCTAGTGTGATTCTGATTGGCTAATCAATCAAGGGATTCTGGGGATAGTAAGATAGAGGTTCTAACTACCTTAAAGTTTGAGGACTTTTAGGAATAGAAAGACATTGGTGCTGACTACCTTAAATTTTTAGGACTTCCGGGGATATGAAGATAGAGGTTCTGACTACCTTTAAGTTAGAGGGCTTGCAGGAATAGCAGGATGGACTCTGATACTCTTATCGAGGGATTACCCTGGTGTGGGTAAGATATACATTCTTGAAAGTATAAATTAAGTTACCTTTATCTAAGGTTTTTTTATATCCTTCTCTTTGGGTTAAAATATTTCTTATACTTTTTTACTTGTCTTTGTTATAAGTTTTTATTTCTGTTGCAATTTTGTTAAAGAAAGAAAGTATAACTTTATTATAATTTCTTATACTTTTATAATCTAATAAATAAGATTCTATATGCTTTAAGATAAAATATTTCACTAAGTAAACTTTTCTTAAGTTTCTTTATCGAAACCATATTTTTGGATCTTAATAAAGTTAGTTACTTAGTTAAGAACTAAAGAGGGTTTGTGAAACCATATTGTTTAACTTTGTTAAACAGATATTTTCTTAAAGATAAAAAAAAGTTTTTAAACCTACAATTCACCCCCCCCCCTCTTGTAATTGAGCATCTATATTTATATTTAGATCCTAAAATTGGTGTCAAATGAGGTATCTGAAATACTTATATTTTCATATAATTTTTCTTTCTCAAATTTTCTTGTTTAACTTTACTTGTTCAAGTTTTTCTTAATGATTTTTTATCTTTGTTTATAAACTTTTATTACTAATTCTTTTTATGGAAAATATATTTTTTATTTTATTATATAATGGAAAGAATGAATGTTGGTTCTGTAGATAATCTAAATCATACCATACCACCAATTTTTTATGGTAACTATTATGAGTACTGTATAGATAGGATGAAGACCTCTGTTATTAACACTAAAGTGGATAATTTTTTCATGCTCACTGGTGAATATAAGATTCCTGAGAAAAAAATAAGAACCTACATAAATCATTAAAAAAAATAATATCAACTAAACTACAAGGTATGCAATACTCTTTTATGATCCATGACCAATAATATCTATAATCAAATATCTTCTTGTGAAGCAACCAATAGTATCTGGAATAAACTTGAAGTTGTACACTTTTGTACTTCAAAAGTGATAGAAATGGGAATATCTATGTTAAGAGATGAATATCATGGATTTATATTTTCTTATGGAGAACCTATTTGTAAATTAAAACAAAGATTTATGTCTATCATCAATAGTCATCAATCTATGGGAGAAAAAGGACTTGATGATGAAGTTCTTATAGATAAGATAATTGATATTATGCCCAATGAGTGGGAATTTAAAAGGACATCTATTGATGAAAATAGGAAAGTATCTAACATTACTCTTGATAAGATATTTGTAACTCTTTTTCAGTATGAAACTAGGATGAAGAGAGATGTTGACTTCAATAAGAAAAATAATGGTAATGGAAGTGTTGCATTCACTACTAAATCTAAATCCAAGACTCTAGAAAGGGTAACTAGATCTAAAGATAAGAAATATATTGTAATACTTGAATCAAATGGCAGTGATCAGTTTGAGAATAAACTAGACAATCTTTCTTGAAGGATGAACAAGATTGTGGGAAAGAAATATTTTCAATATAGATATAAGAAGAAAGACAGAAAGACAAAAAAGATTCTGAAGTAACTTGTTATGAATTCAAAAGGGTTGGACATATCAAACCTGATTGTCCTATTCTCAAGAGAAAATATATAAAGGATAAGCATTCTAAAAGTAATAGAAAGAATTACTGCAAATATAAGGCTAAGAAATTTCTAAAGGAATATGGCACCTGGAGTACCAATGGTGGTGACTCTTTAGATGAATCCTTAGAATTTGAATCTTCTTGTTAGAAGAATATTGGTTTTATATCCAAATTACCTATTGAAAATCATTTTCTTATGGACAATTTACATAATGATGAATCTTTAACTAATATTTCTTTAAATTATAATTTTACTAATGAAAAATATTATGAATCTTTGGATGAAGAATCTTCTTCATCAGAAGATAATACCTTACCTTTATTTGAAGAAGTCTCAAGATTTTATAAATTACTTGTGAATGATAACTGTAAGATAAAAAAGAAGTTAGAGAAAGAAAATTCTATAATTTCTATTTTAACAAAATAATTATCAAAATTTTCTAAAGATATTAATAAAAAACTCTTGATTTTGATAATATTTATAAAAACCATATGGAAGTTAATTCTGAGAAGGATAAACTTTCTAAGGATCTTAAAAATGTTATTTCTAAGAAAAATGTTTTATAAGCTAACTCAAACTCTAAGACTAATTACTATGAGGATAATAATTTATTCATCAGACTAAAATATGAGAAAAAAAATTAATCAAACTTTTATCAAATTTTACTTCTATAAGGATAGAACTTGATAAAATGTATTCAAAACTTCTTCCTCTTAGGAATAGTTCTGGATTTGGTTATACTCATTCAAAACCTATTTTTAGTCATAACAATTTTGTTCCCCAAAGTGATCCTTTTTTAACTAAGTATCAATGTTGTGGACATTGGGAGAAAAATCATTCTTTGAATAAAACCCAATCCTTAGGATTTCATAAATCTTATTTTTCTAAAAAAATGTGGATACCTAATATTTTACTTTCTAACAATTCCAGATCCAAGAAAGTTTGGATTCTGAAAGTCTAAATATTTTATTTTCAGAAAAATAAAGGGATTACCAACAACAACACATGGTACATGGATAGTGGATGTTCCTGAAACATGACTGGTAAAAAAATTTCTTTGAAAATATTATCAAGACGAAAGGAGGAAAATTAACTTTTGTAGATAATGCTCATGGAGAAATTATTGGTATATGTAACATTGTTCTTCTTGTAAAATATTTAATTTTGAATTTTTTATTTGTTAATGGTCTTAAGAACAACATTATAAGTATAATACAATTATTTTATTATGGTTACCTTGTGAATTTTAGGAATGATAAATTTATAGTACACAATTCCAAGGAATATTTTATTCTCTCTACCCATATGCATGAGAATATTTATACAATAAACGTATAATACCTTAGGATACAATATCTACCTTTCCTTAGTGAAATGTAAGATCAATCGTAGTTATGGCGTAGAAGACTAGGACACTTTAACCTTAGGAACTTATACAAACTCTTGAAGAAAATACTCATTAGGGATCTACTAGAGCTTAGATTTGATTTTTCAAAAGTTTATGATCCTTAACAATATGGAAACCAACATAATTCAAGTTTTAAATAAATTAGTGAAGTCTAAACTTCTAATGCATTACATCTTGTTCATATGGATATTTTTTTTCCAACACAAACTGGAAGAATTTGAGACAAATACTATGTATTTGTTTTAGTTGGTGATTACACTAGATTTACATGGGTCTATTTTCTAGAAAATAAATCTGAATACTTTTCTTGTTTTAAATATTTTCATCCAAAGTTAAAAATGATAAAAACATTCCATTGATAACTATTTATAGTGATCATGGAGGAGAATTTTAAAATTCATATTTTGAAACTTTTTGTAGTAAAAAATTCATTACTCATAACTTCTCAACTCCAAGAACTCCTAAAAAAATGGTGTTGTTGAAAGAAGAAATCGAATTCTTAAAGATATAATGAGAACCATGTTGAGTGAATATTTTATTGCTAAACATTTATGGGCTGAATCTGTAAGTACTTCTTGTTATACTATAAATTGAGTTTTAATCAGAACTTTTCATAATAAAACACCTTATGAGTTGTGGACTGGTCAAAAACCTAAATTTTTTTACTTTAAAGTATTTGTATGTAAAGTATTCATCTTTAATACTAAAGATAAATTACATAAATTCACACCCAAATATGATGAAGGAATTTTATTAGGTTATTCCAATACTTCTAAGGCTTATAGAGTTTTTAACAAAAAAAACTTGTACTATTGAAGAAATAGTGCATGTTAAATTTGATGAAACTGATCCTTTTGTTTTTAAAAAACCCCAACCTACATCTTCAGATGTGTTTTCAAAAACTTATTATCAATATTTGATAAAAGATTCTTATAATAAGGAAAATACTCAAGAAAATTTTTCTAAAGTATTTACCCCAGAATATTTTTTACCTTATGTTGATGAACAGGTTTTACAAAACTCAAATCAGTTGTTTCTTAAGAATCATCCTAGTGATAGTATCATTGGTGATGTAAATCAACTTTTAAGGACTATAAGTTCTTTATAAAATGAAGTAGAAGATATATAATTTCATTCCCAATTAGAACCTAAAATAAATGATTAAAATTTAGTTGATGATGATTAGATTAAATCTATGTAAGATGAACTAAAGGAATTCGAAAGGAAAAAAGTATATACCTTGGTTTAAAGACATAAGGAAAATTATATAATTGGTGTGAAATGGGTCTTCAGAAATAAATGTGATTAAAATGTAATAATTATAAGAAATAAATCAATATTAGTTGTTAAAGTCTATAATCAACAAGAAGGAATAGACTATGAATAAATCTATGCTTCAATATCTTGACTTGAATCTATTTGAATTCTCTTAGGATTTGCAACATTATTTAATTTCAAACTTTTTTAAATAGATGTGAAGTATGTTTTCTTTAAAAAATATGTTCAAGAGGAAGTTTATATTAAACAACCCCCTATATTTTAAGACACAAAACATCCTATACATGTTTTTAAACTTACCAAATCTATATATGGACTTAAACAAGCCCCTAGAGCCTGGTATGATAGACTTATAGGATTTTTTTTACAAAAAAATATCTTAAGGGAACCGTTGATCCAACCCTTTTTATAAAGAAAGATAATAAAAAATTTATTTTTAAAATTTATGTTTATTATATTATATTCAGATCAACTCAACAATCTCTAACTGATTCATTTACAAATATTATGAAATCTGAGTTTGAAATTAGTATGGTGGTTGAGTTAACATTTTTTCTTGGTCTTCAAATTTTTGAAAAATCAGAAGGAACTTATATATCTCAACATGATTATATTAAATATCTTCTTAAGAATTATGGATATAACAAAACTAAAAGTATAATTACTATAATCGGTGTCGTAAACTCTCTTGATATTGATGAAGCTAGGAAACTAGTAGATCAAACATATTTTAGAGGTATGATGGGAAGTTTATTATACTTAATAGATAGTCATCTAGACTTAATGTTTTTAGTATTATTATGTAAAATATATCAATATATTCCAAAGTAATCTCATTTAAAATTAGTGAAAATAATTTTTCTCTATTTAAAGGGAACCATGGATTTAGGACTTTTCTATTCTTATGGAAATGATTTTGTTTTAAAAATATTTTTAGGTGCTGATTTTGGTGGGGTAGAATGGATAGGGAAAGTACATACAGAACTTTTCATTTCTTAGGAGATTAATTAATTTCTTGGTCATGACAGAATCAACACTCAATAGCACTTTCCACTACTGAAGCTGAATATGTAGCAGCTAGAAGTTTTTGTGCTCAAGTGTTCTGGATGCAACACACACTCACAGACTATGGCATGAGTTTTACCAAAACATAGATAATGTGTGATAATACTAGTATCATTCCCTAATAAAAAACCATGCACATCACTCTTGTGCAAAGCATATAGATATTAGGAATCACTTTTTTAGGGATCACACACTAAAAGGAGATATCATTCTTCAATTTATTGGAACGCAAGATCAAATTGATGACATATTTACAAAATATTTACCCTCTGAAATATTTGAATAAATTAAACAAATGTTAGGAATAATAATCTTAAGTCAATATTCTATATTAACTTTTTTTAAATCTATCTCCTTATATTAAGATACTTATTTTCATAGGTAGAGTACATATGTTTACTCTTTGTTTTCCTTAAAAAAATTTCAAAACTTAAATTTTCTTTCCTTAAAAAAATTTTGGAACCTAAAATTTTCTTTCCCTAATAAAGGTTTTTGGAAGCTAAGGTTTATAATAAGAACCTTATTAATACTGACATTTCTTTCTAAGAAATCTGGAAGGTATGGTTCCTTACTTAAATCTTATTAATTGTATTTTTTACTTGTTGGTATTTCTTTCTTTTTTTAAGAAAACTTTATTGGATTCACTTTCCTTAAATACATTTTTTCCTTAAAACCTCAAAATATTGGAACCTTAAAATTCTTCTTTGGAATTGATATCAACCGTTAGATCAGATCAAGCAAATCTCAATCGTTGGTTTGATTTGGGAATACGAACCATCGCTGAAAATCCTATATAAAGGCCCCACATATTTGCATCCTACATCAGTTATTCAAGTGTTTCTGCACAAAATCTCTTCTACTCTTCAAATCAGCCATTCAATTTTCTCAGTTTTCTTATGTACCAAATGTCTCTTAAAGTTTCCTCGCAAAATCTGATGGCCTCAAACAAGGAACTCAAGGATTTGTTAATTTACTGAGAAAGGTTGGTGGACCCAAATTTCGTTACCAAGTATGATTCTTTGATTTCAAAAATCATTAATAATAATGGATGGGAAATAATTTTCATTACTAAGAAAAATAATCAGGATCTGGATTATCCTAATATCCTTATAAAATTCTATGATTTAGTTAGTTTTTATAAATAAGGAGGAATAGAATGTTTTTCTTTAAAGATCTATGGGAAGAATTATTATTTATATTTCAACCAGGTTGCCAGTATATTGGATATTCCTTATAAAGTTGAAGCAATATTTTTCTCTCAAAATTTTCCAAACAAGGAAGGTAGCTTTGAGAAGGTTAAGGTAATTGAGTTACTTGGGCTTAAATTAGTTAAGTCACCAAAGATCAATCATCATTAAACCAATTTTATATTGTTAGCACTATAGATGCAAGGATTTATCATTATGAGAGATGTGTAAGGGTTGGTGTCCTCAGAACCAACTGTTTTGTACTTTGATTACATAAATGTTCACTTATTATATATTGTTCATTGTTCTGCATGACTATAATATAATAATGTCCTGGAATATTTGTTGCATTAATAAGGTCATAGCAGATCCCCGCTATGATGAGAACCTTGAAATGCTATAACAATATTCTTAAATAAAGTTCTCTGGTTGGATGACATACTATTATAGGACACATAGTATACAGACCGTCGTGTGAGAGTACTCATAAGAAGACGAGACTCTCTCTCATGGAGTTCGCACTTGGTAATCTCCAAGATGGGAGATTACGAGAATAGACCCGCCAGTAGTAATTCTGCATGTCTTGGTGTCATCGGATATTTCTATCTATGAGCATGTGTAATGGTCCTTAGACTGGAATATTATCATTAACTCATGTCATGACTCGCGCACTTAGATTTACTGATGAAAACCGTCACGCAGACAGTTGGCAGGAAGTAGGGTACATTGGGTGCGTCACGAGTGACATGTTGTTAATGGATAAGTCGAGGAAGGATTTGTCCCTTCTATTTATGGAAGTTGATATCTCGGACCTTTGATTGAAATAGAACTGTCGCATTAAATTCCATGGCCATGGTGTAAATGACGAGTTTATTTCAGGTAGTCAAAGAAAGACGGATCA
Source organism: Viscum album (assembly GCA_963277665.1). Lineage (NCBI taxonomy): Eukaryota > Viridiplantae > Streptophyta > Magnoliopsida > Santalales > Viscaceae > Viscum > Viscum album. The sequence continues at coordinate 100,435,585 of OY728151.1, read as the reverse complement.
ATCATATAGGTTTATGACGCTTCCATGAAACTTGCTTGATAAGATATTGAGACAAAGGGATTAAATTACACAGTAAGCGTTCGTATGAGGTGATACGTCAATGCGACATCAACTTCTTTCTCTTGGGTGCCTTGACCCGTTGCTAGACAGTAATCTTGGAATTTAGGCAAGCCTGCCTAATGCCAATGAGAAAGAGGCCTAAAGGGTCACACACTAAGTGTATCCAAGTATCTCAAGTTGAATAAAGATTATTCCCGTACGTGGTTTAATAATTATTCAAGGAAGCCTAAGTTGTTTTAAATGATGGAGGAAAAATAAAATAAAACAAGTACACGCTGTGTATTATTAAATGTACACGCCGTGTAGTTTAATTTTGAAAAAGAAATGAATAAATGAAAACAAGATATACACACCATGTACATTTAATGTACACGCTGTGTAGTTTTCAATGAAAAACAAGTACACGATGTGTATTTATTATTACACGCCGTGTAGTTTTTCGTGTCGGGATTTTGAGGATATAATATCTTTTTATTAAATGATATTTATTATAATCAGCGTGAGCACATGTTAAGGAATTAATTATTCGACATGGGGGTTTTCAATAAGATTTAATGAAATAAATGAAATGCATAACGTGTTTATTTATTGTCATAACTCTACATCCTCAAACTCAATTATAAATATCCTCACAACCCCAACTCTTTTCCTACACAAGAGAATCGTTGTGCACAACATCTCTGGATAATTCTTTCAAGACCGAAAGAACCTCTTCCTCCAAGAACGCTCTCAAGCCCGAGAGAGATCCTCTTCCATCGGATAAAGACGATCCAAGGTGGACAACGCAAGAAAAGTCTTCTCCATGCTAGCACCCAGAGAATCCTTTGGCGACATCCAGAGATACGAGGTACACGTGTGGATCACCTCTAGAGGGATTCTACACTTGGCTTCTGCAATGCAACGATGGATCACATCGACAACGTGATCGAGAACATCAACGAAGAAAGAGTACCCAAAAGGTATTTCTTTATAATTAATTAAATTAATTATAATCAACCTGTAACGATCCTTGTTTGTGGTTCTGGGATAAACCATCTTCTTTGTCTTTTTCTGTGATTCGATCCGTGGAGACTAGAGTTTATCATCGTATTGATCCCGGATTGATCATTGATAATGACAAAAAGCCAAGTGGGAACATCCACCCACGCGCTTCCGCTACGCTCAGAACCTTCAAATGGTATCAGAGCCATGTTACAACATTGATTATAGTTATTTAATTTTCATTGATAATTTACGCATTCATATTTGATTCAATTCGAAATAAATCGTTCTATAAATATGAATTAACGAGATCTATTCTTCCTCCTTCTTTTCTTGATTCATATCACAGAAACGACCTTTTAATTTTAATTTTTATTAAAATAAAAATGAGGAACTCATCCGGAGGAGCCGCTCTTTCTGTCTGTACAACACGGGATTACACGGTGTGTAATTAAAACTACACGCCGTGTACTTAGGTTCAACGAACCAGCACTGGTCTGCCAAACCACGCCGTGTGAATTGATTATGCCTAAGTTTTAATCACGCCGTGTTGACCAGAATAGAACGGCACGTGGAAACCGGAATACACGGCATGTATGTTGGAAAAATACGCCGTGTAGTCCGTTCCGACCCAGGTGAAAACGTGTACAAAGATAAGTCGCGTACCGCGTACACGGGATCGCCAGGCCGGTTACCGCATAACAAGGAAGTACACGCCGTGTATGATTCATCTACACGTTGTGTACTCTAAAATTTCCAAAGTACAAAAAATACACCAAAGCCCCAGCGTGTACTTTGGATAAATTGTGAAAAAAAAAATACACGCCTTGTAATTATAAACTACACATCGTGTACTTTCCAGAAATGGAATTTCACCAGGTTTCCTACAATGTACAAAGACCCGTACAAGGAATATGGATGAGAAGAATCTCAAGGAAATTCAGAAAGGAATTTAAGATAAAGAATTGATTAATTATAAGATCATAATTAATTGAATTCGAGTGCGTCTTATCTTAAATAAAAGAATGATTGAAAGAATTTGAATTCTAAATATGTGTAAATGTCGTTGCATGCTATGGATGATCAGGAGCTAGACCAAAGACCCTTTGTATGTGTATGGTTTCATTTAAATTTATTTAATTTTTTTGGCCTGCGAGCCTTCTTCTAATAAAATGTAGGGTCTGCGTGCCCATGGTTTCTTTAATGTAAACCCATGTAATGGAGGATCTCCCAAGCCAGAGGATATGGTTCAAATCCCGAAGCCAAGGCGAAACTGACACAAGAAGATACAAAGGTGGATAGGTGGGAGCTGCAAAACACGAACCATCAGGTTCAAGTTGTTTTCCCTAGGTCAGGGTTATCTTATCAAAACAGCTAGATAAGCTGACCAAATAGAAGCTCATGATCATGCCATATTATTTTATTTCTGTCTGATTACATGGTTTATTTATTATGTATGTGTTGTCGCGATCACATAATTAATAAAATGAACAAGCATATAAAGATGTAATAAAATAAAAACCGGACTATGCGTAAACATTATCGGAACATGGTTAATCACTTAAGCAAGCATCACTTAATATTAACAAGCATGTGATAATGAAAAAATACGCATAAAGAATAAAATCCCTCAAATACCATATTAAGTCAGACCAAGCCTTCCGTTACTTGATTAAGGGCAACACTCAATAAAACTATGTGTTTGACCAACACTTGTTGGGACACTTACTTTTATAAAGGAAGCCCTTATGAAAGGTTTTGGGTTTACTTAACCATATTACATCAAGAGAAGTAGCCCTTGCTAGACTTGATGTAATATTGGAGGCAAGAGTTGAGGAAATCCAAGTCAGGATTTCAGGATTGGGGAGTCCACTCAACAGATCAAGGAATTATAAGCTCACAGTTGGCAAAGACTTGCCTACCTAAATACCTTCAAATAGCTTGACCAACCCTTGTTGGGGTTATGAGAAGGGAAATATGGATCCTTGCCACTAGAATGTCAAAGCAACTAGACATTCCGAGTACAATGGTGAGGGCCATTGAGACTTGATAAAATAGTGGGAGACTTAATTAATTTATTATTATTTCTCATAAAAATGTAATCAAGAAAGTACTAATAAATATGCTCTTTTAAAATTGTAGAATCAAGATGAAAAACTCATCAACCACTTTTTCTCTGCGATCAATACTGGATAAAGACAATATCCTCACTGGCAGTAACTTTCAGGAATGATTTAGGTGCCTTCGGGTTATCCTACACCCTGAATAGAATTTTTACGTGCTGGAGTCCTCACTTCCTGATTCTCCTTCCCCAGGGGTGAGTGATGAAGATTTCCTAGTCTATGATCAACATTTGAACAATGCTATCGATGTTTAATGTTTGATGCTGTCATCTATGTCTAGTGAGCTCATGAAGTCTCGTGAAGACATGGATGCCTACAGCATGCTCGAGCACCTCCGTGGTTTATACCAGGAGAGAGAAAGACAGGAAAGGTTTGAGATCTCCAAGGCTCTGTTTCAGAGCAATCTTGGAGAGGGTTCCCCAGCTGGGCCTCATGTAGTCAATCTCATTGGATACATTGAGCGCTTGGAGGTTCTAGGGTTTAAAATCCCTGAAGAAATGGGTACCGATCTCATTCTCGCATCACTCCCCCAGAGCTTCTCAAAATTTGATGTTAATTTCAACATGAACAATATTGAGAAGTCTCTATCTGATCTTCTTATCCTTATTCACCAAGTGGACAATGAAATAAAGCGTGAAAATCCTCCTTTCCTTATGGTGAATAAAAGGAAAGATAAGGTGAAGAGCTTTAAGACCAAAGCTTCTTCAAGGCCTTCCAAGAAAATGAAGATCAAAGGGGAGGCAAAGGAACAGGATACTATTTGTTTCGCATGTGGCAAGAAGGGCCACTGGAAGAAAAACTGCACCCAACCAAGGAAGCAAGGGGAAGCTTCAGGTGCGTTTGTTATCGAATGCAATCTATCTGTTTCTAATAATTGGGTATTAGATACTGCTTGTGGTGCTCACATCTATATCCAAATATAGGAACCAAGTAGATTCAGGAAGATTGATCGAGGGGAGGTAGATCTACGAGCAGCCAACGGAGCCAGACTCGATGATGTAGCTGTCGGAGACTACCACCTCACATTGCCTACCGGGATGGTCTTGGTTTTGAAAGGTTGTTATTATGTACCTTCTGTTACTAAAAACATTATTTCAGTATCCATATTAGATACTGATGGATTCATATTCAAGTTTGGAAATGAATGTTGCTACTTTTATAAAGATAACATTTGTTTTGGTAGGGCACATTTATATAACGGCCTTTATGTGTTAGACTACACAAACCAAGTAATGGAAATCGATAAAAAAGTTAATTCACATGACTCATACCACACCCAAATTTGGAATCACCATCTAGGTCATGTCAATGAGAAACATTTGACAAAATTACATCAAGATGGGTATTTAGATTCTTTCGAACTAAAACCACTTGGTGTATGTCATGCGTGTCTACAAGGAAAAATGACTAAAGCCCCATTTAGTGGGAAAGGTGAAAGAGCTAAAGATCTTCTAGAATTAGTTCACACAGATGTGGGTGGACCATTTCTTGTTGAAGCAAGGGGTGGGTTCTCGTACTTCACAACTTTTACTGATGATTTTAGTAGATATGGATATATCTATTTAATGAGGTATAAGTCAGATTCTTTTGATCGGTTCAAAGAATACAAGAATGAAGTTGAGAACCATCTTGGAAAGAATATTAATAAACTCCGCTCAGACAGAGGAGGAGAATATCTTAATCAAGACTTCGTTTATTTCTTACGGGAGTTTGGGATTCTATCTCAACTCACTCCTCCTTACACACCGCAGTGGAATGGTGTAAGTGAAAGGAGGAACCACACCCTATTGGACAAGGTGAGATCAATGATGAGTCATGTGAGTCTTCCATTATCCTTTTGGGGATATGCATTACAAACAGCAGTGCACAAACTAAACCAAGTACCAACTAAATCGATAAATGGTATTCCATACGAATTATGGAGTGGACGCAAATCCATGTTATCGAATTTACATGTGTGGGGTAGTAAAGCATTTGTTAAGGACTCTTCATGTAACAAACTTGCACCCTGAGGCACAAAGTGTATCTTTATAGGATATCCCAAGGAAACAAAGGGATATTACCTATACAACCCCTCAGACAAAAAGGTTACAGTGGCAAGACACGCCATATTCCTTGAGAGGGAGCACATCTCCAAAAGAGATAGTGGGAGCGAGATAGACTTCGATGAAGTCGAGGCTCAAGATACACATGAGTTGGTACAAGAACAGATTCCACAAATCCCCATGGAAGAACAATCTGTTCCAGAGACACAAGAACTGCGTAGGAGCACGAGAGAGGGGAGAGAACCATAACGATATGGTTTTCTTGTCACTGGGGATGGTGACTCATTATTGGTTGATAATGATAATCCTCTTACCTACAAGGAAGCAGTTGAAGGCACAGACGTTGCCAAGTGGCAAGAAGCCATGAATTCTGAAATAGATTCCATGTACCAAAACCAAGTCGTGATTTTGGTAGATCCTCCAGTTGATGTAAAGCCTATTGGTAATAAATGGGTATTCAAGAAAAAACTGGACATGGAGGGGAAAGTCAGCACCTACAAGGCACAACTGGTTGCAAAAGGTTTTAGACAACGTCAAGGAATTGACTATGATGAAACCTTTTCACCGGTTTCAATGTTGAAGTCCATCAGAATCCTATTGGCCATTGCTGCTTACCATGACTATGAAATTTGGCAAATGGATGTCAAAATAGCTTTCCTTAACGGGAACCTCCAGGAAGATGTCTACATGACACAACCTGAAGGGTTTGTGACTCCAAAGGATGCCAACAAGGTATGAAAGTTTCAGAAATCCATTTATGGATTAAATCAAGCATCAAGGTCATGGAACATTCGTTTTGATGAAGCTGTTACAGAATTTGGCTGTGTTAAGAATGAATGTGAGCCTTGTGTCTACAAAAGGTTTAGTGGAAGTGCAGTCGTTTTCCTAATAGTATATGTTGATGACATATTACTAATTGGAAATGAAGTACCTATCTTACAATCAGTTAAGGCATGGTTGCATAAATGCTTCTCCATGAAAGACTTGGGCGAGGCGGCATATATTCTTGGGATAAAGATCCATCGTGATAGATCCAAGAGAATGCTGGGCTTGATTCAAAGTATATACATTGACAAGATACTGAAGAGATTCAGTATGGAACAGTCCAAGAGAGGATTATTGCCAGTGTCACATGGCGTTCATCTTTCCATGAAAATGTGTCCTCAGACACATGAGGAAAGAAAGAGGATGGCAAGGATCTCTTACGCATCCACGATTGGGTCAGTCATGTATGATATGCTATGTACGAGGCTAGATGTTGCTTATGCATTAAGTTTGGTAGGCATATATCAAGCTGATCCAGGAGACCGCCATTGGATGGCAGTCAAGACTATCCTTAAGTATCTGAGGCGTACTAAGGATATGTTCCTGGTTTATGGAGGAGATGAGGAACAAGTCATCAGACGACATGTAGATGCTAGTTTCCAGACTAATCAAGATGACATGAAGTCGCAGACTGGATACATCTTCAGTTTGAATGGAGATGCAGTGAGCTGGAAGAGCTCAAAACAAAGTGTGGTGGAAGATTCTACAGCAGAGTCCGAGTATATCGCTTCTTCTGAGGCAGCTAAAGAAGCAGTATGGATGCGAAGCTTCGTCCAAGAGCTAGATGTTGTACCAAGCAGTAAAGATCCTATCACACTCTATTGTGATAATACTGCAGCGGTGGCACTTGCAAAAGATCCAAGGTCACATCAGTGGACAAAGCACATACTTCGGAAGTATCATCTCTTGAGGGATTTTTCTCAGAGAGGTGAAGTTGCAGTGAGCAGTATTTCCACAGAAGACAACGTGGCGGACCCATTGACTAAAGCCTTGACTCAGCAGAAACATGATCATCATGTGAGGTCTAGCGGACTAAAAGTCGTAGGCAGTTGGCTCTAGTACAAGTGGGAGTTTATAAGGGTTGGTTTCCTCAGAACCAACTGTTTTGTACTTTTATTACATAAATTTTCACTTATTATATATTGTTCATTGTTCTGCATGACTATAATATAATAATGTCTTGGAATATTTTTTGTATTAATAAGTTCATGGCAGATCCCCACTATAATGAGAACCTTGAAATGATATAACAATATTCTTAAATAAAGTTCGGTGGTTGGATGACATACTATGATAGGACACATAGTATACAGACCGTCATGTGTGAGTACTCGTAAGAAGACGAGACTCTCTCTCATGGAGTTCGCACTTGGTAATCTCCAAGATGGGAGATTATGAGAACAGACCCGCTAGTAGTAATTCTTCATGTCTTGGTGTCATCGGATATTGCTATCTGCAAGCGTGTGTAATGGTCCTTAGACTGGAAGATTATCATTAACTCATGTCATGACTCGCGCACTTAGATTTAGTGACGAAAACCGTCACGCAGACAGTTGGCGGGAAGTAGGGTACGTTGGGTGTGTCACGAGTGACATGTTGTTAATAGATAAGTCGAGGAAGGATTTGTCCCTTCCATTTATAGAAGTTGATATCTCAGCCCTTTGATTGAAATAGAACTATCGCATTAAATTCCATGGCCATGGTGTAAACGACGAGTTTATTTCAGGTAGTCAAAGAACGACGGATCAAGCATATAGGTTTATGACGCTTCCATGAAACCTGCTTGATGAGATATTGAGACAAAGGGATTAAATTACACAGTAAGCGTTCGTATGAGTTGATACGTCAATGCGGCGTCAACTTCTTTCTCTTGGGTGCCTTGACCCGTTGCTAGACAATAATCTTGGACTTTAGGCAAGCCTGCCTAATGCCAACGAGAAAGAGGCCTAGAGGGTCACACACTAAGTGTATCCAAGTATCTCAAGTTGAATAAAGATTATTCCCATACGTGGTTTAATAATTATTCAAGGAAGCCTAAGTTGTTTTAAATGATGGAGGAAAAATAAAATAAAACAAGTACACGCCGTGTATTATTAAATGTACACGCCTTGTAGTTTTATTTTGGAAAAGAAATGAATAAATGAAAACAAGATATACATGCCATGTACATTTAATGTACACGCCGTGTAGTTTTCAATGAAAAACAAGTACACGCCGTGTATTTATTATTACACGCCGTGTAGTTTTTCCAGTCGGGATTTTGAGGATATAATATCATTTTATTAAATGATATTTATTATAATCAGCGTGAGCGCATGTCAAGGAATTAATTATTCGACATGGGGGTTTTCAATAAGAGTTAATGAAATAAATGAAACGTGTAATGCGTTTATTTATTGTCATAACTCTACAACCTCAAACTCAATTATAAATATCCTCAAAACCCCAAATATTTTCCTATACAAGAGAATCGTTGTGCACAACATCTCTGGAGAATTATTTCAAGACTGAAAGAACCTCTTCCTACAAGAACGCTCTCAAGCCCGAGAGAGATCCTCTTCCATCGGATAAAGACGATCTAAGGCGGACAGCGCAAGCAAAGTCTTCTCCATGCTAGCACCCAGAGAATCCTTTGGTGACGTCCAGAGATACGAGGTACACATGTGGATCACCGCTAAAAGGAGTCTACACTTGGCTTCTACAATGAAACGACAGATCACATCGACAACGTGATCGAGAACATCAACGAAGAAAGAACACCCAAAAGGTATTTCTTTATAATTAATTAAATTAATTATAATTAACCTGTAACGATCCTTGTTTGTGGTTCCGGGACAAACCATCTTCTTTGTCTTTTTCTGTGATTCGATCCGTGGAGACTGGCGTTTATCTTTGTATTGATCCCGAATTGATCATTGCTAATGAAAAAAAGCCAAGTGGGAACATCCACCCACGCACTTCCACTGCACCCGGAACCTTCAAGTTGGAGATAAGGATTCCATAAGAAATGTGATATATTTGTGATAGATTTTCTGGTAAATCTAAGGAATATAAACCTCATCAAGTGCATCCTTCTAAAGATAAGCAATATCAAGAATGGTTCCCTCAAGTCTTAGATCATTATGTGCCCAGCAATCTTGTCGAATATTATTGTCCTTTTCCTAGAATCTTTCAAAAATCATTGCAATTCAAAACCCATGGTTTTTAAGATAATTTTTTTGAGTGATGAAAACCTAAGAAGGATGAAAATCGGTTTCATCATTAAGTCAGAATAGTTCTATGATCTTCCTAATAGTTATGTTCAATCTATCAGCAAGAAAGGTGAAGTAGAATAAATTTCTAAGCAAACCTATAAGAAAATAAAATAACTGGAACCTCAAGAAAAAGTACCAGTTCTAGAGTCAGTATCTGCTCCACCCAAACCGAAAAAGTAAAAGACCTTTTCTGATGAAGTAATAGACAAGTGGAGAGAGAATAAGAAGAAAAATAAGGAAGGAGATGTAGTGTTTGGATTAGAACTTGCTGAGGCTAAGGCCTTGAAAATTCAAGTAGCTAAAGAGCTTGAGAAGCAATAAAAAGAGAAAAATTTAAATAAGAAGATGTTAGAAGCACAGATTGTCCAATATTTGCCTAAAGATACTGAGAAAGAATATGAAGAAATTCAGGTACCAGAATCCTTCTTACAAGAATCAGTTCAAATTGAAACTTCAGGTGCAAATAAGAGAAAGAAAATCATTTTAATTCCAGAACCCATTATTGAAGAATAATTCATTTAGAAATAAGAATAATAAGATGGGTAGGAGGAGGAGGAGTAAGAGGAAGAGGAAAGCTAAGATGTAATCAAAATGGTGGAATAATACTAAGAGAAGAAAATTTATTCTGATAATTTTTATATCATAACTTCTCAAGTTGAATCAACCAAGATAATCTTATAAGGGAAAGATGATGATTCTCAGGATGAGGTTGATAAAACTTTAGATGATGAAAGTATCAATCATGGTTTTATTTATCCTAGTGATATTAAGGAAGTTTCTAAAGAAGTTGGTGAAAAGGTCACTGATGATGATGATTGAATTATTCAAGTTTATGATAGTGAGCATGAGTCTCTGAAAGTTGAGAAAGAAATATATAAAGTTGAGAATGGAAAGCAAGTGGTAGTTGATTCCCCAAAGAAATCCCAAGTTGCAAAATCCATGAAAGATGTTTTTGTAACATCTAAGGGAAAATAACATGAGCAAGATAAAGTTTCATCAACAGTAAAGGAATTTGCTTTGAAATCTTCATCTTCATTGGGAAAAGATTTTTTTGTTCAAACCTTGAAGAATCTAGTGAATACCATCCCCTTATTTCTAAGTATTTACTTGAGATTACAACTGCTTCAAAAAATAATCAATCAAAAGTCAGATTCAACAATAATTCTTAAGGAAAAGTTTGTAAAACTTGAAGCTGAGTTTAAGACTTTTTACATTGGTTATCATGCTCATAGGAGATCATGAAAGGAAATAACCAAATGGTCTAAGTCAGTGATTGATGATCTGAAAATCATGGATTATTTCCACAATTCAGCTAAATATGCTTTTGACAAGTCATATGACATGATCAATAACTTTTTAAAAAATCGTTTATAAAAGATGAATCAAGAGAAAGTTGCACGGATCCAACAGAATAAAGACCAATAAGATTTGGTAAAGTCTCAAGCCTAAATTCGTAAGTCTTAAGAAGAAATAATCAAAGTTCGTGAAAAGAAAAATCAGGATTAGGATCAGCTGCTCAAAAAGTTCAAGGATGATCACAAAGAGTTGAAGAAGTTGAAGGCAACCTTGAGAAAGTTAATTCCAACAGATAAGAAGAAGGATGAATGATTTTCTTAAAGATCCGATATTTTTTTATATTTTACTTGTAATAAATTGTTCCCATCATAATGAAATTGTCTTATATTTCCATTATTTTGTCTTGTATATTCCAAATATTTTAGGTACATTTTTTTATTTCCCTCCGTTACTTTTTGAAAATCACAAAGGAGGAGAAAATAATTATTAAAAATAATATTAAGAAAGAATATGTCTAATTAAGGGAGAGATTACTTAAAGAAGATATTTTTATGCAAGGAAGAAGTAACTTCTCTGAGGAAGACAAGAATACGGTCCTTGGGGATTTCAAAACCTAAGGGGGGTTAGTTGTATTACTTATGGGGCATAAGTAAAGGGAGATAAGTATTTATTTTAAAGTTCAAAAAGTGAAAACCTTATTCCTTATATTCTTTATCAAAAAGTTTTTTGTGCTTTCCAAAAAGGGCGAGATTGTTAAGTCAATAAGTTTCCATTCCTTTATGTTTTGAAAATCACAAAAAAAAATTCTTAAGGAAAATTATCTTTCTCTAAGAATTATTTTCTTAAGGAAAATTTTATTTCTCTAAGGAAATATATTTACTTAATCCTTAAATATGCTTTTATATGTTATGTTTAATGATCCTTATCCAAGTTTAATCATATTTTTCTTAAGACTGGATTTCCATAAGAATAATCATATACTTATCTAAAACCTTGGAATATTACAGTTCCTTAGATACCGAGACTTATTTTTTTTAGACTCTGATTCTATCTAATTTTAGACTATGGATTCTCTGAAAAAAAGACTCTGAATTCTCTGAAAATTAGACTCTGAATTCTCTGAAAATTAGACTCTGAATTCTCTGAAAATCAGACTCTGAATTCTCAGAAAATTAGAATCTGAATTCTCTAAAAATTAGACTTTGAATTCTACGAAAATCAGACTCTGAATTCTCTGAAAAATCAGACTCTGAACTCTTATTTTTGTATGCTATTAAATCCTCATAAATCATATTCTGAATTCATCAAAATTCACTCGGAATTTCTATTATTTTAGAATCTGATTGTTTATATTTTTAGACTCTGATTCTCAATTCCTTAAGAATCTGATTAAATATTTTTCTTACAGTTACCTCATTTCCTTAAAGTAACATTTCAGTTTATCATATCCTATTATACTTATGTTTCTTAAACATGATGTTTTTTCCTTACATTTTATTGTTTTTACACGTGGTGATTTTTTCCAAGTTTTATTACATAAAACAATGTCGTACAATCTTTTTTTAACTAATCATTGGCTGAGTGACATGTCTCTAGGTCCCTCTGAAATTCAAGAAAAAATATGACCGTTAGAGGAGGAGATGACCATTGGGATTTCTACCTATAAATACCCCAGCCATTTGAAGAGTTCAACACATGTTGATACATTGACACATTTAGATATTACATGTTGTGATGTTGTGAAGTTATTTCTAGAGATAGAGACACTCATTCCTTGTGAAAATATTGTGAACATCTATTTTAAGTTGTGAACAACTTGTTCAGCCTCCCTAGTGAGATTCCTATTGGTTGATAAATCAAGGTATTCTAGGGATAGGAAGATAGAGGTTTGGAATACCTTAAAGTTTGAGGACTTCTGAGGATAGGAAGATAGAGTTTTTGACTACCTTAAAGTTCGAGGACTTCTGGGGATAGGAAGACAGATGTTCCAACTACCTTAAAGTTCTAGGTCTTGTGGGGATAGCAAGACAAACTCTGATAATCTTATCGATAGATTACCCTGGTGTGGGTGAGATAGACTTTCTTGAAATTATAAATCAAGAGACTTTTATCCAAGGTTGTTGAATACCCTTCTCTTTGGGTTAAAATATTTCTTATACTTTTTTACTTGTCTTTGTTACAAGTTTTTATTTCTGCTTCAATTTTTTTAAAGAAAGAAAGTATAACTTTCTTATAATTTCTTATACTTGTATACTCTTATAAATAATATTATATATTCTTTAAGGTATAATCTTTCTCTAAGTAAACTTTTCTTAAGTTTATTTATCAGATCCATATTTCTGGATCCTAAGCAAGTTAGTTTCTTAGTTAATAACTAAAAAAGGTTTGTGAAACCATATTGTTTAACTTTGTTAAAAAGAGATTTTCTTAAGGATAAAAATGAAAGTTTTTTAACCTATAATTCACCCCCCCTATGGTAATTGAGCATCTACATCTATATTTTGATCTTAAAGAGCATTACTCATGTGGGATAAGAGTATGTGTTGAGTGAATATTTGATCACTATCTAAATCACAAGAAGAAAATGGTGATTGAAGATGGAAGAAGATTTCATGAGGTATCAAATGATGAAGAGTTGTCAAAAAACCTAAAGGGGGAGATTGTTGGGAAAAATACCTCAAGTAAACATTGCATCATTTTTTGGTTAATTGTTTTTTTTTAAAAAGTGGTTTTCTAAGGTCAATTGTGGAGTTCTAGAGATATTTTTGACAAACTATATTAATAAAGATCAATGATAAAGGAATGAATGATATGTAGTCATTAAAAAATATTGTATACAAGGTGGTACCATTTTCTAGTATCTTCCAAATTTTTAGGTCCAAAAATTGGATAATGGAGAAAATCATTTTTGGCAAAGGTGGTTGTGCACTAGTCTTAAGGTGGATTGTAAAGTTGCACACCAGGTATGTTTCAAGATCAGAACAACAAAATATGGCAAAGGAAAGAAGGTCATGCAAATTATGGAGCTCCATGGAAGATAAGTTTTCATGAACATGAGATTTACGCGCTCGAGGGGAGAAGTTGCACACCTTGTGCGTAGAGTCTTAAAAATTACTATAAATAGGAATCTACCCCCCCCCCCATTTATAATAAGATCAATTCTCGAAGAAAATAAGATTTATGGTCGTGAAAGTGGTGGATTCGCACACAAGTGTAGAGTTATAGAGAAGTTGCACACCAAAAGGGAGTTGTGAACCAATATTGAGTTGGGCATAAAAAGGGTGTGTCGTGCAAGAATTGAGTAGTGCATAAGTTGGTTTCCCCATGATAAAGGAGACACTTATGTTCCATGATTAAAGTAGCGTGAAAGTCACCCTGAGGTTTTGTAAAGGTTGTAATTTTCCCAATATATCTATAGTAAAGAAGCATTCATCGGTGGATGAAAGTGGGAATTCAACATATCATTTACTTACAGTGAAGGATGTATTTATTAGAGATAATAAAGGGAACTACAAGTCCATAAACTATTATTGGATCCCTTCTAAGAGTAGTGAGAGAAGGAATAGGAAGACAATGATCCTTTCTATTGATAGTGAGACAAATAAATAGAAATAGGAAGTGACCCTTGGGAATGTATTGATAATACCCTAAACATTGTAAAGGTGGTGAGCTTTGTCATAGAAGTGATATATCCCAAAAATCATTATTGGCAGTCATCCTTAGTGAATTTGTTACAATCATCACATTTCCATTGTATGTTCCTTTGATATATCCCAGTGAGTGTGAACCAAGTAAAAATATTTGTGTCCTTATGCTTGCTTAATTGCATTAATTTCAGTTTATTATCATTAGATTAAATTGTAAAGGACATGATCAATAATAACAATAAAGAGATTAAGAAGAGACCCTTATAATAAAGAGGTCAAGATCCAGTGGGGTAGGAAGAATTTTTATAATAATATTCATACCCTGATTCACCCCCTCCCCCTCCCCCTATTACGGTATATAGATCCCTTTTGGACCTAACATAAGTATTTCTTGATAAAAAATCAGCAATAGGTGCCATTAATTTTGTGTGAGTTAGAGAAAAATTTCCCTCCATGATTTTTCACTTTTATACTGCATTTAACAGTACATATTCCAACTAAAACTCTTCTTGGGGGACCCATTACTTTTAGGTGGATGTATACTATAGAATGAAATATGTGCACAATGAAATCTTATGTTCGAAACAAGAATCATCCTAAAGTTTCCATTATGAGAGGTTATCTGGATCAAGAATGTATTTCTTTATTGTTAAATGTATTTGTATAATGTGAACATAATATGTAACCAACCAATAAGAAATCAAGATTATAAGTATGATGAAATTAATACCTCATTTAAATCTCTTACCAAAATAGTAGGAATTACTAAGTCATATATATTAGCTATATTAATCCTTTAAGAGCGGGATATGGCACATCACACAATCTTGTTTAATTATGGTTTGTTCAATGACTATATCAAGTAATTAATTTTAATATTTATATTTTATCTCATAATACATAATTTCACATATTCCTTAAACTTTTATTATAATTTTATGTATGGAACATAATCAAATATTAACTACAATTCATCGATCTTTTCCTTTGAGAAGTAAATATACTTTGCATAGAAAAGAATTTATTACTTGGTTGAAATAAAATGTATGACCATTATTTTAATTAACTTATAATATATATAATCATTTAATTATATTATTCATATATATTTTAGGTATTGATTTTACCTGTTAACTATGTCTCTCAATAATTAAAAGCGTTAGATTTTGGTCCCAATTCTTTGGTTTATGAATGAAAATATTTAATAATAAATGGGTATAAATTTGTTACAATTGATCGAATAATGAATATGAGTACATGTCATGATGTCATTATGTAAACTAAAATAATGGAATATTATTCCAGTGCATCAGATAGTAGAGCTCAATATGAAAATGTGTCTTATTGTGGACTTATTGAGAAAATATTGTTATGGGATTACTACTCTCATAGTCAAGTCACTATGATGAAATATAAATAGTTTGATTCAATGACGTGACATGATACATTTATTGATGATTTTGGATTCATATTTATTGAAATGAATCACTTTCTAGCTATCAATGAACCATATATTTTGGCATAAATGGAAAAAACATGTTTTTTATATGAAATATCATCTGAGACCTGATTACAGTGTCATTATTGATTTAATGCCAAGGCATATTTTTCATAATGGTGGGTACTAAATTGACACAATTCATGCCCCCATTGGTGTTGACCAAAATGTTTTATTTTATGAATCAAATTTTCTAATTTTAAGAATTGATGTTGAACCTGAAGTGGTGGTGGGTAATATATAAAATCAACCATATATGTTCACAGTTCACTTAGTTTATCTTGACATGGGTTTCTCATGTTGTTACTACTATAATTAATTTAATTTGGTTTCAATTTGTAATGATATTCCTATCTTAGTTTTGTTTGTTCTTATTGAATTTAATTATATTTATTTCATTTCATAAAACCATGTTTAAATGAGTTTTTTTTTTAAAATTAACACATGTATAACTTAGTTTTAAATTATAGTTTCTAAAAAATGATATTATATTGTTTATATCATATTTGAGTTCTAATTTGTATACATAATTTTTAAAAATAATTTCTAAAAAAATTACAATTCATTATTATATAGATTATGAAATATATTGAAGAAATTTGAAGTAAGTGACTATTTGATAATGATCGGTGATTGCGCGAACTTGGTCTACCTGCTCTAGTTCTCTTAGTGAGTATAATAATTGTAATATTTTTCTTCTGCATTATATTTAATTTCATGTTCTTATTATTTATCAAAAAAATAGTGACAATCATCTAAACTAGATTTGACCTCTCCTCAGACTACTAGTAGGGGTTAGTAGCATGGCCAATCAAGTGAGTGTGCTACTAGATCTACACAGAGTGCTCGTCATACCCGTTCACACCTAGACCTTCTAGAAGATATCCTGTCTACCACACTTTTTCCACCTACATTTGAGCCTCTATGGATATTCCCAACTATACCTCCATCATAATCTTATTTAGGATCTGCTTCTCATACCATGTATACACTACCTCTATGGATGTTCCCACCTATACCATCATATTCTATGATGTATCCCTAGTCCTTCTATCATTATTCTACCATGTCTATGCTACCCCCATTTCCTACTCTTATCCATTTAGGATTTGATGATTGTGAACCTTCAGCTTCCGCTCCATTGCATGTAGATGACTCAGTGCAGGCATTGTAACATGTACATCCTTTAGAGGATACAAATCTAAAACAACCCACGGATCCATTAGAGCCAAATGATTATCCTGGATCATGTTTTTTTATAATTGTATCAAATTATATCACATAATTTTTTCTATTTGTACTGTGAATTAATTCAATTTTTTTTATTCAGTGGGATATTCTAATAGGAGATGTGGTCACATCCATATATGTGAAACTTGTATCTATCAAACACAAATAATGGTAGATTATAATGAAGATAATCAAATAATCAATAAAAATTCTAGGCAATGTAAAAGTTTCATGGAAACTCTAGCCAATTACAGATTTATCATTCCAGTGAAACTTGTCTCGTAGAGGAATATAGGTAATTAAATCAAGGATAATGCATGGGAGGATATATGGGTAAGAAAAAAAATTAAATTGATATATATATATAATTTTATTTATATTAATTAACATGTTTGTTACAGTGTAGGTTTAACTTTCCCAATGGTCGAGCTGCTAATGTCACATAGTTGATGGAACTTTGGGAGTTGTGAAAATCATATGAGCATTAGTTATATGTTAGTTGGAAGAGTATAATTGACTTTGAGTTAGAGGGTGTACCAATATTCAACAACTATCCAACAACATAATACTAATAAATGATCGTATATTGGAAGATCAATGAGTTTAAGGTATTCTTAATCTTTAATGGTTTGTATTGAAATTTTAATTCTTATTAATTGTATTGAATTTTTTTTATGATGCATTAAAAAACAAAAAGAACAAGGATGTTATGAAGTATATGTACACTTTGGGGCACACTACAATGTTGGGGTATGAGAGGCACCAATTACTTTTATGACCAACTGAGTTTTACTAGGCACTAATTAGGATCACATGAAGGGTGATGAACACTAAAAAAGTGGATCGGTGTTTGTATATTTTTACAAAAACCTTCCTTTTCTCTCATACTTATTCAAAATTATTCTCTGAATACACATAATGATTCATAAATGAAATAAAAACAAAACATTTGTTAATGAATTTTTACATATAAAAGGAAGGAAAAATCTCAATTATGTTTTGGTTTTTAACATGAACACACAACACCACTCTTATTATAAATAAATAATTATCGGTAAGGTTATAACCTTAAACCTATAACAAAGGCTGGCCACAACTATTTAGAATATTACAACAACAAAAAAATTATTTCTTATAAATAATTATCTTTGATGCAATCACGATCCTCCATATGGGATAGTTTTGTGTAGATCTTCTTCCTATTGTACATACTTTTGGAAAACCATTCCTCTTCCACTATTCTCACATGAGTACTCATAATCCTCTTCATAAAATTATAGAAAACAAAATAAAATCTTTTTATTTTATATTATTCCCTTTTATATTCCTTGAATCTTTTGAACATTTTTTGGATATTTTAAATATGGAAATTTATTGATTTTTATTGGAAGATGATCTTTTCATTCAAACCAATAGATATTTTTAGTTTGAATTCTCCCCAAAAACCTCTCAAAAATAGCTTCATTTATTATGAAAAACAACATAGTTTATTATTTGTAAAACACCTATAAAATAAAAAAAATTATAAAATGTGTTCATGTGTGATAGATTTTATGAAGATCAAAATTCATGATACCGAACAATAATTTAAAGGATTATTAAGTAGGTAATAGATAGACTTAATCTCATGGTATTCTACTCTAAGAATAATTCATCCGAGTTGAGAGTTATTTTGATTAATTTTTTTATAATAGATAAACAAAAAAAGTACAAGTTTTATGTGTCTTTTTTTTTAATAATTATTTCATGGAATTCAAAGAAATATCACTCAATAAAATTATTGAAATATAAATTATAGTATGTGAAAGAAGATTATTTTTTTACACAAAAAAATAGATAAGTTAAACCATATCTGAATACGGTATTCACTATTATAAAATTATAATTTTAATTGATAATTCTTCTGCTATATAATTATATATGAATCCACTTCAACATTTGAGAACCAATAACATCAAATCCATATTCCATTTTATTCATAATCTTGTAAAAAAAGTAATATTACATAAAAATATATTTTAACTAAGGATCAATGGGAAGATATATTTACTATGCCCCTGAATGAATCTATGTTTGAAAATATAAAGATAAATATTTGAATGATGGAAATATGATGTTATTTAAATTATATTTTAATATTATATGCAATAAATATTGATTAGATATATTCTTTTTCTCAATATCACACAGACTAATTGTCCACATTGGAACCTCTATAGACATCATATGAAGAACACTATTTGTATCTGCAGTCGAGAAAGCATTATAATTTAACTTGGAAGCTTTGGAAACTAGAGATATCATAAAATTGTGATTTTTTGGGTGTTCGATATAAAAATTGTGAAAACATATCAATGATGAAAGTTTTAACTCATGGGGAAGTTTTGAATTTTCTAACACTACCTACATCAACTGCACCACATACATTGTCACAAAAAAAATATGCACTAAAGAGAGGAATCAACTTAGAATAATGATAATTCTATAATAAAATCAAAGGCATGGATTCAATTTGTGTGGGTGATTGGATTATTCATATCTAAGAAACATACTGCATATATAAGAAACATAGAATACACTAGTTTTCACAACTATCTAAATAAATATTTCATACTAGGATTTCCTAGTGATGCATGCTCAAAATGAGATTCAAAGTAAACCAAATATCATGATTATATTGTACTCATGTACGTAATTTATTTAACCATTGCAATAATTCTCTAATTTTGAATGAACTATTGATAATTAGTTCAATTTTATCTCATAAAGAATCATAAAATTATGTAAAATGGTACATTTTCATTTTATTTTTTATTCTATGTATTTAAAAACTCTTTTTTAGATTATTATTTAAGTTGGAAGATCATATTTGAATGACTATTTCTTATTCTATAATTTTGTATTATAAGGATTTCATCTTGATCTAATTTGATCATCAAAACCCATTTCATGTTATTCTTGATTCTTTTACTATTATTTAACCAGATATAATTTTTTCTCTACTTAATCAAGTTGAAAATTTACACAATAGAAACATTAAAAATGTTCTTATATTTTTTATATATTTATAGGCTATAAAATCTTAAAAGTATCCTATAGTTAAACATCTCCTAGTATTTCACATCCTCTTAGAGATCTATCTCTATCCCTCTATCCATGTCTCCCCCCAATCAGTGAATCCCCTTTATCCTCATTCAATCTTCTATCATCTCCCTCAATAACAGTATTCATTCTGGATAGAACATGTGTTCCTTTCATCTATATTAAACTAAAATAATCTCATTTGTATCATTGGTTCATTTTATCTGGAATAAACTAGCCTCCTTTGGTTTTAGTTAACATCACTTCCATTAATAATATTATATTATTCTATATTCTTCTTATTTTTATGGATTTCTTCAAAAGATAAAATTTTAATTCGTTCTAGGTTGTTTTTAAATCCTATGTATCCTAAATTGGTTACTTTAAAATGATATTCTCACTATATTATCAATCTAACATATATTCCTCCTTATCCATGCTCCATATTTGAGCTTTAATTTCACTAAATAACATGTAGATTCATTCCCTTGTAGTTTAATCTAATGTGATAATACCACATAGTGACTTACCACTATAATTTAATCTAATGTGGGAAAGTGTTAACTTGATGTGAGTAGATGGTTAATCTCACATATATTCATAATTTAATTTTGTTTTTGGGTTTTTTTTATCAATTTCATATTATTAAATAATGTATTGTTATGGTAATCAAGGTCCTTTTCAATAATAAAAATTTGGCATTGAAGTCTGTGTGCCTCGAGTAAAATTGTTTTTCTCGAGTAGGAGGAAAAAAGATGGAAGTGATGTAAATTAACAAACACAAGAAAAAATGATAAGTCTTCTTATTTATATTTCAAATTTTGATACATAATTCATAATTAAATATCCTATTTATATTTTCAATAATGTTCCCTATATTCCCTCGATGATAAAGAAGATGACAAATCTAGACTAAATGATCATTTGAGATAGGTATTATGTGAGGAATATTAGGGGAGAGTCTGATGATGACCTAGAAAGTGCATTTTCCCCACTATATATGGTCCCTCGTCAAGCGTATCTCAAAGCTCTGATATCACTAAGCTTTAAAATGATCATCTAGAAGTAATTGAGGCTAAAAAATAATTATACAGGAGTGTAAAAGAGGTAAACTGGTCACGGAATAGTTCCAAAAATCAATTTCAATTTTATATCCATCACTTCCATCATAGGTTTCTAATGTTTTTTATTCATGTATGGTAACAATTTTCTCTATATATGATAAACCAAGTGATGGAAATTATGGTCTTAGTGGTAGTCGAGGTGATGACACTCCTAGTGATGAGGATGATGCTGAAGATGATGTTCCTATTACTCCAGGCAATGATGTTGATGAGGATGTTGGTGATGATATTAATGTAGATGTTGTTGATGGTGGAGATGGTGATGAGAATGTTGGTGATGGGGTAGATATTGATCCCCTCCATTTTTAGTTTATGGTAAAAAGACATGTGTGGATGGTGTTTAATGACTTAAACTAGTCGATTGTGTGGATTGTATATGTATGTTATAGTATTGAAAATGGTTTGAAAAATATTAATAATATGTTTTTTAAATGATAAATATACAATATATGTACTTCATTGAATATGTACCATGGTTTTTATTTTGTTTATAGGTTATGGTATTGATTTTTTAAAGTTTTTGGATGGGCTTCTGCTACCTACTGGAGAGAGGAATCTATACCAATGGTTCATAGAACTGTTGGTATATCTCTATACCAATGTTTTACTTTGAAACCATTAGTATACCCTATATGGGGGACTGTATAATATACCCATGGTTTTCTTAACTATTTTTTTACATCTATACCAATGATTTACTGAAAATTGTGGGTACTCAGAATTTGTTAGGGCTTATACCAACGCTTTCTATATAAACCATTGGTATATCCCTATACCAACAACTTAACACCCCACGGTTTATAAAACTGTTGGTGTAGGATATACCAATGGTTCTATGGGTTATAAAAATGATTTTAAACCATTGTTGTATGGCCATTTTTCAGCAGTGGTGACAGGGGATACATAGTCAACCAGTAACCTTTGGTGGTTGGCCTTCAGGCCATTAAAATTCTTGGCTTATGGTCCATGGGTCCTTCAGACCATGTAAGGTCCTTTGAGCCATGAATTTCATAGGATTATGTGCCTCAGGGCCTATGGTTCATGTAATGGTTACCCTATCAACCCAATTAAAAAAGGGTCTTTTTTACTAAATAAAAAAAGGGCTAAACCCCCAAAAAAAATTAAAAAAATATTTTTCTTTAAAAAAATCAAAATTTGAAATGTGTAAAATATATGTTATGAGTAACTTGTTAAATTAATATTTACATGATTATATAAACCTAATTATTATTCATATAGTGTCTCAAGATCTCTATGTAAGATCTAAGCATAAGGTATTTTCTAGTGGCAGTCACAGGTGGTGATTCCACTAGCATGGATCTTGTGGAAATTTCCATGAGTTTTAACTTTTTTCGAATACAATTTCACTCATAATATAATTGTTTTAGTTCAACTTGGGATTGGATTAAATTAAACCCCGATTAAGGTACTTACTTTACAAGCTCAAACAAATGACATTCATGAGGGAGAATTCTGCTACCCAATGTCATTTATTTCCTTCATAGACATCGTAATATGGTTACTTCCTTTTAAACCTGATAATTTAACAGTTATATTATAGTGGTCAAATTTAATAATTTTATCCTAAATTTTCATATTTTTGTATTATTTTAATTTTTAATTAAAAATAAACTATCTAACAAAATTGGTTTTAAAGTAAAAAAATATATAGTAAAATCTTGGGGTATTACATTTTCCCCTTTAAATAAATTGTGTCCTTACAATTTTAATTACTACTTACTAATGAAATAGTTAAATATTTCCTTAAGATAGACATGAATCAAGATATAATTTCAGGAGATATATCAACCTTATAAAATTAAGAAATATATCTTTTTCCTTAGAATAGGATTATCCATAATATTGAGTTTTCCTCCAATCATTTGAGATAAGATTCTATCGTTATTCAGTATCAAGACCCACATTATAAAATTTCCTTCTAAAGTGAGTTCATAGTCATCCTTGAACTGATAGACTATTATAGGTTGGTATGTAATATGATCTCCTTATTCTCAATAATTTTTTTCCTATAAGTGTAGAGAACCATTCCATTTCCAAAAATCACATTTAATTTATTTAAAGAAAGAATAATAATATTTTCACAAGGAACTTTCCCATAAACTTACATATATTCATATAGGTGATGATTTGATGTTATTAGTAATAATACAAGGAACAAATTAGTGGTTTGAACAATATTTAAATTCGACACTCATAGTTATTGAATGGATGATTAGTTTTCTTCACTCCACATCATTTTGGGAACTCATTTTAGTAGTTTTTCTTGAATAGGATTTCTCTTATTCCCTTAGTCTTAGAAATTTATGATTCCCATTATCCTTGTTAGCCCTTATATTAAGGCGTTGATTAGGGTAATTCCCAAGTTTCCTGCATTTAATACATTGAACTTGTAACGACCCAAAGTTTCATTAATGGAAATCCCTCTTGATCTAGTTAAATGTCTCTTTATATAAAATGTAAAATTCTTTGGTTTTATGTTATGAATTTTGACCGTTACTTTTATAGTCGTTGAACAGTGATCACATGATTAGTATAAATATATGGCTTTAACAAACCCAATTTACTCAGACAAAAGAAGCGATAGCCTCATCCAGTAGAATTACTCCATATGAAGCCCATTTGTCGGAGCTCGGAAAAGAGGTGGCGTCCTTGGGCTTCGATCTTGACCAAGCCCAAGCTGAGCTTCATCATTTCAAGCTCAAACAGGACCGTTTATGGGAAAAGTTAAAGTTGATAGATATTACCACTCGAGCGATGTTATCTGAGCCACCCCAAGATTCTGTCACCATCGCACACCTTACCCTTAGGTCTTATGTGTCTGTTTTAAGGGGTTATGTAACAAATCACTAGTACTATTTTAATGTACATTATTTTTGGTATATAATAATGAATATACTTTCTTGTCATTATTTACACATTGTAAATAGTTTTTAAAGTACAAATAGTGTTTTTAGTTATTATTTAATTAAGAATTATATTTTATTAAATTAAGGGATTTTTGAATTAAATAATATTTTAATAAAATATTATTATTATTATTAAATTAATTTTTATTAAATATAAATGATCTTATAATTTTATGAATGCAATTATAATTTTTATTATGGTTTGAAATCCATTTCTGTCAAAACCCGTGAATTTTCGATAAATGTCGGTTTTTATTTTAAAAGTGAAAATTAACATATTTAGAAAATTATTTAGATAAAATAAATGATATTTCTGGAATCAGGACGTCGAAATTATCCAACGGTGAATTTTTCATAATTTTCTGAGATAGTCAAATTTTTGGGTAAAAATTAAATACCGTTTAAATATATAATGTGTTTTATGACATCATAATGACCCAATAGTGATTTAATAAAATACTATAAGCTTTATTTTCAGACAATATATGTTTTAAAATTAAAATAATGTGATTTTGGGTTTGTTTGACTTATTTTACAAAGCATTAATGGACCCCTCAAGATTTATTCAACATCTTGTCTTTTTAAATTATTTTTCATGGGAGTGTGACTCACCTCCACATAAGCAACCCCATTATTTTAAGAATTTTGGACTTTGGCCTTATATAATATTTTTTTCCTCTCCCCTTTTCCAAAAACCATGGGCAAAAACCATGAGCTGATTTGTGGTTTGGATTATTTTAATGTAAGGGGTCCCAAACCTAAATAATAAAGAATTCACTCACATTTCCTTAAAAACCCACCCAAGCTCCCACTTCCTCCTCACTCAAAGCCTTTGGAGTTCGTCCAAACTCTGTCCAACTCTCTCTATAATCCTCTTAAGGTGCCCAAATCTCCCAAGAAGCCTCTCTCAAGCCTCTCTCAAGCCTTGGAAGCACACTTCCAAGTAAGGGTTTTTTCTTCCTTTCTCATTTTTGTCCAATTTTATTTAAGTTGTTTTTCCCATTTAAATTCAATTATGAATGTTGGGGTATGGTTTCGCACCTCCCTCATACTTCCCTATTTATGTTTGAATTATGGGAGACCCCTTTCTCTCTCATTTAATGCCTCCCATGTACACTCGTTACTATGCCGAAATTTTGAAAGGAACTTCTCTCTCCTCATTTACATTCAAGCAATACTTTTGTATCATGAATCTAAATTCCATTACAATTGTTGGGACATGTATCTATATGAACTCATTAATATCCATTACATGTAAATATTATGAGGAACCCCTTTCTCTCTCATCAACATTTTTTATGAATTCTTATGTCATGTCGTTACGCTGCCGAAATTGCACCGATTTTCTAAGCCAATGTCATTGTGTAGTGAATACCATTCTCATTTCTCCATCAAGGGTATTCACCTTTATTCACATTTACTTTTTGATTATAAAGTTTCATTTATGAATTCCACATTCCTTTATCATGGAATAAATGATTATGTATTATGAATCTATATTTTATGATCCATGTGGCACACTTATGCATGAAATGAAATGTTTAAGAAGGGTGCGCCCTTATAGCGTTCCAATGCATTGGGTAAAGTATAGTATTATGATACGTCATGTGTAATGAGTGTTTACTCATGCTAATTCAAGTGAAACGAGGGTTTACTCGTGCTTCATGTGCAATGATAATTTACTTATGCTTTATGTGCAATGATCCTTGGCTCATGCTAATTCCATGTTAAGTGTTGTTACCACATTTCCATGTTATGATTATCATGCTTTATCATGCCATTATGTTCCTATTTCTCTTGTGATATATTGATATGCCTATTGTATAACATGTATTTTACTCCTCGTGTATTCCATTTTTATTCCCTTACTGGGCTTTATAGCTCACCCCTTTTCTTATGCATGTCCTCAGGTTATCCCATGCAATGCTAAGTATGAGGGAATGTAGTAGTCATGTAAAGGAAGTTTTCAATAAAGATGTTGTATTTCATGTTTTAAGCTGTTATGTAATGATCCTATGCCCCAAAGACACTAGACCTCTCAATCTTCCATGTTGTATCAATTGAATAGTTTATGTAATAAATCATGTTTAAGTTTGTAATAAAAGCAGGGTTGTCATAGTTGGTATCAGAGGATAGGTTTAGTTATTTTTGGGATTAGGATTAAAAAACCCTAGTAAAACCTTAGATACAAGACTAAGTATAATAAGAACATCCCTAAGTTTTGTTAAGTACTAATTTAGTGGTTTATCAAACAAATACATCCCTGTCTGGATACGAGCAGGTAGAGGTGGCTCTGGCAAAAATGTATCCTAGGGGTAAAACCCGAAAACACCGCTTTGATCTAGACTCAAACAGGAACTGGTGCACGACAATAGGCCTTGCTTCACTCTTGGTTACGACACTCCTAGGGGATATGTTTTAATAAATTCACAAGCTTGGTATGAAACCTTATTAAGGGAATTAAAAAAATCCCCTAAGAATATATGTTATAAAGTAGATCATGAAAAGCCTAGATTGAAGCCTGTAGACTCATGAATTAAGAAAATAAAAGTTTATTTATAAGTCATCAACTTTTTTCTTTGGATTACCCTTTATGTGTTACCCCTAACATTCCTTTTATTCTAGCCAATGGCCGGTAATAGGAGGACTCGGGCTAACAATCGATGTGAAGATCAGTGTGATGACTGTACTAATGAGATGCCCAATCCAATGGAAGCGGGAATCGCGAACTTTTTCACTCTTCTCTCTCATCTAAATCAAGCTTTGAATAGAAACACCATTCAAGAGTAACGTCCAAACCCCCCTAAGAAGGAACAAGTCGCTATCAAGAGCTTCATGAGACAAAGGCCTCCTACTTTTAGTGGATCATCTGATCCCACGATCGCTGAAAAATGGATCAACTCCATTGAAAATATCTTCTCCATCCTTCAATGTTCTGAACAAGAGAAGGTTCTCCTTGCATCTTATCATAAGGAGGGTGAAGCTGATCAATGGTGGACTTTGATCAAAAATACGAAGCCTGAGGAGGATATCAAGGTGTTGGAATGGAAGGATTTCCAGAAGATGTTTTTCGATAAAAATTTTACATGCACCCTATGGCTTAAGATGGAAAGGGACTTCCTTTCCCTCAAGAAAAAAGATGAAGAATCTGTTAGAGCGTACGAGGAAATCTTCACAATTCTTGCACGATATGCTTCTATCCTTTCGTTACCCCCAAATGCAAAGTTTACTGCTTCTTTGGTGGGCTGAATCCTAGCCTGTGGAAAGCATTAGCGATCCGTGACTTCGATAGCTACGAGGAAATTGTCCGATGTGCCCTCAAGGTCGAAATAGAGATCGGGTAATCACAGAGGTATCATGGGGATAAGAAGCGTAAGGTGGACTTCAATGCTGGTGGTCCTATGGATAAATCCAACAGTGCTAAGAAGATACAGCACCCCACTTTCCAAAAGTGTGGAAAGAAGCACCCTAGAAATTGCCTCAAGGGGGTGAGGAAATTCTTTAGGTGTGGAAGAGAAGGGCACCTAGCTGTTAACTGTCGGCAAGAAAGACTCGTGGCTGCGATAGATGATAGGAATGTTCCATTCAAACCTCAACGCATTTTTCATTGCTACAACTGCAAAGAACCGGGTCATTTTGTAAATCAGTTCCCTAATCCAAGGGTTTTCGGAGGCAACCAACAACCTCCAAGGCAGCAAGGAAGATCTTTTTCCATCACTTCTGCTGAAGTGAACCCTGACAATGAAGTGGTGACAGGTACACTAGTTATTCATTCAAGAATAGAGAATGTACTTTTTGATTTAGGTTATACGCATTCTTTTATATCTCGAAAGTTTAGTAGAACAATCCCAGCACCACCACAAATCATGGAAGTGAAGATGTCAGTGAGTACGGAAAATGGGGCAATCATTGCATCCCATGAATATAAGCCCTCCCCTTTTATAATATATGGATTTAATTTCCTGGAGAACCTCGTCATACTCCCTCCGGTGGAATTTGATGCAATTCTTGGCATGGATTGGCTTTCCTTATATAGAGCCAACATAAATTGTCAGGAAAGGGAAATCACACTCCATATGGAGAATCAACCCATGATTCTTTATAAGTGTAAGGAGAAAGATGAATCTCCTTTAGCTCCATCATCTTAAGAATGGATATTACTGCCCTATAAGCATTCTTATCTGGCTCAGATGATTGAGTCCAAGGAAGTAACCATCCTTGAAGAAATGCCTATTGTGAGGGAATTCACTGAAGTGTTTCCCGAGGAACTACATGGTCTTCCTCCTAGAAGAGATGTTGAATTCTCAATTGAAATTATACCAGGGGATCTACCAATATCCAAGACTCCACATAGAATGGCTATTATGGAGCTTGAAGATCTAAAGAAACAACTACAGGAGAATCTGGATAAAGGGTTTATACACCCAAGTGCTTCACCATGGGGTGCACCAGTCCTCTTCGTCAAGAAGAAGGATGGGTCAATGTGCCTTTGCATAGATTATCGTGAGCTCAAAAAAATCACGATAAAGAACAAGTATCCTCTCCCATGAATTGATGACTTGTTTGATCAGCTGTGTGGATCACAATACTTCTCCAAGGTAGATTTGCGTTCGGGATATTATCAAGTAAGGGTAAAGAAGGAAGATGTCCCCAAGACTACTTTTCGTACAAGATACGGTCACTATGAATTCATAGTAATTCCTTTCCGACTCACTAATGATCCAGAAATCTTCATGGACTTGATGAATAGAGTCTTTAGAGATTACCTTGACAAATTTTTTGTAGTCTTTATAGATGATATTCTAATATACTCTAAAACCAAGGAGGATCATGAGGAGCATTTTAGAACTTTACTAGAGACTTTGCACAAGGAGAAGCTCTATGCAAAGTACAGAAAGTGTGACTTCTGGTTGAAGGAGGTCTCATTCTTGGGCCATATCATCACAAGCAATGGGATATCTATGGAACCCTCCAAAATAGATGCAATTGAGGGATGGCCGAGGCCAACATTGGTAATGGATATCGGTAGTTTTTTGGGGTTAGGTGGATATTATCGACGATTTGTGAGAAATTTCTCACAATTGTCCAACCCTCTTACAAATCTAACTCAAAAGGGAGTAAAGTTTTCTTGGAGTGATGAATGTGAAGAAAGCTTCAAGTAGTTGAAAAGGAGGCTTATCATTGTGCCTGTGCTCACTTTACCCACAAGCGGGGAAATTTTTGTGGTATTCAGTGATGCTTCGAAGAAGGGCTTAGGTTGTGTGCTGATGCAGAATGATAAAATGATATCCTATGGCTCAAGGCAGTTGAAAATACATGAGAGAAACTATCCAACACATGATCTAGAGTTGGCAGCGGTGATCTTTTCCTTGAAAATCTGGCTGCATTATCTCTATGGGGAGAAATGTGAGATATATACTGACCATAAGAGTCTTAAATATATATTCACACAGAAAGAGCTTAATATGTTCCAGATAAGATGGATAGAGCTCATCAAGGATTATGACTGTTCAATAAATTACCAACCTGGGAAAGCAAACAAGGTGGAAGATGCCCTAAGTAGAAAGGACCTAGTGATTCTATCAATGATGAGAATTGAGAAGGATCCAATCTTCTTATACTTGATGAAGATGGACATGGGAATCATAAAGAAGGGAACATCATTAATCCTTTCAAAAATGATTTCTCAACCGTCTCTTTTGGAAAGGTTAAAGGATGCTCAAAAGAATGATGTGGGAATTCAAGAAAAAGTAAAAGCTATCGAAAAAGGGAAATCCTCAGAGTTTAATGTTAATGAAGAAGTAATTGTGCGATTTGGGAAAAGATTATGTGTTCCATCAAGTCCGGAGCTGAAGAAGGAACTTTTGGATGATGCACATAGTTAAAATTTCTCTATTAACCCAGGGAGCACAAAGATGTATCGAGATCTCCAAGAAAACTTTTGGTGGGATAATATGAAAAAGGAGATCGCTGAATATACATCAAAGTGCCTGGTGTGCCAGCAAGTGAAGGCAAAGAGGCAGAAGTCTAAGGGGATGATGAAACCATTTCCCATACTAGAATGGAAATGGGAGAACATCACCATGGACTTTGTCACTGGACTTCCGAGGACATCCAAAGGCAACAATACAATCAGGGTTGTGGTGGATCGTCTTACAAAGACTGCACACTTCATTTCTATTCGGGAGGATTTCTCATTGGATCAACTAGCATGGATATATATCAGGGAAGTGGTAAGGCTACATGGAGTGCCACTATCTATTGTGTCTGACCGAGATTCAAGATTCACCTCTATGTTTTGGAAGAGTCTTCAACATGCTCTGAATACTGAACTGAACTTTAGTACGGCCTATCATCCTTAAACTGATGGCCAATCTGAGCGGACTATCCAAACACTTGAGGACATGTTGAGAGTGTGCTCAATGGACTTTAAAGGAGGATGGGATCAACATATTCCTCTGGTTGAGTTCTCTTATAATAACAGTTTCCACTCGAGCATCCAAATGGCACCTTATAAAGCCCTGTATGGGAAAAGGTGCAGAATGCTAGCATGTTGGGATGAGGTCGGTGAACGTAAGCTGCTTGGACCAGAAATGGTCGAGGAAATGGTGGAGAATGTGAAAACTATTCAGCAGCATATCAAGGAAGCTCAGAGTCAACAGAAGAGTTATACAGATAATCATTGACGAGACCTTGAGTTTAAAGTTGGAGACATGGTTTTTCTACGCATATCTCCATGGAAGAAGGTCATGAGGTTTGGAAAGAAAGGGAAGTTAATTCCAAGGTACATCGGCCCCTTCGAGATTCTTGATCGTGTCGGGGCTGTGGCTTATCGACTAGCACTTCCACCTACCATGGCCAAAGTACATGATGTCTTTCATGTATCCCTCTTAAGGAAGTACATATCGGACCCTTCACATGTACTCTCTTCTGATGTGGTACAGTTGGAGGATGATATTTCTTATGAGGAGCAACCGGTGAAGATCTTATATCATAGAGAAAAAGTTCTACGAAATAAGACAATGCCCCTCGTCAAGGTGTTGTGGCAAAACCACAAGTTTGAAGAAGTGACTTGGGAATCGAAGGAAATAATGAAGCTGAGTTACCCACATCTGTTTTAGTGTGGGAAAAGGAAATTTTGAGGGAAAAATTTATTAAGGGTGGAATATTATAACGACCCAAATTTTCATTAATGGAAATCCCTCTTGATCTAATTAAATGTATCTTTATATAAAATGTTTATATAAAATTTCAACTTCTTTGGTTTTATGTTATGAATTGTGATTGTTACTTTTATAGTCGTTGAACAGTGATCACATGATTAGTATAAATATAAGGCTTTAACAAACCCAATTTACTCAGACAAAAGAAGCGATGGCCTCATCCAGTAGAATTGCTCCATACGAAGCCCATTTGTCAGAGCTCGGAAAAGAGGTGGCATCCTTGGGATTCTCTCTTGACCAAGCCCAAGCTGAGCTTCATCATGTAAAGCTCGAACGGGACCGTCTATGGGAAAAGTGGAAGTTGATAGAGATTACCACTCGAGAGATGTTATCTGAGCCACCCCAAGAGTCTGTCACCATCGCACACCTTACCCTTAGGTCTTATGCAGCTGTTTTAAGGGGTTATGTAACAAATCTCTAGTACTATGTTCATGTACATTGTTTTTTGTATATAATAATGAATATACTTTCTTGTCATTATTGACACATTGTAAATAGTTTTTAAAGTACAAATAGTGTTTTTAGTTATTATTTAATTAAGAATTCTATTTTATTAAATTAAGGTATTTTTGAATTAAATAATATTTTAATAAAATATTATTATTATTATTAAATTAATTTTTATTAAATATAAATGATCTTATAATTTTATGAATGTAATTATAATTTTTATTAAGGTTTGAAAGCCATTTCTGTCAAAACCCGTGAATTTTTGATAAATGTC
Source organism: Viscum album (assembly GCA_963277665.1). Taxonomy (NCBI): domain Eukaryota; kingdom Viridiplantae; phylum Streptophyta; class Magnoliopsida; order Santalales; family Viscaceae; genus Viscum; species Viscum album. Next base: position 100,403,547 of record OY728151.1, on the reverse strand, counting down.
GGTTTTTATTTTAAAAGTGAAAATTAACATATTTAGAAAATTATTTAGATAAAATAAATGATATTTCTAGAATCAGGATGTCGAAATTATCCAACGGTGAATTTTTCATAATTTTCTGAGACAGTCAAATTTTTGGGTAAAAATTAAATATAGTTTAAATATATAATGTGTTTTATGACATCATAATGAACCAATAGTGATGTAATAAAATACTATAAGCTTTATTATCTACCAATATATGTTTTACCATTAAAATAATGTGATTTTCGGTTTGTTTGACTTATTTTACAAAGTATTAATGGACCCCTCAAGACTTATTCAACATCTTGTATTTTTAAATTATTTTCCATGGGAGTGTGACTCACCACATAAAAAACCCCATTATTTTAATAAGTTCGGACTTAGGCCTTATAAAATATTATTTTTCTCTCTACTTTTCCAAAAATCATGGGCCAAAACCATGATCTGATTTATGGTTTGGATTAGTTTAATGTAAGGGGTCCCAAACCTAAATAATAAAGAATTCACTCACCTTTCCTATATAAACCCACCCAAGATCCCACTTCCTCCTCACTAAAAGCCTTTGGAGTTCATCCAACATCTACCCTACTCTCTCTAGAATCCTCCAAAGGTTCCCCAATCTCCCAAGAAGCCTCTCTCAAGCCTCTCTCAAGCCTTGGAAGCACACTTCCAAGTAAGGGTTTTTTCTTCCTTTCTCATTTTTTTCCAATTTTCTTTAAGTTGTTTTTCCTTTTAAATTAAATTATGAATGTTGGGGTATGGTTTTTCACCTACCTAATACTTCCCTCGTTATGTTTTAATGATGTGAGACCCCTTTCTCTCTCATTTAATGCCTCCCATGTACACTCGTTACTATGCCAAAATTCCGAAAGGAACTTCTCTCTCCTCATTTACATTCAAGAAATAATTTCATATCATGAATCTAAATTCCATTACAATTGTTGGGAAATGTATATATATGACCTCATTACTGTCCATTACATGTAAATATGATGAGGAACCCCTTTCTCTCTCATCAACCGTTTTTATGAATTCTTATGTCACGTCGTTACACTGCCGAAATCACACTGATTTTCTAAGCCAATGTCATTGTGTAGTGAATACCATGCCCATTTCTCCATCAAGGGTATTCACCTTTATGAAAATTTACTTATTTATTATAAAGTTTCATGTATTAATTCCACATTCCTTTATCATGGAATAAATTATTATGTTTTATGATCCATGTGGCACACTTATGCATGAAATGAAATGTTTAAGAAGAGTGCGCCCTTATAGTGATCCAATGCATTGGGTAAAGTATAGTATCATGATACGTCATGTGAAATGAGTGTTGACTCATGATAATTAAAGTGCAATGATATTTTACTCGTGCTTCATGTGAAATGATAATTTACTCATGCTCCATGTGCAATGAGCCTTGGCTCATGCTAATTCCATGTTAAGTGTTGTTGCCACATTTCCATGTTATGATTATCATGCTTTATCATGCCTTTATGTTCGTGTTTCTCTTGTGATATATTGATATGCCTATTGTCTAACATGTATTCTAATCCTCATGTATTCCATGTTTATTCCCTTACTGGGCTTTATAGCTCACCCCTTTTCTTATGCATGTCCTCAGGTTATCCCATGCAATGCTAAGTACGAGGGAATGTAGTAGTCATGTAAAGGAAGTTTTCAATAAAGATGTTGTATTTCATGTTTTAAGTTGTTATGTAATGATCCTATGCCCCAAAGACACTAGACCTCTCGATCTTCCATGTTGTATCAAGTTAATAGTTTATGTAATAAATCATGTTTAAGTTTGTAATAAAAGAAGGGTTGTCATAGAACTATTAGTTGTACCTTAAGATGAACTCTTTTTTCCTTTCACCATGTCTACTAAACTCTTTATTTATTTATTGTTAATTAGTTGTTATTATAGAATCTTGCCCTAGGATCCACTTACCAATGATCTAAGATGGTTTTCTATAAGACCCTAAGTGTGCCTCTATGAATTACAGAGGCTACCGACTAGTAGTGAGGGTCTAGGGTGTGTTTGATGGGAGAATATTCCCTCATAGATCAAAGTATTCACAATGATAAATAATAAACAGTGGAAGAAAAAATGATAAATAAACAGTAGTGAAAATAAAGTAAATAAACCATGAAATATGAATAAATAACAGGAGGAAGCTAGATAATTAATGATAGATAAAAAATGATGTAGATTATGTCATACATCTATAAAAAATGTGAGTACAGGGAGGTGAGTAAACAAGCATATACTACATGCTATAAAAATATAAAAAAATGAAACTAAAAGCATCTTGAGCATAGGATCAGTCCTCTACTCCATGCTCCATTTTAAATCTATAAATCAGTAAATCATCAAAAGTCACATGCTTCCCTTTATCCATATCTATGATCATGAAATCTACCTGGGTTCCAAGGGCATCCCAAACATGGTGTGAGATAAAATCTCATTAGGTCATCACCCATGGTGTTTAGGCTTATCCATTTCATTCACTAAATAAATGATAGTGTTCCATAATAATAAATTCAAAGAAATAATTAAATAAATAATAAACACCTCGGTTTGGGTTCCTAAAAGGACACCTGACCAAATACCACCTGCTTTGGCCTAAGATAGATGTCTAAAAATAGGTACCTGTGTAAGGCATCATATGTATACAAGGGCCATCATAAATAAAGCAACTAAGGTAGTCTGACCCAAGATTGTGCTTAGGCTTGGTGATCATACTTCCATGCCATCATACAACTGAGATCATACTAATAATAAATAATTAATCACATATGAAAAGAACAATAAATCATCTATCAAATACAATTGTGGAGTCTTGAGCCCATCCAAGGCAATCAAAACAGACTCCCATGGATCACTATAGGTATCTCCTAAATAACCAATGTTATTAAGTCCATCCAAGGAAACCCTATGAAGTTCCTTGTATCACTCATGGCATGGTGACTCTGATTCTATACCAAATATCTCACATATGGGACTGGGTATCACTCGAGGCATGGCATATCCATTTTCCAATGGATCCATCCTCAGTTGTTCCCCTAGGGAACCAGTGTCACTCAAGAGTATAAGTAACCACCTGGAGATCCCGTACCTGGAAATCCAAAGTATCTCTCATGGTGCTTTAAGTAGATCCAACCAAGAATGGTGAGTCTATCCATGGAGTCCTTAAATCGGGACCCATGTTCACTCTCGGCCTATAGCAGGCAAACATAATAACCAAGCACATATCAAAAGGCATGGAATATGTGATTACATGTCATCAATAAGGCATGAAAATAACTCATGTTAATAAGATATCCAAATGATAAAATTCAATTCATTTAACATGGAATATGGCCTTAAGCATAAACATAGATCAAGGCTCTAAAGAATGATTACTAGTCAACATGAAATAAGCATAATAAATGGAATACAAGAATTATCCCAATTCATTGTTATAGCATATAATTCAAATACTCAAAATAATTTTATAAGAAATAAGCACTTTGAATTGAATAGAAATATCAAGGTATAAATCACAAGAATGAGGAATAAAATACTAAGCATGTAATAAATGGAAAATCAATGTCACAAGTCAATAAGCATAGGAATCCAACCAATTTGCCAAAATTAAAGTATAGATTAAATTTATTTAACCAGGTAGCATCCTACATGGTGGATTACAACTCAATTCTTGGTAAAAGTCGTCCATTAAGGATGGTCACACCCAAAGGGGTGTCCCAAGACAAGGTGAATACCCCAAATATGGGTTTCTCCATAAGCTAGGGTCACTACAGACATATAGAAAACATTTAATTGATTTACTAAACAAAAAAGAGGCTTTTTCAAAAGGATACAACATGTGGAACAATGGAATGTTATTTGAAAAGTGATTAAATGAGTGGGAAGGACCTATAACACCTACCTCTATGTAGTAGCTCTATACTCATCTATTATCGAGTATTGAAATGACCTAGAACGGGAGAAAATAGAGAAAGTGTCAAAAACCCTAAAAATAGAGAGAAATTCATCACATGAAAATAGAACAATAGATGGAGGAGGAACCTTGAAATAGATTGAATAAGAATTTTAATCTTACCAAGGGATTTTTATTTCTTCTGATAGAAAAGGATTTGGACATCGATAGAGGAAGATAGCTCAAACCCTTTGAAGAGGGAAAGAGGAGCTCCATGCATGAAGGGGAGAACAAAAACCCACTAAAGGAGGAAATAAAAGAATAAATATGAGGTTTAAATCATTTAAGGAGGGAAAATTGAGAATTTCACCCATAAACAATATTGCACACGGTTTGGCCACATAGTTGGCCAATTCATGCACCAATTGTGCACCAGTCACTGCTATAAAGGGTCACCTTACACTGTTAGGCTCATGTTTTATCTAACCATGTGTAAACCATTTGTTTGGGATCTATTCTAAACCTAAAATAAGTCTCACAGGCATACACCTAGGGTCTCATGGTTTTAAAAAAACTATATGGCCCCCTACACCCCAATATCTTCAATTGTATTGTTTAGGGAAACCATGCGGGTTGGGCTGCACAGTTTCTACTAACCGTATAGCTCAGCCTTTTCTTCCCTTTTTGGGGATCTGAGCTTCGAACAACCTCAGACACACCTGATACCTCCCTAACATGATTTCTCATTGATATTAGGGTCGTTTTAATGAATTAAAACCAAAAAATAATGGTATATACCTTTTAGAAAATTCAAGACATTATAACCTCACCTCTTTAAGACAACTCATCCCCAAGTTTCCCTTCTGAGGGTGGCACGACACCATATTAGAAGAGTTTAGGCCACTACTCATGTACATCATCCTCATACTCCTAAGTCTTGCCTTAAATACATCCATGCTTCCATAGCACTAGGACCAGAGGAACTGACCTACCTCGAAGAGCCTTCGTGCTATGATCAACGATACGTATCGAATACTCCTTGAAGGATGCAGCTGCCTCCAGTTCAATGTCCTCATGGTCAAAAAATGATAAGGGTTGACATGATACTATTGAAGTTGAGATATATAGAATATTTCGTGCATTTAATGGTACCTATGAGGTAATAGAAACTCATAGGCTACAGGGTCAACTCACTCCACTATCTCAAAGGGCCCAACATATTGAGTTGATAACTTTCCCTATCTCCTGATTTGTCTATGACCCAATATAGAAGATACTTGTAGAATGACCCAATGTCCCACCTCAAACTCCAAATGTCTATGGTAATGATCGATATATGACTTCTGCCTCTACTGAGATGTATTCATATGCTTCTGAATCAGTTGTACTTTCTCTGAAGTATCTTGAACAAGATAAGGACTTGGTAGAGCTGCCTCACCTACCTCAAGCCATCATATAGGTGAATAGAATGGTCTACCATATAGGTAATCATATGGATCCATATGAAACATTTCCTGGAAGTTGTTTTTGTAGGAAAACTCAACCATAGGAATTTAATTTTCCCATGAACCTCCAAAATCAAGGATATAGGCACTAAGCATATCTTATAACACTTTTATAGTCCACTCATACTACCCTTTGGTCTGAGGGTGATATGCAGTGCTCAAGAGTACCTTTGAAACTAGTTCCTTCTACAACCCTTTCTAGAACCATGACATGAAACAACTGTCTCTATCCGAGATGACAGAATGGGGAACACCATGTAGTCACACTATCTCTCAGATGTACAGTCTTCCTAGATCATTAATAGAGAAGGAATCCTAGATTGGTAGGAAGTGTGCATCCTTGGTCAACCTGTTGATGATCACTCATACTGCATCACTGCCTCAATGGGATCTTGACAAGATTTCTGTAAAATCCATTGTGATGTCATTCCATTTCCACTCAGGGATGTATAGAGTCTATAGAAGCCCAGTAGGTTACTGGTGCTCTGCCTTCACCTATTTATAGGTCGAGCACTAAGTGATAAAACATGTTACCTACCTCTTCATACCTAGACACCAATACTGACGGTGGACATCTTTGTAAATCTTGGTAAGACTAGGGTGAAATTACCATATAGAGGCATGAGATTCTCTCATAATCTATTCTCATAAATTAGAAGGTACTCATACATAGCCATAGAAGAGCAGGGTCTCACTCCCATCAACAACCCAACTAGGAGGTGAGTTCTTACCTATGACTCTCTCCCTCAAAACAAGGCCCTCATAATTGGACAGTTTCCTCATCTAGACCCACTTCATAAGGGGTTATTTCACTGCTATAACTACTATAATTGGTTTTATAGGTTATTACTAAACCTCAAGATGTATCTTAGAAAACATATCCATCATCTTCCACTCACTGTTCACCTCTTTGGTGGTCTGAGTCTGAATCTTCTGTCTCAAGGAATCAGCTACAGCATTACCTTTTCCTAGTTTGTAATCTAGTTCAATGTTGAATGATTATAGGTATTCCACCCACCTACGCTACCTCATATTCAAGTCTCATTGAGTGGATATGTATTTGAGACTTTTGTGATCCTTATAAACAAAAAACTATTTTCTCAACAAATAATTCCTCCAACAGTACAAAGTATAAACCATGAATGCTAGATCGAGGTCATGCATAGGATAGTTTTTCTCATGAGGGCTTAGCTGGCGAGATCCATATATTGAAACCTAATCACCCTACATTAGAATTTCACCCATCCTAATTCTCGAAGGATTATAGTACATAGTATAACTCCTTCTTAGATCAGGAAGAATCATAATCAGAGCTAAAGGGAGTCTTCCCTTTAACTCCTAAAAAATTATGTCACAAACTTCAGACTAGAAGAACTACACACCATTCTTATTTAAGGTCATAAGAGGCACTGATAAGCGGGAGAATTCATGGATGAATTACCTGTAATATATAGAAAGCCCCAAGAAGTTATTTATGTCAAACACGTTCTTGGGATGGTCCTAGGAAACCATTGTTCTCTCCTTCTATGGGTCAATAGATACACCTTCCTCTAATGTGATAAGACCCAAGAAGTAAACCTAATTGATCCAAAAGTTAAATTTACTGAGCTTCACATATAGATGATTCCCTATCAGTGTACTCAGAATGATCTCAAAGTGGTTTTCATGATTGTGTCTGGTGTGAGAATACACTAAGATTTCATCTAAGAATACCACCATAAAGAAATAAAGATATGGGTTGAAAACCTAATTCATTAGATCCATGAAGAATTCCAACGTGTTCATCAGACTGAATAGAATGAAAAAATATCTGTACAAGTTGTATCTTCTCTAAAATGTTGTACGTGGTATGTTTGATGGTCTCACATGCACCTAGTGATAGACTAACCTTAAATAGATCTTTTAGAAAATAGTTTCTCCCTATAGATGGTTGAAGATGTCACCTATACGAGGTAGTATATACCGATTCTTTATCATGATTTGGTTCATTCAGCAGTAATCTATAAAAAATATGAGGGTATCATCTACCTTCTTGGATAAAAGGATAGGTGAACCCCATGGTGACATGTTGGGTCTGATAAAACCCTTAGACTCTAGATCTTCAAGCTGATTCTTGATTCCTAGGGCTTTATAGGTTTTATCCTATATGGAGGGATGGGAAATGGTGTTATACCAAGAATAATATTAATAGTGAACTAAAACTCTCTCTTACGAGGTAAACTAGAGAAATATTCAAGGAAGACATCCCTAAAATGATCCATTGCTAGAGGAAACTCCACGAGATATAATACCTGCTTGCTTATAAAGAGATTAGACATTTGGTCCATCATTCCACTAAACCCAATATTCTTGAGTCTATATTGAATTTATTTGAGATCCCATTATCCCTTATGGATATATGTTCTACCCTCGGGTGATGTGAAAGACACTCTATGGTGATAGAAATCCAATTGGGCATGATAAGTCACAATTCAATCCATAATGAGAATGAAATTGAAGTTGGTCATCTCAAGGATGAAGAAACTCTAAAAGAAATGACACCCACCTATTTCAAGGGGGAACTCATGACACTGTAGTATGCCCTCATTTCTGAACCCTAATAACATGTCGAGAGACATTACACCACAGAAGTAATAAATTGTAAGACCCATACTTTCCACAACCACAACAGATATAAAGTAGTGTGATGAACCTCTATAAAAAAGGGAAGAAAATAAAGTAGAGGCTACCAGAATAATAACTCTATCTATAGATGTCCCTAGACTCTGCTCCTCAGGTGTTGGCTACATTATATAAATATTTCTGGAACCACGACCCTAAGATGTTGCCTGAATAGCCTGAGTAGATCCACTTTGTTGTCGTTGAAGCTCAATTTCCTGACTACCTCAGCAATGGCCACAAACACCTCGGCCTAATTGGCTATTGGAATACCAACTCCTAGTCTAATGTGGAGTCGTAGATCCCATACCTGATAGAGGTGTTGGTACAGATTCCCTATCACTTGATGCTGGAGGAAAATAATGGAAGAAACGCTGAAGGTGACCCATCCCGCCACACACTCAGCACTCGATTAGGTTTTTCATGCACTGAAGCTTCTTATGGATTTTCCTACCACACTTGTGAAACATTATAGATTTTTTAGTACGTGTCGCATGGCTGAAACTTTCCCACATGAACCCTTGAAATGATGTTTCTTACTTCCAGAATAACTATCACCCTATCTCAAAACTGAACCACTCTAGCCCACACTGTCAGGTTATCTCAGATTTTGTTCTGTAATTAGGGTATGGTTCACTATTTCAATAATGGTAGTAAAATGAAAGATGTTTACCTATGAGTGGACAGCATTCCCAAGAATTTCCTCAAAACACCTTGTAGTTATCAATTTGTTGTTGGTCAGATATGGAGTGAAATGCTAGATCTTGGTGAAGAGAGAATAATACTCAAGCACAGTCATAGAGCCCTATCGAAGATGAGTATGGGTGAAACTTTCTTTTCATGAGCCTACTTGATTAGAACTTCATAGTTAAGCATGATTGGCCTGTAGTAGTGATCAGGATGGGTGTCCTTCTGGGAAGTTTCTCAGGGTGTGTGTGTGTGTGAGGATAAAAAGCACTGAAATAACTTGTGTTAGCCTGTGGGGATAGTTACTAGTATGATAAGAATACCTAATGGGTAATGGTATGTGGTGTGATTGAAAGGAAGACAAGGTATTAAGGGATACCCATGGGGTCAGGTGATCAATTTCATGGACCAAGGAAGGTTGGGTCATGACAAGTGGTATCAGAGACAATACTCAGCCAGAAGTACAGAGGAACTGCCTGGGTTTGAGGTTTGGGGCCCACAATGAGGTTTTTTTGCTTTAAAGGGGTGTAGAGTATAACACACCTAGAAAAGTGAGACTTAAAATAGGCTAAATTTTACTACCCATGTCAATAGGTGAACCTTTTTTTGGGAGTCTATTGTATTAGAATTCCATAGTTAAGCATGTTTGGTATGGAGTAATGATCAGGATGGGTGACCTTTTGGAAGGTTTCCCAAGGTGTGTTTGAGTTAGTAAAAACACACTCAAAGAACTTGTATTGGCCTATGGGGATAGTATTTGGTATGATAAGAGTCCCCAGTGGGTAATAGTCTATGGTGTGCTCAAAAGGAAACTAAGGTATTACGGTAGATCCATGGGGTTATATAATTAGGTTTATGGCCCAAGGAAGGTTGGGTCATGATGGCTTTATTCCCTCCTTTACCATAGATAAAACATATTCTAATTCCTTTGAGTAATTCCTCATGGGTTCCTCTTCCCATTTTTTTACACTAAGGAAATTGAATCTTCTTTCCTTTGTTATCTTCATAACTTAAACTTCTATGTGACTCCATCCTTATCTTTTATAATGTGTTTGGAAACTCAACTAAGTCAAAAAAATTAATCATAACTCTTGATAGATGGTTTGTAATAATAACAATATTAATCACTCCATCTCAGGTCCCATTAGATTACTTATGGGTACAATCTTAGCATTGTCCATGTCATATGTTGTTAACTTGGCTCTTTAGGGATTATAATAGTAATAAACTTAAAAGGGGTTAACATGAGTGATGAATAATTAAAATCATAAGAGAATTATCATAAATTATCTTATGAAAAACTCAACTTTGAATTTATTACTCTTTAAAAACATCACATTGGATTTCATTTCAACCTAAATCACTCTCAATTAAATCTAGGTTTCTTTAGGTTGGGTTCTCTCATACTCATTAACCTAATTCCTTAACATGATAAATCTTTCACAATAGCTCATAAATATAATATGATTCACTAAATAATATCCCCCATGAGAGTCTAGCCAGGTGTGTAGTCTTAGGTTCGCCCATCATGCGTCAAGTAAAGATCAAGTTAATAATCAGTTGGCGTTTTTCAAGGTGATTAACCCTAGGGGAATCTTTGTCATAGTTGTATCCACTTACCAGTATCAAGACATGAATGTAATTGATTTGAAAACCATATCATCAAAAATTAACCAAATTTTCTAGATGGTATCCTATATGTAGACTTATCTCTAGGGTTCTCACTAATGTTCTCTTACCATAATACTAAAAAAGAACTAAAATAATCCTCAAAAATAACTAAATTAATCCACACAAATAACTAAACTAATCCTTAAAAAAATTAAACCCTTATTTGATACCAAATATAGTGACACGAGCTAAAAATATCTTTATTTTACATGATTTCTATATGATAAATATTACATCTCACAAAAAACTTATAATACAAATAATGGAAGGTTTGGTGTTTTTAAGGATTAGCTACATGAGTACCTTATTTTACAATACATGTGAAAATTTAACTATAATTGAGCCCCACTAGATTCCCTCCTAGACTTCTCATAAGTTATATTCATCTTCATAACTTAAGGAATGGAAACATAAAAAGGTTTGAGATAAAATACTCAGTAAGTTAAATCATGTAATCAAGGGTTAGATCAAAATCATATATGAAACCATGTGTAGGAGAGAAATTTATTATTAAAAATAACATAAAACAATTAGAGTTTTCCATAAGTCATTATAGAGTAACATGAAATCTCAAATGAACAAACATGTATCATGGCATAAGAGTGTAATATAATCATGGAAACATAGAATAATGGAATGAATCATAAGTTCATGAAATCATACATATGTGAAGATAGCATAGAACATGACATTGTAAGCATGAGTGAAGACTCATTACCAAGACTATTATAGTATATAGAGTCCCATAATGGATTGGGTTCACTCACCATTCCCCTAAATATAATGGATAGAGTCCCATGATGGATTTAGTTCACTACCTTTTACCTTTTATATTATCTCAAGAGATGTAAAGCTTTACCCAATGCATTGGAGGATTATATAATTCTAGGCCCACATGTCACATTATAAAAATCTTAATATTTATATGAATACATTTCAAATGAGTAAAATAAACCATGCATAAAGTATCAACATGATAAAACCCATGATAAATAAGTGGGTTTCATAATCTTATCTCAAAGAATAATTGAAGGCTATATCACAAGGATTCACAAGAGAAGTTTAAATTAAATAATTTTGGATGTTAAAATTTTAATAAAGAATCATAGGAGTTGAAAATTTAATTCTAATGTAGATAAATTCATGAGAAATTTCAAGGATAAGTAAGAATAAAAATGAACCACATAGGTGATGATTTTTGAAATGAGAAAATGATATTTTATGAAAGGAAAGGGAATATTATTTTCCTTTAAATGATAATTTAACTAGGATATTCTCCATAAAATAATGAGGGTTTCTAAAATATATTCATGGTTGAAAAAATTTTATGGAGGTGAAAATTTCCATTAAATAACAAATCAGAAAGTTCCCTTAAGTAGGGTTTAGTTAAAAGTGGTAATTTCAAAGACAAATTAAAACATGTATTATCCCCAAAAATGGTAAAGTAAACTATGTATATAAGTAAGTAAAATAAATAAAGAATATAGAAGAAATACATGTGAATATTATTGAGTAAAATTTTTAAAAATAAAGAGATCAAGTAACTCATAAGTAATGAGGGTGGTTTGGAAGATCCCTTTTAATGTTTTAAAATACCTTTGTTGAAATATGACATCATAAAATGGGATAATAAAAAATTATTTTGAAAAGTGGTGAAGAGAAATATGAATGTAAAATGATATAAAAAATAATTATGTTTCCAAATATAAATTATAACATTGGCTGGAATAAAAATATAGATAAGGTGGAGAAACAATCATTAAAATGGATGGAAAATATTCTCAACAATGATCAACTTTTTTAGAAAGAAATTCACCAGGGTGAAATATTTTAATTTAAAAAGAAATTTTTCCTAGAGAATAATATAAATTAACATGAAATAAAATATTAGGTTGGAATAAACCAACCATGGAATTAATAAGTTCATGATGAAGTATAATAACTCAAAGAATGGAGGTTTGAGTTGAAAAAAACCCTTACAGTGTTGTAATATTTTGAATTGAAAATATATAGAATGTAGAACATGAGATAGATTTTTAAATACCCTATATTTTATGAAATATATGATAAAAATAAATCTATTTCCAATATATACTCCATAAAAAATAAACAAGTGGTGAATATGAATCATATCCCAACGAAACAAAATTGAGATCAAAAAACCCTTACCTTAGGTCCTGATTTATTCCTTCGTGTACCTAATGTCCTGAATAATCAAATAAATTGTATTAAAAATTTATTAATTATTTTTTTAATCTATATTTCATTTTATAATATTTATTTATTATCATGTGTTATTCATTTAGTAAATATTTTTTTCTTATGTTGGTTACTTGTGGTGGTTCAATCAATTTATCTAAAACATTCTTGGTATATTTACCATGGTAAAATGTGTTTTAAAATAGATTCATAATATACATAATTTTATAGTTTTATTTGTTTTAGTAGTCCATTATCACAATTTTTATACATTTTCTTAGGTTTTCCCCAAAATTGACTCAAATTAAGAAAAGTGTCTCGATATGTTTATTTAAGGCATTTAAGTTCCATTATGACCGTTTATTATTGATATCACTTATAGAATGTCCAATATTATATTTAATAATATTAATAATTTCATAAATATCATTACTATACATTAAATACATATTTAAATTAATCCATGTTAGGTGGTAGTGGGAAAATTAAATACGTCATTTTTGTGGTGGTGGTGGTTTGCACATACACAAATGTCACTTTCATTTTCCATAGAATGGTAGGGGGTATAAAAATAAAATAATCATAATTTAAAAAATAATAATAATTTTTTAGTTATTATATTTTTTCATTAAATAACTCTTTTATACTAGTCATGTAATGTGGTTGTAAAAAAAATAGTACATGTTGTTCATGGAGGTGATAGTCTGCACAAATGCATGACGACATCTTCATTTTTAGAATGGTTTCTCATGGAGGTATAAAAGTGATATTCCATTAATATAATAACTTTTCATAATATTAAAATTACTTATTTTATCATAATTTCATTGATATATTGTATTTTATAGAGGAATATTAAGAATAAAAGTTTAAGGAATGATTATTACTCACATGGAGAGGTTGAACTTTCTCTAAAAAGTATTCTTGTAAATGAAGTAATTGGGATAAATTCTAGAAAATAGGTTATTATGGATGTGTAAGAGACTTATAGTATATTTAAATTGGTTATATTTTTAATAAAATTTTTAAGGGGAAGTGTAGCATTAAAATCGTGAGAATGGTCTCCTTTTATAAGTGGAGGAAAATAGCATTTTTTATAAATACCCAATCTTAATGATGCCATGAAACTATTCAAGGGTAAATGACTCCAAAAGTTAAACATAGTTGAGTGGAAATATGTTTCGATTGATAAATACTCAAACATGAATTTTCACACATGTTTTAGGAATGTTTTGATACTTTTACCATTAGTTTTTTATACATTACTATTTTGGTTTTTACCATAGTTGCTAGTTTTTTAACTAAGTAATTTGTGTTTTACTGAAAATATAAGATAAACCTATTACCAAAATTGGTTTTTATTAACATATATTTATGATCTACTTAATCTAATTAAATTTATAAATATGATAATATTAAATTTTAAATTAAAATATATAATATACAATAAACAAAATTTGTAGTAAAATGATGTTTTAACCATTAAGTGTTCCAAACCTTATATAACATTAATTACAAATTAAATAGGTGATAATATATTTATATATATATATATATTTAAATATTATATTATATTCATTTTTTGGAGTATATTAGTTTATTTTATCAAATAAAAATTACATAATGCTAAGAAAACAATTCTTTGAAAATAACAGCTTTATCATTATTGAGTAATTAACTTTAATCCATGTAATATTATTTTTATGCCTTAAAATGAAATGGGTATTATTACATAATATAAAAAATTTGATATAAAATATGAAATCCATTTTTTTAGAATTAATTTCTATAAGTGATGAAATCCATTTTTAACATAAGCGAATAAAAACAGATTTTTGAGTAAAATATTAGTTAAGTTTTTAAAATGTTAAAAATGGGTTTTATAAATTCAACATAGTATTTTTTTAATTTATTAATTTAATTATTAAATACTTATTTAATTAATTAAAAGTTTTCATAATATTATGGTTCTTTTTTATATAATGACAAAGTCATAAAATTCACAATTTTGGTAAAAAACTCTATTTTTTCAGTAATCACCTAAAATTAATTATTATATAAACAATCTAAAAAAATATCATAAGTTAATAATTTTATTATAAGTCCAAAAATTAATTTAATTTGGTCAAATTAAAATTCTAAATTTTTATATTTCAACTTTTAAATAAAAATAATAAAAATATAATGACACGTGTTTCAATCAAAAAATAACTTTTAAATTTTTTTAACCATTCTTATTATTATTTATTATTAATTACTAATTATATTGGTGTTATATTATTAATATAAATAATATAATATATTTTTTTTCTTTAAATAAATCACATAAAATTTAATTTTATAAAAAATACATTTTTTAAGAATAAAATGATCTCATTAATTGTATCAATGCATTCGTAAATAAACTATATTATTCTTTAAAAAGGGGAAATGAAAAATGTGTAACATACATGTGATAAATAACTTCTTAGATATATAGTTACAAAATTATATCATCTTAATTTCTAGTTACATAGCCTCTCAAGATCTCTATATAATATCTAAGTATAAGGTAATATCTAGTGGTAGTCACGGGTGGTGATTCTGCTAGCACGGGTCTCATGCCAATTTCAATGAGTTTGAACTTCTCTCACATATTATTTTTCTCATGCTATAAATATTGGAATTATTCTTGGTCTTGGTCTAAGAAAAACCCTAGTAAAGCTAATTCCTTTCTAATCTTAGACAAATGAACTTTATAAGGGAGACTTCTACATCCTGGTGTCATTTCTTTCCCCCTTATATTTCATGATATAGTTGCTTCCTTTTATACCTACTAATTTAATGGTTATATTATAATTCCCATATTTAATAATTTTATTTTAAATTATCACAGTTTCATTTTAGTTTGGTGTTGCATATAAAACAAGTTATTTAACACATAGGAAAAAATATAATAAAATATTAGGGTGTTATATTGACAAGAGTTTTTTGAGATCATGAGATGATATTTTGAATTTTATTAAAAAAAATTAATTTTCAACATAATGAGAAGGACATTGAAATCTTGTATATTTAATAGGAAGATATTTATTTAAATTCATTGGATCTATATGAAGTTAACTCTTGAGAAAAACTCATATAGTAATATCATTATTTATTATTTAGGATTTAATATGAGTTGATTTCATAAGCAGGTGCTAGAGATTATAGTAGATGGTTCTCAGGTTTCTAGTATAATATTTATATTCAAGGGATTCACTTGATCTCTAAGGATGGGAAAAGGTCACATAACATTAATATAATAGTGAATGAAGTTTCATTATTTTATGGGAATACTTTCATTATCAACAATTATACTAAAATTAAGATATATATTATTTCAATATTTGTGAAAGATAGTGATGGATTTCAAAAAATAATTTAGGAATAAATCCTAGGTGGAAATTAAATATGAATGAAGAATAATGCATTGAAAAAGTGTGAGAAAATCACTTGATATTATTTTCAACAAGTGTAGAATTGTTAAAGTGGTAGATAAGTAGATTAAAGGAGAATCATATGAGTGTTAAGATGTCTAAAATTTTTATATGAATTTTGAGCACATTTGGATTCCAATTAAAGTTTTAAGTAGATTAAAAAATTCTCATAGTGATCTAATGAGTACAACAGAAGCAATAATCTAGTGAAAAAAATGGAGTTTCTAACCACCTTAGATTTTGATTTGTATTTTGATCAAAACTAATGAAACATGTCCACAAATTTTAAATTTTTAATGAATTTTAATAAGGTTAATAAAAAGTGTTAAAAAAATATTTTAAGTGGTCTTTTAGTGGTTACTCAGTGGAATGTTGATATAATTTACATAAGTTAAAAATTTATCTAGGTGATTGCACTATAAATTTGTTGGGTGCCTACTAAATTTATAATGACAGTAGCAGTAGTTGGATAAATTTTCATATTACATTTATTATTTTAATAAGGAAAATAATTATAATGGACTGCCTATTTTAGTTCAAATTAAACAATGTTTAATGTTCATTATCAACATGGGGTAACCTCTAAAGTTTATTTTAATTAATTGGGTGTCCAAATATGATCCATGAATTATAGATCTAGACAAATTATTTTATTCAAATTTAGGCAAGGTTTTCCCATTTAGAGAGAAATTATGCTTGAATGAATGTTTTTTTATTATAAGCTCTTGTAATTAGAGAAAAAATAAATATAGCATGGGAAAAGCTCATGGTTTTGTGCACATTTCTAAAGTTCATTTTATGCACCCTCAAAAAAAGTTGTAATAATTTGGTTTTCTAGAAATTATGTATTTCTCATGAATAATTAAGTTATTCAACATTATTTAGCATGACAAGATTTATTTAATCACCTATAGAACCTATATAAATATGGTGTGGTTGCAAAAAAACAAGATAATGTGAGTGGTATTTGTAATGTCCTAGTTTTTTAAGAAAGTTGAATTTCCCAACCTTTTTTAGTTTTTGAGTTTGGTGAGCAGAACAACTGTTCTTTTGGGATTTGGAACCTAATTCTAAGAGTTTTATTTACCCAAATACTTTTTTTAGATGGGGTTTAAGGCCAGAAAAGTTCCTTGGGGTTTCGAATGAGTTTTGGATGTGTTAAGCCCTGGAAACTTAGTTTTGGGAATTACAGATAGAGATGAATGGTTTGGTCAACCCACACGGCCTCCTAGGAGTAACCATGAGGCCCACCTATTTCACTAGACACATTTTGTCAACCTTTGTGGGTGGGGGTTCTTGGTTGTGTGGAAACTCTATAGTTTTTTAGAGAGGGGAAATTCATGGACTCTGTATAGTTTGGAAAACCATGCACCTAGTCATGCGAGGTGTGGTTATTACATAGTGATCATTATAGGGTTAGCACACAGTTATCCAAACCATGCATCTAAATGGTGTGGGTCTTTAAAAAGTGTGAAATGATGGATTTTCCCCTCCCGCCTTATTTTATTTCTCCTCCTCCTTTCTCTTAAATTTCACACACACAGTATGGGTATCCTCCATTATTCTCCTACTCTAGGATTTGGCATCCTCTCCTCATCTAAGCTTTGATTCGAGATCCTTTGGCCTCGTTGTAAGCATTTTAGTAAGGCCTTAAATCCTCTTAATTTATTTCATTATTTATCTTTCCATATTGAATTCTAAATCTGTGTGAGATCTTTTGTCCTATTTTTAGGGTGTTTTTCTAAAGCTTTGATTTCTCACATTTAGGCTTGATTTAGAGGCCAATATTTGATGAGAAATAACCTACTAGCCTAAGGTAGGTGGTTTTTAGATTTATCCTTAATTTTATATGCATTATGGGTGAATTTTTAAATATTCTTTGAGTCTGTGACTGAGTAATACCCATAATTAATTAATCCTTACTTTTAATTTGATAAATTATTATTATGGCATATCGTTGGGTGTGCCCTAGTTTATATAAATCATCCTAATATGGGTAAGTGTCTTGAACAATTGGGCAGGAAAGGTTAGTTGTCTTATTTTAAATTAATTAATTTTTATATCATTTCATTGGTTCCATGGGAACATGACGGGCATGGCCCAAGGACTTGAGATGATATTGATCTCCTAGACTGAGGAGACATGGTCTCTAGGATAAGGGTGTGGCCTGAGATACATGGGTATTGATGATCACCAGGTTGAGGCAAATTTTTCAAAGATTTGAGGCGACAAGGTCATTAGGTTGAGGGCATGGCCCGTGGCACTTTGGATGGTATTCACCATCAGGATTTAGCAATGTGGTCATAAGGGTAAAAGGTGTCAGATGATGTGGATCAGGTATACGTTAGTGATTTTTTCTCACTATTGTTGGACAATGAATCATTGGAGTTATGTTCACATAGATAGGACTCAGTTTAGGTGGTGTTGACCACTCATGTGGGTGGAGGCCTGTGTAGATATTACAGTTTAGGGGATGGTGTTGACCATTGGTTATGTTGGATGTGTTCATCATAGAAATCCATGGTGGATGGTGATGGACCATTGAAAGATGGTGTTGAGACCATCAGTTGGGGTCTGAGGCTTTCTATTATACTTGAGGTAGATGGGCCAGGATATTGAAGGATGTATATCACCATGCCTCAGGACGTCGGGATGTTGAGCTGACGGTGGATTATTATATATTGGAAGATGGATGTAACGACCCAAACTTTTTAATAATATTTATTTCCTAAATTTGTGTGTTATTTTATTTTATACTCAACAAAACTATATCCTTTAATTAATTAAGTGAGTATAATTAAATGAGATTGTTGGGTTTCGAATGTTATATGTCCATTGGTCAATATGACCATTAAAAACTAAATTATTAACATTACAATTATTGTTTATAAATTCAAATGATATTGGTTAATTAATACAAAAAGAAGAGTCGATGGCATTATTCAGTAGACTCGGGCCATATGAATCCCATCTGTCAGAGCTTGGGAAGGAGGTAGCATCACTGGGCTTTTCTCTGGACCAAGCCCAAGCTGAACATCAACATGTAAAGCTTGAACAGAATCGCCTAAGGGAGAATTTCAAGCTGATTGAAATCACCACTCGGGCAATGTTTCCCAAGCCACCCCAAGATTCTATCACCATAGCACACCTTACACTTAGGTCCTATACAGGTGTTATAAGGGGCTATGTAACAAAGCCTTAGTTACTTTCTGTAATCCTTTTTTATAAATAAAATTTTTACTTCTTATAATGGTAAAATTTTTGAATTTCAAATGTCCAGATAAATGTAGGATGAATTTATAGAAGTTCCATATCATTGATGAATTTAGGAATAAAAGGGGTATTTTAAAATATTTTTGTATTCTTTAAATAATTAATAATGTGAATTGATTTTCAAAAAATGGTCTTCTACAGTTGTGTTCAGTAAGATATTTATAGTCTAATAAGATCAACTTAATTTTTATTGAATAGTAAAGTATGAATAGTAACATACCCGTATGAATAGTAATGAATGGTAAATTGACCAAAAAAATAGAAACTTCACCCATGAATGTATAAATACATTTTAGACATCTTAAAAGTGAAAAAATGATCATAGTTTAAGTTTTGGTATTTTTGTATGTTATAAATATTTTATTTAAAATTTTATAATTAATTTAATAATTTAAAATAGAAATTTATTTTCATAAAATTTAATCATAAATTTTTACTTTATTGTCTTATGGTTATACGATAATTTTTTGGGACCTTGATTACTTTCTTAAGGTGTTACAAAATGAGTTATAGTTTTAAAGTTGTATTTTTGGAATAAATAATGATTTTATTTAAAAATTAAATTATAAATATTTAGAAAATTATTTTCATAAAACAGAGTTCATTTTTGAATTCAAATATTCTATATTAGTTTAGAGTGAATTTTTGGGATTTTTCTGAAACAGTTGATTTTTCAGTGAATAGTAAAAATATAGTTTTGAGTTTCGGGTGCTTAATGACATCATTGATGATGTAATCATGATGTAAATAATCTGTTCGACTTTTGAATAGTAATATATGTTATGAGGTGTCCCAAGTGGCCAATACCATGGGCAAATACCATGGGAAATCTCATGGTTTTGCAAATACCACCGATGAGGTGTCCTTTGGAAATCAATAATTTATTCCCTCGCTTTTCCAATAAATACCAATCCATTCCCTCATAAATTTCATTCCAAAAATCCTCCTCAACAAAGTTCTGGTTTTTTACCTCCCAAGGAGTCCTCACAAGGTTACCTCAAGCCTCACAAGGTTCTGAACTTCAATCTTTTGAAGTTACTCTTCAAGGTAAGGGAACTTTTCACCCTCCTCTTTCAAGTAATGACTTCCTTTATGTTATATCTTATAGTTACATTTTATTATGTTGAGGATTGTTATTCTATATCTTTACTACTTTTCATTTTATTTCCAAATGATGATATACCCTTTCCACTATCATCAATTGATTTTTTGTAATTTTTAAGTGACGTCGTTAGGCAGCCGAATTTTTTGTAAAATAAACCGCATCTTCTCTTTCCTTTCAAGTTTCCTTTTCATGTGGTATGACATTCAAACATCCATACCATGTTCTTATATCCATGTTATTTTTCCTTTATACTATATTACGACTTTTCTATGACTGGTTTACCCTTGTACCCTCTCTTTTTAATGTTTTCTAAAATGATGTTATGTAGCAGTTATGCTGCATAATTTTCATCTCAAAATTCCTCTCTCTTTCTCTCAAGAAATTCTCTTGTTTTATTTATGTGAATACCCAGACCTATTTATTTTCTATGGGTGTTCATAAATACAAAAATTATATATTTTATTCTATAATTTACATACATATAACCCTCACTCCCTTTCCATGGGTTATAAATGACATAATGATCTTATTTTTTTAGAACTTTTAAAACGTCACAATTTTGAAATGAAACCCATTTCTTTTGTTCTATATGGGTTATTTAATAAATGTTTGATTATGATCTATGTGGCTCACATGAAAATAAATACATATTAAGGGTGTTCTCTGATAGCGCTCCAATTCATTGGGTAAAGAATTTAATCTCTAGAGATGACAAGTTCCATGATACCTTGGTGAATAACCTTGGTAAATTTTATGACACCTTGGGGATAAACCTTAGTGATATGTTCATGAATGTATAAATTAAATGTTTTAGCCACATATTCATGTTATGGTTCAAGTTTTTTTCATTATGAAATGACTCTACTTCCTTTGCACATGTCTTTATGTTTTTATCAAGTTCTTATTGATTTCACAAGTAAACTAATTCCCTTGTTTTCTTTTCTAGGCCTTCTGCTCACCCTTTCCTTTGATGTATGTCTCCAGGTTATGAGATGCAGTATTTATACTTAGGATGAACCTATGATGAATCCTTACAAGTGTGATAGAAGGATTATTTATGTTGTTTTCATGTATTATGTTCCTGATTTCCAAGACACTAGACTTTGTAGATCCTCTGTATGTAAAATGTAATGAAAAGTTATGTAATAAAAAGGCAGGATGCCATAATAGACATCATCATGGCTCAGGACATCAAGCTGAGAGCCGATGGTGATTTCTAAATAAAGGTCCTAGGGACCTAGGAATTCTTTTTGTTCATGTCTTTAGGACATTGGATACTTGATTGGTGGCATGATGTGTCGGTGATATATTATGGGAGGTTTCGGTGATATATTATGGGCTCTATATGAATGAATTTATTTAAGGGATTCCTAGGAACTAATCCATGGGTCCTCTCCACTAAAAATATATATATGTGTAGACATGTATTGAAATACATATATATATTTGAGTGCATGTGCTCAGAGATTTATTGGTGTTAGATGAAGAAGGTTGAATGCTCAATTATGGTCGTTGAGCATGAGTGGAGCGGGTTTTTTGTTATTATTACAAGTGTGTTGCTTCTATTTATTTACATAAGCATACACTATATAATTATGGATATAAGATAGAAACACATTGGTGGTGGCCTACTAAATTCATAATCACACCCAACATAGGCCCCTTGGGACGCGTGTAAACTTTATGTCTTTGAAATTAGGCAAGTACTGCTACAAAATAGGCCTTTAACAGCACTAAAATTATCCATTATCATCACAAAAAAAGCATTGACTACCGGAGCATGATTAAAAGCTCTTGGATTTTATCAATGATTTTAGAAGCACTGATGAATGGTAACTTTATTAGATCTATTAAATTCATTGATAAAGGGAACCTTTATAAGCGCATTTAGTAGTGCTGATAAAGGGACCCTTCATTAGCACTTCTAAAAGCATTGATCAAGGGGGAATACTTTAGCGTGATGTTTAATTTACAGCACACTATAGTAGAAAAAACAACAGCAAAAAATAGGTGAATATATATATTTTAAATGAAATAAAATTTACAAGAAAAAAACTATATTATATACATTTCAAACATTAGTTTTTACAATTACATGAGTAAGTAAAAATTATCACAAACATTCAAAAATATCAATGTTCCTTTATCTTTGGTCCCTGACCCCACTCATGTTATTGCCAAAAAGACCACCCCATCTCAATCCAAATAATGTGCTTGTGTAAAAAAAATATGTTAGTAATAATATAAATAAATTAATTAAATAGAAAGTTCCAATTTTAAACTAAAATTTGAGTCATACTAGGAACACCATGTATCGGACTGAGTTATGGTTGATTCTTGCAGGTCACACCATTTCTTGTTTTTCTTCAATCATAATATCTGTGAAAATTAACTAAATAATTATAAGATAAAAATGGTAACGAAATTAATTAAGTAATAGTAGATAGAATGATGAAAAAACAATCTAATCTTGTTTTCTCGGTTTTGGTGAAGTGATGTGTGTTTTAAACTAAAATGACACTTATAAATTGAAAACACACACTTCGATTCATATTGAACACATCGTGTGTCAGATTGATGTGCGATAAATTTCTATATGCTACAAATGACTTATGGATAATTTTTATAAAGTATAAAAACAATATGAATGTGTTTTCTTAGTTTTGATTTAGTCGACTTTTTTTACTAAAATTTCATTTTAAACTAGACACACACACTTTGAGTCATACCGATCACATCATGTGTCAATTTCACATGAGACTGATTTCTAAATGCCAAAAATGAATTATGAATTATTTTACTAAATTATCAAGACAATTTGAGCATGTTTTCTCAATTTTCATTGAGTGACTCTTTTTGAACAAAAATGTTAATTTTAAAATGATAGTGGGAACTTTGAGTCATACTTGGCACATAATGCATCATATTGAGGTGAGGATGATTTCTACATGTCACAAATGACTTATGGGTCAATTTTATAAAGTATTAAAATAATCTAAAAGTTTTTTCTTGGTTTTGACTATATCAGTTGTCTTTTTTACTAAAATTGATGTTAATTTTAAATAAAAAGTCACACTTGGAGTCATACCGGTCACACCGTGTGTTGTATTAAGGTACATCTGATTCCTACATGTCACAAATTAATTATGGATTTTTTTCCTTCAGTATCAAAACAATACAAATGTTTTTTCTCAATTTTGAGTATATCACTTGTCTTTTTTACTAAAATGTCATTTTAAACTGGAAACACGCACTTTGAGTTATACCAATCACATCATGTATTGGTTTAATGTGATACTAATTCCTACATGTCAAAAATGACTTATGAATCATTTTCCTAAATTATCAATACAATAAAAGTTTGTTTTCTTGGTTTTTACTGTGCAACACACTTTTTGAACTAAAATACAAATTTTAAACTGATAATGGACACTTTGAGTTATATCAGACACACTATGCATCATATTGAGGTGTGGATGATTCCTACATGTTAAAAATTACTTATAGATCATTTTATTTTAGTATAAAAATAATATGAATTTGTTTTCTTGGTTTTTAGTATGCCACTTATGTTTTTTACTAAAATTAATGTTGATTTTAAATAAAAAGATATGCTTGGGGTGATCTGGATGCACTATGTGTTAGATTGGGGTGAGAATGATTCTTACACATAAAAAATAACTTATTTATCATTTTACTAAAGTATCAAAACAATTAGAATGTGTTTAATTGGTTTTGAGTATGTCAATTTTGTTTTTTACTAAAATTAATGTCAATTTTAAATAAAAAGACAAAATTAGAGTCATACCGTTCACATTGTGGGTCGGATTGAGATTTTTCTGAGTCTTACACATCAAAAATAAATTATAGATCATTTTCCTAAATTATAAAAATAATCCATATGAATTTTCTTGGTTTTGAGTATGTCACTTGTCTTTTTTACTGAAATTAATGTCAATTTTAAATAAAAAGACATGCATGAAGTCATACCAGTCACACCATACATCGGATTGAGGTTTGTCTGATTATTACACATAGAAAATGAATTATGGATTATTTTAATAAATTATCAAAACAATATGAATGCTTTTTCTTGGTTTTGAATATGCCACTTGTCTTTTTTACTAAAATGTCATTTTAAACTAGAAACACGCACTTTGAGTCATATTGGTCACATCATGTGTCAGTTTAACATGAGATTGATTCATGCATGTTAAAAATGACTTATGGATAATTTTAATAAATTATTGAGACAATAAAATCACATTTTCTTGGTTTTTAATGTATGAAACACTTTTTGAACTAAAAAATCAATTTTAAACTAATAATGGAAACTTTGGGTTATAACGGGCACACCGTGCATCGTATTGAGGTGATACTGATTCATAAATGTAAAAAATGACTTATATATTGTTTTAATATAGTATCAAAACAATATAAATGAAATTTATTATTTTTTAGTATGTCACTTGTGTTTTTTACTAAAATTAATGTCAATTTTAAATAAAAAGACTTTCTTGGAGTGATATCAGGCATATCATGTGTCAAATTGAGGTGAAGTAGATTCATATATATCAAAATTGACTTATGGACCATTTTAATAAAGTATAAAAACAATCCAAATGAATTTTCTTGGTTTTGAGTGTGTTTGTTGTGTTTTACTAAAATTAATGCCAAATTTAAATAAAAAGACGCACTTAGAGTCATATCGGTCACACCATGCATCAGATTTAGGTGTGTATGATTCATACATGTCAAAAATGACTTATGAATAATTTTAATAAAGTATTAAAACAATTTGAATGTGTTTTATTAGTTTTGAGTATGTTACTTGTCTTTGTTACTAAAACTAATGTCAATTTTAAATAAAAAGACACACTTTGAGTCACACCGGTCACACCATGCATTGGATTGAGGTTAGGTTGATTCATACACATTGAAAATGAATTGTGGATAATTATATTAATTTATCAAAATAATATTAATATGTTTTATTAGTTTTGAGTATGTCACTTGTCTTTTTTACTAAAATGTCATTTTAAACTGGAAACACACAATTTGAGTCATACCAGTCACATCATTTTTTAGTTTAACATAAGTATAATTCCTACACATAAAAAATGACTTATCAATTGTTTTCATAAATTATTGAGATAATACGAGCATTTTTTCTTAGTTTTTAGTGTGTGACACACTTTTTTAACTAAAATGTTAATTTTGAACTGATAATGGACACTTTGAATTATACCAGGCACACCATGCATTATATTGAGGTACAGATGATTCCTACATGTCACAAATTACTTATAGATCATTTTCTTAAATTATCAAAGTAATATTAATTTTTTTTCTCAATTTTGAGTATGTCACTTTCCTTTTTTACTAAAATTGGTGTCAATTTTAAATAAAAAGACACACTTAGAGTCATATCAGGCACATCGTGTATCATATTGAGGTGTGGATTATTGATACACATCAAAATTTACATATAGATCTTTTTCCTAAAGTATCAGTACAATATTAATGTGTTTTTTTAGTTTTGATTATGTCACTTGTGTTTTTCACTAAAATTAATGTCAATTTTAAATAAAAAGACACACTTTGAGTAATACTAGGTAAATCGTGCATCAAATTGAGGTGAGGCTGATTATTACAAATAAAAATTAATTGTAGATTATTTTAATAAAGTATAAAAATAATAATAATGTATTTGAACAGTTTTGAGTATGTCAATAGTGTTTTTTACTAAAATTAATGTCAGTTTTAAATAAAAGACACACTTTAAGTCATATCGGTCACACCGTGTGTCGGATTGAGGTGTGGATAATTTCTATAAGTAAAAAATTACTTATGGATCATTTTACTAAAGTATCAAAATAATCTTAATGTGTTTTATAGGTTTTGAACATGCCACTTTTCTTTTTTACTAAAATCAATGTTAATTTTAAATAAAAACACATTTGGAGTCATACCAGTCACACCGTGCATCAAATTGAGGTGCAGTTGATTCCTACACATCATAAATAACTTATGAATAATTTTAATAAAGTATCATAACAATATAAATGTGTTTTATTAGTTTTGAGTATGCCACTTGCTTTTTATACTAAAATGTCATTTTAAACTGGAAACATGTACTTTGAGTCATATCAGTCACAAAATGTGTTAGTTTAACATGATACTAATTCCTAAACATCACAAATGAATTATGAATCATTTTCCAAAAATATCAAGAAAAAACAAGTGTGTTTTCATGGTTTTCAGTGTGTGACGCACTTTTTAAACTAAAATGTCAATTTTAAACTGATAACGGGCACTTTGAGTTATATCGGGAACACCATGAATCATATTTAGGTGAGGATGATTCCTATATACCATAAATGACTTATGGTTAATTTTACTAAAGTATCAAAATAATATGAATTCATTTTCTCATTTTAGAGTATGTCACTTGTCTTTTTTACTAAAATTAATGTCAATTTTAAATAAAAAGGCACACTTGGAGTCATATCGAGCACACCGTGTATCATATTATGGTGCGACTAATTCCTACATGTGAAGTGACTTATGGATAGTTTTAATAGAGTATCAAAATAATTTTAATGTGTTTTATTAGTTTTGAGTATGTTAGTTGTCTTTTTTATTAAAATTAATGTCAATTTTAAATAAAAAGACATACTTAGAGTCATACTGATGACACCGTGCATCGGATTGAGGTGTGGTTGATTCCTACATGTTAAAAATAACTTACGGATAATTGTACTAAAGTATAAAAACAATATGAATGTGTTTTCTTAGTTTTTAGTATGTGATGTGTGTTTTGAACTAAAATGTAAATTATAAACTAAAAACACATAGTTCGAGTCATACCGAACACATTGTGTATTGGATTGAGGTGTGGTTGATTGAGTATGTGATGTATGTTTTGATTTCAACTATCTGGAACAAGATATAAAAGAAAGAAATGTTTCATTTGGATAGAATAGGAAAACCCATGCTTCTTGAAATGCCTCATCCAAAAGCAACATGTTCTCTATTTTTTGGATTACTGGAGACAATTAAAGGAAAAATATGACTTCCTAAAAGATCTGTGAAAAAAATATTAGATAAAACTGATAAGGAAATTAACTTTAAAATAGTAGAAAAGATGTTTATAAAATTAACTAAATAATTAGTATGAATTAATTTTTTCATGATGTATGTATACATTCTTGAGCAATTTCCTTATTGTCATTATCTCAATTGTATCCTCAAAGTCTAATCTCTCATGAGCATGAGCAGCTTCAAACAAACCACCCCAAATAGAGAAAAATAATACACCTATATAAAAATCAATTATTATGTTAGTAATACTATAAAGAAATAAATTAAACATAAATATGAAACAATACATAAATAAAATTTCAATTTTAAACTGAAACTGAAAAATTTGATTCATAACGGGTACATTGTGTATTAGTTTGAGGTATGGTTTATTCCACTATGACTTTTTATCCTATAGTGCATTCAAAATTCTAGGTCATCTAGCAATATTGCAGTTTGATAACCCAAAATTTTAAATGAAATGGATAATAAAAAGAAAATTACAACATCATGAATGCATCATCCTTATTGAGTGCATGATCATAGTATAAAAGTGAATCATCCTTTTTTATGAATTAATTTCTTCATTATCTCTATGAAAATTAAAAAAATAAGTATTAGATAAAAATGATGATGAAATTAACTAGAAAAAAAGTAGATAAATGGTGATAAAATCAACTAAAAGGAAATTCTTTCTAGTTATATATCATTAAACTATAATATAATTATTCTTGATCATATAAAACTAAAATAAAATAAATTTATTCAATATTACATGACCCTAAAAGAAAATAAATTGGACCATCTAATATGAAAATAAACTTCATTCACTGGTCTTTACCACATGACCTTAAACTATATGAAATACCATCCTCTATAGATGATGATTACCTATATAATGTTTCTTTATTAAATTCTCTAATCAATAAATATCATCATAAAGGATTGTTTTTTCAAACTAAATTTTCTACATTAAAATATTTTTTTCCTTCATCACATATTAAAATTATAACACTCATTTTTCAAAGATAATTATCATTCCCAATCCCATTATTTTAAACTATGATTCCAAACTATAACATTTTCAATTTACCCACTATGGATACATATGAGATGTTTTAGAATCTCAATCCCAACAACATTATATATTTAACCATTTTAAAATAACATAACATTCACAAATTAAAAAAATACCATAATAACTTTTTTTCTTTTGGGTTGGTGTAAAACTCATATATAAACATTTTCCTTCTTATCTACTATAAAAAAAGAATAACACATTATGAATTCCTATATTATACTAAACATTATTGTATCCATTTATTTATTCCTATAAAATATTAACCATTAGTGTAAACCTATTATCATTCATTGATTGAACTAAAATAAATATTTACATTTGATTTTTTATTGAATATAATAAAATCTATCTTTCCCTTATCATAGAGATTAAAAACTCCATGATAAACCATTTATCTTCTTTGATGTAAAAAAATCAGTGTGACCCATTATGTATTTTCAGAAGACACTAAACTCCATTATAAATTATTTACACCTTTTGAAAATATTAAACATCAGTATATCCCTTTATATCATCCAAATGGAACTATAATCTAGCGCATCCATTAAGTCTTCATGGATTATGCTATAGATTAGTATATACTTTTCAATATTCTGGGAGATGATAAACTCTAACATAACATCATCATTATTTGTTCATCAAAATGGGAAAATCCATATTCTCGTGTATTTTTATTGAAAATGATGATGAGTTTTTTATTAATGATCCTGTAAACATTTATCATTTTATATAATGAATTTGCACATGAATATTAGTGACGAACCAGTGGACACATTTTTTGAAGATGATCCAGTGAACAAGTATCTATATACATAATAAGGATAGGTTAAAAACCTCTACTCATATAACAATTGTGAGATTATATGTAATATAATAGTGGGATGATTTAATTTCACATCATGTGCATTCAAAAGAATTAGTTTTAGCTAATTAATTTCACTAATTTAAACTTGAAGTGTTAATTTAATGGATTTCACAAGAATTTTTATATTATATCATGCATCTAATTAATGTTCGAATAGCCCAAATAACTTTACCACCCACCAAAGTGAAACCACTATATTGTTCTTTTATTATATTATTTACCACCACCCATTATGGAACCCTAGAGAGGTAATTTGTCTAATTTTATTCTAAAAATGATAATGATAATAACTAAAAAAGTAGATAAAATGATGAGAAAATTAATTAAATAAGTAATAGGAAGTCACATCTTCATGATTCCTGTATAAATTCTAATGCCATGTTTTATGCTCATTTCTAAAAAAAATTATTTCCTCCATTATACTTCTCCTTGAGAAACAGATCAAAAATAATATATAATCATTTTTATATTAGTGCTTGACACCCCAAATATATTTTTAAGGCCATATCTCGTACTAGATCAAAAATATAGCAGGTAATCACCTAAATTTATTGTCATAATACATTTTGACACCATGTGCACTACCCACTCATATCTAAACAAATTTACTTCTTCTTTTGAGTTTTAAGGCTATTTAAAATCTTGGTATTACTGAGAAAATATAGAGAAATAAATTATTAATAAATATTTTTAATGAAATTGTAATTACCTTTGTAAATTACCTATTCATGGATGTTGTTATTTTCATGGTTTATGATCTCTCTCATAAATTTGAAAACATAATATCCATAATCATTGACATTATCTTTCTTCATACACTGCACAAACATTAGTAAAAATAAGTAAATTTTTTTTAAATATGTTTTGATAGTTAAAAATTTATTTATATACCTTAATTTGTTTCTATTTGTAGCAATCCACAGGCTTTTTATGTTCAGTAATCGACTTTATGCCATGATTTAGAATATATTTATTGATCTCCCTATCATAACAAAATTCTTGTTAAAACATGTACTAAAACATATAATCTGAAGTTTATCTATAAAATTTTGATTTTAGTGTATTAAAAATTCACAATACACATCATGTGTGGTTGGTTTGTTGGATATCCATGCATTGGATCTAAAAAATAAATATTTGGGGTATCAATATTGAGTGTGATCAGCATTCAGTGCTTCCTAAAAAAACAAAAACAAATAAGTAATAAAAAAATAAAAAATATATTTATGAGATTAGATTTTATAGTTTTACCTATACATTGTAGGCATCAAAAAGAGTTTATCGCCTATTATTTTTTCCTAAAACACATTGTTTAGATCATTTTTTTTTCTTATCAATTTCTTCCTTCCCCAAAGAAGTTTTTGGAATATAAATGATACATGGATTAATGAATCCAAATCATGTTTCTCACAATTTTTCCTTTATATAGTATTAATATAAACGCCTATAGAAAATATGAATAGTTATTAACTTTAATGAACATATTATATCATTTTTTGGATAGAAGTATTATTAAAATGTACCTTACGTATGTATTCACAGCTAATACTCCTAGTCAATCAAACATGAGAATCTCATTTATACTCTTGAGATAAACTATGTCTATAATGAAAGTTGCATTATATTTATTCTTCATATGTAATGTAAGACCTATTTCCATATTTAAATGTGGTATATATATGAATTTGTAATTATAATAAATATTGTTGTGGAACTAGAGGGGAGAAGTTACTTCTGAAAGGTCCTTCTGATTTCTTGGTCAATTCGCCAGATTATCTTGATTTGACCTTCTGTTTCCCCATTACTTTATCTATCTGTAATACCATACCTCACTTCAGAACTTTTTAATCAATTTTTATAATTTTTCATTTGAAAAAATTTGTTAAATACATACCTTATGTATCTTTATAAGATTATATGTTCACGCTATAAAATTTCCAATAGAATCATTGACCATTGTAATATCTGGATCATCAAGTGGAATAGGAAACTCAATGGTTGGATCCTAAGCTACCTCAATCACCACTCTCATGTGATATTTTTAGAGTACCTTATTTTATATCTTGTCTCCTATGATATTATACATTATACCCCTTGCAATAAGTTGTTGTGTGGGTGTTGATAGATAGAAATCACATACAAATTTACCCTGTAGAATTTTAGTAATATAAAGTTATCAGAAGTTGTTTGATTCACATTTAGGAGAAAGAATAATGAAAAAATTTATTAACTCAATTAAGGCATACAGTTGAGGGGAATGACTAGCCTCAAAGTTATCAAGGTCATTTGGTTCTTCATGTGTGGGTGTTTATTCCACTACCGTTTTTCTTTGATCATTTCTTATATATTAGTCTACCAAACTAGACTAGACAATAATATATTGAAAAGAATCTATTTGTGCCAATAATAATTTAATCATATTATATCTATTTTCTTATGGTTTTGTATTCTCAAAATATGTTCAAGAAGACACTCCAAAACCTACTCCTCTAACTCGATCATATTGTTACGGTTGCTTCAAAACTATTGAAAGTAGTTTTTCTTATAATACGGTCACTATCAATTCTTGTGCCTAAACCATATAAAAAACATATGAACATAAATATATATTTTTATTTAATAATGTTATAAAACATAACTAATTACTATTATTTCATACTAACACATGTTTCCCATACTGCTTTTCTGTTTTTATCAACTAGTTTACCCTCTTTATTTACACGAGCCTCCTTTTATAGAACATGACGTGAGATAGAAGTGGCTTTGGATTTTGATTCATCAATATGCATATAAAAAAGGAACATATGTTGTTTCATATCACATAAAAATTTTATTGTTTATTTAAAATATGTACCAATTTCTTTTATAGTGAAGCATACCTCATCATTGCTTTGTGATATAGGTACATTGGTTTTAATGCACATTATTTATTTTCATAACTCTTTTTTTGTTTCATAAATTAACAATTTTGAATCAAATTATAAAAAATAAATAATATAAAATAAAGTATTATTAACTACAATGCACCTAAAATGATTTATCATCATAGTGACTAATGAAAGCATTCCATGTTTCCTTATTTATAATGTGTGCATAACTAACTGGTCAGTGGAGCTTTACTTTCCCCTTAGTATCCCTGATATGTAACTTGGTAAGAAGAGTCTAGAAGCCTCTATGGGATTTTCTAGCATCCATTAAGACATATTTCTTATGGAAATATTCAAAAATAAATTAAATATTCAAGGAATAATGAATATCCAATCAATGTTTCATTATATATTTTTTTTCTAAAATAGATAAAGTATATCATAACATTACCTTTATATCTTCCCAAAGGGTTTCCTTTATTATAGGCTGTTTTTGGAACCATGAATCCATATCAATCAGCATATTCATCCTCTTTGTGACCCCAACATAACTAATGAACATTGACTTGTTAGGGTAAATAGGTTAGTCGTGTTGATTCTATCCAACCTAAAATTTTATAACTTTACTTGTTTCCTTGATAATTTTATCCAACACTATGATATTACATCATTCTTGTTTTTTTTCATCAACATGTTGTTGAACCCCTAATAATTCTGTAGATTCAATATCAACAATTTGTTCTTCCCCGGGATTGGTAACATTACCATGTGAAGAAGACATTTTCTACATGATTATTCAAAAAAATTATTTAGATTATGTTAATATAGTAGAGAAAAAATAATATTATTAGTAAAATCATAGTATATTAAAAAAAATAACCTTATAATTGAAATATATTTCTTATTTTAATGGTTGAAGGGATTTTTCTCCTTTATCAATAATCCAAATCTTATCTTCTTGTTCCCCTCTAATGTAAAAGACATTATCTATATTAGGAACACTATGAATTGATTGTGATCTCCCAATGAAAGTTTCATCCTCAATTGAATTTTCATTTGAACCTATAATTATTTTAATCACCAGTAGGATAATCGACCAATTATTTTTCACTATATTTGAGACATAAAAAACTTACACTACTTGTGATCCCATTATTAATGGATTTTCGTTTTTCCATTTTACATTAAAATTCACCTTCATGAAGCCCATTTCATCAATATTCACTACAATCCTATTTTCAACCCATTTGCAATGGAAAATCAGCACTTGAAATTTTTTATAATCCAAATTGTATATCTATTCGATAATGCCTAAATATGACATATTCACATAAATTGGATTTCTATCCTTGGAACTAGATATGCGCACCGCTTATTCCACAATCGTAACTCCACTATTTTTCATTGTACTATAGTCATTATGTTCTTTTTTATAGAATTTATAACCATTTATTACAAAACCAATGTAAGATATAACCTTGGAATTTGGTCCCCTAGCTATCCATCATGGTTGTTAGGAAATTGAATTAGAATTTTTATATAACTCATTATAAATATGATCTCAAAACCATCCTATAAACTACTGATTATATTTATTTGATATCCATACTTTATCCCTTGATGGATTTAAATCTCAAAAAATTACTTTTTGGGATTCAACATATGGATTAAAATCATAACTGTTATGTAAAATGTAAAGGTGTGATTTCTCAAACTTTGTGGAGGTAATTGTAACAACATATCTTTCGAAAATACCTTCACCCATAAGGCATATGTTGTGATGATACTTTAGGAGATCGATGTTATCAATATATGATAGGTAATTGATACATAATTCAATAGATTTTTCAACAATATATCATTCTGTAATACAATCTTCTAGTCAACTTAGATTCTTAACATACCCTTTCAAAATCTTCATATACCATTAAATTTGGTTCATCTATCTATAATGGATAAGACCACATAGTTGAACCTCTCTAACCAAGTGAACCATCAGGTGGACCATTATATCAAATAATTATGGTGGTAAGAACATCTCTAATTCACATAATATGAATGAAACCTCCTTATTCATGATTAGAAACTTCACTGGGTCTATAACTTTACTATATATGGCTTTGAAAAAGATGCAGAGTCTAGTTAATATGTGTCATATATTTTTAGGCAGAATGCAATGTAAAGAAAAAATCATCAAATCTTGAATCAAAACATGATAGTTGTGTTATTTTAGTCATTATAACTTCAAATTATTAATTAACATGACATTATTGATATTTGATGAATATCCCTCTAGAACTTTTATATCATTAAGTAAAATAAAAAAATGCAATTTTTCTTATCTGGATAGAGTGTAAAATGCTAGAAGAAGAAAAGTATTCCTTTTACCATTAACTAGTGCCAACTCTTATCTTATCCCCATGTTAATCATGTCTAACCTAGCCTTTATTCCATGTTTTTTTCTAGGAACATTTAGTAATGTGCCAATAACATTATCAAATACATTTTTTATACATGCATGTCATCAATAAAATGTCTAACGTGTAAAAAATTCCAATATAGTAATTTTAAGAAAATTAATCTCGTTTTCCAACCTGATTTCATAAGGTTTTTTTAAAATGGTTTACTAAAAATAGTGTCAATATCTTTTACTTTATTGAATAGTTGATCACACACTAGTGGAGATTGTGTTGTACCTTGTTCGATATTCCCATCAAATTCTATCATCCAAGATCGATATTTATATCATCGAGGTAAAAATTTGTGATTTCCTAAAAACATATTCTTCTAGGATTGTTTTAACTAAATTGAGTGTGTACATTATTCACAAATGGGAAACCCCAACATTCCTTTAATTCTATAGCCTGAAAAATTCCCATAAGTAGAAAATTCATTTATCATCCCATACAACATGGTCCTCAATGTGAGTTCTTCACTTTGACGAGCATCATACATTGTAACACTTGTATCCAGTATCAATTTAAGATCTTCGATCAATGGATCCAAATAGACATCAATATCATTACCAGGTTTCTTTGGTCTAGATAAAAGTAGAGATAACATAATATATTTACACTTCATGCATAACCATGGAGGCAATTTATAATTTACTAACATGATGGGATATGTACTATGAGTATTACTTTGTACACCAAAAGTATTTATTTTATCTATATATAATTCAAGACAAAATTTTCTCATATCATTCCCAAATTTAGTATATTTGTAAAAAAAAATCTCCCACTGAAGAAAATATACTAGGTGATTTAGGTTCCCATATTTAATTCTTGTATATGTATGCCACGTAAATTGTCTCATGGTTTTATAACATTCATATAGTCTTATAAAATAAGGAATGATAGGAAATTACAATACATCTTTCAAAGGATTTTATTCATTTTTCTTGTATCGATCCACACCACACTTAGAGAATTTTATGAGTGATTCATGTTCCTAATGAATCAATATGAAATCATTTGGACAAGCATGTATTTTTTTAGAGATCATTCCCATTTAACGTAGAATTCCTTTAGCATCATATGTTTGAAATAGAAGTTCATATTATTTTGGTAGCATATCATTCAAGAGACCAAGTAGTTTTGTAAATCCGGTGTCACTCCATTCTCTATTAGCTTTCAAATTATATAACTTCAATACAGCTGACAATGTTGTATATTTAGTAAAAATACTATACAATAATCTCTTAGCATAGTTATTTAACTTCTCAAACAACTTTAGATAATCATGAAGGTCATCTTAAATTTTTATTTTTATTTCTTCCATATGATCTCCAATATCATTTACACTGGTATTTATATCAAATTATCTATAAACTGCAATATCATCCCAATCGGTGTGCACGTTCAGTTTTTTCCTATTTTTAGTCCAACATTTATAGATCTGATTTATTCCATGATAAATAAAATGTTCTTCCAACTCTTCAAGACTAATTTTTCTTTAATAACAACAATGTAAACATGGATAAAGGATTTCAGATGGGTCGTATGTATGCTATATTACAAACTTGTTGAACTCTTTAACTCCATATTCATACTCATTTTTCATAAAATTAGTGTGCATCTATTTTTAATTCATATCCATCCTATTAGGTTCATAAAATATTCATTTTTTATAAAAAATAAATAAATACACATAAGATATTCATTATCAAAGGTGAAAGTTGTAGATAAGTATAATTAAGGGAACCCAACATTTGATTATTTCAAATAATTTCAGTATGATTTGAAGGAAATGGATAATTGAATTTAAGAAAATAATTACTCCACTGTGGTAGTTGTTATCCTATAAATTCATCCAAAATGATCACTGGTACCCGATATGGATGACTACTACTCAGAGTAGTTCAAGAAACATAGGTGTATGTCCAAAATAGATGGTGGATGGGTCTCAAGAAATAAAATTCAATAATAACTATTTGAGAGATGAAGATGATGAGGATGATATTTTTCTTCTTAAATCTAAATGTTCTTGGGCTAAGATTTGGTAAATCACCAGAAAAAATTTCTAATTTTGTTTCCTAAATTTGAAAATTTTCTCAGGCACATGATGGTTTTAAAACCACACTTGAAATCTATTTTTTTTAATTCCACATGAAAATAAAACAATTTTTTTCAAAAAACTTAATGGTATATGAAGCCCCTTTTCTATAAAAACTATTAGCATTAAGTGAAAAAATTTAAAATCATATTCAAAAACCATCAACAATAAATTAAAAGTTTAAAACCATTTCCATTTAAATATGTACGCTTTAAAATGTTTAAAACTTTATAGTTTCACTTGGAAATAACTTCATGAGTTTTAAAACACCGAATCCATTTTAGTTAATTTTAAGTGAAAATCTCATTTTCTCATTTCAAAACACACTTTAACGTTTAAAAACAAGTTTCCTTTTTCAAAATTAAAATTTAAAATAGGAATGACCATAAAAAATATTAAGTAGGAAACCACCCAGCCTAAAAAAATCATGATTATTAAACTTTTTATAAATATAACATGAATAAAACATTTTTCATATGACAGGATTAAATTAACAATTTAAATCTTAACAGGATTTTCCTAGACTACCTGGCTAAATATCGAGGTTGCCATGGGCTTCTTTCAAAATTCAATCAAGGGAATATTCATTTATCAAAAAATGGTTTCATCAAATATCACACAAAAATACAAAAATCCAAGTGATTTTATTAAAATTTTCATGAATTATTATATACTCCTTTTACTTATTTTATATGAAATATGCATAATTTGTGTGAAATATTAATGTTTTAATACTAAGTATAATTTTTAATCATTTTTAGAAGTAGTCCAATTGGGTCAGTTTACTATTTTATTTATAAATCTTACCCTACTGATTCAAATTGTGTGGTTCTTGTTTTTTAGAATTTCTTATTCAATTTCTCACATATCATTAGAAGTAATAATTGGAAAATTCTTCCATTTGAAGGACCACATGGACCACACAAGAAGACCCAAATAATTTGTGATGAAACTGGACCATCCATGATGATTGAGTTACTGGTCTAAACCCCGAAGCCCAAATTTTATTAAACTCTTCCATATGTTCTATATTATCCAAATAAATCATGTATAAAAATTTTAAGGTCCAACTACAAGAAAAGGGGCCCAAATAATGACATGAAGTCCAGCCCACCATTCTGGACAAAAATTAAAATCCAGACACTATTCATTACATGTCTTCTGATATATTCATAAAATCAATCTGATATTCTTCAATGTGAAATATAAGATATAGACGGCCAACTTAGTTAAAGAAATAATTTGGATTTGATGGCATATTCCTATTTCAAAATCCATTCACATTTTGGTCATTGAAAAGGCATGGATTGAAATGGAATGTTTAACTTTGTTTAATAAAACCACCATAACTTTGGATACATAGGTCCAAATGACTCAAAATTTTGAGAGAGGTCGTAAAACATTATTATCTAAAACTTTTAAGAATGATATATCTCTAGATTCAGAATTCTGTATGTCCAAATCATCGAGACAAGTGAAGGGATAGATTGGGAATGCCAACAGTCCACTTCCTTGGCCTATAAATACATTCCCCTCCTATCCTTCAAATGGGTTGAAATTTCAGAAGAGAGGAGCATAAATTTGCATGAACAAAGCCTTGAAAAAGGCTTGGGAGGACTTTACATACTCAAGTTTTCACTTTAGAGACATTTCCTACTCTCTTTTTTCATTTACTTTTGTGTTCTTCATTATTGTAATCTTTTAAGTCTCTTTCTTTGTAATTCTATTTTAATGAAAGTTTCTTATTCAATATCTCTTATTATCATCCACCTTCTATAGTTTCATATTAATTTTATTAAAATAGTTTAAATACAGTTGAATCCCTTTCCCTTATTTTTCTTCCTCATTCAATTGAAATTCCGTTTTTAATTATCATCATTGTTCGTGTGTGTGTGTTCAATGCACCACTCTTTTCATATCTCTTTCTTTTTATTCTCTTCTTAATTTATCATCATAATAATTATAAACATATTTTTAAACACCCAAATGGATTAGTAAATCTATTATTGGGGTGATTCAAAATTTAGGGATGTTAAGTGATTGAGAGTATTTGCTCGATGAATATTCTTTAATTTAACATTGTGTATGTTGGACTTAACGTATCATGGATTAATGACTTGTTTTGTTTAACATGTGGTTTCCATGGATTATTGGAACCATAAATACACTACCATCAACAAGCTCTAATTTAGATTAGAACCCTAAGTTAAGTTAAGTATTTTATTAAAGCCTTAACACTTAGGAATTCCAATCAACGTTATCTTGTGAAGTGGGTGTTAATTTAAATGCAATATAAAGCAAAGCTCAAGGATATCACAAGCTTAACTCCCTAAAAATGAACTCACCCCAATATTTATCAATTTGTTAAATCAATCATAATCAATCAATTATTTCAATTAAGCTCTGAAAACAGACCCCCTAATCAAAATACAATCAACTAAAAACAATCGACTATTTCAAAAGTATCATTGTCGAGGATCCGACCTGAGTGTTTCTATACACATTAGCAGAGCATCAGAACTTTGACCAGTCGATAGGCGAAAATTGGAAGAAAATTTCACCAAGCTTTCACGTGCCATATAATTTATTCAATAATAAACATAAATAAGATTTTACAAATATTCATGACATTGAAAACTATTTTCTAAAATATCATGAGGTGTTAGATACAATACATGTGTGATGTCGGGCTTAGGTTTGATTTGAATTTATCTGAGTGTGATTCAAATTAGAGGTTCTCTAGTACTCGGGGTCATATACTGATGGAAGATTTGGTTTTTGTTTAGAAAGGAACCAACCATGAATTTACACCAGGTTTTGATTTTGTACATTGTTGTGGGTGTTTAGAAGATCATTTGATGATTTGGATTGTTTAGAAATTGTGACAGAGTGATGAGATAGTGCTTTAATGGGTGAAAATGAGAATTTTCAGTGAAAATTTATCCAGAGGAGGACCAAATAATGTTTTAGCACGAGATTGGGTGTGGTGAGATGGAAACCACATCACATGAGTTTTTCACATTCTATATTTATACTTGGTTTATTGTGTAAAGTTTTTAAATTCTATAATATCCAAATCATTTTCAGATCCATAAAGAAATGTAGCTATCATATGTTTGGGTTATGTTACCTCACTTTATTTTGATAAAGGAACCTGAATATTCATATGTCTTTGACCTTTTTTCAAGAAAATAAATTACTATTTGGTATATATTTATGTTCTAATATCTTGAGTAATTTTAGTAAACCTGAATTTAGTTTTAAATCATTAGTTTAAATGGTATGAATATACTTAGTTAAGTATTCCCTTTTATACCTTGTCTTGTATTACAAAAAAAAATCATTTCCTTTCACTATAACCTAAATGAATTATAAGTCAGTGAACAATACTTAAACATGATTTAGTGATTGCATCAGTGATAAGATAATTCTTGGGTTGATTAAGTGGGAAGGAACAATTTGTTATGATAAATTATTAAGTATCATCAATTTGTTTGATTTTTTAAACTAAACTAAAAAAAAATTAAATACTAAATGTGTTTGTTTTCATAATTAATTATGTATGGATTTGGTTTTATATAAATAAATTAAATAAATAGTTTGTTTTCATGAAACTGAAACCTTAGGTATTTTCATTCTTTAAAAAAATTCTAACTCATAATTTTGCATTACTAACAGGACATGTTCTTTGTATATTTTAATGATCAAAAGTGTAAAACTTTATTTTCATCAAATATGAGTTATACATGTGCATCTTAATTTTAAATGAAATATTTTCCTTAACAAAGGTTGCTACTAAATTGGGTTTTAAATGTATAAAATTTATTTAGACAGTAATCTTTGATTTTTTTCTGTTAGAACATCTTAATTGGTGCTTGAGTCGCACCTTATACCTTCTTTGGGTTATTATGACTAATCATTGGTTATGGATAATGATATGTTTAATAATTTACCTAGTTTAATACTAGGATGAATTAGTTATTTCCTATTCCATGTTTATTACCTTTTTTGTCTTGACATTAGTGAACTTTAAACTATACATACACCATGACTTATGCCTTGTGTGGATTAACATAAGGGTATTTGAAAAGTAATGATTATGCCTCATTTGGATTGAAATTTATATACTCAAATAAATTATATATTTTAACCCATTCATTCAATAAAAATTAAATATTTTTATTATTAGGATCACCACTTTAAAGGTTTAGTGGGAACCCTCATAGAAATCACCACACACAAAAGAACCAAGAAAAATAAAGCATCTTCCCAAGTGAGAATGTAATAATAACCAACAAACCATATAAACCAAAAGATAGAAAGCCTACCAGACTCAAGCACATGCATGAATATTAGTACAATGAAAGAAATAAAATTCATAGTGAATGACCAAGTAGGTATAACCAGAGCCCACCCAAGAACATGCTTAAAATTTTGGACATGAGCAATGTACAGATTTGACAACTCATTGCATAGGGATAGAGAAATGAAAAGAAAGAAACCAATTGCAGGCCTAAAATTACTAAGACCATCTCCAACCCACAGCGCTAAAATGTAGTAAAATTTTCTCTAAAATATTATAGATATAGTGAAATGATCTCCAACCGATGCGTCATTTTTATGCTATAATTTTTATATTACAAAAATAAATAGAAATTTGAACTAAAATCAGTAGGAACAAATGGAAAAATCAAAAATCAGATACCGTTGTTATAGTGAAGTTACAAATAAGTCATAGTGCTTTACCTCCACTTAAAAATAGTGTAAGGAATGGCGCCTGGTTGGAGAAAAATTCCTGCATCATTTTAGCATTTTCACACTAAAATACAGTGGGTTTGAGATAGTATAAGGAAGGAGCCCAAACCAATTTCAAGGGGATTTTTGGACTTGAGGGGAGAGATTTTTATCATCCAAGATTGTGAAATTAGTGAGAGTTGAATGAGTATTAGATAGACTAAACATAGAACCCATGATAGAACCGAGTCAAGAAAACACTATAATAATGCAAACCATGAAACTCGAACAAGAAATAACTAAGAGAGGAGGAAAAAATAGCATACCTTGGATTCAAGGCTTGATTCATTCAAGGGAAAGTCAAGGACGAGCACTGATAGTAGTGTAGTTCCATGAAAGCTTGAGAATCGTGAATGAAATCATTGTGGTTAGGGATCTTTTAAATAGATTGGGGAGGGTTTTATCAGCACTTCCAAAAAACTGCTGATAAAGATACCTTTTATCAAGTCTATTTTAGCACTCATAAAATGTATATCTTTATCACCACTAAAGAAGTGCTTATAAAAGGAGTCTTAATTAGCGCTAAAATTTTAGCGCTAATAAAGGATTTATATTTATAATTCTAAATAAAAAATTGTAAATATATTTATA
Source organism: Viscum album (assembly GCA_963277665.1). Lineage (NCBI taxonomy): Eukaryota > Viridiplantae > Streptophyta > Magnoliopsida > Santalales > Viscaceae > Viscum > Viscum album. Next base: position 100,361,209 of record OY728151.1, on the reverse strand, counting down.
AATATTTGTGTATGATTATAAATATATTTATATCATTATATATATTTATATAATTATATATATATATATTAACAATATTTACTATAATTTTACAATTATTTAAATATATAATTATTTATTTACAATTATATAAATACTTTTTTAAAATATTATATTTAAATATTTGTAGTTGTAAATATATTTGTAAATATATTTATATCATTATGTATATTTATATAATTATATATATAAATATAATATATAAATATAAATATAGTAAATATATTCATTATTTAAATATATTTATTACAATTTTATAATTATTTAAATATATAATAATTTATTAATAATTATATAAATACTTTTAAAAAAATATTTATATATTTATATCATTATATATATTTATATAATTATATATATATATAATAAATATATATATATATAAATACAAATATAAATATATTAAATATATTCATTATTTAAATAAATTTATTATAATTTTATAATTATTTAAATATATATATATATAATTATATAAATACTTTTTAAAAAAATAATATTTATTTATTTATAATTACAAATTTATAAATATAGTAAATATAGATTTATAAATATATTTATTTATAAATATTTATATGCAGAATATATTTTTAGCATTATTAATGAATATATAATCTTAAATGCATGCATGTTAAAAATGAGTGAAATTGAATAATTAAAAATGAGTAGACTTTAAAAATATTGAAAAAATGGATAAGTTTTATTAATTAAATATAAATTATTAAAAAATATGTATATATATTGAAATAAATATGAATACATGTTGAAAATATTAAAACAAAGTAAATATATATAAATAAATATTAGAAAATAATTAAATTCCAAAAAAATAATAATAATGAATAAATAATACATAACTGTGATAATATTAAAAAAAATTATCAATTAAAACATAATATATTAAATGTATCATGTTACTACATGAAATTCTAAAATTAATAACAAAATTTGAATAAATATATTATATATACTAAAGGTTGTGCATTTTTCAACCACGTGTTGATGCCACAACACTCCCCCTTACATGGCCTCCTCTCTACACTTCCTGGTTTCCTCAAAATCTCACGATACCTGATTTTTCTCCACCGCATCCACCTCCTCCACTGCCTCCACCTCAGTCTCCACCTCCGACTTCACCTCCCCCTCCGATTACGCCTCCATATCATGCACATTCGCCTCCTCCACCTGTGTCTCATCCTCCACCTCAATCTCTACCTCTGCCTCCACTTGGCCTCTCCAACTCCTCCAAAACCTTCTCCTCCAATAAATTCTCCTCTAAATTCGACTCCTCCTTTCTCTTCTCCTCCAAATATGTATCCTTATATTTTCCTTTCCTTTTTTCCCCACCCCCTCCCCCACCTATGCCTCACCTCCTCTATCTCTTTTTCCACATCCCTTCTACCTCCTTTTTCTCCCCATTACCCATATCCTCCCCTAATCTATGCATTCAATATTTGATCAGTTACCTGAAACCCTAATCGTGCATAGTCTATAGCTGATATATTCAACCTTAACAAAATATCCCTCATTGATGATTCCCTGTAAGTTTCTTCCTTATCGACATCTCATCCCTCTTTAATATCTCCTTCATCTGAATTTCCCTTTATTCTATTTATATGCAGATATATTCATCCATTATTTTTATTTTCACTATTCTAATGAAATATGATTTTCATCACGACATGTTTTCATCCATCAATACTTGCGTTCATACACCAAGTTATCAATGCTCATCGCTAAATCTAGGGATTCTATGATTTTTTATTCCTTTTCTTTGTGTTATTTCCCCAGAGGCGATTCCTTCTATGGCCAATATAGATGAGTCAAGTACCAAATTCATAATCTTATTTATTGATGTGGACCTATTCAATCACCATGTATTCCACTGGGTAATTTATTCTATCATAATGTTTAAAAAAAATCACATGATTCTAGGTTTACCATTCTATTGTGTTATTTTTTTCAGGATAGTGGAACCACTAATTTTTTTGAAACTAGAAGAGTATTTTTTATCCTCAAGGGATTTATATGAAGGAATCACTCTTTAGTTCATTATTGGGATTTTCTTCCTTCCTTGAATAATTTGATTATTAAAGATGATACATTATAATAGTATACTAATAACTTGTGTGTTTACTTTTCCATCTATAAAATCATAAATAGTGATTAAGTTTATGTTTTTATAAGAACATGATTATGAAAAATTATTGATAAAGGAAACTCAAATATAGTTGTTTTCAAGACATTATTGACATATTCTATTTCTAGACTCTATTTATTTTATATTTCTATAAAATGTTTTCATACATTTTTTATTGGATATATTCCATAAATGTGACATCTGCATATGTGTATTATTTTAAATTAGCATTCTGGTCATCTATTTTGATGATATTATCTAGAATATTCATAATTATGAAGAAATGAAATGTTGGAGGAATTATAGTAGGAGGATGCAAGTTGTTCTACAAGATCAAAGGTTATACTGCGCATGTAATTTAGATATTCTAATTTTTGTGAGTGTGTGTGTGTGTGTGTTATGAATATACTAATTTTGAATGTACTTAATATGTATCATGATATATCTATATATTCTGATATATAACCATATATATAAATTTTAAACTTATACAAAGATATTCTAATATATGTTCAGAATACATATAATCTGATATATATTTTGAATATATCTTCTAATACATACATACAAACATATATATACATTTTTCTATATACTAAATATATATTATGATATATGTATATATATATATTCATAATTTTATTGATTTCTAGAAGGATTAATGTCTTGGGTTTTCCATTTTTTCTTGGGTCAGTTCGATTGAATGTTGCACAAATTTCCTTTCTAGAGGCAGTAACTGGTTTTCTTGTATTTTAGTTTATTTCCAAGGAATCATGAAATTACTATTTTTGTTTTTTCTACTAGATAGAGGTCGACATAGCTTTCATTGTTTCATGGAGATGGTTTCAGCTAGTCTTATGACTAATAATGGTGAGTCTAGTCTAAAATTATTCAAAACCCATGTTTTGTTTCATACACAAGTCTGATTTAGATTGAAAATACATGGTTATGTTCTACCAATGACATTTATTTTTTTCACCCTTAATATATAAGTGTTTCACTTATAAGTATTATTGTATGTTGATTAACTTTGGATTGGAATTCTTTAAATATAAAGATTAGGAATCAACAAAACATTTTGACTTGCTGTTGGTGGGTTTTATTCACTCCTCTTTAGCCTCTTTGCTCCTATATTACATCTACATTCACCTAAATATCCTATAAACCTAATTGCATATCCCCCCTTTTTTGTCTATTTTAGGTAAAAAATCTTTTCAGTCCATTAATAGTGGGTTTTTATTCCATGTTCTATGATAAGGTATACTTTGTCCCATTTACCTTGTGCATAATCTGTATGAATTTCCTATATAATAATATCATATACACATATATATTTTTCTAGTTGGATTGGTAACGCTTTGTCTGTAAATATTTCAAATATTTCACTAAAACTCATGCACAAGACAATTCAGTACTACCCTTCCTCAACAGCTAGTTTTAGGTGCGTATTACGTGGGTTATAAAAGGAAAGAGATAGTAATGGTCTTTAGTACTGGATTCTAGTGTTTATGGAAAGCTCGGAACAATTCATGTTATGAAGGAGGCATTTTCTTGAGTGAGACTCTAGTAATCAGAACCAAAAATATGCTCCTAGACAAGAAAAGGCTCATGAAGAACTGGAAATAATCTCCCTCCCTTAGACCTCTTTAAGTAGATATATCTTCTGGTCACCCAGATCGTGATCTCCTTCAGGGCTATTGGGTTTGCTAGAATCCAAAAAGAACAGGACTAAAACAAAACTTTTATGGATCGTGTTCCATGGGTCTCAAGTGAAGAGGCAGTGTTCATGATTACAAGGGTAATTTCATCTTCTCTTATTCAACATTTTTTGGGATTTGTCATTATCTCAAATCTGATGCCATGGTTATGCTCACAGGTCTCTGTATATGTATACAATTTAATGTGAGTTTGAAGGTGATGGAGACAGATTCCCAAATTCTCTGCAATTCCCTAAAAAATAATTGAGATGCTTCATGGTCTATTGCATATATATTTAGAAGGTGTAGAGATATCTTGTGAAACCAAGTGGATATTCTCCACATTTGGCATGAGGGAAATAAGGTGGTGGACTTCCTTTCCTCTCTACCCAACCACAAGGAGGAAATCACATTCTATCCTGATGAGAACCATCTTCCCCCTGAGGGGGTGAATCTAGTTAGAGGGGATGCCCTCGGTCTCTATCAATTCATACCACCTTAAGGGGTGAGTTTATGTTCTCAATTTTTTGTTCTATCTTGTTTTTGTTGTTGTGTCATGTTTTTACTTGTAATAAATAAATGATGATGAGTTTTATTATTGTAAACACAATTACCAAGCTATACAATCATAATCAGTTTCCACATTCTGTATGCACTGAATGCAAAATCCTTTTTCACGTATAAGAATATCAATTTTTTATACATAGTTTTCACCAATTTCCTTGATGTCAGTTAGTGTGAAGTTACTGTATGAATTTCAGGTATGCATGTTTTATATGCACTCTCAATTTAATGTCAGACATTATGTGTCTTCTGTACATGTATGTTACGTGTATTCTATATGAACTTTCAATTTAATGTCAGTTGTTATATGTCTTCTATATGTGTATACTACATTTTTAGTTTAATGAAGATTCAATTTATCCAAAAAAATATGGCAAAAACTCCATTGAACAATGACAATTATATTCCATGGTTGTCCTATAGGTAAATCTCCCATTTAATTACTACATAATCCTCTCTAGTAACTTATATTTCTGTCAAGTCTCTTGATCTTCATCTGATGATGTGGTAGTATCATCCTCTATATTAGAACTGACACAATATTTCGATGTTAATGCTCAAATATCCAGTCTTGGATTGGATCACAAGTTGTCTTAAATGTTGAGAGAGATAAATTTTAGGAATGAAATATAGTATTTATAACCAATAAGTTCAGGTTTCATTTTAGCATAAATGACATCAACTTGCGAATCAAACCAATATTCAATACCCTCATTGAGGTTGTGAGGCAATATCTCACTCTCAAGTTCCTCTGTATAGATTTTAATCATTTCCACTTCACATTACTCAATTAAAGCCTTGATGAAGAAATCATAAATTGATTTCATTGTGCTAGTGAAGTGAGGGGAAGTTAAATCCTCCCTTATCCTCTCCAACCATAACTTCCTTTTTGTTATCATCATCCCAGATATCTAAATCTTGAGATTGAAGGATCATATAATGTGAGGCTTCCCGATTCCCCCAGCCACAGGACTCTATCATAATCTCATATATTTCACCTTTTTTCAAATCTGGTCCTGAGAGTGCCCTTCACGACAGGTGTTATATAAAATAGGATGTAATCTCTCTTTATACATAATGATATTTTCCTCTTGAGTGTGAACTCTAATGTACTGATCAAGCAGGTCAAAAGAATTATGAGTGCTTACCTAAGATTCAGTCCCAAGCAAGCTTCCCAAAGCCTAGGTTCTCAAGGTTTTCCAATATCATTTTTTCTTTTCACTGCCAAAGGTAATTTCTCAAGCTGTCGGTGGCTCTCAACAACCAGCAGTGACTCACCAGCATCTATACCATTTTGTTTCTTCTTCATCACTAAAACAACATCCTTTATAATATTTCCCTCCAAGGGAGCATTCAAAATAATTATATCTTGAATAGGATCGTACCTATCATGTGCCTATGCTGAATAATTCTCACAAGTTTTCTCTTCTTGAGAGCTTCCCTTAGAGTCATACTTCTTCAGTGGACATGAGACCTTGCCAGGATGATCAGCACCCTGAACAACTTCATCTACTGGCAATGGATTGTTGTTTCCAGCCTACTAAAAAATGAAAGTTGTAACATCTTGTCCAACATGTGTGCCAATATGACCATCATTATTATCATCAATGATCATTTCCCTACAACTTCCTTCCCCAAGAGTTGTGTTATCCTCTAATTACCCTTGAGGTAAGTACCTGTAGACCCCTCCTTAATGGATAATTGAATGATAGTGTCAGTTTTAGAGGTATTTTCTCCCATAGAATCCTTTCTCTTGCTACCTCCAAAATTTATATTAAACATTTATATATTCTTTTATAAGAATATCCTTGGATATGCTCAAGTCTTTCATGACTGGGGTTGAATCAACCAAGAATGGGAGTATTTTATACAGTATATGTATAATACATATCCTGTACCAACATATTAAATGTTATGCATTTTAATTTATGTTATTTCTATGTTTATTTATTATATACTCTATGATTTCATATATATTATACATTACATGTTTAGTGACCAAACATATTACATGTTTAGTTAGAAAAACCAACTTCAAACCAAGTCTTTTAAGAAAATAATTGCAAACCATGAATCATTTTTAAAGAATTAGTTAAATCAAAACTTTTAACCTCTATAGACTAAATCAATTGTTTAAGAACACATGTTACCATAATTGGTTAAAAATTCATTTCATTGATGTTTTTTATTCAGATTTTGTTATTATGATGTATTGTTGGTATATTTTTAACAAAACTATGGATGTATTATGATGTACTATTGGCATTGTATCACTAGCATTTTGTTGAATGTAATAAATCCTTTATGTAATGTGGTTCTTTTATTAGCATTTCTTGGTTTGATTGAGGGTTTATGGGGAGATGCAGTGGAAATGAATCCACATTTATCTTTGGTGCAAAAAAAGGAAATTTGCCTATGAGTTTTTATGATTAGTGTTTTCTAAACTTTCTTCTACATTGACTTCTGATTTTATTTGGATTTTAAATGCAATTCGATTTAATATAGATATCCTATTTTCTTAATGAATTTAAAGTTATTTTACATGTTTAGTTTTCCATTTATTTTCTTTAATTCGTTCATTCAAAACCAGAAAACCCAGTTATTATATCACATGTTCATCTCACCATAAATTCCATGTAATTGTTAAAGAAATATTTCTTACATATATAATTGAACGATACACACATTCATCTTCATTGGTTATTTTAAAATTTGGAGTATCAAGTATGTCATTACATATCCTATGCATATTTAATAGTGAAACTATATCCCAGATTATACTGTTTACCTCTAATTGTATGAACACTTTAATTTTTCATTTTATTCACTCTATGATCTTTCACTTATAAGTTGCCCAACATGTTCATTGCAGAAACATTTATAAAATGATTTTTATTAAAAATTTATTACTGAAATAAAAGAATTCATAAGTGATTTCAGTGCATCCAATTTAACATTATAAGATATTCAATCCTTTTTTATTCATTATATTTATTTAATAAGATTTACTCTACTATTTATTTCCTTCCCTATTTAATTATATTTACTCCAAATTATGATTGTGTGTATGTGAATTTGTATTAAATTATTATATCATACAAATTCATGGGTTGGGTACTAGTTATATAAATATTAGGTGTATGTGTTTCTATATAAGATTTCATTAATTATGTAAATATTTGTGTGTGTGCATTGTATATAAAAATTCATTAATTATGTATATGTTTGTGAAATCAATGTAACACACGTTAGATATGTTTTAAATGGAAAAATAAAATGACATTAAATTAATGTCCATTAATTGATACAATTAGTCAGTATTTTAAATTAATATTAATTTTTAATTATAAATCATTCCTCACTAAATATATGACATATTTAATGTAAGCATAAATATTTTGTATTGTAAAATTCATATTTTAGGAAATATTATATATATTGACATATATATATATATAGAAATATATATGAATATATTTCTATATTAAAATTTTTAAGGAATAATTATGTATAAAAATCATTAAAAATGAATAAGATGTTAATTGTTTTTAATTATTACATTTTATTTTTTTTCTATGTTTATATTTAATATATATTATTTATTACTATTTATAAATAATATATATATATATATATTAAACTTATTCATTTTTAATAATAATTTTTTTAATAGTTTTGTAATTTATTCATTTTTAATTTTTTTGTTTAATTATTACAATTTATTTATTTTTTATTTTTTTTAATTATTAAAAGTTATTCATATATATATATTTAATATATAATATTTATTAATATTTATAATCTATATATATTTATATTAAATTTATTCATTTTTAATTAATATTTTTTTTAATATTTTTCTTAATTTACTCTTTTTTTATTTTTTATTTGTTTAATTATTTCATTTTATTCATTTTAAATATCTATATTTAATATGTAATATTTATTAATATTTATAATTTATTTATATATATATTAAATCTATTCATTTTTATCAATAATTATTTAATTAATAATATTTTTAATATTTTTCTTAATTTTTTCATTTTTATTTTTTATTTGTTTAATTATTTCATTTTAGTAATTTTATAATTTTATATTTAATATATGCTAATTATTAATATTTATAATTTATATATATATATATATATTAAATTTATTAATAATTATTTAATTAAAAAAATAATAATTTTTTAATTTTTTAATTTTTATTTGTTTAATTATTTCAAATTTTTTATTATTTTTAATACTTGTATTTTTTATGGGTTTGTATAAAAAAATTGGCATTACACCAGGTCGGGTCCTGTAGAATCTAATTATAAAGGTGGGTGATGGGTCAGGTTATGTATAAGGTGGGCTGAGGCCCGTATAAGCTAGTAGTAGGTGATTATGTGTGTGCGGTGTGTGTGGGAGCTCATCCCCACAACAGGAATCTGAGCCACAGATGCGGTAGAATGATCTATAAAGGACCACCCTCCCATGCGTTCTTTCGATGTGGAACTCATCCAGGGATCGAGACCTGGATCGAGACCTTTATCAATACTAAAAAACATTGATAAAGGATACCTTTTATTAGTGCTAAAAAAAGAACTGATAAAAGGCACCCTTTATGAGTGTTAAAAATAAAGTGATGGTAAAAGGTACATTTTAACAGTGCTAAAAAATGTTGATAAAGATAATCCTTTATCAAAGCTAAAGAAAACACTGATGAAGGGAAACTTTTATCAATGTTTTCTTTAGCACTGATAAAAGGTATCATTAATCAGCACTTTTTTTAGCGTTGGTAAAGGGCACCTTTATCATCATTTTTTTCTAGTGCTGATAAAGTCCAACTATAGAGACCCATTTTTTTCCTTGTAAGACTTTGAAATATTTCTATATATATCTCCAGATCTAGGCACTGAGACGGGGTGCGATTTTGAGGCTCAGTGTGCCCAGAATTAATTTTATAAAAATATTAAATATATTTTATATTACGCACACAACTTCTTAAAGAAAATAGGATATCTCTTAAACAGTAAATTGGATCAGAAATCTGAGACCATGGTTGAGTTAGGAACATGGTATTTACCCTAAGCGCAACATAAAATGAGTCAGCGTGAGACGTTTGGACCCTTTGCTCAGAGGCGATACGTTAAGTGGATTGATTAATTATTAAATTAAGTAATTAATTTATTTTTAAACTAAATGATATATTATAAATATATCATCATAGAAACCTCATCAAGGTTAGCCTCATTATTATGGGAATCATCGGTGAAGCTCTCCTTCCTCCTTCCTTTGGCGAATCTCAATTGAGCAATGATGGAATCCCAGATCAGACCAGATCAGGATGCAGCATATACAACGACATGTCTCAAATCATTGGTGGATGCATTCTTCACCAATGATTGATCCAACATCAAGTCAAGACTCATCAATTTATGTTGTTACTCCCTTTTGATTAAATGGCTGAGTAGATCCATCCTCTTTCTTGGATCTGCGCTAATTGCATACCTTGCATGCACCCAAGTAATTGAAATATAAATTAATTTGTTTTCAATTGTTTTCTAATTTGGAATCCTCATTCTTGATCGATTGGACAAGAACTCTTGGCCTCAATCAATTATCCTTTGGTTTTGTAATTTTCTCCCTTTTCGTTTCACGTTCTTCACTGGTTGGATCTCCACGGTCTCGGTTTGACTTTTTTGGGAGGTACTGAGCTCGATCGGACCCTCGAATCTATGATGGATCAATGAAACAAGAACAAAATAATGAACCAAGCATATATTTGGGATTTTTGTGAGGTGAGGAGGACTTATTTGGTGATTAAACATCGAGAACATGATGAAAAGAGGTGTGGCGACATGCGAAACGAATGATGAAACCCCCAACGACCTCTGGTGGCCATTTTTCGATGAACGACAGCCAATATCCATGATATATGGTTAGATCCACCTTTTTCAGACCGATTCAAGGTGGAATCAATAGTATATCGAATAGATCTAGGCGTGGAATCCAAATTTGGGATTTCTGCAAAAAATCTTGACTACACGTTGTGTTTATGGATGAACACACGATATGTAGCCCCCTCAGTGAAGATGTTGGGGTTTCAGAAAAATTAAGGATGACATGGTGTGTAAACCTCCCTTACACATTGTGTACTCTTTCCTGGTTAGACAACTCATGTGACGGATCACACGGGCGGGAGTCCATGTAGAAGTACACGTACACGGCTTGAGTATACTGGCGACATCCCGTGTGAAGCCACATGTCGTATACCGAAGTACACAGACACGGGTTGAAAGTAAATGGACATGGGGTTCGATATAGGACACATCCATCAGACACAGACTCGGTCCCAGTTAGCCTAGACACACTATGCAGTCCACCTACACGGCGTGTACTACTGCACGGGATGGAGTTGTGTGCTATCTAGGGACATGACTAGGATATGGAGTGGGACCACACGTCATGTGCATCCCCTCACACATCGTGTACCCCTTGAGATCTTTTGATCAAACTTTGATCACCTATATCTCCTTAGTTTGAACTCAGATTTTGGCCTGTGAGTAGCCTATCCTGAGTGTTTTTTCACATAAAACGTGATGGTACCCTCAGTTGTAGATTTTTAGATTATATGTGAAATGTTCTTAGTATGAAACCATTTTAGGTGATGATCGATGATAGGAGTGATCAGGAGAGATCATCAGAGACTCCTGAGTGGAACCCTCCAGCTGGGCTAGTCATGGGTCCCCAATGACTTCTAGAGTGGAACCCTCCAGCTAAGTTGCGTATAGATCCTATACAAACTCTCAAGTGGAACCCTCCAACTAGATTGGGCATGGGTCCTCTATATACTCCTAGAGTGTAACCCTCCTACTGTCATAGAGCATGTGTCCTCTACAGACTTCTAGAGTGGAACCCTCTAGCTGGGATGGGCATGGTTCCTCTACTATTTGAGTGGAACCCTCCTACTGGGTAGGGCATGAGTCCTCCATCGACTATCAGAGTAGAATCCTCTTATTGTACCAGGTCATGGGTCCTCTACCTATAGATTGTGGTCCCTCAACTACGCGACACAGTGATGATTCATGGCTTGATGTTGCTTTGGACTCATGAGGAAGAGGGACGTTTTCCCCACTAAGATGCATTTTTGAGATGCCATCAAAACCATGCGAGTGAGTCAGTGCCACCCAAAGAGAATAGTATCAAGGTGTGGTGAACAATTTCCTTAGACTTGTGTGTTCAAGGAAGACATGTGGGGTGTTGGGTATCATTGTTGGAGTTCTAGAACTATTGGATACTCTTATTCTTGGTCTGATCTATGAGATGTATATCCTCTTACTCTCTTGTTTGGGCTTCTTTGTCACACCTTGTATTTGGATACTCTTCTTCTAGGAGAGATAAAGACACACAGGGTATGCCACATGCTTTCCATGTTCATCTTCTCATGGTTGGATGATCTTACTCTCCTACTATATGTGGTGAAGTCTTGATGGGTAATTCATATACTCATTGTGTTCATCCCCTTATTCTTGGATGAGCCCACCTTCACTTATAGTTTGGGTTGAGTTATACTCTTTCACTATGCCTTGTGTTATATATTTTCTTCCTCTTCTATTGTATCTCTTACCAATCCCCCTTCAGCTTTTGGGGTATCCTATTGGGTATTTTTATACTCACCCATGCATGGTATTTTCCCACACATGTTGTATATTATGAAGATGATGGTCAATCTCTACCTCTGCCTCCACTTGGCCTCTCCAACTCCTCCAAAACCTTCTCCTCCAATAAATTCTCCTCTAAATTCGACTCCTCCTTTCTCTTCTCCTCCAAATATGTATCCTTATATTTTCCTTTCCTCTTTTCCCCACCCCCTCCCCCACCTATGCCTCACCTCCTCTACCTCTTTTTCCACATCCCTTCTACCTCCTTTTTCTCCCCATTACCCATATCCTCCCCTAATCTATGCATTCAATCTTTGATCAGTTACCTGAAACCCTAATCGTGCATAGTCTATAGCTGATATATTCAACCTTAACAAAATATCCCTCATTGATGATTCCATGTAAGTTTCTTCCTTATCGACATCTCATCCCTCTTTAATATCTCCTTCATCTGAATTTCCCTTTATTCTATTTATATGCAGATATCTTCATCCATTATTTTTATTTTCACTATTCTAATGAAATATGATTTTCATCACGACATGTTTTCATCCATAAATACTTGCGTTCATACACCAAGTTATCAATGCTCATCGCTAAATCTAGGGATTATATGATTTTTGATTCCTTTTCTTTGTGTTCTTTCCCCATAGGCGATTCCTTCTATGGCCAATATAGATGAGTCAAGTACCAAATTCATAATCTTATTTATTGATGTGGACCTATTCAATCACCATGTATTCCACTGGGTAATTTATTCTATCATAATGTTTAAAAAAATTCACATGATTCTAGGTTTACCATTCTATTGTGTTATTTTTTTCAGGATAGTGGCACCACTATTTTTTTTTTTGAAACTAGAAAAGTATTTTTTATCCTCAAGGGATTTATATGAAGGAATCACTCTTTAGTTCATTATTGGGATTTTCTTCCTTCCTTGAATAAGTTGATTATTGAAGATGATACATTATAATAGTATACTAATAACTTGTGTGTTTACTTTTCCATCTATAAAATCATAAATAGTGATTAAGTTTATGTTTTTATAAGAACATGATTATGAAAAATTATTGATAAAGGAAACTCAAATATAGTTTTTTTCAAGACATTATTGACATATTCTATTTCTAGACTCTATTTATTTTATATTTCTTTAAAAAAAATTCATACATTTTTTATTGGATATATTCCATAAATGTGACATCCTCATATGTGTATTATTTTAAATTAGCATTCTAGTCATCTATTTTGATGATATTATCTAGAATATTCATAATTATGAAGAAATGAAATGTTGTAGGAATTATAGTAGGAGGATGCAAGTTGTTCTACAAGATCAAAGGTTATACTGTGCATGTAATTTAGATATTCTAGTGTGTGTGAGTGTGTGTGTGTGTGTGTGTTTTGAATATACTAAATTTGAATTTACTTAATATGTATCATGATATATCTATATATTCTGATATATAACCATATATATGAATTTTAAACTTATACAAAGATATTCTAATATATGTTCAGAATACATATAATCTGATATATATTTTGAATATATCTTCTAATACATACATACATACATATATATACATTTTTCTATATACTAAATATATATTATGATATATGTATATATATATTAATAATTTTATTGATTTATAGAAGGATTAATGTCTTGGGTTTTCCATTTTTTCTTTGGTCAGTTCGATTGAATATTGCACAAATTGCCTTTCTAGAGGCAGTAACTGGTTTTCTTGTATTTTAGTTTAGTTCCAAGGAATCATGAAATTACTATTTTTGTTTTTTCTCCTAGATAGAGGTCGACATAGCTTTCATTGTTTCATGGAGATGGTTTCAGCTAGTCTTATGACTAATAATGGTGAGTCTAGTCTAAAATTATTCAAAACCCATGTTTTGTTTCATACACAAGTCTGATTTAGATTGAAAATACATGGTTATGTTCTACCAATGATATTTATTTTTTTCACCCTTAATATCTAAGTGTTTCATTTATAAGTATTATTGTATGTTGATTAACTTTGGATTGGAATTATTTAAATATAAAGATTAGGAATCAACGAAACATTTTGATTTGTTGTTGGTGGGTTTTATTCACTCCTCTTTAGCCTCTTTGCTCCTCTATTACATCTACATTCACCTAAATATCTTGTAAACCTAATTGCATATCCCCCCTTTTTTTCTATTTTAGGTAAAAAAAAATTTCAGTCCATTAATAGTGGGTTTTTATTCCATGTTCTATGATAAGGTATACTTTTTCCCATTTACCTTGTGCATAATCTGTATGAATTTCCTATATAATAATATCATATACACATATATATTTTTCTAGGTAGATTGGTAACGCTTTGTCTGTAAATATTTCAAATATTTCACTAAAATTCATACACAAGACAATTCGGTACTACCCTTCCTCAACAGCTAGTTTTAGGTGCGTATTACGTGGGTTATAAAAGGAAAGAGAGAGTTATGGTTTTTAGTATTGGATTCTAGTGTTTATGGAAAGCTCGGAACAATTCATGTTATGAAGGAGGCATTTTCTTGAGTGAGACTCTAGTGATCAGAACCAAAAATATGCTCCTAGACAAGAAAAGGCTCATGAAGAACTGGAAATAATCTCCCTCCCTTAGACCTCTTTAAGTAGATATATCTTCTGGTCACCCAGATCGTGATCTCCCTCAGGGCTATTGGGTTTGCTAGAATCCAAAAAGAACAGGACTAAAACAAAACTTTTATGGATCGTGTTCCATGGGTCTCAAGTGAAGAGGCACTGTTCATGATTACAAGGGTAATTTCATCTTCTCTTATTCAACATTTTTTGGGATTTGTCATTCTCTCAAATCTGATGCCATGGTTATACTCACGGGTCTTTGTATATGTATACAATTTAATGTGAGTTTGAAGGTGATGGAGACAGATTCCCAAATTCTCTGCAATTCCCTAAAAAATAATTGAGATGCTTCATGGTCTATTGAATATATATTTAGAAGGTGCAAGGATATCTTGTGAAACCAAGTGGATATTCTCCACATTTGGCATGAGGGAAATAAGGTGGTGGACTTCCTTTCCTCTCTATCCAGCCACAAGGAGGAAATCACATTCTATCCTGATGAGAACCATCTTCCCCCTGAGGGGGTGAATCTAGTTAGAGGGGATGCCCTCGGTCTCTATCAATTCATACCACCTTAAGGGGTGAGTTTATGTTCTTAGTTTTTTGTTCTATCTTGTTTTTGTTGTTGTGTCATGTTTTTACTTGTAATAAATAAATGATGATGAGTTTTATTATTGTAAACACAATTACCAAGCTATACAATCATAATCAGTTTCCACATTCTGTATGCACTGAATGCAAAATCCTTTTTCACTTATAAGAATATCAATTTTTTTATACATAGTTTGCACCAATTTCCTTGATGTTATTTAGTGTGCAGTTACTGTATGAATTTCAGGTATGCATGTTTTATATGCACTCTCAATTTAATGTCAGACATTATGTGTCTTCTGTACATGTATGTTACGTGTATTCTATATGAACTTTCAATTTAATGTCAGTTGTTATATGTCTTCTATATTTTTATACTACATTTTTAGTTTAATGAAGATTCAATTTATCCAAAAAAATATGGAAAAAACTCCATTGAACAATGAAAATTATATTCCATGTTTGTCCTATAGGTAAATCTCCCATTTAATTACTACATAATCCTCTCTAGTAACTTATATTTCTGTCAAGTCTCTTGATCTTCATCTGATGATGCGGTAGTATCATCCTCTATATTAGAACTGACACAATATTTCGATGTTAATGCTCAAATATCCAGTCCTGGATTGGATCACAAGTTGTCTTAAATGTTGAGAGAGATAAATTTTAGGAATGAAATATAGTATTTATAACCAAAAAGTTCAGGTTTCATTTTAGCATAAATGACATCAACTTTTGAATCAAACCAATATTCAATACCCTCATTGAGGTTGTGAGGCAATATCTCACTCTCAAGTTCCTCTGTATAGATTTTGATCATTTCCACTTCACATTACTCAATTGAAGCCTTGATGAAGAAATCATAAATGGATTTCATTGTGCTAGTGAAGTGAGGGGAAGTTAAATCCTCCCTTATCCTCTCCAACCATAACTTCCTTTTTGTTATCATCATCCCAGATATCTGAATCTTGATATTGAAGGATCATATAATGTGAGGCTTCCCGATTCCCCCAGCCACAGGACTCTATCATAATCTCATATATTTCACCTTTTTTCAAGTCTGGTCCTGAGAGTGCCCTTCAAGACAGGTGTTATATAAAATAGGATGTAATCTCTCTTTAAACATAATGATATTTTCCTCTTGAGTGTGAACTCTAATGTACTGATCAAGCAGGTCAAAAGAATTATGAGTGCTTACCTAAGATTCAGTCCCAAGCAAGCTTCCCCAAGCCTAGGTTCTCAAGGTTTTCCAATATCATTTTTTCTTTTCACTGCCAAAGGTAATTTCTCGAGCTGTCGGTGGCTCTCAACAACCAGCAGTGACTCACCAGCATCCATACCATGTTTTTTCTTCTTCATCACTAAAACAACATCCTTTATAATATTTCCCTCCAAGGGAGCATTCAAAATAATTATATCTTGAATAGGATCGTACCTATCTTGTGCCTATGCTGAATAATTCTCACAATTTTTCTCTTATTGAGAGCTTCCCTTAGAGTCATACTTCTTCAGTGGACATGAGACCTTGCCAGGATGATCAGCACCCTGAACAACTTCATCTACTAGCAATGGATTGTTGTTTCCAGCCTACTAAAAAATGAAATTTGTAACATCTTGTCCAACATGTGTGCCAATATGACCATCATTATTATCATCAATGATCATTTCCCTACAACTTCATTCCCCAAGAGTTGTGTTATCCACTAATTACCCTTGAGGTAAGTACCTGTAGACCCCTCCTTAATGGATAATTTAATGATAGTGTCAGTTTTAGAGGTATTTTCTCCCATAGAATCCTTTCTCTTGCTACCTCAAAAATTTATATTAAACTTTTATATATTCTTTTATAAGAATCTCCTTGGATATGCTCAAGTCTTTCATGACTGGGGTTGAATCAACCAAGAATGGGAGTATTTTATACAGTATATGTATAATACATATCCTGTACCAACATATTAAATGTTATGTATTTTAATTTATGTTATTTCTATGTTTATTTATTATATACTCTATGATTTCATATATATTATACATTACATGTTTAGTGACCAAACATATTACATGTTTAGTTAGAAAAACCAACTTCAAACCAAGTCTTTTAAGAAAATAATTGCAAACCATGAATCATTTTTGAAGAATTAGTTAAATCAAAACTTTTAACCTCTATAGACTAAATCAATTGTTTAAGAACACATGTTACCATAATTGGTTACAAATTCATTTCATTGATGTTTTTTATTCAGATTTTGTTATTATGATGTATTGTTGGTATATTTTTAACAAAACTATGGATGTATTATGATGTACTATTGGAATTATATCACTAGCATTTTGTTGAATGTAATAAATCCTTTATGTAATGTGGTTCTTTTATTAGCATTTCCTGGTTTGATTGAGGGTTTATGGGGAGATGCAGTGGAAATGAATCCACATTTATCTTTGGTGTGAAAAAAGGAAATTTTCCTATGAGTTTTTATGATTAATGTTTTCTAAACTTTCTTCTACATTGACTTTTGATTTTATTTGGATTTTAAATTCAATTCGATTTAATATAGATATCCTATTTTCTTAATGAATTTAAAGTTATTTTACATGTTTAGTTTTCCATTTATTTTCTTTAATTCGTTCATTCAAAACCAGAAAACCCAGTTATTATATCACATGTTCATCTCACCATAAATTCCATGTAATTGTTAAAGAAAGATTTCTTAGATATATCATTGAACGATACACACATTAATCTCCATTGGTTATTTTAAAATTTGGAGTATCAAGTATGTCATTACATATCCTATGCCTATTTAATAGTGAAACTATATCCCAGATTATACTGTTTACCTCTAATTGTATGAACACTTTAATTTTTCATTTTATTCACTCTATGATCTTTCACTTATAAGTTGCCCAACATGTTCATTGCAGAAACATTTATAAAATGATTTTTATTAAAAATTTATTACTGAAATAAAAGAATTCATAAGTGATTTCAATGCATCCAATTTAACATCATAAGATATTCAATCCTTTTTTATTCATTATATTTATTTAATAAGATTTACTCTACTATTTATTTATTTCCCTATTTAATTATATTTACTCCAAATTATGATTGTGTGTATGCGAATTTGTATTAAATTATTATATCATAGAAATTCATGGGTTGGGTACTAGTTATATAAATATTAGGTGTATGTGTTTCTATATAAGATTTCATTAATTATGTAAATATTTGTGTGTGTGCATTGTATATAAAAATGCATTAATTATGTATATGTATGTGAAATCAATGTAACACACGTTAGATATGTGTCAAATGGAAAAATAAAATGACATTCAATTAATGTCCATTAATTGATACAATTAGTCAGTATTTTAAATTAATATTAATTTTTAATTATAAATCATTCCTCACTAAATATATGACATATTTAATGTAAGCATAAATATTTTGTATTGTAAAATTCATATTTTAGGAAATATTATATATATTGACATATATATATATATAGAAATATATATGAATATATTTCTATATTAAAATTTTTAAGGAATAATTATGTATAAAAATCATTAAAAATGAATAAGATGTTAATTGTTTTTAATTATTACATTTTATTTTTTTTCTATATTTATATTTAATATATATTATTTATTACTATTTATAAATAATATATATATATATATATTAAACTTACTCATTTTTAATAATAATTTTTTTAATAGTTTTGTAATTTATTCATTTTTAATTTTTTTGTTTAATTATTACAATTTATTTATTTTTTATTTTTTTTAATTATTAAAAGTTATATATATATATATATATTTAATATATAATATTTATTAATATTTATAATCTATATATATTTATATTAAATTTATTCATTTTTAATTAATATTTTTTTTAATATTTTTCTTAATTTACTCTTTTTTTATTTTTTATTTGTTTAATTATTTCAATTTATTCATTTTAAGTATCTATATTTAATATATAATATTTATTAATATTTATAATTTATTTATATATATATTAAATCTATTCATTTTTATCAATAATTATTTAATTAATAATATTTTTAATATTTTTCTCAATTTTTTCATTTTTATTTTTTATTTGTTTAATTATTTCATTTTATTCATTTTATAATTTTGTATTTAATATATGCTACTTATTAATATTTATAATTTATATATATATATATATATATATATTAAATTTATTAATAATTATTTAATTAAACAAAATAATAATTTTTTAATTTTTTAATTTTTATTTGTTTAATTATTTCAAATTTTTTATTATTTTTAATGCTTGTATTTTTTATGGGTTTGTATAAAAAAAATTGGCATTAGACCAGGTCGGGTCCTGTAGAATCTAATTATAAAGGTGGGTGATGGGTCAGGTTATGTATAAGGTGGGCTGAGGCCCGTATAAGCTAGTAGTAGGTGATTATGTGTGTGCGGTGTGTGTGGGAGCTCATCCCCACAACAGGAATCTGAGCCACAGATGCGGTAGAATGATCTATAAAGGACCACCCTCCCATGCGTTCTTTCGATGTGGAACTCATCCAGGGATCGGGACCTGGATCGAGACCTTTATCAATACTAAAAAACATTGATAAAGGATACCTTTTATCAGTGCTAAAAAAAGAACTGATAAAAGGCACCCTTTATCAGTGTTAAAAATAAAGTGATGGTAAAAGGTACATTTTAACAGTGCTAAAAAATGTTGATAAAGATAATCCTTTATCAAAGCTAAAGAAAACACTGATGAAGGGAAACTTTTATCAGTGTTTTCTTTAGCACTGATAAAAGGTATCATTAATCCGCGCTTTTTTTAGCATTGGTAAAGGGCACCTTTATCATCATTTTTTTTCTAGTACTGATAAAGTCCAACTATAGAGACCCATTTTTTTCCTTGTAAGACTTTGAAATATTTCTATATATATCTCCATATCTAGGCACTGAGACGGCGTGTGATTTTGAGGCTCAGTGTGCCTAGAATTAATTTTATAAAAATATTAAATATATTTTATATTACGCACACAACTTCTTAAAGAAAATAGGATATCTCTTAAACAGTAAATTGGATCAGAAATCTGAGACCACGGTTGAGTTAGGAACATGGTATTTACCCTAAGCGCAACATAAAATGAGTCAGTGCGAGACGTTTGGACCCTTTGCTCAGCGGTGATACGTTAAGTGGATTGATTAATTATTAAATTAAGTAATTAATTTCTTTTTAAAATAAATGATATATTATAAATATATCATCATAGAAACCTCGTCAAGGTTAGCCTCATTATTATGGGAATCATCGGTGAAGCTCTCCTTCCTCCTTCCTTTGGCGAATCTCAATTGAGCAATGATGGAATCCCAGATCAAACCTGATCGGGATGCAGCATATACAACGACATGTCTCAAATCATTGGTGGATGCATTCTTCACCAATGATTGATCCAACATCAAGTCAAGACTCATCAATTTATGTTGTTACTCCCTTTTGATTAAATGGCTAAGTAGATCCATCCTCTTTCTTGGATCTGTGCTAATTGCATACCTTGCATGCACCCAAGTAATTGAAATATAAATTAATTTGTTTTCAATTGTTTTCTAATTTGGAATCCTCATTCTTGATTGATTGGACAAGAACTCTTGTCCTCAATCAATTATCCTTTGGTTTTGTAATTTTCTCCCTTTTCGTTTCACGTTCTTCACTGGTTGGATCTCCACAGTCTCGGTTTGACTTTTTTGGGAGGTACTGAGCTCGATCGGACCCTTGAATCTGTGATGGATCAATGAAACAAGAACAAAATAATGAACCAAGCATATATTTGGGATTTTTGCGAGGTGAGGAGGACTTATTTGGTGATTAAACATCGAGAACATGATGAAAAGAGGTGTGGCGGCATGCGAAACGAATGATGAAACCCCCAACGACCTTTGGTGGCCATTTTTCAATGAACGACAGCCAATATCCATGATATATGGTTAGATCCACCTTTTTCAGACCGATTCAAGGTGGAATCAATAGTATATCGAATAGATCTAGGCATGGAATCCAGATTTGGGATTTCTGCAAAAAATCTTGACTACACGTTGTGTTCATGGATGAACACATGATATGTAGCCCCCCCAGTGACGATGTTGGGGTTTCAGAAAAATTAAGGATGACATGGTGTGTAAACCTCCCTTACACATTGTGTACTCTTTCCTGGTTAGACAACTCATGTGACGGATCACACGGGCGGGAGTCCATGTAGAAGTACACGTACATGGCTTGAGTATACTGGCGACATCCCGTGTGAAGCCACATGTCGTGTACCGAAGTACACAGACACGGGTTGAAAGTAAATGGACATGGGGTTCGGTATAGGACACATCCATCAGACACAGACTCGGTCCCAGTTAGCCTAGACACACTATGCAGTCCACCTACACGGCGTGTACTACTGCATGGGATGGAGTTGTGTGCCAGCTAGGGACATGACTAGGATATGGAGTGGGACCACACGTCATGTGCATCCCCTCACACATCGTTTACCCCTTGAGATATTTTGATCAAACTTTGATCACCTATATCTCCTTAGTTTGAACTCAGATTTTGTCCTGTGAGTAGCCTATCCTGAGTGTTTTTTCACATAAAACGTGATGGTACCCTTAGTTGTAGATTTTTAGATTCTATGTGAAATGTTCTTAGTATGAAACCTTTTTAGGTGATGATCGATTATAGGAGTGATCAGGAGAGATCATCAGAGACTCCTGAGTGGAACCCTCCAGCTGGGCTAGTCATGGGTCCCCAATGACTTCTAGAGTGGAACCCTCCAGCTAAGTTGCATATGGATCCTATACAAACTCTCAAGTGGAACCCTCCAACTAGATTGGGCATGGGTCCTCTATCTACTCCTAGAGTGTAACCCTCTTATTTTCATAGATCATGTGTCCTCTACAGACTTCTAGAGTGGAACCCTCTAGCTGGGATGGGCATGGTTCCTCTACTATTTGAGTGGAACCCTCCTACTGGGTAGGGCATGAGTCCTCCATCGACTATCAGAGTAGAATCCTCTTATTGTACCAGGGCATGGGTCCTCTACCTATAGATTGTGGTCCCTCAACTACGTGACACAGTGATGAGTCATGGATTGATGTAGCTTTGGACTCATGAGGAAGAGGGACGTTTTCCCCACTAAGATGCATTTTTGAGATGCCATCAAAACCATACGAGTGAGTCAGTGCCACCCAAAGCGAATAGTAACAAGGTGTGGCGAACAATTTCCTTAGACTTGTGTGTTCAAGGAAGACATGTGGGGTGTTGGGTATCATTGTTGGACTTCTAGAACTATTGGATACTCTTATTCTTGGTCTGAGCTATGAGATGTATATCCTCTTACTCTCTTGTTTGGGCTTCTTTGTCACACCTTGTATTTGGATACTATTCTTCTAGGAGAGACAAAGACACACAGGGTATGCCACATGCTTTCCATGTTCATCTTCTCATGGTTGGATGATTCTACTCTCCTGCTATATGTGGTGAAGGCTTGATGGGTAATTCATATACTCATTGTGTTCATCCCCTTATTCTTGGATGATCCTACCTTCACTTATAGTTTGGGTTGAGTTATACTCTTTCACTATGCCTTGTGTTATATATTTTCTTCCTCTTCTATTGTATCTCTTACCAATCCCCCTTCATCTTTTGGGGTATCCTATTGGGTATTTTTATACTCACCCATGCATGGTATTTTCCCACACATGTTGTATATTATGAAGATGATGGTCAAGTCGATCGTGACTTCATAGGAGCTTAGGGATATTGGGTTCTTGGAGCATGTACGGTGGTTTTAGCTTGGGATTTAGGATATGGGGTCTCTTTCAGTTATTTACTTTCCAGTTTTTTGTCATGTTGGGACACATTTTTATTTGGGCATGTATTTTACCACATTAATTTTCAGTATAAACTACCATACATTTGTACTGTCTAGAGGTCCATGCATGCTTGGTTTACTTTACTGCAGTGTTGCATATTTTATTATTTATCTCTCTAGTTTTTCATCGATATGGTTGTGTGTGTGCATACAGGTTCTTAGGAAAATTCCTCCCTGAGTTAGTTGTGTCTTCAGTGCTTATCGCCACCCCCTAGCCTATGGAGGCAGGCTTGGGGGTAGTTGTGGCTTGAGCCCCAGTTTGGGTCGGTTCATGATATATTGGTATTAGAGAAAGTTCATTCCTTAGGACATTGTTCAAATATTTCAACTTGAGTGTATTTGGTTGGGATTTTGGGAAATAATGTTGAAGTGTCTCGACTGTGGATCTCAAGCCAAGGAGACTAGTGATGGTGCAGCGGTCGATGTATCCATTCACTAGGACCCTGACTAACTGTTTGTCGACTCGGCATGTCAAAACATTTGTTACAGGGATTAATGGTACATGAATCATATAGTATTGATTATTTGATTGTCCTTATTGAGTAATCTCTCCATTTATGTTATATATATATATACTCAGCTAACTGTGTTACTCCTTGATAACATTTAGAAAGCCTCCACAATGATAGTCAGTCAGAATACTATATCTGGTTTATGATAAAGACTCTATGAGTGATGAGACAGTGCAAGCTATCATTTTATAGTGAGAGGTTCATGTGAGGCCTTTTGATCATAGATATGGAACTCTACAACATTATCTTGTGTATGTAATATCTATCCATGGTCCAAACCCTACAGGGAATGATTATTCTATATCTTTCATCTACCGACAGTGCAAGCTATCATTTTATAGTGAGAGGTTCATGTGAGGCCTTTTGATCATAGATATGGAACTCTACAACATTATCTTGTGTATGTAATATCTATCCATGGTCCAAATCCAGATTGATTGTCACTGTAGACAAGTTAGATGCCTACATACTGATGAGATGATATTCTCATTTTCTGGTGAGAAATATCTCATGGCAGGACAAGTGGGTTCTATGAGTAGGATTTTTTATCCCATCACCCATTAGTTAGAAAGTGTAGACCTTAGTGAAATAGGATCTTCAAGGATCTAGGTCCATTATGTTATGGAGGATTATATGGACGTATTCTCTAAGTATATTCTGGGACTACCTCTAAGGCGGGAGATGGAGTTTTGTATTGACTTTCATCTAGGGACTGCTTTGATATCATCTTCAGCATATCATATGAAACCTATTAAACTCTGAGAGCTATGGTTGTAGTTGGAGGACCTTTATGAGAAAGGTTTCATCATACCCAATATTTCCCTCTGGGTAGTTCTAGTCATGTTCTTGAAAAAAGCATATGGGAGCTTACAACTTTTTGTTGATTACCATCACCTGAACCAGACCACAATAAAGAAAAATTACCCCTTTCTGAGGATTTATGACCTATTTGATTAGTTGAGAGGTGTGATATGGTTCTCGAATATAGATCTCAGGTTCAGCTACCACTAGTTGAGGGTTCGAGAGGCTGATATTCCAAAGTTGGTATTCCAATGTCACTACAAACACTATGAGTTCCTAGTGATTCCTTTTGGTCTAATGAATTCCCCCACTGTTTTTATGATGTTGATGAACCGGGTTTTCTATCCATTCTTGGACCAGTTTGTTGTTGTCTTTATCGATGACATACTCATTTACTCTATATATGAGGAGGAGCATGTAGATCCCTTGAGGATGGTCCTAGACTTTCTTTGAGAGCACCATCTTCACAAAAAGCTCTCTAAGTGCCAGTTCTGGATTTTTGTCGTTCACTTTATGAGGCATGTTATTTCTGAGCATAGTTTAGCTATGGATTAAGAGAAGATCGACAAATTTATTTCTTGGGATCCACCCAAGAATGTGTTATAGGTTCAAATATTTCTTGGCTTGATGGGGTACTATGGGAGGAATGTGGAAGACTTCTCCCAAATCACAACCCATTTGACTGCCTTGACGTGAAATGGGTATATGTTTACCTAGTATGAGTAGTGCCAAAGGGACTTTGAATAGTTGAGTCAAATTCTAACTAGTTCTCCAGTGTTGATATTACCATAGGAAGGCGTTGAGTTCATAGTGTATTGTGATACCTCAGGAGCTGGTCTTGGTTGTGTGTTGATGCAGCGTTAGGTAGTTATCGCATACGAGTCAAGGCAGTTGATACCTCACAAGTGGAACTATGTGATTCATGACCTAGAGATAACAATGGTAGTTTTTTCCCTAAGGATGTGGAGACATTACCTTTTGGTAGAGTGATTTTTGGTTTAGTTAGACCACCATATTCTTAGGTACTTCTTCACGTTAAGGGACCTAAACCTGAGACAACGACATTGGTTTGAGTTCCTATAGGACTATGACTTTTATATGGTATATACTCTATGGAAGGGTAACATTGTAGTAGATTCCCTTAGTAGGAAGTCTCATACTCTGTTAGTGTAGGAGGCTTCGGAGCAATTAGCCTCCTTGTAGCTAACCATGGTGGAACAAAAGGGTACAAATTTTTTGTAATTAATGGTGTTGACTCCTTTGATTCTTGATCATGTGGTAGAGTCCCATTTGGGAGACATAGACTATGAGGTCTTACGTGATCATATCATATCATCTTATTCTATGGGCGAACAGTGGTTCTAGTAACGTTGTGGGAGGAGGTGATACAAGAGTTTTACACTTCTCCCCTAGTTGTACATCCTTGTGTGGGGAAGATGTACAAATACCTTCAGTGGCAATTTTGGTGGTCCTGCATGAGATGAAGTGTAGATGAATTTGTCTCTCGGTGCCTCACCTATTAGAAGGTGAAGGATTAGAACCAAGTTTCGACAAGTTTGTTGCATCCCCTTAAGATCCCAGAGTGGAAATGGGATGGCATATCCATAGACTTTGTTACAGAGCTTCCACACACAACGAAAGAAGACAAATCCATCTAGTTGATAGTTGATCAACTCAAAAATTTGATGCACTTCCTTTCTATCAAGGATCATAGTTTGGTGGAGAGTTTGGGGCAGTTGTACGTATGGGATATCGTTCACCTTCATGGGGTACCCTCAACAATTATCTCTGATTGTAACACAAGGTTTACGTCATGATTGTGGAAAGTCTTGCAAGAGGCATTCAGGACTCAGATGCGGATGAGTAAAACATTTCACCCCCAAACCGATGGGTAGAGCAAGCACACTATCAAGGTGTTAGAGGATATGTTGAGATATTTCATGTTATACTTTGGTCGGAACTGGGAGGATCACCTACCCTTGATATAATTTGCGTATAACAACAACTACCACTCTACCATTGGGATGACACATTTTGAGGCCTTGTATGGGAGACCTTGCAGGTCACCCTTATGCTAGATAGAAATCAGGGAGACATCTCTAGTGGGACCATAGATGGTGAAGGTGATGATAGATAAATTCCAGGTTATCCATGAGTGGATGAATACAACCCATAGATGACAAAAATCATATACAGATCGTTGTTGTAGGCCCTTGGAGTTTGATCAGAAGGACCATGTCTTCTTGAGAGTCTCACCATGATGATGATTGTGAAGGTTCGATCGGAGAGGAAAGTTATCCCCAAGGTTCATCAGGTCATTCAAGATCATGCAGAGGGTTGGCGGGGTTTCATACTACCTTTCCCTATCACCACAGCTGGAGCGAGTGCATGGCATCTTCCATGTGTCGTAGCCGAGGAGATATGTTCATGACTCTACGCACGTTATTTATTAGGGTGAGATGAACATCAAGGATGGATCCACCTTTGTGTAACACCCAGTTGTGATCGAGGATTAGCAGGAGAGGATTCTATGTGGATGGACTATCCCTTTAGTTCGCAAGTTGTAACAATACAAAAACATGCAGAAGAGTTCCTAATAGTGGGAGAGCCAAGTGTCGGCTCATTATCCTGAGTTTTTTTCTTAGTTTTTCTTTTCGGGGAAAAAATTCATGAAGGAGGGAATAATGTAGAAACCTGATTTTTTAACAAGACTTTGAAACATTTTTATATATATCTAGAGCTAAGCACTGAGACAATGTGCAATTTCAAGGCCTGTTGTGCCCAAATTTAATTTTATAAAAATATTAAATATATTTTATATTATGCCCATACAGATTATAAAAATAAAATGGGATAAATATTAAATAGTAGCTCATATTAAAAATCTAATACCATGGCTAAGTCCAGAATGTGGTGTTTACCCTAGCCGCGACATAAAATGAGTCACTACGGGACATTTAGACCCTTCGCTCGGCAGTTGTACATTAAGTGGATTAATTAATTATTAAATTAATTAATTAATTACTATTTAACCTAAATGATATATTATAAATATATCATCATGGAAACATCTTTAGGGTTAGCCTTATAATTCTGGGAATTTTTTGTGAAGCTCTCCTTTATCCTTTGGAGAATCTCAATCGAACGATGACAGAATTCCGGATCGGACCAGATCAGGATGCAGTGAATGTAGCAGCATCTCTAAAATCATTGGCGGATGTATTCTTCATCAAATATTGATCTAAAATCAAGGTAATATTTTTCAATTGGTGTTATTACACTCTTTTGATTAAATGGTTGATCAGATCTATCCTCTTTCTTGGATATGCTTCAATTGAGGACCTTGCATGTGCTCGGGTATTGAAATCTAAATTAATTTGTTTTCATTTGTTTTCTAATCTGGAATCCTTGTTCTTGATTGATTGGCCAAGAATGCTTGGCCTCAATCAATTAACCTTTGATTTTGTGTTTTTCTCCCTCGTTGCTTCATGTTCTTCACTAGTTGGATCCCCATGGTCCCAGTTTGACTTTTTCTGGAGGTATTGAGCTCGATTGGACCCTAGATTCACAAAGGATCAATGAAACAAGAACAAAATAATGAACTGATCATAGATTTGGGATCATCTCAAGGTGAGGATGACCGATTTGGTGATTAAACATCAATAACTTAATGAATGGAGGTATGATGGTGTGCAGAATGAATGACGAAACCCCCAACAACCTCTGGTGGCCATTTTCCAGTGAAATATGACTAAGATCTATGGTCTATGGTTAGATCCACCTTTTTCAGACCAATTCAAGGAATAATAAATAACATATCAAATAGATCCATGAGAGGAATTAGGATCTAGTATTTTTGCAAAAATATCAACTACATATTAGGTTCATGGATGAACACATGATGTGTAGCCCCCTCAGGGGTGGCTCTAGGGTTGCATAAAAATTAAGGATTACACAGCATGTGGTCCTCCCCTACACGCCGAGTATCCTTTCCTTGTTGGACAACCCGTGTGGCAGACCACACAGGTGGGAGTCCATATATAATTACATGGAAACAACTTGAGTACACGGGCGGCATCTCATGTGAAGCCACATGCTATGTACTAAAGTACATATACATGGGTTGAAAGTACACTGACATGAGGTCCAGTACACAGACACGACTAGAAAACACAGACTCGGTCCCGGTTAGCCTGGACACACCGTGTAGTCCACCTACATGGTGTGTACTACTACATGGGATGGATCTGTGTGCCAGAAAAGAACATGGAAAGGCTATGGAGTGGAACCATATGTCGTGTTGGTCCCCTCAAATGTCATGTACCCCTTGATCTCTTTTGAGAAAAATTTTATCGCCTATATATACTTCGTTTGAACTTGGATTTTGGCCCGTGAGTAGCCTATCCTGAGTTTTTTTCTGCATAGAACATGATGAATCCCTCAATTGTGTCTTTCAAGATGTAGTGTGAAATGTTAAAAGTATGGAATATTTTTAGGTGATGCTCGATGATGGTAGTGATTAGGCAGAATCACCAGAGACTCCCATGTGGAACCCTCCTGTTGGGTTGGGCATGGGTCCTCTACAGAATCCTAAGTGGAACCCTCCAGTTGGGATAGACATGGGTCCTAGAGGATTTTTAAAGAGAAACCCTCTATCTGGGATGAGCATGGGTCATCTACCGACTCCTAGAGTGAAACCCTTCTATTGACACAAGTCATGGGTCCTCTGTAGAATTCTAGAGTGGAACCCTCCAGTTGAGCTAAAAATGGGTCCTCTACTATCATAGTGGAACCCTCCTACTGGGTGGGTCATGGGTCCTTCATCAACTATTAAAGTGGAAACCTCCTATTTTATTAGGGCATCTTTCTATATATTTTGTCCCCTAGAATGTAAAACATAATGACAAGGTGTGGATTGACATAGCTTTGGACTCACAAAGAAGAGGGATGTTTTCTCCACTGAGATGCATCTTTTAGACATGGCCAAAACCATGTGGGTGAGTCAGTGTCTCCCAAATTGGATAGTATCAAGGTGTGAAAAATGAGTTCTTTAGACTCGTGTGTTCAGGGAAGACGTGTGGGATGTTGGATATCATTATTGGACTTCTAGAACTATTAACTACTCTTTTTCTTGGGATGATTTGTGAGATGGAGATCCCCTTACTCTTTTGTTTGATCTTATTTGACTGATCATATATATATTCTTTCTTCTGGATTCACACCTTTGATTTGAATATTCTCCTTCCATGAGAGGCAAAGATGTGTAGGGTATGCCACGTGATTTCTGTGTTTATATTCTCATGGTTGGATGAGTCTACTCTCTTACTATAAGCGGAGAGGACTCTATGGGTAGTTCATATACTCTCCATGTTTAGTCCATTGTTCTTTGATGAGATTACCCTCACTCTTGGTTTGAATTGAGATATACTTTTTCACTATGGCCTATTTTATCTACTATCTTCCTCTTATATTGTATCTCTTACTGCTCCCCCTTAAAATTTTGGGATGTCCTACTGGGTATGTTTATACTCACCCCTGTATGTTATTTTCCCACACATGTCATGTATTATGCAGATGGTGGATATGTTGACCATGAATTTAGAGTAGCTTAGGGATATTGGGTGCTTGGACTGCGTACGGTGGTCGTAGCTTGAGATTTAAAAGTTGGACTCTCTTTCAGTTGTTTAATTTCCAATTTTCTATCAAGTTGGGGAACATTTCTTGTTGGACATGTATTTTATTTCCTTTAATTTTCAGTATACACTACCGTACATTTTTACTGTCTAGCGGTTCATGCATGTTTCGTTTAATTTACAGCAGTGTTGTATCTTTTCTTCTTTCTCTCTGAACTTTTTCATCGAAATGATTGTGTGTGAGTATATGAGTTCTTAGTAAAAGTTATCCTCGAGTTAATTATGCCTTCAGCACTTGTCACCACCCCTAATCTATGGAGGTGGGTTTGGGGTATTTATACCTAAATCCCTAGCTTGGATTGGGTCATGACACTAGCACTTTTAAAAGGTTGTTTTGTAGTATTGAAACGATCAAACTCAGGAGTTGTAGCTTAGTGATTGTATATGTACCTTTTACATGAGATGGATGGAAGTGGCTAGGTGGTTCCTTTGCATTAGGCTAGACCTTATTTTGGGGTTTTATATGTATGTACCTATATGGTCGGCCATGGGAAACCTTGTTTATCTGTTTTTGATGACATACTATGACATGTTATCTTCTAAAAATGGTATGCTTTGGACTTATTATTTTTTATGTTGTTTTTTATGCTTCCACTAAGTTTGTTTTATAATTCCATTATTGTTATGGTCCTTTTTCAACTGTGTTATATATATATATATGGACCATTATTATTATATTTCATAACCCATCCCAGAGGGGCCCATGCCATAACTACCCCAATCCTCCCTCTAATAGGCTAGGGGGTAGTGACTAATACTGAGTAGGTATATAACACCAATGTGAGGCATTAGCCTAAAGTACTTGTACACACACAGACATCTCCAATCCAAAAATTCTAAAATGTAAAAACACTAAGTAAACAATGCATGAAAACCACTATAACCCACAACCATAGTATAATAGTGAAAGTGCTGGAAAGTAAACAGGACCAAAATACAAGCCCACCAAAAAAGAAAGTCTATAAACAAGTTCCGGAAACTCATCCGTAGAAAACCCTACCTAATCTAACCTGAAGGCAAGGTACTGGGGATACTATTTAAAGTCATAGGAACGCCACGGTCTATCTAATATCATAAGGATCTACTTGGTCCTGGTCCACCCTGGACTCTATCAAAAGGCCGCTCATCTGTACACGACGTGACACGTGTGGGCAAAGCCTGTGTAGGGGTGAGTATAACAATACTCAGTAGGACGCCCCAAAACCACAAAGAAAAACACAAAGGAAAGGTACAGTCAGATCTACACAAGTATATATCTACAACATATAACAAGAATATCCAGATATACTCAAACCATATCACAGAGTCTAGGGTAATTCACAACCACTACATACCAACAATAGGGATTCAGTTTTAAGATTCCACGAAGCACTCATCTGGGAGAACACACTCTTGAGTCTGATAGACCTAATGACATCCATCCAAGAAGTATTGTTTATTGGAAACCATCATGAGAGAGATATGTTGAATATATTTGAAGAGAGATGTGATACATCAGGTGAGGATCACAGCCAGGGCCATGGGGTGATACCAACAGATCCATCTGGATTAACCCTCTAAGTAGAGGATCAACGCTCGATGAATTTAGTCACATAAATACCGAATACTCTACGTAGGGTATGAATAAGGAATAGAGGATATGATCTAGGCCTCTCGAGGGATTCCAACAACTCTATCCAAGAAGTCCTGTTGAAGGGATCATACTCCTATGTGTAGGAAATGATACCAATAAACCTTCAAAAAATGATGAAGGGAATGAACCCTACCAAAACTCATCCAAGATATGGTGGAAAAGAGAATCAATATGCATAGGAAAGGAGGGTACATGGTGAATAGTGGTCATGCCCTCCATGTCCCTTGACCCTAATTACTACCCGTGTAAATAGTCAATGTCACTAGAAAGTCCATGTTAAAACCCACCATTGGTCTCAAAAGGACCATATCAATATTAGGGTCTCAACGTCGTAGACGTCTCATCAATCGGACATACGGTTTGAAGGATATGGTCATTTTAGCAAAAAGGTCTGACCTGAGTCCTGTCCAAGTCTGACCCGACCCGCTGGCCAACCCAACCCCGTCCGGTCGACCCGTCCCGATATGGTTCGGCCCCCACGCACATGGGCTAGTTTTTCTATCACATGAGGCCCGCCCCGGCTGCATTCCCCCTGGTCCCCACGATACCGCACCAAGTCCCACATGGTCGACCCTCCACATCTACATGTGGCCCACCATGTCCGCGTGCACCCTGCGTGCTTTGACTGCCCATGGAATTGCCACCTCTACGGGATCCCTTTCCATGACCGATCCATGTTCTGCCTCTATCATCCACCTCACCGACAACTCACTATCCACCTCACCATCAGCCTGGACTAGCCCCCTGGACCTGTGTCGCCGCTCACCTAGACCAAATGGATTCACTTCCCCGTCCACCGCCATGCGCCTCCACCTGTGCCACTGTGTGCCACTGTCCCATCCAAATCATGCCGCACCTTATCCGTCAGAAATCTATTGAATCATCATAAGGTTGGATCTTCAATTTTGGATTGTTTCACCAAAAATCAAAGGAACAATAATCATTCGTTCATATCCAGCAAAGAATGAAGAACACATGGGAAAAATGGGAAGAAATCACATGGAACAAACTTGAGGAACGAACCTCGAATGTTGTTTTTTCCGGTCTCTTGTAAAAAAGATCAATCAAAACTAAACATTATAATAATAATCATCCCCAAATAATTCCCACAATCAAACCCATCCTTCTAGAATGATCAAATTGCTGGCCAACCTATTCATGGGTTGATCCGCATTCATCATTGATTCTAAGAACGAGGAAAGGAAGAACTGAAATCACAATGCCCTACCTGGGAAAGGATCATTTGTTGTAGAGGATTCATTATCGATGGTGATCCACCAAGAATAATCTCAATCCATCGTCCCATCATCATCCATTCGAGAGGATTATTTCTCTATGATTTAGAGGAATTATAGGGTTATGGTGATAACCTTTAATTCTATGACAAGGTTTAATAAAAAGAAAACACACCATTGCATCGTTGTATGATGTTAAAATAAAATAAATCTTTAATTTATTTTATTCTTTAAAATGTCCAAAAAATATCTTTCACATTCGACATGCACTGATCGATGTTAGGCCTTTCCTAGGGTAAACATGTTTTTCTGAATGCAATGGTGCCCTTGGATTTCTGATATGGGCACCCATTTAGAAGTTATTCTAATTTATTAGGGAAACCATTCGTGAGTGCTATTTGAAGTATAATATTTTTCAAACATTTATTATGGGCACACCGGACCTCGAAATCACACGTCGTCTCTGCACCTCATCTCTAAATAATTCCATATAATATTTAAAATAATACACAGAAAAAACTAGGAAATTACATTCTCCCCACCTTAGGGATTTACATCCCCGAAAATCCAAAACAAAAGGCTACTAAAAAATATGTGGGTGTTGTGCACGAATTTAAGCCTCCCGCTCCCATGTTCTCTCTTAGAGATTCTTGTGCTGCCACCGGATACGCACCAAGGGAATTGCTCATCCATAAAGGATCCTCTCCTATCAGTCCTCAATCTCCATTAGGTACTCTACAAAATTTGTCTCATCCTCAATGTCTAGCTCATCCCAATCGATGATGTGTGATGGTTCATGCACGTATCTCCTCAGTTGCAACACGTGAAAGAAATCATGTTCCCAATGAAACTATGGGAATAGATTTAGGAAATATGACACCTCAACAACTCTATGCAATATCTAGAAAGGGTCGATGAACCTCATAGATAACTTGTCACTTTATAAAAAACTCCATAGCGCATGTCGAGGTGAGACCCAAAGAAACACATGGTCTCCCTCCTCAAACTCCAAGCGTCTATGTCTCATATCAGCATATGAATTTTGTCAGCTCTATGTAGTCTTCATCCACTCCTAGATGATCTAAACCTTCTAAGTAGTAGCTCACACTAACTATGGTCCCATGATTTTTGACACTCCTGGGTCAATCGAGCAAAGTGGTGACCTACAGTGTTGCCCATAGAAGGCCTAAAATAGTTCTATACCAATGGTGGAGTGGTAGTTTTTGTTTTTCACAAACTCTACTATTGGTAAGTGATCCTCCCAACTATGACTGAAGTCCAA
Source organism: Viscum album (assembly GCA_963277665.1). Classification (NCBI taxonomy): domain Eukaryota; kingdom Viridiplantae; phylum Streptophyta; class Magnoliopsida; order Santalales; family Viscaceae; genus Viscum; species Viscum album. The sequence goes on along the minus strand of OY728151.1, from coordinate 100,326,828 downwards.
GATATAGGCTCGTAGCATGTCCTCCAGAACCTGAATGGTCCTCTCCATCTGGTCATCCATCTAGGGATGAAATGTCTTTCTCAAGCGTAACTAAGTCCCAAATGCCTCCTAAAATCCATTCCACAATCGGGATGTGAAACGAGAATCATGATCTGAAACAATCATTGATGGAACTCTGTGAAGCCAAACTATCTCCTTCACGTAGAGGTGCCCCAATATTTCCACTAAACTCTGCTCTCAGATAGGTAGGAAGTGGGATGACTTGGTGAGTCAGTCAACGGTCACCCAGATAGTATTGTGCCCCCTGAACGTACATGGTAAACCCACCATAAAGTCTATCGATATCTCATCTCACTTCCATTGTGGAACCTCAAGTGGTTGAGACAAACCCACTGGAACCTGGTGCTCATCATTCACTTAATGACAAGTGAGGCACTGAGAAATGAACTCCTAAACTACCTTATTCATTTTGGGCCACCAAAACTAACGTCATAGGTCTTGGTAAATCTTCACCACACCTGGATGCACTGTTAAAGGGGATGTATGAAACCCCCTCAAAACCTCCTCTCACAATGCCACTGATACAACTATGCATCTTATAAAAAGAAAAACGTGCTCCCAAACTTTCGAATATCCATCAAAAACATGTCCTATATATAACTGATTACATAGAGTCTCATAGTTGGTATCCCCAAGATACACCTCCCTAACTCATTGTAAGAGTGTAGGGATAACAATAATCAACTGGAGGTAAACTCCCCCATATCCGTCCATATAGTATAACTCAAACGAGGCCAAATACTCTAACACCTTGTCCAGTAACTATGAACTCGATCTCCTACTAAGAGAATCTTCCACCGCATCCCCCTTCTTAGGAGTATAGATGGTCTCAAAGTCATATTCCTAGAGGAAATATAGTCACCGCCTATATCTCAAGTTTAGATCCTTCTGATAGAATATATACTTGAGACTCTTGTGATCATAGTAGATAATAAATTACTCTCCCATCAGGTAGTGTCACCACATCTTCAATGTGAATACTACCACTACCAACTCAAGATCATGGGTCACGTAGTTCTTCTCATATGGTCTTAGATGGAACGAACCATAGGAAATTATTGCTTTCCTCTACATCAGGATTCAACCAAGACTTATTCTTGATGTATCACATAACACTACGTACTTGACACCCTCCTCCAGAAATCTCAAGATCGAAAAACTCATCAAAATATGCCTCAACTGCTGGAAAGTATGTCGGCACTTCTCTATCCACACAAAAGGTTTCCCATTTTGAATCAAAGTTGTCATAGGTTCTGATATCCTGGAGAAATTAGGTATGAATCTATGGTAGTATCCATCCAGACCAAGGAATCTATGCTCATCCATCATGATCCTAGGTGGCTCTCATGCTAACACTACCTTGACCTTGGTCGGGTCCACTTCCACTCCGTCTGCTGAGATAACATGTCTGAGAAAGTGAACTTCCTGAATCCAGAACTAGCACTTCAATAGTTTCCCATAAAGTTGGTTCTCTCAAATCATGTTCAAAACTATCCTAAAGTGTCTTGTGTGCTCCTCCTCAGATGTCGAGTACACAAGGATATCATCGATGAAAACTATCACAAACCAGTATAAGTAGGGATGAAAGATCTGGTTCATGAGTCCCATGAACACTGTTGGGGAATTCATCACACCAAACAGCATCACCAAGTACTCATAATGATTGTAGCATCATATAAAAGTCATCTTCAGTATATCCTCATCATGTACTCATAGCTGGTGATAGCCTGATCGAAGGTCAACCTTTGAGAACCATCATGCCCCTCTCAACTGATCGAAGAGGTCATCGATCCTTTGTAGTGGATACGTGTTCTTCACGGTCACCTAGTTTAGGCACTGTTAATCCACACACAACCTCAAGATCTCGTATGCCTTTTTGGAAAACAATAATGGGGTCAACCAGGGTGAAACACTGGGTCTCACAAATCCCTTTATCTACAAATCATCTAACTGCACCCTCAACTCACGAAGCTCTGCAGGATCCATCTGATATGCTGGTGAGGATATCAGTGTCATCCTAGGGTGTAATTTTATGAAAAAGTATATCTTCTAGTGGGGAGGTAATCTTGGAAAATCTTCTGGGAAGGAATCCTTATACTCTGCAACTACTTCTAGTAATTGGAAACTCATAACATCTGTTGCACTGAGGGTCAGGCTAGCCAACTGGTGAGTGATGGGCTATTCCCTTCTATGCATGAGTCCATCTTGTGTATCCTGGGTTTCCTTTTCAATGAAAAATGAAAACCTCATTCTATCGATGCGGACACACCACACCCTTCACTTAAAAAAGTCTATCTGGGCATGGACCATAGATAACTAATCCATACCAATAATTACGTCGTAAGGATCTGACACTTCCACCAAGAGGTTCCAACCAAAACTATTGCCTCCAATGGTAATATCACACTATCGACATAGATGTGTGATTATAAAGTCTCCTCCCATAGGTGTCTCCATGTGTAAGGGTCGAGTCAATAGTTCTACTGGAATCTCATGGTCTCATACAATATATGTGGTGAGGAAGGAATTACTAGCACCTATGTTTATTAGTATGACAACTAGAGTAGAAAAGACACAGATCATACCTCGAATCATCCCTAGAGCCTCTGGTTCATAATCCTTGACCGCATGCAGTTTTAAATACCTCTATCCTCCAGATCCTTGAGACTGGATTAGACCTCCTAGGGGTGGTGGTGGTAACAAGTCGAAACGTTGACCACATCCCACTGCTCTCCCATCTCCTCTACCACATCTGTCACCCTGAGAATCTACATGCTCCTACCTATTCCTCTAGCTCAGTGGTCCATCCAATGTCTCTCTATCACCATCATGGTGGGTTGGATAATATCAAGTGATATTTTCCATGTCATCACATGAGTAGCACTGCCTCTCTCTGGGATGACTAGATCCACCCTGTGAACCCTGAACTATAGATCCTCTGTCCTGGGACCTCCTCTTGAAACATCTTCTGTGTTGGGATCCCTGGGGATGATGTTGGCTCCCTGTTACCAAGGTCTCTGCACCTGCCTATCCTCTACTGACTTTCACTGGATGTATCTGATCAGCTAGGAATCTCTTGACCACCAAGGCCCTCTCAATCACCCCGTCATAAGTAGGGATGCTCAGAGGGATAATTTTGGCTCGGATGTCTCTGCGCAGACCCCACTTGAAGGTTCAAGCTTGTAAGTACTTATCTTTGACCATATCCATTGAGTACCTGGAAAGGTTGGTGAACCTCAATGAATAATCATCTACTCTCATACTGCCCTGTTGGAGCTGAAGAAGCTCTTTTATATGCACATATCTCAGCATAACTAGAAAAAACTCCTCTCTGAAGAGACGCTCAAACTCTGTCCATGAGAGAGTTGTCTTGTTATGAGTCTAGGTAGCCAAACTCCACCATCACCCTACTGGTCCCTATAGAAGGCTCACTTCTAGGACCACCATCTGACCTGTTGGTGTCCTAACTTGACCAAAAACTTGGGTCGCCGCCTCAAGCTAGTCCTCAGCTACCTGAGGGTCAGGATCACCTCAGAACCTGAGGGTCTCTATATTTAAAACTCATGGAGCGCGCCCAGCCTATTCTTCTCATATGCTGGTATTGTAGGTACCACTGGTATCTCTACAGGTGGCGGTATAGCTAGTACACTACCCAGAGGTAACATCTGGGAAAATGGTCCCTATACCAAAGCCTCATCATTGAGGGGGTCATCCTCATGATCGATCTTCTAAATCCTAGCTGGTATGCATCATGGAGATATCCTATAAGAAAACAAGATGTACCACAGTCAATGAGTATATATATGGATAACTGACTCAAAAGGACCTGAAAACCACAAACCATTCTTATATGATTCATGTACCATTATTTTTCCTGCAACTAGTGCTCTCATATACCAAGTTGAAAAGCAGGTTATCAGAGTCCTGGTGTATGGATACGTCAGTCACCACACCAACACTAGAGTCTCTAGGTTAAAATTAGAACTCAAAACACTTAACACTTTTTCCCCAAACCAATCTCACAGACTCTTAGTAAATAGTGACTCCAATAGCGCAATGCATGAACAACTACAGCTAACACAAGATCATGTGTAGGGTAGTTCTTCTCATGAGACATCAACTACCGAGACCCGTATGCCACGACTCGATCTCCCTATATCAACACTTCCCCTAGACCAATACCTGAAGCATTAGAGTGCACCATGTAGATCTTTCCCTACTCTGGCAGTATCAGGACTGGTGTTGATGTCAACCCCCCTTTCATCTCCTGAAAGGATGTCTCATGAGATTCTGACTACACAAACTTCACACCCTTCTTAGTCAATCCTATCAATGGTGCTACTAAGTGTGAGAATTCCTGTATAAAATTTTTGTAGTAACCAAATATCCCAAAAGAGCTTCATATGTCAAAAAATTTATTGGGTTGTTCCCATGAAACTACAACTCTCACCTTATCTGGGTCCACTGATACTCCTGTCTCTGAGATAATGTGACCCAGGGAGTAAATCTGATCCATCCTAAAAGTGGCACTTTAAGATCTTAGCATATAACTAATGCTCTCTCAGTGTATTTAAAACGATCTTTGGATAGTTGGTATGGTGGTGCCGATTGTGATAATACACCAAGATATCTTCCAGGAAAATCACCATAAAAGAATCCAAGTAAGGATGGAACACTTAGTTTATCAATGCCATGAAAATTGTTGGCATGCTCATGAGACCGAACGGAATAACTAGATACTCATATAACTCATACCTGCTAAGAAAGTTTTTACGAGGTATGTATGTAGTTCAAACACACATCCGGTGATATCCTGGCCTCAATTCGATCTTTGAGAACACTCGAGATTCTCGAATCTTATCAAATAGGTCATCTATCTATGGCAAGGGATATTGGTTTTTAACCATCAGATAGTTCAGTTTTCAATAATCCACGTATAGCCTAAGAGTTTCTTCTGCCTTTTCAAAAAAAGAACTGGCAAACCCCATAGAGAAGTATTGGGTCTGATAAACTCATTCAACTCCAAATCCTCTAGCTACCTCTTGAGATCATGAAACTCCATCATATCCATCCTATATGGGGGGATGGATACCAGTACAACTCCAGGCACTATCTCTATGAATAAATCCACCTCTCTATCGGGATGTAATCCAGAAAAGTCATCAGGAAATACATCCTTGAAACACTGAACCATTGGAGGAAAGTCCTCCTGACTCACTCCCTGGTCATCTAGAAACAAACTAGCAATCTGGGTTGTCATCCTGCCCAACCCACAATTCTCGGGTCCAGCTCTGCTCACTTGGACATCCCATTCACCCTTGTGGATAAACACTTCACCATATGGTGATGTGAAAGTCAACCTCCAGCAATAGGAATCATCATACGCTTGATAAGAAATGATCCAGTCCATTCTTAGAATGACGTCAAACCCTATCATCTCAAGGATATAAAGATTCTAGATGAAGTCACACCCTACGACCTCAAGGGGAAACTTCGTACACTAGTGTACATCACTCGTTCTAACTCCCAATAATGTGTCTAGCATCAAAACTCCCTCAGAAAGCAAAACCACAAACCCAAGGCTTTTCACCATACGTGTAGAGATAAAACTATGAGAGGAACCTATATAGAAAAGAGAAGATCTAATAGTAGAAGCTACTAAGATTGTATCTCTCACTGTAGATGGTCTGGGATCCTGCTCTTGTTGGGTCTATTGCACTACATAAGTCTTTCATGTACCATGACCCTGTCACCCTACCTAGCTGCCCTGATTTGATCCACCATGTTGTCTCTAAGAACTCTGTGTCTGGCTACCACAACCACGACCACCACTACCCTAGCCTAACCGGACCATACTGCTCTATCTCTCATCCTAATGCAGAGCTAAAGACCCTGCTAATGAACTATACATTGGAGATGACCCCATACCACTCACAGCTGGAGGGAAGGTCCTTAAAAACCACTACATGTGTCCCATCTTGCCGCAAGATTGACACTTTACTAGGTCACGGTCGCACTAATTTTTCATGTGTAATTTCCTACCACACTGGTGGAAAAACATCAAGATTCATACACCCCCAACCTGATTAGCACTCAAGTCACGGGAAGCCTCAAAACGGCGCTTCCTGCCTGAAGACATAGATCCAATGGGGTGAGAAACAGGACTCCCCTATTCTGTACCCCTAGATTCCCTCAGGTTTCGCTCTGTAATCACTGCATGATTCACAATCTCAGTGATAGAAGTCAACCTGAACACGTTGACATGAGATCTGATATCATGTCTAAGACCTTCCTCAAAGTGCCTCACCCTCTATATCTCATCAATAAGATACATCGGTGCAAAATACTACAACTCTGTAAAACGTGTCGAGTATTCCATAACTGCCATTGTGCCCTGCTCTAGATGCATAAACTCAATAGCCTACTCTGCTTGCAGATTCTTGGGGTAAAAGTAGTTGTAAAAGCGGGTTTGGAATTCAACCCAACCCATATTCCATAGCCCATCAGCCTAGTTGAAAACATCACACCAATGTTTTTCCACTCCATGTAGCATGTAAATTGTGATCATGACCCTCCACTCTGGTGGCATCTCTAGATGCTCAAAAATCTCCAATGTGGTATCTATCCACAGCTATGCATCCTTTGGTCTACCATTCTATGAAAATGTAGGAGGTTGTTGTTGTTGGAACACCCATGTCAGCTCATCCATAGTCAAGGGTAGCTATGGTTATATGGAGAAAGAAACTCTTGCAGAACTATGCCTCATCACCCATGTTTGGAATAGCCTCAGGTACCAAATTTGGAACTAAAGGAGGATAAACTGGTATCCCGTTGGCCACTATCTCTGAAGTATGGTCATCTCCACCATTGCGGCATACCACTAGAGGTCATCGTGGTGGAATGTATCTATAGTTCCAAACACACGCCTCAGGATATAACAACATCAAATCCCAAAGCTCAAAACATAGGACAGGTCAAAACCCTCAAAGAAACAAGTTAAAACCAGAGCCTGCTCCTAAATCCATGATTGTATAAAGAAAAACCAATGGACCACTAGAAACTATGCCTCATCCCACTCAAAATCAGGTCTAGGTAAAGTATCTATCCATTAGTTTAAGTTTCAATTTCCATTTCACATTCAGTTATTCAAAAACTTCCACTAAGGGTTTACCAATTCTTAAATCTATGAGAGCCCATAACACCTCATGAACCCAAAACTTGGTTCTTATTCAAACCATACATGTAACAAGTTCATTTGAGCATTTACATTGCATCAGTGCATCATTTCCCAATTCATAAGAGCTCATAATCCTTATGGATTGAAAGATGGCATCACACCTTTATCTACTGCACCCAACTAACATAATGCCAGGCACAACTATCACATAAACTATCACAACAACATGCAATATCTAATTCATCCTAGATGGCATGGTATAATGCATGGCATGTGATTCTAACAAGTTTCTATATGATGCATGAGATGGCACACCCTCATCTCATTAGGTTGCAACTGAAATAGTACCCAAAATTACATCAATAATAATAGAAAAAATCAAGTGTGTCACCCAATGGTGAAATCGAATCAAATCTAATAGTCAAAATCCAAAAAATCAAAACTCAATTAGAGGTAATTTGGCTTTTCCCTGTACATGGGGTAGCTACTCTCGGGCATAGTTTATTACCAAATTCCTTCCTTCCTATCTTTTTATAATGTCACTAAATAGTAGGTCAAACTAGAAAACAAAACCCCCTCTGATACCACTTTGTAACATCCCAAACCCGGATGCCACCCTATGGTGCCCTGAGCCTGGTTGGTCACATGGCCTCAAGCGCATCTCCCCAAACACCAGAGGCAACAGACTAGCAGGGAGGGCCTAGGTGAGTTAGTGGGGAGACTATTCTCTTATTACCAGAGTATCACAAAAGAAGTCAAACATATAATAAATAGAGGAAGCAAATAAATAAGTAGTAAACTAAAGATAAGACAAGACAGGAATACATATCAATAACAAGAAGTGTCTCATATACAAAATGATACAGATGGTACAAGTATCTAGAAAGCATCCAGAACAATACATGAAAATACAATACAATACAAGCATCCCAAAAAGAACAAAAGACCATAAAGGTATCCCAGCATCACAAGCCTCAGCTTGGTCCTATGCTCCCCTGATCCAAAGCCACAATCAACAACCTGTACTAGGGTGCTTGCCCCTATCATCACCTACAACCATATAATCTGTTTGGGTCCCCAAGGAGGCCCAAACAGGGTGTGAGATAAACATCCCAATAGGAAACCACCAAGGTCTATACTGTTCTAATAACAATTATATGAAGGTGATAGAATGTGTAAACAACCAGTAAAGGAAAGTGTGTATGCCCATGGCATAAGTCTACTGTAAGGTAAAACTAAAAATCCCTCAAGGCTACCTGCAAAAGAGAGTCAGCTCCTAACAAGGCAGTTATAACCAAGTAAACAAGAAAGTCACATGGGCACGTCGTATATCTATCTATATCAAGAAATCCATAGCCATGTTGTATAGAGAAGTCAAGTATCCCACGACCTCGCCGTATAGTGATGTGTAGACCGCAAGGGTCTAATCCAAGGTTTCAGCAAACCAAGTCATCCAAGTAATAATTCTAGACCACGGAGGGCCAGATCCAAGTAGCATGTCCAAGGAATCCCATCAATTCCCATGGTCATCCCTGGTGGAAACTCGGTTTGGAACTGGTTTGGGTCCTAGGAGCATGGCAATAGAAAGTCCTACGCGATCCCAAGCAAGCTGGATCCATGGGGTAGCAAGGCTCGATGCATCCCACTGAATCAAGACCCAAGGGGCAGAGTCAATCCAAGGCTTCTACTACCACATTCCAGATACATGGAGATCATTAAATGAAATCTATCAAACCATTAATTCAAGCATTCAAGCATTAAAATTAAACATTTAAAACCATGTGAGTATACCCACTCACATCAACAAGAGCAATAAATTAGTATACCCACTCATGAAAACCATTTATCATTTACTAAGACTATGGGCCTACCCTCCCATATAGTCTATTAAACATTCTATTAGTCATTTTATATAGGTATACCCACCCATATTATCCATTTAACATTCCAAACTATCAAAACAGTTAAGTCATAACATGGTATTCATTAAACAATGAGTCAATACATCTTCAAAACAAGCTAATCAAGCTATCAAGGCATTAATGGGATTACTCTAACTAGGAAATCACAAGAACACACCCCTTGGGTGGTTTAAATAGGTATAAACAAGTTATTTCATTAAGTTGCACCCCTTGGGTGACCTCAAAACGAGAAACGGGTGCCAACGCACCTAAACAGAACCTAAGGTCAACCTCACCAGGTCCAACTACAGCTACTAAAATCTACTCACTCAAAAATGAGACCTCACTGGAAAGTCTGATGGATGGCGTAAAGGTCGAACGCCCAAAAAACACCAAGAAAAGCTGAAAGAAGGTATAGACCACCTACCTTGCCTCGGTAGTAGACAACTCATCCAGTATCAAGTCTTGATTCATCCCAGTTTGGAAGAAATATGAAGAAAGGATGAAGAACAGGATATTAGGGAATATGAGCCTAAATCCAAATAGTGTAGTTGTTGTTCTGAAGAATCAAGAATGATTAAAAGGAATTGAGGACTTACTGTTTCGGATCTGATGAGACAATTAGCGATCAAAATGGAGGTCAGATGGATACTCGGGCTCTATCCCTAGATTAGGTGACAAAGGAGAGATCCATGGAGGGCTATAGTGTGTAAGAGAATAAAACCAAAATTGGGTTTAAAAAAGGAAAAATGATTTTAATTTAAAATTTAAAAAACACATAGGAGGGTCGCACAGTTTACCCACATGGTTTCCCAAACCATTCAGAAACTGTGTGCACCTCACTACCTAGGAGGTGCACTTTGCACGATTACCCTGCATGGTTTGACTAACTGTACAATAACTGTGAAAACTATTTGTTAAGAATCTGTAACTTTTCAGATGCCTCACACGATTTAGACTAATCATGTGCAAGCTATGTAAAAACTGTGCGCCAGGTCATTTTCAGCCCAAAAATTGGTTTTGGACTCTGAATAATCCCCAGACACTTCCAAAATACCCATGATCAAGTTAAGAATTCACATAAGGCCATAAATGATCATTTAAACAAAAAAGAAAATGATATGTACCTTTTATGAAAACTCAAGTCCTTACAATCTTCACCCCTTATAGTAATTTGTTCCTAAATTTCTCTCTGAAGGGTGGTCAAGATTCATCTGGAAAACAACTCTGGCCACTGAGCATGTATGTCAACTTCCCTCTCCCAAGTCTCATCTTGTAAATGGTCGTGCTTCCATAGCACTCATACTAGAGGAACTAACCATCCTCGAAGAACCTTCATGCTCCTGTCAACGATACGAATAGGATTCTCCTCAAAGGAGGCATCAACTTGAAGCTCAACCTCCTCGGGCTGAAAAACGTGATATGAGTCTGAGTGATAGCGACATAGCTATGATACATGGAATACATTGCGCATGGCTTGGTACCTCTGAGGTAACTTCAACTGATAGGAAACTGACTCGACTCTCTCCAGAATCTCAAACGGATCAACATATCTCTTTGAAAGTTTACCCTATCTTTTGATCCGTCTGTGTCTCAACCTCGGTGAAACATGAAAGATAACCCAATCCCGGACCTCGAACTCTAGAGGTCGTCTACAGAGATCATCGTAAGATTTATTATGATACTGTGCATTATCCATCTACTTCTAAATCAACTAGACCTGCTTAGAAGTCTCCTACACGAGACGCGGTCCCAGTAAGGTTGTCTCTCCTACCGCTAACCAGCACAGGGGAGAACAGCATGGATTACTGTATAAAGCCTCGTAAGGTGTCATTTGTATCGTCACCTAATAACTATTATTGTAGGAGAACTCATATAGGGGAATGTGCCTCTCTCAAGAGCCCCCAAAATCCAGGTCGCATGCTCACAGCATGTCCTCTATACTATATCATATGCTCTAAATAGCCATCAGTCTGAGGGTGGTATGTTGTGCTCAGAAGCATTTGTGTACCCAACACTCTCTAAAAACTCTTCTAGAAACGAGATGTAAAGCAGGTGTCACTATCTAAAATGATAGTGCGTAAAACCCCATGAATTCGTACGACCTATCAGATGTATAACATTCCAAGACCATAAACACTAAAGGTTTCTTTGATCAACAAGAAATGTGCAACCTTCATAAGCCTGTCAACAACAACCCACATAGTATCATTACCTCGAGGCGACCTCAAAAAACCCGTCATGAAATCCATAGCGACATCATCACATTTCCACTCCAGAATAGGTAACTTATGTAAAAGCCCAGCTGGTCATTGATGTTTCGCCTTCACCTGATGACAGGTGGAACACCTAGTAACAAAACCAGCTACCTCTATCTTCATTCCCAGCCACCAGTACTAGCATCGCAAGTCATGGTATATCTTGGTAACTTTGGGATTCACTACCCAAGCTTAAGCATGAAACTCCTGCATCAAATCCTCACGTATATCCACTATAACCTAACCACATCCATGGATATATAGGATCTCATCATCACCTACCATCCAACCAAGAGGAGGGTCCTCACCTTCCACACCTTTTTGTAGAACTAGGCCTTCAGAATCTGATAGCTTCCACATCCTAAATCTGTCCAGCAGGGTAGAGGTAATGACTAAGGATGAAAGAAAATTTTGCCCCTGTCTTTCATGCACCTCTAGATACATCTCAGAAAACAACTTCATAAGTTTCCACTCTCTATTGTACTACTACACTACCTATATCTGATTCCTCCTACTCAGTGTATCAGCCACTGTATTACCCTTATCAGGCGTATAGGCAAGCTCGAAGTCAAAAGAATATAGGTACTCCACCCACCTTCACTGCCTCAAATTCAGATCACATTGCGTAAAGATATACTTGAGGCTTTTGTGGTCTGTGTACACTACAAGATGCTCTCCCAGTAAATAGTGCCTCTAATAGCGCAACGTATGAACATCTTCAGCTAACTCGAGATCGTGCGTAGGGTAGTTTTTCTCATGAGGCCTCAACTGCCCAGACCAGTACACCACGACTCGATCTCCCTACATCACACTGCCCCTATCCCAATACCTAAAGCGTCATAGTACACCATGTAGATCTTGCCCTGCTCTAGTAGTATCAGGACTAGTTATGATGTCAACCTCCCTTTCAGCTCCTAAAAGGTTATCTCACAAGATTTTGACCACACAAACTTCACACTCTTTTTAGTCAAGCCTATCAACGATGATGATAAGCATGAGAAGTCCTGTATAAAATGCATGTAGTATCCAGCTATCCTCAAGAATATTCATATGTCAAAAAATTTCTTGGCCTATTCCTAGGAAACTACAACTCTCACCTTCTCTAGGTCCACTAATACTTCTGTCTTCAAGATAATGTGACCTAGGAAGTGAATCTGATCCATAAAAAAAATGAAACTTTACGAACTTATCATATAACTGATACTCTCTCAGTGTATTCAAAATGATCTCAATATGGTTGGCATGGTCATGTCGATTATGAGAATACACCAAGATATCTTCTGTGAAAACCACCACAAAAGAATCCAATTAAGGATGGAACACTCAGTTTATCAGTGCCATGAAAACTATTGGTGCGTTCGTGAGACCGAACGGCATAACTAGATACTCATATAACCCATACCTACTACGAAAAGTTGTATGAGGTATGTGTTTGAGTCGAACACGCATTTGGCGATATCCTGACCTCAAGTCGATATTCGAGAACACTCAAGATCCTAGAAGATGATCAAACATGTCATCTATCTGTGGTAAGGGATATTGGTTTTTAACCATCAACTGGTTCAGTTTCTGATAATCCACGCATAGACTACGATTTTAATCTGCCTTTTTCACAAAAAGGACCGGCGAACCCCATGGAGAAGTACTGGGTTTGATAAACCCCTCCACCTCCAAATCTTCTAGCTGCCTCTTGATCTCTTACAACTCCTTCGTAGCCATCCTGTATGAGGGAATGGATACCGACGTAGCTCCTAGAACTAGCTTGATGGATAACTCCACCTCTCTCTCAAGTGGTAAACCAGAAAATTCATCAAGAAATACGTCCTTGAAATGCTCAACCATTGGAGGAAATTCCACCTTAATCACTCCTTGATCATCCAGAAAAAACTAGTAATCTGGGTTGTCATCCCACCCATCCCACGATACTCAGGTCCAGCTCTACTTGCTTAGACATCCCATTCACCCTTGTTATTAAACACCACACTATCTGGTGGTGTGAAAGTCACCCTTCGGCGATATCAGTCAACGTATGCTTGATAAGAAATGATCTAGTCCATTTCAAGAATGACGTCAAACCCTATCATCTCGAAGACATAAAGATTCCAGATGAAGTGACACCCTCCGAAATCAAGGGGACACTCCGTATACTAGATTACATCACCTGTTCTAACTCCCAATGGTATGTATAGTGTCAAAACACCCTCATGTAGAGATAAAATTGTGAGAGGCAGCTGTATCGAAAAGAGAAGATGCAATAGTAGAAGCTAATAAGATCGTACCGCTCACTGTAGATGGTCTGGGATTCTGTTATTTTTGGGTATGTTGCACTACATAAGTCTGGCCTATACCACGACCCTGTGACCCTACCTGGCTGCCCTGAGCTGATCCACCCAACTGTCTATGAGAACTCGATGTCTGGCTACCACATCCACGACCACCACTACCCTATCCTGACCGTCCCGCACTACTCTAACTCCTATCCTGATGCGGATCTAAATACCCTAATCCTGAACCTGACATTGGAGTTTACCCCTACCACTCACAGCTAGAGGGAAGGTCTTACAAAACCACTGCATGTGCCCCATCCTGTCGTAAGATCGGTACTCGACTAGGTCGTCGTCGCACTGATTTTTCATAAGGCCTCACCTACTACACTGATGAAAAAACATCAAGCTGCCTGAACCCCCAGCCTGATTAGCACTCATGTCATGAGAAGCCTCAAAACGGTGCTTCCTACCTAAATACATAGATCCACTAGGGCGAGAAATAGTACTCCCCTATTCTATACCCCCAGCTTCCCTCAGGTTCTGCTCTGTAATCAGCACCTGATTCACAATCTACATGATATAAGGAAACCTAAACATGTTGTCCTGAGATCTAATAGCATGTCTGAGACTTTCCTCGAAGTGCCTCACCCTCGAAAACTCATCAGTAAGATACATCGGCATAAAACATTACAGCTCTGTAAAGCGGGCCGAGTATTCCATAACTGTCATCACGCCCTGCTCCAGACGCATAAACTCAGTAGCCCGCTCTGCTCATAGAGTCGTGGGGTAAAATTAGTTGTAGAAGCAGGTTTGGAATTCAACCCAACCCATATTCTTTATCCCATCATCCTGGTTCAAAACATCGCACCAACGCTTTTCCACTCCATGTAGCATGTAAATCGTGAGCTTGACCCTCTGCTCCGAAGGCATCTCCAGATGATAAAAAATCACCAATGGGGTCTCTAGACATACCTCTGCATCCTTTGGTCCATAATCCCCTAAAAACATAGGAGTATGTTGCTGCCAGAACACCCGTGTTAGCTCATCCATAGTCAAGGTTGGTTGTGGTGCTCCCTGTATCGTCTGCGTATAGCAAAAGAAACCCTCATGGAACTTTGCCTCAACACCTGTGTCTGGAACAGCCTAAGGTTCCATAGCTGGCACTAAAGGAGAATCAACTGGTAGCCCATGGGCCACCATCTCTGAAATTTGTTTATCACCTTCATTGCGGTGTAACACTAGAGGTCATCGTGGTGGCATGTCTCTACAATGCCAAACACACGCCTCAGGATAGAACAATATCAAATCCCAAAGCTCAAAACATAGGATAGGTCAAAACCCTCCTAGAAATAAGTCAAACCAATATCCTGCTTCTAAATCCAAGACTGTATAAGGAATATCCAATGAACCACTAGAAATTATGCCTCTTTCCCACTCAAAACCAGGTCTAGGTCAAGTCTTTATCCATTAGTTCAAGTTTCCATTTCCATTTCACATTCAGTTGTTCAGAAAATTCCACCAAGGTTTTACTAATTCCTGAATCCATGAGGGCCCATAACACCTCATGAACCCAAAATTTGGTTCCCATTCAAACCATACATGTAAAAAGTTCATTTGAGAATTTACATTCCACCGGTGCATCATTTCCCAATTCATAAGGTCCCATACTCCTTATGGATTGAAAGATGACTTCACACCTTTATCCACTGCACCCAACTAACACAATGGCAGCCACAACTATCACATCAACTATCACAACAGTATGAAATATCTAATGCATCCTAGATAGCATGGAATGTGATTCTAGCAAGTGTCTATATGATGCATGATATGGTACACCCTCATCTCATCAGGTTGCAACTAAAATAGAACCCAAAATTGCATCAATAGTAATAGTAAAAATCTAGTGTGTCACCCAACGGTGAAATCAAATCAACTGTAATAGTCAAAATCCAAAAAATCAAAAATCAATTTGAGGTAATTTGGCTTTTCCTTGTACACAGGGCAGCTACTCCTAGGCACAGTTTATTACTAAATTCCACTTCCTTCTTATCCTTGTCTAATGTCGCCAAACAGTAAGTCAAACTATAAAAGAAAACCCCCTCTAATACCACTTTGTAACATCCCGGACCTGGATGCCACCCTATGGTGACCCAAGCCCGGTTGGCCACATGGCCTCAAGCGCATCTCCCCAAACACCAGAGGCTGCCGACTAGCAGTGAGGGCCTAAGTGAGTTAATGGGGAGACTATGCCCTCATTACCAAAGTATCAAAGTGGAAGTCAAACATATAATAAATAGTGCAAGCGAATAAATAAGCAGTTAACTGAAGATAAGGCAAGACAGAAAGACATATCAATAATAAGAAGTGTCTCGTATACAAAATGATGCAGATGGAATAAGTATCTAGAAAGAATCCAGAACATTACATGGAAATACAATACAATACAAGTATCCCAAAAAGACCAAAAGACCAAAAAGGTATCTCAGCATCTCAAGCCTCATCTTGGTCCTATGCTCCCCTGTTCCAAATCCACAATCAACAACATCTACTAGGGAGCTTTCCCCTATCATCACCTTCAACCATATAATATGTTTGGGTCCCCAAGGAGGCCCAAACAGGGTGTTAGATAAACATCCAAGTAGGTAACCACCAAGGTATATACAGTTTTAACAGCAATTCTATGAAGGTGCTAGTGGGTGAAAACAACCATTAAAGAAAATTGTGTATGTCTATGGCATAAGTCTACTACAAGGTAAAACTAAACAGCCCTCAAGGCTACTTGCAAAAGAGATTCAACTCCTAACATGGTAGTTATAACCAAGTAAGAAAGCAAGTCACATGGCCACGTCATACATCCATCTATATCAAAAAATACACAACCACACTGTATATAGAAGTCAAGTATCCCACGGCCTCGTCGTATAGTGAAGTGTAGACCGCAAGGGCCGGATCTAAGGTGTCAGCTGACCAAGGCATCTAAGTAATAATTCTAGACCACAGAGATCCGGATGCAAAGAGCATATCCAAGGAATCCCATCGAGTCCCATGGGCATCCCTGGTGGAAACTCGGTTAGGCACTAGTTGGGGTCCTAGGAGCATGACAATAGCAAGTACTACGCGAGCCCAAGCAAGTCGAATCCACAAGGTAGCAAGGCTCAAGGCATCCCACAGAAGCAAGACCCAAGGGGCAGAGTCAACCCAAGGTGTCCATTACCGCGTTCCAGATCCATAGAGAGCAGTCCATGGCATCTATCAAACCACTCATTCAAGCATTCAAATTAAACATTTAAAATCATGTGAGTATACCCACTCACATCAACAAGCACAATCCATGAGTAACCCACTCATTCAAACCATTTATCATTTACCAAGAGTATGGGCCTACCCTCCCATATAGTCCATTAAATATGACATTATTCATTTTATATAGGTATACACACCCATATTATCAATTTAACATGCCAAACTATCAAAACAGTTAAGGAATAACATGATATTCATTAAACAAGGAGGCAGTACATCTCCTAAATAAGCTAATCAAGCTATCAAGGCTAATTAACAGGCTTCCTCTAACTAGGCAAGCACAATCACACACCCCTTTGGGTGGTTTAAATAGACATAAACAAGCTATTTCCTTAAGGCACACCCCTCAGGTGACCTCAAAATGAGCAATGGGTGCCAACGCACCTAAATGGAACCTAAGGTCAGCCTCACCAGGTCCAATTACAGCTACTAAAATTTGCTCGCTAAAAAATGAGACCTCGCGAGAAAGTCCGACGGATGGCGTAAAGGATGAACGCCCAAAAAACACCAAGAAAAGTCGAAAGAAGGTATAGACCACCTACCACACCTTGGTAGTAGACATCTCGTCTAGTATTAAGTCTTGATTCATCCCAGTTTGGAAAAAATCTGAAGAATGGGTGAAGAACAGGATATTAGGGCATATGAATCTAAATCCAAATAGCACAGACATTGTTCTAAAGAATCAATAACAACTAAAATGGAATTGAGGACTTACCGTTGCGGATCCGATGAGACAGGCGGTGATCGAAACAGAGGTCAGACAGAGACTCGGGATCGATCCCTAGCTTAGGCACCAAAGGAGAGCTCCATGGAGGGTTGTTGCGCGTAAGATAAGAAAACCCAAATTGGGTTTAAAAAGGAAAAATGATTTTAATTTAAAATTAAAAAAAACACAACACAGTCGTACGGTTTCCCAAACTATGTGGAAACCGTGCACACATCACTGCTTAGGAGGGGCACTTCGCACAGTTACCCCACACAGTTTGACTAACCATGCAGTAACCAGAAGAAACCGTCTATTAAGAACCAGTAAATTTTCAGACGTCTCGTACGGTTTAGACTAACTGTTCACAGGTCGTGCGCAAACCGTGTGCCAAGTCATTTTCAGATCAAAACTTGGTTTCAGACTTCGAAAAATCCCCAGAAACCTCCAAAACACTCGTGATCAAGTTAAGCATTCACATAAGACCATAACCAGGCATTTAAACTGAAAAGAAAAGGATTCGTACCTCATACGAAAACCTGGGTTCTTACAAGAACCATCCACCTTTGATACCACTCTGTCACAACCCATCCCAAAGGGGCCCATGCCATGACTACCCTAAGCTCACCTCTAATAGGTCAGGGCTGGTGACTAGCACCAAGTAGGAATATCACACTAATGGGGGGTATTAGCCTAAAGTAATTGTATGCACGCACACATCTCCAAGCCACAAATGCTAAAATGTAAAAACACTAAGTAAAAAATGCATGAAAACCACTATAATCCACAACCAGAGTACAATAGTGAAAGTGCTGGAAAGTAAACAGGGCCAAAATAGAATCCCACCAAAAACAAAGTCTATAATTAAGTTCCTGAAACTCATCCGCAGAAAACCTTACCTGATCCCACCTGAAGGCAAGGTATTGGGGATACTGTCTGATCTCACAAGGATCTGTCCAGTCTTGGTCCACCCCGGACCCTGTCAAAAGGTTGCTCGTCTGCACAAGACACGACACGTGTGGGAAAAGCCTGTGTAGGGGTGAGTATAACAATACTCAGTAGGACACCCCGAAACCAAAAATAAAAATATAAAAAAAAATGTACGGTCATCTCTACACAAGTATATGTCTACAACATATAACAATAATATATAGATATACTCAAACCATACCACACAGTCTAGGATAAGTCATAACCACTGTATACCAACACTAGGGATTCAGTTCAAAGATTCCATGATGCACTCATCTGGGAGAACACACTCCAGAGTCTGATAGCCCGGATGACGTCTGTCTGAGAATTATTGTTCGTCGGAAACTATCATGAGTGAGATACGATGAATTGGTCTAAAGAGATATACGATACACCAGGGTTGGATCATAGCCATGGCCATGGGGTGATACCAACAACTCCATCTGGATTAACCCGCTAAGTAAAGGATCAACGCCTGGTGAAGTTGGTCACGTGAATACCAAAGACTCTACCTAGGGCACAAATAATGAATAGAGGATCTGCTCCATGCCTCTTGGGAGATTCCAACAACTCTATCCAGGAAGTCATGTTGAAGGGATCATACTCCTATGCGTACGAAACGATACCAACAAACCTTCAAGGAACGATGAAGGGAATGAACCCTACTGAAACTCGTCCAAGATACAGTGGACGAGATGATGAATCCGTGTAGGAAAGGAGGGTGCACAGTGAGTAGTGGTCACACCCATTATGTCCCTTGACCTTGGGTACTACCCATGTAAACGGCCCGTGTCACTAGAAAGTCTACATAGATCTCATAAATTGAACGTACGGTTTGAAAGATATGGTCATTTTAGTGAAAAGGTTTGACCCGAGTCTGGTTAGGGTCTGACCCGACCCGGTCCTGTCAACCCGGCTTGACACGGTCTGCCCTGCTGGGCTCGGTCTGACCTGCGTTGATCGTGTGCCCCCCTAGTCCCTGTGGTGTTGCACCGTATCCCACGCAGTCGGCTCGCTGCCTCTGCACACTCTGCCTACCCACGGGCTCACCGTCATTGCGGGATCCCTTTCTACGGCTGAGTCATGTTCCACCTTCATCATTCGCCTCACCGTCAGCTTGGACCGACCCCCTGGACTCGCGTCACTGCTCTCCTAGACCGACTGGAGCCACCACCCTGACCGCCGTTGTGCATCACCGCATGCGCCATCATGCGCCACCGTCCCGGACAAATCACGCTGCGCTTTCGTATTCACACCTCCGTTGCATCGTCACAAGGTCAAATATTTGATTTTGGATCATTGCGCCAAGAATCAAAGGTGCAACGATCGTTCGTTCATATCCCATTAAGAACAAAGAACACGCGAGAAAAGGGGGGAAAATCACATGGAACAAACTTGAGGAACGAACCTCGACCGTTGTTCATTTAGGTCTCGATTTATTCCTGTAATAACGATCAATCAAAACCATACAGTGTAATAGTAATCATCCCCAAATAATTCCCACAAACAAACACATCTCATAAGAATGATCAAACTGCAAGTCAACCTGTTTGTGGGTTGATCCACGTTCATCGTTGATTCTAAGAATGGGGAAAGGAAGAACTGAAATCACAACATCCTATCTGGGAAAGGATCATTTGTGGTAGAGGATTTGTTGTCGATGAAAATCCGTCAAGAACGATCTCGATCCACCATCCCGTTGTTATCCATTCTTGAGGATTCTATATCCACAATTCAGATGAATTCCATAGTTATGATGATAACCCAGAATTATCTGACAAGGTTTAATAAAAAGAAAATGTGTTGTTGTGTTGTTGCGTAACGTTAAAATAAAATAAATCTTTCATTTATTTTATTTTTTAAAACGTCCAAAAACTATCTTTCACAGCCAACCCGCGCTAGTTAATGTTAGGTCTGTCACGACCCCCTCCCACCAAAGATGCCCCTCTTGAGCTGTAAATGGTGAAAGGGATATAATGACCCCCGAGTCCCGCCTCTAGTAGGCCCCGGAGTGGTGACTAGCACCAAGGGTATGAGTTTTCACAAATATGGGAGGCATTACCCTTTTTTATTATTTAAGATCGGGAAATAGGATGAGTCAAACACCAAAAGAAAAGGAGAACAAGTAAATGGAAATAAACCCAAACCAATCCAACATGCATGTTTCAACAATTCTGAATCAAAGTATAAGTACAAGAAAGCTCAAAAGTACAATACCAAAAGAAAACAAGAGTACAAAAACTACAACAACTCCAACTTTCCCGACTAGTAGGGTCCCACACGGCCCTGGTAGTCCTCCTGAAAACCTGAAAGTAAATGTAGGGTGAGCATACAAGTATACTCAGTAGGGAAACCTAAAGCTCTTGTGCACAAGTGGGGAGACATCCTAATGTCCCGTGATAATAACAGAAGAAACCAAAACCTAACAAGGAATTCTATCAACCAACCTCACCAGCCACACTCACCAAAAACACAAACAACAGGTAGTAGTATATAAGAACAAGATTATTGGGTACCTCCCACCATTTCCCACTAGTTAGCTACTCTTCCTAACAGAGAACGTCCTGACGCTACCACACTCTTCCTGCCCGCACACACCTGGGCCTCAAAACCACGTATCCCACCCGCACACACCTGGGCCTCACAACCACGTATCCCGCCCGCACACACCTGGGCCTCACAACCACGTATCCCGCCCGCACACACCTGGGCCTCATCCCGAAGATTCTTGGGAAAAGGTAAACCTTCCCTAAGAGTCTTGGGCTAAAACCACCCCAATCGAAACCTACCCGAAGAGTCTTAGGTGTAAGGTAGTCTAAAGACATCACATCCTATGGAAGAAGGAGCAGGAAGAAGCTAGTAACTAAGGGGAAAACACCCTCTCCCATGAAATGGGAGTCTTCGGCACTAAGTTCTCAACATGGGTGGGGTGCGACAAAACACAAAGATACAGATATATATGTATACCAAACACACATTCCAACCTATGGCTTCTAAACAGAGAACTGATCACATGCCTCAGAACTGCTACTACAAAGAATGCATACAAAAAACAACCCCAACCCCATTTAGGTTTTCATGTTTCAACAGAATTAGTTTATTAGTTCCTTAACTATTGGGAAATTATCCACAACCAACCACATCGATCGTTCGTAAAACATATCCCTGCCATCCACAAATCAAGTTAAGAAAACACAAGCAACACAAACAAGTCCCTTATTACTTACCAAACAACCCCATTGATTATTATTTCTGTTCCATTACCAAGCCCCACCATTCATTAACTCTTCCACTTTCTTTTATTATTCACAACTCATAGTTCTTTCACATTTAAACTCATCCCTGCAGCCCCGCTGCCAACCACCATAACCACAAACACACCGAAACTCGTACATTGATATTCGTCGCAGCCTCACTGCCCATCACCATCATAGCATTCACACCAACCCACAACCAAGCCAATCGCAGCCCCGCTGTTCACCCGATCCACAACAACCCACAAAACACCCCATTCACATAAAAAAAACCTAACCAGCACCCACATGTTTATTATTTCATTTTGTTCAACCGGGGTGATCACAAAAGGGTTCCAGGTATTTAATCAGCCAACTTTACATGATTAACCAATTTCCACATTCAATAAAGTTTCCATCCATAAACGGTCTAGAAAGATAGGGCAGCATTTAATTGCGCAAGCAAAGTCCCCCAATGACCATGATTTTCAGTAGGCATAAGCCTATTCAATTCACAACATAATATCACAGGATATAAATAATGTAACTGCATTCAAAAACTTCCCATCCCCATTATATAAGCCAGTTATTATCTTTATTAAACTGGTTCAAATGTGTTTTCACATAAACAAGAGGACACCCACCCCGCATGATGCACAAATTAGAGAGACGAAGGTAAGATCCCTACCTCAACAAGTTCTGATCACAACGCTCCCCAGGATCAACTTTAGAAGACATCCATCGGCGTCCGTTGCTTCTAGAAAAACCCAGAAAAACCTCCTCGGGTAGAAGCTGGGAAGGAAAGGCCAAAGGGAAACAACAGATTTAAGCTCAGAAGTTCTGCCTCATTGTTACGATCTTGTGCCCGCTGGCGGATCGTAAATCAGAGCTCGGACGAAGAAGTTATGGAAGAAAAGAGCTTGGAGTCCCTTGGGAGAGCTCTGCTTGAAGGAGAGGGGAGGAGAGGAGTTATTTGAAAAGGAGGAGAGGTCCCCTCCTTTTATAGGTGAGAAAAACTAAATTACATAGTGTGTACTTTATAGTACACGACGTGTACTCGGCCATTTCACACGGTCACCACGCGACTTCCAACACGGCCTTCAACGCGGCACACGATCATTGATTGGTCAACACATGGTTTGAGGGTAACGCATACATGAGGAGACACTACACGGCGTGTATTATTGGCTACATGGCGTGTACTCATTTATTTTATATGGCAAGGACACGGCTTCAACACAGCACACGGTTGTTGACTGGTCAACACATAGTTTGAAGGTAACGCGTACGCGAGGAGACATTACACGGAGTGTAGTATGGGATACACGGTGTGTACTCATTTATTTCACATGGCAAGGACACAGCTTCAACACGGGGTATACCCAGCAAGGTGGTACACAGCGTGTACTCACACTACACGGCGTGTAGTTACAAAATTATGAAAAGTGTGGGAAAAGTCCCTTCTACCCTCCAGAACACTTCATGAACATATTTTAGACAAAGGAAATGGATGGAGAGGTCCGGGCCATTACATTAGATACCTCTTAAAACATTCTCATCCTCGAGAATTCAAAACCAACCCAGAGAAACCCAACAAGATACCTCTTAGGGCTCTCGTTATAACAGGAACCCGACCAACAACCCTAATCATAGGTGTTAGGAATTCCTTCTCCTATGTCGAGATATTATCCGCTTTAGGTGGCACTGACTCGCCTGCACGGGTTTAATCACATCCGAATTAATGCGTCTCGATTAAGGATTGGGTTTTCCCACTTCCATATATTAGGATTTTCCAACTTACACTGCCCCCAACACCGCACAACCAACACACTACCCGAACACATAGTTTGGGGAAATTCCTTCTCCCATGTCAAGATATTATCCACTTTAGGCGGAACTAACTCGCCCACACAGGTTCAATTACATCCGCATTAATGCATCTCGATTAAGGATTAGGTTTTTTTTTTCCTTTCCCCACACATCCAGACATGTTACACACTTCTAGAGAACAAGGAAACAAAAAGTCTCACAAACGACAAGCCAAACATTCCATATATCAAAGGTACATAGTATAACATCAAAAAAAAATATCATAAGAACAAGGAAAAACACAAGTCA
This sequence comes from Viscum album, assembly GCA_963277665.1. Classification (NCBI taxonomy): domain Eukaryota; kingdom Viridiplantae; phylum Streptophyta; class Magnoliopsida; order Santalales; family Viscaceae; genus Viscum; species Viscum album. Next base: position 100,302,833 of record OY728151.1, on the reverse strand, counting down.
AAAAAACTCTGAGTAATGAGCGTGCATCTGAGCCTCCCACTCCAAAGTGCTCTCCTTGAGGCTGCCATGCCTCCACAACACACGAACCAAGGTGATGGTTCATCCACGGAGCACCTTCTCTTTAAGATCCTTGATTCTAACTAGTCGTTCCTCGAAGGTCGCATCGTCTCCCATATCTAATTCTCCTCATTCGATAACGTGAGAGTCATCGTGTAAGTACCGATGAAGCTGGGAGACGTGGAATACATCATGAACCTTCTCCAACTGAGGTGGTAGGGCCAGCTGATATGCCACCTCGCCAACTCACCTCAGCACCTCGAAAGGTCTGATGAACCTAGGGGAGAGTTTACTCCCCTTCCCAAATCTCCTCTGCCCCCGTCGAGGGGAAACCTTCAAGAACACATGATCTCCCACCTCGAACTCCAAGGGCCTCCTCCAACGATCAACATAAGACTTCTGTCGGTCCTGAGCCACTTTCATCCTCTCACGCACAAGCTAGACTTTCTCTATGGTGCTCTATACTACCTCTGGCCCAAGAGCACCTGTCTCACCAACCTCTGCCCAGCAAATGGGTGAACGACATGGTCTTCCATACAAAGCTCTAAACGGTGCCATGACAATAGTAGAGTGGAAGCTGTTGTTGTAGGCAAACTCTACTAAAGGAAAGTTTCGCACCCATGATCCTCTGAAATCCAGAATGCATGCTCGTAGAATGTCCTCCAATGTCTGGATAGTCCGCTCTGTCTGCCCATCAGTCTAGGGGTGGAAAGCAGTGCTAAGGTGTAGTTGGGTTCCAAAAGCATGTTGTAACCCCCTCCAGACTCGTGAGGTAAACCGAGTATCCCGATCTGAGATGATAGTCTTAGGAACCCCATGAAAATGCATCACCTCATCTACGTACCTTTGTACTAAGGTACTCACTGGGCCCGACTCCTTAATTTCTAAGAAGTGATCTGATTTCATCAGTCAATCCACCACTACCCAGATAGCATCATAACCACCCTGAGCTCTGGGTAGTCTTATGAATAAGTCCATTGATACGTCATCCCATTTCCACTTGGGGACATCTAAAGGATGTAACAAACCACTGGGAACACGGTGTTCATCCTTTACTTGCTGACACACTAGGCACTTAGCCACAAACTCTGCCACTGCCCGTTTCACCCCGGGCCACCAAAACTGTCCCCTCAGGCCTTGGTACATTTTTGAAACTCCCGGATGTACCGCCAAGGATGAGCTATGGAACTCACGGAGAACTATCTCACACATTGCCTCCGGAACAAACAACCTTCCATGGAAAAGCATCTAATGTCGGCTGTCCCCTGACCATCCTTCTGGAGCGTTTCCCTGATCAACACGATCCCGCATTACTTATACCTCAGAGTCTCCCCACTGAGACTCTTCCACCAGTTTCAACAAGGAGGACTGCACCGTCATCTGAAACAAACATCCTCTAACACCCTCTACCCTTGCATCCAAGTGCAAGGCAGCCAAATCTCCCATAACTCTCTAAGCATCAGCGGATTTCTGAACCACTTCCTTATACGACTTCCTGCTCAGGGCATCAGCCACAACGTTGCCCTTACCTTCAGTGTAAGAGATCTCGAAGTCATAGTCTTGGAGAAACTCGACCCATATCTACTGTCGTAAGTTCAGGTCACGCTGGGAGAAGATATAACGTAATCTCTTGTGATCTGAGAAGACCACAAAGCGCTCCCCAAAGAGGTAATTTCGCCACAACTTCAGTGCGAACACCACTTCTACAAGATCTAGGTCATGGGTGGAATAGTTACGCTCATGGGGGCGCAACTGCCTAGACCCATAACAGATCACACCCTTATTCTGCATCATTACGCACCCCAAACCAAGGCCAGAAGCATCACAAAACACCTCATACAATAACCCTTCCTCTGGAAATCTGAGTACTAGAGCACTAGCCAACTTCTCCTTCAAGTAGTCAAAAGATTTTTGGCACTTCTCGCTCCATAGAAAGACCCGGTTCTTCCTAGTCAAAGCTTTCAATGGAGCAGAAACTCGAGAGAAGTCCGAAACGAACCTCTGATAATACCCTGCCAACCCCAAGAAACTACAAACTTCTGCCACGCTCTTGGGTGTCGCCCAAGAAACAACTACCTCCACCTTCGACGGGTCCACTGACACTCCATGTTGAGACACTACGTGCCCAAGGAAGTGTACTTCTTGTGTCAAGAACTTACACTTTGACAATTTCCCATAAAGATGGTGGTGTCGAAGGACTTCCAAGACTGCCTTGATATGCTCAACGTGCTCCTCCTCTGATCTTGAGTAGATCAGGATGTCATCGATAAACACAACGACGAACCGGTCCAGAAAATCTCAGAAGACAAACTTCATAAGTCCCATGAACACAACGGGTGCATTTGTGTAAAGACCCGTAAATTTCAAGGAATTTTTTTTTTAATTTTCTTTGTAATTTTACAAGAACCCAGTTTCTGACGGCACCTGATTCCGAGGCCTGGTGTGCCCAGAATCATTTTCGGAAGTTTGGCTTGGGTACGTTCAGTGAACGAACGAGCGGTTTTTCTAACTTTTAAACCGGTGCTCGAAATCGAATTCTGAGGGCACCGATGGAATCGCAGCACCGGTATTTGCTTAGAAACGCCTCTTCCAGAGTTGCGTTTGCTCGGGTGTGGTTTTTAAATTTTGGGGTTAAGTTAAGAAATAAAATAAAGTGGTGCGACAACTTTATTTTTATTTCACTTAAAAGCCACTTAAAGCCACTTAAACTAAGATAAAGCGGATAGGGTGCAATCCAAAATATCCTACCCTCTTGGTAGGATATTTGTGAGGTGGGGCCCGCATGAGCCCCACCGTTTCTTTTTCGCTAAGTAACGCACCCGCGAAAACCCCTATTAAATAAAAGTCAACTGGGGAATTTTCTTAAACAATTAAACGCTCCTATTAATTGGGCGGTTTTATTCGTTGAATTAATTATATGAATTAATGGGTCGTTACTTAACTTATCTTTTTCGTTTGTTGGCATGTTAATAAAATAAGACCAACACTTTTTATTCTTGTGTGTTGTTCGTTGAGAGGATTTGACAGAACCTTAGGTCCTTCATCCTCCTTCGCGAAGAACACGAAGAACGCGAAGAACGCCAGTCTTCAACGAAGGGCGACGAAGAATGTCGAGCCCTCGGAGATCGACGACGCGACGCCAAGTACCACGACGCCAACGATTCTTCTCCCGCGACGTTCTTCTGCGACATTCCTTCATCCGCGACAAATCTTCGATCATCCGTTGAGGTGAGAGATTGCAGACCTTTTTTAATTCTTTGTGGTTTATAACAACAACATATATTTAATTGTTATAATTAAATCTGTATGTTCTTGATCCTTGGAGTTCGTCGACGCAATGCTGTATACCGCGACGACGCGATGCCCTTCCGCGACGACGCGACGCCCTTCCGCGATGCGACGATCCCCTCCTTCCGCGACGATCAATTCCGCGAAGAACGCACGCTCGATGACTACGACGAGGTAGGGGTATGATTCTTTAAATCTTTGTGATTAAATCCCCGGTCGTTTAAATATTGTTGGGTGAATATATTTAAGACCGCTAACGCGGTGGGTGCGGACTAACGAACAAGTCCGAACCCACCGCACCTTTTCGTTCTTGGTGCAAGAAATAGCGGACGATGACAAACGGGGCCACAAGGGCGATTCGAGGGCCTGGCAGTGAAGATCGGGTCCTGGGAGGACCACTGGCGAAGACCGCACGCAAAACAGACCACCGGAGCGCATCCGGTGGCCCGCGGAAGCTCCCACCGGCACGCCGCCGGCAAAACCCGCCGCGGCTGAAGCCGCGGCGGCGAGCCGGTTCCGCGGCCGCATTGAACCGGGAGGAGGGACGCGGCCCGGCCGCTGCGTCCGCTGGCGAGGCGGCCCCACCCGGGGCCGCGGTGTTTCTTCACGCGGGGGCAGCAAGCCCCCCGCGGCTTCCCCTCGCTCGGACGAGCCGAGCCGGGTCACGCTCGGGCCGGGCCGGGCCACTCTGGCCGGGCCGGGTCGGGTCGGACCCGGTTCGGGCCAACCCAGGGGGGGTTGGGCCGGGTCGGTCCGGGCCCAGACCCCCCCGTTTCCGGACCTTTTCGGTCTTTTGCTCATAACTTGAGCTACGGGCCTCCTAACGACGCGCCGTCAGTGGAGATGAGATCCTTGGATCGAGACGGTCGTTTCGGTATATCACACTCAAGGTTTCGGATTACTTTGAGTTCAGTCGGGTTGGTTCGTACACGAAACCAACCGGGCCCTCAGAGCGGAAACGCTCATATCTTGAGCTTCGGACGTCCGATTGACGTGCCGTCAACTTTTTTGTTTTCCTCTAAGTGAGATGGATCTTTTGGCTTACTCCGCCCGAGGTTTGGACGCAGGTGGAGTATGGTCGGGTTGGTTTTTCCTTAAAAACCAATCGGGCCCCTGGGACGAAAAAGCCAATAACTCTCAGACCGGGCGTCCGATTGACGCGCCGTCTGCGATGTTGAGTTCATGTTGGCAATACGGAACTTTTGGATACATCAACTCTAGACTATGTGTCAGTTGATGTATCAGCCTCTTGGCTCGTGGAGCGGACCCTCCCGAACGAGCTTGCTGTGTGCGGGAACCCTAGAGCTGGCTGCGACTGCTACTGTGACGACGACGACTATGCAGAGATCCTCATTGGATTCGACGGCGACGACTACAGCACTCAGCGATCATTTGTGGGTCAGTGCTACCGATCATGTGTGGGTCTGATCCTGTGTGGGTCAGCGCTCAGCGGTCCTATGTGGGCCAGCGCCTACAGGTCCTGTGTGGGCCCGATCCTGTGTGGGTCTTTGCGGGGGTTAGTTACCTATCGATCCTTTGTGGGTCAGATCCTTTGTGGGTCATTGTGGGGGTTAGTACCTATCGATCCTTTGTGGGTCCGACGACTTAGATGGATCAGTGATCATCTCTATCGTCATTTGAAGAAGTATACCTGTGTGAGCTGAATCCTGTTTTACTTTCTTGTGTGGATTGTGTTGTGCTATCCTGTGTGGATTTACGTTTACTTTCCTTTGTGGATTGTGTTGTGCTATCCTCTGTGGATTTACGTTTACTTTCCTTTGTGGATTGTGTTGTGCTATCCTGTGTGGATTTACGTTTACTTTCCTTTGTGGATTTTGTTGTGCTATCCTGTGTGGATTTATGTTTTGCTTTCCTGTGTGGACTCGGTTGTACTTGAGCTCGGATGTTGGAGCCGAGCGAGAATTGATGACTTAGGTATATGTATGGGCATATACCTAAGAAGTGTCGGTTGTTACTTTGTGATTGTATCTTTCCTTCGTGGTTTATCCTTTGTGGATTCTGGGAGACCTTCGGGGGTCTCGGGGTCCCTAGTGAGTAGCTTATACTCACCCCTGCACGGGTTATGCCCGCACTACATTGTGTTGGTTGCAGATAACGGACAGCACTGATTGTGGTAGAGGCTTGCGGAGCAGGATGGTACCTGGAGGTGGACCAATGGGCGGGGTGTACTCGGAGCGGACGGCTGGACCAAGGAGCTGTGGAGGCTATCTGTACTCACCCTTCAGGTGGGACTTCCAGAGGACGGCTCGACGCTGCAGTTTTTCCTTTCAGTTGTTGTTTTTCCCCTTTCAGTTGTACTTTACAGTTGGGCTTGTATTTCCGGACCCCTTTACTTTTCCGCACTTACTGTTGTACCAGTTGTTTTTACTTAGTGTTTACTTTTTTCCATTTGCTTACTCTATGGTGCTTGTTTACTTTACAAAGGCAATGTCTTCCCTTTACCGGGATTTACGCCTTGGTGCTAGTCTCCAGCCCCTGGCCTATGGAAGGCGGGCTTGGGGTAGTCACGGCACGGGCCCCGAGGACGGGTCGTGACAAATTGGTATCAGAGGTGGTCGGTTCTACCGCAGACTCTGATCTTTCTTCTATGTGAAGCAATAGTGTTTAGCGTATTGGGTGTGGTTATCATTCCAGGGATTCCAGTGTTGGTGCGGTGGCCGACGTATCCGTACACTAGGACCCTGACTTCTGATTTCTGACTTAATGCGCGAAAACATTGATTGCATGTGTGTTTCAAGTTTTCTTTGTGATTACTTTGTATCAGCTCACCAGGTATACTGTTCTGATCGTGGAGAACCTGTTTCCTTTTCAGGATTCCCCCACGACGGCAGCTAGCTAGGGTTCCGAGAGTCGTACGTGATGAAAGCCCGCCGAGCGACGAGGCCTCGGTATAGGGCCCTTTGACAGCAGAGGCACCGGTGGTACCTCTACCCGCCGAGCCACCGATGCTTCCAGCACTAGCCACTGACGATGCATGTTGCCTTAGTGCACTGCATGAGTTCCAGCACCAGCGACCGCCCAGGTTCCGTGGGGAGACGGACCCCCAGGCAGCCGAGGACTGGCTGGAGGCAGTGGTACGAGTTTTCAGGCTAGTGAGGACACCAGCAGACCTCATGGTGATCCTCGCAGCGAGCCTAATGCACGCAGCAGCGGGCCGATGGTGGAGCTTGATGCTCCAGGTGCACGATGAGGCATCTCTCATCTGGAAAGACTTTGAGAGCCTCTTCCTCTCGGAGTTCATCCCAGCCACCCTCCGTGCGGTGCACATCCAGGAGCTTCTTCAGCTGCGGCAGGGTAGCTTGACGGTCGCCCAGTACTCGGTGAGATTTACTGATCTCTCGCGCTACTCGACCGACATGGTACGGGACCCATTCTTCCGGGCTCGGACCTTTGAGCAGGGATTTAGACACGAGATCAGGGCATATTTGATCTCCCTCAGCATACCGACTCAGGCAGGAGTACTGGAGCGAGCCCTTTTGATCGAGAGCTTTCTTGCTGAGGCTTCTCCAGCGGCGAGACCTACCGTGGGGCGGCACGTAGAAGAGTCTTCCGTAGAAGGCAGTCGACGGATGACTCAGGGGTCCAGGCAGACCAGACCCTCACACAGACGACCTCAGGACACTAGCTCAGCAGTGCGGGGCACACAGCGCGGAACTAGTCTTTCGAGAGGCAGGCAGTGCTATACTTGCGGCGAGCAGGGTCACATGGCTCGTGACTGCCTGACCCACCGTGCCGAGGAGCAGCAGACAGTTGAGGGGCCACCCAGGCAGTGGCAGAGGGTCTACCGTGGCGGTCTGCAGGGAGGAGGCAGACGAGGCAGAGGAGCTGGCCGAGCAGCAGGTGGTGGGCGACGCTTTGAGGCTCTACCACCACCACCACCAGGAGGTCCACCCCAACCACAGGGAGCTGGCGGGCAGAGACAGGCACAGCTCCAGGAAGCGGAGGCCTACGACCACGGTGCACCCGAGATGATTCGAGGTACTATCTGTGTCTATTCCACCCTTGCTGCAGTTCTTATAGACACAGGAGCGAGTCACTCTTTCATAGCTGCTGCCCTTGTTCGGAGCTCGGAGATTCCGACAGAGCCGTTGGCTCGATCCTTACGGCTAGAGACTCCTACGGGAGCAGACTCGACGATTACGCACTGGTGCCGGCAGTGTGAGATTACTCTAGGAGGAGAGAGCTTCGGCTGGGATCTTCTTGTAGCGGCGTTGAGGCCTTACGATGTCATCTTGGGCATGGATTGGTTATCTACAGTCCATGCACAGATTGACTGTATTAGGCGCAAGGTGCGATGTGTACGCACCGACGGGAGCAGGTTCACCTTCACCGGTGAGAAGGGAGCCTCCGCAGCACAGGATGGACTTCCGCAGAGGAGAGGACAGACCATTACTCATCAGTTGGCTAGCCTCATCCTTGGAGTAGTTGACGTGCAGAGTCCTAGTTTTCCTGCAGTGGTGGATCAGTATGCGGTCTTCTTTCCCGATGACGTTCCAGGGCTACCTCCTCACAGATAGGTGGAATTTCATATTGACCTGTACCCTGGGACAGCCCCGATATCGACTCCAGAATATCGGATGCCCCCCACTGAGCTTCGAGAGCTACGGGTACAGTTGGAGGACTTACAGGGCAAGGGATTCATCTGACCCAGTGTTTCACCCTGGGCTTCCCCGGTATTGTTCGCCAAGAAGGTGGACGGGAGCTTGCAACTTTGTGTCGACTATCGTCACCTGAACTAGGTGACAGTGAGGAACAAGTATCTGCTACCGAGGATTTATGACCTCTTTGATCAGCTCATGGGAGCACGGTGGTTCTCGAAGATAGACCTCAGGTCAGGCTATCATCAGCTCAGAGTTTGAGACGAGGACGTGCAGAAAACGGCCTTCAGATGTTGGTATGGCCACTATGAGTTTTTGGTTATGCCATTCGGCGTAACCAATGCTCCAGCAGTGTTCATGGGCCTCATGAACAGGATCTTTCAGCCATACCTCGATCGATTTGTCGTAGTCTTCATCGACGACATTTTGATTTACTCGACGACTGAGGAGGAGCACGCCTACCACTTGCGGGTTGTACTAGACACACTCTGAGAGAACCAGCTTTATGGAAAGCTCTTGAAGTGTCAGTTCTGGATACGTGAGGTCCACTTCTTGGGACACGTCATCTCTAAGGTGGGAGTTGCGGTGGATCCCGCGAAGATCGAGGTAGTGCTAGCTTGGGAGCCACCCAAGAGCGTGACGGAGGTGTGGAGTTTCTTGGGACTATCTGGATACTATCAGAGATTTGTGCCAGACTTCTCCAGAGTTGCGGCACCACTCTCAGCTTTGACGAAGAAGGGGAAACCCTTTGTGTGGTCAGACAGATGTCAGCAGAGCTTCCAGGAGCTGAGACAGAGATTGACCAGCGCACCTATCTTGAGGTTGCCTGAGGAGGGAGTAGGGTACATAGTCTACTACGATGCATCAGGGACCGAACTCAGATGTGTCCTGATGCAGGAGCGGGCCGTGATCGCCTATGGATCATGTCAGTTGAGGCCGCATGAGCAGAACTACGCTACCCATGAACTGGAGTTAGCAGCAGTGGTCTTCGCTCTGAAGACATGGCGACACTATCTGATGGGCGAGCGCTTTACAATCTTTTCTGACCATTAGAGTCTCAGGTACATCTTATCGCAGAAGGACTTGAACCTGAGACAGTGGTGATGGCTCGAGTTCCTCCGGGACTATGACTTTGAGATAGTCTATACTCATGGGAAGGGAAACGTGGTAGCCGATGCTCTCAGCAGGAGGAAGGGCATTCAGCTACTTGAGGAGGTGACAGAGCAGCTAGCCACTTTGCAGATATCCTTCGTGGATAGAGATGGAGCAGCCTTCCTTCAGTCTCTCACAATCACTCCTCCACTACTGCAGCGGGTCAGAGAGGCACAGCGTGGGGACGCCGACTGTGAGACGCGGCGTGCGCAGTTATCCTCAGGACAGGCACCTGATGGCTTCTCCTTTGGAGCAGAGCACGACATCCTTTTCAGAGGACGTACCTTAGTACCAGTCGATTTGCGAGAGGAGGTGCTGAGAGAGTTTCACACTTCTCCTTTGGCGGTACATCCTGGAGTGGCAAAGATGTACCAGGATCTCAGACGATAGCACTGGTGTCCAGGCATGAAGAAGGCTGTGGCAGAGTTCGTTTCACGATGCCTCACCTGCCAGCAGGTGAAGGCAGAGCATCAGGTACCAGAAGGCTTGGTACAGCCCTTGGAGGTCCCGGAGTGGAAGTGGGACGGGATATCTATGGACTTCGTGACTGGACTTCCACGAACTTCCAGAGGTCACGACTCCATTTGGGTGATTGTTGACTGACTCACCAAGTCGGCACACTTCTTACCCATCAGAGAGTAGGGCTCGGTGGAGAGCTTGGGGCATCTCTACGTTCAGGAGATTGTACGGCTTCACGGTGTGCCATCATCTATCGTCTCCGATCGAGATGCTCACTTTACTTCCCAGCTTTGGAAGGGGTTGCAGGAGGCATTCGGGACACAGCTACATCTGAGCACCGCCTTTCACCCTCAGACGGATGGTCAGACGGAGAGGACCATTCATACTCTCGAGGACATGCTCTGCGCATGTGTCCTCGACTTTGGTCGCAGCTGGGAGGACCACCTACCCTTGGTGGAGTTCACGTACAACAACAGCTACCACTCCACCATCGGGATGGCACCATACGAGGCGTTGTACGGCAGACCTTGCAGATCTCCTTTGTGCTAGACAGACCCTGGGGAGTCAGCACTTGTGGGACCAAAGATGGTCCGGACCACGACAGAGAAGGTCCAGGTCATCCAGGAGCGGATGAGGACAACTCAGAGCCGGCAGAAGTCATATGCTGACAGGAGGAAGAGGCCACTAGAGTTCGAGGATGGCGACCACGTCTTCTTGCATGTCTCACCTCGACGTGGATTACGGAGATTTGGCCGAGGCGGCAAGTTGTCTCCACGCTTCATTGGACCATTCCAGGTCCTCAGCAGGATTGGCGAGGTGGCTTATCGCCGGGCTCTACCACCTCAGTTGCACCGGGTGCACGACGTCTTCCACGTATCTCAGCTGAGGAGATACGTGCACGACCCGACGCACATCATTGACCATGGGGATCTAGACGTTGATGATGGGGCGACTTTTGCGGAGGTCCTGGTGGAGATCGAGGATCGACAGGAGCGGGTCCTACGTGGGTTATCAATTTCTCTAGTGCGCATCAGATGGCAGCACGGGAACCTCCAGGAGAGCACTTGGGAGCGGGAGGCTCAGATGCGTGCTCAGTACCCACATTTGTTTCCCTAGATTATGATGTATCTTTACAGGGATGTAAAACCCTGAGGTGGGAGTGATGTAAAGACCCATAAATTTCAAGGAAATTTTTTTCTTAATTTTCTTTGGAATTTTACAAGAACGCAGTTTCTGACGGCACCTGATTCTGAGGCCCGGTGTGCCCGGAATCATTTTCGGAAGTTTGGCTCGGGTACGTTCAGTGAACGAACGAGCAGGTTTTTCTAACTTTTAAATTGGTGCTTGGAATCGAATTCCGAGGGCACCAATGGAATCGCAGCACCGGTATTTTCTTATAAATGCCTCTTCCGGAGTTGCGTTTGCTAGGGTGTGGTTTTTAAATTTTGGGGTTAAGTTAAGAAATAAAATAAAGTGGTGCGACAACTTTATTTTTATTTCACTTAAAAGCCACTTAACATTTAAACTAAGATGAAGCGGATAGGGTGCAATCCAAAATATCCTACCCTCTTGGTAGGATATTTGTGAGGTGGGGCCCACACGATCCCTGCCGTTTCTTTTCCGCTAAGTAATGCACCCGCAAAAACCCCTATTAAATAAAAGTCAACTGGGGCGTTTTCTTAAAGAATTAAACGCTCCTATTAATTGGGTGGTTTTATTCGTTGAATTAATTCTATGAATTAATGGGTCGTTACTTAACTTATCTTTTTCGTTTGTTGGCATGTTAATAAAATAAGACCAACACTTTTTATTCTTGTGTGTTGTTCGTTGAGAGGATTTGACAGAACCTTAGGTCCTTCATCCTCCTTCACGAAGAACACGAAGAACGCGAAGAACGCGAAGAACGCGAAGAACGCTGGCCTTCGACAAAGGGCGACGAAGAACGCCGAGCCCTCGGAGATCGACGACGCGACGCCAAGTACCGCGACGCCGACGATTCTTCTCCCGCGACGTTCTTCTGTGGCGTTCCTTCATCCGCGAAAAATCTTTGATCATCTGTTGAGGTGAGAGATTACAGACCTTTTTTAATTCTTTGTGTTTTATAACAACAACATGGATTTAATTGTTATAATTAAATCTGTATGTTCTTGATCCTCGGAGTTCGTCAACGCAACACCGTATACCGCGACGACGCGATGCCCTTCCGCGACGCGACGATCCCCTCCTTCCGTGACGATCAATTCCGCGAAGAACGCACGCTCGACGACTACGACGAGGTAGGGGTTTGATTCTTTAAATCTTTGTGATTAAATCCCCGGTCGTTTAAATATTGTTGGGTGAATATCTTTAAGACCGCTAACGCGGTGGGTGCGGACTAACGAACAAGTCCGAACCCACCACACCTTTTCGTTCTTGGTGCGCGAAACGGAGGACGATGAAAAACGGGGCCGCAAGGGCGATTCGAGGGCCTGGCAGTGAAGATCGGGTCCCGGGAGGACCACTGGTGAAGACCGCACGCAAAACGGACCACCAGAGCGTATCCGGTGGCCCGCGGAAGCTCCCACCGGCGCGCCGCCGGAAAAACCCCCCGCGGCTGAAGCCGCGGCGGTGAGCCGGTTCCGTGACCGTGCGGAACCGGGAGGAGGGACGCGGCCCGGCCGCCGCATCCGCTGGCGAGGCGGCCCCACCCGGGGCCGCGGTGTTTCTTCACGCGGGGGCAGCAAGCCCCCCGCGGCTTCCCCTCGCTCAGTCGAGCCGAGCCGGGCCGACCCGCCGGGCCGGGACACTCTGTCCGGGGTGGGTCGGGTTAGACCCAGACCCAGGTCGGGTCGACCCAGTTCGGGCCGACCCATGGGGGGTTGGGCCGGGTCGGTCCAGGCCCAGACCCCCCCGTTTCTGGACCTTTTCGGTCTTTTTCTTATAACTTGAGCTACAGGCCTCCGAACGACACGTCGTCAGCGGCGATGCGATCCTCGGATAGAGACGGTCGTTTTGGTATATCACACTCAAGGTTTAGGATTACTTTGAGTTCGTCCAGGTTGGTTCGTACACGAAACCAACCGGGCCCTCGGAGCGAAAACGCTCATATCTTGAGCTTCAGACGTCCGATTGACGTGTCGTCGACTTTGTTGTTTTCCTCTAAGTGAGACGGATCTTTTGGATTACTCCGCCCGAGGTTTGGACACAGGTGGAGTACGATCGGGTTGGTTTTGCCTTAAAAACCAACCGGGCCCCTGGGATGAAAAAGCCAATAACTCTCAGACCGGGCGTCCGATTGACGCGTCGTCTACGACGTTGAGTTCATGTTGGCAATACAGAACTTTTGGATACATCAACTCTGGACTATGTTTCAGTTGATGTATCAGCCTCTCGGCTCATGGAGCGGACCCTCCCGAACGAGCTTGCTGTGTGCGGGAACCCTAGAGCCGGCTGCGACTGCTACTGTGACGACGAAGACTGTGCAGAGATCTTCAGTGGATTCGACGGCGACGACTACAGCACTCAGCGATCCTTTGTGGGTCAGTGCTACCGATCGTGTGTGGGTCCGATCCTGTGTGGGTTACCGCTCAGCGGTCATGTGTTGGTCAGCGCCTACAGGTCCTGTGTGGGCCCGATCCTGTGTGGGTCTTTGCGGGGGTTAGTTACCTATCGATCCTTTGTGGGTCAGATCCTTTGTGGGTCATTGCGGGGGTTAGTACCTATCGATCCTTTGTGGGTCCGACGACTTAGATGGATCAGTGATCATCTCTATCGCCATTTGAAGAAGTATACATGTGTGAGCTGAATCCTGTTTTACTTTCCTGTGTGGATTGTGTTGTGCTATCCTGTGTGGATTTACGTTTACTTTCTTTTGTGGATTGTGTTGTGCTATTCTGTGTGGATTTACGTTTACTTTCCTTTGTGGATTGTGTTGTGTTATCCTGTGTGGATTTACGTTTACTTTCCTTTGTGGATTGTGTTGTGCTATCCTGTGTGGATTTACGTTTTGCTTTCCTGTGTGGACTGGGTTGTACTTGAGCTCAGATGTTGGAGCCGAGCGAGAATTGATGACTTAGGTATATGTATGGGCATATACCTAAGCAGTGTCGGTTGTTACTTCGTGATTGTATCTATACTTCGTGGTTTATCCTTTGTGGATTCTGGGAGACCTTCGAGGGTCTCGGGGTCCCTACTGAGTAGCTTATACTCACCCCTACACGGGCTATACCCGCACTACGTTGTGTTGGTTGCAGACGACGGACAGCGCTGATCGTGGTGGAGGCTTGCGGAGTAGGACAGTACCTGGAGGTGGACCACTGGGCGGGGTGTACTCGGAGCGGACGGCTGGACCAAGGAGCTGTGGAGGCTATCTATACTCACCCTTTAGGTGGGACTTCCAGAGGATGGCTCGACACTGCGGCTTTTCCTTTCAGTTGCTGTTTTTCCCCTTTCAGTTGTACTTTACAGTTGGGCTTGTATTTCCAGCCCCCTTTACTTTTCCGCACTTACTGTTGTACCAGTTGTTTTTACTTAGTGTTTACTTTTTTCTGCTTGCTTACTCTGTGGTGCTTGTTTACTTTACAAAGGCAATGTCTTCCCTTTACCGGGATTTACGCCTTGGTGCTAGTCGCTAGCCCCTGGCCTATGGAAGTCGGGCTTGGGGTAGTCACGGCACGGGCCCCGAGGACAGGTCGTGACAATTTGTAACTCCAAACGGCATCAATACAAACTCGAAGTGCCCATACCTGCACCTGAAAGCTGTCTTCGAGATGTCACTATCCTTTACCCTCAACTGATGATATCCAGATCATAGATCAATCTTAGAAAACCAACCTGCTCCCCTCAGTTGGTCGAAGAGATCATATATCCTTGGAAGGGGGTAACGGTTCTTGACCGTTACCTGATTCAACCTTCGGTAGTCTATGCATAGTCTGAGACCACCATCTGCCTTCTTCACGAACAAAACTGGAGCACCCCATAGCGACATTCTGGGTCGAACAAAACCCTTCTCCATCAGATCGTCAATATGAATCCGTAACTCTCGCAACTCTGAAGGTGTCATCTGATAAGGGGCCATCGAAATTGGATGGGCACCAGGCTGTAAGTCTATCCCGAACTCAACGTCACGTCGGGGGGTAGAGTCACAACCTCCTCAGGAAAAACATCAAGGAACTCCCCAACAACCTCTAGGATATCCATCATCTCTGTATCAGCTGAAATAACTGATAGCCCGCCTAACAAGGAAAGGAGAGGCTTCACATGCCGGTTTCCTACCTGATAGCTCTTCTCACCAAAAAAAGATACACATTGCCCATCCACGTCGGAGAACATGACCCTTCTTCGGAAGCTATCGATAACGGCACTAACAGAAAACAACCAGTCGATGCCTAGGATGACATCGTATGGGTGCATCTGTAGCAAAAGAAGATCCCCACTAGATCGATGCAGTCCCAACGTCAGCCCACATCCCTGGCAAACACCAGATACGTTGGTCTGGCCTCCAACTGGCGTACTCAGCACCAGTGGTATGGAAATTCTCTCTATGTCTAGTCCCAGAGCATGGGATAGACCAGGTGCAACAAAGGAGTGTGAGGCTCCCGAATCGAACAAGGCATAAATGAGACTGTTGAACAAACAAATCGTACCTCGCATCACCTCTGGTCCTGCCGGAGCTGCCAACTCTGCTGCGTGCAACTGTCTGTGCCCAGATCCTCTACCTCTCTGATGTCGTCCACCTCCCCGACCACGCCCTGGTCGAGGTCCCTGAGGAGCACCCTGAGGTCGGCCTCCTCCTGCAAAGTCTACCCTCGGAGGGGCAGGGTCCTGTTGCTGCTGGAAGGGCCTCACCGGCAACTGGTGCTGTTGAGGCGGGCGTTGAACCTGCCCACCTCCACTGTACTAAGCTCGGGTCGGGCACCTACTCTGAGTGTGCCTGAAACCTCCACAAGAGAAACACTTCGGTCCTGGGCTCATGAAAAAGGGACGAGGACCTGAAGATCTGAACTGGAACTGATGGGGTATGCTCCCTACTGGCCTGAATCTGGAAGGTCCCGTCGTAGGAGACCTGCTGCTGACTGCCTTCCCCTTCGACGAACCTGGTTGGATCCCCTCACATGGTGCACCTCCCTGCGAGTGCATCATCTCTACAACCTCTGCCTTCTTCTGTATTTCCAAGTACATCGGAAGGGTGAAGGGGGTGATAACATACTGGAGCGAAGGACGAAGCGCCTCCTCTAAACGTCTCGCCCGAGACTCCTCATCCGGAAAGAGGTCTGAAGCAAAGCGTAGGAGATCCTTGAACTTGATCCCCAACTCTCGTACTGACATACTCCCCTGTTGGAGGGAGAGTAACTCCTACCGCTTCTCCACCTTGATCATGGAAGAAAGGAATTCCTCTCGGAACTCCTTCTTAAAGTCATCCCACAGAACCTCTGTCTCTGTCCTCTCTCCAATGTAGAGCGTCCGCCACTGACGGGTCACACCTCTCAGCTGACTGACTGCTAGGGGAACCCAGTACTCCCTCGGAACATGGATCAAAGTAAAAGCGATCCCTAGCTCTTCAAGCCACCCCTCTGTCTCCATATCCGATGTACTACCCTCGTACTTCTTGAGGGTTTGTCGTTGGAAAGAACGGAGAGTATTCTGCCACTGGCTATCTTCCTCCTCTCGGTCAATCCTCAACTGATCGACCGCCTGAATCTGTTGGGCCTCGACGGTCTGAGTCACCCGCGGACGACGTCCAGGTGCCATAGTTGTACGGTAAACAAAGATCGCCTAAGCCCAAGTAGTAAGGAAATTTCTCAAGGTTTTATTTTATCATTTTTATTCCAATTTCTTTCCCAGAACACCCAAATCAAGTAAAACACAATCATGATGATGCATGTACCTTACCTAGGGTATCTACCCTGCAATCAATGTAGTCTCACTTGGTCGTTCGGTAGGCTCAGAGTCCTTGCATCGGATCACGGGGGGCCCTAAAATCTCGTGTCCTAGTCGGTCTTCCCTGGCCTATTTCACGCACCAAGATCAGCCAACACTGTTTCCCTACCATCCCATGCAATCCTCACTGTGCCTAACTCCAAACTTCATCCTATCTCTCAACCATCACCTCTGATACCATTATGTACAGACCCCCTCCCACCAAAGATGCCCCTCCTGAGCTGGCAATAGTGAAAGGGAGATAATGACCCCTGAGTCCCACCTCCAGTAGGCCCTAGAGTGGCGACTAGCACCAAGGGTATGAGTTTTCACAAATATGGGAGGCATTACCCTTTTTTATTATTTAAGATTGGGAAATATGATGAGTCAAACACCAAAAGAAAAGGAGAACAAGTAAATGGAAATAAACCCAAACCAATCTCACATGCATGTTTAAACAATTCTGAATCAAAGTACAAGTTCAAGAAAGCTCAAAAGTACAATACCAAAATAAAACAAGAGTACAAAAACTACAATAACTCCAACTGTCCCGACTAGTAGGGTCCCGTACGGCCCTGGTAGTCCTCCTGGAAACCTGAAAGTAAACGTAGGGTGAGCATACAAGTATACTCTGTAGGGAAACCTAAAGCTCTCGTGCACAAGTGGGGAGACATCCTAATTTCCCGTGAGAACAACATAAGAAACCAAAACCTAACAAGGAATTCTATCCACCCAACCTCACCATCCACGCTCACCAAAAACACAAACAACATGTAGTAGTATATAAGAACAAGGTTATTGGGTACCCCGCACTATTTCCCACTAGTTAGTTGCTTTTCCTAACTGCGAACGTCCTGACGCTACCACACTCTTCCCACCCGAACACACCTGGGCCTCACAATCACGTATCCCGCTCGCACACACCTGGGCCTCACAACCACGTATCCCGCCCGCACACACCTGGGCCTCATCCCGAAGATTCTTGGGAAAAAGTAAACCTTCCCGAAGAGTCTTCGACTAAAACCACCCCAATCGAAACCTACACGAAGAGTCTTAGGTGTAAGGTCGCCTCAAGCCATCACAGTCTATGGAAGAAGGAGCAGGAAGGATCTAGTAACTAAGGGGAAAACACCCTCACCCATGAAATGGGAGTGTTCGGCACTAAGTGCTCAACATGGGTGGGGTGCGACAAAACACAAAGATACAGATATATATGTATACCAAACACACAGCCCAACCTATGGCTTCTAAACAGAGAACTAAGCACGTGCCTCAGCACTGCTACTACGAAGCATGCATACAACAAACAACCTCAACCCCATTTAGGTTTTCATGTTTCAACAGAATTAGTTTATTAGTTCCTTAACTACTGGGCAATTATCCACAACCAACCACATTGATCGTTCGTAAAACATATCCCTGCCATCCACAAATCAAGTTAGGAAAACACAAGCAACACAAACAAGTCCCTTCTTACTTACCAACCAACCCCATTGATTATTATTTCTGTTCCATTACCATGCCCCACCATTCATTAACTTTTCCACTTTCTTTTATTATTCACAACTCATAGTTCATTCACATTCAAACTCATCCCTGCAGCCCCGCTGCCAACCACCATAACCACAAACACACCGAAACTCATACATTGATATTCGTCGCAGCCTCGCTGCCCATCACCATCATAGTATTCACACCAACCCACAACCAAGCCAACCGCAGCCCCGCTGCTCACCCGATCCACAACAACCCACAAAACACCCCCTTCACATAAAAAAACCCTAACCAACACCCACATGTTTATTATTTCAGTTTGTTCAACCGGGGTGATCACACAAGGGTTCCAGGTATTTAATCAGCCAACTTTACGTGATTAACCAATTTCCACATTCAATAAAGTTTTCATCCATAAACGGTCTAGAAAGATAGGGCAGCATTTAATTGCGCAAGCAAAGGCCCCCAACGACCGTGATTTTCAGTAGGCATAAGCCTATTCAATTCACAACATAATATCACAGGATATAAATAATGTAACTGCATTCACAAACTTCTCATCCCCGTTATATAAGCCAGTTATTATCTTTATTAAACCTGTTCAAATGTGTTTTCACGTAAACAAGAGGACACCCACCCCGCATGATGCACAAAATAGAGAGACGAAGGTAAGATCCATACCTCAACAAGTTCTGATCACAATGCTCCCCCGGATCAACTTTAGAAGACGTCTGTCGCCATCCGTTGCTTCTGGAAAAACCCGGAAAAACCTCCTCGAGTGGAATATGGGAAGGAAAGGCCGAAGGGAAAGCAACAGATTCAAGCTCAGAAGTTCTGCCTCGTCGTTACGATCCCGTGGCCACTGACTGATAGTAAATCAGAGCTCGGACGAAGAAGTTATAGAAGAAAAGAGTTTGGAGTCCCTTGGGAGAGCTCTGCTCAAAGGAGAGGGGAGGAGAGGAGTGCTTTGAAAAGGAGGAGAGGTCCCCTCCTTTTATAGGCGAGAAAAACTAAAGTACACGGTAGTACACAGTGTGTACTCGGCCATTTCACACGGTCACCACACAACTTCCAACACGGCCTTCAACGCGGCACACAGTCATTGACTGGTCAACACACGGTTTGAGGGTAACGCATACGCGGGGAGACACTACACGGCGTGTAGTATTGGCTACACGACATGTACTCATTTATTTCACACGACAAGGACACGGCTTCAACATGGCACACGGCCGTTGACTGGTCAACACACGGTTTGAAGGTAACGCGTACGCGGGGAGACACTACACGGAGTGTAGTATGGGCTACACGGCGTGTACTCATTTATTTCACACGGCAAGGTACGACTTCAACACGGGGTATACCCGGCAAGGTGGTACACGACGTGTACTCACACTACACGGCGTGTAGTTACAAAATTCTGAAAAGTGTGGGAAAAGTCTCTTCTACCCTCCAGAACACTTCATGACCTTCTTTTCGACAAAGGAAAGGGCCGGAGAGGTCCGGGCCATTACGGGTCTCACAAGTGGGGAGACATCCTAATTTCCCGTGAGAACAACATAAGAAACCAAAACCTAACAAGGAATTCTATCCACCCAACCTCACCAGCCACGCTCACCAAAAATACAAACAACATGTAGTAGTATATAAGAACAAGGTTATTGGGTACCCCGCACTATTTCCCACTAGTTAGTTGCTTTTCCTAACTGCGAACGTCCTAACGCTACCACACTCTTCCCACCCGAACACACCTGGGCCTCACAATCACGTATCCCGCTCGCACACACCTGGGCCTCACAACCACGTATCTCGCCCGCACACACCTGGGCCTCATCCCGAAGATTCTTGGGAAAAAGTAAACCTTCCCGAAGAGTCTTCGGCTAAAACCACCCCAATCGAAACCTACACGAAGAGTCTTAGGTGTAAGGTCGCCTCAAGCCATCACAGTCTATGGAAGAAGGAGCAGGAAGGAGCTAGTAACTAAGGGGAAAACACCCTCACCCATGAAATGGGAGTGTTCGGCACTAAGTGCTCAACATGGGTGGGGTGCGACAAAACACAAAGATACAGATATATATGTATACCAAACACACAGCCCAACCTATGGCTTCTAAACAGAGAACTAAGCACGTGCCTCAGCACTGCTACTACGAAGCATGCATACAACAAACAACCTCAACCCCATTTAGGTTTTCATGTTTCAACAGAATTAGTTTATTAGTTCCTTAACTACTGGGCAATTATCCACAACCAACCACATTGATCGTTCGTAAAACATATCCCTGCCATCCACAAATCAAGTTAGGAAAACACAAGCAACACAAACAAGTCCCTTCTTACTTACCAACCAACCCCATTGATTATTATTTCTGTTCCATTACCATGCCCCACCATTCATTAACTCTTCCACTTTCTTTTATTATTCACAATTCATAGTTCATTCACATTCAAACTCATCCCTGCAGCCCCGCTGCCAACCACCATAACCACAAACACACCGAAACTCATACATTGATATTCGTCGCAGCCTCGCTGCCCATTACCATCATAGTATTCACACCAACCCACAACCAAGCCAACCGCAGCCCTGCTGCTCACCCGATCCACAACAACCCACAAAACACCCCCTTCACATAAAAAAACCCTAACCAACACCCACATGTTTATTATTTCAGTTTGTTCAACCGGGGTGATCACACAAGGGTTCCAGGTATTTAATCAGCCAACTTTACGTGATTAACCAATTTCCACATTCAATAAAGTTTTCATCCATAAACAGTCTAGAAAGATAGGGCAGCATTTAATTGCGCAAGCAAAGGCCCCCAACGACCGTGATTTTCAGTAGGCATAAGCCTATTCAATTCACAACATAATATCACAGGATATAAATAATGTAACTGCATTCACAAACTTCTCATCCCCGTTATATAAGCCAGTTATTATCTTTATTAAACCTGTTCAAATGTGTTTTCACGTAAACAAGAGGACACCCACCCCGCATGATGCACAAAATAGAGAGACGAAGGTAAGATCCATACCTCAACAAGTTCTGATCACAATGCTCCCCCGGATCAACTTTAGAAGACGTCTGTCGGCATCCGTTGCTTCTGGAAAAACCCGGAAAAACCTCCTCGAGTGGAATATGGGAAGGAAAGGCCGAAGGGAAAGCAACAGATTCAAGCTCAGAAGTTCTGCCTCGTCGTTACGATCCCGTGGCCACTGACTGATAGTAAATCGGAGCTCGAACGAAGAAGTTATAGAAGAAAAGAGTTTGGAGTCCCTTGGGAGAGATCTGCTCAAAGGAGAGGGGAGGAGAGGAGTGCTTTGAAAAGGAGGAGAGGTCCCCTCCTTTTATAGGCGAGAAAAACTAAAGTACACGGTAGTACACAGTGTGTACTCGGCCATTTCACACGGTCACCACACAGCTTCCAACACGGCCTTCAATGCGGCACACAGTCATTGACTGGTCAACACACGGTTTGAGGGTAACGCATACGCGGGGAGACACTACACGGCGTGTAGTATTGGCTACACGACATGTACTCATTTATTTCACACGACAAGGACACGGCTTCAACATGGCACACGGCCGTTGACTGGTCAACACACGGTTTGAAGGTAACGCGTACGCGGGGAGACACTACACGGAGTGTAGTATGGGCTACACGGCGTGTACTCATTTATTTCACACGGCAAGGTACGACTTCAACACGGGGTATACCCGGCAAGGTGGTACACGACGTGTACTCACACTACACGGCGTGTAGTTACAAAATTCTGAAAAGTGTGGGAAAAGTCTCTTCTACCCTCCAGAACACTTCATGACCTTCTTTTCGACAAAGGAAAGGGCCGGAGAGGTCCGGGCCATTACGGGTCTCACCTAGGGTAAACTTATTGCTATGAATGTAACGGTGTCCTCAAATTTTTGATTCGGGCACCCGTTTAGAAGTTATTCTACTTTCTTAGGGAAACCGCTCGCACGTGCTATTTAAAGTTTAATATTTTTCAAAAATTTATTTTGGGCACACCGAGCCTCAGAATCGCACGTTGTCTCAACGCCTGATCTCGAAATAATTTCATATGATATTTAAAATAATACACAGAAAAAACTGGGATATTACATTATCATTTCTTGAAGGTATAGTCTCTTCACTATCACCTAATCAGACCTTCATTGGTAGTCGGTGTCCTTTGACATGCGGGGAGGCGCGCTTAAGGCTTAGTGGCCAATCGGTTTGAAGCATTGTTGAGTGGCAAACCGGGTCGGGATGCTGCAATATTGATTATTCAAGATCCCTATTCGCAACATGAGGTAGAGAGCTCCATGTATCAAAGAAGCATAGAGAAAACTCATTGCATCTTTAAAGATATTGTAAAATATTTGAGTGAAACTTCTTATATTCATTGGAGATATTAATAAAAGATTGTTGATATTACTAAGAAGGCCTAATAAGAAGAAGAATAATCATTATTGAAGCGTTCATGTGAAGATGAATGGGCAAATTTTTCATAGCACTTCTCGTCCATGATAATTATAGTACCCATTTATTATTTGTTTGTTGGATTTTTTTTATTAATCATGCATATCTAAAGTTTCATGAAGATCTAAAGAATTCTAGAGCACTGATGTTTAAGCTAGCACTGGAGTTCAAATTAGATATGATTGTGAAAGTATATAAAAGATTTGTTGGTGATGCTTGGAGGATCATTAAATATCTATGATATTATGGATTACTATTGGACGAGCCTCAAGTTATAGGTTAGGTTGGATGAATGTACTAAGAAGTGTGCTAAAATATATCGAAGATATGATTATAATGGTATTTAGTGCTTTGAATGATGGTTGAAGATGATCTTGAAGTTCTTGAAGAAATTGGAGCACATTTGGAAATAAAAATATATAATGGGGAAATGTTTTTTTAAGAGTTTTTGTGCAATGGATGCATGTTGAAGGTGTGTGGATATATTTAAAATGTGTTGAAATGGGAAAACAATTGAAGAATTATTTTTGGAATTCAACTAGTTTTTATTTTAGGTTTTTTAGGAATTATTTTCACATTTGAAGGATTTTGTATGGTATGATTTATGAAAAAAAATCCTGAAAGTAAACTTTTTGTGAAATATAAGTGCGTAAAGTGTAAGTTATTGTCACGTAATTGATTGTTGCATCGAGTATGTGGCAAGTGATACATCAAATTGAAAAGGTTGTGTTGAGCTTTGTCAAGTAGAAATATGGAAGAGTGTTGTGTTTGGAAGAAATCACTACATTCGGTTGCATGGAGTAGACTTTGATACAACATTGGTGTATTGGGTATAGAAGGCCTCAATTGGTTTTGTCGTAGAATCATGCCCATTGCATGATGTATAAGATCAAGTCGGGTTGTGATAACCATGGCGGATTGGCTCTCTTTTTATGAAAGTCGGCCCCGTGGGACGCCAATTTGGGAGGAGCAGAGACAAGTGGGGTGGCGCCCACTCACGGCATGTTCACTGCATTCATCCGCTTTCCCGTCGTTTTCCTTTCTGTCCGATGAATAATTTACTCGGATCCCGCCAATGGGGAGGAAGGACGGCTTCTGACGGTTTAGGTTTTTGGGAGCAAGTACGAAGGAGTTGACCCGAAGCAGGTTCCCCTCCCGATCACACCCCACCCCAAGCCTTTTATCTTCTTCCTTCCACCTCCTCCGGTACGATGTCTCCCTCCTCTACCAGGCTTTCTGTTTTATTCATCGATGGAAATTGAAGCTTAGATCGGTGGACTCAACTGTGGAATTCTAGTTTTCCTGGAATGAGGCGATTTGCAGTATCCATAACGTCCTTAGATTTTACGGCTGCTCTATTTTGGTGAGTACCTCTGTTCCTTCTCTATCCGCTCGTGGATTATTTGCTTGTCTGTTTTTGTGTCTTGTGTTTAGTCTTAGCGAATGATATATTGCCGTAATTTCAGCAATTGAATAAGCTACTCGTTGATGATGGGTGTCGATTCTGTCGATTTCGAAACAGTAGCTGTTATTCGTTGCCTAATTCTGCGTTTCCGTGCAGCAAAATATCAGGGCTCACTGTTACTTGTTGTTTCGTGATTGATGAGACGTTGAAGGATCGATTTTCTGTAGGATATACCGTAGCCGCTCCCATGTCTCGCCAGTTGACACCGTTCGGAGTGAAATAAGCTACCTCACCGAGCAATAGCAGTGCTTATCGGGTAATTTCTTCTTAAATCATTACAGGCGATACAGGCACGGCATCCGCCTAACTCCTCCGTGCGGTGTTCTCAGATTACCTGGGGTGTGGCAGTCGTTGAATTATGGAGTCATGCGATTGTATTGATACTCAATGGCCTGCTGATGAGCTTCTGGTGAAATATCAATATATTTCAGACTTCTTCATTGCCCTTGCATATTTCTCCATCCCTTTGGAGCTTATTTATTTTGTACAGAAAACTGCATTTTTCCCATACAGATGGGTGCTGATGCAGTTTGGTGCTTTCATTGTTCTTTGTGGGGCAACCCACCTTATAAACTTGTGGACCTTCTCTATGCACTCTAAAACTGTTGCTGTGTTGATGACTGTCGCGAAAATTTCTTGTGCTGTTGTATCATGTTCAACAGCATTGATGCTGGTTCACATTATTCCTGATCTCTTAAGTGTTAGAACCCGTGAAGTATTTCTGAGGAATAAGGCAGAAGAGCTTGACCGGGTAAAGGGTCTTATACGGACACAAGCAGAAACTGGGAAGCATGTTAGAATGCTGACCCATGAAATTCGGAGCACCCTGGACCGGCATACAATATTGAAAACAACTTTGGTTGAGCTTGGCCGAACATTAGATCTAGAAGAATGTGCACTTTGGATGCCATCACAGAACGATATGAATCTTGAACTTTCTCACACGCTGACCCATCAGCTACACATTGGATCAACCGTGCCAATCAATCTTCCTGACGTTAATGAAGTCTTTAATAGTACTGGTGCAATACGCATACCGTATACTTGTCCACTAGCCAGGATCAGGCCTCTTGTTGGAAGGTATATGCCACCTGAAGTTGCTGCAGTGCGGGTGCCACTTTTAAACCTCTCAAATTTCCAAATTAATGATTGGTCAGGCCTCTCTGCAAAGAACTATGCTGTTATGGTTTTAATTCTCCCCACAGACAGTGCCAGAACATGGCATGATCATGAGTTGGAACTTGTTGGGGTTGTTGCAGACCAGGTTTTTAGTTATTCCTTTTCCATATGTTTTCATTCACTGCATGTATTCCAATTTGTTAACAGAACCTTCATTTATGATAAGCAGTTTGAAAAAAAGAGTGATGTTTATTCTGTTTCTCAAAAGCCACTCAATTGTGGTTGAAGAAATATTTTTTCAATAAGAACTCTGAGACGCTTTCAGAGAAGCATTCATCTTAAGTTTTAAGTGATATTAGCTGTTTTCGTTAAGTGCTGTCAGATGGAGCCCAATTGCGTTGCCTTATTTGTCTTATTTTCCTTTATAGATTGACTCCTGCTTCATCCATTGATAAATTTATGTCGATGACTCACAAATTGATATAAGCAATTTTCATGAAGGGCAACCTTGCATGCAGGTAGCTGTTGCGCTTTCACATGCTGCTATTTTGGAGGAGTCTATGTGGGCTCAAGATCAACTTGTGAAGCAGAACGTGGCTCTAGATTCAGCCCGTCAGGAGACGGAGATGGCAATCCATGCCCGCAATGGGTTTTTAGCTGTAATGAATCATGAAATGAGGACACCGATGCATGCGATAATCACCCTGTCTTCACTGCTTCTGGAGACAGAGCTCACGCCCGAGCAGAGAGTAATGATAGAGACCGTACTGAAGAGCAGCAACCTTCTGGCAACCCTTATCAATGATGTTTTGGATCTGTCCAGGCTTGAAGATGGCAGCCTGGTATTAGAAATAGAGACCTTTAACCTCCATGGAGTTTTTGAAAAGGTAAGACTGCATTTTGTTTTAAATGAAAACCAATCACCAAGATCTTCCATTTAAATGAACAGGTTACATAGCTGTTCGTCCACGGGTGCAGGTTGTTGATCTCATCCAGCCAATTGCAGCCGTGAAGAAGCTATCGATTTCAATACTGCTGGCCCCGGACCTGCCTTTGTATGCCGTCGGTGACGAGAGGCGGCTCATGCAAACCCTCCTAAACGTTGTGGGCAACGCTGTGAAATTCACAAAGGAGGGTTATGTCTCACTGACTGCTTCACTTGCAGAATCTGAATCTCTCAGGGATTGGCGGCTGCCTGAATCGTGCTTGGTTTCAAAGGACGGTCACTTTTACTTGTGGGTGCAGGTCCGGGACACCGGCTGTGGGATTGCCCCTCATGACATCCAGCACCTGTTCACGAAGTTCACTCATTCCCAAGTCGGGTTGAGCCCAAGCAATGGTGGTCCCAGCCTTGGGCTCGCCATCTGTAAACGGTACTTCACTGGTTTTTTACCTTTGACAGCTGCTGTTGGGCGTTGCAAAGGGTCCTGTGGGGGTCAGGGAGGTTTCGGGTTTGAGTCTCCCCGGCTTACTGCATGCGTGTGTTTATTTCTAGCTCTGTAGATCCCTTCCGGACCGTTTGTAATAGTTCTTTTGAATGGTGAAACCAGGTTTGTGGTGCTGATGGGAGGGCAGATATGGATCGAGAGTGAGGGAGTGGGCAGGGGAAGCACGGTTTCGTTTGTGGTGAAGCTGGGGATCCGGCGAAACGGAAGCCATCAGGTAGTAGTGCGGCATGGTGCAGCCAGGAATGAAGGCAGTTACGGGAGTGGTGGCTTGGCTGGGAGTGGGGTGAGCCGCGGCGACCCGGAAGTGGTGGATGGTCGGCGTTATCAGAGGAGTCTATAGAGGCTTGACGTATGTAGTTGTTACAAACAAAATTGTTTTTATGCTGGATTTGTAGTCAATCATTCATAACCTTTGAATGTGATCAAGTGGTTGTTTGGAGTTGCAATGGGATGTACATGGAAACCTCTTTGTGAAAGATCTGGAGAAACATGGATTTTATTGAAGTCTTCAGAAGAAGAATGGATTTTGAAGATCATGTTGCATTGACAACATCCTGATTCACCCTCTACATTGATGTGGGCGTAGGGTTATAAAACAAAGAAAAGCATGCAAGGAAGTACTCGATGATGCTTGAAATCACTTATATAGGATTTTATTCTTCATTTCGTTTACGTAAATACTACTTTTTTGTCATTATTTTATAACTATAATATTATTATTCATTATAAATATATACATTATGATGACATGTATTATGTTTGTGCCACACTTTATGCTCTTTTATGTTTACCATGCTCTTATGATATATGATTCTTATGCCATGTTTTTAAGTGATGCTTTATAATTAGTCTCGTTTTGTTTCCGTTCTATGGTTATTGGCTCTCATGATATATTATCTAATTTTATACTGTGACAACCTTAACGAGATTTATGGCTCACCCTTTCTTTTATCTATGTCCCCAAGATATCTCATGTAGTACTAAGAGTAAGACGAACAATGTATTTTTTATATATCCGTCATTTTTAGCTTGACATCTTTTTTTTTTATTTTGTTTATGACTATTATTATGTTATATTACTCCCTTTTTAGATCATGTAAGTCAGTCTATTCCATATAATTAGAATATATCAGTAAAAGGTGGAACTCGAGTAGAAAGTATTCATTTTAGCGGGGTTCAATATCTAAAGTTAGTTTAAATCTATGATGTTCCAACTTCATCAATATTTTATTGAAAATTAATTTTAGTTTGTTTTAAACCATTACACTGATATTTATAATCTTTTTTTACATTCCTTTCATTTTCAATTATTTATTATATTTATGAAATTCTTTTTATTTTCAACAACTTTTTAGATGTTTTGGCTATGTTTTAAATTTTATTTAGACTGATTTTATAGTTTTATATTTTATAAGCTTTTAAAGTGGCATACTTAAAATTTAATAAGTGTTCCTATGTTTTAAGTAGTCGACTTTGAAAACTTATAAAATATAAACTGTGACTAAAATATAAATGAAAAATGAAATAATAGCTAAAAATGTAAAAATGGTTAATAGTAAAAAGAATTTCTTCATTTTAATAGACATAAGTCATATACATGAATGAGTACAATCAATGTTTATGGCGAGGTTTCGTCCCACATGGTGGTGTGCGAATGTGACGCTCGTATCAAGATCGTTGAGCTCCGTGTTGGGGTGGAGTCTGATGACCTGGAGAGGGCTGATCATCGGGCACTTGAATGTCGATCGTTGCATGCTCCGCCTGTGTGTCAGTGGGAGGAGGTGTCAACTGGATGTCATATCGTGCTCCCGATCCATCTCCCACTATGGTAGTAGAAGGACCCACCATCATCGCAGTGTGAAACCATATAGGCTGCGAAGGATCTAGACCCCAAGCTGAAGAAAGCTACGGATATCCTGTCAAGAAAGATGGATCTCACACCTCATGATGCACATCCACAATTGGTTGAGGATGGACTGCTAGAGGTTCGACCTCTACCTATGGAACTGGTGAGGGCTCACGTGCAACATGATACGGTCTACATCATCGTCGTCGTGGCTCCTCAGCCTCAACATCTGCTGGAGGAGGTTCCTGAGCAGGAACCTACACTCTCTGGGGTGGACGGTCGAAGATGCTCTCGTGAATCACATGATAAGCTGACATCACCCCTAGCGCTGCAGCATGGATCACTGCCAGGCTAGCAACCCCATCCCCCTCTTGATAAGATATGTGAATAATTTGTTGTATTCCAGTATGTTGTAAAGAGATTCAAAGTGAATTAAAAAATAGCACAATAAACAAACTAATGGAAATTTATTGACTTACCATATCATGAAATCCTCTGCTGTGTTGAGTGAGATACAATATAGACTTTAGTCTATACCATGACTCATACTCAACCTGCTCTGAAAGATGGAATCACATCTTAGATACACCCTAGATACGAAGCGCTGCTCGTCTGCCATAGAGGTTGAGATACTCGGCATGTCGTCGACGCCAATCCTCATCCTGCCTCCCTGTCAGCTTCAAGTCATGAAGCTTCCGTGTTTGTATCGGCGGAAATGGAATGAGCTGAATACAGTCAAATTGACGCATGACTCTATCAGGCTGGTGCCCCTCAATAATATGAAAGTGAATGAGTGACACTACAAGCATAGCACCATGAAGTCCAACAGTGCAGTATGCTGACAACTGGTCCAATAAAACCTAGTATGACATCCATGAAATCTGAAATGACATGTGAGATTTGTCAAAAATGTTTCTTACTAAAAACCAAAATTAATGCTATTATTAAATTTGTTAGACAATGATAGATTGTATATAATTACCTCGTCGGGTAGGAGAGCATCCAACTTGAGACGATATGCACCCAAATGGTGTGTCGGAAGGCTGATGAAGTTGTGTTTTTGACTCCACCTGCAGAATACGACATCAAAAGTGATAAATAATAAGAAATTAAATTCAATAACTCCTACTAACATCAGAAATCAATAGAGATGAGTGATCATACCAGCATCCACACGGAGCATCATGCAACACCTCTATAGACAGCGACTGACTAGCAAGCTTAGGGCAGTGAGGGGATGCGCTCCCATGCCCACATCTGAAGAAGGATGACACATCCCCCGAGATCTGTGTGGTCCACACGACATGTCGTGCATAATGCTCTGTATGTGTAAGCTAAGCAGACAGATCCCCAACTATACGTCCCAGCTCGATCAAAGTCCTCCAGCAATCCTAGATACATCATGTGCACATACTTACCCGAGTGATCAGCACACAGGGTCCCTCCAGTGATCGGTAATATATATGCACGGGCATGACGCATGATAGTTTGGTAGTTAGCATCATCGGGTAAATGTGCAAAGTGCCTTTCAAGTCATCCTATAGATATCGACCCACCATCTGTAGCCGCAGCGTCGACCAAAATGTCAACGCCTAGCAATCTTTGAACAAGACCAGACCAGTATGCACATGTGGGTTCAATAACAGTTTCCCCCTGGATAGGAAAACCGAGAAGGTCTACAACATACTCGAGTATAGAGACGATTTTTGTCTTGTAAAACTTTGGAATATTTCTACATATATTTCCAGAGTTAGGCGTTGAGATGACGTGCGATTCTGAGACCCGGTGTGCCTGAAATAAATCTTATAAAAATATTAAGTATATTTTATACTGTGCACACGACGGAAATGAGATATCTCTCAAACAAAAGCTCAGATTAGAAATTTGAAGCCACAGTTGAGTCTAGAGTGTGGCGTTTACCTTAGATGGGACATAACTTTTTTCGACGCGGGTCTTCTGTAGAAAAAGCCATAGAGGACGTTTTTGTAAATAAAATAGTTAAAATTAATTATTTTATCTCGAGTTCCAGATCAAATAAATTTTGAATGAGGACTCAGATTGGAAATCTAAGACCACCGTTGAGTTCGAAATAAGGTGTTTTACCTAAGCATGACATAAAATGAGAGGGCACATGAGGTTCGGCTGCCGCGACCATTGGAAGCCATTTTGTTGGTTTTATATAAATATGTGTTTAAGGGAAATGAGCAAGGGTTGATTCATTTCTCCCATGGACGCCAGCGAAGCTCCATCCTCGCCTTCCGATGGCGATTCGACGTCTAATCTTTGATGAATCATGATGGAACTTTAGATCCGAGTATATCCGAGTGCAACGAACGCAACGACAGATCCAAAATCTAGGTAGGATCCTTATTTTGAATTCTACTTTTCCCTGATTGAAGTTTTTGTTGTCGAATTTGATTATTTATCAATTTTGCTGCTTTGAAATCCTTTACCGATGACCAAACTAACAAAGACCATTGACTGTTTAATTTCTGGATCGCCCATTCTTTGTCATTCTTCAACATGTACTTTTCGACATGCTGAAAGAACATCCAAATGTTGAGTGGAGCATGGATCTATGAAGATCATGATCCAAGGGTTCCGAATCAATGACAGTTTCAAGTTTTGGGCACCGGAGGAGGTGTGACAGTGAGCGGAAGTGACACCTACTTTTTGTCACATCGAAATGTGGATGAAACTTCGAGCGGAGCACACAATTGTATAGATCAGGATCCGAGGATCCCAGATCTGGTCTTGGAATTGTTTTTCAAGCACCAGGGTGTCCCCAATGGTCCGCAGAAGGACTACCGGCACGCGGCGGCCGACGGCGACCCGTGAGGTGGCGGCGGAGCCTCATGGCGGGGGCGGGCCATGAGGCCGGCGGTGGCATGTGACAGAACCCACGGTGGTCGTAGGTTCAAGTGAGGCAGCACAGGGGTGCGCAGGTGGCGGTGGAGCGGGCCTGACTGAGGTAGCTGGACCAGGCCGGAGTGGCCGGGTCTTCAGATTTCATATTCAAATCACCATAACTCCTAAACGGAGCGTTCGTTTTGTGTTCCATCTATGGACACATGAACCTATGATCGAGATGAACCTTTTGAAGTTGGTTTGAGAATTTTATACCTCAGGCACGTGGCTCGGGTCCCCGAAATGCTCAAATAATAATAATATATTATTATTAAAACTTTGACCCGCTATAACACCTATAAACAACGTCCAGTTGATGCACCATCAGTGGTGACATGACTCTGTCTTTATAATGGTCAATTCACGGACGATGTTGGATTTTGATTTCTGGTTCGTGGTTCAGGTCCACGAAACACCCAATAATAATATTATCATCATTGTTGTGGAATCTTGCATCTGTCGTAACTCTTCCATATGACATCAGATTGGAGAGCCGTCAGTGGATTCACAACCCTAAAATTGAGGTGGAAGTTTCCATAATTATTTCAAGCACTTAAATTGAAATCAAGGCGTGGGTCCCATGATGCTTGGTTTGGGCATTTGTGGTGAAATGCATCTTTTTCACCGGGTGTCCGTTTTGGACAAATAAATAGCCGATACCTTGAGTTTTTCCATGAGGATCGCAATGGAGTGATCTGTATGATGTTTTCCAGGATTGAGGCATGGGCCCCACGAAACACTATTCATGTACGATGCTGCAAAATGCAGTTTCTTCATCGGGAGTCCGATTCGGGTGAATAAATAATCGATCCTATGCGTTTTTCTGCAAGGATCATGATGGTGTGATCCGTTTGATTATTCAGATCCATTTGAAGAGTCATGTTAGTAGAATTACATTTTCTCCCTTCAGATCAATAACGAGCAACATGCGCTCATCAGCCTTTTGCCTAGAGGTACCATGTACTCTGGGAGTACACTGGCACACCTTGTCAATACTTGTTCATAGTTTAGTACCCAAGTATGTATGGGTATTCATCCAGGCGATGAGGTGGGGTCACATGTCGTGTGGGCCCCACACGTGACATGTACCACTTTATGAATCTTCTTTCTCTAGTACCTCCTTCTGTTGGACTCAAATTTTGGCATGCAAGTAGCCTATCATGAATGTTTTCCATGTAGAACGTGATGGTGCCCTCCGTAATAGATTTTGAATTATGATGCAAGATGTTTAGGGCGTAATGCTTTTTTTGGTGATCTCCGATGATGACTATGATTAGGAAGGTTTACCAGTGTTGTTCCTCAATGATTTCTGAGAGGTACCATCCAGTAGAGATGGTTAGTGTAGTTCCTCTACAGTTACTTCTGAGTGGAACCCTTCAGTTGGGCTGGGCATGGGTTCTTGATGACACTAGAGTGGAACCCTCCAGCCGGGTTGGGCATGGGTCCTCAACCTATTCAGAGTGGAACCCTCCAGCTGGGCTGGGCATGGGTCCTCGAAGACACTAGAGTGGAACCCTCCAGCTAGGATGGCCATGGGTCCTCGACGATACTAGAGTGGAACCCTCCAGCCGGGCTGGGCATGGGTCCTCAATGGTACTAGAGTGGAACCCACCAGTTGGGCTGGGCATGGGTCCTCGACCTTGAGGCATGACCTCTTGACTACGAGGATTATTTTTGAGTTGTACTTTAACATTACTTTGGATTCATGAGTAAGATGGGAACTTTCCCCAATGAGATGCGTCCTTGTAACGTGACCTAAAACCGTGCGGGCGAGACAGACCAACCCAAAGTGGATAGTATCGAGGTGTGGTATTTGAGCCCCTTTTGCTTGCAGTTCAGGGAATATGTGAGGGATTATGAGCATCAATGGCGATTACTTATGAAACTATTAGAAACTCTTTTCTAGGGTTGAGCTGTGAGATGGAGATCCCCTTACTCTCTCATTTGGGTTTCTTTGACTAAGCATATATATATATCCTGTTTCAGTACCCACTCCTTGGGTTTTGGTTACTCTCCTTCCAGGAGAGGCAAATACATGTGGGGTATGTCACGTGCTTTCTGTGTCTATCTTATCATGGTTGGATAAGTATACTCTCCTACTATAGGTAGTGAAGACTCGACGAGAAATTCATCTTCTCACCATTTCTAGCTCCTTGTGTTTGGATGAGCTTAATTCATTCTCTTATTGGGTTGAGTTGTACTCTTTACTGTACCTTGTTCTATCTATTGCTTTCCTCTTCAGTTGTATCTCTTACTTATCCCCCTTCACCTTTTGGGCCTTCCTACTAAGTATTTTTATATTCACCCCTATATGGGATTTTCCCGCACGTATCGTTCCATATGTAGATGATGAACAGGTTGATCATGACTCCATAGGATCTTAGGGATATAGGTGCTTAGACCGCGTATGGTGGTCATAGCTTGGGATCTAGGAGCATGGCTCTCTCATCTGTTTTGTTTACTTTTTTTAGTTACTATCAGGTTGCGGCTCTTTCCTGGTTGGGCATATATTTTGAACCTTTTTTCCTTTTACTTTACTTTATAGTACCTGTACTTGTACTGTTTAGAGGTTGATGCATGTTTGGTTTCCTTCTATAGAAGTGTTGTATCTTTTATTCCTTTTTCCTCTACACTTTTGCATTGAGTTGGTTGTGTGTGTGTGTGTACAATTTCTTAGAAAAATGCTTCCCTGAGTTTGTTGTGCCTTCAGCGCTAGTTTCCACCCTTGACCTATAGAGGTGGGATTGGGGTAGTTGTGGCTCAAACCCCAGTATTGGTTGGGTCGTGATGTCGAGGGTGATGTTCATATCTCCCTCAGTCAGGTGGAATGTGTGTGTCTCTAGTCTCCACCTCTCTAGGAGGGTATAGAGCAGGTGATTATCAACAAATGTGCAATCAGATACTGCAATGCCATAGAATCCAATATGACACAAATATGGTATAATAGCTGGTAGAGGCAGCATGTGAGGAAAACGGTGCGCTCGACATACCCTGATCTATCAAACCTCACGACCCCCTAACATGACATAGAAAACATATGTAACCTAGTCATTAAGTAGTCTAGTATCCTCTATCTTTATATAAAAAAATGAAATAAGTAGTAAGTGTAAAATGTAAATATAATGTTATGGTCAGAAGAATGTTATGAATTGCACAGTGTAAGACATGCCATGTTTATCCGCATTGTTTTATGAAGTTTTTTTTACCAAAATAAAAGTGCATGTTTTCATGTTTCTCAAAGTATATTTCTAAAGTGTTTTGAGATATGTTTTTACCTAGAAAAAGGTGTTTTGTAAGATATGGTTTTATATATTTATATATATAAACATTTTGTATTCATTATTTAAAAGTTTATTAGAAAATGGTGTTCTTTGTAATTTATGTATTATTTCTCACATGATGGTATGCTTCATGATTATTTGCTCACATGCTTGCTTTATAGTTTATCCATAGACAGATTGATTATGCTTTCATGTCACCTCACATTCACTTTTCATATTCCTTTTAATATGAATATAAAAGGATTATTATTATTTGATAGTAAAAGTATTTCGAAATGTCAGAAAATTCTACAAAATGAAGGATATTATATTAACACCATATAATTAACAATATTAAAAGATTACATAGGATACAATAAATCATTGTGGCTAAGAGTGTGAAATCGATCCAGCAATCTTAGGGCATCATTTCCGGTTATGAACTTCTTGATGACATAAGGTGCATCTCAAACTTTTCACCTATTCTTGAGGCTAGTACATCTCATTCCACATCCTACTGGACTTCAGTCTCCCTTGTTTATGCAACCTTTTGATGTTAGGTATCACTATTGACTGGTCTTCAAGCATTGGGAAATATCAAAACTTTCTAATAGGCATCCATGGTGCAACATAACACTTATTAATGATGTCCAACTAGTGCACTGGATCAACATATGCTTCACATGATATGTTTATAGAGGCACATGTTGTGATGACATGTGTGCATGGAAACCATAATGTCTAGAAGTTTCCACATTGACATTTCCTTATTTCCAGTAATACCACCATTTTTTCACTGCTTCTACTTGTGATGGGGTCCGTACTCTCTCGAACTTCAAATCAAGAGTCTTATTAGTGTAAAATGCACACTCGATAACCAGAAGATTTTTTAATGTTCTTTTCAATCTCTCATTGAAAGTGCCTTCCGTACCTTATCCCCTACTGAATCCCATCTGATGCTAGTTTTTTATATCAACAGAGTACTTCACACAATGATAAAATGTCTCATGAACTAAAGAAGTTATAGGCAACTTGTGAAGCCCCTTGAAGACACCATTGCTATACTCCACAATGTTTGTGGTCATGTGTCCGTACCTCTTCCCCCCATCATATGCCAATGTCCATTTTTTTTGGAATCTGTATCATATAATCATACACTTCTTGATTAGACTTTTGGATTTTTTTCAAAATGGTATTCAAACCTCTATTTATCTAGATCATATTCTACACAAAATTGATCATATTTTACATAAATTGATTTTATATTTATGTTGAAATCATAAAAAATAAAAAATACATTGCATACCAAGCCTCATGATTGACTTCTTCATAGGTTTGTTATAGAATGTTTTTTACACGTTGCTAGAAATGTGTCTAATACAGTACCAATGATGTGAATTTGGGGTCTCTATGTATCAGGGTCCACATTGATTGCCTCATTGATTTACCAATGCCCCAAATGTTGGTGAAATGGTTGGTGATTCATGCCAAAAACCAACTCCATGATTCATAGTTTTCCTTCTCCATAATGGAAAATATAAGAGGAAGAGGTGAACGATTTCCCTCTTGGGTTTCCACAATCAACAATATTACCTTGTATTTTCTATATAGAAACTTTCCATCAATTTGTATGAACTATTTTCTAAAGAGAAATGCTGAGATACAGGGGAGGAATGCTCAGAAAAACCTATGAAATTGAAAACGAGATAGATCAAGTTGGTTATCTTGAGACACATGTTTGTTCATATGAAGATGGAATAAAACTTAGTCATTAAGTCACAATATGAATAAAAATTGTGCCAACACCTGATACGAGTCATCCCAATCACCAGAGACCTTCACAATTGCCTTCTGTTTCGCCACCCATTCCTTATTATATGAAATATTATAACAAAATTTTTTTGTATCCTCTCTTGAACATGGGATATAGGAACATATTGACATGTCCCAATCATCTCAATGATAATGGATGAAAAAAATTTAGCATCCAATGAAGTATGATCTAGTGTCAGGTTTGGCTGAACACAAGTATGGGCTGCCTCAATCTTCGAGATTTTCCAACCTCCAAATGCAATGTCCAGAATTGTGATTAAGAGAAATCTACAATCATCCCCATACATGTCACATAGCATGATGTATTTTTTTCATCCTTATTTCTGAACTATATATTTTAAGTTCCTCTCTCTGTGAAATATCTTTAGTGATTTTTTTAATGCATCTTTACTTGGAAAATCTCTTCCAACATATAAGGTTTTTTCTAGCTCACTAAACCTATCTGGTAAAACTCTAGGAAACTCAGTTGTAGGTGTGATAACATTATAGTCGAATTCAGGTACACATGTAATTACTTCTGACCAATATGCAAAGAGTGGTGGATGATTTATTATGGGTCGAGGCTGCTGTACAACTAATGGATTTCTAGAAACTTCCTTCCCAACTTCTGATGCTCCCTCCTCATCAGCACTATTGTCACTGTCTATTCCATCATTACAAAAATTATTATCAGAAGTCATATTTACATGTATAGTTAGAAGATCATCTATGTTTCCCTCTTCCGCATAATATAGAATAGCCTCAATTTCTTGGGGCGGGCATTCTTCAACCACTATTGTAAGTCTACATCTTCATACAATTATATGTTGTTCTTTTATAGTAGAAACATCAAAATCTAACTCCATCATGGTACCATATGACTACTGGGAAATTAAATTTATTTCTTGGACCCACTGTGCATTAGAAACAAATGTACAAGCTAGATTCCACAGTGTAGCCATGAATTGAAAATGTCTACAGCTCATAGACTTGATCTCTTGATCAGGTCTCAGATTTAAGGAACCACAACTTCTATCTTGAAGTTCACTTAGGGTTACACAATCAACTGTACTAACCACTGTTTTTGGTTTTGTACTATAAGAAGATCCTTGCTCAGTTTGAATAACCTCCCCATAGTAGTACACATAGGAAAACATGACTCTCTACGTCAAAAATGTTTTTTCATCAAGAT
This sequence comes from Viscum album, assembly GCA_963277665.1. Taxonomy (NCBI): domain Eukaryota; kingdom Viridiplantae; phylum Streptophyta; class Magnoliopsida; order Santalales; family Viscaceae; genus Viscum; species Viscum album. The sequence goes on along the minus strand of OY728151.1, from coordinate 100,265,337 downwards.
TATGATAGTTTAACTAATATTGACAATGGTAGTTGACTATATAATATTTATTATACAAAAATTTTAGAATGTATTTTTATACCCTAAAATATGATACTAATGTTTTGTTATATAAAAGTTTATGAGAATATAGGTCAAAAAATGTTTTGGAAACTGAAGTAAAACGAAGATAAAACACCAAATTGGTTTATTTATCATTGATAAAATAACAATTATGATCATATAAATTGAAATGGAGAAGAAAAAACACATTAAATAACACTTGAATGCTTTACAAAATACAAGAAATACCTTGAATTTTTTCAATAGAACATGGTTTGGACGAGATGAGTCTGACTTTGTAAGTGAGGTAAAATCCATCTTATTTTCAAGTGGTAGCTAAATGACATCTTCCAAAGGGATGTAATTCAATTTTAAATTTTCAAAAGATTTCATCCATATAATAAAATATCTTAGATGTTATCTTAGATGTCATTAGAAGGATAGAAACTTTGGAAAATTCAAAATTTAAGTACATCCCTTTGGAAGATGTCATTAAGTTACCACTTAAAAATAAGCTGGATTTTACCTCACTTCCGAAGTGAGGATCATCTCATCCAAACCATGTTCTATTGAAAAATTTCAAGATATTTCTTGTATATTATAAAGTATTCTTGTGTTATTTAATATTTTTTATCTTCTCCATTTCACTTTATATGATCATAATTTCATTTTATCAGTGATAAATAAACTGATTTGGTGTTTTCTCTTCTTTTTTACCTCAGTTTCCAAAAAATTATATGAATACTATTGACAATGAGGGCTGAACATATAATCTTCATGATACTAAAATTTTAGAACATCTTCTTATATCCAAAACTATGATACTAATGTTTCTTAGTACATTTTTTAATCATCCTAAAGGTATTTCAATAGTTTATAAAGAAAATATGAATAATCTAAATCATATCCCCTGGGAGTGTCAAACTAAGTGTGCAGTAAGACCCTTTGTTGTGTACCAAGTTACCCCAAGTTAGGCTCGGGACACCTTATCAGAGTTGTTACTCCTAGGTTCATTTGTGCCAGATCCACATCCACTTGTTTATATCCGAATAGGGATTTGATTTCTTATATAACCACAAAATCTTTAGGTTACAAAAATTTTAGAACATTTTCTTATATCCTAAAAGATGACACTAATCATTACTTAACCATTAGTTAATCATTAGTTAATAATTTTTAACCATTATTTAAACATTGGTTAATCATTCCTTAATCATTATTTAATCATTACTTAATAATTCTTTAATCATACCTTAATCATTCTTTAATCATCACTTAATTATTCTTTAATCATCAATTAATTATTCTTTAAACATTACTTAATTATTCTTTAATCATTACTTAACCAATAATTAATCATTACTTAATCAATAGTTAATAATTACTTAATCAATAGTTAATCATTACTTCTTTATTCATTCCTTAATAAATATTTAATCATTACATAATAATTTAATCATAATTTTATCAATACTTAATCATTAGTTAATCATTAATAAATAATTATTTAATTATTCTATAATCATTAGTTAAACATTACTTAATCCTTAATTAATTATGCCTCAATAAAAAGTCAATCATATGATATTAATTAGTTAATTATAATTATATAATCATTATATGTAATCATTTTTTAATCCTAAGTTATTCATTAGTTAATCTATACTTAATCATTACTAATAATAACTATTATTTCTAAACCATATATAATTAACTAAACTACTTAATAAATAAAATATTTAGAACTAACTAAAAATAATTAAAATAAATAAATTTAAATTGAATAAGAAAAAATACCTCTAAATGATTATTCTAAAAAAATATGGACTTCATTTAGACCACCATATCCACCGCACCCGAAGAAGACTTATGCTAGAGAGAGAGGCTGTGGAATACAAAGAGATGAGTGATTTTTGAAGTGAGGATAAGGGAGGGGGTTCCCTTTTATAGGGTGTTAAATGAAAGGAAGTAGGGGGAGGCTAGCCTTTCACCTTTACTTTAGGTGAAAGGTGCACTCCCCCTGCCACCTTTATATTTCTCTATAGATGAAAGGCACCCCACCACCTTTTCCATGTCATCAATCTAGAGAAAAGGTGTGTTTGTGGGGGGGGGGACCTACCACCTTTCTAACTAATTTTTAATTTTTTTGACCCACACATATTTAAAAAAATTCTAAAAACACATAAAAAACTCCTTCTCTATACCCAGAGGGCTTCATTCACCCTCTAATATATGATTAACATAGTGATGGGAACTCTATGAGTTCAATTCATAAGGAATTCAATAAAGAATTTTTTAAAATGACGGTGGTGTGTGGTTATGGTTAAAATTTTGTTTAAAAGATAATAGTGGTAAATTTTATGTTCCCTTCAGTTTTATTTCTAAAATGTAGTGATTTAATTTAATTAAATTGGTTTGGAATAATGTTTCAAATTTTTGAAATCTAATATCTTGTATTTGTTGTATTTGGATATGCTATTTTTTTTGTAAAAATAAATATTTTCATTGAGTTGATTTCTTACAAAAAATGTTTTAAGAAAATAAATATTTCTTGAAATATTTTTTAGTACCGAAGCTCCTGAATTCTAAAAGAAATGTTCACAGGATTCTAGAGGTATGTATTTTTCTAATTTTTTGAACATTGGGTGGGAGTTTCCTCTTCCATCATCGACTCTGATAGTGGATCCTCTTTCGGACGATGGTTAGGGTTCTACTTCTAGTGATCATTGTCCTTCATTTAAGGTGATCCTAACTAGCATACGTTTGGAAAGCTCAGTGTCGTCAATGGAAACACAATGGTCTCCTCCAACTCTGATCTCTTCTAAGCATTAATGTTTTGTTGGCGGCGAGGCATTTTTTGGTTTATCAACTTCAGAATTTTCTAAGGTTGCAGATTTCCATTTGTGGACCTTGATAACAAAGTTTGGTAATGATCATCACATGGTGCTTTCTTTCTCCCACCGAGATAACTCAACATGGGGTCTAGAAGTGCCAGATTCTATTACCATCTTGGATGGAAGGATTATCAGAATTTTTCTTCAATTTGATGTGGAATTTAGGATTGAATGGTCATGGGAATCTCACATCATCAATCAAGACCATTTTCTTTTCTTCAGGTGGAACTTAGACTTTCATAAATGGAGGGACCCTCCTTCAGCTACTCTCTGGATTCGACTTTCTAGTCTCCCTTTGTAGTTTTAGAACCCGAAGATGCTGAGGGGTATTGGAAACACTTTTTTTCATGAACCCCTCCCACCAAAGATACCACAATGAAGGGAGAGATATAACGATCCTTGAGTCCCACCTCCAGTAGGCCCTAGTTTGATGACTAGAATCGAGGGTATAAAAATCTCACAGTATGGGAGGCATTACCCTATATAAATTAAAAAATATCACTAGATAGGATAAAAAATCACCAAATATATCTAATAGATAATATAAATATAAACCAAAACCATCTCAAAATGCATGAATAAAGTATTACTGATACATATAAAAGTATCCAAAGTTAATACAAAAAAGACAAGTCTATAGAAGCAACTCAACAGTAACTCAAACCCATCTAGTAATGTATAGCTTGGTCTCCAAAGTCCTATTGGAAACATGAAAAAAATTATATATGTAGGGTGAACATAACATGTATACTTATTAGGGACATAATTAAGGCCTCAACTGCACATGCGAAAAGAGCATGCTAATGCACCAGTGAACAAACAGTGGAACCAACAAGCACCTATACAGGTCATCTAACCAATCTCATCCTCACCATGACTCACTCACCAAATCACACATCCGATATAATAATATATCATCAAGATCATAAAAAATAAAGGTTCCCTGATGCATCTTCCCCATTGATTTTCCACTCTCACACCCCAACATCAAATGTATTATGTTCCCATTCCTTCCATTCACATCACATCACATCACATCATGACCTTCCCACAAACACCTAGGTCATATATCACATCATATCACATCCCACCCGTATACACCTGAGCCACATATCATAACTAGAAATAGAGTGGTAGGGTATCATGAACGTGAATGACATAAACCTCATGGCCTCCTCCCACCACTCATGATCCCCACCATATATCACATCACACCACATCATGTCACATCCCTCCTATGTACACCTGGTCCAACACATCACATCACATCACATCTCACCCATAGACACCTGGTCCAACACATCACTGTTGAAGGAAGAGTATGGGAGAGGGGGTATATAACCAATCCATATCACTACCATTAAGGATGTTGGGGAAAATTCCCGGAACTCAGCACCTCTGAGCATTGGTAAGGTTATCCAACTCGGGTGAGGTGCATATAAAATAACATAAACATACATGGTATAGAGATAATATAGAATAACCAAATTATGGGTTTACATCAACAACACTAGAACACACTACATCACCACCACATACCACACATTAACCATATCAACTTCCACCACCACTATATGAAACACACCACACAACAACCACACAAGCCGCACAAAATTCCACTTTCCATTTACAAGTTTCACCACTTTTATTCATTATCCATTTATCATATATCAATTTCACCCATTCATATTCATTTTGAATCATCATTTAATACATGGATAACTAGGAAAATAACTCAACCAAACCACACAACAAATGACCCAAATCACATAACCACCACCACAACACTACACATCCACCATCATCATTGTGTCACATCACCCAAGCCATCTCACCACAACAACCACACATCTCACCCATTGAAAAACCACAACTGCCACATGCCACAATCACCACGTCACAACCACTGTGCCATAACCTCATCAAACCACATCACACAACTTCCCACATCATATCCATGCTAACCAACCCCCACATCACTGCCCAACACAACACATATCCCATCCGATCACATCTATCATTGCATAAAAACCCAAGCCATGAGGGAAACACAAAAAGCACAATGACACATCAAAACACACATTCCAGATTCCATATTTATTTAAGGAAATTATCAAATATATTCTTAATTTAGAATGGGTATTATCAACCAAACTAGAATGTCCATGGGAAACCAATTATTAACCAAATATATGTTCTTTAATATTTTATTCAGGTGGGATCACATAACAACACAATGAGGGTAATCATAGTATAACAACTACAGTGAAAACAAGGCTCCCAATAACCATTATTTTCAGAATTGGAAACAGACATGCATTATAATATCCAAAACATATATCAAAGTAGTAAAAAATGCGATAAATCCACATACCCATCAATTTTAGACATGAAAATTAATTATATGTTTATGCCGACCCTTAATATACATCCAAAGGTAATAAAAATTATTCGGATCTCACACATAGAATGTAAAAGAGTAAGAATAAGGATTCCCTACCTCAAAGAAGCTTTTCGATCTCACCGCGCACCGCAGGGTGAAGAAGAAACACCCACAAACCACAACTACATGAAAAACCCACAAATCAACCTACACCACATCAAAGGTTTTGTCAAAATACATCCCACAAATCCTCCCAAACAAAAAAAAATTTCCATAGTGAATCCCAAAATAAGAACAGAAGGAAACACACATGAAAGAGATAATAAATCTCCAAATATTGAATATGAGAACCCAAGGATTGATCTCTGATGAAGGAATCCCAAGGCTACAAGAGGGAGAGCTATTGGGTCTCCTAAAAATGAGAGGAGTGAAGGGTTTGAGGAAAAACCTGAGTGCTATAATCTTTAAAGCCACACTGCATAGGTAATTTACACTGTGTAAACCTTACAAGGCATCTAACCCTTACACAACATATAAATATTGGGTTTTAAGTTTCACAAAAAAATGCATCACCTCATCCATTAAATCCCAAATTTATTACACATCATGTAACACCCTAAAAACCATACTTCATAAGCCATGAAACTTCCTTTCACATCGTGTACACTTACATGATGTATATTCCTTCTACCTCTAGATTTTAATAGCTAACACTTCTGGTCTTGCTCTATGAATCCTTTGAGCACCATGAAACCTCCTAAAGCATCCCCTAAAACACCTCTAACACCTAAAAATAAAAAATTAATGGACTGAGATGACACATACCATTATATTAGATATTGATCAAATGATTATCACACCCAAGAATCTAAAACTAAGATTAAAAGGAAAAAGGGGTCTAAACAACCACCCTGTGAGATACCTCTCAAGGATCTCATAATGCTACCACCATAAAAACATGACAAACCAAATGAACACAAAAAATCTCACACAAACTCATCACTACACAGCCACATCACCTCAACATCCGATACCGGCCATAAGCCATTATACACCACACAACCACCCACACAACCATCCAAACTCCACACATCCCAAACCAATAACCATCACAACCAATGAACCACACTATCCTGAACATACAAATCAATGAATTACATCCTCCATGTCAAGATACTATCTACTATGGGTGGTACTGAATCTCCCACACAAGTTTAATCACATTGCAGTTAATACATCTCAATTAAGAATCAGGTTACCCCACTACTAGAAATTTGACCATTAGCGACCGCCATTGGTGGTCGCTAATGGTCTTTAGAGACCGCCTTGATACTTCCAATGACAGTCGCATTAGGCCCATTGCTGTAGGGATACAGAAACCACCAATGGAGGTCTCTGTAGGTGATCTAATGCTCAGCCAAATAGCGGTCGCTATTGGGTTAAGCTATAGAAACCGCCAATGGCGGTCGCTATAGGTAACCTAAGAATTGGCCTACAATGACCGCTATAGGAAGATGCTGACCAAGTTTTTTAAAAAAAATTATAGTGATGCTTCTCAAACAACATAAACAGAGCTAAAATCAGAAAAATATCAATTTGAAATAGTAAAAACACTAGGATTCTCAAAAAAAATAAATTAAAGACATACTTCTTCACATATCCAGTTATCCAAATAGCTCCAATCCATTCCAATATTCTTATTCAATAAACCTACAATAAGATACAAAATAAACAACTAAACAAAGCAAATAAAAATTGGAAATATTTATTCAGTTAGTATATATATATATAATAATCAAATTAGGACATTAGTTTATTAGGGAGTTAGGCTGTTAGGGAGTTAGGACATTAAGGTGTTAGGCCATTAGGTCGTTAGGGAATTAGGGAGTTAGGGTGTTAGGACATTAGGCCATTAAGGCATTAGTATGTTAGGGATTTAGGGTGTTAGGGCGTTAGGGAGTTAGGCCGTTAGGGAGTTAGGCCATTGGAGTTAGGCTGTTAGGGAGTTAGACCATTAGGGAATTAGGCCGTTAGGGAATTTGGCCATTTGGGCATTTGGGAATTTGGCCAATTGGACAAGTCTTCATTTAGCTAATTGGCCATTAGGACAATAGGATAAAATTCCATTAGTCCATTTGTTCATTAGTACAATAGGATAATATTCCATCAGGCCAATAGGGCATTAGGTAATTAGTACAGTAGTCCATTAGGACAATTGTCCATCAGGCCATTGGGTTGTTAGGCTTTTAGGGAGTTAGGCTATTAGGGTGTTTGGCCATTTGGAAATTTGGCCAATTAGCGAAGTCTCCATTTAGCCAATTGTTCATGAGGACAATATGCTAATATTCCATTAGGCCATTTGGTCATTAGGCCAATAGGCTAATATTCCATTAGGCCCATAGGCTAATAGTAAATTAGGACAATAAGAAATTAGGTAATTAGGATCGTAGTCCATTTGGACAATTGTCCATTAGGTTGTTGGGCTGTTGGGTTGTTGGGTTGTTGTTAGGCCATTGGGCCGTTAGTCCGTTAGGGCATTAGGCCATTAGGGAATTAGGCTGTTAGGGCATTATACCATTAGGGAATTAGGATGTTTGTCCGTTATGGAATTTGGCCGTTAGGGCATTTGACCATTAGGGCGTTAGGCCGTTTGGCCATTTGAGCATTTGTGAATTTGGCCAAATCTCTATTTAGCCAATTGTCTATTAGGCCAATAGTCTAATATGTCATTAGGTTATTTGGTAATTAGTCCAATAGGCTAATATTCCATTAGTTCAATAGGACATTAGGTAATTAGGATGGTAATCCATTTGGAAAATTGTCCATTCGGTCATTAAGATGTTAGGGCGTTGGGCCGTTAGGGAATTGGGGCGTTAGGGCATTAAGAGGTTAGGGTGTTAGGTCATTATGAAATTAGGAAATTAGTCCATTAGGATGTTTTTCCATTTAGGAATTTGTCCAATTGTCCAAGTCTCTATTTATAAAATTGTCCGATTTTCACATTAGTCCATTAGACTCTCTACTCTACTCTAGTAGGGACCTACTGTGTTTCTCATACGCGATGAGGTGGTTTGAAAAGAGGTTTGGACAACCATTCGACAACATTCGCTTGACATTGAACTATATAGATTAAAGTTAATAGCCCCCTGGACATCCCCCTCCCAACCCCCTGTAGCCCCACACCCCCTTAGACACCCCCCCAAAAAAAATCCCTCGAGACAGCCCCCCACCCCGGGATAGCCCCCACCCCCAGAGAACCCCCACTCCCCCCACCAAACAGCCCCCTGGACAGCCCCACCCCAACCCCCCGGACAGCCCCACCCTGAATAGCCCCCCTCCACACCCTCAACATCCCCCTTGGACATCCCTCTCCCCAACCCCCTATATCCCCCACACTCCCCCCCTAAAAAAACTCCCCCGGGACAACCCCCCACCCCCGAACAGCCCCCACTCCAACCCCCACCGGACAACCCCACTCCCAACCTCCTCGGACAACCCCCACCCTGAACAACCCCCTTCATACCCTAAACATCCCCCCTCAGACAGCACCCCCCAACCCCCACTCCTAACCCCCCTATGGACAAACCCCCCCACACTCACCCCAGATAGTCCCCCTGGACAACCCCCCCCCCCCCAAAAAAAAAATCCCCTCAGACAGCCCCTCCCCCCCCACTCACCCCGGATAGCCTCCCACCCCTGGAAAACCCCCACTCCTAACCCCTGTACATACCCCCCTTAGACAGCCCCCCCAAAATCCCCCCCAAACATCCCCCCACCCATGAAAAAATCCCACTCCCAACCCCCACCTGGACAACCCACACTCCCCCCAGATAGCCCCCCCACCCCAGAAAACCCCCCACCCCTGGACAGCCCCCCCCCCCCCCCCCCCAAAAAAAAAAAAAAACTCCCCCTGGACAGCCTCCCCCCCACTCACCCCAGATAGCCCCCCACCCCCAGACAACCCCCACTCCCAAACCCCCTGGACAACCCCTCTTAGACAGCCCCCCCAAAATCCCCTCGGACACCCCACACCCCCACACTCTCGGACAGCCCCCACTCCCAACCCACCCCACCCATACAACCCACACTCCCCCGGATAGACCCCCCAAAAAAACTCTCCCCGAACAGCCCCCCACCTCCAGACAACCCCCACTCCCACCCCCCTCCGAAAAAACTCTCCCCAGATAGCCCCCCTACACACACTCACCCCAGACAACCCCCCATTCCCCCACCCCCAGAACCCCCCCCCCCCAAAAAAAACTCCCCCTAGACAACCCCCCCCACTCACCTCGAACATCCCCCCCACCCTTGGACAACCCCCCACTCCCAACCCCTCCTGGAAAACCCCTTGGGTAGCCCCCCCAAACTCCCCCCAAACATCCCCCCACCCTCAGAAAACCCCCACTTCCAACCCCCACACCTAGAATCCCACACTCCCAACCCCCACTCGGACAGCCCCCCCCCCCCCCCCCCCAAAAAAAGAAAAAAACTCTCCCAGACAGCCCACCCCACCCCTATAAAACACCCACTCCCAACCCCCTTGGACAGCCCCCCCCCCCAAACTCCCCTCGGACAGCCCCCCCCACCCTCGGACAACCCCCACCCCCCACCCGGACAACCCCCCCCCCCCCCCGAAAAAAACTCTCCCTAGACAGATAGCCCCCACACTGAACATGCCCCATCCACACCCTGAAACCCCCCTGACAACCCCCCCAACCCCCCACTCACCTCAAACAGCCCCTCAGATAGCCCTCCGAATAGCCCCCCTCCAAAAAAACACCCCCGTACATCCCCCCCACTCACCCCAAATATCCCCACCCTGAACAACCCCCCCCCCCCCAAAAAAAAACTCCCCAGACAACCCCCACACTCTCCTTGGACATCCCCCCACCCTTGGACCCCAACTATGTGTAAGCTTCCTACTGATCCTATATACCAGACGAATAGGGCATATAATTCTCGAACATGTTTGTTTTTTCAGACCATAATGTATTAGTGGTAGTTTTGTATCTAAGGAATAAATGATTGATGTTATCCCTGTGTTTATTACACATCATGCAGTACTAGCATAAATTAATACCAACTCGCTTAAGTAGGTTTTTTGTGGGTATCCTAGCATGGATGATTCTCCAAGAAAGAGTAAAACAGGATGGAATAATACATAACCTATTTAGAGGTTTTTTCTAGCAATTAGAATGCGCCTACATAACTATTTTAGAGGCAAAATTTGATGTTAACCATCCATTGGGTTAAAGTTCATATAATAAGTGTCTTTACCATTGATAAAAGTGTGATTCAGGATGATATCCTTAACTTCATCTAGAATATTGTCTAAAGAACCCTCTATTTGATCATTGATCGATATAGTTGTGTCAGGTGAGGGATCCAGTGAATTTATAACCACAAATAGTGGCATGAATGTCCAATTATCTAACCAGAAATTGAGGAAAGATTTTATGTTGAACAACTAGTGGGAGTTGATTGTAGGAGTTGATTGTAATCATAGAGAAAGAATATTTGAGAGCATGCCAAATAGAGGAGTTAATGTAATTGAGATTTCCATCTTTGAGCCTATTTATAAATATTGTTCTTAGAAAATAAGGAGCCTCATACTTATCAATAATGAGACTCCACATAGCATGTAAAAATTGATTGAATTTGGATATTTTTTTATGACAATCCCTCCACGTTCAACTAGTTTACATCCCACTCCCAACCCCCATCCCCCACCTTGGAAAACCCCCACTCATAACCCCCCTGAACACTCCCCCCAACCCCCACACTCTCCCCAGATATCCCCCCATCCCTTCACTCCCAGACAACCCCCAACCCTACCCCCCCCAGATAGCCCCCCCCGGACAGCCCCTACCCAAAAATTTCTCCAGACATCCCCCCTTCTGCACAGCCCCTCCCCCTCCACCTAGAATCCTTCAACAATAGATTCATTTTCAATTACACATGCACATTGTGTTAATTTGATTATTGCCAAATTATAACCAACACCAAATTCAGTAAACATGAATCTTAATTCTCTATCCAATTAATTATCAATCAATCCAGGATTTAAATTCTTTACCAATTTATATCAAGAACAACATGCTAATACACTGCATAACAAAACATACTAACAAGAATAGTATATGTATAAAAACACTATATAGAAACATAGTAGGAAAACTGTTATCATGGGGCGTTAGGTCGTTGGGGCATTTGGCCATTTTGGCCATTGGGGTGTTTGGCCATTTGGGCCGTTGGGCTATTCAGACATTCGACCACTATACCAATAGGCCAGTAGGCCATTTGGTCCTTAGGCCAATAGGCCATTAGGCCATTGGGATTTAAGGACATTGGTCCATTAGGCCATTGGGCCACATAGCCTAATTCCTATCCTCCAATTGGGATTCTAAGAAATTATCTATCACAATAAAATATCCAATTACTGATCATACTCTTAAAATTAAAAAAATTTGGAGTTTTTTAAATAAAAAATTGTTCTAATCTCAAAAAATTCTACATTTAAAGTCTAAATCAATATATAACATTAATTAAATAATAAATATAAAAGAAACACACCTCATGAATATGATGTTTCATGCGTAATCATAGATGCTAACTTCATCCGGTGTTCCAAGGGCCTACAAAAAATAAAAATTATAAATATTTTAATAAAAAAATAATAGAAAGTAAATAAATAAGTTCAATATAAACCTGCGTCGTATGATACCCTGCACCATCACCCAGATGTACATATTCCCACAATGTTCTAACCTCAGTGATCAATTGTGCATTTACCTATTCGGAAGCGCACAACTGTGCCTCAAAATCTGACAGCTGCTATGTCATCCGAGCAACAGTAGGACCGACAACATCAGTGTGTGATACTACATAACAAGGAATCCCCGTTATATAGGTCAAACTATATCCATGCTCGTCACGACCAATAATGAAATGGATTATCTCATCCCGTCACGACCAATAATGAAATGGATTATCTCATCCCTTCACATGGGAAGCTATTGCTGGTCCTCTGGAAACTGTTCTAACTCAGCTTCAAATTGAGATTGTGTAATATTTAAATATATAAACATATATATGTTTATATACAAATTTATGTAAGTATTATTAATGAATACAATCACTTACTATAAGAGTTGCAACCTATGGATCATTTCGATCACAAGTTCTCATCCACACCGACATTTTATCAGTCGGCACACCTTACTCCCGTAACTGTATACCAATAAAATATAAAAATATAACACACAAAAACATATTAAATAATAAATTAAAAAATGAATAATAAATACTTCATGTCAAATCTGAGACACGTGATGAGTCCCGAGCCTGTGAGGTGGTCCCTGCAATGCTTGATTCTTAGAATGGCGTGCTGACACCTCCTACATTCAATTAATTCAAATTTCAAACAAATATAATGTCAAACATTCATGAAAATATATATACCAAAATAAATATACTAACCCACAACAGTCCTCAGTAGACCAATATGCAACTAATTCGCAACACTGAGATGGGAGAACACCTCTCGAGACTTTTTCCAGAATGTCTGGGGCACCCACGTTTGGTACCCAGTGCTCCATCTTGAATTTTCTTTTATAATATTTCCACATCTTACAAAATTTTTCCATACACACCAGCCTAAAATCATCAGGGTACACATTCAAATTATTTTATTTAAGAAAAAAAAATCACACATGTTAGTATTTTTTAAACATAGTGAAGAAACTAAAATGGCCTTCTTACCTGGACTTCCCTCTAAAGCCGATCTAATGTATCATGAGGGATAGAAGACCAATCATGTGTGGTCAATGGAAATCGATGTGGGTTGCGTATGATTTGACCCAAATAATGAATAAATGCAGGGGCAGTCATTCCCAAAGGATGAAATCTCTCATCAAATGAAACATCAAAGGTCATGTTAGAATTACATGATGAAATGCCACGACTAGGGCCTCTCTTGTGAGAGGAAGAAGCGGTCGAGTCCGATCCTGTTGAAAACAATTTTATACATAATTTGAAGATGTGAATATATATATATATGTTTATAAATTACATAAAAAAATAAACATAGTTACATTCAAACATACCTCAAACCTGAGATGTAGATAGATTAGATAGGGATCTGCTTCCTGTTCCCCTGACATGCCTACATTCGTAGAAAACATTAGTAAGGGGACCATCCAAAGTATCAAAAATATAAATTGGATTGTTTTTAAAAAATAAAACTTGTACATTTGTTAATAAAACAAAAAGGGATAGAATAATTAGTTGTAAATGAGGCTGTCTGGGGGGGGGGGGTTGGGAGTGGGGCTGTCTGAGGGGGGTGTCCAGGTGGAGGGGGAGGGGTTGTGCAGGTGGGTGGGGGGGGGTGGGGGGTATTCGGGGGGAGTTTTAGGGGGTGGGCTGTCCGAGGGGGGGGGGGGGTGTGGGTGTGGGGGGGGGGGGGGGCTGTCTAAGAGCCCTGAAATAACTAGATGGACATATTAAAGTGAGAAGCCCTGAAACTTGATTATTGTTGAGTACTTCATAAACTAGAAAATAGAGAATTATAGAATATTCAATATTTTGAAGAATTTATTCCAAAAGATGCTAAAGTCATTATTTCATTCTCTAAATATTATGATGCTTTGAAAATCCATGATCCAAGCTTTGAGTTGATGAAAACAAGAAGATGAGTTCAGTGGAGTGTTCTGTAAAATAATCATGCAAGCTGAATTATATTGGTTTTTTAGAATCCGCCACACCGCAAAGAAGTGAGCCATGTCACAAGGTGCTGTTGCTGTATATTTTTACACATATTTTATCAATTAAATGAAAATTTTAGTGGTATATTTTTGATTAGAACTTGAGCCTACTAGAGAATAAATTGAATATATATTCAGTTGAGATCAAAATAAGAGAAATAGAAAAAGGGTACTTCTATCATGTTTCTGGAGACCAACAAAAAGAAACCAAACTTTGTCGATTTGCATGCAGTTAGAAATAACAGACCTGATGCTTTCATTTTTTATCTACCAAGTATAATTTTACAAGGTTATTATTATGTTCTTAAAGAAGAAAGAGGATATACCACCAGATGGAAGAGTAGTAGAAGTTATGATAAATATATTAATGTTGATTCCTCTAATGATTCAAGTTGAATGGATGCATTGAATTTGTTGGATCTTCACAATGTGATGAGAGAAAGGATGTTGCCACACAAAATTTGAAGGTGAATATTACTCTTAAAAAGATTCAAAATGAAAGTAAGAAGATTTTTGAATAATATCTTGATCAACAATCAAACATCTCTTAGAAGAACGCATCCCACAACCCTGATAAAGATCTTTGCATTGAATTTGTTTTAACTATTAGTGCACGAGTAAAGTAAAAAATTATACAAATTCTATGGAGTGATGACATAAAATGTTAGCATGTGAAACTCAAAGGACTAAAGTAAGGGGGAGAAAAACCTAAACAAAGAGAAAACCCATTGGATAAATGCAAACAACATAAAAAATGAAAAATTTGTCATGCAAAAAACAAATTTGATTATTTTGGAAACTTCTATGACTACTGAAACAAAGTTGATCATTGCTATAAAGAGTGTTAGTATGTACCAATCCAAAACAACTATTATGCTATTGAAAAGAGAATTCCACAACAACAGAAAAAACAATCAACGTCACACCTTAGTTCATGGGAGGGGCTGTGCAGGTGAGGGTGGGGGTGGGGGATTTCCGGGGTGAGTTTTGAGGGGTCGGCTGTCTGGGAGGAGGGGTTGTCTAGGGGGGGTAGGAGTGGGGGCTATCTGAGGGTGGGGGTGGGGGTGGGGGCTGTCCAGGGGTTGGGGAGTGGGGGGGGGGGGGGACTCTCTAGCCGGAGGGTTTGATTCTGACTAATAATAAATAAAAATTCTTATGTACCAAATTAGTTTTGGGTTGTTTTAAACCATTTTAAAAAAAAGATTTAAACTGAAGAGTGGGAAAACAATTACACCTTTCATTAAACATGAAAATCGACCGTTTATCCTTCAACATACACTCTAACTCAATAAATATCTTCTTCACGTTGAACTATGGTATGTTGATCAAGATATTGGGAAACGAAGGGAATAGTCTCGAGTTCATATTTTTCAAATAAAAACACTCCTTGCCGGAAAATTTTCACAATAACTTTCCAACTAGGATTCAAAGGAAAAGTAATGAAGAATACTTGTTCTGCTTGTGATGTCAAAATGAAAGGTTCATTATCAACCTGTTCATTTTTGTATAACATATTTTTAAAATTAACCACTGTAAACTAATATTGATCTAATTTACTTCCACACACTAGATAAACCCAATTACATTTTAATAATATGTACTTCAACCCGTGTGCATATACAACTTCAATGATGTCTGTCAATTGACCATAGTAATAACCAAAATCGACAAACAGACAAGCAATTCCACTGTTTTGCGTTGCTCGTTTTTTTCAACATTTTTAATGAGAAATCGAAATCCATTAGCATCTATAGATTTATAACGACGAGCCGTTATAGATGGACCCTCATCTAGTTGGATAAATTCTTCAGTTAGCATGGGGTAACCTAACTCTCTCAGGTTATGATACTAAATAATTCACAGAATTCAATAATTATTTCTACAAAAAAAATTAGTATAATACTTCACTCATAATGAAAATAAATTTATACGTAAAAAATCCTTGAACCAATCATGAAATGATGCATAGTGAGATTGTTGAATTTGATACTCAGTCACATGAGACATATCTTCTTTTAGATCATTAATGTGTTTCCTGGAAATGATAAATCAATGTTTAAATGATCAACTTATGAAAACAAAACATGTAAAATTTCAACAATAAAAGTTATAAGACACTTACTACATTAATGGTGAAACTAATGGAGTATTGAACAAGATATATCAATGCACTTGTATCCACTTGATGTTGTCCATATCAAATATGATTCCTTATACAACTGGACTATCATGAATCCAATTTGGCTTATCTTATTTTGTTTCAACATCTATAAGATATTCTACACAAAAAAGTAGTACACTCATCCATCAAATAACCATTGGATATTGATGCCTCTGGATGAGCTCTGTTGCATACAAATCCTTTCAAATTATTTAGATACTGCTCAAAAAGATACATCCACCTAAAGTGAACTGGACTAGAAGCCATTACTTCATCAATTAGGTGCACTATGAAGTGAACCATAACATCAAAAAATGAGAGAGAAACAGTTTATCAAAGTGAAAAGTCATAAGTACAATTCGGTCTTGATTTTTTTTTTAAATCAATCATTCGTTGATTTCTTAAAAGAAGCTATCTAAAAAATTTACTCATCTCAATCAATGGTTTAACAACATTGGGGGATAAACAATCAAAAATTGTGATTGGAATCAACTTCTTAAGTAGTATGTGATTGTCATGAATTTTCAACCCTTGCAATGTCCTGTTCGTCAGATTCACAAAATTTGAAATATTAGAAGAGTAACCATCAGGAACCTTGATCATCTTAAAAATGGAAAGAAATGTCTCCTTATCCTTTATATTCATCATATACTATGCAGTAGGCATATATGATTTTTTCCCTCAGCTAACTGTAAATGAAACTATTTCCTTAAACCCATTTCTTCCAAATCACAACATGCATTAACATGGTCCTTTGATTTTCCACTGATACCTAAAATGGTCTACAATATATTATCACAAACATTTTTTTAAATGTGCATAACATCCAAATTATGCCTTATCATGTTAGTTTTATAATAGGGGAGATTGTAAAAAATACTTTTCTTTTTCCAATTGTGACTGCGCTGTCTACCCGCACCACGAATATTAGGTAATGGATGAGCCACCAAATCTTGAAATTCATATACCATGTGGATGTTTTCTTCCTCAATTTTCGATAACATTTCAACTTCTTTCATGATCTTTGGTGTTGGGATAAACTCTCTAGAACCATAAAATGTCACTCTTTCCTTTATGAATCTGTGATGAGGGGGGAGAAAATGTCTGTGACCCATGTATGCCCATTTTTTAGAATGTTTAATCCATATAGATTTTTTACTTTTATTGAAATAAGAGAAAAAAATTCCCCTTTAGTACTCCAACCTGATAAATTTGCATAAGCCGGGAAGTCATTGAATGTTCACAATAAAGAAGCCTACAGTTTGAACATTTCATTCATTTCACAGTCATAATTCATCACACCATCGGCCCAAAATTAATTCAAATAATCAATCAATGGCTGAAGGTAAACATCGATCTTATCCCATAGACTTCTAGGTCTATCAATAAGAGTGGAAAGTAATATAAATTGTTGCTTCATACAAATCCACAAAGGAATATTATAAGGAACCAAAACCACGGGACATGTGATATGAGTTGCACCAACCGTATAATTGAATGGATTGAAACCATCTGCTTCCAACCCCAATCAAACATTACGAACATCTTTAGAAAATTTAGGGTTTCTCTTATCGAAATCTTTCCATGCAAGAGAGTCTACCGGGTGGGTTAACATATCACTTTTTTGATTTCTTTCCGCATTCCATCTCATTAAATTATAAACTTTAGATGACATACAAAATCTTTTCAACCTCATCTTTAGGGTAAAGTAACACATTTTCTTTACAGAAATCGGTTTTCCCTATTTCACAGTATGACTTTGATGAGTCTGATTTCCCCAGTTCTCTTTCCACCTAGAAGCGCAACAGACTGTAAAAACATCCAAATGGGTAGTTTCTTTTCTAAACAACATATAGTTGTTTTCACATGAATCTATGGTCTCATATGTAAAACCTAAGTTCTATTTCAACTTACGAGAATAGTAACACGACTTAGGAATCTTAGCATCGACAGGAAGACACTTTTTCAACAACAACAACAACATGTAGAATGATGTGTCTGAACACTAATTCAAAGTATTAAAATGCAATAACTATATAATAAATGAAAATTTATTATAATTAGTACATCCGGGATATAATTTCATTTTTACATCATCAAGTACTTCATAAAACCTCCTTGAATCACAATCTACACCAGAGCACAAATTTATCTCACCAGTCTCAACATTCTGGATGTAAATGCCTTCATGGTCAAACCCACGTACCATTTCAATAATCATTTCATGAATTGGATCATTCATTCTCGCATCAACATCCATCTAAACTGCATCTGTATTTTGAAAATGAATATATTATTCCCCATGATGAGTCTAACTCTTATAATTTTTCAGAAATCTGTTCAAGAATAGGTGATCCCTCACAGTATCTCGTTTGAATTGATATCTGTTTGCAAATTTCCTATATGGAAAACTAATATAGTCACTTTGAAATCCTCTAGTGAACTCAATAAACTGTATAATGCCCTTGAAATATTCTCTAGACGTTTGATTTAGAAGATCAATCCAACTCTTATCCGTAATAATATATGTATAATAAACATTTACACAAGACTTCATATTACATGCATTTTTCATATCAAATATATTTAAAATAAAAATGGACCAATTGCATGTGGACCATTGATAAAATAAACAATTTTTATCTCTGAATAATAAACAAAAGAATAATGGAATGTAAGGGAAAGCCCATATCATTGCCACCATGTTGGTATGATAAATCTAATGATGATTCTATATTCAAGAGTCCATAATCATATTTTGATTAATTTTAAAAAAATGGAAATGAAATATTTCATAAATCCTAAAAGATTATATTAAAATATGTATAATGAAGAAACTATATTGATAATTCATTTGGTCTATAATTCCATAGAGTAAAAATTTTCAAGAAAGGAATATTATAGCTATGGAAGCTCATTATTCAAACATCTGGTATACTAATTTTTCTTCACAACTATTTAATTTTTCCCAATCATCGGTTAATTTTTATCCTAAGGTAACATATTGGGTCATCCACAACAAGCTTATCAGTATTGAGCTGTGAATTTCAGGTTTGGTTCTCAAATGTGTTTCCATAATGTGACTCACACTTATCATATTATCCTCCTATAAACATGATCATTGGTTCCCTTCAATATATTTTTCATCATAATATGGATTTGGATAGATCATGGGTCATATATGATGACATTACTTAACTCATATGATTAGATGGGTGGAGAGTCAATCAGTTAAGAAACAAAATATATTATATATTGGGTATACTAAAAAATAGAAAACCAACATGAACAATAAGGAATTTGTGGTCCACTAATATCATAATGCATAAATTTTGATACACTATAATCAAAACATATAAAGCAACTATAACTATAGAAAGTCAAATGCTAAATCAAAAAAAATGAAACAAAACATAATAACCCGCATTCATATGTGGTACATGAAAAAATTCATCAAATACCAATATTGAACTATCAACCTTGGAAACTAAGTTAATGCCTACCAATAAATCAACAAATATAATTTGTGATGAAAGTGCCCAAAATAAATTAGCGATGAACAATCTTATCAAACTCAGAGGAACTATATCTTTGTACAAATAATGTCTCACTGCCTCTTGGATTCACACTGCCTTTGTGCCATCAGGGGCAGTAAATATTAATCATCAAATATAGTAATAAATATCTAATTTATGGAAAACTAACTAATCTATATCAAGGATAACATCAAATATATACAAATATAGAACAAAAAAACACCAATCTATCTTGACTTATGTTATCAATAGAGAATATGTGGGACAATGAATGTGATGCCCCATACTGAATCATAGGGTTCAAGACAATGTTCCTCATGGACTCAAGCAAGTATCCTTTTATGAAAGATGTTTGTTACTAGCAGTAAGGGTCTAAATGTCACCAGTGCAAAAAATATTCCCTTGGTATCAATAAAGAAAAGGATAAACAACATCATAATAGAGTCAATAAGAAATGAAAAATCACAATCCATGGTAGGTATCTCAATTCATATAGTAAAAACTCAAATACCCCCAAAGTGTTAGGTCAATAAAAGTGTGGGAAATAATAATAATGTGAAAAAATATTGATACATCACTCTAAATTCCATCCCAATTCTACCTCTAAACACCATTCTCCATATCATATCCCCTATCATATGGGCCTTTCCCTTTCTTGTATCCCATACTATGAAGTCTTCACATGCATCGATATGCCCATTCATGGTGGGAATATGAAAGTAGTAGGAAACAAAATTTTTTTCCTTAACACATGTGCAATGGTATAAGAGTTTATGTTGTGATAATAAATAAATTTGAATGAAATAAAACACACAACCATGTTCGGAGTGGTCATGCACTAAACAAACTTTGGCTCCGTGATGGAAATGTAGTTATAACAAAATTCATGAACTTAGTCAACCACAATGTCACGTCATGTATTCCAAAACATAAAAAAGGTAATAGTATCAAGTAAAACCATAGAAGGACATAAAGACCAATATCTCTCTTAGTTAATCCATAAGGAAAACACATTTGTACACTCCCTTGGGCCTTCATATCCAAAAACTACATCTCAAGTCATGTCCTTGAATACCATCATGACCCATTGTCACCTCAAGGTTCAGATCACATAAGTCTACCATGAACCTATGTGAGGCTAAAAAAATACAATATACCCCATCATCTATCTCAATACAATCTTTATAAAACATACATCATTTTATCATGCTCCCCCTTAAGGGATATTGAGACACGATAAGTACACCAGTAACATTGGTACCATGCATAGAACAACACAATATAAAATATATAAAAAGTACGTCACATTGAAACATGGAATATAACATAGAGGAACAACATATAATATTAATAATAACATATAGTATTGAAACACACACATGTGATCAAACTCAAACATGGGTCTCATGGGCTATGCAAGTACACACATGTGGTAAAACCTCAAGAATTTTCTCATGGTACACACACACACACAGACATGTGATAAACTCAAGAATCATATAAATAAAATAAAAACACAACTTAATATAAATCTAGTCAACATATACATGGAATCTAAATTGTATGTAAATTCCAACCTCAAGTAAAGTGTTAAGTATTCTCATACACACACTGTCACATTGTTTCATAATTCTTCATGTACACAAGCCCGTATACACATGAAATTCCATTTACACACTTTTTATTCACACACAATATTCATATAATCTTCATGCATGCCAAATTTGTGCTGTAAATTGCTCAAAATTAAAACCCTAAAATAGAAATTAAGGTATACCTGATAGTGCGAAAAATTTGGAAGGGAGGGGAGATAGATGTGGTACTGTGAGGGAGAGGAGGGGCAGTGGAGGGGAGTCAGAGTTGGAGGTGGTGCGGTGTGGGAGGGGATGGGTGGCAACGACGGAAGGTAGCCAGAGGAGGAGGGAGTGAGGTGGAGGAGGTGCAACGAGGGAGGGGACAGGTAGTGCGGAGAGGGAGGGGATGAGAGAAGGCGTCGGCGGGGATCCGGAGGCAGAGGTGACATGATGTCAGTGGTGCGGTGTCGTCGGTGCAGCGAGGGATGGGACGAGTGGCGGTGGATGTGCGGTGAGGAAGGGGATGGGTGGATGCAGGGGGTAGGTTTCAGGATCAGGCATGTGGGTGGGGGGGAGGGGGGGAGATGTTACTCGATGCACTACTGCAAAACTGGGTTTATCTAGCACTAGAGTTTTAATAGTGCTTGCTAAAATCACTATTAAAACCCCCTTTTCTTAGCACTAGAAAAAAAAAATTATTAAAGGGGGTCTTTAACAGTGATTTTTTAGCATTTTTAAAGGGGTTATTTAATAGTGCTAAAAAAGAAATGTTAAATGGGGACCTTTATGAGTTCTTGTAAAAATGCGCTAATAAAGCCCCCCATTATCAGTGCTAGTAAAAAAGTAATGATAAAACATGCATTTATCAGTGATTTTAAAAAATAATTGATAAAGACCCCCCTTTATCAGTGCTTTTTTACTATCACTAATAAAGTGTATATTTCAAAAAATATATATTTCATTAACAGACACCCGTAAGATAAGTTATGGCCATTTGAAGGCCTTCTTGGCATATTTTGGCCACAATAGAGGTGATCTAGGGTTCATATGGGTCATTGAGGAATATATCTCATCATAAATTTTGATTTGATATGCGGTAGAGGAAAAAAGGACACCCAGTTCAGTAGTTATGACTTTTTTAAAGTTCGTTGAATGTGAAAAACCCTTAAATCCCTAAAAACCCTAAAAAACTTAAAAACCCTGAAAAGATCATAACTTTCAATATAGGAGTCCGTTTCAGCTCCAAAACCAGCCAAATCGAACCTTATGAAATGATATAAAGCCAAATTATATTTAAAGCATGTGATAATTAAAGTAATAAAATATATTATAGTTTCAAAAAAGTTAGAGATTGAACTCAAACTTCAAACAACCATAACTTTTGATCTGGGTGTCTGTTTGGGCTCTACCGCATATCAAATCGAAGCCTGTGATGAGATATACACTAAATATGGTCTTGAACTAAGGTCTAAAAGCTATTAAAAAATTTTTCAACCCCAAAAATGCTCATAAGGCCTCTAAAAATGAGTTTTTTGTCACCGAACCTAGTTTCTTAAAATTCAAATAGATATAAATTCTAATATGAGTGTCCCTTTGGTCTGCACCATATATCATATAGAATATAGTTTCATGAGATTTTATTTGACTAGTTGTAGAGTTGAAACAGACTCCCAGATCAGAAGATATGGTTGTTTCATAGGTTTTAAGGGTTTTAGGGCTTTGAGAGTTTCTTAATGTTTTTATTTGTTTTAAGATTTTTTAGAGTTATAATCCATTTAAAAAAAATATATAAATAAATATGTATTTTTAAAAATATATATAACTATATATATAAACACATATATAAAAATTTATAAATATGTGAATAAAAAAATATAATGAAATATATATAAATATATAGATATATCATAAAATTTAAAACAAAACAATACAGGGGACTGGAAAAGGCGCTGGTGTATAAGATAGAGGTCTCAGGTTCAAAACTCGCTGGAGGTAGTGACATGCTAGGGGTGGGATTATCTAAAGTGAAGATAAAGGGGTGGGGGAAGCACTAATATGGGGGGGGAGTGCTAATAAGAATGGGGGCATGAAAAAAATTATACCCTTTATCAGTAGGGCCGTTATCAGCACTAAAAAAACACTGATAAAGGGGTCCTTTATCAGTGCTTTTTATGAGCACTGTTAAAGATAACCCTTTAACATCTCTTAAATTATCAGTAATTCTATAGCACTGATAAATCCCTTTTACTAGCATTGTTAAAGTCCCAATTTTTAGTAGCGATGATCCACAAATGCCTCTTTATTCTCAATATCAAACTCCCCTTAATCAATAATGTTGGAGTCATCATGAATATATCAATGAAGTTGGGACGTGTGAAAAAAATCATGGATCCTCTCCAACCGTAGTGGTAATTCTAGATGATATGCCACCTCATCAACATTCCCCAACACCTCAAAGAGACCAAAAAACCTTAGATAAATCTTACTCCCTTACCAAACCTCCACTGCCCACATCGAGGGGATATTATCAAGAACATATGGTCTCCAACCTTGAATTCTAGGGGCCTCCTCCTATAATCAGCATAGGACTTATGATGGTCCTATTATTCCCTCATCCACTCATGAACCAACTAGATCTTCTCAATCATGCTCTGCACCACATCAGGACCAATAACTACTGACTCTCTGACCTTTGTACAGTACAATGGAGAATGAAATGGTTGCCTGTATAATGCCTCAAATGGATCCATACTAATTAACGAGTGATAACTATTATTGTATTAAAACTCAACTAAAGGTATGTGTCGTACCCAAGATCCACCAAATTTTGAGATGCATTCCCACAACATATCCTCTAGAATTTGGATAGTTCGCTCTATCTTCCCATCTGTCTGAAGGTGGAAAGTAGTGCTAAGGTGCAACTGGGAGCCAAAAGAATGCTTTATTCTCCTTAAGAATTGCAAGGTAAAATAAGGAAATTGATCATATATTATGGTCCTTATTAACCCATGAATCCTAACCACATCATCCATGTACCAACTTTCCAAAATATCCTCTACACTCAACTCATAGATTGCCAAAAAGTGAGATAATTTCATCAGACGATTTACTGTCACCCAAACCATATCACAACCTCCCTAATCTTGGGGTAACTCTATGATGAAATCCATTAACATGTACTCAAATTTCTACTTAGAAACACCAAGGACTGTAATAAACCTCCCAGAACATGATATTCCACTTTCACCTGCTGACAAACGAGATATATTTCCACAAACTCTGTTACTGACTATTTCATCCCCATACACCAAATATGTATCCTCAATCCATGATACATCTTTTTTTACACAAGGATGTACTACTAAAGGTGTGTTATTAAACTCATGGAGAACCCCCTCATTCTTCACCTGTGGGACAAATATCCTCTCCTAAAACAACACCCTATTCCGACCATCCTCTAACCATCCCTTAGGAGCATCACCATGGAAAACAATATCATGCATCACCTCTACCTATGAGTCAATCCAATGAGACTCCTCAACATACTACATCAAATATGACTCCACGGTCATATGAAAAATAAAATATTGATCACCACTTTCTCCAATATCAAGATGCATCACTAAAAGATCCTCTATTCCCTTCCAAATATCCACAAACCCCCGAGACACACCCTCTCAAGACTTTTTACTCAACACATCAGAAACTAAATTAACCTTCCCCAGGGTGTAAGTGATATCTAAATAATAATATCAAATAAAATCCATCCACCTCTGCTAGCATAGATTCAAATCACATTGATAGAAAACATATCTTAAGCTCTTGTGGTATGTGAAAACCAAAAAACACCCATCAATGAGATAATGATACCACAAATTTAGCATGAACACAATTTATTCCAACTCTAGATCATGGGTGTCATAGTTATTCTTGTGGGTAAGTAACTACCTAGACCTATAAGAGATCACATACCTCTATTGCATCAACATAAATCCCAATCTTAGATGGGAAACATCATATAAAAACACAAACAACACACCTTTTTCAGGTAACTAAATAACTAGAGAACTAAAAAACTTATCCTTTAGGTAACCAAATGATTTATAGCATTTATATTTCCACACAAAAGTCTGGTCCTTCATGGTCAACATTTTTATCAGGGATGAAACTCAAGAGAAAATAGGTATAGACCTCTGATAATATCACACAAGACTAAGGAAACTGAGAACCTATTCCACATTCTTGGGAGATTCAAAAGAAACAACCAATTCAACTTTTTACGATTCCACTTACACAACCTACTAAGACACCATCTGTCCAAGTAAACACACCACTCACATCTAGAACTCACACTTGGACAACTTCCCATAAAGCTGGTGGTGTAGAAGGATATTCAAAACAACTCTAATATGCTCAACATGCTCCTCCTTTGACTTCAATTAGACCAAGATATTATCAATGAATATAAAAAATATCCAGTCTAAGAACTCACTGAACATGGAGTGCATAATACCCATGAACACAGATTGTGTGTTCATAACACTGAACAACATGACCACAAACTCAAAGTGCTTATAGCTGCATCTAAAGGAATCATTCTCAATATCATCATCTTATACCCTCAACTAGTGATACCCATACCATATATAGATATTATAGAACCAAATAGATCCTATAAACCATTAAAATAGACCATCAATCCTTGAAAGAGGGTAATGATTCTTGACCGTTACCTGATTCAACCTTTGGTATTCTATGCACAACCTCAAACTACCATTCTCCTTCTTAGTGAAAAATACCAGAGCACCCCATGATAACAAACTAGGTCGGATGAAACCCCTCTTAACTAGTTTATCCACCTATAGACTCAACTCACACAACTCAGTGGGCACCATCCGATAGGAATATATCGAAATCGGAGACATACCCAACTGTAACTCTATCTCAAACTCGATGTTGCATTAAAGAGGTAATGTCATAACCTCTTCTGGGAAAACATACAGGAATTCCAAAACCCCAGGAGCATCCCCAATCCGAGATTCTACTAGAATCCCTACCAACTATGACAAAATAGGCTCCACTTGCCAACCACCCAACCGATAATCTCGCTCACCAATGAACACCACACACTAGCCCTCCAAATCAGAAAATGAAACTCTTATCTAAAAGAATTTGATGACTACAAACACATAGTATAACCAATACATACTAGGTATAAAATTGTATGGATATATCTACAATAAGAAGAAGTCCCCCACTGTATGGTGCTGCCCCATCACCGGTCTACATTCTCTGCACACATCAAACAAGGAACCCTGGCTTCCAAATAATGTAGATAACACCAAGGGAACTGGTAGCCTCTCCATGTACATTCCCAACATACATAAAAAAGTATAAGAAACAAAGGAGTGTGAGGCTCTTAAATCAAATGAAGCACACATAAGGGTATATGATATACTAATCGTACCTCAAACAAATCCCAGATCTGATAGTGATACTGCCACTAACACGTGCATATAAACACACTTAGCTCATCTACCTCTATGATTTTTTCCTCCACGACTGTGCTCTGGGATAGGTCCTTATGTATGGGTACCATCACGAGGTTTCCCTATACCAAATCTATTTTATCTTAGCTACTGAACAACAACCTGAATCCCTACCACTAGAACTGTCTTAGAGGGAACTGCTATTTCTAAAAAGGGGAATGACCACCCATATGAAACTAGCCTCCTTGAGAAGTCATAAAATGATCCTAAAGGTGACCATATCTACCATAGATATGGAACCCAAATGGAAAACACCCAAAAGGTGCTTGGAAATAACTTTCCCTTGATGGTCATGAAAGAAACTACTGTGGATGGTTCCCTGCTAAATGGAACCCTGACTGCCTGAACACCTGCGAACCACTTCCAAAATCATTATTCCTAGAAACACCCTTTTGAACACCCTACTGAGGCTCAAATCTTAAGGAAATCATCCAATCGATAACCTCAACATTTTTCTGTACCTCTAGATACATTGGGAGAATTAACGGAGTTACCTCATACATGATCAATAGACACAAAGTGTAAGTCCCCCAATTCAGCACTCTCTCACATAGACAAAAAAGGTTGGTTAAAAGACCTCAATCATACCTCCCAATATGCCAGAGGCTACCAAATAGTAGTGGGGGTGTGAATCGTATAGCAGGGAGACTATACCCCCTGGTATGAAGTGTCATACTAGTAGAAAAAAAATCATGTTAATGATAGAAATCAAAGTACAGACATAGAAGAAGACAAAAATAAGATCCAAGTAAATAATCCACTAAATAATAAGGAATAATGTAATGATGTGCTAGAATGTAAATAAATTTCATGATATAAAAAATAAAAGTAAAATAGTAGAAGACTCAAATAAAGACTCAAAATTCCCCGATCCTAAAACCCACATCTATCCCATTACCAAACTCTATCCCATCGAAAAACAAGCAATCAACTGCAAGGTCCTTTTCCCTTGTCTAAACCTGCATCCACATAATCTACTTGGGTACCAAATGCTGATCTAAATAGAGTGTGAGTATAACTCAGTAGGCCAACACCTCCATGTATAAACTAACCAGTATGATAAGAAATGTATGCAATAAAGCGATAAATAGGTGTATTAATTATTGAACAATTAACAAAATACAACAATAACTTGCTTTGGATCATTTTTGAAATATCTATGATCATGTATTACAACCATGACAACCAAAACCATATAAACAAGGTAAAATAAACTTCTTTGGTTCTATTCTAGAATATCTCGAAGCATGTCTTATGACTGTGCTAACCACCACCATATAACCATGGTATAGTCACAACAATCTAGGTCAAGGCCCTATAAGCATGAAAACATCCGGTTCAAAGTCCTATAAGAATTACAAAATGGGACTGGGCATAGCCTGATATGTATAATAATTATAGCATGGGACTGGTCCGACCCCACTCAATATCAGCATTACAACATATAAGTGTGCAAGTGCCAGGGCCGAGCCTGATATATAAGAATTTCAGCATGTAACACAAGTCCCATCATACAAAATGGATATCACAATATCACATCAAAACTATAAATGTTTAATTATGAGAATTTCCATTTATATTTAATATACCACATTCCATTTAAAATACAATTTATTAATAGTTATATCAATATGAAAAAAATAAACAACCCAGGGATTCTATATCAGGCAATCACCTAACATCACATGTCATGCTAAACAAACTCTAAACCATTATCCAATTTAATTATATTCAAGGTTATCTCACCCCACGGGTAGCCAAAAGCTAGGTCATAATACAATTGAAACTAAAGGGATTAAAGGAATAATCCCATCCATTTATTTAATTGATTTGGGAGCACACTATATTGGTGAAATCACAATATTGCATAAACTTGGAAATTATCATACCATAGGGTTAATATTTAGACCCCATACATTAAATAGAGAAGACGCAATGATTCCAATGGAAAATGACCTTGATAAGGAAGGTGATGATGATTTAAAAAATATTCCTAGATAAAAAACAATCAAGATCAAAATAAAAAATAAAATTGGTCAAAGGATTTAATCGCAAGGGTTGGAAAACCAAGGAAGAGAAGGAGGAAACATGACCAAAACCACTTACTAGGGATCTAAGGAATTATTGAGATGTCCGAAATGGATTTTAGAACATTAAATTTTCCCGGAGAATGCCCTAGGTTCGATAGGAGAGGAGCTTCAGTGGAATGAAATGAAATTCAGCCACAAAACATGTTTAAAACAATAGGTTGAGGATTTACATGGTGTGTAATGTAGTTACACATAATATAAATCTTTTAATAGGATACACCAAAAAACCTTTCACCTTAGATTTATTTTATTAAAACTCACAAACATTACACGATGTTTAATCCATTTACACGATGTATAAATGTTCTGCAGATGGGTTTTCATCCTATTTTCCATTTAAATAACCCAAACCCCTTTTAAAGTTTCTCAACTTACCAAGAACCAATTAAACACTTAACCCATTTATACCCAGAATCTATTAATTCAAAAAATAATACATATCCCAACTTTAGGTCATTTTATCCAACAAAGTCTCTCTATCTCCAAACAAGACTCAACCACCAAGGCTCAAAATAAAAACTCAAAGAGAGACACACTTAGAAAAAGATGGTATCTTACAACCTCCCCACCTTATAACAGCTTATCCCAAAGATGCTCCAAGCATCACTATGAGGTCTTAGAAAATAAGCCTATCCATTATGTTTTCATATCAAACTCCCTCTACTAGGTCTCCTCCTGAACTCACCAATGTTTCCACTGCACTTGAAACTATGATATAGTCCTACCCTAAAGATATTTCTCACTATGATACACAACCCTTATCAGATGCTTCTCAAAGAAAGA
Organism: Viscum album; assembly: GCA_963277665.1. Lineage (NCBI taxonomy): Eukaryota > Viridiplantae > Streptophyta > Magnoliopsida > Santalales > Viscaceae > Viscum > Viscum album. Next base: position 100,235,563 of record OY728151.1, on the reverse strand, counting down.
ATCAACACAAAGATTAACGTCTGTTATGTCTATCACATGGGAAGAGTGTGGATGATATCTATGAAGCTATGACATTTAGAACATGTCATTCATGACACTGTAGCACTTTAGAAGGGATAGATGTTATGCCACTAGACTGACCCTTGACACCATTTCAAACGACCCAACAAACCGGGGTGCTAGATTTCCTTGTTTCCTCATACAATGTTTCCCCAATCTAAGAGACACCCGAAGTAAAACATGATGAAAAACTAGAATTCCATAGGTAATATTTGATGGTCATCATATGATTTCTACTTACTCTACACAGTCAGCAACTACTGTCTGATTAACTGAACATTCTCATATGTCTCCTACACAAGACTAATCCTAACAAGTGCTAACTCACCCACCTCCATCCAACAAAGATGTTAATGGTTACAAAGCCTCAAAAGGTTCCATTTTGATCGATTCCTAGAAGTTATTATTATATGAAAACTCTATGAGTTCCATATTTTGCTCCCATGAACCACCAAAATCTAAAACATAGGCTCGTGACATATCCCCCAGAACCTGAATAGTTCACTAAGATCAACCATCAGTCTATAGATGATAGGATGTGCTTAAAAGAACACATGATCACAAATCCTTCTGAATACCCAACCAAAAACTTAATGTGAAATGAGGATCTCTATCTAAAATGATACTCCTCAAAAACACCATGAAATCGAACCAACTCTCTATATAAAGACTTCCCAGATCATTAACTATGAAGGTTTCCCTAATAGGAAAGAAGTGGGCTACCTTAGTTAGTAAATCCACCAAAAACCATAAAATATCATTCTTATGGGTTGTCCTGGGTAATCCTATCACAAAAATACATTGTGAAATCATCCCATTTCCACTCAAGAATGGGAAAAGGATGCAAAATCCCAACTGGCCTCTAATGCTCGGTTTTCACCTGTTGGCAAGTGAATCATATAGCCACAAATCTTAACACCTCATTCTTCATTCCTAACCACCAGTAGTGTCTACAAATATCACAATACATCTTTGTCAAATCAGGATGAACCAACCATCTAGAAGCATGAAAACCCCTCATCAGATCCTTGTGTAATCCTGTAGGAACCCATACTTAGCCATAAAAAATAAGATAATTTATATTACTGAGATAAAATACTTATAGTGTCTCCCCACTATATAATTTATCTATTATAACTAAGCCCTATGAATAGGAAAAATTCACAGTCTTAATTTGGTCCAAAAACATGGGTATAATAGATGTCAAAGTCAGCGCTACCCATCCCTGAGACTTCTGAACATTCAGATGCATGTCTGTAAAAAAGATCTATTATTAACCACTCAACAAAATACTCTCATACTGCCTATTTCTATGTATTCTAGCTCAAATATCCAGTAATGAATTTTCTCTTTCCTAGTGTATAATCTAATTCAAAGTCAAAATACTGCAGATACTCAACCCACCTCCTCTACCGAAGGTTCAGGTCACAGTGATAAAAGATGCATCTGAGGCTCTTGTGGTATGTATACACCACAAACCTCTCACCCATGAGATAGTGTATCAAAAATCTCAGGGCATGTACCACTACTTCTTACTACAGATTGTGAGTAGGGTAATTCCTCTCATTCAGTCTCAATTTCCTAGATCCATAAGAAACCACACTATCCTCTTGCATTAAAACTACTCCAAGTCCAACTCTGGGTGTGTCACAGTACATAGTATATGATTTAACCATTATAGGTAAAGTGATGATAGGTGATGAGGTCATCCTTCCTTTAAACTCCTGAAAATATTTCTCACAATCATTAGAATAAACAAACTTTACCCCTTTCCTGGTTATCCTGGACATTGGTTCCACCAAATGGGATAAATCCTAGATAAAGTGCTGATAATAACCTGGTAAACCCAGAATGATCCAAATATCAAATATGTTCTTGGCATGTTCCCAAGATATCACAACTGTGAATTTCTCTAGGTCCATTGAAACTCCTACCTCTGAGATGAAATGACCTAATAAGTTCACTTTATTAATCTAGAAACTACATTTGGATAGATTGGCATAAATTCAATGATATCTCAATATACTCAGGATGATGTCAAGATGCTTGGAATGACCATCTATTGACTGAGATTATACTAAGATATTTTCAAAAAAAACCACCAAAAACTGGTCAAAAAAAGTATAAAAGATTCTATTCATTAAGACCATGAATACTGTTGGTGCGTTAGTCAACCCAAACAAAATCACTACGAATTCATACAAACTATTACTGATTCTAAAAGTAGTCTGAGGTATATCCGATGGTGTAGCCCTTAAATTATGGAAACTTGATCTCAAATAAATATTGGAGAATATCTTAGCACCTATCAATTTATCAAAAAGATCATCAATGCACAAGAAGAGGATACCAGTTCTTGACCGTCATCTGATTCAACCTCTTATAACCCATACATAAGTACAAAGACCCATCAACCTTATTGGTGAAGAGAACTAGACAACCCCAAGGAGATTTATTAGTCCATAAGAATCCTTTAGATTCCAAGTCTTCCAATTGGAATTTCCACTCCCAAATCTATGTTAGTGCCATTATATAAGACAAGATATAAACTAGCTTGGCTCCGAACACCAACTCGAATGTGAACTCAATCTCTCAATCAGGAGGTAATCTATAGAACTCATCAAGGAAAATTTAATGAAAACAGTCTAGCACTGGAGGAAAATAATCTTACTACATTTCACCATTATCTAGAGTAATACTGGTTATCTGATCCATGAGAAAATCCAATCTTCACTAAATTAGTCCCACATGACCAGCCTGAAGATTCCACTCATCATGGTGAGAATAGCTACCTCCTTCTAGAGATTGAAAGGTAAATTTCCTACTATAATAGTTGATATGATCCTGATATGGAACAAACCAATACATAATGATAATCATATTTAATCCTATCATTTCCATCATGAATGATTTCTAAAAGAAACAGTAACCACCAATCTCTAGAGAACACGCCTTGCAATGTTTGATATTCTCTGATCACACTCCAAATGGTGTGCCGATGGTCAAAGAACCATACAATATTTCCACATCCAAGACCAAAACATTTTCAAAAATAGAAGATAGAAAATAATTCAATGCTATTGTATCAAACAAAACACAAGTTAAGGTAGATGATATAAAAATCGTACATCTAATGATAGATGGTCCTGCATCCACAATAGCCAAAGTTGTCTGCATAATATGAAACCAACTTATCCCTATTCCCTAGGATCTATTATAACTACCCTAATCTATTTCCCTTTCCTAGTACTACTACTCAAGCACTAGAGTACCATGCCCCCTGCCTCATCTTGAATGGCTAGTGAAACTCCAACTACCATCCTGTTGAGGGGTAGCCGAGCCCCTTCCCAACTCTGGTGCCGTTTCTGATCCCCTACCACTGGTATAATATGTAAAATTCATACATAACCTCTTAAGATGACCCAATATTCCAAAAATGTGACATTTAAATGTAGGGTAAATACACTATAGGTGATTGTTACCAAACTTGCCTCACTGATAACACTGGAACAGAACATGGTCTTAAGATGTATATCCACTACCCTGATTGATCTTACCACTATTACGTTGGTGGAAACTATCAAAGTGGTGATTTTTTCAACTTGAATAAAAGCTCCCATATCACCCTACTGAAATATTCTGGCCACTGCTTAGGACCTCTCTCAGATTCCCTTCTGTGACGAGTGGCTGGTTCATCACATCATCAAAGTTACTCAAATGAAAAAAATTTACATGCAACCCAATCTTATAGCGAAGACCATCCTAAAAATGTCACACCATGGAGATCTCATTAGCTTCCAAAGATAGCAAAAAACTCTGTACATTGGTGAAACATCTAGAATAGTCTAGTATTAACATTCCCTCTCACATCAGATGCATGAACTCATGATCCTTTTCATCCCTCAATGTTTCAAGATAGAAATGGATTAGGAATTTCATCTTTAATACCATCCAGGATATCGCATCCAACCACCCAGCTTCCTCTCGAGTATCCCACCAACTCCTGGAAGGTCCATGAAGTATATATGCAGCAAGATTCACCCTTATATTAATGGGTGTTTAAATATTCTTGAAGGTTTTTTGGAATTAATTAGTCCAAAACTCAGCTACATAGAGTCCCCCTTCCCCAGTGAACATTGGTGGATTCTACAACTAAAACTCTTTTTTCATCTTAGACATCAAATAAACAATACAAATAATATTCCTTTACATGGATCACGTGATTATTAGGAAGCTACCATGAATTTGAACATCCATTTGGTCCTTAGGAACCAAAGGAAACTTTGGTTCAACTGTGTTAGGAGTGTGCTAATCACCACTCTCCTGATTCTCAAGTCGAAGACGATGAGGTTGCATTTTCTCTACAAGACAAATGCACACATTAGAGAATTGGGTAGCAATAAGGGAAACCTAAACAAGTGATTGAAATAGAGAACCACTAACTTCAGGTCTCTCTAAACATGGATTTAAAGTGTTTTAGCATGAAAAATCAATTCGTTTTTAGTTATCCAATGAAATAAATATCTCATATCATAGTTTAATAGAAAAATATATATCACATGGAAAAAAATATTCCCCTATCATGAATAATTCATGTCAATATATCCCTATGTGCCTATTATGATTCACGTATTCTCATTTTGCGCCATGCTAGGACATGAGTACAGATTTCAAGAAATAGTAATATCATAAAACAATAACCTCTCACAACATGCAAATCACCCAAGGTGAAGTAACATCAACTGTAATAATCATACAAAAAAATAGAAATCCCATCCCCGGGTACTCGGATTCCCCCCTATACATGGGTTATCTACTCCCATGCACAAGCTCATTACCAAGCCCCAGAACATCCTAGTCTCATTTCTTACTTTCCCAAATAGTAAAACAAAAGAAAAATAAACACGTTCCTTTAGGACCACTTTGTAATGTCCCCCAATCCGTCGCTCTATCATGTGGAAAAAAGGGTTGGTTATGAGATCTCAAGCATGCCTCCCCATATGCTAGAGGCTACAGACTAGAAGTGAGAGTGCTAATAGTATAGTGGGGAGACTATACCCTCTCGTATGAAGTGTCATAGAAATAGAAAATACACCATGTAAATGAAATAAATCAAAATATAGACATAGTGGAAGACAACCATAAGATCCAAGTGAATAATTCAATAAATAAGAAGGAATAATGTAATTACATGCTAGAATGTAACTAAATTTCATTCTAGAAATAATACAAATAAAACACTAGAAAACACAATTAAAGACTCAAAAGTCCCTGGTCCCAAACTTTACATTGGTCCCATCACCAAACTCTATCCCATTAGAAAATAAGAAATCAACTTCAAGGTCCTTTTCCCTTGTCCAAACCTACATCCACATAATCTTCCCGGGTATCAAATGACGACCTAAATAGGGTGCGAGTATAACTTAGTAGGTTGACACCACCATGTCTAAACTAACCAGTCCAATAAGAAGTTTACAAAATAAAGTGATAAATAATTGTATTAATTAATTCAACAATTAATAAAATACAACAAAAAACTCCTTTGGCTCCATGCTGGAATAACTCTGAGCATGTATTACAACCATTCCAACAAAAACCATATAAGAAAGATAAAATAACCCACCTTGGTGCCATGCTAGAATATCTCACATCACATCTTATGACCATTCCAAAGACCACCATATAAACATGGTATAATCACAACAATACAGGTCAAATCCCTATAATCATTGAAATATTCAATTCAAAGATCTATAATAATTACAACATGGGATTAGGCATAGCCCACTCTCTATAAGTATTACAACATGGGACTGGGTCGGGCTCACTCAATATCATCATTATGGTATATAAGTGTGAATGTTCCATGGATGATCCCGATATATAATTATTTTAGCATGGAACACAAGTCCTTTCATACAACATGGATATCAAAATATCACATCAAAAATATAAATGGTTAATTATGAGGATTTAAATTTATCTTTCATATACTGAATTCCATTTAAAACAAAATTTATTAACAATTATATCAATATGAAAAAGACACAACTTAGGGATTCTATATCATGAAATAACCTAAAGTCACATGTCATGCTAAACACACTTTAAACCATTAGCCAATCCAATTATATTCAATGTTTTCTCACCCCATGGGTAGCCACATACCAGGTCAGAAGCCAATTGAAACCAAATAAATTCAAGGAATAATCCCATCTATTTATTTAATTGATTTGGGTTCACACTACATTGGCGTAGTCACAATATTTCATAAACTTGGAAATTATCAAACCATAAGGTTAAGATTTAAACCCCCTACCTTAACCAATGGAGACACAATGATTCCAACAAAAAAATCCCATGAGAAGGAAGGTGAAAATGATTGAAAAGAGGTTCCTAGATAAAAAATGATCAATATAAAAATCAACAATGCAATTGGTCAAAGTATTTCATTATAACAGTTGGAGAACCAAGGAAGAGAAGGAAGAAATAGGGCCAAAACCACTTACTAGGGATCAAAGGCATTATTGGGACATATGGAAGGAAGGTTTTCACTCCAAATTCACATGGAGAATGACCTAGGGTCAATAGGAGAGGAGATATAGTGGAATGAAATAAAATTCAGCTGTACAACATGCTTAAAAAAATAGGTCCGAGATTTACACAATGTGTAATGTAGCTACACGTTGTATAAATATTTTTAATGGGATATTCTGAAAAAACCATCACCTCATATTTATTTTATTAAAACACCCAAAAATTACATGATGTGTAATCCATTTACATGATGTGTAAATGTTCTTAATATGGTGTTTAACCCATTTTTCATTTAAACAACCTGAACCCCTTTTAAAGATTCTCAACTTACCAAGAACCCATGAAACACTTAACCCATTTATACCCAAACTCCATTAATTAAAACAAGTATACATCCAAAAAATTCATGTCATTTTCTTGAAAAAAAGGCTCTCCATATACTAATAATACTTATCTAGAAAGGTTCAAATGAAAAACTTAGAGAGAGACACACCTAGAAAAAGATGGGATCGTACACAAATCCTCCTCTAGACATTGTGCTATAGACTCCTCATATGGGAAAACATATGGATAAAAGTGAAGGAGGTCCTTGAATATGATTCTAATATCCTACACGATTAGACTCCCCTACTAAAGGGAGAGTAGTTCATGCCTCTTGTATTCCATCATCATAGACAATAGAAACTCTTCCTGAAACCCCATATAAATATCGGGACACAACACATCTGCCACCTTTTGGTCACCAAGAAAAAACATCCACCACTGACATGTATCTCCATACATATGATTAGTTTCTAGAAGCACCCAAAACTTAGATTGTACTAAAATCAGATCAAAATCAATCTTGAAATCCTTTATCCAGTGCTCCATCTCTATATTTGAGATACTCCCCTCATACTTAACCAAACTCTTCTGCTGAAAGGAATGAAAATCCTGTTGCTATGTCTCATTATCCTCTGTCGTGTCAACACTCTGATGATCAAATGGATTAGCCTATTGAACCTCAATTTCCTAATCAACTTATGGATGATGAACATGATCCATTCCTAAAAATAAAGAGAATATCCCAATCCTAGTAGCATGGAATTTTATCAAATATTATTTAATTTATTAATTTTATTTTACCAAAAACACCCAATTCAAACATGAACACAAAATATCTTGATGCATGTACCTCTCCTAGGTATCTACCCTACAAATAGTTCCATCTCACCTGGATATTTAATAAGCTCAGAGTTTGTGTACTAGATCATGGGGGGCCCTAAAATCCCATGTCCTAGCCAATTTTCTTAGCCTATGTCACACACTAAGGTCAATTGGAACTGCACCCATACCAACCCATGTAATCCTCAATATGAATAACTCTAAACTCCATACTATATCTCAACCATCAGCTCTGATACCACTCTGTCATGACACCCTCCCACCAAAGATATCGCAATGAAGGGAGATAGATAATGATCCCCTAAGTCCCGCCTCCAGTAGGCCTTAGGTTAGCGACTAACATCAAGGGTATACAAATCTCATAGTATGGGAGTAATTACCCTCTATAAATGAAACAAGATCAAGAGATAGGATAAAAAATTACCAAACAACTTCAACAGACAATATAAATGTAAACCAAAACCATCCTAGAATGCATGAATAAAGTAAATTTGATACATATAAAAGCCACAAAAGTAAATACAAAAAATAAAAGTCTATGAAAACAACTCAATAAAAACTCCAACCTAGCTAGTAATGTCTAACTCGATCCCAAAATCCCTATTGGAAACCTAAAAGTAGTTATATATGTAAGGTTATCATAACACAAATACTCAGTAGGGACATAACCAAAGTCTCAAGTGCAAATGTAAAAAGATCATACTAATGTTCCAGTGAACAAACAACAAAACCAAAAAGAACCTATGTAGGTCATCTAACCAAACCCAGCTTCACCATGGCTCACTCACTAAATCATGCATCCAATATAATAATATAGCATTGAGATCATAATAAATAAAGGCACCCTACAACCTGTTCCCCACTGATTTACTATTCTCACACCCCAAAGTTGAATGTCCTATAATCTCATCCCTTATACACATATCACATCACATCATAACACATCCCACCCGTAGACACCTGGGCTACATATCACATCACATCACATCCTACCTACAGACACCTAGGCCACATACCACAACCATAACCAGAGTAGTAGAGTATTATGAATGTGAAGGAAATAAATCTCATGCCCTCCTCCTACCATGAATGACCCCACCATATATCACATCACACCACATCATGCCACATACCACCCATAAACACTTGGGAAAACACATCACATCACATCACATATTTCATTTAGACACATGGTCCAACACATCATTGCTAAAGGAAGAGAAGAGGATAGGGGGTATACAACCATCCATATCACTACCATCATAGATGTTAGGGAAAATACATAGAACTCAGCACCTTTGAGTGTTGGTAAGGTTATCCAACTCAGGTGGGGAACATATAAAATACTATAAACATACATGGTATAGATATATAACATGATACCAAAACTATGAGTTTACATAAAAAACACTAGTGCACACCACATTACCACCATGTAACACACATCAACTATCTCAACCACTGCCACCACTATATGCAACACACTACACAACCACCACACAAGCCACACAACATTCCACTTTCCACTTACAAGTTTTTCCACTTTTATTCATTATCCATTTATCACATAAAAATTTTACCCATTTGTATTTATTTAGAATAATTATTTAATCCATGTCTAACCAGACAACTAACTCAACCACGACACACAACAACTAGTCCAACTCACATAACCACCACCGCAACACTACACACCCACCATCATCGTCACGTCACATCACCAAAGCCATCTCACCACAAAAACCACACATCTCACCCATTTCACGACCACAAATGCCACACACCACAACCACTACACCAAAACCACTATGTCACAACCTCATCACACCACATCACACAACTTCCCACATCATATCTATTCTAACCAACCCCGCACCACTATACTGCACAATGCACATCCTAACTGGTCACATATATCATCACACAAAATCCCAAGACACACAGGAAAACACAACAATCACAAGAAAAAATCACAACAAACATTCCAGATTCCATATTTATTCAATGGAATTATCACATATATTCTTAATTTTTCATGTGTATTATCATATAAAATAGAATGTCTAGGGGAAACCAATTATTATCCAAATATACATTATTTAATATTTTATTCATGTGAGATCACATAACAACATAGCAAGGGTCATCACATCATAAAAAATATAGTGAAATAAAGTCTCCCAACATAATTTATTTTTATAATTGGAAACATGAATGCATAATAACATAAAAAACATAAATCAAAGTAGTAAAGCATGTGATAACTCCCCATAACCATCAATTTTAGACATTCCAATTAATTATATGATTTTTTCGACCCTTAATATTTACCCAAAGGTAATAAAAATCATGAAGATATCGCACATAGCATGTAAAAGAGTGAGAATGATTATTTCATACCTCAAATAAGCTTTTCAATCTCACTGCGCACCGCAGAACGAAGAAAAAACACCCGTAAACCACTATGCCTGCAAAACTCACACATCAACCTACAATGAATCAAAGGGTTGTCAAAATGCATCCCACAAGTCATCCAAAATCAAAACAAAATTTCTATAGTGAATCCCCAAATAATAATAGAAGGAAATGAATGAGAAAGAGATAAGAACTCACCAAGGATTGAATAAGGGAATCCAAGGATCGATCTACGATGAAGGAATCCCAAGGCGGTAGGAGGTGGATCCCCTAGGTCTCATAGAAATGATAGGGGCACATGGTTTAATGAAAAACCCAAGCACTATAGGATTTAAATCCATTCTATATAGAGAATTTACATGGAATGTAACACTTACACGACATGTCAATGTTAGGTTTTAAGTTTTGGTGAAAGACACATCACCTTAACCATTACATTTTCAATTTATTAAATGTTTTGTAATACCCCAAAAACCATCCTTCATAAGTCATGAAGATTACTTTCACATCATGTACACTTTACAAAATGTGTATTTCTCCAACCTCTAGTATTTTAATAGCCAACATCTCTAGTATCACTCTAGGACTCCTCCAAGAACAATGAAACCTCCTCAAGCCTCCCCTAAAATACCTAAAACACCTAAAACAAAAAAGTAATTGATTATGAGGACACAAAATGTTATACCTTGGGAACTTTTACTTAGGTGAAAAAAATCACATTGGATCTTCTCCAACCCATGGTTTCACGATTTTTCATGGAAATGAACCTTTTGATATGCTCTTAGATCACCTGTGGTTAAAAATTAGGGATGAGGTGTTTGGTTGGAAAGAGATAAGTTATGAGTATTTTATTAATTTTTTCTCTCATTTTCATATTCAAGGTTACAATATTGACCACTGTAGGAAACTTTCTTGATCCTGTGGAAATAAACTATTCTCTTCTGGTCTGGTGAGGGGATCTTCAATGTCTCAAAAGGAAAATGTTTTGTGGGTGTCTTTTTTGGATGGTGATGTGGGTCCTTTAGGTGGAACTATATTGATAAACTCATCCCCTTCTTCTCATGAGGTTTCCTATGCTCTAGTTTTATATCATCTATGGCCTAGAGAAGGAATAAAGCTCCTAAAAGGAGTTCATGGTCATCCTCCTAAGTTGAAGGATGAACCCGATGTGATGATCTTCAATAGTTTTTGTATTTTTCTTTCTGTAAGAGTTTGAGTGCCTATAATTTGGTTCCTATATCTCTTTTGGATGGAAGTTTCACTACTAAAATTACTTTTTTGAAGAAGTATTCCTTTTATATCCCTTTAATTTTTAGTCATTCCTCATATGAGGTGGTCAGTCCCTTGACTGAGACTATCATTATGGAGATGGTATAGTAATATCCTCATGGTATCATCCCAGATCATGCCCTTATTATATCAGATCCTATGTCTCTATCCAAGACTAGATATATTTCCATATATTTGAGAGTAGTACCGATGATATTGGGGGTGTATCTGGCCACAATTCTACTATTTTTTTCTTTTAACTCCTTAAGTATTATTAAAGACAGTCTTATTGTTGAGTCAAACCTCCAGTGAGAAGTAGAAGGATGAATATGTCTAGGGGTTGTCATGAGGTTTGTGACAGTTTCTCTAGTAGGATCAAAAACCACTCATGGTCCAAAATTAAGGTGTTAAAAAGGAAATATTTGTTTCCTCTAACTATGAATGTGGTGAAATCACTAAGTTATCAAAACCAAACCAAATATTTTAATGTATACCTTCCTATGTAATATTAATGGGATTGAGAGACCTACCAAGTGTAAATACATTAAGAAGAAAGTGTATAAATTCAACTAAAATATTCTTATCATTATAAAACCAAATCATAAGGTGAAAAATATAAAAGGATTCAATGCTTGCCTGTGATTCCATCACTTTATGATTGTTTATCTGATTAATGAGCATATTTGGATCCTTTGAAGGGAAAATGTTTGTTTATCTTTTGAAAATTCATCATATTATTACATAATGTTTAATTCATTGTCCATGAATGAGGAATTATTTTTAACAACTGTTTATGTGAGGTGTGAACTGGAGGTTAAATCCTAACAATGTCTTGAGTTATTCAGATTTATTCCTAGGTTGAAACATCAGTCAATTAGGGTGGAATTTAACTGGATTTCTGATTTTCATAAAAAAAGTGAGGTGTTTGGTATTCTTAAAAATTGATGGAGGAATTCAATTCATTTATAGTGGGTAACCAACTAGTTGATTTGGAATTTACTGGGGAGATATTTACATGGTGTAATAAGTGAAAGGGAGATAGATGTGAGTGGCTTCATCTTGACAGGTGCCTATTGAATCTATACGGAATCGATTATTTTAGTGTAATAATGGTTCTACATATTACTTGGTGTTTATATAATCATTAAATGTTGGTTATATATTTTATTATACACTCATCCAATCATTAGGGATTTAAGTACTCAAAGTTATGGTTTTAAGATGAAGGGTTTCACTAGGTTGTTTCCACTTATTATAGAAAGCATACTATGGTTCCTCCCATAGCGTTCCTTCAAAACAAGATGAAAAAGGTGAGGAAGGATCTTTAGAAGTGGATGGATGAACACTTTATTAATGAATTCAGGTCATAATATTTAGTAAAAATATTGAGGCTTTGGATAGGAGCCTATGAGGAATGTGGAATTTATAGATTCATGAGGACCTAGTCAGAAATTAGGACATTTTAAAATCTATTCTACTAAAGTAAGTTATTGAGGTGAGAGAAATATCTTAGGAACTATAGATAAAATAAGGTTATCAAAATACTACATTCATGATTGTATTAAAGAGAAATAACTTCTAGGGAGCTTCAATATTCAAATGGAGGATGGGTCCTTTGAATTTGATATTGGTGGGATTGGTGGATTAATAGTTAATTATTTTTTAAGAAACCTTTTGACTCCCATTATCGATTCCTACTTTCATGTTAATAATAGTCAAGGTCTTGGTTTTATTTATAATATCCCATCCTCAATATAAGACCTCTACAACATCTCACTCTCTAGATTTCTAAATGAAGAGGAAATCTATGAATGTGTGAAGCACATGGACCTAGAATACACTCCTGATCCTGATGGTTTCCTAGGCCCCATTTTCCTATTTTATTTGGATATAATCAAATATTATGTGGTGAATACAATGGAGTATTTTTTCAGGGGTGGTCTAATCCCTAGGTTTATAGAAGCTACCACTTTAGTTCTTATTCCCTAAACCAAGGATCCTTATCTTTTCCAACACTTTCATCTAATTTTTCATTGTAATTTCTCATAAAAAATCATTGCTAATATTATTAATAGAATACCTTTTCCCCTTATTCATAAAATTATCTCGGATGAGAAACACTATTTTACCAAGGGTAGGGGAATCCAAGGATCTATGGGGATGGAACATGAAATGATGGTGGAGTTGAACTGTAATGTTTAGGGAGGTATGTTTCTAACGCTTTCCTTTAGGGCGCACATTATCATTGTGAGGCGATGATTGTTGCTCCACATTCCCTCTTTTTAAAGGTGAGAAACATCCATCACTTATTTAGTGATGTTTTCTCCTTGATTGAAATAGGATGATAATATTTTGGTTCCTCCTTCCATGGATTCCTCCTCAAAACTCATTTCCTAGTCTGGGTATCCCTTATAGATCCATTCATTGTTCATGAAATCCATTATCGGTGCCATCACTTCATGGATGTCGGTTAATTATGCTGCTTCTTGAAGGTTCTGGGTGCAGCGGAAGCGTGTGGGTGGATGTGCCCACTTGGGTTTTTGTCATTAACAATGATCAATTTGGGATCAATACAAAGATAAACACCAGTCTCCACGGATTGAATCACAGAAATGGACAAAGAAAAGGAAAGTCCCGAAACCACAAAGTAGGATCGTTACAGGTTAATTATAATTAATTTAATCAATTTAAAAGAAATACCTTTTGGGTGTTCTTTATTTTTTGATGTTCTAGATCATGTTCCGATGTGATTTGTCGTTGCGCCTCAGAATCCAAGTGTAGACTTCCTCTAGCGGTGATCCACACATGTACCTCGTATCTCAGGATGTCGCCAAAGGATTATCTGGGTGCTAGCGTGGAGAAACCTTTGCTTGCATTGTCCACCTTAGATCATCTTGATTCGATGGAAGAGGATATCTCTTGGTCTTGAGAGCGTTCTTGGAGGAAGAGGTTCTTTCAGCCTTGAAAGAATTCTCCAGAGTTGTTGTGCACAACAATTCTCTTGTGTGTCGGAAAAGAGTTGGGGTTATGAGGATATTTATAATCAGGTTTGAGGTTGTAGAGTTATGATAATAAATAAACACATTACGCATTTTATTTATTTCATTGACTCTCATTTAAAACCCCCATGTTGAATAATTAATTCCTTGACATGAGCCCATGCTGATTATAATAAATATCAATTAAAACAATATTATATCCTCAAAATCCCGATTGGAAAAACTACACGGCATGTATTAATAAATACACGGCGTGTACTTGTTTTTCATTGAAAACTACATGGCGTGTACATTCAATGTACACGGAGTGTATATCTTGTTTTCATTTATTCATTTCCTTTCCATAAAGAAAACTACATGGTGTGTAATTATTAATACACGGCGTGTAATTATTTTGCATGAAAAACTACACGACATGTAATATTTAATACACGACGTGTATATATTGTTTTTAATTTCCTTCTTCCTCCATCATTAAAACTATTTAGGCTTCCTTGAATAATTATTAAACCACGTATGGGAATAATCTTTATTCTACTTGAGATAATTGAATACACTTAGTGTGTGACCCTCTAGGCCTCTTTCTCGTTGGCATTAGGTGAGCTTGCCTAAAGTCCAAGATTACTGTCTAGAAATGGGTCAAGGCACCCAAGAGAAAGAAGTTGACGCCGCATTGACGTATCATCTCAAATGAATGCTTACTGTGTAATTTAATCACTTTGTCTCAATATCTCATCAAGCAGGTTTCATGGAAGTGTCATAAACCTATATGCTTGATCCGTCGTTCTTTGACTACCTGAAATAAACTCGTCGTTACACCATGGCCATGGAATTTCATGCGATGGTTCTATTTCAATCAAAGGGACTAGATATCAACTTCCATAAATGGAAGGGACAAATCCTTCCTCGACTTATCCATTAACAACATGTCACTCGTGACACACCCAACGTACCCTACTTCCTGCCAACTGCCTGCATGAAGGTTTTCGTCAGTAAATCTAAGTGCGCGATTCATGATATGAGTTAATGATAATCTTCCAGTCTAAGGACCATTACACACGCTCATAGATAGAAATGTCCGATGACACCAAGACATGCGGAATTGCTACTGGTAGGTCCGTTCTCATAATCCCCCATCTTGGAGATTACCAAGTGCGAACTCCATGAGAGAGAGTCTCATCTTCTTACAAGTACTCGCACATGACGGTCTGTATAATATGTGTCCTATAATAGTATGTCATCCAATCATAGAACTTTATTTAAGAATATTGTTATAGTATTTCAAGGTTCTCATCATAGCGGGGATCTGCCATGACCTTACCGATGCAACAAATATTCCAGGACATTATTATATTATAGTCATGCAGAACACTGAACAATATATAATAAGTCAACATTTGTGTAATCAAAGTACAAAACAGTTGGTTCTCAGGACACCAACCCTTACAAACTCCCACTTGGACTAGAGCCAACTGCCTAAGACTTTTAGTCCACTAGACCTTACATGATGATCATGTTTCTGCTGAGTTAAGGATTTTGTCAAGGGGTCCGCTATATTGTCTTCCATGGAAATACTACTCAATGAAACTTCACCTCTCTAAGAAAAATCCCTCAAGAGATGATACTTACAAAGTATGTGCTTTGTCCGCTGATGTGACCTTGGCTCTTTTGCAAGTGCCACTACTGCAGTATTATCACAATAGAGTGTGATAGGATCTTTACTGCTCGGTACTACATCCAGATCCTGGACAAAGCTTCGCATCCATACTAATTCTTTAGCTACCTCAGAAGCTGCAATATACTCGGACTACGCTGTAGAATCTGCCACCACACTTTTCTTTGAGCTCTTCCAGCTCACTGCACCTCCATTCAAACTGAAGATGTATCCAGTCTACGACTTCATGTCATCTTGATCAGTCTGGAAACTAGCATCTACATGTCCTCTGATGACTAGTTCCTCATCTCCTCCATAAACCAAGAACATATACTTAGTACGCCTTAGATACTTAAGGATAGTATTGACTACTATCCAATGGCGGTCTCCTAGATCATCTTGATATCTGCCTATTGCACTTAATGCGTAAGCAACATCTAGCCTCATACATATCATAGCATACACTACTGACCCAATCGTGGATGCATAAGGGACCCTTTCCATTCTCTTTCTTTCCTCATGTGTCTGAGGAAAAATTTTCTTGGAAAGATGAATGCCATGTGACATTGGAAAAAATCCCCTCTTAGACTATTCCGTACTTAATCTCTTCAGTATCTTGTCAATGTATGTACTTTGACTCAGGCCCAACATTCTCTTGGATCTATCACGATGGATCTTGATCCCAAGAATATATGCTGCCTCGCCCAAGTCTTTCATAGAGAAGCATTTATGAAACCATGCCTTAACTGACTGTAAGACAGGTACTTCGTTTCTAATTAGTAATATGTCATCAACATATACAATTAGGAAAATGACTGCACTTCCACTAAACCTCTTGTAGACACAAGGCTCACATTCATTCTTAATATATACAAATTCCATTACAACTTCATCAAAACGAATGTTCCATGACCTTGATGCTTGCTTTAATCCATAAATGGATTTCTACAACTTGCATACCTTGTTGGAATCCTTGGGAGTCACAAACCCTTCAGGTTGTGTCATGTAGACATCTTCCTGGAGGTTCCCATTAAGGAATGTTGTTTTTACATCCATTTTCCAAATTTCAAATTCATGATAAGCAACAATGGACAATAGGATTTTGATGGATTTCAGCATCGCAACCGGTGAAAAAGTTTCATCATAGTCAATTCCTTGATGCTGTCTAAAACCTTTTGCAACCAGTCGTGCCTTATAGGTGCTGACTTGCCCTTCCATGTCCAGTTTCTTCTTGAATACCCATTTATTACCAATAGGCTTTACATCAATTGGAGGATCTACCAATGTCCAGACTTGGTTTTGGTACATGGAATCCATTTCAGAATTCATGGCTTCTCACCACTTGGAAACTTCTGTTCCTTCAACTACTTCCTTGTAGGTAAGAGGATCATCATTGTCAACCAATAATGAGTCACCATCCTCGGTGACAAGAAAACCATATCATTCTGTTTCTCTCACCTCTCTCATGCTCCTACGCAGTTCTTGTGTCTCTGGAACAGATTGTTCTTCCACGGGGCTTTGTGGAATCTGTTCTTGTACCAACTCCTGTGTATCTTGAGCCTCGACTTCATCGAATTCTATCTCACTCCCACTATCTCTTTTGGATATGTGCTCCCTCTTAAGGAATATGGCGTGTCTTGCCACTATAACCCTTTTGTCTGAGGGGTTGTATAGGTAATATCCCCTTGTTTCCTTGGGATATCCTATAAAGATACACTTTTTGCCTCGAGGTGCAAGTTTGTTACCTAAAGAGGACTTAAAAAATGCTTCGCAACCCCACACATGTAAATTTGATAACATGGATTTGCATCCACTTCATAACTCATATGGAATACCATTTATCGATTTAGTTGGTACTTGGTTTAGTATGTGTGCTGTTGTTTGTAATGCATATCCCCAAAAGGATAATGGAAGACTCTCATGACTCACCATTGATCTCACCATGTACAACAGGGTGTGGTTCCTCCTTTCACTTACACCATTACACTGAGGTGTATAAGGAGGAGTGATTTGAGATAGAATCCCAAAATCCCATAAGAAATCAATGAAGTCTTGATTAAGATATTCTCCTCCTCTGTCTGAGCGGAGTTTCTTAATATTCTTACCAAGATGGTTCTCAACTTCATTCTTGTATTCTTTGAACCGATCAAAAGAATCTTATTTATACCTCATTAAGTAGATATATCCATATATACTAAAATCATCAGTAAAAGTTATGAAGTACGAGAACCCACCCCTTTCTTCAACTGGAAATGGTCCACACACATCTGTGTGAACTAATTATATAAGCTCTTTAGCCCTTTCACCTTTCCCACTAAATGGGGCTTTTGTCATTTTTCCTTGTAGACACGCATGACATACACCAAGTGGTTTTAGTTCGAAAGAATCTAAATACCAATTTTGATGTAATTTTGTCAAACGTTTCTCATTGACATGACCTAGTTGGTGATTCCAAAGTTGGGTGTGGTATGAGTCATGTGAATTAACTTTTTCATCGATTTCCATTACTTGGTTTGTGTAGTCTAACACATAAAGGCCGTTATATAAATGTTCCCTACCAAAACAAATGCCATATTTATAAAAGTAGCAACATTCATTTACAAACTTGAACATGAATCCATCAGTATCTAATATAGATACTGAAATAATGTTTTTAGTAATAGAAGGCACATAATAACAACCCTTTAACACCAAGATCATTCCAGTTGGAAATGTGATGTGGTAGTCCCCGATAGATACAACAGCAAGTCTGGCTCCATTGGCTGCTCGTAGATCTACCTCACCTAGATCAATCTTTCTGAATATACTTGGTTCCTATATTTGGATAAATATGTGAGCACCACAAGCAGTATCTAATACAAAATTAGTAGAAATAGATAGATTGCATTTGATAACAAATTCACTTGAAGCTTCCCCTTGCTTCCTTGGATGGGTTCAGTTTTTCTTCCAGTGGCCCTTCTTGCCACATGCGAAAGAAACAACATCCTGTTCCCTTGCCTCCCCTTTGATCTTCCTTTTCTTGGAAGGCCTTTAAGAAGCTTTGGGATTAAATCTCTTCGCCTTCCCTTTCCTTTTATTCACCATGAGGACATAAGTCTTTTCACGCTTCATGTCATTATCCACTTGGCGAATAAGGATAAGAATATCAGACAGAGACTTCTCAATTTTGTTCATGTTGAATTTCACAACAAATTTTGAGAAGCTCTGGGGGAGTGATCCGAGAATGAGATCGATACCCAGTTCTTCGGGGAGTTTAAACCCTAGAACCTCTAAGCGCTCAATGTAGCCAATGATCTTGACTACATGAGGCTCAGCTGGGGCACCCTCTCCATGCTTTCTCTGGAATATATCCTTGGAGATATCAAACCTTTCCTGTCTTTATCTCTCCTGGTATAGACCACAGAGGTGCTCAAGCATGTTGCAGGAATCCATGTCTTCATGAGACTTCATGAGCTCACTAGACATTGATGACATCATCAAACATTGAATGTCGAGTGAATCACTCAAATGTTAATCATAGACCAGGAAATCTTCATCACTCGCCCCTTGGGTAGGCGGATCAGGAAGTGAGGACTCCAGTACGTAAAACTTTCGTTCATGGCGTAGGATAACCCGAAGGCACCTAAACCATTCCTGAAAGTTACTGCCGGTGAGGATATTTTCTTTATCCAGAATTGATCGCAGAGAAAATGTGGTTGAATATTTTGTCATTTTGATTCTACAAATTAAAAGAGCATATTTATCAGTACTTTTTTGATTAAATTTTATGAGAAATAATAAATTAATTTATTAATTCTCCCACTATTTTATCAAGTCCCAATATCCCTCACCATTGAACTCGGAATCTCTAGTTTCTTTGACATTCTAGTGGCAAGGATCCATATTCCCCTTCGCATAACCCCAACAAGGGTTATTCAAGCTACTTGAAGGTATTTAGGTAGGCAGGTCTTTGTCAACTGTGAGCTTACAGTTCCTTGATCTGTTGAGTGGACTCCCCAATCCTAAAATCCTGACTTGGATTTCCTCAACTCTTTCCTCCAATATTACACCAAGTCTAGCAAGGGATACTCCTCTTGATGTAATATGGTTAAGTCGACTCGAAACCTTTCATAAGGGCTTCCTTTATAAAAGTAATTGTCCCGACAAGGGTTGGTCAAACACATAATTTTATTGAGTCTTTCCCTTAATCAAGTAACGGAAGGCTTGGTATGACTTAATATGGTATTTGAGGGATTTTAATCCTTTATGCATAGTTTCACATTATCACATGATTGTTAATATTAAGTGATGCTTGCTTAAGTGATTAACCATGTTCTGATAATGTTTATGCATAGTCCAGCTTTATTTTATTCCATTTTTGCATGCTTTTTTATTTCATTAATTATGTGATCGAGACAACACATACATAATAAATAAACCATGAAATCAGACCGAAATAAAATAAGATGGTATGATCATGAGCTTCTATTGGTCAGCTTATCTAGCGGTTTGATAAGCTAACCTTGACCTAGGGAAAAACACCTTGAACCGATGGTTCATGTTTTGCAGCTCCCACCTGTCCACATTTGTATCTTCTTGGGTTGGTTTCGCCTTAGCTTCAGGTTTTGAACCGTCTCCTCTGGCTTAGGAGATCCTCCATTACATGGGTTTACATTAAAGAAACCATGGGCACACAGTCCCTACATTTTATTGAAAGAAGTTTCGCAGGCCAACAAATTTAAATTGAACAAATTTAAATGAAACCATACACACATACAAAGGGTCTTTGTTCTAGCTCATGATCATCTATAGAATGAAACGACATTTACATATATTTAGAATTCAAATTCTTTTAATCGTTCTATTATTTAAGATAAGTCGCGCTTGAATTCAATTAATTATGATCTTATAATTAATCAATTCTTTATCTTAAATTCCTTTCTGAATTTCCTTGAGATTCTTCTCATCCATATCCCTTGTACAAGTCTTTGTACTTTTGGAGGAAACTTGGTGAAATTTCTGGAAAGTACACGGTGTGTAGTTTATATTTACATGGCGTGTATTTCTTTTCACCTTTTATCCAAAGTACATGCCTGGGGATTTGGCATGTTCTCTATAATTTGGAAATTTGGGAGCAAAAGGCATGTAGATAAATCATACATGACGTGTACTTCCTTGTTACGCAGTAACCGGCCTGGCGATTCCGTGTATGTGGTACGAGGATTCTCCTTTGTACATGGTATCACTTGGGCCGGATCAGACTACACGACGTGTTACTCCAACATACACTCCGTGTATTCCAGTTCCCACACGCTGTTTAATTATAGTCAACATGGGGTATTAAATACTAAGGTGTAATCAATTCACATGGCGTGGTTTGGTGGACCAGTACCGGTTCGTTGAACCTAAGTACACAACGTTTAGTTTTAATTACACACCGTGTATTCCCGTGTTGTACAGACAGAAAGAGCGGCTCCTCCAGATGAGATCCTCGTTTTTATTTTAATCGAAATTAAAATTAAAAGTCCATTTCTGTGATATGAATCGAGAAATGAATGAGGAAGAACAGATCTCGTTTATTCAGATTTATAGAACGATTTATTTTGAATTGAATCAAATATAAATGCGTAAATTATCAACGAAAATTCAATAAATATAATCAATGTTGTAACCTCCCTATGATACCATTTGAAGGTTCCAGGTGTAGCGGAAGCACGTGGGTGGATGTTCCCACTTGGCCTTTTGTCATTAACAATGATCAATCTGGGATCAATACGATGATAAACGCCAGTCTCCACGAATCAAATCACAGAAATGGACAAAGAAAAGGAAAGTCCCAGAACCACAAAGTAGGATCGTTACAGGTTGATTTTAATTAATTTAATCAATTTAAAAGAAATACCTTTTGGGTGTTCTTTCTTCATTGATGTTCTAGATCATGTTCCAATGTGATTTGTTGTTGCGCCGAAGAAGCCAAGTGTAGACTTCCTCTAGCGGTGATCCACACGTATACCTTGTATCTCGAGATGTCGCCAAAGGATTCTCCGGGTGCTAGCGTGGAGAAACCTTTGCTTGCATTGTCCGCCTTAGATCATCTTGATCCAATGGAAGAGGATCTCTCTCAGTCTTGAGATCGTTCTTGGAAGAAGAAGTTATTTTGGCCTTGAAATAATTCTCTAGAGTTGTTGTGCACAATGATTCTCTTGTGTGTTGGAAAAGAGTTGGGGTTATGAGGATATTTATAACCAGGTTTGAGGTTGTAGAGTTATGAAAATAAATAAACATGTTACACGTTTTATTTATTTCATTGACTCTTATTTAAAACAACCATGTAGAATAATTAATTCCTTGACATCCGCCCATGCTGATTATACTAAATATCATTTAAAACAATATTATATCCTCAAAATCCCGACTGGAAAAACTACACGGCGTGTATTAATAAATACACGGTGTGTACTTGTTTTTCATTGAAAACTACATGGTGTGTATATTCAATGTACACGGCATGTATATCTTGTTTTAATTTATTCATTTTCTTTCCATAAAGAAAAATACACAGTGTGTAATTATTAATACATGACGTGTACTTGTTTTCCATGAAAAACTACACTACGTGTAATATTTAATACACGACATGTATATCTTGTTTTTCATTTCCTTGTTCCTCTATCATTAAAATGATTTAGGATTCCTTGAATAATTATTAAACCACGTACGGGAATAATCTTTATTCTACTTGAGATACTTGAATACACTTAGTGTGTGACCCTCTAGGCCTCTTTCTCATTGGCATTAGGTGAGCTTGCCTAAAGTCCAAGATTACTGTCTAGCAACGGGTCAAGAAACCCAAGAGAAATAATTTGATGCCGCATTGACGTATCACCTCATATGAATTCTTACTGTGTAATTTAATCCCATATCTCATCAAGTAGGTTTCATGGAAGTGTCATAAACCTATATGTTTGATCCGTCGTTCTTTGACTACCTAAAATAAACTCGTCGTTACACCATGACCATGGAATTTCATGCGACGGTTCTATTTCAATCAAAGGGATGAGATATCAACTTCCATAAATGGAAGGGACAAATCCTTCCTCTACTTATCCATTAACAACATTTCACTCGTGACGCACCCAATGTACCCTACTTCCCGCCAACTGTCTGCGTGACGATTTTCGTCAGTAAATCTAAGTGCGCGAGTCATGACATGAGTTAATGATAATCTTCCAGTCTAAGTATCATTACAAACACTCGTAGATAGCAATGTCCGATGACACCAAGACATGCAGAATTTCTACTGGTGGGTCTGTTCTCATAATCTCCCATCTTGGATATTACCAAATGCGAACTCCGTGAGAGAGAGTCTCGTCTTCTTACGAGTACTCGCACATGACAGTCTGTATACTATGTGTCCTATCATAGTATGTCATCCAATCGTAGAACTTTATTTAAGAATATTGTTATATCATTTCAAGGTTCTCATCATAGCAGGAATCTGCCATGACCTTATCAATGCAACAAATATTCCAGGACATTATTATATTATAGTCATGCAGAACAATGAACAATATATAATAAGTGAACATTCATGTAATCAAAGTACAAAACAGTTGGTTCTCAGGACACAAACCCTTACAATTTTATCATGACATTCCAAGGGGTCTTGACAGGGCCATAACCTTTGGTCAGAGTAGATGATAACACCAGGCATATCGGGGCATATCTAGATGCTAGAACATTGGAACACCTATATTCTTCCTCATAGGAGGGCTTCTCAAGGGCATAGAACTCGAGGAATCCCATGTTGATCATGGGGTATCTTATGCCAGAGGAATGTCTCTGAGGATTTCCTTAGATTCCCATGTTTAACATGAGGTATGTCATGAGTTTAATGTTTATAGGATATGTATCATAATTATTGGAACAATTATGAAAGTGGATCAGATGGGTACGTCCCTAGGAGGGAGCACCTGGAAGATTTACCAGATGGATAGATATAGACGCCCAATGAGGACGGACCCTAGGTGGTGTGTCCCAAAGAGGGAATATGTTACACCATGAAGGATAATCTGGACACCACTAAGGGAATATCAAAATAGGTGGGACCTATGAAAGGGGACACCAAGGTTTACCATTGGTTGGGATTGAACTTCATGAAGGCTTCCTACATACCATATGTAGAGGACAAGGATAAAAACCCACATAGTTCGAAGGGGTGATTTGGGGCTTATGCACTGAGATGTCCCAGGTGCTTTTAGGATAAGAAATTACATGGATGAATGAGGATTATTCATTGAGATGGATCATGTGCTGCTGGGAGTATCAATCACATGGATTAATGGGGCTTACGCACTAAGACAACCCATATAGATGGAATGATCTCACTAGGATGCGGAAGCCTGGGTAAAATCAGGATGGGTATGAAGGAAGTGTTGAAGGGGGGAGATGAATGGAGATGGAACTGGTGTGAATGGAATTGGTATGGAGATGAAAGTGTTGGTATTGAACCTTAGAGAGGCTTCCTACATATCCCTGTGATAAGGAATCAAAATCCACATAGTTCTAGAATGGGACAATGAGTTACCTAAGGAGGAAGATCGTGAGAATGGATGCATGGATGGGACTTAAAGGAAGTGGAACCTTATGTTGAGTTATTATCTTCTTGAAAAACAAGGGCTTGAAAGACAGACTAGTATGGGGCATGAGTGATGAGATTGAAACTTAGGGAGGCTTTCTACGTATCCCCGTGGTAGGGAATCAAAGTCCATGTAGTTCAGGAATGGGGGAATAGAATCAGTGTGTACACAAAGGACAACAACTCAGAGACATTCTAGGGCTTATAAGTGGTTAGAAGCCCATCACAAGAGGGATACTATTGGTTGGAAGAGTATGGTGAAGTGTGCGGGGCTTACGCGTAGTTATCTTCCCAGATGGATCAAAATACCTCATGGAGGTTGATCCCGGAGATGTGTACGAGATAGGGAAGATGTCACATCGTGAAGGGTACAATCCTAGGAGGGAGCAACATAGTTTACCATTGGTCAAAATTTAACCTCAAGGAGGCTTCCTACATACCTTTATTTCAAAGGAAAAGTATCAAAACCCACATAGTTTGAGAATACAGCTTAGGATCATGCGGGATGAAAGTGAACTAACATGAAGTGGTCGGGAACAATAGATGGATTAAGGGGATTTAACCTGAAGGTGGCTTCCTATATACCCTGCCTAGAATACATGGATCAAATTATATGTAGTTCATCATAAAGGGAATTGTTCTTACTCATTGTTAACAACCCAAGGAATGGAGGTGGATAAGTGTCGAGATCCCACCATGACGTGGTGACATAGGGAGAATTAGAGTGGATGATGAACAATGGTAGATGGATCAGGACACCATATAGAGGTGGATCCAGGGGGATATGTCCCATAAAGGAAAGTTGTCACATCATGAGGGTACATCCTTAGGAGGGAGCACCAGATTTTACCATTAGTTAGGTCATAACTCCCTATGAGAGAAGACCCAAGGTGGTGTGTCCCATAAAGGGAAGATGTTACACCATGAAGGCTAATATGGACACCAATGAAGGTGGATTAGAAAGGGTTCACCCCAATGATGGGGAACTAATGTTTACCATTGGTTAGGATTGAACCTCAAGGAGGCATCCTACGTACCCTGTATAGAGGACATAGATCAAAACCCACTTAGTTCGGTAGGGGTGTGGTGTTGTGGTCACTAATAACCTCTAATATCATGTGATTCATACTCTATGTGAGAAATAAGAAGAAGTAGTAGACTAGACATGCATTTCATGGAAGGTATGCACATAAGGGATGATGTGGGACCTTTGAATAGAACTGGCCTAGGTGCTGCTAATGAGAGGCAATGATGGATGGAGATCATGTGTGGAATCTATCTAGGTTCCACTAAGAAGTGACAATGATGGATGGGGATCACATGTAGAAGCTGCCCGGATGCCACTAAGGAGTGACAATGATGGATGGGGATTATGCGTGGAAGCTTCCCGGGTGCCGCTAATTAGAAAAAATTATGGATGGGGATTATAAATTGAAGATGTTTGGGATTTCTTCCTCATGTTAGGTCATGAGGGAATCCCATGTGCATTGCAAGGGGTAAGTATTTAGTTTAACATCATGTGAATGGATGAGGTGTGTGGGGATTATGCAATGAGATTCCCATTATACATTCATCATGTCAGTCCATGAGGGAATCTAGACATGATAATTGGTCAAGGGAATATGGTTTGAGTCTTACACCTTAAGAGGAGGCCCATGGTGGTTGTTTTCTACTTGTCTCACGATGAGGAATCTTATTCTTGATTCATAAGTAATCCTATTCTTGAATGATAGGGTATGATACAATTTAAGGTCATGTAGTGACAACCGTTAGGAATAAAGATCCTAGAAATGGATGGTGTTGGGACTTACATAAGAGTGGCCCTTTTTAGTTCAACCCAGCATTGGAACCAGGTGATGGGGTTTGGAGGAGTTCTTTGAGGAATGGTTCGACTCATGGTACTCAGGGAATTGATTATGATAATCTCAACTCACAATGTGGGAAAGTGACCAAGAGGAATATGTTGACTCAAGGTGTTTCATGGAGTGTGGAGGAGTATCTCAAATCATGGTATTCCATAGGTGGAAGGTGGGTGAGAATAAGGTCTCAAGGTAAAATATTGGTGACCTGGCCCAAAAAGTTCGTGGTGTGACTCTCGATTTTTCATGGGGGTCAATGATAGTAGCGAAGGGACTGAACTGAAGGGCTAAGACCATATTCCGACACTGATCCCAAGTGGGGGTGTGGGGGTGGAACCCCCACAGTATGGATCAGTGAGTGTGAAGTTAGGATCTTCGCAAAAGATATGGTTTCATGAAGGAGCTTTGCAGAGCTCATGATTTTGTGAAGGACGAAGCTTCGTAGATCTTAGGGTCTTGTGAAAGAGATTCATGAAGGAAAGGCAATTTAGAAGCATGGCCTAGGATTATAAAAGAGATTAATAATTGGAGAGTTCTCCACAAATTTGTAATGCTTCACGGAGCCTCAAGCAACTTGAAAGGGGCTCCCTCCTTCGCAAAGGGCATCCCTTCATGGTGCTTGGGAGCATCGTGAAATGGGAGATCGGTCACTGAAAGGGCGGCATAACCATCCTTATAAGAGGGGGGGTGGGGTGAGATTGGTATTTATAGGAAAAGGATGTCTGTGAGGCTAATTATGGAGAACAATTGGGTGTCTCAAAGAAAGAATGACGCCGTGAAGGACATACATTCATGATCAGATCACGAAGGAAAAGTGATGCTGTAGAGGAGATACGTTCGCGACAGATAGCGGAGGAAAAGTGACACTGTAGAGGAGATATGATTGCATGGGGAGATCCGTGAACTGTGATTCTCACAAGCATTCCATGAAGAAAATGGATGCTGTGAAGCACATACGTTCGTGCGACTGTAGAGTGAGATCCACGAATGGGCTCCGTGAACCAGTTTTCTAGCACAACTTCGAACAACCATAACTTCTAATTTGTAACTCTATTCAGGATCTACAATCAGTCAAATCAAATCCTGTGAAATGAGATATGGTATGAGATCATATATGGAGGCATTATATGCATCTTTTGGATGCTATTTCTAGTTCCAAAAAGGTAATTTGATGATTAAAATTGATATGGAGAAAGATTATAATAATATGGAATGAGGATTCATTTTTCTTATTCTGAGAAAATGGGGTTCCTAGCCAAGTCTGTGACTTATTTTTTTGGTGAATTTATTTTCCTTAGATGTTTATCTCCATCAAGGAGAGAGTATATGGGTTTTTAAGACCATAAAATTCCTTAAAAAAAGTGATCCTATCTCCCCATATATATTTATCATTTCTTGGTATGTGTTTCATGGGAACTTAAATGATTACTTGGAGGAGGGGAGTGTAAGATTATTTACTATCCAATATGGATTCTTAGGTATTTATCATGTATTCTTTGCAGATGATCTTTTGGTCTTTTTGAATATAAAGTACAAATCTATGTCCAAATTTATGCTTCTTTCTAAAATGTACGGACTATGGGGTAGACATAACATGAATCCTAGTAAGATAAGTCTGATGGCATCTAAAAAATTATCTAAAAATTAAAGGATCTTATTGAGATATGGTTGGGTATTGGAAGGATGGATTTTACTTTTGAGTACATTGGAGTTCTACTGGTACATAAAAAAACCAAAATTGATCATTTTGATGATATTATTTCCAAAGTGGATGAAAAAGTTCAAAACTGGAATAATAATTTGTTATCATTTGGTGGAAGTATTAACTTGATTACAACTTTCTTGATTTCAATGATTTTTCACTTACTCTCTATGGTTGTGGTGCTTAAATATATCATTCATAAGCTGAAAATGATTTTCTTTGATTTTATTTGGGGTTGTGTCAGGTATAAAAGGATTCATTAGGATGGGTGGAATTATCTTACTATTCCTATGGAAGAGGGTGGTAATAATATTCTTGGCATGGAGGGGACTATAAAGGCTCTCTGAGATAAATTGGCATGAGATTTTATGGCTGATAATACTCTTTGGGTGAAATTTACTCGTGATAAGCATAGTGATTTATAGGAGTTATTGGATGGGGGTAAGGGGATAAAAACTTCTAAAATATAAAATTATAAGGTTTAATTTATTCCTTACACCCCATATCAATATTGGTGGATAGTGGATACTAAAATTAATTTTCATGATCATTCTCAAATGATGTTTAATTTTATGTACTTAGGTGCAACAGAGTGGCTGGCCAAGGTCATTCTCTAAGGAGGAAATATTTAAAGAAAAATATTAAAGGTATTTAAAAAAAAACCAAATAAAAAACTACTAAAAATGTGGAAGTTTTTTTATCATTTATATCTCAAGAATATGTATTTTAGAAAAATATTTTTTTAAAAAAATTTGATTTCCAAAACAAAACAAGAATATATATATATATTTTAAAATTATTTTTTAAAGGCATAATTAGTCAAACACTACATATTCACTCATTTATTAATAATTATCATTTAAATTAATATCCAATTAATTATTATCCCCTAATTTTATAACTCTATAACCCCATGAGAATTAACTTTAACCATAAAGATTAAATTAATGGAACCCTTGACAAACTCTAGAACGTACAATCATAACATCCTAATTTGATAATCATTCCAAGGATAGATTATCATCAGTGGTGAGTTAGGGATCATATCCATATTATAAATGAGGATTAATTGAGTTTAGATATTATATATGAACCCTATAAAATAATCACTTTTTTTTTGGTTTTGATGATTAAGTTCACACTCTTACTATTCACACATACTCGACCTCACATGTAAAATTATTATCGCCTAAGAATTTATTTTTAAATTTTAAATAATAAATTCATGGATCATAATAATATGAATTAAAGTAATCTAATTAATTAAAAACAAATAAATTAATAAGTTTATAATTATACTGATTACTAAGAAAACATACTCTTCAATGGGTGAAGTAGTAATCATAGAAGCAACTTGCATATGCAAAGGTTTGAAAAGGGTATAACCCAATCATGTTACTACTATTAATTTCCATACAAAATAAGATAAGTATATATGAATAAAATTTGAATTAAACAATATAAATTTAATAGAAATTAGGAATTTTATTTCAATAAGTGAAAACTAGAACATGAATAAAAAGAAGAAGGCGTCGTAGAAGTGATTATTTCTTCAAGAGATCTGCCTCAAGAAATGCTTGGAAAAATGTAGTGAAACCACTTATTCTCTACCATCAATTTTATAATTTATGGAAAACCACTTCAAAATGAAAAAATACACATTTATAAAGTATAGGGGAGACTAGGGTTACAAGTGGTTATGAGCATGAAATAGAAAAATTGACTAAATATTTTAATCCAAATTTAAACAACTTGTTTATATCCAAAACACATAAACCTTATTTTATTATATAAGGATGGTTTGTTCATAATTTAGTCACATATCTATTTTCAAAATTTGAGCCCAATCCAAGCCTAAATGCAGAAGATATGACTCAAATGGAGAAGTGGTGTCTATGTTGAGGAGTCCTGTCTATATTTGTCTTCATGGACCATTTTCTATCATCAAATGTATGATCCATGTCATATCCCAACCTCAATTTTATTTAATTTATTTTTTTGAGTTAATTTGGAGTTACTGGTTATCTTAGTTGTTTCTTGGATGGTTTAGAAGGGTATGAGAAGCTGGAAAACTAAACCTACAATAACTCACCCATGAACAGATAGTTCACCCCATGAAATTTTTTGGGGAAATTAATTCATGGCCTAAAAGTGTTTTTCATATCCATAATGGTCCTAGATATACTCTTTATTTTTTTAAAATTACAAACTTTTCCTTTCAAATTAATACCCTTTGAGGGTCTCATTTCCCCCCATTTTTGAGTATCTCAACCCAGAGAATGTCACCTCTCATATTCCTTCTCCTACATAGTGATTTCTATGGGATTAATTCAAGTTTAAGTCCCATTATTAAGGTAAATCTACCCAAACATATTCCTATATTTATTTTCTTCATCCCCCTTCTTGTTATTTCCCTATAATGGTCTCATTATCCTAGGGTTTCATTCCAATATATTTTTAATTTTGGATTTCTTATTTTTAGGGTTTATAGAGATTCCTATTAGATTCTTATGGATTCTTGGTCCGTGTTATGGTGGAGTAGCATCACGGTCATTAAAAGAAAATGAATCTATCTTTAAAATCAAATATATGACTTCTTGTCCTTTCAAGTTGGATTTTAAATGTCTTTAAAAGTTTTTTCCAATATTTTTCTAGCTATATAAAATTACACTTTCTATATTAAGTTTTTAATAAATGATAAAAAATGGAGTTTTTATGTGAATTGATCTTTAAATATATTTTAAATTTTCAAGCCTTATTTTTGAAATTGAAATTACCAATTGGATCTTTTATGGTTTCATCTTTTAATTACTTTTAAATACTTGATTATGAGTGTATTTTTATGAATTCCAGGTTGATACATTTTTTGGTTTATTGTAAAGAAAATACTTTGTCATATGAATCTTGATTGCATGGTTATTTTAAAAAGAGGTTTTAAATTGTTTAAATACATGGATTTGAATTCTTGAAATCTATTTTGAAATTGGAAAATGATTCAATGATGAAATGATTTGTAGGAATGTTAAAATAAATGTTGGATTTTAATTGATAAAACACCCCTTTGAAATTATGTTAATTATGAAAATGGTTCCTCCTATTAAGGGGGAAACCCCAAGGGATCTTGGGTATTAAGTGGATATCTTAGAAAAGAACAAATAGGTATGGTTAACCTTACTAGAATCATATATATATGAAAACTATAAATAAACTCTCGTAAGTAAAGTATACACATGATGGTGATATCCAGTGAGTATACACCTTTTTTTATTTTCCTTGGTCACTTATGGTGTGAAGATCCTAGCTGTCACTCACCCGATTTACCTTAAGAATACTTAACATGGAGATAAATTGTTTTAAATGGTTTTATTTTTATAATTATCAATTGATACATGTTTTTGAAATGATATATATATATATATATATATATGTTATTTTCATACTGTTAAGGAATGATTTATTTCCATGTTTTGTTTTAAACTGTAAAAATCCGATCTCATGGATTTATTTTAAAACCATTGAAAAGAGTTCATACTTTCTATTTTATGTAAAATCATGAAAATATTATTTCTATTGAGAAAATTGGATTCCATTACATGGATCCTTGTTGTTTGTGAAAATGTATTCTAGTTTCTTTCAGGGTTTTCCTTAAAACTATTTTAACTGCAATTTATGAATGATTTATTTTAAGGAAATAAGTTGTGGTTTTACTTTTAAAGAAACTTGTTTTTGTGAAAGTGGGATGTTTTTATAAGGAAAATTACTTGATACTTGTTTTAAATGATAAAAAAATGGAAACCAATTTTTTTACTTATGTTTTCAAACTAGAATGTTAGAGATTTACTTTTTAAAGTTTTATGCATTGGGTCAGCAGGTGGCGGCCTACTGGGCTTTTTAGCTCATGCCTATATATTATAGGTTAAAAAACCACTAAAATGTAGTATATGTTCTTGGATATCTTGGTTATAGTTTGGTGGAGGTTCTTTAGAAGTTTCCCTAATTGAACATAGAGACTTTTTTCTAGTTGTCTTATTGTATTTATTATTTTCCTTATTTTCACTTATATTATCCATTTTCCTTGTATTCATGGATCTTGTGTCATTTTGTTTTATTTATTATATTGAGGTTTCTAGTTTATTTACTTTTTATGGTTTCTTTATAATACATATTTATTATTATTTTTGGGACAAATTGTTCCCAATGTGTTCTTGTTGATTCTCATACACTTGTCAGCAGGCCGTGGGGATCAGGAATTCCCTTCGTGCCTTACCATGGGATGACTTGGGTACCGGTTTAGGGGTGACCCAGGTTAGTTCATGAAAAATTGGTATCAAAGGTAGATTTATCTTAATATCTGAGAATGTATGGTAGATGAGAGATTGGGTTGTTATAACTTGATAGGTAGCATAACAGTCTGTTCCCTCTCGGTCTGTGACTTTTATAGTTTTGGGAATTGAGGGTGTTTGGGAGAGGTTATGGGAGTTTTTGATGGAGGCTAGTGGTGTATCAGAGTTTCTTCTAAAAACACATTTCATGTAAATGTATTACACAACATGTAATTGTGGTTCAAGGCTTGTGTAATCAAGTGTTTCACAGACTGTACATGGCTAAGGGGTATCCCATAAAAAGGGTACACACTGTGTAAGTGGGATTAATGATGTGTAATAAATTTGGGTGTTAAATACTTTTAGGTAATGTAATTTTTAGTGAAAGATGAAAATTTTGGGAACTCTTGAATTACACACCATGTAAATTTATTACACAATGTGTAAATAGTGGGATCTAGGTTTTAAAGTTATTTTTCAACCAAATTTCCTTTTATTTGGCTACTGCCTTCTCTCTCATTTTGGATGATCCCTACATGCCCCGAGGATTTCTTCAATCCCTCTTCTTCCCACTTTGATCCATTGTTTCTGGTTGATCCCTGTTGGCAATCCATGGTAGGTTATCCTCCCTTTATTTATTGGTTTTCTTCCCTATTCTCCTAGGTATTCACTGTGGCGATGTCATTTTAGATTGAGGTGTGTATTGGGATGTGTTTTGATAATATTTGGGTGTGGTTTAGGTTGATACTTAGTATATCGTTGTGTGGTTGTGGTTTTTAGGTGTTTATTCTTCACTCTATGATCACTAAAACATAAATCGCCTTTAGCGGCGGTCTTTTAGTGGAGGTTTACAAAACTTCCGCTAAACCTTTCCGTAAAATGGTTTAGCGGCAGTTTATTAAAAACCACCATGAAACCCATTTAATTTTTTACAGCAGAGACTCTCTCCCTCCCCGCCTGAGCTGACTCTCTTCCCTGACACCCGCGACGATTCTCCCCCGATGAGCCCCAACCCTAGCTCTACTCCCCTCCCGTGCCATCAGTGACCTTGCTGCTCCTCGCTGCTGACCCCCTTCTCCTCCTGACATCCGCGACGCCACATTCTCCCCTGACCCCGTCGAGTTACTACCCTAGGTCGACTCCCCTCCCCTGCCGCCAATGGTTTTCATAGTCGTAGGTATTTTTTTCATATTTTGTGGAGCCTTCAGTGCATAGGGTTATAGAAATATGCAACCCTTTTGTGTGTATAAACATGTCTTGGAAGAGGTTAGTGTTCATTAATGATTCATATATATTCACCTTTGTTGGTTTGGATTTGGATACCAATTCTATTTAATTAGGAACATATATTGTACCACCAAGTGATGACTTGGGTCAAGGGGATGGGTTTATAATCATGATTTTGGGTTATTAATTTGGTCCTACTTAGATTCGGGATACACTAGGTTAGTTAAATAGCTCCCAGAGGGGAAGTTTTAGTGTATTTTATGGGTGTGTGATTTCATGATTTAGATGTGTGCTATAGTGTGAGTTTTCTTCACTGGTTATATGTGTCTTATTCACTGGTTTTTAGATTCACTTTTATTTTATATGAAATGTGAGATAACTTGTTTTTATTATAGTATCATGTGTTTGAAGTCTTTGGTTGACTGTTTACTGGGTGTACATACTCACAACCCGCATATGCATCTTGGTGAATATGAAGTTTGACATGGTATAGGTAAAGGGAATACCTCTTAATTCTATAGAGGATAACCTTGGTTTTGTGGTTATTGGTGATAGAGGAAGGATATTAGAGATAGTAGTGGTTTGTAGCTTGGTGTAGTGCCATGTTTGGCTCCCTATTCTACCTTTTTAAGTATTTTGTCTTATAGACTTATTTGATGATATTTTTTTTTATTGTATCTCTAATTATTATTATTATAGTTTGGTTTTCCTTTCTCATGCATCATATTTATATTTTAACATTAGATTTATTCCACCTAAGGTTATGTATTTTAAGGGTAAATCATCCCCTAATAATATTCTTAACCCTAGGTGTTTATTCCCAACCTTTAGTGTTTGTGGGATGGAACTAAGGTTAGTGGCATTCCAATATTAT
The DNA here is from genome assembly GCA_963277665.1 of Viscum album. Lineage (NCBI taxonomy): Eukaryota > Viridiplantae > Streptophyta > Magnoliopsida > Santalales > Viscaceae > Viscum > Viscum album. The sequence goes on along the minus strand of OY728151.1, from coordinate 100,200,864 downwards.
CTAAGGTAATCAATTGGGGTTGTGATATTACAAATGATATTAGTTTGGTATGATCTATTAGTTAGGAAGTTAGGTATGGATATAGGATGTTTTAGGACTTGAAATATAGGGTATAAAAAGGTATATATAACCTCTTTATACTAATATTCAAGTTACCTAGGTGGTTTGAGTATTAAAAGTGTTTTAAAACACTTCTAGGAGTGTTTTCTCCTCACCATCATGGGTTTAGCCAATGAGAGTTGTGTATAAACATTATTAAAGAGACTTACCACCATAAATTTCTCATTCACATGATATTTCATGGGTTTTTACTTTGAAAATTTTCCATTTTGATCTTTCTTGTGTATTATTTCACACTGTAAAACCTATAACTAAAGTATTGGGCAGTGACTAAGTAATGATTTTAATAACATCAACTGTGGTTATAGAAAAAAAATACCACTGGTTAGAAGACCTATAAATTAGCAGGAGTGTGATACTAGGAATATGGTTCCACCTAAACCATAAATAAATTAGTAACTATTAATAAGAATAGTGAAATATTTTTGGGTAGTGGAAAAGAAAAAATTGGAATGAGGAACCACATTATATGGATCAATCATTGGAATTTCAAAGGAAAATACTGCCAATATTATAGAGTGACTTGGGACCTGAAGATTCAAAGTAATGGATAGGTTATATTAATAGGATCTTAGATTTTATTGTAACTATAGATGGGACTAAATTAAATATAGTAGTGTGCATACTCAAAGGACTATCATGAAAATGGTGAGACTGAGTCATCTATGTTAAGGTTGATCAATACCTTACCTCAGATGGATTTGAGGATTTTTTTAACAAAAAATTCTACCTACATACCTTTCAAGTATTAAGAAAAATATATTTTCTTATCTTAATAATAGATATATCTTAGTTATGTAATATAGATCCCAATTTACTTACCTTCATCACTTTATACTAGAAGTGGCATCTAGTTAATCTCTCAAATCATGTGTGTTTGAGTTGGTTCTGTGACTTAATAATCACTCTAAGGTTTTCATGTTTTCTATTAATAATTTCATTGATATTGAGAATAACTTGATGGTAGAAAAGGTGTAAATTATATGGAATATTAGTGGAGGGAACACCTTTTTCCACATGAGCATAGGTGGAAACTCCAGCAGTGGAAATAATTATTGAAGGAAAAATTATCCCTAGGGTAGAAAAGCACCAGATAACCAATCCACAAGGTTGGTTTAATTTTATCCACTTCAAAATAATTAGTTGGGTTAATTCCAATATGTCTCTTTGGATCACTTAAAAATGGAATGTATGATAGTCCTTTGATAATTTCACAACTATGGTTGAATATGACATCTCAAATGTTTCTATACTTATCCCCTGAATTCAAAATGAGGCAATGGTTTTAATATAACTCAATCCTATGGACAAATATGACATATCAAATGTTTATGGATTGGTTTATTTATATCTCATGGTCATGTGATTTTTCATCCATGATGTAATCTGATTGATTATATTTATCTTGTTATATATGAGAGATATTGTCTTGTTATTTTGGTGTGAAAAAGCTTTTCTAGAAGGTGAACGACTCTGGTAACCTTTTCATTAGTTTAAATATTTATAAGACAATATTATCTATTTAATATATTAAATTGTTGATTTATCTTTGCTTAATGTAGTCACAGAGTTTAGGGCATGAAGCATACCGAACAGAAGTGTGGTTGGATGTTCACAAAAAATCAAATGGAAGTTTTATTAATGAGCTTGCAAAATAAGTTGGGGTATGAAGTCAATTTTTTATTATAATAATGTATTATCAATTTTTAATATGTTAATATATATTGATATTTAATTTATAGGTAGAAATTAAAGAATTATGGGATGCAAACCCTGGGCAGTCCTACTCAGTCTCCCAGGATGACCCGGTTGCTAAAGTCCTTGGGAAGGAGCATCCTGGTAGAGTGCGCGGGATGGGTTTAGGATCCGTACCATCTAAGGTCTTTGGCAGGCCACCAGGGATTCCAGCTACATCTACTCCTGATTATAGTTAGTTCATACCTGAAGATGCTCAAAGGGATATTACTTCTCTACGAACCACAGTTCAAGACCAGGGGGCTCAGATATCCGCTTTGCAAAAAGAGATGACTGATATATATCAAAATATGAGTAGATATACCCCTAGTGGTAGTGAATCGACTGGTGGTAAGTAGGTAAATCACAAAAAATCAAAATCATTTAGTTTTCAAACTTTTATTGGTTTTAAGTTTAAATATAAATATGCAACAATATTTAATTTTCAATATAATGTTCTTACAAGTGACAACAGGAAGTGGAGATGGAGGTGGAGAGTGTGATGATACGTGTTCATCATCGGACCATGAGTAGTTTTATTATTGATGTGTTGGACAAATATGGGAATAGTTGGTTTTTACATGTATTGTTGATGTGTTGGAAAAATATGGGAACAATTGGTTTGTCTTATGGATGATCCATCTAGGGTGATATGATTTGCATTCGGGCACAATCATGTTGTTTGATCATAGGTGAATGTATTTTGGTTGTCCACCATATCAAAAATAAATTAGGTTCTTATTACATAACATAACTCGAGGTAAGGTTTGGGCACAAAGCAGGGTAGTTCAGTTTTTTGACCCAATGGAAAAGTGTTTGGTAGAAGGAAGTGACACTTTGTGACCTATCATTAAGGGAATAATTTCTAGAGCATTGGTCTTGGGTTTTTGTGTGCTTAATGATTGTTTTATGACTTCTGATTTTTTTATGATTATTTTGATATCCTCTTAAAATGGAAATTGATTAACCACTTATATTTCATTAATAAAATGGTTTCCCTAGGATTATGGATTGTGTGGTAAGGACCCTAAAATAAAGTGGAAAGTGATAAAAGTCATTTTGTAAATATGTAAAATGGATTTTGATGTCCTGTTTTTTTGGATGTGCTTTTGGTGTGGCAGGGTGATGGTTGTTTGACCGTGCTTTTGGTGTGGCAAGGTGTTGGTTGTTGGGCCATGCTTTTGGGGTGGTGAGGTGGTTATTGTGTGGGTTTTCTTTTAGGGCAGTGTGGTGGTGGTTGTTTGGCCGTACTTTTTAGGTGGGGAGGTGATTGTACAATGAAGATGATGAGTTTCTTGTGATATGTGGTCATGCTATGCTAGATTCCCAGGTAGTGATGGAATAAATAATTGTTTGATAATGTTTGAAATGGATAGGGTTCAGTTCGGTTAATGGGATAGAAATGAATGATAAATAATTAAATGGGGGGGGGGTTGTGTGGTTAAATGTGGTTGATGATAAATAATGAAATGAATGGGATGGATAATGGAAAATGGTTGGAAATGTTAAATGGGGATTATGGATTATTGTACAATGTTATGCATTTAGAGGTGGTATTAAAAGTGATGATGTTGTGAGTTTATTAGTGTTTGGTTGTGAACCCATAGTTTGGGGTTGTGTGTGGCTAGTTTAAAAGATGATATTCAGGCACATATAAGCTCTCTACCCCCTGATATACCTTCACTAGATGAGATCAAAGGTGATATTAATAGTGCAGAATTAATCCTGGAGGAGTCCTAGGATGATGGGGTGTTTGTATCCTTGGGGAATAACAAAAAATTGTACAATGAGAAGTTACTAGAGTAGTAAAGGCTTATCCATGAGTGATCTTAGGTCACTTTGTTGAAGTAGGGGGACCACAACACATCCTTTTTTCATGTATGTTTTAAAGATAGAAAATATCGTCATGCCCCGAATATTTAGTTGGAGGACTAATCGTACACCAGTGACATGGTCATTATTGGTGACATGATCAGTTCTCAATTTGACTCCATGTTTCATTCCCCTAACCCTTACTGGAAGCAGGGATACCCACATGACCAATCTGAATTATTCAGTTCTATTCTGAGGTGTGTTTCTGAGCATTCTATTTCTATTCTTGAGGCTGTTCTAGTGGAGAAGGAGGTGTGGAAGGCTGTCATTTCTCTGAACCAGGAAAGCACCTCCAGGCCCAACGAATTCCCTGGTTCTTTCTTAATCAGTTCCTGGAGTGTGATTAATGCCGACCTTATGGGCTCCATCTAGGACTTATTTAGTGGGGTTGGGATCCCCTATGTTTTCAATGTCACTTATCTTGTCCTAATTTCTAAATTCCCCGATCCTTCCTCCATTTTCCAGTATCTTCCCATCAGTTTGTGCAATTTTTCATATAAAGTACTGTCAAACATCATCACCAGAAGGCTCTCTCAGTTCATGCACATATGGATTTCTTATAAAAAACATGATTTTATTCAAGTTAGGTCCATTCAATAGGAAATATGGTTGTAATAGTATATGGTTGGAGACATCAATAAGAAGGTTCGTGGGTCAAACATTGTGGTCAAGGTGGATATGGATAAATCTTATGACAATCTTGAATGACCCTTTATCATCCGCACTATGAGATTCATGTGATTTTCTAAGTGGGTTATTGACATGTTGTTTTACTGTTATAGTTCCCCCTTTTTTTGTATGTCTTTCATGGATAAGCATTGTGATTTCCTAAAACCAGTCAGAGGACTTAGACAAGGTGATCCCATCTGTCCCAGTATTTTTTTTCTGGCCCAGGACATCCTCAGCAGGTTTGTCTCTACCTCTCTTTAGTGAGGTTAGTTTCTTCCTTATCATTGCGGGGCCCATCCCCCTAGTGTGTCATGACTTATTTTTGTAGATGAAATTATTTTATTCCTGATTGGGAATAGTTATTAAATTAGGGGATTTAATTTTTTCATGGAGGAGTATACTTTCTGGAGTAGGAAATCTGTTATCAGGGAAAAGAGTGGGGTCTTCTTTCCCTCCTCCTGCCCTGCCAGGCGAAAGGAATCCATAATATCTAGGTTGGGTATTGGGTGTAAGTCTTTCCCCATGACCTACCTAGGTGCTCCCATTTTCTTGAGCAGGATCTTCATTCTTCATTTTTAAGGTATGGTTGGTAAGATAAATTAATTTCTTCAATAATTGGAAGACCATACTTTTATCATTTGGTGGCGGGATCACTCTTGTGAGTTGCATGTTTTCCTTGATCCCGATGCACATCCTTTCCATCCTCAAGGTATCCAAATCCACCATCAGACTTATTGAGAACACATTGAATATATTCATATGTTATTCTCAAGGGGAGGTCCACTATAGGTGGGCCTCTTGGAGTAGGCTTTCCAAACCAGTTGACTGAGGGGGCATAGGAGCTAGAGATGTGTAACATGTTATGCATCTCCTTCAAGGAAAGATCACTTGGGAGGTTATTGAGGGTCACTCTTTTTGGGTTCAATTTATTAGGGAGAATTATGTTTTTGGATCTTTGGAAAATGGCAGACTCCATTCTTGGTTATGAAAGACATTGAAAGTTCATTTTTCAACCCTTTGTGATCACTCTCAGTGGATCTTGGGGAAATGGGAGATTGGCTTATGGAAATGTGATTATGGGGGAGGAATCTTGGATTTTCTAGGCTACCCTGCTCCCAATATTTCATTCAGGGAGGCCAATTGTCATCCTTATTTCATTTAATCTATCCTCATACCCTCTCAACAAGCATAGTTTGATTGCATCTACCTTAGAGAGTCCCTAGATCACGGTGTCTTTATGGGATTCTTGTCAGGAAAATTATTAGCTAAATATTAAAAGCAGACTTTTCAATCCTAGTTGGGAAGTGATACATGGGGTTCTTGCTTGTGGTGCAAGGATATTCCTTCAAATTTTAACTTCTTATTGAAGATAATCTGGAAAGAGGCTATTCCTTTGGATCTGGAAATTAAAGGTAAGGGTGTTAACTTGGTCTCTAGGTTTTCCTGCTACTTATGTCCAGGAGAGGAGTCTGTGGTGCATATTTTCTTTCAAAGTAGATGGGCCAGTATTATATGGAGAATCTTGAGTGAGATTTTTGATCCTATCCAAGTGTCAGATTCTACCATCTATTTTATTCATAAATGGTTATATGGTTGTCTCAGTAATAAGAATGAGGAGTTGTCCTAGGTTATACTATTTCTTAGGGGTTGTTGGAACTTATGGTAGGCTAGGAATCAGGTTCTCCATGTATCTCAGATCTTTTATATGGATTTTGTGGTGAGATATTGGTGCACTGTGGTGTATCTAGTTAGGATTTCAAATTAGGTGGTTTGGGATGCGCTGTCCTTAAGGAGATTTTAGATTGGTCACCCCACCTTGGTCTTTCCATGTCACAGCCAACTAGGTAACTGGGTGCGCTGGCTCCCCCCTCCACCGGCATTAATCTCAATGTTGATGGTTCTTTCACTCAGGGTTGTATGCACAAAGGTGGTGTGCTTAGGGATTATTTTGGCTCATTGGTTTATGCTTTTAGTTCTTTCTATATTACATGAAACTCCTACTGGGCAGAGTCCATGACCATGCTTAGAGGTCTATCTACTTTTAGGTCTATAAACATGGCCCTATTTGGTTGAGACTGACTCAAAGATCATATCTGACTCCCTTACTGGTGTTTAATCCCCTCCATGGTTCATCACCTACCTGATTTGAGAACATAAATATTTATTATCAAATTACATGGTGGTTCTTCATACCTGGCATGAAGGTAACTTTGTTGCTAATTTATTAGCTTCCCTGGCTTCCTAGGAGTCCACATTTTTGGAGTTTTTTCCTTTGGCTCCTTTCCCCCCTTTGGGATGGCTCATGTTATTAAGGATTCCCTTGGTCTTCATTTCTTTAGACCACCATGATACTATACTATTTTCCCTTCCCCCTTTTTAATAAAAGAAAATATTTTGAGTTGGTGAGTTGAGTGTGGCTATATGTATATACTTTTATATTTCCTTTCAATTTCTATAAGAACCCCAACCACATCGATTACTATATACTAACACCTGCATAGTCACATGGGGGGTGTTTTTACCAACATCCAGTGAGGAGGAAGTATTGTTGGGTACCCTCTCTTCCCTGATCTCTTTTCCAGGAGAGGTAGGTATTGAACATGCTGTGATGACTAGAGGTCTGTTAGTGAATTAGATGGTGGTTATGATAGACCAAGTGTTTTAGGGTGAGATGATATGTGACTTTTCTTGTGGGGTGGTGGGCCAGGTGTTTTTGAGAGTGATGTGATATGACCATGCTTGTAGGGTGGCTATGCTGGGGGTTGTACATTGTAGGAGGAGCTCATGGGGTTTTTTTCTTAAATATTCATGATACCCCACTACTCTGGTTATGAAAATGGTTGTGTTATGGATAAGATGTTTTTGGGAGAGATGTGATGTGACTATTCATATGGGGATGTGTGGTATACAAAAGATATGAGAGTGTCGGGACATGCGATGTTGGGGTGTGAGAGCAACATACTAGTGGGAAAGTGATGTGGGGTACCCTTATCAATGTGATCCTTGTTATATTATTTACTTGGCTTAAATTATTTGGTGAGAATTCCTTAGTGATGTTGGGATGGATAGTTGACCTGTTTAGGTGATGTTGGTTCTTCTGTTTTCTCATGGGTGCATTAGTATGATTCTTTCACTTGTGAAAGAGAGACTTTGGTTTTCTTGATGAGTATACTTGTATGATCACTCTATGTATATAAACTATTTTTAGGTTTCTAGGAGGATTATGTGGGTCGTTTTGGACATTACTAGCTCGGACCTTTGGATAGTTTTTGTGTCGCTACTTTAGCTTTGCTTTTGGGTATTTACTTTGGAGACTTTTATTTGTATAAGTTTTATTTATACATGAATTTTGGGATGGTTTTGGTTTCTTTTTATAATATTTCATGGGGTTGTTATGGATAATTCATCTTATCTCCTGATATTATATTATTATAGTGGTTAATACCTCCCATTTATTGATATTTTTATACCCTCGGTGATAGTCATCAACCTAGGGCCTACTAGAGGTGGGACTTGGGGGTTATTATCTCTATCCTCTCATTACAACATCATTGGAGGGAGGGGGTCATGACAGAGTGGTATCAGAGGTGATGGTTGAGAGATAGGATGGAGTTTGAAGTTAGGCACAATGAGGATTTCATGGGTTGGTATGGAAATAGTGCCAGCTGACCTTGGTGCATGACATATGTAACGTCCCGACCCGACTTACCATTCAACCCGGTAGCCGGACCGGTTGCCACATGGCCACAAGTGCATCTCCCCAAATTCCAGAGGCTTCCAACTAGCAGCGAGGGCCTAGGTGAGTTCATGGGGAGACTATGCCCTCATTACCAAAGTATCACATCGGAATTACAAACATACAATAGCGGAAGATGGTAACCAGTAGACAACACATAGACAGTAGAAATAGATAACAAATAGAAGGTTCTAGTATATATAATGGTGAAAGTCAATAAAATACAGTACAAGTATACAAAATACCAAAAAGAAACCAAAATATATCCCCTGTCACATCGCAAGCCTCATCTTGGTCCCATGCACTCCTACTCCGAGCAGCAAGTCAAGTACCTGTACTAGGGTGTTTTCCCTTCTCATTACCTGAAATCATATAATCTTCTTGGGTGCAAAAACATGACCCAAACCGGGTGTGAGACTAAATCCCAGTAGGCAACCACCAAAGATCTGTGCTAATCTGTCAGTGAATATATAAATCAGGCAGTGTAATAAGAAAAGAAGTAAACAAGGAAAACTAGTAAGACCGACCCAAGATTGTGCTTTGGCTTGGCGTCGCTTCAAGTATCCATTCCATTCATTAGTCACTTCATTCATGTTTTCAAACCATTCCTTGAGCCCGTTCCTGGAATACTCAATTCGGAAACTAGGTATCGTTCAGGGAGAAAATCCACCAACACCCTACAAGCCCGTTCCGACGAACCTTCTAGGTACCCAGCCTCGCTCTAGGTGCAGTATTGTCCTTCATCTGAGCCCATCCTCGGGATCCTATAAATAAGATCCAGGTATCACCCATGACACATCATTCCCTATTGAGTCCGTCCATGGAATCTCACATTGGATCCATGATTCACTCAGCATTTCAGTAACAAGTCTCGTATGAGTCCATCCATGGCAACTCACATTGGTTCCACGGTTCACCCATGACTTTGTTTCACATTTAAAACAGCTCAAAATCATTTAACTCACGTGGGATAGAAATTAAATAATTATTATACAAGGTTCAAGGGAAAAACTCCATCCCATACCTGAAACCATTTCAATTAAAATTTCATTCTATTGCAATTCCATTCATATTCAATTTCCATTTTTTAACAACCCACAAGGGAAAGAAAAGGCATGCCTCATAGGAATCCTGGGTCAAAAATCCATAAAAGATCCATTAAAGGAAATGCACCCAAGGGGTGGTTCCTGTCCAAGGTGTACAACCTAACTCAAGAACATACCATCCTATTCAGATTACCTAGAACATGTTAGGTAATAACAAGGTTAAATTCTAGGTTCAAGTGACACCCCAAAAGTGGGCACACGACACTCTAACATATATAAATAGCTTGACAATCAGTGTAAAGAACAAGACCACCCACCTTAGGCACGTACTAGATAGCTCATCCAGTATTAGGCTCTGATTCGTCCTGGTTTGGAAGAAATATGAAGAACAGATGAAGAATGAGAAAATAGGGCATATGATCCTTAATCCAATATGTGTTCATTATAACCATAAGAATTGAGAAAGATTAAAAAGGAATTGAGGACTTACCATTGTGGATCTAACAAGACAAACGACGTTTGAAATGGAGATCAGACAGAGAAACATGATCAAATCCCTTCATAGTCTCATTGAGAGTTCTCCCAGGAAACTCCCCCTACTGTGCGGTTGAATAGGTATAGGTTAGGTTTAGGTTTTATAAAAATTTAATTAATTTAATTAAAAATTAATTAAATTTCAAAACACAGCAGGTCGCACGGTTTACCCGCACGACCTAACAAACCGTGCAGAGACCGTGCGGACCTTCCTGGAAGGCAAGGGGAAACCGCATGACCACCCCTCACGGTTTCGTCAAACTGTGCACAGGCCTTACTCTAGCCTCTTCTAAGACTGCACCAAGGTGCACGGTTTACCCAGGCCGTGCGCAGGCCGTGCGCAAACTGTGTGCCAGGCCATTTCCAGCCTAAAACTTCGTTCCAGGATCCAAACAAGCCCCGGACACCTCCGTAACCCCCTCGGTCAAGTTAGGCGCCCACATTAGGCCTCAACAGAATAGTTAAATTGAAAAGAAAAAGGATACGTACCTCGTATGAAAACCTAGGTTCTTACAATCTTCCCCCCTTATAGAAATTCATCCCCAAATTGCTCTCAGAATGGTGGTCAATATTAGTCTGCGAACAGCTCTGGCCACTGAGCACGTACGTCGGCCTCTCACTCCCAAGTCTCATCCTATAAACAGCCATGTTTCCATAGCACCCGTATTAGAGGAACTGACCGACCTCAGAGAGTATTCGTGCTCCTATCAACGATACGAATCAGATGCTCCTCAAAGGATGCATCTACCTGAAGCTCGACCTCCTCAGGCTGGAAGGTATGAGACGAGTATGAATAGTATCTCCATAACTGAGAAACATAGAACATGTCAATCATGGGTTGGTACCTCTGAGGTAACTGAAACTGATAGGCTACCAGCCCAACCCTCTCCAGAATCTCAAAAGGCCCAAAAAATCTCAGCGATAGCTTACCCTGTCTTCTGATCCGCCTGTGTCCTAGCCTCGGTGAAACACGCAAGAAAACCTGATCCTCAACCTTAAACTCTACTGGTCATCTACGACGATCAACATATGACTTCTGATGAGACTGTGTGGTAGCCATCCACTTCTGTATCAACTGGACCTACTCCAAAGTCTCCTGAACAAGACGCAGTCCCAGTAAAGCTGCCTCACCTACCTCTAACCAGCACAGGGGTAATCAGCATGGCCTACCATATAAAGCCTCGTACGATGCCATATGTATATTCTCCTGATAACTGTTGTTATAGGAAAACTAAATCAGGGGAATATGCCTCTCCCACGAGCCTTTAAAATCTAGGACGCATGCTCGCAGTATTTCCTCAAGCACTTGTATCATACGCTCTGACTGGCCATCAGTCTGAGGGTGGTATGTTGTGCTCAGAAGAACTTGTATACCCAACGCCCTCTGAAAAATCTACCAGAAGTGTGACATAAAACAAGCATCCCTATCTAAAACAATGGTGTGAGGGACCCCATGGAGTTGTACTATCTCCCAGATATACAACCTTCCCAGCTCATCCACACTGAAGGTCTCCTTGATTGGAAAGAAATGATAAACCTTCCTGAGCCTATCAACCACAACCCACACATCATCATTACCTTGAGGTGACCTCGACAAACCTGTCATGAAGTCCATCGCAACATCATCCCATTTCCACTCCGGGATAGGTAACTGTTGTAAAAGCCCAGCTAGCCGCTGGTAATCCGCCTTCACCTGCTGACAGGTGGAACATCTCATGATAAAACTAGCCACTTCCCTCTTCATACCCGACCACCAATACTATCGGCACATGTCACAATACATCTTAGTGACTCCGGGATGAACTTCCCAAACCGAATAATGAAACTCCCGCATCAGATCCTCTCTAATAACCACTGAAACCCGTACATGTCCATGGATATGAAGAAATTTATCCTCTCCTATCGTCCAACCAAGAGGAGGGTCCTCACTTGACACACCTTCCCGTAGAACTAGACATTCAGAATCTGATAGCTGTCTCATCCTTAATCTCTCCACGAGGGTAGAAGTCACAGCTAAAGACGATAGAAAAGACTTCCCTTGTCTATTCTACACATCAAGATGCATCTCAGAGAACAAGGACATAAGATTCCATTCATTTCTAGCCTATTTCACTGCCTGTATTTGAGTCCTCCTGCTTAATGCATCGGCCACTACATTGCCCTTACCCGGTGTATAAGTAAGCTCGAAATCAAAGGACTGTAGGTACTCCACCCACTGTCGCTGCCTAAGATTCAGGTCATGCTGAGTAAAGATATATTTGAGGCTCTTGTGGTCTATGTACACCAAAAAATGATCTCCCAATAAATAGTGTCTCCAACAACGCATCGCATGAACAACTACTGCTAGCTCAAGATCGTGCGTCGGATAATTCCTCTCGTGTGGCCTCAGCTGCCGAGATCCGTACGCCACGACTCTGTCTCCCTGCATCAACACTACACCCAACCCAATACCTGATGCATCACAATAGACTGTGTAACTCGTTCCCTGTTCTAGTAGTATCAGGACTGGTGCTGATGTCAACCTTCCTTTCATCTCCTGAAAGGATGCTTCACAAGAATCTATCCATACAAATTTCATGCCCTTCTTAGTCAGGCCTGTCAACGGCACTTCTAAGCGTGAGAAATCCTATATGAAATGACGATAATAACCAGCAAGCTCCAAGAAACTCCGTATGTCAAAGACATTTTTGGGATGTTCCCAAGAAACCACAGCTCTAACCTTCTATGGGTTTACAGACACTCCTGTCTCAGAGATAACATAGCCCAAGAAGTGAATACGATCCATCAAAAAGTGGCACTTAGTAAGATTTACATATAGCTGATGCTCTCTTAGTGTATTCAGGATGATCTCAAGATGATTGGCATGGTCATTTCGATTTCTAGAATACACCAAAATATCATCCACGAAAACCACGACGAACGAGTCCAAGTAAGGATGGAACACGCGATTCATCAAAGCCATGAAAACTGCTGGTGCGTTTGTGAGACCGAACGGCATAACAAGATATTAATATAAACCATACCTGCTATGAAAAGCTGTACGAGGTATCTCTATAGGTCGAAGACGCACCTGGTGATACCCTGACCTCAAATCAATTTTCGAGAAAAACCTATCTCCTCGAAGCTGATCAAACAGGTCATCTATCCATAGAAAGGGATATCAGTTTTTAACCATAATTTGGTTCAGATTTCGATAGTCCACACACAGCCTAAGAGTCCCGTCTGCCTTTTTCACAAAAAGGACCGGCGAACCCCACAGAGAAGTACTGGATCGAATAAACCCCTTTGCCTCCAAATCTTCGAGCTGTTTCTTGAGCTCTTGAAACTCCTTCGTAGCCACCCTGTAAGGAGGAATGGATACTGATGCAGCTCCTGGAACTAGATAAATGGATAATTCCACCTCTATCTTAGGAGGTAAACCTAAAAAGTCTCCAAGAAAAACATCCCTGAAGCGCTCAACCACTGGAGGAAGATCCGTTTGACTTACTCCCTGATCATCCAGAAACAAACTAGCGATCTGGGCTTTCATCCCGCCCAGCCCACGCTGATCTGGTCCAGCTCGGCTTGTCTGGAGATTCCACTCTCCCTTAAAAGTATACATTGCACCCTCAAGTGATGCGAAAATCACCCTATGGCGGTAAAAATCAACGTAGGCTCGATAAGATACTAGCCAATCCATACCAAGAATGACATCAAAACCTATCATTTCGAGAACATAAAGATCCCAGATGAAGTGACACCCTCCAACCTCAAGGGTCACCCTATGCACTTATGTACAACCTCTACCCTTACTCCTAGTGGTGTGTCTAGCATCAAGATGCCATCATAGGACAACACAACTAGCCCAAATATTTTCACTATAGGTGCAGATATAAAACTGAATGATGCACCTGTATCAAAGAGGGCATATGAAATAACAGATGCTACTAAGATCATACCTCTCACCATAGACGGTCCTGCTCCCTAATCCTCAAAAGTAGGCTGTACTGTGTACATCTGGCCTGAACCACGACCCTGTGATACAACCTCACTACCCGGATCTGGCCCAATATGACATCTCGGTGTACCCTGTGCCTGGATACCTCTTCCACGACCGATACCTTGGCTTGATCAGCCAGTCGCACCCTAACTTTCTATCTGATGAGAAGCAGCCGACCCTGCTCCTGCACATGGAGTCAGTGCGGACCCTCTATCGCTTGCTGCTGGTGAAAAAGTTCTGCAGAAATGTTGAAGATGACCCATCTTTCCACATGATCGTAACTCGACTGGGTCCCTCAGACACTGCGTCTTTGTGTGTCCCAGCCTACCACACTGGTATCACCTCAAGTTGCTAACCGAAGATAGGTTCTGACTGCTAGAATCACCGTGTGTAAGCTCTAAATGATGATTCCTACTAACAGTCACTGCATTACCTGATCTCGATGCCGAACTGCTCTGGCTCGCACCTACAGCCTCTCTTAGGTTATGTTCTGTGATTAGTGCCTGGTTCACAATTATAGAAATGGTAATCAACCTGAAGATATTTACCTGTAATCAAATGTCATATCTCAGACCATCCTCAAAATGCCTGGCCCCCAACATCTCATCGCCCATTAGGATAGGTGCGAAGCGCTGAAGATTAGTAAAATGGGCCGAGTATTCCATCACTGATAACCCGCTCTACTCTAGATGCAAGAAATACCAGGCTCGATCGGCCCTCAAGGTCTCAGGATAAAAGAAATCATAGAAGGCCGTATGAAACACTAACCAAGACATCTCCTGATGACGATCCAACCGGGTGATCACATCCCACCACCTCTTGGAGGAATCACACAACATGTACGTAGTGAGATTGACCCCCTCTCCGGAGGCATCTCCAAATGCTCAAAGATAGCTAGTATCACCTCTAACCAGGACTCTGCAGCCTATGGTCCGCCATCCCTAGAAAACGTAGGCAGATTCTACTACTGGAACTCACGCATCAACTCTTCCATAGTCGGGGTAGGTCACGGTGCTCCCTGAACGGTCTGCATAAAATGCAACAAGTTCTCACAGAACTGTGCCTCAGCACCTGTGTCTGGCAGAACTGCTGGTGCCGCAGCTGGCACAACTGGAGTTTCCTCTAGTAGCCCATGGCCTACTATCTTCGGAATGTGGTCGTCACCACTCTATTGATATATGAATGGAGGTCTCCATGGTGGCATGACTCTGCAATGCCAAACACACGCCTTAGTTCAATATTTTTAACGAGATTCGAAACTCACAAGCACAAGAACTAGGACAGGACAATTCAAGACCTTCCTAAAAACCACGTCAACCCACAACCTACTTCTAAAGCCAGGACTGCATAAGGAACAGCCACCAAAAACCACTAGAGTCACTACCTCTTTCCCACTTAGAAGCCGGGTTTAGGTCAGGATCTATTTTCAACATTCACTCTTTTAATATACCTTTGTTCAAAAGCTTTAACCAATGGTCCACCAAGTTCCGATCCCTGAGGGCCCATAACACCTCATGAATCAAAATTTGATGCCCATATAACCATGCAATTCAATTTAATTTAACATTTACATCCCATCGGTGCATCATTTCCCAATCCACAAGGGCCCACACACCTTATGAATTGAAAGATGGTGTCATTATTCTTTCATTGCACCCAATCTAACAGAGTAGTAGGCACACCTATTAATCAACTATCAAAACAGCATGCAATAGCTATCACAACACGTATCACAACAACATGCAGTATCTAATGCATCCTAGATAGCATGGCATAATGCATGACATGTGATTCCTAACAAGATGCCTATATGATGCATGAGATGGAAAACCCTCATCTCATCGGGTTGCAATGAAATAGAACCCACAATAATATCAATAGTATCATCAAAAACCATGTACGTCACCCAACAGTGAAATTAGAACAACTGTAATAAGCAAAACCAGAAAACACAATTCCATACGAGGCAACTTGGCTTTTCCCTGTACCCGGGTTTGCAACTCCCGGGCACAGTTTATTACCAAGGTCCCTTCCCTTCCTAATCCTATCTATAATCTCCAAATAGTAAGTCAAATCAGAAAAGGAAATCCCTATGATACCACTTTGTAACATCCCGACCCGACTTACCATTCGACCCAGTAGCCGGACCGATCGCCACATGGCCTCAAGCGCATCTCCCCAAATGCTAGAGGCAGCCGACTAATAGCGAGGGCCTAGGTGAGTCTGTGGGGAGACTATGCCCTCATTACCAAAGTATCACAGTGGAATTACAAACATACAATAGCGGAAGAAGGTAACCAGCAGACTACACATAGACAATAGAAATTGATAACAAATATAAGGATCTAGTATATAGAATGGTGCAAGTCAATACAATATAGTACACGTATACAAAATACCGAAAAAAACCAAAATATATCCCCTGTAACATTGCAAGCCTCAGCTTGGTCCCGTGCACTCCTACTCCGAGCAACAAGTCAAGTACCTGTACTAGGGCGTTTTACCTTCTCATTACATGAAATCATATAATCTGTTTGGGTCCAAAAACATGACCCAAACAGGGCATGAGACTAAATCTCAATAGGCAACCACCAAAGATCTATGCTAATCTGCTAGTGAATATATAAAGCAGGCAGTGTAATATGAAAAGTAGTAAATAAAGAAAACTAGCAAGAATGACCCAAGCTTGTGCTTTGGCTTGGCATTGCTTCAAGTATCCATTCCATTCATTATTCACTTCATTTATGTTTTCAAACCATTCCTTGAGCCCGTTCCTAGAATACTAAATTCGGAAACCAGGCATCGCTCAGGGAGAAAATCTACCAACACCCTACAAGCCCATTCCGGCAAACCTCCTAGGTACCCAACCTCACTCTAGGTGCAGTATTGTCAGTCATTTGAGCCCATACCCGAGATCCTATAAATAAGATCCGGGTATCGCCCATGATACATCATGCCCTGTTGAGTCTGTCCATGGCATCTCACACTGGATCCATGATTCACTCGGCATTTTAGTAACAAGTCTCGTATGAGTCCATCCATGAAAACTCACATTGGTTCCACGGTTCACCCATGACTTTGTTTCACATTTAAAACAACTCAAAATCATTTAACTCATGTGGGATAGCAATTCAAGAATTAGTATACAAGGGTTAAGGGAAAAACTCCATCCCATACCTGAAACCATTTCAATTAAAATTTCATTATATTGCAATTCCATTCATATTCAATTTTCATTTTTTAACAACCCACAAGGTAAAGAAAAGTCGTGCCTCATAGGCATCCTGGGTCAAAAATCCATAAAAGATCCATTCAAGGTAACGTACCCAAGGGGTGGTTCCTGTCCAAGGTGTACAACCTAACTCAATCACATACCATCCTATTTGGATCACCTAAAACATTCTAGGTAATAACAGGGTTAAATTCTAGGTTCAAGCGACACCCCAAAAGTGGGCGCGTGGTACTCCGACATATATAAACAGCTTTCCAATCAGCGAAAAGCATGAGATTACCTACCTTAGGCTCGTACTAGATAGATCGTCCAATATCAGGCTATGATTCATCTTGGTTTGGAAGAAATATGAAGAACAGATGGAGAACGAGAAAATAGGGCATATGAGCCTTAATCCAATCTGCGTTCATTATAACTAGAAGAATCGAGAAAGATTAAAAAGGATTTGAGGACTTACCGTTGTGGATATAACAAGACGAACGATTTTTGAAATAGAGATCAGATGGAGAAACAAGATCAAATCCCTCCGTATTCTCCTTGAGAGTTCTCCCAGGATCCTCCCCCTGCTGTGCGGTTGAAGAGGAATAGGTTAGGTTTAGGTTTTATAAAAATTTAATTAATTTAATTAAACATTAATTAAATTCCAAAACACAGCAGGTCGTACGGTTTACCCACATGGCCTAACAAACCGTGTGGAGACCGTGCGTACCTTCCTAGAAGGCAAGGGGAAACCACATGGCCACCCCGCACAGTTTCCTCAAACTATGCGCAGGTCATGCTCTAGCCTCTGCCAAGCCCGCACCAAGGTTCACGGTTTACCTAGGCCGTGTGCAGGCCATGCGCAAACCGTGTTCCAGGCCATTTACAGCCTAAAACTTCATTTCAGGTTCCGAACAACCCCCAGAAACCTCTTTAACCCCTTCGGTCATGTTAGGAGTCCACATTAGGCCTCAACAGAATAGTTAAACTGAAAAGAAAAAGGATCGGTACCTCATACAAAAACTCGGGTTCTTACAACATAGGTCAGGGAAACCAGCTAGGACATGTGATTTTAGTTCCCCCCATGATATAGGTCATGGAATCTGAGTTTATTGAACAACTAAGTGAGATAGAACTTTTTTTGGGTAGAAATATAGGAGAGGTACATGAATCATGATAACTTGTGTTCGTGTTTGTATTGGGTTGTTTTGGGAAGGTTAGAATGAATAAATGATTTTAAAATTAATCATGATAAAATTAATTGCTATCTAGGATTATAAAATATTTGTTTCCTATTTCAACTATCGATCCTATTTTTCATCCATGTGTGGCTCAGGCAGTTGAGGTTTAGTAGGCTGATCCAGTTGATCATTGGAGGGTCAAACCGATAGAGGAGGATGATAAGTGGTAGAGGGTGTTGCACACTTTTCAGTGGAAGACTTTGGGGAAGTACTAGGGTAGTTCTTCAGATATGGAGATAGTGAGATAGATGGTGGAGCTCAAGATCACTTTCAAATTGATCTGGGCCCCGATATAGTAATGGATTCCTTTGGAATTCATCCTGATGTGAGGATATGCAAATTAGTGGTGGATGTTGTACCTAGGTGAGCAGAAGGAGAAATATATTCCATGAGTCTATTTATATAAAGAGTTATGGGTAGAGTTTTTTTTCATTGACCATGAAAGAAGCGAAGAGGTAGGTGATTATTTCTATTCAGTAGGGGAGTATGTCAGTACAAGAGTTCAGAATCAAGTTCAAGGACCTTCTACAATTTTCTCTATATCATTTTCTAGATGAGGAGTCTCATGTGAGAAGTCTTGAGAAGGCACTCCATCCTTCTATCCAGTATGCAATTACTCATTTTACATTGCCAACATATCTGGACATTTAGAATAAGGTATAAGTGATTGATAAGATGCACTCATGAGGTGGTTTACCATGAGAAGGTAATTATCAGGGTTCCTCAAGGAGAAGAGTTGGAAGTGGTAGGTATCATCCACTAGGGCCTTTGATGTTTCAACCAATGGGGAGTAAACCTCAGCGGATTCATTTCTAGCCTTATGGGGATAATGGTTTACATGATTTTAATTGGGAATTTGTACCAGTGTGTTTTAGTGTTGGGGTTCATGTCCATCACTAGAACTATCAGCCATTGGTTCCTCAAGTTCAGTTTTATGGAGGTGGAAATGTTTAACGCCAACCTCAGCATCCATTTCTAGTGAGAGCATTCCAGCAGCAGGGGCAGTAGGATTATGATCTAATGATGGGAGATGGAGTTGGTAGAGGTAGTCCTTAGGATTTTTATCATGTTTAGGGACCTTTAGTTAAGCATGGTCATGGAGGTGGTTATCAACAAAGAGGTATAATATATGGGTTTGATTAATTTCATGTAGTGGAGGTAGCAGTGCTAGAGGGGCCAGAGATTGTCAGAGGTATGATCAGCTTGTTTAGTACTATTTTTTGTGACTTTTTTGATTCAGGATCTTCACACTCCTTTGTTTCAACTACACTACCCTATTCTCTAGGACTAAACTTGAAGACCATTTCCATTCCCCTAGTGTTGACTACACTATTTAGAGGTTAGAACAACTTTTTTGATGTGTGTCGGGGGTGTAGACTAATAATGGGTCCACATCAGTCCCATGAGGATCCTTTATTTCTAAGAACTAATCCATATTATGTTATCCTTGACATCAACTAGTTGTATTTTGTGTGTTATTTTAGTGATTACTTCTATAGGAGAGTCATGTTCTGGGATTTGGATGGACAACATATGGTTTTCATTGGAAACATGGGTTTTCAGGTGGGAAATTAGCATATGGAGCCTCTTTTTTCTTTGTTGGATGAGTTGTATGTGGAATCGATAGTGGATGGGGTGGTAGAGGTTACCATGGTTTATTGGGGAGTTTATGGATGTTTTTATCAAGGAGGTTGTAATTCCACACCCTAGATGTGATGTTGAGTTCAGGATAGACTTGCAGACTAGTGATTCTCCGATTTCAATGGATCCTTATTGGATGAAATCTTTTGAGTTGTGGGAGTTAAGGATTAAAATTAATGATATGATGTAGAAGGGTTTTATCTATCCCACTATGTGGTTGTGGGGTACTCTAGTGTTGTTCTCCAAGAAGGAGGATGGTAGTATGAGGTTGTGTATAGACTACCAGAGGTTGAATCAGGTGACTATCAATAATTGTTACCCTCATCTGAGGATAAATGATCTTTTCAAACAGTTGAGAGGGGTGAGTTGGTTTTCTAAGATCAATTTGTGGTCTTGATATCACCATTTGAGGGTGAAGGATAGCGATATCCCAAAGATTGCCTTCAAATGCAAGCATGGGAACTTCAAGTTTGTATTCATGCCATTCAGTGTTACAAACTCACCAGTTGTGTTCATGGGATTATGAATTCCATGTTCATTGAGTTCTTATACTAGTTCATCATTGTATTAATTAATTATATATTAATCTTCTCAAAGTTAGAGGAGGATCATGCTGATCATCTTCAAGATATCTTGCAGGTTCTTTGAGGCTACTAGATCTATGGAAAGTTGTCAAAGTGTATGTTTTTGATATAAGAGGTTCATTTCCTTAGGCATGCTATGTCCCAGCAGGGTGTGGTAGTAGAACCATTGAAGGTTGAAGCAATTTTTTCTTGGGAAGTACCCAAGAACATGGAAAATTTTATAGATTCCTTAGTCTCACAGGCTATTATCGGAGGTTTGTAACTGATTTCTCTTGAGTTGCAACCCCATTGAAATCATTAACCAGGAAATACCACAATTTTTTATAGATTTCTCAATTCTAGGAAGTGTTCATTTACTTTAAGTGGAAGTTGTTTAGTGATCCAGTTCTTTCGTTACCTAAGGAGTGGTGACATTTGAGGTGTTTTGTGATGCTTCCCATATAGGTTTGGGATGCGTATTGATTAAATAGAGGGAAGTGATCTCTTATGGGTCTAGGTAGTTGCATCCCCATGAGAGTAACTATGACACCCATGATTTGGAGCAATCAAAAGTTGTGTTTTCACTGAAGTTATGGAGACATTACCTCTTTGAGGGGTTCATTTTAGTCTTTATATATCACAAGAGTTTTAGGTATATTTTTTCTTAATGTGATATAAACTTGTGGTAGTGGAGGTAAGTGGATTTTCTTTAGGATTATGATTGTCGAGATCTCCTAAATTCTAGGAAAGGGAAATTTTGTGACTGAATCTTTGATAAGGAAGTCTTTAAGAGATGTTTTTCAAGAGTTTGAGGATTCCTAGAGAGCGATGGAGGAGTTGATAGCCTTTATATTACATTAAAGGATAGTTGATGATAAAGGATTTTTGTTTTAGATAATTGTGTGATATTCTCTGACGTGGCAGGTGGAGGATTCTCACTAGGGAGACTCATAGGTAGAGGTGATGCATGATTGTGTTGGACATGGTGATGCTTCGTAGGGATGGTTGGAGAATTATTAGAAATGGATATTGTTTTGTGGGAGGTTGTTTGTTTTGTTAGTGATTCATTGGGGAGTCCTTTTTGAGTTTAATAGATTACATTTAGCGGTAAACCCAAGAGTTTCCAAGATGTACTATGGCTTAAGGATGAAATTTTTGTGGCATAGGATGAAACAGGCAGTGGAAGAGTTTGAGGAAATGTGATTGGTTTTCTAGTAGGTAAAGGTTGAGCATCATGTTCCTGGTGGTTTGTTGCAGCCTTTTGATGTTATTGAGTGGAAATGAGATGAAATATCAATGTATTTCTTCATAGGTTTACCCATATCTCATGGATTTTGTGATGCTATCTGGGTGATCATGGATCAATTGATGAAATCAACCCACTTCTTAGCGTTCAAGGAGTCATAAGTAGTAGATACTTTGGATAATAGGTATGTGGATTAGGTGGTGCAGTTGCATAAAGTTATTAGGTTCATTTTATCATATAATGATGCTTGTTTTACCTAAGGAGTATAGAGGGGATTAAAGCATGATTTTGGAACTCATTTACGCCTCAACACTGCTTTCCACCCTTATATGGATGGAAAGACATGACAAACCATCTAGATGCTTGAGGATATGTTACAGGAATGCATCTTGGACTTTGGTGGATCTTGGGTATGAAAATTTCCCTTCATCGAGTTTTCTTATAATAATATCTATCACTATTCCATTGACATGGATCCATATGAGGATTTTTATGGGAGGCCCCATTGTTATTCGTTGTGCTGGAAGAAGGTTGGGGAGGTATCAATTTTTGGTCTTGATGTGGTGTAGAGCACGATAGAGAAGGTTTAGCTTGTTTTTTAGAGGATGAAAGCAGTACAAGACCAGAATAAGTATTATTTATATGATATAAGGAGGCCCTTTGAGTTCAAGGTTGGGGAACACATGTTATTGAAGGTTTCCCCTCAACATGGACATCAAAGGTCTGATAGAGGGAGTAAGATTTATCCCAGGTTTTTTGGATCATTTTAGGTGTTGGGGTGAGTTGGTGAGCTAGAATATTGGTTTTAATTTCCACCATAGCTGGAGAGGATCCACAACTTGTTTTATGGAGGCATGGTGGCCTTGAGTAGAGTACTTGGGAGTGAGAGACGTAGATGTGTTCCTAGAACCCAAAGTTGTTTTGAGTCTCTCTTTATCTATTTTTCTTTATTATGTGATGTTTGGATCATTATATTTTATTATATGTGTTGTTTTCCCTTGATGTTATGTGTGTTGTGTGATGTGTGATAAAGTCCTAACATATGAAAAGGGGAGGACCAGATTCCTAATCAAGACTCATTAACTGTGATGTGATTAAACCCATTCAAGAGAGTTAGTGACACCCAGAGTGGATAATATCTTAGCATGGGAGATGGAATTCCCTAATTCATGTGTTCAGAGAGGTGTGGTTAGTTGGTTATGATGGTTGTTGGTTTGGGATACATAGAGGTTGAGATGGTGGTGTGGTAATGCAATTGTGTGAGAGGAGGCGGATTGTGGCTATGCATTAATGAGGTTGTGTGAGATTTTTAGAGGCCATTTGGGTTTGGTGTGTTTGGTTGGTGGTAGTGTTTGAGGTATGATGATATCATTGAGAGGTATCTCACAGGGTGGTACTTCAGACCCCTTTCCACATGGGCTTGGTTTTGGATTATTGAGGGTGAGAATCGTTTGAGAGGTATCTAATGTAACGATATGTTCCCTCCTGGTCCATTACTTTTCTTGTTTTTATCATTGGGGGTGTTTGAGGGAGGTTCCATGAGTTTTTTGCGGAGTATAGTGGTGTAATAGAGTTTCTACAGGAAATACACATCATGTAAATGTATTATACAACATAAAATAGCGGTTCACAACTTTTGTATCAGGGTGGTTCATGGATTCTACGTGGCTAAGGGATAGCTTGTGAACATGGTACACATCATGTAAGTGGGATTCACAACATGTAATAAATTCAGGTGTTAAATCCTTTGAGATAATGATATTTTCGGTGAAAGCTGGAATTTTTGGGAACCCGTGAATTAAAATCCATGTAGATGTATCACACGATGTGTAAATGGTGGGATCTAGGTTTTAAATCTATTTTCTAGCCAAATTTCCTTTCATTAGTCCTCTCCCTTCTCTCTCATTTTGGACAAACCCTAGGTTCCATGAGGATTTCTTCAAACCCTCTTCCTCTAGATTCGATCCATTGGTTATGATTGATCCCCATTAGAAATCCGTGGTAGGTTCTCCTCCCTTTCTTGATTGGTTTTCTTTCATTTTTCTTTTAGGGATTTTATTTAATGATGATGTTTTGGTTTGGGGTGTGTGTTGGGATTCATTTTGATAATATTTGGGTGTGGTGTAGGTCGATCCATGGTATCTCATGGTGTGGTTGTGTTTTGAGGGAATTTATTCTTCTCCCTATCGTGCACAATAAGTTGGAATTCTTCTTTGAGGTGAAAAATCCATCATTTCTCTTTATTGTGTATCATGCGACATGGGTTTTATTTTGTTTACCTATGGGTTATAGTTGTGATGGCTTAATCAAAGATAAATAATTTGGTTAATTTGAAATTAAAAGAGAAAAGTGTTTGATTATCAAGTTTTTATATTTTTGATATTATTGTAACGTTGTGATTTTACAGGCTTGATGCCCCATTGAAAATTATGAAATTTGGAGGAATTGATTGCACTGGATAATTTTTATATGAATTATCCTTTTGTTGTAATTGTTTTGATATCACCATAAATTGGAAATTGATTAACCACTTATATTTGGTTAACAAAATGGTTTCCCCAATATTATGGCTTGTGTGATAACACCCCTAAAATAAAGTGGAATGTGATAAAATCCCCTTTGTAAATATGTAAAATGGATTTTAATGTGTTGTGTTGTTTATATGTTCTTTTTGTGTGGTAGGGTGATGGTTGTTTGGCCAATGCTTTTGGGGTAGTTGGGTGATGGTTGTTTGGCCGTGCTTTTGGGGTGGCATGTTGGTTGTGCTTTTGGGGAAGCGAGGTAGTGGTTGTTTGGCTGTGATTTTTGGGTGGCGAGGTGATGATATAATGGGGATAAAACGTTTCTTGTGATATGTGGTTGTGTTTTTCTAGATTCCCAAATAGTAATGGAATAAAAAATTATTTAATAATGGTTGAAATGGATAGGGTTTGGTTTGGTTAATGGGATGGAAATGAATGATAAATGATTAAATGGGGGGGGGGTTGTGTAGTTAAATGTGGTTGATGATAAATAATGAAATGAATGGTTTGGATAATGAAAATTGGTTAGAAATATGAAATGGGGATTGTGGATTGTTTTGTGGTGTTATGTATTTAGAGGTGGAAGTAAAAGTGATGATGTTGTGAGTTGATTAATGTTTGGTTGTGAACCCATAGGCTAGGGTTGTGTGTGGCTATATTTATATAATTTTATATTTCCTTGTGATTTCTATAAGCACCCCACCCACATCGATCACTATGTACCGATACCCGTATAGTCACATGAGGGGTTTTTTTCCCTGATATTCAGTGAAAATGATGGATGGATGGGTACCCACTCTTCCTAGATCTCTCTTCTAGGTGAGGTAGGTATTACACATGATCTGATGGATGGAGGTTTATTAGTGAATTATATGGTGGTTGTGATATCCCAGGTGTTTTTGGGTGAGATAAGATATGACCGTGCTTGTGGGGTGGTGGACTAGGTTTTTTCAGACAAGATGTGATATGCCCATATTTGTGGGGATACTATGGCGGGGGTTTTATATGGTAGGAGGATGAAATAAATTTGATTTCCTTCATGTTCATGATACCATAATACTCTAGTTATGCAGTGGTTTTGTTGTGGCCCATGTGTTTTCGGGTGAGATGTGATATGAATGTGTTTATGAGGTGGTGTGGTATATAGAAGATATGGGAGAACCAAAACATATGACATTAGGGTGTGATAGGGATATACTAGTGGGAAAGTGGTGAGAGTTACCCTTATCCATGTGATTCTTGTTATATTTTATTATTTGTCTTGCATTATTTGTTGAGCATGCCTTGGCGAGGAAGGGATGAATAGTTAACCTGTTTAGGTGTCATTGGTTCTTCTGTTTCATCACGGATGCATTAGTATTATTATTTCACATGTTCACATTAGACTTTGATTTTTCTACTGAGTATATTTTTATGCTCACCCAATGTATATAAATTATTCTCAGGTTTCCAGTAGGATTACATGGATTGTGCTGGACATTACTAGCTCAGAACTTTGGATAGATGTTGTGTCACAACTTTAGAATTGTTTTTGGGTATTTACTTTAGAGACTTTTATTTGTATTATTTTTATTTATACATGTATTGTGGGATGGTTTTGGTTTCTTTTTATGTTATGTAATGGTGTTTTTGTGGATGATTCATCTTATCTCCTGATCATATATTATTATAGTGGGTAATGCCTCCCATTTCATGAGATTTTTTATACCCTTAGTGCTAGTCGCCAACCCAAGTCCTACTAGAGGTGGGACTTGGGGGTCATTGTCTCTCTCCCCTCATTGAGGTATCTTTAGAGGGAGGGGGTTGTGACAGGTATATCACGAGTAAGTTCTTGATCACCCGCTTTCGTAATGAGACCCGAGTTTCTAGGGTTTTTTGGGATGAGTTTTTCTTATGATTAAGCTTAGTTATCAGTTGTCTTGAGAATTTTGGTCTTTAATTGTTTTTATGATTTATGAGCTATAATGGAAATAAGGATTAACTTTGGGGAATGCGGTACCTGAACAGGGCTTGGAAAATCTTGTGCAGAGTGTGTGACCCATGTAACTTCCATTGTACTTTGTATTGTTAGCATACGGTTGGAAAAACCATGTGGTTAATCCTTTCAATGTCAAGAGTTTATGTGATCTTGAAATTTTCATTCTTTTTTGAATTAGAACTATTTACATCTTATTTAAGTTTTACTTATGTTATTTTAAGAGTGTTTATATTGTTGGATTTAAATTGAAATATAAATTTTAAATATAAATTTATGAAAAATGTTTTTAAAAATGCATCAGTTTTTATAAAAAAACTGAGAATACTTTAAAAATGATATTTGATTATGGAAATGTGTCTAAAATGTTTTGAATTTAAAATTATTACTATTTTTTGAAATTTTACTTAATAAAATTTTAAAAGGGATATTGTTAATTATTTTCAAGGTTTTCAAGTGATGCTGAGAAAGTTTAATTAGAATATTTTTGAAGGTTTTAAGTTAGAAGTACTTTTAAAATGGATGGTTTTGAACTATTTGAATATTTGTAGTGTTTTACCAAAAGTTTCAAACATATTTACATGGTTTCTTAAATAATTTAAGTCCTTTTAAAAAAACGTGTTTTGCTAAATATATTGGGTAAAAACATAGATTTAAAGAATGAATGTATTTTTGAATTGAATTTTTATAGAACCCTCTTGGGTCAAAGAGGTGAAATTCATTTTCTTATTCAAAAGAAATAAATATTGTTATTATAGTATTTTGTGTGAATTTAAAAGATTTTGGATTTTAGGATTATTTAAATAGTGTTTTGAGATCACTTATTGAATTATTTTTTTTCTTATGAGTTTTAAGTTTTGGGATTTATTTAGATGGTGTTTTTATTTCCTATTTTTTTATTTTAAGGATTTTTAGAGGGCTCAAGAGAGGTTACAACACTGTAAATGGTAGAATATAATATTTCACACTATGAAATATTGTTTTACACCATGAAACATTTTTACGTAACTCTATCTGGTATCATTTTGAATCCTTTTCTTCTCTAGGTGGAATCTATTAATTCCATGAAAGGTGATTTCAAAACATTATTTTTCCAGATGAGTGACCATTCACACCATGAATAATGATTCACATTATGAATGCATTCAAACTAGTTTTAATTTATGAGTTTTTACAACTTTTCCCCAAATCAAGGTTAACCATTTTTAAAGGTCCTTATTTCTCTCATTTGATTCCTATGACTCCTAATAACATTTATTTGATTTATTTCCTCCAATTGATCTTGTGATTCCGGGAGAAATTCTATGATAAAATTTTTAAATTGATTAATATTATTGATATATTCTATATTAGTGATGTAAGGATCCAGTTTATATATCTTATCATATAATTTTTCTTGTGTTTTGAGTTGTTAACCTTTATTCAAATAGGTTTAAAGAGTTTTAATTTGTGGGGTTACATGAATCAGTTTATAAAAAGAGATAAAGTACTTGGGATATTTAAACCTTTGAGGCATTTTATTCTTTACTTGTTATCTTGAATATCTCATGTGATATGTTGGTTATATTGTGAATGCTCTCTCTTTTTTGATTTATTGATATTATCTTCACTTGGTGTGATTTGAGCCTTGTGTTGGGCCATTTATTTTGAATAATTATGCACATGAAAGATTAGGTAAGTATTGGGACCACTGCGAGCTAGTGTTAGTTATGATATGATGTTTTGGCAAATTCAACAGGATCTAGTGTTCCAGAAGCATGGTACAAGGTTACCCTCACTTGAACAAAGGCTACAATATGTAGTTATTTTTGGTGAATGGTTCAATTTGAGTAATTTCTAATTTTTATTCATTTTTATCTTGTTTGATATATTTTGATTGATTTGTTTAAAGTGATAATATTCTTGAGCCTCTTATTATAGTGAAATTTCTGAGGATCATCTAGTGTGGCCCTTGAGGATTCATTGGGGCGTTGAGGGTTGTGTTCTGATGAAGTGATTAAGGAACCATGATATGAATATGAAGGATGAGCAGTTAGTGAAACCTCTTTGGAGTCATTTATATAACTATTGATTTTTCTCCTTTGAGAGTTCAATGGAAGAGGCTAGTGGTTTGTGAAAGACCAGTGTCTTAGTGTAATTCTCATGGTGAGGAAACCATCATTAATTAGTCTCTCACATCAAATATTTGTCTCCTCTCTTTCCCAAGGATCAGTAAGTGTGTCTTGGTGGACCCTGAATTAAATCATAATTTCCTTTAACCTTGTTCATTCATTCTTATTTTTAAATAAAGGATTCTCATGACTGAGTGAGAATTTATTATTTTCACTATAGTTCAGGGTGTATCCTAGTGGTTTCACCTTTTTGGGTGTCTAGGTGGTCTCTTGTTTAAGCCTCCCTAATGGCATGTTTTGGTTTCAAAAAGAAAAATGATTTGGGTTTTGGAAATTGATGAATAAGTTTTATACTAGGAATTGGATTTAAAAATAAATCTTGAAATTTTAGAAAAATAAAAAGTTTGAATCTAATATTTAACGGTTTGTGTTGATAAGTTCATTTTTTATCTAAAATTGATAGAAGTGTTTTTATAAAGTGATTTAAAAGGAGTTAAGGGAATTGGATTTAGGAATTGTTTCAAATGATGAATTTATGAAAATGTAAAAAAAATTTAAGTCTAATTTTAAATTAATAAGGGGACTTACTAAGATAAATTTAAAATAGAATGGGTATATTAATTTTCAAAATAGCATTGAAGAGGGAATTTTAGTTATGGAAGATAATTTTAAAATTCAAATTTTGAAACTTCGAAATAGATATAATATAATTTCGAAATTCAAAGTGTAAAGTTGATTTTAATCAATAAAATTGAGGATTTTAAAACATCATGGTTTTGGGAGGATTTTGGTAAAGAGAAATTGATTTTTTTTAATGTTTTTCAAATTTATTCTTTGATTGGTGGTCTTGCTTGAGAGTTCCTTGTTGGTTTTTAGTTGTATTATGATAAGTGGATTTTTTTTCTAGATTTAATGGTTAAGGATTCATTGTGTGTTTGGAATTTATTGAGTTTTATATTGGTTTTTGGGTTTGTAATTGTGGTTTTAGTTTTCTTTTCCCTTTATTTGTGAGTTTCATCTTCAACTTGATCAAAAATTGTCATTGAGACTTTTTGGGAACATAAAGTGCTATGGTGGGTAGAATTGTCACATCCCAACCTCACTTTCCATTTTATTTATTTATTTTTGAGTTAATTTTGTGTTTTGGATATTTAAGTTGTTTATAGGGTGGTTTGGAAGGATCTAGGAAGCTAAAAAACAAAAACTTGTTGTTTCTCACCCTATGCAAATTTATGGGGAAATTAATTCATGGTCTGAAAGTGAGTTTTATAGCCTTAATGGTCCCAAACAGACTCCCAATTTTTTCCCCTAAAATTACAAAATCACCCTTTAAAATTAAGACCCTTTGGGGGTCTTGTTTTCCCCCATTTCAAGCTTCTCAATCCTATTAACACCAAATTCATATTATTTATCCTCTATGTTGATTTCTATGGGATTTTTCAAGTTTAAGATCCATTTTTCAAGGTAAATCTATAAAAACCGATTCTTCTCTTCCTTTTCTTCCTCCTATTTCTCGTTCTTTCCCTATCATGGTCTCAAAGACCTAGGGTTTTATTTAACTTTATTTTTAATCTGGGATTTATTTGTTTTAGGGTTTTTAGTGATTCCTCTTGGATTCCTTGGGCTTCTTGGGTTGTGTTATAGTGTATTAATATTATGATCATTAAAATCGATGAGATTTGAGGTTGTCATGCCATGAATCTCTATTTAAAATTAAATATATGATCATTTATGATTTGGTGATATATTTTAGATATTCTTCAATGTTTCCACTTATATTTTGGTAGATATATTAAAGGATGTTGTTTTTATTGAATTTTTAATAAATAAGAAAAATGGAGTTTTCATGAGAATTGATCTTTAAATCTATTTTAATATTTCAAGACTTATTTTGGAAATTGAAATGCCTAGTTGTCTCTTTGATGATCACATATTTGAGTTATTTTAAAAGAGTCAATTCCAAGAAGATTTTTTGTAAGGCCTAATTTTCACTTTTGTGGTTTCTTACAAAGAAAAGGATTTTCCAGATGAATCTTACTTGCATGATTGTTTTCTAAATAGTTTTTAAATTGTTTAATGGTTTTGTTTTGAATTTTTGAAATTAGTTTTGAAATATGAAAATGAATCAATGTAGAAAATTATTTTCAAGAATTTTTATTCCTAGTTTTGGGGGTATTTGTATTTATTTGATAAATCTAGATTTTGATTGATAGTAATCCCCTTAAAAATGATTTTAATTGTGAAAATGGTTTCTTCTAGAGAGAAGTACAACACATTGGATTCTAGGTATTAGGTGGGTAGTCTTAGATAAACATCACTGGGTATGGTTATCCTCACTATCATTGTATAGACATGATAAATCTAACTAAACATTGATAAGGTAGGGAGGCACATGATGATGATATCTAGTGAGTGAGAACCATTTTTTTTATTTTCCTTGGTCACTTGAGGTGTGAGAGGATCCTATCTAGTCATGAGCTAATTTACCTTAAGACTCCTTAACATGGTACTAAATTATTTTAAATGGGTTCCTTTTAAATATATGAAATTGGTTCATGTTTTTTAAATTGATTGTATATATATGTGTGTGCTTTTCATATTTTTATGGAATAGTTGATTTCCATGTTTTGTTTTAACATGTGAACAATTTTATCTCATGAATTTAATTTAAAACTATTGAAAAGTGTTCATACATGATGTTTTATATAAAATTATGTGAATTTTTGTTTCCCTTTAGAACCTTGGATCTTAGAACATTTATCCTTACTATATGTGATAATGTATTTAGGTTTCTTTCAAGGTTTTCCTTAAAAGTATTTTAATTACAATTTATGAATGATTTTGTTAAATGAAATAAATTGCAGTTTTATTTGGAAAGAAACTCGGTTTTGTGGAAGTGGAGTGTTTTTCAAAGGAAAAATATTTGATACTTTTTTCAAATGAGGAAAATCTAGGAACCGATTTTATACCTCTATTTTCAAACTTTCATGTTATATATTTACTTTTAAAGTGTTATGTATTGGGTTAGAAGGTGTAGACCTACTGGGTTTTTTAAATTAGAGCTATATATTATAGGTTATAAAACCAATCATATGTAGAGGATGTTCATGTATCTCTTGGTTCTAGTTTAGTGGAGGTTCAAGTGGAGTTTCCTCACTTTCACATGGAGACTTGTTTTAGTGGTGTTGTTTTATTTATTTATTTTCTATGTTGTCATTTGTATAGGCCATCAACCTTGTATTATTAAATCTTATATCATGTTATTTTATTTATTATATTATAGCTATTTGTTTATTTCCATTTTATGGTTCTATATATTCTACTTATTTATTTTTATTTTTAGGATAAATCATTCCCAATAAATTATTGTTGATTCTCAAATGCTTTTCACTAGCCCGTGGGGATCAATAATGCCATTCAATCCATTTCATAGGCCAAATCAAGTACCCAGTTTAGGGGCGAACAGGGGTGGTTCATGAAAATCCATCATGAGTGGTACAAATTATCATTGTATCGAATTATATATAGGATACTATCATAAAATTTGAAGTCTAAATAATTCCTATAAAATAGTTATGTCCAAAATACTACAGTGAACCTTAAGGGGTTAAAAATGGATTTTTATTAAAATTTTAAATTCATGATCCAATCCCATATTTTATAGATGTAAACATATTTAACATAATATAGGAAAAATATATAATTTATTATCAAAAAAATATTATATAAAAATGTGTTTTATCAACTCCCAACACTTACCCTTTTGCACTTCAGGGAAAAGTCACATGTCATGCATTCTTGAAGATTTATGATAAGATATTCATTTAGAAATTTCTTAATATATGATAACAATACGAGAAAATAAATAATAAAAAAGAAGTCAATATCAATAAATTTTAAAGTCATTTCCTCATAAATTGTATCAAAAAAATATCCAATGATATTAAGGACACCAATTCTTCTAAAACAAGTAATGGGTTTACTATACCTCTAATTCTCCATGTGTGTATGTTAAAACAATTTAAATATTGTATTTTCATCCTTTATTTAGAATATTCTGGTTAAGTGAAACTTTTATTCTTACCTGGTTCTTTTCCACCAAACCTGTTCTATTCCATTGTAAACAAATTTCAAAACCCACTCACTTAAGCATTACCAAAAGTCAAACCTCAATCTCTTGAACTAGATATTTCTATATGTTGTATATTTCATCACTACAATATTTATTATTATTATATATATTTTTTTTATTTTTTTCGGGTGTATAACTATTGAATATTAGGTGCACACATAAGTGAATTTGGTATAGTGATGAAATTTATCATAAGATAAACGTATGCATGGAAAGGAAATTATTTTAAGTTGAAAAAATTACTTTACCTGATTATAATTTCAATTGAATAGGAAAATTTTCCCAATTCTTGGTCATTTGTGATGTTTTATAGAGAAATAAAATGATATAATTCACCATAAACCAATATAACAAAGAATGGTGTCAAAATTTAAATGGTTTTATAATGATACAACCGATCATATCATTGAAAACTTACATTTTTAGAAAAATCAACTATTAATGAAGAAATCCCACTCATGATTAACATGATACCAATTATATTGATAAAATAAAACATGAATTTTCTATAAGTTCCATGTATAAATGATCATGTGAAATGATTAAATTTTTTTCTTCATGTTTTTTCTTGTTATTTTATTTTATTTTATTTTAAAAAAACTCAAAAAAAAACCTAAAGAATCTACCCAAAATTTTGTCCCCTCCCCCACACTTAAAATGAAACATTATCCTCAATTTGAACCTATGTAATGATATATACTCATGAAATTTAGTAATTTAAATTGGAAAAATAATATAAAAATTAAAGGGTTATGGGAAACCTAATGTTATTAAGTGATAATGAGGTTATGCAGTGAGATGGGATCAAATACATGTGTAGGATGTCCCTCAAAGCATTAATTCAACTATTGTACATTAACTGTAAAGTTTTTTACTATGTCCTCTTGTATGATATAAACTACATGAGAAGTAAAAACATTAAATGAAACTTAAGGACCAACAGGCCCATGGGGAGTTGTATTTTCCAATGGGTCAAATCAAAAATACCAATTTATAAATCACAAAATATGCAACTAATTAGTTTAAATGAGTAAAGTAGAAGGTTGAGGTCAAACCCAAAGATATTATATATTAGATTATTTAAGTTTTTAAAAGATTTTATTTTAATTAAAAATTAATAAATAGGTGAATAAAATATTGGTTTGATTGATTTTACGAAATCAGAATGAAATCAAAGCAGATTGATTGATTGGTTTTAAAATAGATTTGAAAACATGATAGGGTTTTTTAATTTTAGGGTTCAAGTGCAATTGTATTTTAGAAAATAAGATGATAAATCCATGGTTAGTGTTAGATTCAAGATGATAGAGATCCAATGGTCATGGTATCTCCTCATTGATGTAACAATACCCTATTTCCCTTGGTCTGGAAATTTAGGGTTTTCCCAAATCAAGATTGTTTTGATACCATATTTAAACTTGATTCTCCTAAATTTGAAAATGTTCATGCCTCATTTAGGGTTTTTAGTTTTACAATTTTAAGGTTACTTTCATATTTAAATACCATTGGTCATGATAAAAGTAAACGAAATTGATTGTAAATTGATTAAAGAAATCTTGGAAAATCAAACCTATGAATAAAGGAAAATAAATAAATCCAATAACACCTTCCCCATTCTATTAAATAACCCTATCACAAGGCGGGTTTACCCCCTCATTCTAGTGATGTGAGGATAATAGGGAAGGAGAGAAGAAAAAAAATTCATAATGAAAAAAAAGATGAAATTGGGGAGGACCTTGCACAATACAACTTCTCACTCCGAGATTTGGTCTATGGGATCCCTCAATAGTAGCAATATGAAACTCAATTTATAGGCACTAGTTGGGATTGGATATTAATTAATGATATAAAGGATTGGTCAAAAAGTGGTCATGGGTAGGTCCTGAGTGTTAAAACATGTCAAAAACTAAAGATACATCAAATTTGGACTTTTTAATCTCATGATGACTTTTTAAAAATCATATAGTGATTAAACAACATGTAAATATTACACCATGTATACCAAAATCATGACATGTAGGCTTCTGGGTCATCATCACTTTTTTCATGTCATGACATACATGTGTCATGATGTGACACATGCCAATCTCAATTTTGGATTCTTTTCTCTACTTCACGATGTGTCTCTATTTCATGAATTTCACCAGTTCATGATGTGTAATGATTAAAAAATGTTTAATGTTAGTTTTTTTGCTTTATAAATATCATTTTTCCTTAGTTTTTTAGTTATGTTACTTGGAATTTTTTCATGTTCTTCCTAAAAAATCTAGTATCATGCCGTGAGTGAAGCAAATTGGCACAAAGTGTATTTTTTCTACTTTTTCAATTATCTATTATATCCTACCATAAAACACAAAACAAGTTAAAATGTTCAAAAATTGGAAAGAATAATCATTTAAATACAGAAATCAATATTTTAAAACACCATAAAATATATGCATGAAATACAGATATCAAGGACCTAACCATCTAGAATACAACTTACTAGGCATAAAATTATATCATGAAATACAGTGAAGGACTTTTTCTACCTTATAAAGATACTTTTTCTAGATCATCATATAATGGGATGATTTTTCTCACTCTTTTTAGATCCTTGAGTTCTCATATGATTATAATAAGATCTCTTGAATCTCTTGAAGTTGCATCTTCTTTTAATCTATTTCTAGGAAAAAAACCTTTTTTTCATTTATTTATAGCCCAAAATTCATGATGATAAACCTCACAGAGAGATTTCAGGCCTTATAAAAGACAATCTGATATGGGTACATACCTATTGGAGTCTTACATACTATGTAAATAATCTAAGTTCTTACTCTAATCTTTTATATTTGGATGCATAGTTTTCTATAATATCTTATTCAAATATCAATTTTAACTTTTTCTCAGAAATTTGTTTGGGTGTGGTAAGGATTAAATTCTTTGTGTGTCACCCATACTTACAAAGTATAGAATATAAATTTTGATTTTAAAAGTGTGACTCTTAGATACTAGTGATATCCCTTGGTATTCCAAACCTACAAAAAATCTGTGCTCTGACAAAATCCACTACAACGTGAGAATTATCATTCCTAGTAGCCTTGGTCTCTACCAATTTACTAACATAATAAGTAGAAACACATATATATAAGATACCAAATTAGATAGGAAACATACTGAAAAAATCAATTCCCTACACATCAAAAATATCATTCAATAATATGTCTTGTTAGGGCATATCATGTATCTTAGAAATATTACCAGTGTACAAGGAATGAGAATATGAATTATAAAAAATATGGGAATCATGGAAAACACTAGGTGAATATAAACCCAATTATAAGGCCCAATTAGATATCCATTAGGGGCCAAAGTTTATTCTAAAATAAAGTGTATACAAAATACAGTTTAAAAACAAACTCATGATCAAGGATGAATCTACAAATGAATTGGTCACTACACATGTGCCAAAGGTATGGGTCATCACACACATAATACCTAGAATAACCTTTAATTTTTTTTACTCTGTGTTTCTTTATATTTCTAGGAATTTCATAGGAAACAAATTAATTTACTAAATCGGCATACCAAGGGTGTTTACTTAAGAGGGCATTGAGATGATCATTAGAAAAAGTGTCCCAAAGTGATACATGATCTAAGGTATCATTATCTAACATGTGAGTGTTAATACTCATGTGGATAGAAACCAAGTTCTCCTACCCTTTATTTTCATTTATCACAATGTAAAAATTCTGAAGTAATAACATCCAATGAATAAGTCTTTCCTTTGCAACTAGTTTCTTTAAGAGGTATCTCAAAGATGCACGTGGAAGGACCCCAAATATCACTATTTTTTCCTTAAATATATATTATGTTAATATATTATTCTACATGAAACACCAAACTAAAAAAACCATTACATGTTAAAATAATTTTTTTATAGTTATAATATAACTGTTAAATTAATGGGTATAAAGGGAAGTGACCATATTATAAAATCTACGAACAAAATAAATGGCATCAGGTAGTGAAATTATCCCTTATGAATATAATTTATCTAAGATTAGAAAATAGCTAAATTAAATTTAGTTTTACTTAGACCAAGATAAAGTTTAACTCCAATAATTATGGTATGAGTGAAATCTTATACAAAAGAAATTCAAGCTCATGAAAATTACCATGATATCCATACAAGTAGAAGAACCACTAGTGAAGACCACAAGAGCATAACTTATGATTAGATCTTACATGGAGATATTTATGGGATTTATAAATATAAATTAGGATGATATAATTAGTTAATTATTAATTTAATGAGATATTTATTACATGTATTTTATATATTTTCCATTTTAACTTTTAAAGAAAAAGAAAGTTTATTTTTCTAAAAAATAGTTTTTTTCTTTATATTTTGTATTTAAAAGATAAATTTATTAATTTTAGAATTTATATTTTATTAAATTAAATTCATTTTAAAATTATTCATTTCAAAATTATATTATTTTTTTGTTATTTTTTAGAAATAGTTGATTTTAAGTGAATAGTGAAAAAAATACAATTTTTACCAAAACTATAAATTTTATGAAATTTTCATCACATAATAAAGACCTATAAATTTATAAAACCTTATAATTGATCATATATGTATTTAATGAGTAAAAATATACATTATAAATAATATTATGAATGTATAAAACCTATTTTTAACATTTTATGAACTTAAGTAATATTTTCCAATAAAAGAAACTGTTTTTAGTTTTCTTTTAATTAAATATAATTTTTGTAAAATTTGGTTTTGTATTGAATTTAAATATATATAAAATTTATTTTTTCTATTATAAAATAATGTGTGTCATGAAAATTTAAAACTTTTATAATTTTATCCTACACATAAAAGTTAAGCTTAAAATACACTTTCTAAAAATGGTTTTTACACATTAAGTACACTAATATGAAAATAAAATTTTTATCACATTTAGAAATTTTATTTGGTAAAATGGATTCTATATTTGGAACTAGTGAATCCAAATTATATAAAAAATTCCCATTTTATTTTTTGGCATAAAAATATGATTACTATGATTTAAGTTAATTATAATGATAATGGTGAAATTGCTTTTTTCAGAGATATTTTTATTAATATGGTCTAATTTTTATACAATGAATTAAATTAATTTAGTTTAAATAATTAATTTAATATTATAAATAATTATATTAACATTTATTCAATTATTAACCAATACTAAATAATATTAATAACACTTAACGATAAAATGACATTTTTCTATGAAACAATTTTTCTATATATTAAATGTTTTAATTTAAAAGTTATTTGTATCTTTTTTAGAAATTTAATTGGATTAAATAGAGGTTAAATTTAGTTTTATCACACCAAAAAATTTTAATATGGGTTTTTTATATTTTTATTAAAACATATATTACTTATTTAAAAACTAGATACCTAGGTAAAAACAAAAATGGTAAAATGTAAAAATCTAATGGAAAATGGCATGAAACATGTTCAAAAAATATTTTAAAATGATATTTAATGGATTTATAGAACTTATACAACCAAAAAATAAATTATTTATCACTTTTGGAGCCTTTAACCCCTAAATAGTGTCATTCCATTATTGAAAAATAACGAGAGTTCACAAAAGTTCCATTTTCTTCACTTATAAAAGGTTAAAAATTCCATCCCATCCTGACACAAAAATAAATTATAATTTCATTCTTAAATTATTAAAATTTATCCTCTTAGAATCAAATATCATTTTATAAGCCTATAGTCTCAATTAGAGAGCTTGTGGCCTCCTCTTCCAAGGAGATTTTTAAGAGAAATCTCAAGTTCTCAACATAAGTATTTCTTACTCCTTGGTCTTTTCTCCTTAATAACTCTCTTATAAACTACTTATAGACACCCTAATATAATGAAACCATTATTATTAATATAACTTAATGTTATTATATTAATGGATAAACTATTATTCAATCATTTACATCCACCAAGGAAAGCAAAACAATATCGATCATGTGTATGTGATGAATTCCGCCACAATGAAATGTTGTGGTTTGTTTTTCATCACTGAATTTCATGGTTGGAAATAAGGATGTATTTTATGGATTAATATATTAATATTTCACAATTATAATTTTAAAATGATAATTTATCATATATCTTATCACAATTCAACCCACCGAGGCCCACCTGGATGATAGTAAGTTGAGAATGATACCCCAAGCATATCTCCAATAGGCTAGGGGTTGGAGACTAGCACCGAGTAGGCATATCACACACATGGGATTCCTTAGTATAAAGTACCTGTACACACATACACTTCTCTATACACCAATATAAATGAAAAAGGTAATTAACTCGTACTATAAATGCATTCATAACATCTATCCCACATTAGATCACAATAATAAGTACAAAAAAAGTGGAAAGTGCCAAACAAAATCCCACCAAAACATCAAAAGAACCCAACTTGTTGACAACATAGGGGTAGATACCTAAAAGAAACCCCTAGATCCATATGAAGTTTTTATAGAATAACTAAGCTCCAACTAAGCTTCATCTTCTCTTGGTCCTCCTAGGACTCCAATGAAAGGTCTGTCTTCTATATGAGACACAACATGTGTAGGCAGAGACCATTCATGGGTGAGTATATACATACCCAATAGGAAATCCAGAAATTACTAAACATAAATAATTAATAGATTAGTTATCTCATCATCATAAAAATATTTCAATCTAAATATGAGACATAATAATAATAAAAATAACCTAGATATAATCAATATTGACACTAAGTCTCATGGTAAGATAAAAACCATACAACCAGCCATATGATTCTGCTCGAGGCTTCTTGGTAATTATCTTTCAATATAAACCACTCCTTGATATTGGTAAAACTGATGGCACTCACCTAATAAGCCATGGTCATCAGGCATCACCATAAAGAAGTACTCACTGGAACTTCAAAGATCTCGATACGTAGATAGTGGATTTCACTCAGGGCCTTCAGGGTATATTAAACCCTACTTGGAATAACCCACTAAGTAGGGGATCACATGCCTATATATGTTGGTCACAATGATTACTTTAACCCCACCTAGGGAAGAAGAATAAATAATTTAGGATCACACCCTAGGTCACATAGAGGGATTAATAAACTCTATCCAAAAATAATCCCATAGAGGGGATCACATCCTATACCTAGGATGTGATTCCTTGTTATACCCTCATGGTGATGGACCAAGGAAATACACCTAAGATAAATAGGTCCACATCAAAATTGTTCGAGGAAACTTATCTAAGCTCACACCAGAGCTAAGATGAGAAGAACATGGTATCTAACTTGTTCTAAGTATAAAACCTGTCCCATAGGGTACATAGTGTGTATCAATAAGTCTGGCACCGCCCGTGTCTCACTGTCTCACATGGAATGTTTTCTCAAAATACACTGTGTGTCTACTAGGGGTACATGAATTGTATAGGTCATCCTGACACTCGATGTGTCATTTGGTCTAGCCCATGAACTATGTCCTATTCCCATATACTCAGGTTGTTCCCATGCACACTATCAATGTCCATGTACTTATCTTAAGTACACATGGTGTACTCTATGTCACGGGGTTGGTAGAGGCTGGTCTAACACTCAACATGTGCTGTATTCTCAAGCCTATGTACTCTAAAAAGTACATGAAGTGTGATAAAAAACACATAGCACATGGGGCCATATTATCCATTGGGTGTGTACTCCCTATAAATTATGAAATGTAAGAAAAAATTATTTCATGATTTTTTATACCAACACACAATGTGTGGGGTCACATGGACACTTGAGTGTGTACTACCTATAAACACTAATTAATTCTTCAAATGTTACATGGTGTGTGATCTGACACACATGACATATAGATCTAATGGATTCCTAGGTGTGTACTCTCTGTGCATGTTGAGCTAGTTCGATAAGGGTCACATGAAGTGTGAGTGAATCACATGATGTGTGATATTTAACTCAATGTGTAAAACTTATCTTCCACACCAAAGGAACTATATAACATGTGTTCCTTTGAACTACATGATGTGTAGTTAGGAATTTTCCATAAATTCCAAAAAGTATTACCTGTCTCCACCCACACTGTTGATATAGCCAATTCTACCCTAAATCATGTTGTGGAACTCATATATGGGGTTGACCATGATCGATTCATCATCAGTGCCTGGATTTTATCCACACTTCCCCTTGGGAATCTCCACTCGTCATACTATTCCATCACCACAATGCCCAGCCACACATGAAGAAAAATAATCTGATATCGATCCATCTTCGATCATCCATAGTCATCATTAAACCTCAATTGTGCCAATGAAACCAAACTTAAAACTGAATTACTATTGTTCCCAAGAATGCTTGTGAAATGATTGTATATCAGGTATTTGTCAAACCACTATCCAAATGAAATGCTGATGATGAATGTGTGAATAATGATGGTAGGAATGAACAAAACACAAAATTGCAGAACAAATGTCAGCCAATATTTGGTTTAACCACATTTTTTTTGATTATGATGAACAGATATAAATAAATAAAGATTAATAAAATAATAACCTAGGGATAAAAATCCATTAATCATAAATAAAAATTCAACCCGTGAATCAATTTTTAGAAGGATTGATTCATGTTTGACATAGAATACAAAGATAAATGATTAAACCAATAAAAGAAAATGCCCTTCCTTGATTTTGGAATAATAGATGATAAAGAATATCTCAAGATTGATGTATTTGGAAATATTAACAAACTCTGTTGGCAAAGGAAAACTTCTTCGCATCAGTATTGATCCACGATCCAATCATCATTCTCCAAATCTCTCCTCCAAGATCCCACTCCAAATTCCATAGGATTATATGACTAACCCTAGGATTTTCCCATAACTGGGTTTAAATAGAGAGGGAGTTAGGTTATAAAAATAATAACTAATAAGCTAATAATTAACTTATTTAATTATTGTCTACCCATGAATCCACTTAATCCAAACACCTGATGTAAACAAGGGTTATGTCACTCCTAGTATAAAAACCACATTCTAGATTTAATTGAAATATCATATTTCCCATTTGGAACACTGTTTAAGAGATATTCCACTATTTATGAAAAAATACGTGCATTGGATATAATATATTTAATATTTTTAATATCTCTACACTAAGACTTTCTGGGCCTCATAATTCCATGAAGACACTACGCCTTACTCTAAAAATTTTCCTAAAAGTTACTAAATTATTAAACAGTAATCTCATATTTGTTACATTCTACCAACCTTCAAGTATTTTCATCCCAAAAAGTGGAAACCTACTCAAAAGTGAGGATACTGAGGTATCAGATGGGGTTCCCACTCCCATGAGATCTCCTAAAGTTTTATGTGCTATCAAAAAAAATTCACCTAAGAGAAACAATTAACCATGAAGGGTCTTCTCCTATTGGTTCTCAAATGCTACTGGGAACCTAAAAAAGGTAACTACACCTTCAATGTCCAACTCATCCTAGTTGAAATCATGAAATGACTCATAAACATATCTCCTAAACTTTGACATGCGAAATACATCACGTTCCCATTCTATCTATGATCATAGGTTCAAGTGGGACGCCACCTTGCTGACCCAACACAGTAACTGAAAAAAGGCCTATAAACCTCAGAGATAGCTTTCCTCCCAAACCAATTCTCTGTAATACACATCGAGGAGATACTAATAGGAACACATGGTATCCATTATCATACCTCAAGGGTCTCCTTAATTAGTCCACATAGTAATCCTGATGTCTATGGGAAGTCCTCATCTACCCCTGGATGAACTACACGTTTTACAACCATCACTTTATCTAACTTTGGGAACATAAATGTAATCCCCTAGCTTTGAACAATATAGAAGTGACCCATAGGGTCTCCCATAAATGGAATTGAATAGAGCTACCCTGATGGTGGAGTGGTAACAATCATTATAAAAAAACTCCACCAATGGTAGATAATCCTCCCAGCTAAGAGAAAAACAAACATACAAACCCCAAGCACCTTCTCCAAAACCTAAATGGTCTGCTTTTCCTGGACATCTATTAGAGGGTAAAAACACTATGATAAAATGCCACCAAGTTATAAGGACTCATAAATCCTCTCCATAATATATATATGAAGTGAAAATAATGGTCTAAAATGATCATTAAAGGAATTCCATGAAGCCAGACTACCTTCTACACACACAGGCATCCAAAAATCTTCACTATGCTCTACCCATTGGATGGTTAGGAGGTGGGACAACTTGGTGAGTTGGTCTAAGATCACTCATATATTTTCATGACCTGATAATCATGGAAGAACCAACTTGAAAACCATAAAGATACCTTCCCATTTCTATCTTTATTTGGACACTTTAGACTCCACCTATTGGTAGGTGAGATATTAAGAGTTTAACTTATCAACACGCTACTACATCCTTGGACATCCATCCCAATACCAAAGAATCCTGATACATCCTCATCTATCCTAGAAGTATTACTATTATAAATCATGAAACCTCCTCAGAACCTCCTCTCATAGAATGAGTAGTGTCATCTTCTATCCTTGAACAAGGATTGTGTTCTCCACACCTTCAAAAAATCCATCCAGAACTTGTTCGGTGGATATATGGTCACACAGGATCTCGCAATCATTATCCCCAAGTTGTTCCTTCATAACATGATGAAGAATAGGAGGGATGAAAACCATTTAATGGAGGTACACTACACCATCATCATACTTAAGGGTCAACTACAAAGAGGTC
Organism: Viscum album; assembly: GCA_963277665.1. Lineage (NCBI taxonomy): Eukaryota > Viridiplantae > Streptophyta > Magnoliopsida > Santalales > Viscaceae > Viscum > Viscum album. The sequence continues at coordinate 100,157,728 of OY728151.1, read as the reverse complement.
AGCTGATCTATCACCTCTCTTAACAACAACGAGCATAAATCCTCACCGTGAAGACATCCTTAAACTACTCTAACTTCACAGAAAATCAAAAGCTCATAAAATCTACTGCTTCAAGGGCCATACTATCCAACTAATAAGAAATTTTCTATATACTCTCACATATGATCTCATCATACTCTGCCTGGGATTCCATCTCCTTCAAGAAGTAAAATTCCATCCCACTAACTTAGATAGAATTTAACCCTCACTGGTAATAACCAACCGAGAATGGATGGTTGAAAATTAGTATATATTGAGAAAAACATCATAAGATCTCACTATTTCTCTGAAAATATTTCACACAAGGATCTCTCTCCTTCTAAAGTCAATTCATATTGTTAGTATAAGTTTGTGATCAATGATCTTCTCTGTAGGAGCCTCCAAACACAAGGGTCGAGCTAAATGGATTCACTGGCATCACTAGGTCTCAAAAAAGGGATGTATTTAGAGATAAAGATTGTATATATGTACTAAAACAAAAAAATATGGGTAGAGAAGACACAAGTCATACCTTGAAACACACTCAAATCCTCCAGACCATAAGCTCCTACCTCATAAAGCTATCCTTTCCCTTTCCCTCTTATTCTCTATAACCAAGGATAATTTTGACACCTTAACACATTAAAAAAAAACTCAAACATACAAGTCAAAGGAACCCATCTATAACACCTCGACACTATCTAATTTGGGTGTCACTAACTCACTAACATGGTTTTAAATCACATCAAAAGAACACGTCTTGGTGGGGGAAATGTCCCTCTTCCTTGTGTGCCTGGAGCCATATCAAACATCACAAACACATGGCTCTAACGACGTCCCAAACTACCCTAGAGTAGTATCACCTCTAGGAAAACCATCAATAGATGTCCTATCTAATCAATAATTTTGTACCAAAGGATCTTACTAGTCTTTTACCCCTGAAAAGGGGGTTTGGATCACCACAAAGCCTAAGTGATCTCTATCTCTAAAATCTGTGAAGTTCACTCAACATAGGTGTGTCATATTTCAGTATTGCTAGAATTAACCACTATTCATCCTAATGGGAATCGTCCACCTATTCTACCTAAGGTGGGTTAGCATGTTGCTAAGTGATTATAAACATCAACCTCTATCCACATGAAAAAACTGCCTCCCACACAAGCCTATAAAATAAATCCTCATCACCAAATATATCATAACCGTGATCCTACTATATAATCCTAGATAAATGTAATCATAGAGGAATCCAGTGATAGTTGAGACACACCAAAGTCAAAATAAAATATCTAGGGAGCTGAATTAAGTAGGATGAAGTGGCCAGAGGTCGTCATGACCCTCAAAATTACATTTATTAACCTACACTAGCATAGTGGTGCAGGGTCGAACCACAGAGAAGGCAGACGAGTGATTTTTAAGGTTTTTAAACTAAAAACCTCACTGTTGTTAGTAGTGAGGTAGACATTTTTTTTACATTTTTTTTAATATTTACTGCTGTAAATGGAAACAGGATGAAGAAACTAGATTTTCTACAAAGGAGCTAAAATTACACTAAGTACTGTTAAACTAAGAATTATATCAAACTAACATTAAGCAGCAAAGACAAGGAGCTAAGAGTGACTATTTTCTTGGAAATTCCAAACATGATAGTTTAAAGGATAACTCTCCACTAAATTTAATTGAATCACATCTTAGAAATTGGTTGATATATCTTCCTCTCCAGAAGATACATAAAATAGAGGAATGACTTTTAGAGTTCGCCACTCTAAAGATCATCATCTGTTAAAAGTTTGAAAAAGAATATAGTTGAAGTTAAACTCTCCGTGAAACTCCAACTATCATGACATTAATGCATTAAGTTAAAAATAATCAAGTTCAATCTCTCCAATTGAACATGAAACTATGAAATTTATGCAGTAAGGTGTGAACAATTTGACCTAACATCGGAGTTGACCTCGCCGATTAACTCTGATGTCAATCGAAGAGTACGTGAAAAATTAAACAGATAAACCAACAAAGCTTAAAGCTCCCGAGATGGAAAATCAACTCATGTTCATAATGAAATCTATCATTGAAAACAATCTGAAAACAGAGTACAAGACTTTAAGAAAATAGGAATAAAGACTCCCTAAATATCGCTCTGCCTTCGGGCTCCTTAATCTCCAGTTTGACTCTATCATCTCCCGGGAGTTCTACTCTCGTATTGTCTATCGTGGAATGTCGAATGAGAGTCCCCCTCAAAATTCTGCTTCTGCTCTTCTTTAACTACCCTACTGTCATCTACTGCATGTCACCGCCATATCTTCCACCGACTTCAAAAGTTCTTTACCTAGGCACTGCAAAATGTGCGTTTTTTCACGACCGGCACGTCGCACAATCTTTTCTCACGTAACTAACTTCGGTAAAGTTAGTTGTAAGCACCTGGACATGTCTACAACTTTAGTATGAACCTGCACAAATAAATAAAAAAGAAAGGTAAAAAAATAAGGACGTAAAGAAAGAAAACGTGGTTATTTTTAAAGTCGAGTGTTATATTACTCTTTGAAAGTTAGTCATAAGTTAATTGTTAATTATTATTTACTTTTAAATTATTTATAAAATTATCCATTAAATAATACTATGGTAAAACATAATTTATTAAAAAGTTATTAATTTAACTAAGTTTATAAATAAGATTACTAAGTTATTAAAAGTAAATAAATCATTAAAATTATATTTTAGATTATATTGATAATTTAGTTATTACTATTAAAAGGATTAAATTGTTGGATTAATAAATTAATTAGTTAATTTTAAATTGGTAATTAAATTTACTACTTAAGTTTTAAGTATTTAAAATTTATTAAGTATAATTTATAGTATATTAATTATATAAATCGTACTATAATAATTTAATTTATTATTATCATTTGTTATTAAGTTAGTTTTGTATTTTAATTTTCAATTTATCCATTTAATAAAATTATAAAAGTTTTAAATTTATAACTTTAATAAATTATTTAAAATTTACTTGACTTAATTAAAGTAACTTTTATGTAAAGTTAATTTAACTTTAACTTTACCTTTAATTATTTTTTCCTTCCTACTTTTTACTTTAATTTTATTATTATTTTTTATTATGAACTATTTATTATTATTTTTTTATCTTCTTCTTCCCCCCCTCAATTCGGCGCATAGCAGGAAGGGGGAGGGTTTCCAGCATCTTCTTCTCCATGCCGCAGCAGCTTCAGCGGTGGACTCCCTCTTTGGCTCGACTCCAACTCCAGCGGCGGTCTACAATAGCACCAGGGAAGTAGTTATTCTTCAACAGCATGGCGCGGTAGATTTGGCTCCTCCAGTGTGTGGCTTCTCCCTGCTTCACATAGCCGTGTAGCGCGGCAGCTCGTTCACCTGAATCCAGTGCGTGGCGCAACAGATCTCTACCTCTACCAGACTGGTGATGGCCCTTGGACAGCAGCGGCCTCCTTTCCCTAAGCTTAAGCTCACAACAGCGCCTCCACCAGCACCGGTGGCAGCGGCAGACAACAGATTCAATTGAGACCCAGCACAGCACGTCGTCCCTTTGTCTCTTCATCCGCGACTGAACATGGTGCAGCAGATCTCCTTAGTATCGGCGGACCTCCTCCTCGCGGCGAAACAGGAACTCCGGGTCTTCCTTAAAGCAGCTACATAGGCTTCGTACTTCATCAATAAGCAACAACAGATCTCCACAGGGACAGGTCACTGAAACTCCAAGGCGGCGTACATAGCTTCATCTCCTTCGGCTACACAGAGCAGACCGTAGTCTCTCTCCAGCTGCTTAGCTTTCAAGTGCGCGCGCAACAAACCGGTACAATGACTGCTTCAGTGCGTCAGTGAGGTGCGGATGAGAGTAACGGTGAGGGTGAGGATAAAAAAAACTATTGGTGAGAAGGAGCTACCAATGCATTGGTAGCTAAAAGGCAGGAGAGGATCGGTGACTTGGGGGTTTTAAAAAAAACAAAACACAGTACCGGTGTTGTTTGAAGAAAAGAGGGCTATCAGTAGCTGCACGGGATGAACGTAATGGTGAGAAGGAAAAGTAACGGTGAGAATGGGTATCGGTAGCTGAAGCTACCGATAGAATAAAAATAAAGAAAAACAGTGAGAGAAATAAAAGGGGTGCACAAGATAACAGTGGGGAAAAGGGCTGGATGTGTATCGGTGAGAAAAATAAATAGTCTGTCTACCGGTAGCTGTAAAAACCTCAAATAAGAATTAATTAAACTAATAATTAAATGGTAAAAAAAACACTAATTTATTTAAAACAAATAATAATTCAACAAAACTAAAAATAACTAATTGAAATAAGAAATTCAACTACATAAACTAAATTTATTTTAAAAGTTTAATTCAACAAAATTAATTAACTAAATAGTACTATGAATAACATTACATTATATTAGCGACTAACCTAAAAATTTTAAGCAAAAAAACTAAACTATTAAATTAATGAAGTTATTTTATATTAATGGATGGAAATAAAATTAAATTAATAACTAAATTTAAATCAAACCAATTAGGGTTTGGAATAGGTGTCGGTGACAAGGTCATCGGTACACTGCACTAAGATTCAGCGAGGTGCGGATCGGTAGCAGGGCTACCAATAGAAGGGGTTGTATCGGTGAGAAAAGAACATCGGTGACCCAAATAAATCACCACAAACTCTTAATTACCTCACCGATATACCAAAATCACAAGTTAGTGACTTAATAATTAATCTACATATATAAAATAATATAATTAATGCTTAACAACTCTTATTAATTAATTAATTTACTAATTTGAACACATAAAATTAAGGTCGAAACAATTTAATTAATTTAAAAGCACACATAACTTACTTAAATGATTGGAAGAAAGGCTAAACACATAAAATATTAAAATTAACCTATTTTAATGTAACTTAATTGAAAGATTAATTAATAAAATAAAGTCTAAGTTAATTAATTAGGATTATGTTATTTAAATAATTGTTTAATTAGAGATTAACTTATTAAGTAGTCGAGCAGAATTAAATTAACCTAAATAAATACTCACCGTTGTTTATAAAATTAAAGTGTTTACCGTTAGAAATGAGTATCGGTGACGAGGGTCACCGATAGAAGCAAAGTCGCCAATAGAGGCAGAGTCACCGATAGAGTGTACCGGTAATCTGCTATCGGTAGCTAAGCTACCGGTAGTCTGGCAAGCCGAGATAAGTTGTATATAACTTTAAAAATTAAAAGTAAATTAATTAGAAAACTCAATGATTAATAATAATGATAAATTAAATAAAATAAATAAATAAAGATTTAACTAAACAAATTGAAAATTAGTTATATTAAAAACACGTCAAGAATAAATCAATTATTTTAAGGTCCAAAATTACATAAAATGTTATAAAAAGTGATTAATTGACGAATTTAATTATAAAAATACAAAAGTGCATTTTTTTATTAAAAAGTGTTAAATTAATTAAATAAATTGTATAAAAATTAATAAAAATATGTGGCAAACTAAGTAAAAATAAGTCCACATCATAGGACATGGAATCCACAACCCATTTCTATATGATTCACGCATTAATTTTTCCCTATAACTAGTGACTACATGTGTTGAGTCAATAAGTAGGTTATCCTAGTACTATTGAGTTGATATGTTGGCCACCACACCAAAAATAGGTTCCATGTACTGAGATATGAACTCAAAAAACTTTAATAATGTTTCTATAGTTCCCAAACAAAACCTCATAGCTCGATAATCTCCAAACCCTAGTCTTAAGAAGACCCAATCTGATACCAATCCACCATGATTCGACCCACTTCTTCCCAATTGGCTAGTGGTAATGCAAGAATGACACCCCAATATCACCTAATACTATCTAGGGTATGGTGACTAGAACTGAGTAGGCATATCACACACATGGAAGGTGTTATCCTAGAGTAAATACACACACAAGAACACACACACACACTCACATATCTACACACCATTATAAATGAAAAAAGGTAAAAAAATCATACTCTAAATGCATGCATAACATCTATCCCACATCAGAGTATAATAAAAAGTATAGAAAAATTGGAAAGGGATAAATAATAGCCCAAAAAACCACAAAAGAACCCAACCTTTTGAAAACATGGGGGTGACTACCCAAAAGAAACTCTTGGATCTATATGAGATCCACCTAGAAAAATTATAAGCTCCATCTACTCCTAGTCCACCTAGGAATATAATGAAAGTCGTGTCTTCTTCATAAGACTTAATATGTGTGGGAAAATTCCATTTAGGGGTGAGTATATACATTCCCATTAGAACACCATGAAATCACCAAACATAAAGCATCAAGAGAGTACTCATCTCATCATCATAGAGAAATTTAAATCAAAATATGATACATAATAATAACAATAATAACCCTGATATAATCAATCTTGACACCAAGTATCAGGATAAGATCACAACTATATGATCCACTATAGGATTTTACTTGAGGATTCTAGGTAATTCTCATATTGTAGAACTTACTCCATAAGCTCAGTAACACTGATGGAACTTATCTTAGATTTCATGATCATCAGGACTCACCATAAATAAGTACTTGATGGAACTTAGAAGATATTGATACAAATATAGGGGATCTCACCCTGGGACTATGAGGTATACAAGACCCCACATGAAATAACTTTCTATGTAGGGGATCATACACCTATATATGTTAGTCATGAATATTCCTATAACCCCACATAGGAAAGAATAATAAGAAATGATAGAGGATTACACCCCAGGACACACAGAGGGATTCCTGAACTCTATCCAAGACTAATCCTATAGAGGGAATCATTTCCTATGCTTAAGATGTGATTACTTAATATACCCTCATGGTGATGTACTAAGAAAAAACACCCTCTAAAAATAGGTGCACACTAAAAAAATTTGAGGGAACTCATCCAAGCTCACATTAGAGATGGAATGATAAGAATAAGGGATCTAACTTGTTCATTAGGGAGTACACAGTGTGTCCCATAGGATAAATGATGCGTCTCACTATGTTTTTCACTACCCATGTCTCACTATCTCACATGAAATTTTTTCTCTAAATACACGACAAGTCCACTAGGGGAACATGATGTTTAGAGGTTGGAATGATAATAAATGTTCTATCTAGTCTAGCCTGTGCACTATGGACTATTCCCATATACTCAGGGAATTCCCATGTATAGTAGCCTTATCTGATTACTTCTATGATGTACATGGTGTGTGAGACCACCACATGATGTGTGGGGTCACATGGCCACCTGGTAATGTACTCCATATACATGCTGATCTATTCACCAAAGGCTACATGATTATGTGTGATCTGATATATACAACATGTAGAGTTAAATTGATTCCTAGGTGTGTACTCTATATAAATTTTGAGCTAACTCGATAAGGGTCACATGTCATGTGAGTAAATCACATTGTGTGTGATGTTTAACTCAATGTGTAAACCCTAGATACTATACAAAAGGTACTACATGATGTGTGTTCCTAGGAACTATACGGTGTGTAGTTCGCAATTTTATAGAAATTATAGAAAATATCATAGTATCTCCACCCACATTGTTGTTTCCATTGATTATTCCCTAAATAATTCCAAAGAACTTGAATATGGGGATTACATTGCTTGATCCATCACCGGTGGTTGGATTTCAGCCACTATTCCCCTCAAGAATCCCCTTGAATCATACCGTGTCGCCTCCACAACACCCAACCATGCATGAAGAAAACTTATCTAATTCTGATCCATCTCTAATCATCCATAGTTTTTGTTTTACCTTAATCTTGCTAATGAACCCAAACCCTAACCCACAGTTATGATCTGCTTCACCCAATAATTCTTGTGTAATGATCATCTATCAGGTATTTTTTAAACTGTCGACCAAAGGAAATGTTAATGATGAATGTGAAAAGAACAGTGGAATAAATTCACAAAACATGAACATGAGGAATTAACCTTGAACATTTTTTGGGTTAAAATCAATATATTTTTATGATCATGAAGAATTAATAGAAATAAACAAAGATCAACAAAATCATAATCTAAGGATAAATAGACATCAACCATAAATCAAAATTGTACCCATGAATCAATTTTTAGACGGATTAATTTACAATTGACATGGAATAAAAAAATAAGGTTTAAAATAATCAAATAAATACCCTAACTTGAGTTTAAATCAATCATCGATGAAGAATGACTCAAGATAAATATCATTGGTGAGATCCATGAACTCTGTTGGTGAAGGAAAACTTCTTGGCACTGATCATTGATCCATGATCTGGTCATCATTAAAAAAATCTCTCCTCAAATATCTCACTCTAAATCCCAAGGGTTATAAAGCTAACCCTAGGATTTATTATAACTGAGTTTAAATAGGGATGGAGTTATATCATGAAAAACAATAATTAATAAATTAATAAATTTATTTATTTAATTATCGTCTAACCACAACTGAATTTAATCCAAACACCCAATGCACACAAAGGTTATGTCGAAACTAGGGTAAAACTAACATTCCAGATTTAATAGATGTCTCATAATTCCAATCTGGAACACCATTCAGAAGAAATTCCATTATTTCCAAAAAAATTCATGTGCATGATATAATATATTTAATATTTATAATATCTTCGTACTAAGAATCTACGAGCCCCATAATTTCACGCCAAATTTTTTACTTACTCCAGAAATATTTATAGGAATATTTAAAAGTAATACATAGTAATTTTAGAGTCATTACATACCTTAATTATATCCCATTCTTTGAGAAATGAAATCCTTAATTATGCGTACGACAAGATACCACATCCACGAACGATAAATTTTGTTTGTCATAACCACCCTTCATAGATGTTTATAAGAGTGAATTTAATAAAGATATATGATAGTTATAGAAAGTTTAATATTATTTAAAAGTTATATTAATTTTATATAAAACATATCCTTACTGATGAAATCATTATAAAATGCTCTTGTTTGGGTCATTTTTTACCACCTACATGAAAATTATTAGAATGTTTAAACAATGAATGATTGAGGAATTTTTTATAATGGTAATATCATATAATAATAATATAATTAATATGTTTTAATTATTTTGGAAAGGTTTTTTTAATATTTAATATATTTATTAATATATCACCTTTTGATTGTTAAACACGCTAGAACTAGTCATCACAATTTCCTTTTTCATGAACCATATACATGTATTTGACCCAATAAAATGGAAATTAATGAATCATTGAAAAATAATGATGATTATATATTTAATTATCTATTAATGATGAAATTTGTGAGAATAATGAAGAATAATACCACTATTATGAAATTAATTCAAAACGATTAAGATTACTCACACTCGATATTGAAAATAGATAATAAATAAATAATATAAATGTAGATAATAATTATAAATGACATTTATAAAAGGTTATAGATATGAATGAGGTTTTTAAATAGGTTATTAATATAATTATTTTTATTATATAGGAGGTTATAGTGTGTTTGATTAAGCAAGAATACACATTAAGGGTTATTTGTCTCATTTTCAAATTCATGAGTTGTGTTTGATATCACACACCATAATTTCTATTATATGGTGTGATTATGGAATAATGGATGTATTTTACCATTGTAAAGACCTGTAAATTTCAACAAATTTTTTTTTCTTAAATTATTTGGAATTTTACAAGTCTGTGGCTTCTGACGGCGCTTGATTCTGAGGCCCGGTGTGCCCAAAATAAATTTTCGAAGTTTAACTCGGGTACGTTCAGTGAATGAATGAGCGAGTTTTTCTAACTTTTGAACCGGTGCTTGAAATTAAAATCCGAGGGCACCGATGAATTCGCAGCGCTGGGATTTTCTTAGGCAAAGATAAACTTCAACCGACAAGGGTTGGATGAAAAAGATAAGTTTTTAGACTTTCAGAAAAAGATTTATATATAATAAAATAACTATAATTTATTTTATTCTTTTTCTTCCACTATTGAGCGACAGTTGGCGGAATCGTAGTGTAACGACGATCAATAAATGAGGGCCATTTAATGACTTGTCCCTTTGATTGTGTAACAGCAATGCATGTGTGTTTAATAGGTTCATTAATTAAGGTTCGTTAATTAACCATAATAATGAACACAACGTGAGTATTAATTCTTTTATTAATCAACCCTTTGGAAAACGAATGGAGAACCCGCGGGAGGAAGCTCTGACGAAACACCGATGACGCCGGCCTCCGACAAATAATGACAAAGAACGCCAGTTCCTCAGAGATTAATGATGCGCCACCAAACCTCTTCCCTGAGGCTAGAGAGGAGACGTCGTTTCCTCCTCGGCGCGCCCCGACGATGCCTACGATCCTTTTCTCTGCGATGCCGTGTACCGCGACGCTGACGACCGTCTTCCTGGTTGAGGTAGGGGTTTTGGTTTATTTTTTCCTTATGTGAATTATACCCTCATCATGACTTATAATTGTTGGGAGTTGTTTGAACCACTAACGCAGTGGGTGTGGACCAACGAATAAGTCCGAACCCACCGCTATTCTATTCTTGATGCGCAGAACGTTGGGCGATGATGAAATGGGACTGAAACGGCGTTTGAAAACTCTCGCAGTTAAGAGAGGGTCCTGAGAAAACCATAGGCATATATGAGAGAAAGGACAGACCACCGGAGTGACTCCAGCGGTGCCGGCTGGTAGGAGCCGCCGCGGCTGAAGCCGCGGTGGCAGAGGACCGGATCCCGCAGCCGCGCGGGATTTGGAGGAGACGCGGCGGTGGGCGCTGCCTCCGAGGAGCACAGAGGGAGGGCCCCCCCCGGCCGGGTTAGGGCGGGTCATGCAGACCGGGCTGGACTTGGACGGTTCGGTCTGACCCGGGGGGGGGGGGGGGGGGGGGTTGGGTCGGGCCCAGACCCCCCATTTCAGACCACTTTTGGTCTTTCACCCACATCTTGGGCTACGGACCTCCGATCGACGAAACGTCAGTTGCATTGGGATCCTTGGATCTATACAGTCGTTTCGGTATATTACACTCAAGGTTTTGGAGAACTTTGAGTATGGACGGGTTGGTTCGAACATGAAACCAACCTGACCGTCAGAGCGGAAACGCTTATAACTTGAGCTCCAGACGTCCGATTGACGTGCCGTCAACTTTTTTGAATTACTCTTAGTGAGACGGTTCTTTTGGATTACTCCTCTTGAGGTTTGGATGCAGCTGGAGTATGGTAGGGTTGGTTTTTAGCTTAAAAACCAACCGGGCCCCTGGGATGGAAAAACCAATAACTCTTAGACCGGGCGTCCGATTGACACACCGTCAGTCGTGTTGGGTTTCTTTTGACGAGATGGAACTTTTGGATACATAAACTCTGGACTTCGTGACAATTTATGTATCGACCCTCTTTTTCTCAAGGAGCGGACCCTCCCGGAATCGAGCATGCTGTGTGCAGGAACCCTAGAGCTGGCTGCGACTGCATCGACTTCTGTACTGGAATCCTCCGTAGGTTCGACAGTGATGACTACCATACTGGAATCCTCCGTGGGTTCGACGACGATGACTACTGTTCTTGTATCCTATGTTGGTCTGGCAGTATTGACCTGTGTACTTGTATCCTGTGTGGGTTAGGCAGAGTGGCTGGTCTTGTATCCTTTGTCGGTCCGACAGCTTAGCTGGACTTGTATTCTATGTGGGTTCGACAACTTAGATGAATCAGTGGCTACATCTAATCATCTCTATAGCCTTACGAAGTGTATACCTATGTGAGTTGAGTCTTGATCTTCAATCATTATCATAGATGTGATAGACTTGCTTTCCGGTGTGGACTGGGTTGTGTTGTTCCTGTGTGGACTGAGTTGTGCTATCCTTTGTGGACTGGTGGGTTCTTGGGCATGAGAGATGGAGATGAACTATAACTGATGGCTTAGGTATATGTATGGGCATACACCTAAGTAGTGTTGTTGATACTTAGTGATTTTATCATTCCTTTTTGGTTTATTCTTCGTGGATTCTGAGAGACCTTTGGGCGTCTCAGGGTCCCTACTGAGTATCGTATACTCACCCCTGCACAGGCTATGCCCACACTACGTTGTGTTGGATGCAGGCGATAGACAACACTGATCTAGGTGGAGGCTTGTAAATATGGACGGTACCTGGAGGTGGAAAAATTGGCGGGGGCGTACACGGAGCGGACGGTTGGACCTGAGGAGCCGAGGAGACTATCTGTACCCACCCTTCAGGTGGGATTCCTGGAGGACGACTCGGTGCTACTGTTTTTACTTACTGCTGTTGTAATTTCCTTTCAGTTGTACTATACTTTCAGTTGGGTTTATATACTGGCCCATTTACTTTCTAGCACTTACTTGTACCCAGTTTTACTTAGTGCTTACTCCACTTGCGTACTCTGTTGTGCTTTTGTTTACTTTATTAAAAGGCAATTCCTTCCCCTTTTATTGGGATTTATGCCTTTGGTGCTAGTCGCCAGCCCCTGGCCTATGGAAGGCGGGCTTGGGGTAGTCACGACATGGGCCCCGAGGATGGGTCGCGAAAAATTGGTATCAGAGGAGTCGGTCTTACCGCAAAACTCAGGACTCTAATAATTTCTTCTCTGTGAAGCAATAATGTTTAGAGTAATGAGTGTGGTTATCAGTCCAGGGAGTCCAATGTTGGTGCGGCGGCCAACGTATCCATACACTAGGACCCTGACTTCTGATTTCCGATTCAGCGCACGAAAACATTGATTGCATGTGTGTTTCAAAATATTTCTTTGTGATTACTTTGTGTCATCTCACCAGGTATACTGTATTAACCGTGGCACACCTGTTTCTTTTCAGGATGGACCCACGACGACAACCAGCTAGGGTTCCAAGCTTTGTGCGAGATGGAATCCCTCAAGCGACGAGGCCTTGGTGCAGGGCCCCATTACTGGGGAGGCACCAACAGTACCTCTACCCACCGAGCCACCGATGCCACCCGTCCCAGCAGCGGAGAGTGCACACCACCTGAGCGCGTTGCACGAGTTTCAGAGATAGAGGCCACCCAGGTTCCATGGAGAGACAGATCCTCAGGCCACCAAGGATTGGATAGAGGATATCATCACAGTCTTCAGGTTGGTAGGGACACCGGCATACCTCATGGTGATCCTCGCCGCGAGTCTCCTACACGCAGCAGCAGGAAGATGGTGGAGTCTGATGATCTAGGTGCACGATGAGGCATCTCTTCTTTGGACAGACTTCGAGAGCCTCTTCTGCTCGGAGTTTGTTCCAGCAACCCTCCGTGCGGTACACATCCAGGAGTTACTACAGCTGCGGCAAGGCAGCATGTTAGTATCCCAGTACTCGGAGAGGTTTACCGACCTCTCACGCTACTCCACGTACATGGTACGAGACCCATTCTTTCGGGCCCGGACCTTTGACCAGGGGCTGAGGCATGAGATTAAAGCTTCAAAGATTCCACTCAGTATCCCGACTCAGGCGGGGGTGCTGGAGCGAGCCCTGCTAGTGGATAGCTTTCTCGCCGAGTAGCCATCAACAGCGAGACCCACCGCAGGATGGCACGGACCATAGTCTTCTGCAGCTGGCAGTCGACAGATGACACATGTGTCCAAGCGGACTAGGCCGTCTGGTGAGTGACCTCAGGACATGGGTTCAGTTGTGTGGGGAACTCGGTGCAGAGCCAGCCTTCCGAGGAGCAGACAGTGTTATGCATGCGGTGGGCAGGGCCACATGGCTCGTGACTACCCGACCCACCATGCAGACTAGTAGCAGACAATGTTATGCATGCGGCGGGCAGGGCCACATGGCTCGTGACTACCCGAACCACCATGTAGACGAGTAGCAGACAGTGGAGGGACCTCCGAGGAAAAGGCAGAGGTTTGACCGTGGCGGTCCGCAGGGAGCAGGCGGACGAGGCAGAGGAGATGGCAGAGCAGCGGGTGGTGGACGACGCTTCAAGGCTCTACTACCACCACCCCTAGAAGGTCCACCCCGACCACAGGGAGCTGGCGGGTAGAGGCAGACTCAGCTCCAGGTAGCAGAGGCTTACGACCACGACGCACCCAAGATGATTCGAGGTACTATCTTTGTCTACTCCACCCTTGCTACAGTTCTTCTAGACACAAGTGTGAGTCATTATTTTATTTCCGCTGCCCTTGTTCGGAGCTCAGAGATTCCGATGGAGCCATTGGATCGATCCTTGCAGCTAGAGACTCCTACGAGAGCAGACTCGACGATTACACACTGGTTCCAGCAGTGTGAGCTTACTCTATGAGGCGAGAGTGATAAAACACTATTTTATTGAATACTTTATTGATAATAAATGATATAATTTCCTCACATTATGTTAAATATGTTTATTTATAAAATATTTGGGATTTGATCATTTATTTGAAAATTTGGTGAAAATTCCAGTTTTACCCTTAATAGTGCACTGTAGTATTTCAAAGATAAATATTTTTATATTTATTATTTGAATTTTAAATTTTGTAACATTGTTCCTAACTTAATTATATACAACTCTTATTCAGGACACTAAAGCTAAAGAGTTCATTTGGTTGTTGAAATTGGGCCATGAAGTCAAAGTTGGGATGGGCTCGCCAGAATGGAGAAGGTTCTGTATTTGGGCCATATCCTCTACATACGGGATTGGATTGAGCCCAAATTTTGAGGAAAGCTCGGGGACATGATGTGGCACAAATCATCCTTCTGTAAGGCCGGTCAATTCACGCGTTTTGGAGGTCCAATTGGCGGTTCAAGTTGGAATAAAATATTTAGCCGAGATTTTCATTTCACACTTAAAAAGTTATGTATCCCTAGCCCTCACAAACTCTATTTAAAGGGGGTTTTAACTCTTTGAGAGGGCTGGTCGAGGCTTTGGGAAGGTGTGGCCGAAAGGGTGTCTCTTGGGAGCCCCTCACAACTCTTGGAGGAAGTAAGCCTTTGTGAAAACCTCTCTTCCAAAAAGGCTCTCCTCTCTCACATCTTCTTTGTATTTCTTTTCTTTCATGTTTGTTTCTTGAATTTTTCTTCAAATAATATTCTGTGTTCATCCCTATTCTTCTTATATTAATCTTATTAATTGGGTTGGAATCAAGAGTGGAGAAAATATTGGGTTCTACCCTTTCAATCCGTTGCTTATGCAAAACGTCTCCACGATGACTACACCACCCATGGAAGAGTAGTTCTTTTTAGTAATCGATCGACCTCTATCCTTCTTCATTCATTTATTTTGAATCAATGAGATACTGTAATTAACATATTATGATCTATTAATTGAGTTTTTAATTTAAATGAAACTAAGCAAGCAATTGAATAGTTAACACAAAACACGCGAGGTCGGGAATTGTGTGAACTGTGAGAGCGCAACCTTAACCGGTAATTCAAAACCACATGAGATCAATTTGTAGAGTTCAAATATAATCCCTAAACTCAATTAATCCTCATTTCCAGAGTGGTTATGTGCCTTAATTTACCACTGACCATAAGCTAATTTTAGAACATCAATCAAAGCAGGGTGTTGCGATTGCATGTTCCGAAGTTAGCCTAAGGTTAAAATTCACTTCAATCTTCGTGGTAAAGTTAATTCTCGTAGGGTTCGGGATTTAACAAATTAAGAGATCATAATTAATTGAATATTAATTTAAATGATAATGATTAATAAATGATTGAAGAGGTAGAGTTAGATCGATTACGTCTTTAAAATATTGTCTAAACAAACATCTTTTTGTTGTGTCATTTTAATCAAACTTCATTTCAAAACTAAAAACAAAAAAATACAATCTTCTTCCAGAAAACTTCTTCTAGATTCATAAACTATAAAAAAACACCCCCATCCTTTCAAGTAGTGTTTTTATTCTCTTTTATTTTACTTCTAGAATACCTCTAAAAATTGTTTTAATTCACTTCCTCCTTTGAGAGACGACCTTGGTCAGCCACTCTGCTGCACCTAAGTACCCCAAAATCATACTAATCATTTGAGGGCGCCCACGACAGCGTTCTTTAAAATTGGCGCCGTTGCCGGGGAGGCAAGTAATTATTTCAACCAATTAGAGGTATTTATTTTATTTTACATTTTAATTCTCTTCCTCTCTTCTTTCTTCAGTCTTTACCCAATCTGATTTTTTTTCTTCTTCTTCTTCTTTTATCTCTTTCTACTTCTTTTTGGACCATCAACTCAAACTTCAAATTTTTATTTTACTATGGTCCACATTCCTTCTTTTCATCTTTCATTGATTGATGACACGAACTAATCCTGAAGATCTCTTAGATCTTGACCCTGAGATTGAACGTAGCCTTAGGGCACGAATCAGACATTCTCAGTCTACGGGAAGTTTCAACATTCAACCAGTTGGAGAATTACTCCAATATCAGAACATTGAAATTGGAAGCAATTCAAATTCAACCATAAAACAAGAACCAATGGCTGGAAACAATGGAAATGAACTTAATAGAACCATTCGAGAATTGGCTGCACCTGATATTAACTATCAACCAAATTGTATTGCATACCCAAATCTCGAATCGGACTTCGAACTGAAATCTGGGTTAATTCACTTACATCCAAAGTTTCATGGCCTCTCTGGTGAGGATCCCAATAAACATTTGAAAGAATTTAATGTGGTTTTCTCAACCCTAAAACCTAGAAATGTCTCTGAAGATCAAATCAATCTAAGAGCATTCCCATTCTCACTTGATGGAGCTGCGAAAGATTGGATGTATTATTTACAACCCGAAGATGTAACTTGTTGGAACGATTTGAAAAGTCTTTTCTTGCAGAGATTTTTTCCAGCATCAAGGACCACATCCATTCGAAAGGAGATACCGGGGATCAAGAAAGCCCAAGGGGAGTCAATGTATGAGTATTGGGAGAGATTCAAGAAGCTGTGTGCAAGCTGCCCACATCACCAAATCAGTGAGCAACTCCTCATCCAATACTTCTACGAAGGACTCACACCCATGGAGAGGAGCATGGTGGATGCTGCAGCTGGAGGAGCATTGGTGGACAAGACACCAGTAACTGCACGAGCATTGATTGACAAAATGGCCCAAAACTCTCAACAATTCGGTGATAGAGGTACACCACATGTTCGAGGAGTACATCAAGTAAGTCCTTCTTCTCTTGAAAGTCATTTGATTGATACTAAGTTAGAAGAATTGACAACTATGGTGAGGCAGATTGCATTGGCTCAAAAGACATCCCAACCCCCTCCTTCAAGGCCTTGTGGTATTTGCACTGAGACAAGCCACCCGACTGACTGTTGCCCACAACTCCAAGAAACAGAAGATTGTGCAGCAGTGTTCCCTGGGAGACCATTTCAGCAGCAACAACAACAACCATATCCCCAAAAGAAGTTTGATCCAACATACAACCAAGGGTGGAAAGATCTAGCGGACATGAGGTATGGCTCTGGACAACAACAAAGGCCCCCTTTTCAACCAAACTTCCAGCAGCCTCCACCTTACCAACAGGGTTTCCAACAACCCCAAAGGAGATTCGAAGCTCAAACATCAACGAGTCAGCAACAAGGGAATATCCAACACAAGGTAGACTCTAACACTGATGATCTTTTGAAACAAATTGTTCTTAATCAACAGAATGAGCTGAAGAGTCAAGGTTCGGAGCTGAGAGAGTTGAAGACTCAAATGAGTCAGATTGCCACCGCCCTCCACGAACTTGTGAGTAAGAATTCTGGAAATCTACCTTCCCAACCCACTCCAAATCCAAAGGGGAATGTTAGTGCCATCACATTGAGAAGTGGGAAGCAAATGAACGATACATCTGCACCTACCATTCCACCGGGATTCACCTCAACTTCAGAGAAGCCGCATTCCATACCAACTGATGAGCAATCCAAGGAGAAAGATAAAGGTAAGAAAAAGATTGATGATGTTCCTCCTAAACCCCTTCCTTTTCCAAAAAGGGTTGTTCAAACCAAGAAGATGGCTGAAGAAGCAATGCAAAAGGAGGTTTTGGACACATTCAAGCATGTGGAGATCAACATTCCTCTACTTGAAGCCATTAAGCAAATCCCAAGGTATGCCAAATTCTTAAAAGAACTCTGCACCAATCGAAGAGGGCTCAAGGGAAATGAGAGGATAAACCTTGGAAGGAATGTCTCAGTACTCATTTCACCAACTCTAGCAATGCCAACAAAGTGCAAGGATCCAGGGACATTCACCATCCCATGCACCATAGGGGAGTTGCACTTTTCTAATGCACTTTGTGATTTAGGTGCTTCCATAAATGTGATGCCTCACTCTGTATTCTCTTCCTTGCAGGTTGGTGAGTTGAAGCCAACAAGAGTAGTGGTGCAATTGGAAAATAGAGCTACGGCATATCCAGCGGGAGTCCTTGAGGATGTACTTGTCCGGGTAAGAGACATGATCTTTCCAGCGGATTTCTATGTTCTTAACATGAAGGATGATCAGGTAAGTTCTCATGCCCCCATTATCTTAGGTAGACCCTTCCTCAAAACTGCAAAAACTATCATAAATGTCAATGAGGGTACACTTTCCATGGAGTTTGGAGATGAAGTTGTGATATTTAATGTTATGGATTCCATGAAGTACCCCTCAGAGGACCATTCTGCTTTTGTTATCTCCCATTTTGAACCACCAAGTAAAAACATCATTAAATTGGATTGTCCTATTCTTAGGGAGATTATGATTATTGGTTCTAGTTTGACGTCTAAGAATACTTCTACACCCATTTTTAAGGAACAAGACTCTCTAAGATTTGATTTTGAAATGGAATCATATTCTGATTTTGATCATGTGAACTCTGATTATGACATGGCTATTGAGTATGCTGATGGATTTGGTGATTTATTCTCTGATTGTGATGATTTTTATTCTGATACTGATGTTCATTGTGCAGATATGTCTGTTGCATCAATTTCTCCATCCATACATCACCCACCTACATTGGAACTCAAGCCATTGCCCCCAAATCTCAAATATGCATACTTGCTCAGTGGTGATAGATTACCTGTCATAATTTCTAACAATCTCTCTTTTGAACATGAAGAAAAACTTTTGAATCTTTTGAGAGATAACATTAGGGAAATTGGTTGGACATTGGCAGACATATCAGGTATTAGCCCCTCCATTTGTATGCATAGGATTCTCTTGGAGGATGGGGCTAAACCGGTGAGACAGCCACAAAGGAGACTTAATCCCACCCTCCTAGAAGTTGTTAAGAAAGAAGTTGAAAAATTACTTGAGGTGGGTATCATTTACCCTATTTCTGACTCACAATGGGTTAGCCCTGTTCAGGTTGTACCAAAGAAAACTGGTTTCACTGTTATAAAAAATGAAAATGATGAGTTAGTTCCTGTGAGAGTACAAAACAGTTGGCGAGTGTGTATCGATTATAGGAAACTAAATCAATCCACTCGTAAGGACCATTTCCCACTTCCATTCATTGACCAGATGCTTGAGAGACTAGCTGGGAAGACACACTATTGTTTCTTGGATGGATTTTCTGGCTATTTTCAGGTTCCCATTGCAGCAGAGGACCAGGAGAAGACAACATTCACCTGCCCATTCGGTACCTTTGCTTACCGAAGGATGCCATTTGGACTTTGCAATGCCCCAGGTACCTTCCAGAGATGCATGGTGAGTATTTTCTCAGATTTCATTGAGACCTGCATGGAGGTATTTATGGATGATTTTACAGTTTATGGGTCCTCATTTGATGAATGTCTCTCTAGTTTGGGTGATGTGTTGCATCGTTGTATTGAGAAGAATCTGGTCTTAAATTTTGAAAAATGTCATTTCATGGTCGAAAAGGGAATTGTCTTAGGTCATATAGTCTCACAACATGGAATTGAAGTTGATAAATCTAAGGTAGACATTATTTCATCCCTCCCATATCCTACATGTGTGCGTGATGTTCGATCACTCCTTGGGCATGCTGGATTTTATCGACGCTTCATCAGAGATTTTAATAAGATCGCTCTACCCTTATCTCGATTGCTTCAAAAAGATATTGACTTCAATTTTGATGATTCATGCAGGGTATCATTTGATGAGCTGAAGAAGTGTCTAACTACTCCACCAATCATACAGCCCCCACGGTGGGACCTTCCATTTGAGCTTATGTGTGACGCCTCCAACTTCGCGGTTGGAGCTGTCTTATCTCAGAGGGTGGAGGGACGTTCACATGTGATCGCTTATGCATCGAGGACGCTAGATTCAGCCCAATCAAACTACACTACCACAGAAAAGGAGTTTCTTGCTGTCATATTTGCTTTAGATAAATTCCGTTCATATTTATTGGGCTCTAAAGTAGTTGTTTTTTCTGACCATGCAGCTTTGAAGTACCTCCTAAAGAAGCCAGATGCAAAGCCACGACTTATCCGTTGGATGCTCCTTCTTCAAGAATTTGATATCGAGATAAAGGACAAAAAGGGGTCAGAAAACTTGGTGGCGGACCACATGAGTAGGCTTACTCGCACACTAGAGGATGACACCTTGGATCAGGTACCACTTCGGGACACTTTCCCCGATGAGCATCTCTATACCATCTCAGGTAAGCATCCTTGGTATGCTGATTTAGTTAATTACATTGTTGGCTCTGAAATCCCAGTAAATTTGAAGAAGCATCAAGTCCAAAAATTAAAAAGTGAGTCTAGGTATTATGTGTGGGATGATCCGTACCTCTGGCGCATGTGTAGTGACCAAGTCATTAGGAGGTGTATTCCTGATCATGAGTTTGAGTCTGTTTTGCAATTCTGTCATACACTTGCATGTGGTGGACACTTTGGACCCCAACGGACAGCTAGGATAGTTTTGGACTCTGGATTATATTGGCCTAGATTATTCCATGATGCCCATGTGTTTTGTAAGTCATGCTCTCATTGCCAACACACTGGGAACATTTCTAGGAGACATGAGATGCCCCAACAACCCATACTATTTTGTGATATTTTTGATGTATGGGGCATCGACTTTATGGGTCCTTTTCCTAGTTCATTTGGATTTTTGTACATTTTGGTTGCTGTTGATTATGTGAGTAAATGGGTGGAGGCCAAGGCCACCAGGACTGACGATTCTCATGTTGTTGTTGACTTTGTCAAAGCACAAATTTTTTGCAGGTTTGGAGTACCAAAGGCCATCATCAGTGACCAAGGGACACACTTTTGCAATAGGAATTTTGCTTCCCTCCTTCAAAAGTATGGGGTGACACACAAAACATCAACACCATACCACCCCCAAACAAATGGCCAGGCTGAGGTTTCAAATCGTGAGTTGAAACAAATCTTGGAGAAAACCGTGCAGCCAAATAGGAAGGATTGGAGCAAGCGCTTGGATGATGCATTGTGGGCTTATAGGACAGCATACAAGACCCCCATTGGTATGTCCCCATTTCGGATTGTTTTTGGGAAAGCGTGTCATCTCCCCGTGGAAGTCGAGCATCGAGCATATTAGGCTATAAAGAAATGTAACATGGATTTGGCCCAAGCTGGAATTCAAAGGAAGTTGCAAATTCAAGAGCTTGAGGAGATTCGACTGTCATCATATGATAACTCAAGGCTCTACAAGGAAAGATCAAAAGCAGCTCATGACAAAATGATGCAACAAAGGGAGTTTCATGTTGGAGAGAAAGTCCTTCTCTATAGTTCAAGACTGAAGTTGATGCCTGGTAAGTTGCGTTCCAGATGGTTAGGTCCTTATATTGTGTCTAATGTTTTTCCTTATGGTGCAGTGGAGATCACACAAGAGGACACTGGAAGGAGCTTTACAGTCAATGGGCAACGTTTGAAGAGATACAGTGAGGGACATCCTACTGATGCAGTGGATTTTATCACACTGCATGACCCCATCATCACTTGATCACATCAGGCTGTTCCTAACCCTTTCACTTTTATATTATTTGTCCTATTTAAAAATTCTGCATTTCATGTGCATATATCATCTCATGGGTTCACATTGAGGACAATGCAATATTTTAAGTGTGGGGGAGGGAACCTTTTAGTTTAGTAATTTCAATTGTTTTCCTGTTTAAAAAAAAACCAAAAAAAAAAAATTGTGTGTTTTTCAAATTTTGTGTGTTTATTTTACAATTTTCTGTGTGTTTTTGAAACTTTTGAGCTGAAATGATTCTCATCACCATTTTTAAATCCATATCAATAAGTGAAACAATTTACCCCTTGAAACTAAGCTTAAATGAATGCTAAAATGACTTTGTTTCAAGTTCAAATATTTAGTAATTTCATGCAAAGTACGCTGAATTTTGAATCCCATGCCAATCTCACTGTCTTTATATTTGAAATCACTTTCCTGTGAGGCTTCTAAACCATTATTTTCATATTCTTTACATTCACCTCACTTCTTGAGAGAACCAAACCATACTTGATTTAACCAGAATTTGATCTATTCCTGTCAAAACTTGAGGGTTTGAGGTACTTGTGTTTAAATGATTGAGGCATTTGTTTGGTATTAAAACCCCTATTTCAAAGAATCCTTTTTTATAATGGCCTACCATGAATATTTAATCCTTGTATCCCTTAGAAGCCATGCACAGCCTGTTAGGTTAAGCCACACTACAAGCCAATTTTCCCTATCCAACCAACTCTTGAAGTGAAATTGCATAATCTAGTTGAGCTTAAGTGTGGGGGAAGTTGTCTTGTGTTGTGCCACCACATTATGTGATACTTCGGGTGGAAAATTAAATTCCGAAGAGATGTGTTTGCTGCTAAAGAAAGTCATTATATTGAAAGTTGTGCCTTTTCTGGAGCTTTCATGACAAGTGAAGCTGTGCCTTTTTTCTGGAGCTTCTAATTGAGGTGGAAAGTTGTGCCCATATGGAGCTTTCAAGAAAATCATGTTTGAGAAGATTGACATTTTTTATGCTGAAATGATGAATGGTGTAAACCTTTCATGACTTTTCATGATGATGGAGCTGAATTGATACTATGGGGATTGAAGAGAAGACCATATTTAAGTGAAAATTAGATTAATGCAATTTTGCTTCAAAAGAGTCAAGCCCTCCTCATTCAGCCTCAGAGTTTTTCACATCTTAATCCTACCAACCGAAAGCCACAGAACAACCCTGAAAAGTCCTCATGATAAACATATGTCCTTGACTCACATCGGGTAGCGATGTAGGAATCTATCAAGCCTATGGTGACCCTTGTATTAGTTTGGATGAGAAAGACATTGCAAAAACAATTGATATTTGAGTGATGAGAGAAAATTCAAGCGAGCTAAGTGTTTTGTGCATGGGCGGATAAATGAAGTGGAAATATATTGAATGATATAAATGGAGAACTTGAAATAAGGTTTTTTATGAGGCATGATATCTTTTTTATTCTTGGTGTGAAATTGATTGATCTTAAAGATATGTGTTTTAAAATTGGTTTTGATTTGATATTGATGTTTACTTGATATGAGGTTTTGCCCAGGTGTGCAAAAGGGTAAGTGTGGGGGAGTTGATAAAACACTATTTTATTGAATACTTTATTGATAATAAATGATATAATTTCCTCACATTGTGTTAAATATGTTTATTTATAAAATATTTGGGATTTGATCATTCATTTGAAAATTTGGTGAAAATTCCAGTTTTACCCTTAATAGTGCACTGTAGTATTTCAAAGATAAATATTTTTATATTTATTATTTGAATTTGAAATTTTGTAACATTGTTCCTAACTTAATTATATAAAACTCTTATTCAGGACACTAAAGCTAAAGAGTTCATTTGGTTGTTGAAATTGGGCCATGAAGTCAAAGTTGGGCTGGGCTCTCCAGAATGGAGAAGGTTCTGTATTTGGGCCATATCCTCTACATACGGGCTTGGATTGAGCCCAAATTTTGAGGAAAGCTCGGGGACATGATGTGGCACAAATAATCCTTCTGGAAGGCCGGTCAATTCACGAGTTTTGGAGGTCAAATTGGCGGTGCAAGTTGGAATAAAATATTTAGCCGAGATTTTCATTTCACACTTAAAAAGTTATGTATCCCTAGCCCTCACAAACTCTATTTAAAGGGGGTTTTAACTCTTTGAGAGGGCTGGTCGAGGCTTTGGAAAGGTGTGTCCGAAAGGGTGTCTCTTGGGAGCCCCTCACAACTCTTGGAGGAAGTAAGCCTTTGTGCAAACCTCTCTTCCAAAAAGGCTCTCCTCTCTCACCTCTTCTTTGTATTTCTTTTCTTTCATGTTTGTTTCTTGAATTTTTCTTCAAATAATATTCTGTGTTCATCCCTCTTCTTCTTATATTAATCTTCTTAATTGGGTTGGAATCAAGAGTGGAGACAATATTGGGTTCTACCCTTTCAATCCGTTGCTTATGCAAAACGTCTCCACGATGACTACACCACCCATGGAAGAGTAGTTCTTTTTAGTAATCGATCGACCTCTATCCTTCTTCATTCATTTATTTTGAATCAATGATCTACTGTAATTAACATATTATGATCTATTAATTGAGTTTTTAATTTAAATGAAACTAAGCAAGCAATTGAATAGTTAACACAAAACACGCGAGGTCGGGAATTGTGTGAACTGTGAGAGCGCAACCTTAACCGGTAATTCAAAACCACATGGGATCAATTTATAGAGTTCAAATATAATCCCTAAACTCAATTAATCCTCATTTCCAGAGTGGTTATGTGCCTTAATTTACCACTGACCATAAGCTAATTTTAGAACATCAATCAAAGCAGGGTGTTGCGATTGCATGTTCCGAAGTTAGCCTAAGGTTAAAATTCACTTCAATCTTCGTGGTAAAGTTAATTCTCGTAGGGTTAGGGATTTAAAAAATTAAGGGATAATAATTAAGTGAATATTAATTTAAATGATAATGATTAATAAATGATTGAAGAGGTAGAGTTAGATCGATTACGTCTTTAAAATATTGTCTAAACAAACATCTTTTTGTTGTGTCATTTTAATCAAACTTCATTTCAAAACAAAAAACAAAAAAAATACAATCTTCTTCCAGCAAACTTCTTCTAGATTCATAAACTATAAACAAACACCCCCATCCTTTCAAGTAGTGTTTTTATTCTCTTTTATTTTACTTCTAGAATACCTCTAAAAATTGTTTTAATTCACTTCCTCCTTTGAGAGACGACCTTGGTCAGCCACTCTGCTGCACCTAAGTACCCCAAAATCATACTAATCATTTGAGGGCGCCCACGACAGCGTTCTTTCAGAGAGCTTCGGTTGGGATCTTCTTGTAGTGGCATCGAGGCCTTATGATGTCATCTTGGGTATGGACTGGTTATCTACAGTCCATGCTCATATTGACTATATTAGGCACAAGGTGCGGTGTGTCCACACCGATGGGAGCAGGTTCACCTTCACCGACGAGAAGGGAGCCTTTGCAGCGCAGGATGGACTCACGTAGAGGAGAGGAAAACCGATCACTCATCAGTTGGCTAGTCTCATCCTAGGAGCAGTTGATGTGCAGAGTCTGAGTTTTCCTGTTATGGTGGATTAGTATGAGGAAATTTTTCCTGACGACATTCCAGGACTACCTCCTCGTAGAGAGGTATAATTCTATACTGACCTGTACCCAGGGACAACCCCGATATCCACTCCATCATATCGGATGGCTCCCGCTGAGCTTCGAGAGCTACGAGTACAGCTGGAGGACTTGCAGGGAAAGAGATTCATCTTACCCAGTGTTTCACCCTGAGCTTCCCCAATACTGTTCTCCAAGAAGGCGGATGGGAGCTTATGACTGTGTGTTGACTATCGTCTCCTAAACCAAGTGACTGTGAGGAACAAGTATCCACTTCTGAGGATTGACGACCTCTTCGATCAGCTCAGGGGAGCACGTTGGTTCTCTAAGATAGACCTCAGGCCAGGCTATCATCAACTCTGAGTTCTGGATGAGGATGTGCAGAAGATGGTCTTCAAGTGTCGGTACGACCACTATGATTTCTTGGTCATGCCCTTCGGTGTGACCAATGCTCCAGTAGTGTTCATGAGTCTCATGAACAGGATCTTCCAGCCCTACCTCAATCAATTTTTTGTAGTCTTCATTGACGACATACTTATTTACTCGACTACTGAGGAGGAGCATGCCCACCACTTACGGGTTATACTGGATACACTCCAAGAGCACCAGCTTTATGTTAATCTCTCAAAGTACCAGTTATGGCTTTGAGAGGTCCACTTCTTGGGGCACGTCATCTCAGAGGTAGGAGTTGTAGTGGATCCTGCAAAGGTCGAGGTGGTTCTTGCTTGGGAGCCACCCAGGAGCATGACGGAGGTGCGGAGTTTCCTAGGTCTGGCTGGGTACTATAAGAGATTTGTGATAGACTTCTCCAGAGTTTCATCACCACTATCAGCTTTGAAAAAGAAGGGGAAACCCTTTGTGATGTCAGATAGATGTCAGCAGAGCTTCCAGGAGCTGAGACAGAGATTGACCAGTGCACCCATCTTGAGGCTACCAGAGGAGGGAGTAGGGTACGTAGTTTATTGCGATGCATCAGGGACCAGAATCAGGTGTGTCCTGATATAGGAGTGGGAAGTGATTGCCTATGGATCATGACAGTTGAGGCAAAACGAGCAGAACTACACAACCCATGACCTGGAGTTAGCATCAGTGGTTTTCTCCCTAAGATGTGGCGACACTATCTGATGGGCGAGCGCTTTATAGTCTATTCTGACCACCAGAGTCTCAGGTACATCTTCTCACAGAAGGACCTGAACCTAAGATAGCGGCGATGGCTCGAGTTCCTCTAGGACTATGACTTTGAGATAGTCTATACTCCTGGAAAGGGGAACTTAGTAGCCGATGCTCTCAGTAGGAGGACGGACATTCAGCTACTTGGAGAAGCGATAGAGCAGCTAGCCGCGTTTCATATATCCTTCGTGGATAGAGATAGGGCATCCTTTATACAGTCACTCAAAGTCAATCCTCCAATACTTTAGTGGGTCAGAGAGGTATAGTGTGGGGATGTTGACTATGAGACACGACGTGCACAGATATCCACAGGACATGAACCTGATGGATTTTTTGTAGGTGGAGATCATGTCATCCTTTTCAGAGGATGTACCATAATACCCGTTGCATTACGGGAGGAGGTGCTGAGGGATTTTCACACTTCCCCTCTAGCAGTACATCCTGGAGTGGTGAAGATGTACCAGGACCTCAGACGATAACACTGGTGGCTGGGTATGAAGAATGTTGTGGCAAAGTTCGTTTCTCGATGCCTCACTGGCCAGCAAGTGAAGGCAGAGCACCAGGTACCTGCAGGCTTAGTACAACCCTTAGAGGTCCCAGAGTGGAAGTGGGACAGGATATCCATGGATTTCGTGATGGTAATTCCACGTACTTCTAGAGGACATGACTCCATTTGGGTGATTGTCGACCGACTCACCAAGTCATCCCACTTCCTACCGATCAGAGAGTAGGGCTCAGTAGAGAGCTTGGTACGCCTCTACATTCATGAAGTCATACAACTTCATGGGGTGACATCATATATCATCTCCAATCAAGATGCTCACTTTACTTCCCGGCTTTGGAAGGGGTTACAGGAGGCCTTTGGGACGCAGCTACGCCTGAGCACTGCCTTTCACCCACAGACGGATGGCCAGACGGAGAGGACCATTCAGACACTCGAGGAAATGCTCCGTGCATGTGTCCTTGACTTTGGTCTTAGCTGGGAAGATCACCTACCCTTGGTGGAGTTTGCGTAAAACAACATCTACCACTCCACCATCGGGATGGAACCTTACGAGGCACTGTACAGATGACCTTGCAGATCACCTCTATGCTGTACTGACCCAGGGGAGTCAGTACTCGTAGGACCAGAGATGGTTCGGGCTATGACGGAGAAGGTGAAGGTCATCCAGGAGTGGATGAGGACTACACAGAGCAGACATAAGTCCTATGCTGATAGGAGGCAGAGACCACTAGAGTTCGAGGATGGAGACCACATTTTTATACAGGTCTCACCTCGATGTGGATTACGGAGATTTGGATGGGGTGGCAAGTTATCTCCGTGCTTCATCGAACCATTCCAGGTTCTCGGTAGGATAGGCGAGGTGGATTATCGCCTAGCTCTTCCACCTCAGTTGCACCGGGTGCACTACGTCTTCCATGTATCTCAGCCGAGGAGATACGTGCACGACCCGACGCATATCATCGATCATGGGGAGCTGGACATCGATGACGGGGAGACTTTTGCGGAGGTCCTGGTGGAGATCAAGGATCGACAGGAGCGGGTCCTACATGGATGGTCGATTCCTCTAGTGCGCATTAGGTGGCAGCATGGGAACCTCCAGGAGAGCACATGGGAGTGGGAGGCTCAGATGCGTGCTCAATACCCTCTTTTGTTTCCCTAGTTTATGATGTAGCTTTACAGGGACGTAAAGCCCTGAGGTGGGAGTAATATAAAGACCCATAAATTTGAAGGAATTTTTTTTTCTTAAATTATTTGGAATTTTATAAGTCTGTGGCTTCTGACGGCGCTTGATTCTGAGGCCCGGTGTTCCCGAAATCAATTTTCGAAGTTTAGCTCGGGTACATTCAGTGAACGAATGAGCGAATTTTTCTAACTTTTGAACTGGTTCTCAGAATTAAAATATGAGGGCACCGATAAATTATCAATGTCGAGATTCGCTTAGGCGAAGCTTAAATTCAACTGAAAAGGGTTAGACAAAAAAGATAAGTTTTTATACTTTAAGAAAAAGATTTATATATAATAAAATAACTATAAGTTATTTTATTCTTTTTCTTCCACCGTTGAGCGAAAGTTGGCGGAATCACAGTGTAACGACGATCAATAAATGAGATCCATTTAATGACTCGTCCCTTTTGTTGTGTAACAGCAATTCACATGTGTTTAATAGGTTCATTAATTAAGGTTTGTTAATGAACCATAATAATGAACACAACGTGAGGATTAATTATTTTATTAATCAACCCTTTAGAAAATGAATGGAGAACCCGCGGGAGGAAGCTCTGATGAAACGCCGATGAAGATGGCCTCCGACGAAGAACTACTAAGAACACCGGTTCCTCAGAGATTGATGACGCGCCACCAAACCTCTTCCCCGTGGCTAGAGAGAAGACGCCACTTCCTCCTCAGCGCGCCCCGATGACGCCTACGATCCTTTTCTCCGCGACGCCGTGTATCGCGACGCCGACGATTGTCTTCCTGGTTGAGGTAGGGGTTTTGGTTTATTTTTTCCTTATGTTAATTATACCCTCGACATGATGTATAATTGTTGGGAGTTGTTTGAACCACTAACGTGGTGGGTGCGGACCAACAAACAAGTCCGAACCCACCGTTATTCTATTCTTGATGCGCGGAATGTTGGGTGATGATGAAACGAGACCGCAACGATGTTTGAAAACCATCGTAGTGAAGAGAGGGTCCCGAGACGACCACAGGATCAGACGGGAGAAATAATGGACCATCGGAGTGACTCCGATGGCCCACAGACATATCCGGCGGTGCGGGTCGCCGGCGGCCGGAGGCGGCAGCGCCCCGGTGTGCCGCCGGCAGGATCCGCCGCGGCTGAAGCCGTGGCAGTAGGGGACCAGATCCCACAGCCACACAGGATCAGGAGGAGATGCGGTGCTGGGCGCCGCGTCCGCGGAGCGCAAATGGAGGGGGGACCGCGTCCCCCCCTGCTCGGCCCGCTGGCCGAGCCAGCGCACCCCCCAGCCGGGCCGGGGCGGGTCGCGCGGACCGGGCCGGTCCGCTCCCAGCTAGGATGGACTCGGACCCGGGTTGGGTCAACCCGGTGGGGGGGGGGGGGGGGGGGGTTGGTCCAGGTCGGGCCGGGGCCAGACCCCCCATTTCGGACCTCTTTCGGTCTTTCGCCCACATCTTGGGATATGAACCTACGATCGACGCACCGTCAGTTGAGTTGGAATCCTTGGATCGAGACAGTCATTTCGGTATATTACAATCAAGGTTTTGGAGAGCTTTGGGTATGGCCGGGTTGGTTTGAACATGAAACCAACAGGTCCCTCGGAGCAGAAACACTTATAACTTGAGCTCTGGACGTCCGATTGACGTGTCATCAACTTTGTTGAATTAATCTTAGTGATACGGTTCTTTTGGATTACCCCGCTTGAGGTTTGGATGTAGTTGGAGTACGGTTGGGTTGGTTTTTATCTTAAAAACCAATCGGGCCCCTGGGACGAAAAAGCCAATAACTCTCAGACCAGACGTCTGATTGACGCACCGTCTGTTGCGTTGGGTTTCTTTTGACGAGACAGAACTTTTCGATACATCAACTCTGAAATTTGTGATAGTTGATGTATCGAACCTCTTTTTCTTGAGGAGCGGACCCTCCCAGAATTGAGCATGCTGTGTTCGGGAACCCTAGAGCTGGCTGCGACTGCATCGACTTCTGTACTGGAATCCTCCATGGGTTTGACAGCGATGAATACCGTACAAGAATCCTCCGTGGGTTCGATGGAGATGACTACTATTCTTGTATCCTATGTGGTTCCGGCAGTATTGACCTCTGTACTTTATCCTGTGTGATTCCGGTAGAGTAGCTGGTCTTTTATCTTTTGTGGGTCCGACATCTTAGCTGGACTTGTATCCTATGTGGGTTCGACAACTTAGATGAATCAGTGGGTACATATGATCATCTCTATTACCTTACGAAGTGTATACCTGTGTGAGCTGAGTCTTGATCTTCAATCATTATCATCGATTTGATTGACTTGCTTTCCTATGTGGACTGGGTTGTGTTGTTCCAGTGTGGACTGAGTTGTGCTATCCTTTGTGGACTGGTGGGTGCTTGGGCACGAGAGATGGAGACGAACTGTAACTGATGGCTTAGGTATATGTATGGGAATATACCTAAGTAGTGTTGTTGATACTTCGTGATTGTATCTTTCCTTTGTGGTTTATCCTTCGTGGATTCTGAGAGACCTTCGGGGGTCTCGGGGTCTCTACTGAGTATCGTATACTCACCCCTGCACGGGCTATGCCCACACTACATTGTGTTGGATGCAGACGATGGGCATCACTGATCGAGGTGGAGGCTTGTAGAGATGGATGGTACTTGGAGGTGGACCACTTGGCGGGGCATACACGGAGCAGACGGTTGGACCCGAGGAGTTGAGGAGACTATCTGTACCCACCCTTCAGGTGGGATTCCTGGAGGACGACTCGATGCTGCTGTTTTTACTTACTGCTGTTGTACTTTCCTTTCAGTTGTACTGTACTTTCAGTTGAGTTTGTATACTGGCCCATTTAATTTTCAGCACTTAATTGTACCCAGTTTTACTTAGTGATTACTCCACTTGCGTACTCTGTTGTGCTTTTGTTTACTTTATAAAAAGGCAATGCCTTCCCCTTTTATTGAGATTTATGCCTTTGGTGCTAGTCCCCAGCGCATGGCCTATGGAAGGCGGGCTTGGGGTAGTCATGGCACGGGCCCTGAGGATGGGTTGTGACAACCATATTAATGTAATTTATGGGGTTTTAAGATCTATATAATGTTCTTTTCTAAATTTATTTCAATTAAAATGATACCAATGCTGAAAAGGTTTTGTTAACTTAACTCCCTTAGTTGAGTTATAATGCTTCTTCTTGAAATTATTTCTTTTAAGATTGGTTTCTTCCAACCAAATATTTTATTTCATGATACTTTATTTTCCACTTGGTATAAAATAATAATTTTGATTCAAATCTTCCTACTCGATGAATTTATTACCCATAGAAAGTATATCATTGTTAAGAATCATTCCCATTCTCTTTAATGATGATTTTTCTTCCTTGTCCACGTTTTCAATCCTTCTAGTATTCTTATTTATATTTGTAAACCCAATTATGTATTAAATCATATTAAATTCATATTCACCTTCTCCTATTTTTAAAAAAATCTTTTTATCTCTTTTTATGATGCGGGTATTCAACAATGGTATTTTAAAATATAAAAGAGGTTTTATATCCTTTCAAAATCAAATGTTTTATCTTCCAACGCACATTTCATTTTGATAACCTTTATATATTTTCAATGATATATTATTTAATTATCCTTTTAAAAGTATATTATATACAAAGTTTTCACTTCACTTTTTGAAATTTAATTTTGAAGACAACTCATAAATTCTTATTTTATCCTAATTTTAAATACATTTTATTAAAATTATTTTATGATTTTTATTATATTTTCCGCATTATATAAAAAAAGGTTTATTTCCATGTGAATTTCATTTTCTAAAATACCCTCTAAATTATCTTATACTATTTTGGGGATTAAAATCATATAAATACATTACTTTCATTGTATTTCCTAGTCATTGAATGTTTTTAATATTTATTCCAATGACTTTACTCTATGAACACTCTATATTTCCTTCCTTTGATTGAATGGTGTTCACCTAGATGTCATTTATCAATTTATTGGGGAAATTATTGACTTAATTATATA
This sequence comes from Viscum album, assembly GCA_963277665.1. Lineage (NCBI taxonomy): Eukaryota > Viridiplantae > Streptophyta > Magnoliopsida > Santalales > Viscaceae > Viscum > Viscum album. The sequence goes on along the minus strand of OY728151.1, from coordinate 100,125,316 downwards.
TCATTTATCTATATGGTGTAAATATTATATGCTATATTATTTTTATTTAAGAATATTTACCTAGAAAATTATTGAAAATCTTAGTATACCCAATTATTTTCCATGAGTATATCATTTTATGATTATTGATGGAATTATGAATGTTTTTCTTACTTTATTATATTTAAAAAGGATATAAACCCATTTTATTTCCATGTATTATTTGTGATATGACGAATGAATTGATTTTAAGTGGCACTCATATATATGGATGTTGATGAGTGGGGTCCTGTATCACTGTCAAATACATTGGTTAATATTTTATATTTCATGAAATAACATAGAATGATCCTTCTTGGAAATTATCACAAACTAAAGTGTGATCCTTCTTGGACATGATAAAAAACCAACGAGTGATCATTATTAGATATGCTCACAAACTAAAGTGTTTTAATTCTTAGATATGATCACAATATAATGATACCATATGCTTATATTTTTTCCATGGTATTATACTTATTCTTATGACTATGTTATGATCTCATGGATTATATTTATTGGCTCATGTTTCCACACTATCTTGATTAATTTCTTATATTATTCCAATTAGTATTCCATGAATCATGTTTGATGATCCAAGATTTATTGGATATAGTTTTATTATTTATCTTGATTATACCCATGTTCTCATATTATGCTCACTTATGATCTTTGATTATCATCTCTTATGTTCACCCTTATCGAGCATCTCAGTTAACCCATTTTTTATGTTTCCACTTACCCATGTTATAAAGAAAAGTAATATGTATGATGTGTCTAGAAGAGTATATTGTGTGGAGAATTTGTGGGATATGTTTAAAACTTGTTATGGATGAGGTATTTTCTTATCTAGTGGTGAAAAATGATCATTATTTGAAAAATTAATGGGTTTTTTATTTTATGTTTCATCCTAGTTCTATTTAACTATAAACCTAAAATATCAGGGGAATGTATTGTAATGAAATATTTTTATTATGTCATGTAATATAGATGGACATGCCATTGGGAAATTATAATTGGTATAAGAGTAGGATTTAGATAATTTCATTGTTTATAATATTAAATGATGATAATTTAAGGTTTCATAAGTTAAGTTTGAATATTTTAGTGATCGGGATAAGATAAGTTTAGTGAAAAACCTAGAGATAAGTCTAAGTATAGGATACAATTTTAAAGTTTTGGTAAAGTAGATATTTTTTGGATGTACTAGAAATTACATCACTTTATATGTATTGGAAATTGGATGTGGATATGGCATAGATTAAACTAGGGGTAATCACCTCGAAAAAGTATGGTTGTGTATCTAATAAATCATTACTCTGGTGCATGATGAGTGGGACTAAGAATACACACCTGGATAGACACTCTCATGGGATATTTTTTGGTTAATCACATTATATTCACAAGAAATTATGAAGTACTTATTATTATATATAATTAGGTTAATGAATATTAGATAACCCAACCTAAAGAAACCTAGATTGATTGAGATTTATTTAAGTTGAACCGAAATAAAGTGTAATTATTTTGAAGAGTAAGACATTTTGAGGTTGAATCTATCATGAAATTATCTTAAAATAAATATCTTATGGTGTTAATTGTTTATCAATCATGATTAACTACTTTTGGTTTTAGTAATGTATGAATATCGAAGGAACCAAATTTATAGTGGATGTCATGGACAATATCGATATTATCCTAAGGAGAAACCTAAAAAGATAAGATATAGGGTGATAAATCTTGTGATTAATCCAAGTCAAATATCAAAAATTATGATTAATAAGGTAAACTTAGTTGAGTTCTCAAACACACCAAATAAGATAACTATGGAGTCTCATGAAAGTACAAGTGATGGAGATGATAAATGGAAGAATGTTCAATTTCCTACATGTCAAAAATGTGGGAATAAGCACTAAAGAAAATTACTCAATGGAACTGGGAGGTATTTTATTTGTGAAAAAGGAGGGAAAAGATAAATTAATTTTCTAGGAAAAGTGAATAAATAAGTGGAAATGGTTGTAACATTCTAACTCAGGTGCTGCTGAAATGGTACCCCAAGTCAGTCAGTCACATGGCCTCAAGCGCACCTCACGATATACCAGGAAATCGACTAGAAACGAGGGTCCAATGGTGGTATAGTGGTGAAAATATACCATCATGATCATATTTTTATAGTGGTGTGATAAATAATAAACAATGGAATCAATATATATAATGAAGCAGTGAAAGATAATAATAACTGACAAGATATCCAACACCAAATACACAATCATTCATACATGACCATATGGCGATACATAATCTAAGAAGTAATCATATAGTAGGAGGTAAAATAATGAACAATAAATGTATAATGAAAATGAAAAAAAATTCCCAAGGGATAACTACATAAGCATCCTGAGCTCCAGCTCAGTCCTTTTCTCTAAGATCCCATGTACAAATGAACAACACATTCCAAATTCATAATCCGGTAATCATGAGGTCTGTTTGGGTACCCCAGTGTAATAGAGGCCCAGACAAGGTGTGAGATATACTCATTAGGACACCACCAATGGTGTTTAATTCTATATAGTCTATGAATATAAAATAAAATAGTGTGCATGTATAAAAATAAAACCATGAATAAATAAACATAATCAAGTTGAGATCAGGTTCCTAAAGGACACTTGGATGACAATACCATATTTTTCCTAAGTTCGAATATCTATTCACACTTTACATCATATATATATATATTCATAAATTATACAATCATATTCATAAATATAAATGTACTGATATAGACCCAAGGTTTGGTACCAAGACATCCACATGAGGGGATCATATATTTAATTAAGTTCCAAGATTATGATACAAGTTTCTAGGAAATGATAATAATAGTAACATAAATGATAATGATAATCATATGGGATCTAAGGTGAAACCAAGGCATCCTTTACCTTAGAAATTCCATACATCTCATGGTAGAAAACCATTCAGCCTAGTTATAAGGGTAATAATGTAATTTAAGGGAACACCCAAGACATTCAATTGGTAAAAATTATCAAACTAAGTCTGGAGATCCTATCAAAATTAATATTGGGATAAGAATGATTCAGATCCCAAGGCGGTAATCCTTGGCATCACATGTCTGAGGACATCATGCTAAATCCAATAAGTGTATCCAAGACATTACAATTTCCAGAGAAGGATAAGGGATACTACGAAACCATGCTAGACATCCACTAATAGAAAATGATGAAGTTTCAAGGTGGGTATACCCTTTGGAAACTAGCTCAATGAATCAGAATGGAATCCTATGAGTGATCAAGGAATTACCTTAGGAATCCAAGGTATGCTAATTCTGACCATTCCTATAATTATGAAAAGGTCCATATGTAAAAGGCACCTTATACATTTAGTATGATCATAATTTACTTTAGGCCATTTAATAATTAGGCCAAAAAAAATCATTAGGTTCATTCAATTACCTTTAATTAGGAATGATAAGATGACAAAGAGGGATATGCCACCATATAATTCTATTAATGATGTTATTTACTTAAACATTCCACATTACAAATCAAGTATACTATTTGGGCCATTTCTTTTTATGAGGGATATGAAGGCCATGAAAAATTTCATGCCATCCTCATTTCATTATCAGGGTGTAACAAAAATTAAGTAAATTTAATAAGGTCAGGTGAACTATCAACAACCATTAACACCATGCATGAAAAAGGTACAAGATATTCCATGCTGGCATGCATTCCATACACAAATCATCAAGTTCAATCATTTATCCCACCTCTTCAATTCATAATCACATAAATGTCACAGGAAATTATATTACCATTCACCATACATGTAATTAAAAGATACATCAAATATGAATTTATCCAAAACCACTTAGAATATTTTTTGGTCACTATGGGATAATGTAGCAGAGTGTCATCCCCTTATACATTTTAATTAAATAAATTTTATTATCCCATATACATTTTATAAGACAACTCACCCCAATAAGTGGTTTTATTAGAAAAATAATTCTTAATTAAAGGCATAAAAGGAACACAACCTTAGGAGTGGGGGTTTAATTCAAGGTTGGAAACCCCATTTGGTTCCATTAATGCGCAATGAATTTTTAAATATAGGCATTAGGATCTATGAAAATTAATTCAAAGTTAACAGGAAACACATGGAAAACCCAGTTTACAACACAACAACCTAAATTATAAAAAATAAAGAATTGGTAAGAAAATATATAGACCACCTACATCATTATAAGGATGGTACAATAATCCAATATAGTGATTTTATTCGAGCTGTTTGAGAGAAAATGAAGAAATAAACAAATTCCTAGAAAATAGGGTGAATTATCTCGCATGAAGATAGCGTAGGAGATGGTGTGATAACTGAAGAAGGTAAGGAATATTAATCACATAATAACTGAGGGATATCCAATGAAACTGATGATGCTTTATTTATACACCAGATGAATAATATCTCTCCATTCCTAGAGGAAAGGAATAAGGAACCCATGTGAGAGAAGCTATGTGTGGATGAGAGGAGAAAGAGTGGAGAAAAGAAAGAAATAGGTTAGAGGTAAAAAACTATAATTTATATCCCATTTATGATCTTTAAGGTTTAGCTGCATGGTTTGGCTAACCATGAAACAACCATGTGGTTACAATTCCTATGTGGATCTAAGGGTGTGGGCTAGGTGCATGGTTTGTCAAACCATGTGCAGCCCATGTGCTCCCCACTACAATTTTCTATTGATGTCCCTGTACGGCTATGTGACTCCTCTTGCATGGTTTGAAAAAAACATGTGACACCCTTATATCTCTTTTATGAGGCCGGTTAGTTTCTCTTGGAGGCTATACAATTCTAATAAAAATTTTTCCTATACAAAATAGGCCGCACAATTGTGCCACACAGTTAGCACTAACCGTGATCCAACTGTGCGCCATTGTCTGTTTCTACCGAAACTTATTTTTCATGTCCTAACACTCCTAAAACTCATAAAAACACCCAAGAAACATCTATATACTTAGATATCATCCAAAAACAACAATTTTAAGTTTTATTAAACTCATATTTACATTATAAATATTATCTTAGAATTCAGCTCATCCAAAAAATGGGAAAACTCAAATTCACTTAGAATTTAAACCTTGTCTAAAAACATTAGACCTTATAGTCTCCCCACATTAAAACTTATATTCCCTAAGAATTATTTGGGACACAAAAAAAACATCACCCAACTTACCTAGGTCATGAATTTTTGTCCAAACAAATATGTTGCATTTCTAGTTCCCAACACACCTCCATGCATCACTTTAAAATATGTGGTATATAAACCATTGAAACCTGATCCAATGATCATATTAAAAAACTAAAACATCAAGAAAAATCTTACCTAATCCCATATCACTATATACATGATTACATTAATTTATCTTTCATCATCCAGCCTATGTCACACCTTACTATAGGTTCTAGAATTTAAAGGCCAATTACAAGTCACAACATCTCCACTGTCAGAATTTTATCTTTTTTACAAGCCCCTAGTATTCTAATGATTCTATTGGAATTATACTTATCTTGATTGAATGGTTGATTAAAAATTTAACTCAATTGGACTGGTCAAGACATATTTTCCTGAAAATACTTAGCTAAATTTTCACTACACTCACCTCATCCTAATGACGTGCCCAAAGCATTTCCTCATCAACCACATGAAAAAAAAGAGAGAGATCTCACATAGAAATGATCCAGGTCAACTGCATTAAAAAATGATCATCTTATATGGCTAAGTATTTTCAAAACTAAATCTTAATGCCTTTAAACTAATTTACCTTGATATTTTCTCTGAGCATGCTCACTGAAGCCTGTAACCAAATACCGGTGATGTCCCTAGCCAAAAAATCAATTTATGTTGTCATTCCACAACACAAACATAAGTGTATAATCGATCTATAAAACATGGTTTGTCACCCAAAAATTATTTCATTCAATCCTAACTAAAGTCTGGGGTAACCTTGGAATCAACAAATTGATTCCATGGAGATTATCCCAGGTAATCCATACTCTAGAATTTACAAGTGAGATGTTGGTACATAGAAGAAACATGCACACATTAGAACATTGACTGAGCCCATCCGTAGTCAAGTTAAAGAACCACCAAGTGTCCATGATTCCATCCAAGGAGATTCTAATTGGGAACCCAAGTATCACTTAATACTAAATATATATCTATAAAAAACCGTTCTTATAGAGCATAACTCCCATAGAGTATTTTTATCGAAATAGAAGGGAATTTTAATTTCTTTCTATAACTTGATGCACAACTGACGCTCTTTTAGTGTTTCATGGATGATATCAAGATAGGGTACATGATCATCACTAAGAAAATATTTCACTAAGAGGATATAAATAATTACCAAGAATACCTTAGACACTCCCATCATATCCAATATTAAGTGCTTGGTATGGTTTCGAACCAACCATATCCAACTACGCATGAGAGGAACATATGAACCACATCAAGTTAAATATTTTTAAATAAGATTGGATTCACTTTCTAATTCATCATCACAATCCGACCATGATTCCCTTACCACCCAAGGTATTCCATGATCACTCAATCATAACCTACCAAATCCCATCCTTGACTAATGATTTCCTAAAAGGTTGGGTATATAAGAAACTATATCATCATCATGCTACCTTAAAAGCACCATCACGTTTCCAATATTACCATCCCCATGGGAATTCAAAAAAAAAAATCCATCCATTTCAAAATGGCCCTTTCATGGTTTTTCTCTCTCTACTTGGAAGGACATGATAAACCTGTTCGACATGATGCTCCCACCTTAGTAGTGTCTTAGTTGATGTTTACTGAAGATGAGAACTAATAAAATGACACACACTCTATCCACCATAAAACATGGGTTTCAGATGTGTCTAAAATGATTTTACCAAGTTAAAAAATTAAAAGAGATGAAAACAGGATGATTAAAAGCATGCTAGAATAGATTCATTTGAGACATATGTGTGATGCTTTCCTATGCCACACTCATGAAAATCATTAACACCAGTCTTAGAAGTCAAAACCATATTGAATGACATATAAAAAAACCAAATCATTTCCAAACATCATCCTACTAATTTGGATGAGTCATATTTCTTATAAATACTAGGTCACTATACCTCAAATATGACCCGTGATCAAAACATAACAACTCTTGTCTTAAATAATTTCCACCAAAATCATATGGTTTACTACACCATTTATCAACTCTATGGGTATCACATATATTGATGTGTACTACCCTAAAACTTAATTAACAAAACAACACATCAACTGATACCATTCATAGGCTTATCAGCCATATGTATCCTGTATTTGATGGCCCAAACAAAATATCTACATCCATAGTCACATTACCCCACGTGACTCTTAACCTAGATGATGACATACCGAGTCATCGTCCATCACTGAAGAGGAAGAAGGGTCACTCAACCTAATAAGTGGCTGACCATGACCTATGTATATCCAACCCACTAAAACTGAGATTTAATCAACACTCACACCCATATCAAGGTTCAAATTATCACACAACCTCCCATCCAACCCAATATCATTTTAGAACCTATGAGTCCTACTTAGGATAACCAACACCCTAATGACACCACATGTTAGAAAACTCATCATAATCATTTACCAATAATAGATCACCTCTGAGGTCACTACCTACATAGGGATAAAACCTTGATAAAGAATAAAGTATTAATCATATAACAAAGTCACAAATGAAAAGGACACTAGGATTACCGACTATGATTTAGGTTTAACACAACCTAAGAAAAGTTGCATAATCCTATGGGAAATTCTTATGTTCCCATTCTAAGGAATGTTCAAGGAAAAATTTAAACTACCCTTACATGAGGGTTAAAGCTAAAAATACACTTTAAGGTTTCACTTAAGACATTACATTGGTTGATATTTATTTCCAAACATCCTAAAGGCTCAGTTTTACAGAATATATAGTTCCAGTCATGAAAAACAACTATACATGGTACTTTATTTAGCTAACACAATAAGGAAACATGGGAAAGTTATATTATAATTATTTTCAAGTTTTATTTATTTAGATATAATCCTATCATAATTTTTGGAAATTTATCTAATAATTTCTTTTATCCATTAAGGTCTCTCATTTAGACCAATTAAAGAAAATTTTAATTTTGACCTATAGAGAAAAACACCCTTTAGATTGTAATTATCACTCTAATTAACTAAAGACTCACAAAAAATAAAATATCAATAGCTAAAAGGTCTTTTATTAATATTTTTATAGAAGTGGTTCAGTAAAATGTCACCATACACTTATATGTAACATCATATAAGTGGCCACTGACACTTTAAATTACCATCCCTACATAGCATAAACATAATCACATGGGGTTAAGTACTAATTAATACTAAAATAAAGGTGTCCTACAAGGGTCATGTTAAGCTATTCTGGGTTCATATAATTTCAATCTAGAGAATTTTAAATCATTAAAATTCTAAAATAACCTCAGTGGGTTCATATTAGAATAATTTAGTACCATAAACAAAATACTTGCGTCGACTCATGAAAAAAGTCCATAAGAAACCAATCAATTTAAAATCAAAATTTAATATCATTTATATTTATAAAAAAGTCTCAAGGTTTATCAAGATCACATATGATGGTTTGATTATATGGGTTACCATTTTACAATTTATAAAGTGCCCATACACTTTATAGATTTCAAATTAGTTTCAAATTAATTGCAACTAGTATTTTTTAGCCCATGAAACCAATGGTTAATGGATCAAACATGTCATTATTGGTTACTTAAGGTACCACTATCAAGAAATATGTGAAATCACCATTTAGGTTAATGCAGAAACTTTAATAACCAATTGTATATAAAAATTATAACTAGGCATGATATCACAAGAAATAAATACCAGGATACATGGAAAATAATTAGATAATCATGGTAAGAAGATATACATGACAAATAATCATGCATCATGACATATAATCATGCAAGGTAAACTTCAAAATTATAAGGAAATTCAAGGAATGAAACCTACATGGAATAAAATATGCATGACATGTGAATCTATATGTTCCTATAATGATGCATGTAACAATAATTCCTTTCCATACTAGGACAAGTGTAAAATTACATAATATCCTAAATCATCAAGCAAAAAAAGTGCACCAATCACTCAAGGTGAAATAATAGTCAACTATAATAAAGTACAACATGATCAACAATCCCATCCTAGGCCACTTGGTCTTTTCCCCATGCGTAGGTTGATCACTCTTATATGTGGCTATTTACCAAGTGATGAAGCTTTCTTAATCCTCTTTCTACCAATTCTCAAATTATTAAAATTAAGGAAAAAGAAACCTATGATACCACTTTGTAACATCCTGACTTGGGAGCCACTAAAACAGTGCCCTGAGTCAGTCAGTTACATGACCTCAAGCATGCCTCCCCGTATGCCAGTGGCTGCCAACTAGAAGTGAGGGTAAAATGGTGGTACATTGGGGAGACTATAACCTCATGATCATATTCACACAATTTTGTGATAGTTAATAAATAGTAAAATAAACATAAATAACAATTCATCATAAGATAATAATAACTAAAAATATAGCTAATGCCAAATAACAATCATGCATGCATGTCCAAATGAGTCGATGTAATCTAAATAGTAATCATACTGTAGGTAGTACAATAGAAAATACTATATGTATAATGAAAATGAACAAAAATTCCAAAGGTATAACTACATGAGAATCTTAAAATTCAGCTTATTCATGTGCTCCATGCTTCCATGTAAAAATTAATAGGACAACCCAAATCCATAATCTTGCAATATTGAGGCCTGTTCGGGTACCCCGGTGCAATGGTAGTCCAAACAGAGTGTGAGATATAATCAGTAGGCTACTACCAATGGTGTCTAATTCCATCTTATCTATGAATATAAAATATATAAGTGTGTAGGTAAAATAATAAAATAGTGAATAAATAAATAAACAAAAACAATTCAATCTCAGGTTCCTCAAGGACACTTGGATGACCATACCATCTTTTATCCTAAGATGGAATATCTCTACACACCTTCAATCATTTATATATATGCATACTTAAGATAATCATATGAACATATATACATGCGCCGGTGTGGACCTGAGGTCTAGTACCAAGGCATCCAAATGAGGGGATCATATATATATAATTAAGTTCCAGGATTTTGAAACAATTGTCCATAAAATGATAATAATAGAAACATAAATGATAATGATAATCTCATGGGATCAACGGTGAAATAAAGGTATCCTCAACCATAGAATATCCAAAGAGATCACAATATACAACCATGAAACCTAGCTTTAAGGGGCATATTGTAATTGAAGGACACACCCAAGGCATTCCACTAGTAAAAATTATCTAAAAAATTCTGGGTATCATATCCCAAGTAATCTTAGGATAAGCATGATTTGAAGACCAAGTGGTTTTTCCTTGGAATCACATTTTTGAGGAAAACATGTTGAATCCAAGGAGTGTATCCAAGGAATTCTAATTTCCATATAAGGATAATTATAACAATACTATCTTTTTATACATAGATATTGCATCTAAATAGATGAATATTCATTAAAAAACATATAAAAAAGACACTAGAACTGTATGGGTTTAGTGTATTTGGAAACTTGGAAATATAAACAAAAGTTTCATAAAAATATATATTATCTCCCAATATTTCTTCATGTCTAGCACCAATCTTAAACATATCCTAATTAAAACATTTATTCATAACCTGGGGAAAAGGAAACATTAGAAAGGGTGATCTCAGATTCTTAGTAAGGATAAACATAAGAGACATCAATCCATAATCATATGAAATCATAAGATAAGAATACGGTTATATGATCATGATCAAAACTTATGAAGTTCATACCTAACCTATTGTGATTCATGGCATAAACATTTCCATTTCAAAAAACATGAACCATAAGAGTGATAAATCATTATAAATAAATCATGACACATAATATAATGTCATAAATGTAACAAAACAGGTATTTAAAGAATAATTTGTTTTTATATTTATTAGTATTCTTGAATTAAATAGTTATATTCATTATGTTAAGTAATTCTTAAAATAAATAATTTATTATATGATTATTTATTTAAAAAATTAATTTTTCAATTATATAATTTTAATTTCAAAAAACTATTTTCATTTTGGAATTCATAATTTCAAAATTATCTTAGTATGAATTTTTTATAATTTTATGAAAAAGTTTAATTTTTGGTGAATAGTAAAAAATACAGTCTTTTTATAAAATACAATATTTTTTGTGATGTCATGAAGACATAATTAAGATATAAAATTTTATTAAATTTATTAAATAACTAAATTATGATTTATAAGAGATATATTTTATAGAAATAATTTATAACATGAAAATTATATTCTTTTCATAATAAGTATAAAAATCATTATCAGTGCTGACGCGATGCCTATGTAACATTGACAAAGTCAAATTTGGCTCCTTATTAATAATAATTGGGTCCTTAAAATTATTTTCATGACTTATTTTTTATTATTATATATAATTTATGTTTTTTTCTATTAATTTATAATTTTATATTTATATTATATTAATCTTATCCAAATACCCGTGCAATGCTTGAACAAGGTAAGAAAAGACAAAATAACAAATTTAAGAAGTTTTCATGACATGTATATGAGTGAATATAAACAATTAATGAATACAAATTTTATTCCAAACCTAATTAAATTAATTTTAATGTAGTATTTTATTTTTAATTTTTATATATGAAATAATTAACATTGATGCCTGTGCAATGCTGATGCAGTGCTTGTACAAGAATACGAAAAATAAAAAATGGGTTTGAATTAAAATTATAAGAATTATTAACTGACCCATATTTTGGATAAATATATTTATATATTAAATTATATACCATTATATATTTTTTATTCTAATTCGGGATATGTTGGACCCACATGAATCACTTTAATCCCTTTATAATATTTTATTTAAAAGGAAGTCAATGTGTTCAAACTATAGTTGTTAATTTGAATAATATTTTAACGTATGGTTTTCCAAAAGAGTTTTTAGAACAAAATTATTTTATTAAAATCTAATAAATTTATCTTATTCATATAATTTTATTTTTAATTTTTATGAAATAAATAATTAACTTAATGGATTGAATAATTATAATGCAGTAATTATTTAATTAATGAATAAATCGAATTGATGATATTAAAAATAATAAAATAAATATAATTTATATTTTTAAGCTAATTAATAAATTTACTAGGTGAATATGATAAGTATATAATATAATAAAAAATTTTATTTGAATTTTAAACTTTTTTTGATGTGATTAAAGTCTTAGTTATGAATATTGTTTAATTTGAAAAAAAAATATTTTTCATGAATAAAATTTTTATTTAGTTATTTTAAAATCACAAAAATATTGAAAAATACAAAAAATGATAAAATTACTTTGAAAATGTGATATCCTATGAGTTTTAGTCCTTTTTAAAGCCTTTAACTCTATATTAGACTAATTATATGTTAATATTTTATGTAATTCCTAAATTACCCCTCACCTAAATTATAAAAGGAGGATTATTCCTTCACATAATTTAATCACTATTGACACCAAAAAAATCCCATAAATCCCGGAGGAAGTTTCGGAATGACGAAGCGAAGTCATATTCGGAATCAGAGGCCCGATCCGGGGGCCCGAGATGTGGTGCGCGAAATAAAGGAAGCTCCGTGCGAAAAATTGTTCTATGCGCGTAGAATCACCGGGTTTCGCGGAATTTAGCTGTTGAGGCGCGCAATCTTTGCGCGCCCCGGTTCCCCGCGGAGAGCCTTTGCGTGCCGGCTACGCTCGACGCGAAGAATTTCGCGCGCCACATGGATTCCGCACCGGAGGTCGTCTATAAATAGAAGGTGACCCCGAACGGTTTGGGGGTTGAGGAATCCGAAGCGACTCTCGTGCGTGCAATTCGGATCCCCCCACGCGAAATATGACTTCCAGGTATAGACCTCATTTCACGCAACCTTGCCCCATAGTTCGCCTTTGCGCGCAACTCCACCGGCTTCAGTGAATTTTCCCCCTCCGCAGTATTCCAGCCTTGCGCGCAATCCGTGCCTCGTGCGCGCAATACCCTGCCATGCGCGCAATACCCTGCGCATAGTTCCCTCTCCGCACGCAATTCCTTTGCTCCAATTGCGCGCCATCCCGGTCTTTTGCGCGCAAACCTTACCTTTTGCGCGCAAAACCCAGGACTCCTCACCTTGACGCCCCTTGGCTGCCCCCTGCACCGGTACCTAATGTCTCCCCTGTCAGGAATGCGTGCCATGCGTTGTTTTCCCGCACGACCTTCCAGGCTCGTGCAAAGTAACCTCAAGGTCCCTTGGTCCGTGTTTCCCGTTGCGTTGGTTTGCCTTATGCTTCTCCGTATAGTCCCGCTAATGTCTATTTCTTCTTCGCATAGCCACGCTAACGTGGACCCCCCGGTGGTTCGCCCTGCGGCCCCCCTTCATTATGGCCTTGCCGATGCCTTCCCTTCCATAAGGGGTAGAGGGCGTTGGGCATGTAAGCCCTAGGGGTGTGGAGCGAACCCACCTCGTCCAAGCTGCATGACGTTAAACTGCTAAGCACCTCGTCCTTAACACAAGACGTTAAACTGTGGTCTGACCCCGTGCTTCTCACACAGGGTCCCCCCAGCTCGGACATTTTTTACACCCACTCGTCTCCACGGGAATGGACTCTTCCTCACATGGAATGAGATCCTCCTTGTCGGAGCGGCGTTTGTCCGCGGGGGAAGGGATGCCTCAGAGCGTAAGCCCCTAGCCTTTCTTGCGGATGATTTCACCCGTGCATCTCCGTACTTCCCCCCTGCCAAGGCCAGTGGAGTCCTCTTCCCACTGCGCTTTGTCGCACCACGGGCCTCCACCCTGGAGTAAGCCCCGATCCCAAGGGCCGCTAACCACGCGTAAGCCCCTATTTCCTCTTTGGGCCGCTCAACGTGTAAGCCCCATTCCGCTTCTCACGGACGCACCCTTTGCGACGTGATCGTCTGGTCCCTGCTGCCTCTTGTTTCCCACACCGAGCATGACTCATGTGGGCTTAGAGTGCGCGTCGACCATGACATCCTCTTATGGGCCTCCCCAGAGCATAAGCCCCATCCCAGCGAACTACGTGGACTTTGATCCGTGCTAACGCATTGTACGTAGGAAGCCTCCACGAGGTTCAAGCCCACCACCCGGTCGTCTCGACCTCTCCATGTCGGTTCCCTGACCACCTTGGGACGCCTCAAAGCGTAAGCCCCAAATCCTTCGTCCCGCATGACGTTAAACTGTATCGCGTCCCGCATGATGTTAAACTGTATTCCGTCCCACATGACGTTAAACTGTATTCCGTCCCGCATGACGTTAAACTGTATCGCGTCCTGCATGATGTTAAACTGTATCGCGTCCCGCATGACGTTAAACTGTATCCCCCCTCTTGGTCCATCTCAGAATGTAAGCCCCATGTCTCACTCCACCATCCATCCTGATCCTTACCCGGGCCGCCACATCCTGGTGAGATCATGCCACCCTTTCCCACTCCATGATATATGGGAAGCCGCCCACGTGCTGGCCCCAACATCGGTGTTCCCCCCTAGGGATTATTTAACCCGATCCATCTCCACAAGACGTTAAACTTACGAAATACCCCGTGTTAAACACGGGAAGCTGAGGAAAACCTCAGATGGTACGCGTTCCCCGCGTTCGATGTGGGATGCCTCAGGCTTCCGCACCCTCGAGAAGCCCTGTGATGAGGGACCAAAGACAGACATGCCGACGATGCCCCAACGTGACCATTCTCCTCACCACAGGTTGCTGTCCCGACAAGACCCCTTGGAGCGTCTTGACGGAAGCAGCGTAATTAACTGGCGTCCATATAGATATGGCACTAGGAATGAGATTCACGAACACGTCTTAAATCTATGAGGGAGACCCGGACTAGGTAATGAGCTCCGAGGAGGAATCCACGGAGGGAAGAACCGACATCCCATCATCCCAGTTTCGATCAAGGAGCAGACATCCCTGAACAAGGAACGGATGCCGCCCGCCTTTGGAAAGCGGGAATGCGGGGCAACAAGAAGCGTGCCCTCCCCGGCGGACGGACGCGCGCGCCCCGGTGAAAGCGTCGGAAACAAAAAATGGTGAACCCGACGTGAATCTCTTCTCCTCAACACGGGGAATGGTAGCCATTGGAGCATCGAAATAATAGCATGTCACCAGGTCCGGGTAACCCTCACCGGGACGTTAACCCGCCAGGGGTCGAGGCCATCGGGACGTTAACTACTCCATTCTGTGACGTCGTTAACATGGATCCCTCTCACCGAACATGGAAGACGGAATGATGCCGGGACTTGGTTGTTGATATCCTTTCCTGTTGATACTAGTGGGTTTATCTCCCTATTTCTAGGAATCATATCACTGCATTCGGAGCTCGATCGCCACCTTCCCACCGGCGCATGGGCAGGGGCAGTGCCGACGCGGCTACCCCGCGTGGTCCCACCTATCCCACGGTCGCTTCGACTTTGACCGCCGTAGCAGCCAGGTGCTTGCGCCCCCTCTCCCCATCAGAAATCATCCAACGGAGGGTGATCAATAACCTGGTTCGTAGGTATGACGAGGAAGGGGTCATCCTCACCAGGGGCATGGCCCGCTTGGGTCTAGAGGCGGCCGCGCCTCACCACCATCGCCGCCCTCGAGGGCCGTACATTGAGCCGTCACTCCCCACGCCAACGTTCAACCACTTCGGGAGCCTATCCCCGGAGCGTTGTGACACATCCCTCCCCTACTCCAATGAGGTGGGGGATGTCCGGGTCCGCTCGATCGGCGATCCGTCCCAGGAGTTAACAGCCAGAACCCCCGCCAGGCTGCATCGATGCCATCGCCCGACACCTCGAGCTGAGGATCAGGCAATATTCATGCCCGCACCGCCGGTTCCGGCCCATCTGACTCGACGCCAGCATCGGGCGCGAGTGGGGGAGAATGCCTGTCCTGGGGCACCAACATCAGCAACCATTGTGGCCCCAGCCACTGCTGACTCCTGTTCCCAGATCCCTACGCATGTTGAGCAGGGGCAGCCACGTGCCCGACTGGGATCGAAACCCCGACCGGCCTGCAGGCAGGTTGGGTCGAATCTCCCTGTCGCGGACACTGGCAATGGCCACTACGGACCAATCCGCGGTAGTGCCGCTCGCTATGAAGGCTCATTCCATGCCACCGATCTGGGAATCTGAAAGCTTCTTCGCAACGGCTATGCTCCGAGTATGACTCCTTCCAGCACCCACTACATGGGGTATGAGGTCAATCCCCCTACCACCGGTCGCGAGCATGGAGTCGTTGTGTATCCAGTCGCTCACTCACATGGAGGTCCTCCCCATGTCCCTTTCGACATCTGTCCCGGTGCTTCTCGCACCCCGGCCTTCGGTCCCCTCTACCCCAGCTCTATTGTGGCTGGGGGACCCCATAACGGAAGTCGTCCTTAACTTGAGGAGCTACTCAGGGGAAGGAAGGCCGGGCGTCGTCGCCATAGGAGGAATGTCAGGGGAGTTCGGACGGGAATCAGACCAGTCCGTTTCTCGGATTCTGAGGTAGAGTACGACTCGACGATAGAACCTCCCCCCCAACCTTTCGAGTTGAGGGTAGGGATGGGGACGTGGCGCGTCAGTCTCTTACTTCCCAAATGCGAGATCCGTATGATTCCCTCCTCCCTTCGAAGGTATATCCAGGAGGACGAGGACTTGGCATACTTCCAGGGATCAAGCCCACAGTTGTCACTGATCTCCTCGGAAGCATCTCCTGCCCCTGTTAGGGAGGGTGAGGAACTTATCTGGGGACCAACGGAAGGATCGAGAGGCGACACACCCTCGGAGAGCACTGAAGTTGTGACAGGAGGCCCATCCACCAGCCCATCCTATCGCGACGTGGCGGCCAGGGCACTGCAACCCTGGGAGGATGACCCAGGGATCAGCGGCGAATCGGCCTGTTCGCCGTATTCCCCGCCGGCCAGCCCACCGCCCTGACAGCCTACTTCGGCGCCATTTCCAATTCCCCCACTTTCCTCGGTGGATGAGCAGGGGAGGAAGTTTTCGGACCCCGAGCCGGAGCCATGGAGCTTCTGGACCGTTCTTGCAGCGGGCCACTTCCTTGAGAAGTTTTGGCTGGTCGTAGAATCGGGTTTTGATGTTCCCGAGTCACTCACCCCAGGAGAGTTTGAATGCTTTTGCCAGATTCTTCGGGTGACTCACTCCCGCCTCCGTCATCAGCTAGTGCCTTATCCCGGGAGCCAAGCGCATCTTGAGGAGATTGGTGAGCAGTGTCGCCAGGTTGACCTAGCAGCACTCCCCGCGGTCCGGCACCCCGAGTCGCTGGGCCTCCACGTGGCCCTTCAGCAACAATGCGTCCAGAGTTTTCATGTACTCCGCAGAGTAATTGAGGAGGCCACCCCCCACGCGCACATCCGTGGGTGGGGGCAGTACGCTGCTCTCCTCTTCTGTGCGATCCGCCGGCAGCCCGATCCACTGGGCGACCCTAATGGAACATCGCCAAGGGCAGTAGCAGTCAACATGGATGAACCTTCATAGGAGGGAAACATTGTGGAGCCCCTCGACGGGGACTCACCCCCCGAGGAAAGGCCGCTACTGGACCCATCTGGGAGGATTACTCTCCAATAGAGGAGCCTCCTAGGCCTTCCTGTACCCACGGAGGCACTAGCGCTGGGCCGAAACATCGACAAGGGTAAAGAGCCCGTCGGGTCTGTCAAACTCGTCGAACCATCTGCCTTAGTGCAGAAGGCAGAGGAAGATCCCGAGAAGGCCACGCTGCGCCAACAGCTAGACGAGCAAAAGAGGCTGGTTGATGAGCTCCTGGATGAACGCATTTCAGAGCGGCAGCCTGTCTACGGCAACCCTTGACCAGGACAGCAGGGGCAGGATAATCTACCCCTTGCTGAGATCCCCCCGGGAAACCGTGTCTGTGTCATGTTCACCGAAAGGGGAGACACTGGAGCCCATGGCAAGAGGGTGCGATATGTTTCACCGAACCCTCCCGAGCAGCGAGGCAACCTGGGAGACCCTGCTCGGTTTCCTCCCGCCGCTTCGAGAGTCTATCCACCAGCTGCCCCCCGAGCCACTGAGCGCGACTATCGTATCGAAGAGCCTGGCAATGTGCTTGTGGTTAGAGATCCCCGTCAGGACAGGAATCCGCATCTGGATGATCTTATGGAAGTAATCATCGCTCGTTTGGAGGCCCTGGAAACTCGGCAGGTGGCGATCCCACTGGATGGAAAGCCGTACCCCGCATGGGTGGATGACATGCCGGCCCCGCCGGGATTTGGGAACCCCACTTTCGCCCCCTTTAACGGGACCGGAGACCCACCACAACATTTGTCCCACTTCAACTCGAGGTGCGGGCCTATGTTAGGGACTCTGGTGCAGCAGGAGGCTGCCAAGCTCCGGTGCTTCGTTCAGACACTGGAAGGACCGGCATTCGTTTGGTACAGCCAGCTCCCTGTTGGATCAGTGACTAGCTAGGAGGACCTTCGTCGACAATTCCTCTACCAGTTCAGTTCCACAACCCAGAAGATGAACATTGCAGACCTCTTCAGGTGCAAGCAAAGGCCCGACGAGTGAGTCGCGGACTTCATCGCCCGGTGGAAGGGGCTCACGTACTCCCTTGACATGCCACTGACTCAGAAGAAATTACTGACGATGTGTGTGGGTAATGTCAAGGCAGAGTTGGTTCCTTACCTGATCATGCAGAATTACCCTGGAGGGTTCCGGGACTTCTCGGACAAGGCTCAGCACCTCGAAGAAGCCCTGCAATAGGCCAGTCAGGCACGCCCGCTGCCTCCTGTGATCTCTGCAAGGAGAGCCGCCAGATCCGAGCCCGCTACTATGGCACAGATAGAGGCCCCCAGATAGCTAGAGTTGCTGCCGGTGAGGCCAGCTCAGCAGTCTCATAGGGGTCCACCCCTACAGCCTCCGGCCCAGCAGCGAACGCCTCAAAATCGGCAGGCACCTCCGTGTAACACACCGCCACCACCTAGGTGAGGTAATCCGGCTCCGCCTCCTCGGCCTACTCCACCGGCCCCTGGCCATGGTCATCCCCCAAGAGTCCCCTTTCCAGGAAGAAAGAATCGGTCTTACTTGTTTGGTGAGGCACAGGTCTCCGGTTATTTCCGTAGCGCCTTGGAGCAGAGGATCGTGCGACTGCCTGAGTGCCGGAAGCCAGAAGCGGCATGTATCATGGATCACCCTAACTACTGCCCTTATCACCGATTCCTGGGACACAACATCCAGCAATGCTATGTGTTCAAGGACTGGCTCCAAGATGATATTGAAAACAACATAGTCAGGTTGGGCCCAGCCCCGGCACAGGTGGCAGGTGTCTTCGTGGGATCAGATGGCATTAGTGACAACGAGGATGGGTGGGAACAGGTTTCCGACCATGGGTCCCGGAAGTATAATGACTGGATGGCCCGAAGGACAGTCGCCCATGCCCATGGCATCATCCGTGCCCGCCTGGACCAGCTAGATCCCTCGGAATCTGCGAGCGCCGCTTCGGCATCGTCGTCCCAGCCTACTTCTTCCCAGAAGAGTAGGCGGCAGTGCAAGAAGAAAGAACGCGCCCTACTGTTGCCATCGTCTACTCGTACTCTTGGTGATTTCATGCCCCCGGAAATGGGGATCCCTCCGAGACCCCGTCTGGTAATGGATGACTCCTCGAGTGAGAGCTCGGGGTACGCTTCGGTTAACACCGTAGAGTTGGTAAATCCCTTTGTGGATCCCAACGACGAGGAGCGCCGGGTGAACCTCCCCGAGAGACCGGGGTACGCTTCGGTTAACACTGTAGAGTTGGTAAATCCCTTTGTGGCTCCCGACGACAAGGAGCGCCGGCTGAACCTCCCTGAGAGCCTGGGGTACGCTTCGGTTAACACCGTAGAGTTGGTAAATCCCTTTGTGGCTCCCGACGATGAGGAGTGCCGGGTGAACCTCCCCGAGAGCCCGGGGTACGCTTCGGTTAACACCGTAGAGTTGGTAAATCCCTTTGTGGCTCTCGACGACGAGGAACGTCAGGTGAACCTCCCCGAGAGCCCGGGGTACGCTTCAGTTAACACCGTAGAGTTGGTAAATCTCTTTGTGGCTCCCAACGACGAGGAGCGCCGGGTGAACCTCCCCGAGAGCCCGGGGTATGCTTCGGTTAACACCATAGAGTTGGTAAATCCCTTTGTGGCTCTCGATGATGAGGAGCGCCGGGTGAACCTCCCCGAGAGCCCGGGGTACGCTTCGGTTAACACCGTAGAGTTGGTAAATCCCTTTGTGGCTCCCGACAACGAGGAGCGCCAGGTGAACCTCCCCAATGTCCCCAGCCGTCGCCAACGTCGATGGAGCCGTGGCTACGTGAATCGCCGGGGCACGGCGGTCATCACATTCAGTCAGGCTGTGCACGCCACCAAGACCAGGCAGCAGGCCCGATATAGAGAGTAGCACTCGCGGCTCCCTCACCCGGTGACAGCAGGTTCGCTTCCACCACCATTTGTGTTGCTGGATTGGGCGGAATCGCCTTGCCCGCGTCGCAACCAGCCCAGCCCTACCACTGGTCGACTACAGCCTTCCGGTCCTAGCATGGCAGCCACCTCCCGGGCTTCAGCTGGTGAACAGCGGGACGTGCCTAGTACCAGTCAGTCACCGGTCCCGCCAGCAGGGCCCGTCATGCCCCCAATCGCAGAGCGGCCTCCTGTAAGCAGAAGCTCGCGTTTGGCGCGAAAGTATGATGTTATAAAGTATCTGGCCAGCATTCCGGCGAGGCTTTCCATCCTTGAGGCCCTCCGCCTATCGTCTGAAATGAGTGAGGTGCTCGCCGAGGCTCTAAGGAGCCCCCTCCAGTTTGAAACAGAGGTAGTGGCCACAGAAGCCTTCCACACCGAGGTGATTGAGGATACCAAATATCAGGCGGTTATCTCATTCTCTGGTGAAGATGAAGACCCTCCCATATAGGGGCACATCCGCCCACTGTACATCACCGGCCAGTTCAATGGCGTGGAGGTCCGTCGCTGTCTTGTTGACACGGGTTCTGGGATTAACTTGATCCCAACTCGGACACTGCGAAAACTGGGGTTGTCTGAGGATGATTTAACTCCCTCCGACCTCAGAATCCAGGGGTATGATGGGACTGAGCAAACTCCACTCGGCAAGATTCATCTGAAGACCTAGTTCGGCGGCTTAATTGACAATACTGAATTCATGGTTGTCTCTCAGGACACTGCCTACAACGCGTTGATGGGCAGGCCGTGGATCCATCTTCACGCAGCGGTTCCCTCATCATACCATCAGTGCCTCAAATACTCCCTTAAGGGTTGAGTGGGTGTGCTCCAAGGAGATGCGTCCCCGTTTTCCTCTTGTGAAGCTCGTTACCTGGACGCTGACTATTACAAGAGCAAGGACAAGCAGATCCTGGCAGGTGAGGTTGAGCCTACCGCTGTCGCGAGCGATCCCTGGGCAGGTTTGGATGACGCATATGTCTTCCCAATCCATCAGTTGGAGGCCACAACTCCCGATATGGGAGAGTGCTTTGTTGTCTCGGGTACCAGAGGAATGCATATTTCCGGGTCTAAGCGACGACGGGAAATCACCTCGTACTCTTACACCAACCAGGCCCGGGTGATCCCCAAGCCTCCTACCCCCGTACGATATTGGGATGTTGGGATTATGGCAACGGCGGTACGTCATACGTGCCTGTTTCGCCGAGCCGGGATCGACCGGCTCAAGCCAACGCGACACCACTGCTTCGATTTCATAAAGCGTGGCCCCTTGGGCCGCAGGCCGGATGGGATTGGATCAACCACCTTTGTCGCTACGGTCTCCGCGGTGCACGAGTCTCCTGTCGTGACGACCTCTGCCGCCCAAGCCGGTGCTAGCTCCCCATCAGGGTCGAGCAGCCCCGAAACAGCTCCCCTCATGGACGATCCTTCCACAAGCGGAGAAGAAGACATGGAAGATGCTCCTCCTTCCTTTGAGGAGGGCATCTCCGCCACGGTCGACGAGCTCGTACAGGTGAACCTCGGTAGTGAGGCGGACCCGAGACCCACATTGGTCAGCACCACTATGCCTCCCGAGGAATGGAAACAATACATAGACTTCCTCAGATAGCACCGTGATGTGTTTGCCTGGAGTTATGAAGAGATGCCGGGACTAGATCCCCAGGTAGCCGTCCACCGCCTTGGCCTCCCAGCAAACCATCGCAGGTTCAAGCAGCCTCCCAGAAAAATGCACCCCTTTCACGGTGCCATGGTTGAGGCCGAAGTTGATAAGCTCATTAAGGCCAAATTCATCAGGGAAGTCCAGTACCCCAGGTGTCTAGCCAACATTGTGTCCGTCAGGAAGAAGAATGGGCAGATCAGGGTCTGCATCGACTTCTGCGATCTTATTCGCCACTGTTCGAAGGATGACTTTCCCCTTCCCATGACAGAGCTGTTGATCGACGCAATGGCCGGTTCCAAGCCCTCTCCTTCATGGATGGGTACTTCGGGTATAACCAGATCCGGATGGCCCCCGAGGATGAAGAGTTCACTGCCTTCAGGGCCCCCCAGGGCACTTTCTGCTATCGGGTTATGCCCTTCGGCCTGAAGAAAGCGGGTGCCACCTATCAACGGGCTATGCACCGCATATTCAAGCCGATCCTCGGGACGCTGGTGGAGTGATATGTAGATGACCTGGTGGTTAAATCTCATTAACACCAGGACCATCTCAAGGACCTTGAGAAAGTGTTCAGTTTTCTCCATTCTTGTCACTTGAAGATGAACCCGTTGAAGTGTGCCTTCGGGGTCACCTCTGAAAAGTTTCTTGGATTCATCGTCAGGTATTGAGGTATCTAGATCGACCCCGAGAAGATCAGGTCCATCAGTCAGATGCCTCCCCTGAGTAATATTTGGGAGCTTCGAGGCCTCCAAGGCCACTTATCCTATATACGCCGATTCATTGCGAATCTGGCCGGCAAGTGTAATCCCTTTTCTCGGCTCATGAAGAAAGGCACCGCCTATGGGTGGGATGAAGAGTGCCAGACCGCTTTTGAGGAAATCAAGCAGTATCTGCTTCAACCTCTGGTCTGGATGCCACCCGCTCCTGGAAAGCTGCTGGTCCTTTACGTGACCGCCCTGGAGAGATCCCTCAGCGCCCTTCTCGCCTAGAAGAACAATGAGGGAACGAAGAATAGCCTCTACTACCTCATCCGCATGATCCTCGATGCAGAAGTTAGATACTCTCCCATCGAAAAGAGCTGCCTGGCGCTTGTATTCGCTGTACAGAAATTGCGGCACTACTTGCAGCACCACGAGGTACAGCTGGTCTCTCAGGTAGACCCGTTGAAATACATCTTGAGTCGGCCTATGTTGACCGGCTGATTGGTGCGCTGGGCGGTGATCCTCCATCAGTTTGACATTAGGTTCGTACCTTAGAAGGCCATCAAGGGACAGGCGTTGGTAGACTTCTTAGCTGCTCATCCAACCTCTACGGACTAGCCGCTGGATTTGGGCTTTCCTGATGAGGCAATCCTCTCAGTCGATCACGCCACCCCATGCTGGCAGATGCACTTTGATGGCGCCTCCCAAATCCCTACCGGTAGAAGGCTCAACGATCCTAGGCTTAACAGATTGGGCCTGGGTATCGTCTTCATCACCCCGGAGCAAGCCGTTCTGCCATATTATTTCTTGTTGTCAGAAGGCTACACCAACAACGAGGCGGAATATCATGCCCTCATCACCGACCTTGAGTTGGCTCTGGAGGTTGACGTACCCCACCTGTATGTAAAAGGGGACTTTGAGCTAGTCATCAAGCAGGTTAACGGTGACTACGCTGTCAGGAAGCCAGAACTCGTGCCGTTGCTGGAGTGTACCCTCCATCTAATGGCTAAGTTCCCATCCCGACCGGATGTCGTTCACATTCCCCAGTCACAGAACAGTCGAGCAGATGCTTTGGCCAGCCTGGCCGCATCACTCGCGGAGCCTGAACAAGATGACCTAATCATCCACGTGGCGCACCGAAGAGTCATTGCTCCTGTTATCCCAGAGGGCGGTCGTGGACCACGAGTGAACCATGTCACCGCTGGTGCCCCCGCGTCAGGACCCCCCGGGGCTTCAGGCATGGTGATCGAGACAGTTCCTGACTGGAGGACACCCTTAATTGAATATCTCAGGCACGAAAATCTTCCGATGGACCGAGCAGAGCGGGAACGAATCCGACACCGCACACCGCAGTTCACCCTTCAAAGCTGTCCCAGCCGTGAGCAGCTCCTTTACAGGCACGGGTTTGACAGTGTTCTCCTCCATTGTATTCAAGGAGGTGAGATCCTGCAGGTCATGCAGGAAGTGCATGCTGGCTCCTGTGGCACCCACCAGGCCAGGTCGAAGTTGTCCCACCAGATTCGGAGACTGGGATACTTCTGGCCCTCCATGATCCACGACTACATCGAGTACGCCAAGAGGTGTCATGCATTCCAAGTTCATGCTAACTTTGTGCATCAGCCACTGGAGCCTTTCCAAACTACTAAGTATTCTTGGTCCTTTGCAGTCTGGGGGTTGGATGTCGTAGGGCCTTACCCACTGACGATGGCCCGCCAGTGCCGGTGCATCTTAACCGCCACGGATTTCTTCTCAAAGTGGGTAGAGGCAGCCCCGCTTAGGGAAGTCAAGGCTGGTTCTATCGCCGACTTCGTGAGTTCCAATATCATTCACCAGTTTGGAATACCTCACGCTATCCTCACGGATAATGGAACCAACTTCCGAGCGGCCGAGCTGAAGAGATTTTACGCCAAGTACCACATTCTCTCTAACCACACCTCTCGCTATCATGCGCAGGAGAATGGACAGATTGAGGTGTTTAACAAAACCCTCTCTAACATTCTGCAAAAAATGGTTGGTCAGAACAAGAAAAGTTGGCCGGACAAGCTCCCCAACGCCCTCTGGGCTTATAGGACGACGACTCGCAATTCCACCCAGGTGACCCCGTATTCCCTGGTATACGGAGCTGAGGCTGTCCTTCCCATCAAGGTCCAACTGCCCTCACTGTGCATGGAGGTCTATGACCAGCAAGCACCGGACAGAGTTTTCGAGATCCGTCTAGCCGAATTGGAAGCGCTGGACGAAAGCAGGCTTCACGCTTTACATAAATTGGAAAGGCATCAGAGTAGGATGGCTCAAGCTTTCGATAAAAAGGTTCGCCTCCGCTCCTTCCTGCAAGGTGACCTGGTGTTGGCTCTCAGAGTTCCAATGATTCCCGGTAGGAAACCACCCAAGTTGGAACCTAAGTGGGAGGGACCTTTTCTTGTCCATAAGGTCTATCCCAATGGTGCGTATTCCCTGGTGACTATGGATGGTGAGCGTATCACTCCTCCCACCAACGCCAGGTTCCTCAAGAAGTACTTTTCCTAAACTTCATGGTCCTGCATGACCTTAAACTGTATGGTCCAGCACGACCTTAAACTACACTCTGCCCTACATCTGGGATCCATGGTCCGAGCTCTAAGACCTAAAACTAAGATCCTCTTTTGGTTCTTCCCTTTTCATGGTCCGAGCTCTAATACCTAAAACTAAGACCTATATTTCTTCCAAAATGACGTTAAACTGTATTTCCAGAACTACGTCTAGCTTGATTCCCATCCTAATGGGATACGTAGGAATTCCCAGACCTTTCATCTTTGGGTCCAGCTTGAGGTCCGCTGTCATGTCTGTTTCGTCTTTAGGACTTCGACCATAGGGTCGCGTGGCGTGGTGTGAGATTATGTCACCATTCACATTGGGTTTGCGATAGCTGCACCCCACGCACCCTATCCTCAGGGTTTAGCCCTCCTCTGTCGAACGGTGTTTAAAGACACATATCAAGAACTACGTGTGGCTTGATTCCCATCCTTATGGGATACGTAGGATCACCTGAACACCTAGATGTCAGGTCCAGCCCCATCTCTTAGGAGATCCCACGATCTCCCGGTGCCCAGGGTGTTTGGCATTACACCCCCTCTTTTGCCCAGGGATCCGCCATCTCTTGGCCGCTCTCGAACTGATCCCTCTGATCCTTTCCAGTGGTCTGCTGATGTGATCAAGGCACTCTGGTCTAGAACTTGGAGTGCCAGATTCGACTTAGGCAAGTTCCATCCACTTTCCAAGCTTCATGTTCCCCTTCCTTCGGGCCCCCGTCATCCTTCATACCCGGAGGGACCCCCAAGAACGGCCTGGGTACAACGCCCAAGGGCTCTCCTACCATCATGGGACAACGCCCCCGAGGGTTTCAGACAACAAATTGATACAAATCCCGCATTGCAAACATGGTCAGCGGTTGATGCTCATTTGTTTGTCCCCATGGCTAATACGACAGGATGCTGTGTTGCGAACATGGTCAACAATAGTCCTCAGTCGTCACACTGGTTCCCCAGGCCCTGAATGTTGGTGGCATGGTTCATGTCATGTTCCGCCCCGCCGTGCCAAGGTGGAATCTCGACATTCCTTATACTAACCCTCAGTACACCCCCGCACATCAGACAGACCGAGCTGCGTAACGGTGTCACTCGGGGCTCCCGCGATCTGAGTGCTAGAGTATGTGCTTGGGTCTCTTCTTTCGGGTTGCGTGCAGCTTGACCTTCATCCCCTTAGGGGAGTGAGGAGTCGCCCAGACATTGCATTTCAGGCCCAGCCTAGCTGGGAGCTAGCATCTGCTGCCCCTCCCTGATTGTTGAACCCTCGTAGGCCCCTTTGCCCGAGGATCCTCTCTCAGTTGGTCCAAACCATATGACCTTAAACTGTGCTATTGGTCCAAACCATATGACCTTAAACTGTGCTATTGGTCCAAACCATATGACCTTAAACTGTGCTGTTGGTCCAAACCATATGACCTTAAACCGTGCTGTTGGTCTAAACCATATGACCTTAAACTGTGCTGTTGGTCCAAACCATATGACCTTAAACTGTGCTGTTGGTCCAAACCATATGACCTTAAACTGTGCTGTTGGTCCAAACCATATGACCTTAAACTGTGCTGTTGTTGCAAACCATATGACCTTAAACTGTGCTATTGGTCCAAACCATATGACCTTAAACTGTGCTGTTGGTCCAAACCATATGACCTTAAACTGTGCTATTGGTCCAAACCATATGACCTTAAACTGTGCTGTTGGTCCAAACCATATGACCTTAAACTGTGCTGTTGGTCCAAACCATATGACCTTAAACTGTGCTGTTGGTCCTAACCATATGACCTTAAACTGTGCTGTTGGTCCAAACCATATGACCTTAAACTGTGCTGTTGGTCCAAACCATATGACCTTAAACTCTGCTGTTGGTCCAAACCATATGACCGTAAACTATGCTGTTGGTCCAAACCTTATGACCCTAAACTGTGACATTATCGTCCTGGCCGCATGACGAAAAACGGCACTGCATTGTGGTGACCTCTTTGTAGAGGACATCACGTTGGGTATTGGTTTTATTCCATGCCATTTGTCAACGCCTATCATGGATTGATGCTTGTGGCGACACCATGGCCTGCTACTCTGAGCCTGTCACTTCACAACAAACAAAACCCACTCACCTTAAAGGAAAAACAAGATTTATCAAATGCCGCTTCTTTTAGTGCAAGGGCCATGCCCGCACTCCCCTTTTCCCTTGGCACTGGTATCTTACCATGTCACTTTTAGAACTACGTATGGATTGATTCTCATCCTTATGAGATACATAGGAACGCCTGGGGCACTTCCCCGCGGGTCCAGCCTACCTATGTGTTTGGTCCCTCAACTCGAGAATTTCCCCAGAGAGCACATGTTAAGTAGGGCTTAGGTCCTCCTTCACGTCGGCTTTTGTAACCGCCTGGCCATGTGTCCGTTTCTCCCCTTTCCACGGTCCGAGTTCTAAGACCTAAAACTAAGATCCGTAATCCGTCCCGCATGACGTTAAACTGTATTTCGTCCCGCATGATGTTAAACTTTATTTTCAGAACTACGTGTGGATTGATTCTCATCCTCATGAGATACGTAGGACTGCCCAGACGTTTCATCTTGGGTCCAGCCCCAAGGATTAGTAAACCCCGTCCTTCCTTATTGTCGGTCGCTCGGCCCGACTTCATGGGAAGTGGTGTAATCGGGATTTCTACCCCGAGCATGTTCGGGATGCCCCATGGTAATAATGGGAAGCGACAGTTCTCTCGCCAAAGAGGTCCTGCCTGGAAATTGGGACGACCCGTGATCAGGTTGGTACATCCGCCTAATGCGCCTTCGCCATGGTGGCGCAATTTCGGGAGTGTTGGACTATGTTCAAACAAACCACCACTCCACCTTCCACGCCTTGCGTCCCCCCTTGTTCGGACCCTCATTTCCTTTCGTGTTTGATGGGACCCCCTAACAGTATGGATGCTCGACCTATGGTCCGCCTACTGTCCTGGGCCAACGTTCCGGAGAACTGGTCATGTTTGACGGGACCCCCTAACAGTATGGATGCTCGACCTATGGTCCGCCTACTGCCCTGGTCCAACATTCCGGAAAACTGACCAACGATATTTGAGTTAGGCCCCATGTTGCGAACATGGTCAGCGGTCAACCCTCATTTATTTTCCTCCCATTCCAGGACAACGTGATATGGATGCTGTGTTTCCGCCACGGTTGACAGTTATCCTCCATAGTTGCGCCCCATTGGGTTCCGAATTTGGGCAGCGTGATTCACCCTTCCTCTCCATTCCCCTGTGTTCGGATGGATTTCAATGCCCCAGCATTGCCCCGCTTGTGTGTAAGGGCACATTGAGAAGTCGACACATCAATCGGCTCAGGGGTCTCCTCAGAAGTCCAGGCCCAATTTTGGATGCCTGAAGCTTGGTCAATGCCCCATAGTTGAACGAAATGATGGTATGAGCATCTTCTGCTCCTTGCGTTGGGCACGACCCATAGGAGCCTAGGGATGAGTTGTTATTTGTTTTGAAACTATGGTTGAGCGCATGAAACCAAGGGTACAAATGAGTGTATTTGACCAAATATTGGATTGAGACGATGAGAAGTACAAGAATAAAGTTCATGAGATGGCAAAAACAAATCCCTTAGGGGTCAGCGTGCTGAAGCGATCTTTCCAGCGCTGCTACCCTCTGGCTGGTAGCCTCCAGGACCGCTTCTCACTCTTTGAAGACTCTCTCCTCATCGGCCACCATAGAGAGCAGCTCGCCAGCCCTAACTTGTGCCTGCGCCCGCTCGGTTTGAAGTACAGTCATCTGACGACTCGCCTCCACCAGTTGTTCCTGAGCATCAGCCAACTGGTCCGTCAGTTGCTCCACGAGCTCAGAGCATGTTGCGATGAAGGCCTCTTTATCTTTTGCCTTCCCTTTGAGGTGCCAAACTTCTTGCTCCACCCTCAGCAGCGCTTGAGCGCTCGCCGATCCTTCCTGGCATTGGGAAATATCAGTGCGCCGGATGCTCTCGCGTATCTTCTCGTCCATGTAATCACGGACTGCCAGATGAAGGCGCTGAGCATCAGCCCCTCCGGCGCACAGGAAGCGCAGCCAGGTCTGAAGTGATCCCATCTGCCTCAGCCAATCCCACTGGGGCTGCCTGAGGAAGCGCTGGATACACTTACACCCTTTGCGTCATGTCATCCGACTCTCCTCGGCGGCCTCTGAGTCCGAGTCATCAATCTCCTCAGGGTCAGTGGGTCGGTATAGGGGGAAGGCCGCCAACAGATCGGTAGCAGGATCCACCCCATGGGTGTCTTCGTGGGGAATATAATCCTCGACGTCCGGGCGAACTTCTCTCACCCAAGCAGTAATGATGCCTCCAGCAGATTCCGACTGCATTTCCGGAACAGTGCCGCTGATGTCCGCCGCCCCCCGTTCATCTATTTTCAGGGCCGGCTCAGTGCAGAGAGCATGTTCCGAGTGAGGTGGTATGTCCGTCGCTGATCCACTCGCGGATGGCCCGGGCTCCGCAGCCTGACATGCCTCTAGTGTTGAGATCACTACGCAGGGCATACGCTGGTCAGATGGGATCTTTTGACACCAAGCACCAGTAGTAAAGCGTGAGACTTACATGAATCCAGAGCGTCGGTCCCCAGTGTTCCAGCCGCTGTAGGAGCCGCCATAAGGGGAGACCCCTCTGCGCTGGTTAATTCAATGATGGGTGTCAGATCCCCATCATGTCCCACTGGTTCCTCTCCGCCCTCCTCTGGTGGGGACACCCTTCCACCACTCAGTTGCTCCTGAGTAGGATGGGGAAGTGAGTTAGAAGTTGGAAAATAGAATGGATGAATGAGGGAAATGAATGAAGACAGAGACAAACCTCGAGAATCTCGGTTATGTCGAGATCAGAGTCGGCAATCTCGCCGCTATCTCGGAGACTCCCTTGGTAGGTATCCCCTTGAGACCCCTCACCTTCGGGCTCCTCTTCTTCATCTTCTCCCTTGCCTTCGTCCTCTCCGGTTTCCTCCTCCCCCTCCGGATCCTCGTCGCTGTCGCCTTCTCCCGACGACATCGCTTCCGGATCATGCTCCTGGCCGAGCATCACTTTCACTAGGAAAGTTGGCTCTGCACTCCGACCCCTTTGGCGTGTGTATGCATCCATGGAAATCAGATAAGCATGCCGCCGATGGAAGTTCACTCGGTCGGTAATTCGAACGAGCCCGACCTTCGGCAGTTGGATCCCGTTCTGCATTATCTTCTGCCAGATGGCTTTGACGCTCAGCGATTGCCGCAGGGTCATCTAGGCTGACCACAGTGCCGGGAGAATTGCGTCTTGGGAAGGTTTGAGCAGATATCTTATCTGCTTCCCGGGCAGTTCCCTGGCCGCCTCATGTGACCCCCCCTGCGGGTAACGAGGACGTGGCAGCACCATGTGATGTTCTCACTGCCAAAGTCCCGGCCTACGCAGGCCTCGCTGCCTAACGCACCCTTGGTTACCCCCTTCCTACAGCATCGTGCCTTCTTTCCCATCGCCTAGTTTCCGTGTGAGTAACCTCGAGCTGCCGGACGCACTTGCGTAATAGCCCCTCAGGGTACGCAATGGTCCAGTTTTCGGCATATTCGGTTTCTAGGCCGGCATCGACCCCGGTGAGCGGAAGAGTAACGACGTTGCCAGAGCCGAAGGTGGTAAACATCAACCACATCTGGCACAGGATGCATGGATTATTCTCCTTCCAGACAGCCGTGAATACTTTATTCGGCATTTGCTGAAGGCACCCGAACTGCCTGGCGAATCGGGACGGCACATAGGGCCCGCAGATCACCTTCCCATCGATCCGAGCCACGAGCACCCCGCCCTGAATGCTCTAGAAGTATTCCTGTTGTTCTAGAGAGCCTCTCCCATTGTCCACCAGCTGGCCAACCAGGGTGGGGAATGGTCTGAAATTGAAGTTGGCATGGTTTCCAATGCGGATCCTCACGCCCTCCTCATTGAGCGTCAATGGCGCCACCCCTGCAATGTTTAGCAAGGACGGTCGCAAGCCATTTCCCGGAGGACAGACGAAGTTTGGGAAAGTATACCCACCGAGATGAGCCGCCACCCAGCCATGGAAGATCTGGAAGGGACCACAGACCCTCTGAGGCGACCCCCCCTCATGAGATGTGCCCCAGGATGGTATACAGCTTGGCCAGCACGGGGACGCCCAAGTTGAACCGTGTGTTGGAGTCTATGGAGCCCGCCATCACCAAAGTCGCTGGACGAATGCCCATCCTCATGTCCCGCACCGATAGGAGGCACCCGCTCAGAAAGGCGGCAAGGAACCCGGCATACCGGACATTCGGGTCTCGGGCCTCAATGACGCGGTAGCCCCATGATTGGTATTGCCCTGCCTCTAGGGTCTTCTAGTATGACCCGTCCTTACTCCTATGAGTCGCGGTTGGGCACCGTTTGCCCCGTCCCAGCATCTTGACGGCGGGATCCCTCTCAAGGAACAGGCTGAACCAGCCCTTGTAGGCGATGTCCTTCAGGAAGTCCTTGACCCCCAGCCTCTCCTTGCCCAGCTGTAGCAGGTGCCACGTCAGCATAGGCGTCCGCGACCTATCTCCCCAGGTGTTCTTTGGAGGAACGAACTCGTCGTATTGGTAACCCTCCAGTGGGATACCTATGATGTAGTGGACATCCCAGAGACTGATGCCGACTTCCTCATGATGAAGGTGGAACATGTTGGTGTTAGGAGACCACCGGGTGAATAGCTCCGGTCCAAGTTTAGGCTGGTGGTGGAAATGGAACTGCGATGTCTATACCGCCTCGAATAGGCCGATATACCGCAATTCATCCCCGAACTAGTCACAGGTATGGCAAACCCAGAACGCCCAGGCTCATTCGCTGGTGAAGTTACCCCCAGACCGCAGGTCCCAATCCTTCAGCTATCCCTTTGTGTCATCCGTGATGCTTTGACGGAACGTGCTCGCGTAGAGGGCCGAAGAATCCTCCGCCACAGGCTCGTCCCCGGTAATGGTCCTCGTCCTCGGGTTCAGGACATAAACTTTTATATGTCTAGTTTCCCTGGAAGGATGGCCGTTGTTGGTGATGTTGTAGCGAGAAAGTTCGTCCTCCCGAGTCACCCAGGACCGCGGTGTGTCCACCTCGAAGCCCGGCAGTGGCACCTCCTCCAGGATGCCAAAATTTTAGAGTAGGAGGTTGTCCAATAAGGGATATGCCTTCTGGGTCAGAGTCAGTAGATTGAACAAGGTCAGATTGTTGGATACAATCACCTTGGCACCATAAACCTCCTCATTTGCTGCCATTTCTATCCTACGGGCAGCGGATTCCCCCTCATCAACTCGGTTTGCCGCCATCTCAAATTTTTCGGGAGTTGGGAGAAATCAGGATGCAGTGCGTGGAATTTTAGAGTTCAGCGCGAAATCTGGCTGAGTTG
Source organism: Viscum album (assembly GCA_963277665.1). Lineage (NCBI taxonomy): Eukaryota > Viridiplantae > Streptophyta > Magnoliopsida > Santalales > Viscaceae > Viscum > Viscum album. Next base: position 100,092,295 of record OY728151.1, on the reverse strand, counting down.
TGCGAAATCTTAGATAAGAGCACGCAATCGGCACACAGAGCGCGGAAAATCCTGAACAGGCGCGAGATTACGGCTGAATTTCAGATGGAATTCCGCACTGCCAGAGCATTATTACGCGCAGCAGCGGAAGAAATTTCATGCACGAGAACAGTAAGCTTATCGCGCGGAAAAAGCAGAAGTACGGATCTGGGACCCAGCGCCTCTCTTTATAGGCGAGGCCAGGGTTCCGTGCCGCGCGGAAAGAGTATTTCGCGCGCGTCCGTAGGTTTTGCACTCCCCATTGGAATTTGGAGCGTAACTTGACCAGGAGGCTCAACACTTTGGCGTTTCGGCGTTTCCCTTGGAATCTGATCGTTGCGACCTCTCGCCAATCCAATTCCAATGGGGGGAATTTGTTGACACCGAAAAAAGCCCGTAACTCCCGGAGGAAATTTCGGAATGACGAAGCGAAGTCATATTCGGAATCAGAGGCCCGATCCAGGGGCCCGAGATGTGGTGCGTGAAATAAAGGAGGCTCCGCGCAAAAAATTGTTCTGTGCGCGTAGAATCACCAGGTTTCGCGGAATTGAGCTATTGAGGTGCGCAATCTTTGCGCGCCCCAGTTCCCCGTGGCGAGCCTTTGCGCGCCGGCTGCGCTCGGTGCGAAGCATTTCGTGCACCACCTGGATTCCACGCCGGAGGTCGCCTATAAATAGAATATGACCCCGAACGGTTTGGGGGTTGAGGAATCCGAAGCGACTCTCATGCGCGCAATTCAGCTCCCCCCACGCGAAATATGACTTCCAGGTACAACCCTCATTTCACGCAACCTTACCCCGTAGTTCGCCTTTGCGCGCAACTCCACTGGCTTCAGTGAATTTTCCCCCTCTGCAGTATTCTAGCCTTGTGCGCAATCCGTTCCTCGTGCGCGCAATACCCTGCCGTGCGCGCAATACCCTGCGCGTAGTTCCCTCTCCGTGCGCAATTCCTTTACTCCAATTGCGTTCCGTCCCGGTCTTTTGCGCGCAAACCTTCCCTTTTGCGCGCAAAACCCAGGACTCCTCACCTTGACGCCCCTTGTCTTACCCCTGCACCGGTACCTAATGTCTCCCCTGCCGGGCATGCGCGCCATGCGTTGTTTTCCCGCACGACCTTCCAGGCTCGTGCGAAGTAACCTCAAGGTCCCTTGGGCCATGTTTTCCATTGTGTTTCTTTGCCTTATGCTTCTCTGCATAGGCACGCTAACGGCTATTGCTTCTTCGCATAGCCACACTAACGTGGACCCCCCGATGGTTCACCCTGCGACCCCCCTTCATTATGGCCTTGCCGATGCCTTTCCTTACACAAGGGGTAGAGGGCGTTGGGCATGTAAGCCCTAGGGGTGTGGAGAGAACCCACCTCATCCAATCTGTAGGACGTTAAACTGCTAAGCACCTCGTCCTTAACACAAGACGTTAAACTGTGGTCCGACCCCGTGCTTCGCACGCAGGGTCCCCCCAGCTCGGACATTTTTTACGCCCACTCATCTCCACAGGAATGGAATCTTCCTCACATGGAATGAGATCCTCTTTGTCGGAGCGGCGTTTGTCCGCGGGGGAAGGGCTGCCTCAGAGCGTAAGCCCCTAGCCTTTCTTGCGGATGATTGCACCCGTGCATCTCCGTACTTCCCCCCTGCCAAGGCCAGTGGAGTCCTCTTCCCACTGCGCTTTGTCGCACCACGGGCCTCCACACTGAATTAAGCCCCGACCCCAAGGGCCGCTAACCACACGTAAGCCCCTATTTCCTCTTTGGGCCGCTCAACGCGTAAGCCCCATTCCGCTTCTCACGGACGCACCCTTTGCGACGTGATCGTCTGGTCCCCGCTGCCTCTTGTTTCCCACACCGAGCATGAATCATGTGGGCTTAGAGTGCGCGTCGACCATGACATCCTCTTATGGGCCACCCCAGAGCGTAAGCCCCATCCCAGCAAACTACGTGGACTTTGATCCGTGCTAACGCATGGTACGTAGGAAGCCTCCACGAGGTTCAAGCCCACCACCCGGTCCTCCCGGCCTCTCCATGTCGATTCCCTGACCACCTTGGGCCGCCTCAGAGCGTAAGCCCCAAATCCTTCATCCCGCATGACATTAAACTATATCGCGTCCCGCATGACGTTAAACTATATTCCATCCCACACAACGTTAAACTGTATTCCGTCCCGCATGACATTAAACTGTATCGCGTCCTGCATGACATTAAACTGTATCGCGTCCCGCATGATGTTAAACTGTATCCCCCCTCTTGGGTCATCTAAGAACGTAAGCCCCATGTCTCACTCCACCATCCATCCTGATCCTTACTCGGGCCACCACATCCCGGTGAGATCATGCCACCCTTTCCCACTCCATGATATATGGGAATCCTCCCACGTGCTGGACCTAACATCGGTGTTCCCCCCAAGGGATTATTCAACCCGATCCGTCTCCGCAAGATGTTAAACTTGCGACATACCCCGTGTTAAACACGGGAAGCTGAGGAAAACCTCAGATGGTACGTGTTCCCTGCGTTCGATGTGGGATGCCTCGGGCTTCCGCGCCCTTGAGAAGCCCTGTGATGAGGGACCAAAGACAGACATGCCAACGACGCCCCAACGTGACCATTCTACTCACCACAGGTTGCTGTCCCGACAAGACCCCTTGGAGCATCTTGACGGAAGCATCACAATTAACTGGAATCCATGTAGATATGGAACTGGGAATGAGATTCACGAACATGTCTTAAATCTATGAGGGAGACCCGGACTAGTTAACGAGCTCCGAGGAGGAATCCATGGAGGGAAGAACCGACATCCCATCATCCCGGTTTCGATCAAGGAGCAGATGTCCCTGAACAAGGAACGGATGACGCCCGCCTTTGGAAAGCAGGAATGCGGGGAAACAAGCAGCACGCCCTCCCCGGCGGACGGACGCGCGCGCCCCGACGAAAGCATCGGAAACAATCACCTTGATCATTATTGATCATATAAACTCTAAAAATTTCTTTTATACTCATCCCTTTACACATTATAGGGCTTCTGGTCTCACAAAAATACCACTTCCAAGAGTCTTGAGGAGGTTCTCACGAAGAAACTTTCAATAGGTAAGATCACTTCTTCTTTTCTTTTAAATTATTTTCACTTTTACCTTATCCTCACCTCCTATACAATGTTTCATGAAAATTAAAATATCATATATATATATATATACTGTAATGTTTTTGTGTTGATGGTATATACATCATAAAATTTCTCATCTTCTCATTTTATTCTTAAATAACAAAATCGTCATCCGTGGTTTGTCAATTCACTACCTTTGTGGATGATAAGTTTTCATTTCCATTTAGCACAATCCTAGAAAGTTTAAATTATCTTTTAATAATTTAAAATTAATTATATATATATATATTCTCACTTCTTGAGTACATTTTCTTTTTGATAAGGAATTCCATAATAAATCGACCTTGGAAACCATGAAAAAAACACACCCGAAACAATGGAAATAACAAAATATTGATAATAGATGGGAGAAAAATATTATAAAAAGATAATTTAAGGTATTATAAACATTATTATATTACTTTAATAATTTAATAACACTCTTTAAAACATTATACATGTGTTTTGAACAAGTTTGAAGGAAGTTGAACCTAAGGTAAGAGACTCTTTAACTAAAAATTTGTTTTAAATGTTTTAATGATTTATTATTATAAATATTTTTATTTCATGTAAAAATTTTCAAAATAGTTTTTATGAATGTATTTATATGTGTATTAATGTTTCAATTTCTCTCATTTATTTCGAAAATGGATCTTTTTTAGGTGTTATGTAAGGGACTTTCCTTTTTAAAATTCTTTTAAATGCCTCTTTAAAAAAATTAAAAAATATCATTTTTTATACAACATGAGTAGTTTCTATAGATTTCATGATGCTTTATTACTATAGTGTTTTATTTATAAGTTTTCATAGTTATTTTTATGAATATTATTTCATTATTTTGTGCGATTTTTTTATATTTTAAAAGTGATTTTTACAAAAAAGGACATTTTGATATCTGAATGTGTTTTTCCCATGGGTTTAAATAATTTATCAAGGGTTTTATTCATGATACATTCCTTGGAAATTGTTTATCATGGGTTTATCCCATTATATCTCAAGATATTATTGGTTTATCCCATTTATTTCTCAAGATATGACGGGTTGAGCCCCATTATAGCTCAAGATATGATGGGTGAGATCTATTATATCTCTCCAATGCATTGGGTACTCTATAGATGGAATTAGACCATAAGGTTATTCCATTTGTAAAGGTGAATATAAGAGTGATATGGTAATGAAGTACTAAGGTAACTACATGATTTTTTATACATACTTATGAGTTTCCAAGAAAAGGATTTTTAATGGTTTTTCATGTTTTCATTGGACAAACAATTTTCTTTATTTATATTCCTTACTGATATTTTTGTGATCTTCCCAAGTTTTAATTTTTTTTTCATTGAGTATAAGGATTGGTAAGTGAAAAAAATAAATCATGATGAATATTATGAATATTTTTCAAATAAATCATGTTTTATTTTAAAACATTTATATTTTATAATAAATGGATACTATTTTAGTAGTATACACTCTGTATAAATGTGTATTGTTACGTATGTATTATGTACTAATTATCTAAAGATATAAACTTAATAATATCCTTAATATGAAATAAAGTAAAATTTTCAACTTAATTAAAGATTATATAATGTTTTAAGGCCAAGTCCTTACAGTTGGTATGTAGAGACCGAAATCTTGACATACATAGACATGACATTACTTTTTTGAAATATCTAATATATAACAAAAACAGACACTAAAGGACCATAATATTTTAGTGTCTTTGGAAACTCGGAATATAATCTTCTAATCTCGGTGAATGATCTTCAACATCTCCCATAAAGATCTTCCTTTTTTTTATTACCTAAAACCTTTCTTTATATCCTGGGGAAAAGAAAACATATAAAGGGTGAGCTCAAATTCTTAGTAAGGGTAAGAATGGATAAAATAAAACAAACCATATACATTTGAACTTCAAAACATGAACATAATATTTAAACATCAAAATTTTGAGAAATGACATAAAACATAGAAGTACGTAAGGCATAGATCATAATGGATCATCAATCATGATAAAATAACATGGGAATAAAACATGTAATTGTGTAAAACCATTAATCACATGATATGATTTTCATAGTAGCCAAGTCATTGCTGCCAAGACCATCTTAGTGGAAAAAGTCCATTTTTGAATCGAGTTCACTCCTCGTTCTAGTCCTGTAACACTGAACTGGATTAACTTACCATTCCAGCCATGTCTATCTCATGAGATATAAATCTTTACCCAATGAATTGTAGGGGTATATAGGTCCCACCCATCTCATATTTAAATCATTCTTACTTGTGCCAAAAAATAATCATAAATCATTCATCATAACCCAAAGAATAAAATGGGTTTAATAAACATCATACCATCATAACATAATCCATATAAAGAAAATGGATATCATTTCATCATAAGAAAAGTGAAACCATGTAAATATTAGATATATTATACTTGAAACATACACATATGAAATAATTTCATCTTATATGGAAAATGGTTTTGATAAAACACTTGAAATGAATTCTTGAGGAAAATATCCTTTCTTCTTCAAAATAATTTTCTTTTCACAAAAAGACATGAAATTTTAAAAGAAAAGTATTTTGTTGAAAATAATCATGAAATCTTGTAGAGTAATATTCATGAAAATAAGGCGTTATGAAACTGTAAAAATCCGTTCATTCCGTATAAGTTAAAAAAACATTATCCTCATACTTTCTCCGGAAATGTCAAAAAAATACCTTATATGGTAAAAAAAAAGAAAGATTCCTTACATACCATGTAGTAAAAGTAATAAACTAGGTAAAAAGGATTTTAAACATACATGAAACCATTTTTAGAAAATAGGGACATGGATGATAAATATAACCCCATTAAATACTTACGAATAAACAATCTCAGATAAAAACGAGATTGGAAAAGTTATCCCTTACCTTAGGTTCGATATGCTTCGTACGTATCCAAACCTCCTATATAATGATTTATATAATGTCATTGACTTATTACAGAATCATATTCATTGTTATTATATCATATATGGTTCACTTATGACTTTATATTATCCGTTCTTTTGTAAATTCCTTGTTAAAGCAGCGTTTTGGGTAAAATCGTTTTATTTATCGTACGTGTTTGGACTTGTTGTTCTTGATGTTATTATTAATTATATCATTATTTAATTACTTCTAGAATTTAAATAATGATTTATATATCATATATATTCAGTATATATATATATATATATAATAGATAGATAAATAAAATGAAATACACCGTTCATGGAGACGGTAGGCCGTACATACACATGAACACTGTTTTCCTTTCCCTATAGACTTGAATGGAAGTAAGTAGATGACATATATATATACATAATTCTATAGATTTATCATGTCATATATTTAATTATTATTTATTATATATACTTTATAATCATTCTTGAATGGTTAACATGGAGAATGAATCTCATCGCGTTGTGGAGACGGTAATTCGTATGTACGCACGAGCAATGATATCGTTCCCATAATTATTGAATTGAATTGGAGTGGATGATATAATATCTCAGAATCAGTATGATGTTATAATAACTATATATAGTTATTCTGTACACCATTATACCCATCCAAGTAAGGTGGTGGTGGACAAATAGATTACACCACGGCGTAGAGACGGTATTCCATACGTACGCATGCACGATGATTTCGTTTTCCGTAGGATGGATAGAAGGTGAAATGGGGTTTTTTAATATTTATAATAACATATACGTATATTATTGATACTGATGTTATTAATTTATAATTAAACAACTGAAGAAGGAGAATTTTAAGAAGAAAGAAAACTTGAAAGATTCGGTAAAAGAGATTACCTCTTCTTTGACGCACCTCTTTCAAGCTTCCTCTTAAGGCACTATAGTTGGTCTTTTGAGGAGACCATAACCTATATAATGTTTCTAGGGAAGTTGATAAGGTAAATTTTCAGGGGTTGTCCGACCTTTAAATCTCAAAATTGTGTAAAGAGAAGAGGGAAAAGGTGCCCTTTTATAAGGGAGGAGAGGGGCACCTTAGGAAAAACTTAAAATATTATTTTATAATACAGTCATATTTGGTTTATAATAGCTCAAAATTATTTTTTTATAATCTAAAGTGGGGATGGGTATAAATCCTCTCAAACAATAGGTTTTAGACAAGTTAAGGTTACTATTTTAACCTTATCATTCAGATTTAACTCTAAGTTAAATAATTTTACTCTTACCGTGTCTTCTTGTTTTATTACTCTATATGGTTAATAAACTTACTATAACAAGAAAAAAGAACCCCAAGTAGTTCATTATTAATATATATAACCTTATATAAGTCATTTTGATTAACCTTAGATTTTTAGGAATAGAATAACAATTAATAATATAATATTTGTTTTAAAAACTATTTTATGTCAATTTTGACACTATTTGGTAATTGATTTTTGAGAAAATCATAACAGAATTATTAGTTCCAAAAAAATTAATTAAATAAATAATAAAATTTCATATTAACCTATAAAATTAGTTTAATTCCTAAAAAGTCTAAAATTACGTTTATTTGGGTATTTATAACATCAATTATATTAATATTTCATTAATAAGGTAATTACTGCATCATCATTATGTCATAAATAAATTAAAATATTTAATGTCTAAAAATTATAAATAAAATACCATTATATAGGAAATAATTTTATCTTTATAATTAATATTTATAGTAAAATTTATTTTATGTATAACCTTATATTAAAAATGTTTTAGTTATTAAACTTTGATTTTAACTCTTTTAACTCTTCTTTAAATAAAATAATAATAAGTGTCCTAATCTAATCCAAGTGGACCTAAAGGGTAATATTTTGTTCCTAAGGTTGTTTCTAGTCGAATTACACTTATCCAATAGAATTAGGACATGTTTTAGGGTAATAATAATATCATTTTTACCCTTAATTACCCTATTTACTTTTAACCATGGTAAATAAAAGTAAAAAGTTACTATTCACCAAAAATTATTTTTATCTTATTGAACCAAATTTTACTCCTTGATATTAACCATATTTCTCGGATCTTTGAAATTCAACTCACAGAAGTGGTAAAATTAAGTTTTATGTACAATTGCAAATGCTCCTAGGAGGTTGGTAAAAGACGGTGAAAAGTTCAATAAAATTTTTATATATCTAAAATTATTATAAAATGAATCCAATTAATTAAATTGAACTTATATAAGTATTATGTGTCTATTTTTACATAAAATAAATTTAAATATAATAAATTATTATTTAAATAAAAAGTTGGTTTTAACCAATAACTTAGGGTTTTCACTATTCATCAAAAATTGAAAGTTTTCAGAAAAACACCAAAATTTCACCCTAGGATAATTTCGATATTCTGAATCCAAAAATGAAGTCCATTTTGAATGATAAAATTTATAAAATTTTAAAAAAGTGGGTATTACTATTCATAACGTCTAGTTTATATAATATTTTAATAACATGTCGTTGTTTAGTGAAACTCAGTTTTGCGTACAACACACGCTATTGTGGTAGGTCGAGATTGCGTGTAAATCAAGGCATGTTAGGGTTTCATATAGTGAAAGATTCCTTTATTGTTGTGTATAATAGAATCCAACCATATTTCATTTATACTTTGAATATATATATATACACTCAATGTTGTGTAGAATAACTTATATCAAACGAACTTCAAATTTTGTGTAACATGATCCAAGAATAGTGTTGTGTATACTGTAAGATAATATGGTGTTGCATATAGTGCAAGATAATCTTCATGTAACATACAACACAAGACATCAAATAAATTAAAAAGAGTACTTCTCATAAAATCTCAGGTTGTTACATGGTATAAAAGGATGGATTAGATAACTTTAAGGGTTATGATGATGTTAATATAATCCCATAAATGATTTTTTAATTTATGGTTATTTTAAAATGATATAGAATTTTAATATTGCCATATTTATTCATCTAAGATATGTTTGTTCAGAATTTTTTTTTGCATAAGAAACAGGTAAGTTTTAGTAGGAGGGCACTGAGAGGTTGATATCTTTCCAAATCCACAGCCTAAAATGGTGGGAATTAGAACTGAGTAGTTTGTGAAAGTAATGGATCAGTTGACTTAGGTGATAAATGGTGGTGGTATTCATGATACATAGGAACCTGATCTACCATGAAAGAACATGTATTTTGTGGATCATTTCATGAGGCAACTTCCCCCTTCATTCAGTGAATCATTTGAACCGGTGGTAGCCAAAGGATGGATCAATTCTCTGGAAAAGATATTTGATGTCATGGGATATTCAGAACATTGAAAGGAAACCCTTTCTATTTATCATTTCGAAGGTGAAGCTGATTTATGGTGGCCTTTGGTTAAGAATACTAGAGAGAAAGAAGATATTGATTCCATAGAATGGGAAACTTTCATGGATATTTTCCTTAAGAAATATTTCCCTAAGGTTATTCAACTTTGAATGAAAAATGAATTTATATAATTGAGGAAAAAAGATAAAGATTCTGTAGATGCATATGAATCAAACTTTACAAGACTAGCTAGGTATGTTTCATATTTTTTTCGGGACACTAATAGAAAAATTTATCAATTTTAATTAAGATTAAAACCATGATTACAGAGAGATTTTGATGCAAGAGAATTTAAAAGATATGAAAAAGTTGTTTGTTATGATGAGAAGGTTGAAATAGAGTTTGCTGATATATAAGTGACTCATGATTACAATAATAATAAGTATTTAGGTTTGTAGGATTTTGGGAAGAATTTATCAAAGAAATTTAGAGGTAAGAAAATAAAATTCCCTTATTAATAAAAATGTATTAAAAATTATCCTGGATAATGTCTTGTAAATTCTAGGAAGTTCTAACGATGTGGAAAGTTTAGAAAAATAGATCGTGAGTGCAAGGAAAATGATTATAAGAATGATGAGAAAATAATGGTATGATGCTTTAACTATAAGGAGTTGGGTCATTTTGCTAATTTGTGTCTAATTATTGTCACTCAGATGGGAAATCAACATGATTTAAAATAGAAGTGTGTGGAAAAATAATTTTCAACTACTTCAGTTGATGTTGAGACATCAAAAAAATTGGTATCAGGTACATTTCTTATTTTTATAGAATATTCCAATGTGTTGTTTGATTCAGGTTCTACACATTCATTCATTTCTGAGACTTTTTTTGTAAATTTAAAACTGAACCTCATGAAATGAATCCAGAACATATGGTAAAAATACATGGAGGAAACATTAAGAAAAAAAAGAAATTATAAGAATCTTCCTATAGTTGTTTGTGGAAGAAATTTACCCAAAAACCATGTCGTTTTTCTTTTAGTAGAGTTTGATGTTATCTTGGGTATGGATTGTATTTCTATTTACCATAATAAGATTGATTGTAGATATGAAGAAGTTTATTTTTATAAATAGTTTTATTTTGTGTACAATAATGAACCCAAATCATTGATAACATATAAGGAAGCTGAGAAACTATTAAAATATGGAAATGAAATTTATCTTGCACATATTTTTGAAAATAATAGAACTATTCAGATTAATTATTTTCTATAGGTAAATGCGTATCTTAATGTTTTTCTTGATGATTTTACTAGTGTTGTTACAGATTGAGAAGTTGAGTTTACTATTGATTTATTTCTTGATTCTAATACAATTTCAAAACCCCTTATCAAATGTCTCAAGTAGAACTTCTAAAATTGAAAAATAATCTGTAAGAATTATTAGATAAAGGTTTCATCTAACTTAGCACATCACCATGGGGTGATCCTATCTTATTTGTTAAAAATAATGATAGTTCAATGAGACTTTTCCATGATTATAGATCCTTTAATAAAATCACTGTTAAGATCAAGTATCCTTTTCCTCATATCAATGATTTTTTTGATCATATCCAGGGAGAAAAATATTTTTTGAAGGTTGAATTGAGGTTAGGGTACCATCAGTTGAAAGTAAAAGAATAATACATTTTTAAGACTACATTTCATACTAGATATGGGCATTATGGATTTTCAGTTATGCCATTTGGGTTAACTAATGCCCATATTCTATTCATGAATCTTATGAATAGAATATTCCATGAGTTCTTGGATAGGTTTTTGGTTGTGTTTATTGATGAAATTTTGGTATATTATAAGTGTAAATAGGATCATGAAAGACATATAATGGTTTATTTGAAAACTGTAAAATAAATGAAACTATATGGAAAATTCAAAAAGTGTAAATTTTTGTTTCAATAAATTTCTTTCCTTGGTCACATTGTTTCTAAAGATGGAATAACTATTGATCCTACTAAAAGGAAGTTTTTTAAAGAATGTCCAAGACCCAAAAATATAACCAAGATTCATAGTTTTCTTGGTTTAACATGATATTACTGGAGGTTTATTGAAATTTTTTCACAATTATCTATTCCAATGACTAAGTTAACTCAAAAATGTGTTAAGTTCATCAGGAAAAAAGAATGTGATTATTGTTTTCAGAAATTTAAAAGAAGATTGGTGAATTCTCCAGTTTTGTCCCTACCATCCATAAATGGTGAATTTTTCATTTAAAGTGATGCTTCATTGAAAGAATTTTTTTGTTTACTAATACAAAATTATTAGGTAATTGCTTATGCTTCAAGTCAATTGAAATACCATGAGTTAAATTACCATACACACAATTTGGAAGTAGATTTTATTTTTTTTGCATTAAAAATTTGTAGGAATCATTTGTATGGAGTAAAATGTGAAATATATACTAATCACAAAAGTTTTAAGTGCATATTCACTCAGAAATAATTGAACATGAGACAGAGAATATGAATGGAACTAATCAAGGATTATGATTACATGATTCATTACCATATTGGAAAATAAAATTGGGTGACCGATGCTTTGAGTTAGAAAAATAATACTACATTAAACATGTTGCTTTTGGAACATGACCCCTTGGTTGATGATTTGATAAATTTTGGATTGGAAGTTGTTGGTGCAGGAAATTCCTCTGTTTTGTTTCAGGTGTTAGTGCAATCATCTCTATTAGACAGAATTAAGAAAGAATATAAGGAAGATGATGAGTTTTAAAAAAAGGTATAATTGGTTAAAAAGGGTAATTGGAATAAATTTAACATTGATAGATATTATGTTTTGAGATTTGGGAAGATATTATGTGTTCCATGTGATTCACAGTTTAAGACAAAGTTGTTTTGTAAAGATCATAGTTCTTTGTTTTCAATTCATCTTGGAAAGACTAAGATGTATAAGGATATCTAGGAGTATTACTGGTGGGATGGAATGAAAATATATATTGCTAATTTTACCATGAAATGTTTGACATTTCAATAGGTTAAAGTAGAATGATAGTCAGTGAAGGGAATTATTTATCCTTTACTAGTGCAAGAGTGGAAATGGGAAAATATTTCCATGGACTTCATGGTGGGACTACCAAATACATATCGAGGTAACAATGTAATGTGGGTTATTTTTGATCGTTTGACTAAATCTACTCATTTTATTCCTATTCTAGATACTCTATATTTAGATTATCTTTCTCGATTATACTCAAAGAGATTGTCAGGTTACATGGAGTGCCTCTATCTATTGTATCTGATCATGATCCTAGGTATACATATAACTTTTGGAAAGGACTTTAGAAGTCATTAGATACTGGGTAAATACTTTCATCCTTAATTTGATAGACATAAAAATTGAACAATTCAAATATTGGAGGATATGATTAGATATTGTTCAATGGATACTAGGAAATTTGGGATAAACATATTTTGTTAGTTTAGTTTTCTTATAACAATAATTTTCATTATAGTATATATATGACACATTTTGAGGTATTATATGGAAAGTGGTGATGAAATACATCATTTTGGGATGAAGTCAGGGAAATGAAGTTTATGGGACTAGAATTAGTAGAGGAAGTGGAAGAGAAATTTCAGTTGATTCAGTGACACATGAGGATAACTCAGAGCAGGTAGAAAAGTTATGAAAATATCAGGAGGAAAGACCTTTATTTTGAGGTAGTGGATAATGTTTTCCTTAAAATATTTCAATTGAAAAGTGTTATGAATTTTGGTAAGAAAGGAAGTTTAAGTCCATGGTTTATTGGACCTTATGAAATTTAGTAAAAAGTTAGACCAATTGCCTACCGAGTAGCCTTTCCTCTGAGTTTATCTCAGGTGCACAATGTTTTTCATGTTTTAATGTTAAGAAAGAATGTTCCAAATCCATCTCATGTTTTGATCCTAGAATTAGTTCATCTAGAAAAGAACCTTTGTTATAAAGATAAACCTTCTCATATTCTTAATTATAGAGAGAAAGTATTTTAAAATAAGGTAATTCACCAGGTTAAGCTTTTATAGAGAAATCACATGGTTAAAGAAGAAAAATGAGAATCTGAAAATACTATGAGAGAAAAGTATCCCCATTTATTTAATAAGTTAATAAAAATATTAAGGATGAAATTTCAAAAAGGGGGGAGAATTTAACAACCTAAGATGATTCAGGCGCTTAGGTAGCTTTTATCCCTTGGAAATTGTTTAGGGATAACGATTTTAGGTGTTTTAAAATTTTATTTGATAATACTATAGTTTCTTTTAGTGCATGATCTGGTTATGCTATGTGGTTTCTCACTTTTCCCCTAAAAGTGTTTTATTAATAAAAAAATTACTTTTCAGTTATTATATTAAGTAATTATTAAAAAAAATAATTTATTATATGGTTATTTATTTAGAATATTAAATTTTAAATTTGAGAATTTTAATTTAACAAAAGTATTTACATTTTTGAATTCAAAATTTCAAAATTATCTTAGTATGAATTTGTTATAATTTTATAAAAAAGTTTAATTTTCTGTGAATAGTAAAAAATACAGTCTTTTTATAAAATAAAATATTTTTTTTGTGATGTCATGAAGACATAATTAAGATATAAAATTTTATTAAATTTATTGAATAACTAAATTATGATTTTATAAGAGAGATATTGTACATAGATAATTTAGAACATGAAAATTATATTATTTCCATAATAAGTATAAAAATCATTTTCAATGATGATGTAGTGCCTGCACAATGTTGACAATGTCAAATTTAGCTCCTTATTAATAATAATTGGGTCCTTAAAATTATTTTCATGACTATTTTTTTTATTATGTATAATTGATGTTTTTGGCTATTAATTTTAAATTTTATAGTTATATTACATTAATCTTATCCAAATGCTCGTGCAATGCTTGCATAGGGAAAGAAAAGATAAAATAACAAATTTAAGAGGTTTTCATGACATGTATATGGGTGAATATACATAATTAATAAATATAGAATTATGTTTTGAATATAATTAATTTAATTTTATGATAGTATTTTATTTTTAATTTTTTATATATGAAATAATTAACATTAATTCCCATGCAGCGCTGATGTAGTGCATGTGAAAGAATAAGAAAAATTAATAAAATGTTTTTAATGAAAATTATAAGAATTATTAAATGAACCATATTTTTGATAAATATTTTCCTATATGAAAGTGTATACTATTATCTCTTTGTGATTCTAATTTAGTATATTTTGGACCCACATGAATCACCTTAAGACCATTATAATATTTTATTTAAAAGGAATTTAAGGTGTTCACACTATAGTTTTTAATTTGTATAATATTTTAATGTATGGTTTTCTAGTATATTTTTTCAAAAATAATTTTTTTATTTAAATATAATAAATTTATATTCTTCATAGAATTTTATTTTTAATTTTTAGGGAATAAATATTTACCTTAATTTCTTGAACAATTATGATGCAGTAATTATTTAATTAATGAATAAATAAAATTAATGATATTAAAAATAAAAAATAAATATAATTTGATATTTTAAAGCTAATTCCTGAATTCCCTAGGTGAATATTATAATTATATGATATAATAAAAAATTTTATTCTAATTTGAAACTTTTTTTGATATGTTTAAAGTCTTAGTTATGAATATTGTTTAATTTGACAAAAAATATTTTCCATGAATAAAATATATTATTTAATTAATTAAAAATCACAAAAATATTTAAAAATATAAAAAATGATAATATTCCTTAAAAAATGTGATATCATTTGATTTTTTAAAGTCTTTAACCCTATATTAGACTAATTATATTTTAATATTTTAAGTAATTTCTAAATTACCCCTCACCTCTATCATAAAAGGAGTCTCATTTATTCCCAAAATTTCTTCACCTTACGACTTGTTTCTCAAATAATCAATGATAAATTACTTTATCCTCATCCTTTTCCACATTATAGTACTTTTGGTCTCACAAAATGACCACTTCCAAGATCCTTGAGGTGGTTCTCAAGAAGAAATTTTCAAGAGGTGAGATTCCTTCTTCTTTTCTTTTAAATTATTATCACTTATACCTTATCCTCACCTCATATCCAATATTTCATGATAAATACAGTATCATATATATATATATATATACTATAATTTTTTTTTATGTTTATGGTATATGAATTATAAAATCTCTCATATTCTCCTTTTATTATTAAATAATGAAATCGTTATCCGTGGTTTGTCAATTCACCGCCTTTGCGGATGATAAGTTTTCATTTCCCATTACCACAGTCATGGGAAGTTTTAATTCTCTTGTAATAGTTTAAAATGTCATAAATATATATTTTTTCTCACTTTTGGAGTATATTTTATTTTTTACAAGGAATTCCATAATAAACTGACCTTGGAAACCATGAAAAGAACATACCCAAAACAATGAAAATAATAAAATATTGATAAGAAATGGGTGGAAAATGTTATAAGAATTCCACGTAAGGTATTATAAACATGATATAGTTTCTTAATAATTTAATAACACTCTTTAAAATATTATACTAGAGGTTTTAACAAGTTTTAAGGAAGTCAAACCCTAGGTAAGTGACTCTGTATCTAAAACTTAGTTGTAAATGTTTTAAAGATTTATTATTCTAAATCTTTCTATTTCATGTACTTGTTTTCAAAATGGTTTTTATGAATGTATTAATATGTGAAGTAATGTTTAGATTTCTCTCATGTGTTTTGAAAAGGGATATTTTTTAGGTGTTATGTAAGGGAATTTCCTTTTTAAATATTTTTAAATGTCTCTTTTATGAAATTCAAAAAGATTGTTTTTATACGGCATGAGCAGTTTATCATACTTTCATGATGATTTATTACTATAGTGTTTCATTTATAGGTTTTAATATTTATTTTTGAAGAATATTATTTTATTATAATTTGCACAGTTTTTATATTTTAAAATCTATTTTTATGAAAATTTGTATTTTGATATCTCAGTGTGTTTTTATCACAGGTTTAAATGAGTTATCAAGGGTTTTATTCATGATATATTCCTTGAAAATTGTTTATTATGGATTTTTCAAATTATATCTCAATATATTATGTGTTGAGACTCATTATTTCTCAATATATTATGATTGATCCCCATTATAGATCAAGATATGACGAGTGAGTCCCATTATAGCTCTTTAATGTATTGGGTACTCCGGAGATGGAATTGGACCATAAGGTTATTAAATTTGTATGTATGAATGTAAGAGTGATATGGTAATGATGTCATAAGGTGACTACATTATTTTTCAATGCATGCTTATGATTTTTCAAGAAAATGGGTTTTAATGGCTTTTCATGTTTTCATTAGACTAACTATTTTCTTTCTTTATGTTCCTTACTGAGCTTCTTGTGCTCATCCCAAGTTTTTAATTTTTTTGCACAGGGTATAAGGATGGATAAGGTAAAGAAGGTAGTCATGATGAATGATATGAATATTTTTCAAATAAATCATGTTTTATTTTAAAAGTTTTATATTTTGTAAGAAATGGATATTTTTTAATAGTATACACTTTGTATAAATGTGGGATGTTACATATGTATTATGTTCTAATTCTCTAAATCACTAAACCTGAAAAGATCCTCAATGTGAAATAAAGTAAAATTTTTGACTTAAATAAATATTATGCAATGTTTTAAGGCTGGTTCCTTACAATAAATATGTGGAACCATCATAAATATATAAAACCAATTCATATGTCAAGGTTAAATACCAAGACCATCAATACAGTGGATAAGAACACACATGTTTCCCATAGTGGATTAGAACACACATGTTTCGTATAGTGGATCAATCCCATTGACTTGTTTCCCATTATTATCTCATGAGATATAAATATTTACCCAATGCATTGGAGGGAGATATAGGTCCCACCCATCCCATAATGAAAAACCTACTTATGTGTGCCACAAGACCATAAATCAATCATCATATTAGAACCCATGAAAAGAAATGAGTTGTATAAACATTTAGTCATAGAATAACCTATAAAAAGATATTGGTTTCATAAATATCACACCATCATAAAAATAAACCAACCATAAAAATAATAAGGATAGTATCTTTGAATAATTTCTCTAGGAAAACATAATTAACATAAAAAAATGTTATCTTAGATGGAAAATAATTTTGAGAGTTCACTTGAAATAATTTTTTTAAGAAAATATAACATTTCCATTTGCGAATCATTTATTTTTAATGCGACATGAAATTATAAAGGAAAAAGTTTTTGTTGAAAATAACCTTGTAACCTTGTAAAGGAATCATCAAAGAATTAAGGCATCATGACGGAGGGAAAGTCTGCTTATTCCACATAAGATTAAAAAAACATTCCTTCCATATTTTTTTAGATAAGTCACAAAGAAAATTTTCTAGAAAAATAAAAAAGGAATCCTTTAAAAATTTTTTGTAAAAAATAAAACATGAGTAAAAATGAATTTTAAAAAATCATAAGATAATAGTGAAAACATTTTTGGAAACAATTTTATAAAATATGGACATGGAAAAAATAGAGTTTTAAGGGAAATTTTAAAAAGATAATTTTAAAAAGAAAGCCCCTTATAGATATCATATCATTGAAGTGGGAATTAATAAAATAATTTGATTATGTGTATCAAATATAATTATACATAAAAGAATGGAAATAAAAAATAATATAATCAAAAGTTAGCTGACACATAATCTTAACATGCCATAATCAATGAAGGAGATGTTTAACCCAATGAATGGAAATTGAGTTTAGAAATACCTTACTAATTTGTAATTAGTAGAATCGTATTCCCCATAAAATTATAATTATAAAATTAAACATTTATTAACATTAAGATATTTATATTCATGATATTATATATCAAAACTTATTATATACAACACACATAATAAATAATTGGTGAATAAGGCATATATCTCACAAAAGTAAAAGTGAGATGAGAAACCCTTACCTCATGCTTTCCATTAGTTTTTATAGTTTAACCTTATGTATAAATGTTTAAATAATGTTATTAATTAATTAAATAACTATATTAATATTTATAATACCTTATATAATCCTTTTATAACATATTACCATCAATTAATTTATAATATTTCATTATTTTCATTATTAGGTGCATTTGTTTCATAGTCGGTTCATTTGTGTATAATTATGGATTTTCTTGTAAAATAAAAATAAAAATATAGAAGTGAAATGAAACAGTATTAATACAATTAAAAAACATTAAATGTCATCATATATAATTTTTTTTCTAGTATTAGAATGATTCATTTGATAAAACATTGATGATTAATGTTTAGTTTATTTTGGTGGTTTTTCCGACCATCATGAACTAGTTTTGATTTATTTAATATTATGTATATATATTAGTTACATGACATGAAATTAGTTATAATATACCTATTAAAATCTTATTTAACCATAATAATACTTTTATGACAATCTTTGAAGGTGATAATGGAAATCAAAAAATCATTATCCACAGAGACATTTAATCTCCATGATTTGGACAATGGTTTTATTTCTTTGAATAAGAGGATATGAGAAAAGGGGTGGATAGAATATATTCCATAAGGAATATAAAATTATATTATTTTCATAATATTTTATTTATTATTATATTATGGATGAAGGAGGTGAATAGAATATAGAAAGATAAAATAAATTAGGAGAGGTTGTTAGAGAAAGTTACATCTTGAATATCATCTGCATGAAGGACACCTTAAGGAACTTGTAATTGGTCTTTTCATGATAATGGCAGAACATGGATATGGGAAGAGTGGAGAGGAGTTTTTTTTCATATATTTGAAAATATTCATGGATTTTTAGGATAAATGGGGTGGTTAAGGGTGGTATTTATACTTGAGGAGGGGTAGTTTTAAGTGATTAAATAATGATTATTTTATATTTAACGCAAACCACATTTGGGTGGAATTAATTAAAAAGAATTTGGATGATAATTAATGTTTTAAAGTATGTTTAATTTATATAAAAACATCAACCACTCATATTATTCTATAGTTTTTAGGTATTTTAAGCTTTTACCTTTTAACTTTAACTCGCTATATTATTTTACCTATACTGTAGTAATTTTTTTTACCACGGTAACTGTTTTATGCCTAAAAATGAAAATGAAATTATAAAATAATTTTGAACTCCTAATTAAAAATATGGAATCATTTTTTAATAATTAAAAACACATAATTTTCAAAATTAAATTTAAAATTAAACAGTCAAAATGCAATTAAAAACAGTTTTTTTGGAAAAATGTGTTTTTAAGCCGAAAAATGTATTTATAACAACATACGTTATAAATATTGTTTAAATATAATTAATTATATTATATCTAAATAAAAATTACTTAATTTAATTTTAGATAAATTTAAAATCATAAAATTAATTTTAAATATTAAAAAATGAGTGTTTTATAAAGATCAGTATTTTTTACTATTCATTGAAAAATTAAACTATTCAAAATTTTTTCAAAAATTCATCCTAAGATAATTTTTACTTGATGAATAAAAAAGTTATTTTAATTTTATAGAATAAATTTTATAAAAGTTTCAAAAATTAATTATATTTATTTTCTCATAGAAAGAAATAAAAATCAGTTTTTAAAGAAAACATTTATGTGAAGAATAAAACGAATTTTCTAAAAATTATGTGCATATTAATAGAGAATTATTTAATACATTAACAATGATTTGGAAAATTATATATTTCCTAATGTGGTTAATAATATTTATTCCCTCTAATTTAAAGGCAAGGTTATAATGGTCATGTTAAAATAATAATATTTTGGAGTTAATTTAAGCCTTGTGTTCTCTGTAAAGAAATCTATCGATGATATTAAATTTATTTAAAATAGAAATAACATAAAATATTGGGGTGTTACATTATACCCACCTTAAAATGAATTTTACTATTAAAATTATTCACTCTGATACAAAATTATGAGGATACCTTTGCCTCATTACATCCTCAGGTTCCCATATAGATTCATCATGCTAGAGGTTTTTCCATAAAGTATTGATCAAGTGAGTGGTATTGTTTCATAGAAGTTTATCTATTAAATCTAGAATCTCTAATGATTACTACTCATAAGAAATATCTTGATCAATTGGTAAGGCCTCTGAGTTTATTATATGTGAAGGATCATATATGTAGTTCCTCAGAAGAGATACATGAAACAAATCATGGATTTGAGAGAGGTTCGATGGAAGATTCAATCAATTAGACACCATCTCAATACGATCAATAATTTCAATAAATTTTGTCCTCACAATTTAAAATTTCACTTCAAAAATTAAAGGTGGATATTTGAAAATTCGTTTGTGGGAAACCCACATCATAAAAAGGGCTAATAAAACCTCCTCTTAAAAAGTGGAAAAGTAAAAGGTGAAGGTCACCAAAAAACTATGATTCTGATTAGGAGAACATTAGAGGAAATTGAAAATATGGATATGAAATATTATTTTAACTATGGAGTTATGATAGAGAATTATAGAGAACATGGTCAAGATAAGGTTAATGACCACAAAACTGTAGAACAAATAGGTCTGAAAATGGTCATTGATATCATCGTAAATGATGATAATATGATAAAATTTTATTTCAAAATACTTTTAGAAGATATAATTACTTGATTTAATTTCATAAGTATAATCCTACTCTTTGGTTATGACTTGATAAATTTATTCTAAATTTCTTACACCAATAAATCAAGTTAAAATTGGAATTATTGAAGAACTCGTGGGTCATAATATCCATAATGGGATGAAAAGTCATTCCTTATGTCTCTAGTTATCATAATAAAAAAATGGTTATCGAAGGTTATTCAATATACATAAATATTCATATGGTTAATTAATAAATTAATCTATAAAACCTCATCCAAAGTTCAACATAAAAATTTCATAAATGGTACCCTATGAATCTTATAGAATATTAAAATCAAATTTTTTTTGAAATAATTTCACTAAAATTTTAAATTAAACTTAGCATTAATCCCACAAAGAACTTTATGTAACACTTAATTGTAACACACAAAACATGTGAATATATTTATCATGTATTCTCTTGAAGGATGTTAATAAACTAAATTACCATAAAACCTTAGTGAAACATGCATGATTTAAAAAATTAATTATTTCCACATACCATAAATCCAAAAAATCTATAAACTCAACCCATAAACTACCTTTTCATCATATTACTAATCAGTTCCAAGTTCATCAATACGATCCCATTTATTTTATCACAATCCAACATCTCTTTATCTCATTATTATCCCAACATCATGAACATATTAAGGGTTATATTTCCCTTGATCATGTGTTCTCCAAAAATATCACCTTACCACCTCAATCACCTTTCATGGTTTCCAGTACCATTCAATATATAATTTCAAATATTTAAGGAAAAACTATATTGGAATAATTCTTAGATGTTTTATTATTCCATAATTATAAGGCCCCAGCCTTAAAACTTACTTAATCTTGAGTTATTACAAGATTACACATTGAAGATCTTTTCAGGTTTAGAGTTTTAGAGAATTAGATCATGAAACTTGCATTACATTCCACATTTAAACAAAGTGGTTACATAAAAGATAGTATTCATTCTTCCCATCAACGGAAACATATTTAAAATATAACACGGATTCTTTCTTGACACATCCTTGACACTATCATCACACCATGTACCTTTCCCTTGACCTGTGAAAAACATTTCAAAAACTTGGGATGAGCATAAAAAGCTCAGTAAGAGTTATAAAAATATGGAAAGGATACATGAGTTCATATATACATTAGAATGAAATCATACTTTACCCATAAAACAAAGGCACTTTAACATACCTCATCAAACCATGAATAAATCATAGAAAACATAAGACATAAGGGTAACATGAGCCATTCATAACATTCTTATGTAGGGAGTAACCCTCTTGGTTACGTTTGGAATACCCATCACAGTATATTCCCTAAATCTCTTCGGAGAAACCTTAACGTTTCACTCCTTCGCGTTACCCAATGCATTGGAGAGCTATATCAGGCTCACCCGCCCTTAGTTTATCACGGAACCACCCGTTTTCATAACAATTCCCAAGAACCATAACATAAATGTGTCACATAAAACATGCATAAAGGAAACATAACATTTCTACATTTCAATCACAATATAACATTTTAGTATATTGAAATAATGAATCCATTCAAAAAGAAACCATTTCCAAAACCATTTAAAACATTTAATACAGAGATTTTTGAATCAAAGTGTCCCATACCACCTTGAAGAGTAAAATTTTAAACCATTAATATCCATATAAATAAATCCTTAAAACCATTTCGAAAACATGGATATTAATAAGAACAAATAATTAAAACATTTAAAACGATATTTTGGTTAAAGGGGTTTTACCAAAATTAGAGACACTTGAATACAATAATTGAGGAATAAAATTTAGTGAGAAATTTATAATATCATGAGAATAAATGGATTCATGATATAATACTCCAAAGGACAGTATATACACCATATAAGAGTGAATTGGTGCATAACAACAATGAACCCTCAATAGAAATGTCAAATGTGATGAAATCCCTTATAAAGAAGGTATCCTTAAATTAAGGACAAATAAATCTCAAAAATATGTGTGAAAAATATAAATACACCCAATATAAGTGGATATTAAGTGTCAAAAAATAAAAGGTCATTCACACATATTCAATGGATGACATATTCAATGACTATATGTTGAACCCAAAGAAATCGAAATTGGGTTAAAAAGTTCCCTTGACAGCCTAATGACATCACATCAAAATGAGTTGATGAGAGATAAAAAGTGTATCTCATCACTTGGACATAAAATTTACATCAATAAGGATATATGAGAACATATCCCAACATAACAATATGTAAATTAAAAGACCCAACAAAATAAGTCTTTAAAAAAAAGGAGGGTGAAAGGTTCCCTTACCGACTTGGGTATCTTTCAAAACATACACCCCATGAAAGAAGGACAATAGATCATTGATGTAAATACTCATAAATGAAAGTATATTACACAAAGAGTATAATAATGTGCAGTACATACACCACTCAATGGAATTTGTGGCAAATGTAGCATAAATCTCACAGGAATAAAAGTGAGATGAAAAATCCCTTACGAAAACTCGGCAGCCTAACGGCGCCATATAAAACTTCTGAATATGGATTGATGAGATCAAATAGGGTATCTCATCACATTACAATAAAATGTATAGAAATAGGAATATAAAAGAACATCCTCCAACATTACAAATAGGAGCTTAAAAGAAGTGACATAAAGGAGAGTACTTAAAAAGAAAGAGAGAGGTTAGATCTCTTACGAAAGTTCGGCAGCCTAACGGCGCCACTCAAAACTTCCAAAATGGATTGATGAGAGAGAATAGGGTCTCTCATCACATGAACATAAAAATTATAGTAAGTGTAATATAAAATATCATCCCAATAACAAGAAATATGAGCTTTAAAAGGAATGACATAAAAGTGTGTACTTAAAAAGAAAGAGAGGAGTAGGATCCCTTACCTCGGGTCCGACTTGACTCGATCGTTCTTTAATCTCCTGAATAATAAACTTGAGTTAATTTCTACTTCCTTAAGAACCTTTTTCAAGTTCATTATCCCTTTTATATCACTTATTACCTTGTCATAAACATTATGTAATCATTTAAGTTAATAATATTTGTTTTGCCGATATTTTGTTCTTAAGTCGAAAGAAGACTTCTTACAATTACATGTTGTTCGTGTGGCCAAATGTTTATTATATCCAGAATTGTATTCATGATGTAGATATCATATATGTAATATATATCCAGTACATTCATGCATTTATAACATTACATAATCATTTAGAGGTAAGAAATGAAATGCACCGTTCATGGAGACGGTAAGCCGTACGTACGCATGAACGCT
Organism: Viscum album; assembly: GCA_963277665.1. Classification (NCBI taxonomy): domain Eukaryota; kingdom Viridiplantae; phylum Streptophyta; class Magnoliopsida; order Santalales; family Viscaceae; genus Viscum; species Viscum album. Next base: position 100,067,804 of record OY728151.1, on the reverse strand, counting down.
ACTTTCATTTTTATTTCGTATTTTATAGAATGGAATAATAATTATATAAAGGTATATTATAATTCTAGTATAATATCATATATAATATCATATTTATATCCTTTATACGTCCCAAATATGGTATTTAACGAATCAAGTCACTTTGAGGGGGCGGTAGTCCGCACTTCCTTAAATGAAGATATCACGTTTACCCATAATGGAAACCATAAAGGTATTCCCAAAATGAAAAAAAAACAGAAGCTTAAGGAAAACATAAACATATTATATATCATATATAAAATAGTGACATCATAATGGCCACCTTTTAAGGTGTTAAATGAGTATTGAACAATCATCGTTTCGGGAGGCAGAATTTCGCCATCCACGGAAACCGTATGTTCTTTAACCATTTGATGTAGTTGTGTGAGAGTGTAGCTCGAATAAATCTTATAACAACATCCTAGTATATTTAATATACTGGTGTTGTTACAAAAGAAGTAAATAAAAAGAGTTTAGGGGGTTGGAGAAGCAAAATAAAACAAATGAACATGAGAGAATGAATTACCTTTAAAAGTGTAACTCTTTTTGATTTGAGCCTAAAGGATTACTTTGAAAGGATTATTCCCAAAGGGAATCCTCTAGGATGAGTATATGGATGTGGAGAGAGTAAATGGGCAGGGGTTTTCCGAGCCAAAGGCTTGAGGAGTGTGTGAAATGAGGTAGAGGTGGGGGCCTTTTATAAGAGGAGAGGAGGGGCACTTTTGGAAAGTAAGAAATATTACTTTATTTGAAAATGTGTTTCGGTTTTAAAAGGTCCCACATTGATATAATTCGTGGATAAGGTGATAAGTCTTCGAAATCCACTCATCCAATAAGTTTTGGATATGTGTAGTTCATATATTTTACATTATCTTTCCATTTTATTTAAATCGTCAGATAATGATGTCATCGGTACATCATTATGATGTCATAAATAATTTAATTTATTTAATGTCTAAAAATTATAAAAAAATTACTATGATGTAGGAAATCTTTTTAGATTTCCAATGACTATTTATAACAAAATATCTGACTTGTATAACCCCACTTAAAAATTGTTTTAGTAAAACATATCATGTTTGTGTCATTTTTACTTTTACATTAAATAAAAAGTTATTTATGTCATTTCCCAACCAAAGTGGATCCATGGGGTCCCCAAGTTGACCCATGGTTTTTCTTGGTCGTCCATGACACAACCAATGAGGGTAGGACATGTGTCAAGTTCATTTCATATTATTAAAACATTATTTTTACCTTAAACTACACTAATTACCACTAATCGCGATTAAAAACTTAATAAGTTACTATTCACCAAAAATTTATTTTTATCCCATTGAAACACATTTTACTTCTTAATGACAACCATGTATGTCGGATTTTTGAAATTAAAAACACAAAGATGGCAACATTTCATTTAAATGGAAAAATCAGTTTTTATAAGTACCACTTAGTGGTTTCACTATTCATCAAAAATTGAAGTTTTTCAGAAAATTCCCAAAAATTCACCCTAAGCTATATTTGATATTCCGAATTCAAAAATGAAGTATATTTTACAAAATTCAAAACATATACGTCACATTAATTAATTTAATAATTAATTCCCGCTGTCATGACAAATAGCGTGTTTTTATGAAACAATAAGTATCAAAAGATTGACACTAGTTTAAGTCCGATTTCAAAGTGAAATTAATTCCAACGACCACTATTGGATTTAATGGTAAAAATATTTTCTAATTTCACTTTAAAACCAATTCAAAAGATAATCTAATCATATAAATAAATTAGATTAAAAAGTGGTTTTGAATTAAAATACAACATTTTACACTATTCATTAAAAAAATGAACTTTATCGGAAAGATACCAAAAATTTACACAAAGTAAATTTTGATGTCCCAATTCTTAATAAGAGTTTTATTTGGTCCAAAATAATGTTTAAGAGTGAAAAAAACTATATTTAATGATGGTTCAACATCAAAAGGTGATAAGTGAACCTTTAGTGAAAACTAGGGCATATACGCCTAAAATTGAATTCTTCCCGTATTTTAAGCCTCTATCCCTTATTGGATAAATGTGAAAACATTTAAAATCATATATAATAATATTTTAGTTATTTCTATCCATTCCCACCATTACAACAGCTACATGTTAACTACCATTTAAAATAATATTATTTTATTATTAGAGTGCAACGTAAGATTCCCAAGAAACTCATTGTTGCGTGTTGGGTATGCCATCGAGCATAGCGTCCCCTTTAAAGTCATATTAATATTTTATTCACAAACATGGATAAATATGAAAATGTCATATTCTTTATTTACCTGGGGTGTTACATCCTTCCCCCTTTTGGGAATTGCGTCCTCACAATTTTTAAAATTGCGCTTGGAAACATCCTTGAAAGTCCCACATTGGAACAAGAGTCGGTAAAACAATCACTTTAAAATAAATAAAGATAAGTACAGAGGTCACCCGAGTTAACCCATACTAGGACTCCATGTAGGAAAACATGGACATGGAGGAGAAAACATAGGGTCATGTTCTGATGGAGAGTGATAGAAAACATGTTTAGGAGAAAGTTAACCACAAGAAAATCACAAACTTGTGATGGGTTAAACGGTATTCGATTCCCCAGTAGGAAAAGTTAATAGACAACATTTTTGTTTTAAGTTACTTTTTATTGAGGAATTTCTTCATAAGGAAACATAATCACTTATCATGTTGACTTTCAACTTTTACACAAACTCATATTTTCTCCAAAAGATGAGTATTTAGGAAGACTTGTTCACATTAAGAGTACTATAATCAACTTCTAGAGAATCACCTAATCCACAAAAGAGAACTATATACATCCCATGTCTTTAGGCTTTAACCAAAACCAAAACCAAAAAGGTTAGTACAAGGTCAGATAATCCAGAAAAGGATAACCCATTAAAAAGAAAATCTATGCTTAATCTCCAATTTTTTTCCAACAAAACCCAAAGTTTAACGAGGACCATTCGATAAAATTTTTTTCCATAAAATTATTCAAAGTAAACCAATCTAAGATTGAAACCCAAATATTTTAAGGATTTAGTCACATAGTCTTCCAAGTTAAATCGTAACATTTATCTCCAAACAACATTAGCTTCTCCTAAAGTCTCGTATTGAAAAGTAATTAACCTAATCACATATCCTCCATGATAGGTTAATAATTTTCATAAATAACACAAAATCAACTTACTATTAATTCATAAAATCATATAACTAAAAATAATCAGTCAAACTAACCAGGGACTTCACGTAGTCTAGTGGTAGGCGATAAATACCAGTCGCACTTTGGTTGTGGGTTCGATTCCCACAGCTTTTTCCGACGCGACAGGTAGTCACACGGTCTACGTGTTGTCCTTTTTTCAAAACTATATAATTCTCAAATCATTCCCCAAAAAGGGATAAAATCATCAAAAATAACCATAACATAATTTAACCTCAATTTTATCTCATGCCTTTCACTTCAATCATAACATATAGTAACCCATAATTACCTCAAAAGTAAGGATCATATAAACCCAAATGGTTCTTTATAACTATGTCCACAAAAGAAAAGATAACTATTACTTGAATAAAATTTGCCTATATTAAACATCAGGGTTACACATAATATAAAAAGTCTTCTAATGTGACCCCATCATCAAAAGAGACTTAATACTCTTAAGAATTTCACCATAACTCTTAAAGCCCTTATGTGTTGACATCTTACTCATTCAACATTCTTCATGATCCATTATCCATTCCTTTCCAACTTATTCTGAAATACCTCTTTCCTACAAACAAAATCATGAATCATATCCTAAGATTCCAAAATAGGAAAACAATATTCATGAAATAGTACATACCTTTGATTGGTCATTGTCAGTTTCTTCATCCTCAATCGGAATGGCATTAGGTATTGGTAAACGAATATTGGTATGCTCTTGGTGACCCCATTCACGAAACTTCTTCATAGGACATGTGTTTGCATAATGACCATGCACACCACATTTAAAACATTCAATTGATCCCTTAGAAAGAACTTCTTTCCCTTTCCTCGAGTCAACTGGATGCTTCCTTTTTCCATGGCAGGTTCTTGCTTTATAACCTTCATTTCCACATCTATAGCATATTTCTGTCCCTTTGAAACATTTTCCTAGGTGTTTCTTTCCACATCTTTGACACATAGGTTTTTGAACACACTTACCTTTATGATTATTACCTGTACTTCTGTAGGGATTTGTTTCTTGCATATATGATGCCTTAGAGAAATCTCCAAGGTTTAGGTGGTCAATCATGACTCCAGATAGTTGGTTGAGGATAATCACAAGAGTTCTCATTGCAGCTCCCATATCATTCAGTTGCTTGCTCAAAAAACTGTCACAGTTTCCTTCACATCCACTGTTACTTTGGTGCCTGCTAGATCCAGCCATTTACTAAAACCAAAAAGGTCAGTGTGAGTATATCAAAAAAACCATCATGTACTAATGAGGAAGATAAACACTAAGATATACTTACTCATTCACTTTATCTAAAACTAGGACTCTTTTTGAAATCCTAACCATTATGGTAATGTCACTTATGCTTAGAGAATACCCTAACCTCTAAAGTTATCTAAACCGACCTTTGATACCAACTATAAGGCCCCAGCCTTAAACCTTACTTAATCTTGAGTTATTACAAGATTACACATTGAGGATCTTTTCAGGTTTAGAGTTTTAGAGAATTAGATCATGAAACTTGCATTACATTCCACATTTAAACAAAGTGGTTACATAAAAGATAACATTCATTCTTCCCATCAACGGAAACATATTTAAAATATAACACAGATTCTTTCTTGAAACATCCTTGACACTATCATCACACCATGTACCTTTCCCTTGACCTGTGAAAAACATTTCAAAAACTTGGGATGAGCATAAAAAGCTCAGTAAGAGTTATAAAAATATGGAAAGGATACATGAGTTCATATACACATTAGAATGAAATCATACTTTACCCATAAAACAAAGGCACTTTAACATACCTCATCAAACCATGAATAAATAATAGAAAACATAAGACATAAGGGTAACATGAGGCATTCATAACATTCTTACATAGGGAGTAACCCTCTTGGTTACATTTGGAATACCCATCACAGTATATTCCCTAAATCTCTTCGGAGAAACCTTAACGTTTCACTCCTTCGCGTTACCCAATGCATTGGAGAGCTATATCGGGCTCACCCGCCCTTAGTTTATCACGGAACCACCCGTTTTCATAACAATTCCCAAGAACCATAACATAAATGTGTCACATAAAACATTCATAAAGGAAACATAACATTTCTACATTTCAATCACAATATAACATTTTAGTATATTGAAATAATGAATCCATTCAAAAAGAAACCATTTCCAAAACCGTTTAAAACATTTAATACAGAGATTTTTGAATCAAAGTGTCCCATACCACCTTGAAGCGTAAAATTTTAAACCATTAATATCCATATAAATAAATCCTTAAAACCATTTCGAAAACATGGATATTAATAAGAACAAATAATTAAAACATTTAAAACGATATTTTGGTTAAAGGGGTTTTACCAAAATTAGAGACACTTGAATACAATAATTGAGGAATAAAATTTAGTCAGAACTTTATAATATCATGAGAATAAATGGATTCATGATATAATACTCCAAAGGACAGTATATACACCATATAAGAGTGAATTGGTGCATAACAACAATGAACCCTCAATAGAAATGTCAAATGTGATGAAATCCCTTATAAAAAAGGTATCCTTAAATTAAGGACAAATAAATCTCATAAAATATGTGTGACAAATATAAATACACCCAATATAAGTGGATATTAAGTGTAAAACAATAAAATGTCATTCACACATATTCAATGGATGACATATTCAATGACTACATGTTGAACCCAAAGAAATCGAAATTGGGTTAAAAAGTTCCCTTGACAGCCTAACAGCATCACATCAAAATGAGTTGATGAGAGATAAAAAGTGTATCTCATCACATGGAAATAAAATTTACATCAATAAGGATATATGAGAACATATCCCAACATAACAATATGTAAATTAAAAGACCCAACAAAAGAAGTCTTTTAAAAAAAAGGAGGGTGAAAGGTTCCCTTACCGACTTGGGTATCTTTCAAAACATACACCCCATGAAAGAAGGACAATAGATCATTGATGTAAATACTCATAAACGAAATTATATTACACAAAGAGTAGAATAATGGGCAGTACATACACCACTCAATGGAATTTGTGGCAAATGTAGCATAAATCTCACAGGAATAAAAGTGAGATGAAAAATCCCTTATGAAAACTCGGCAGCCTAACGACGCCACATAAAACTTCCGAATATGGATTGATGAGATCAAATAGGGTATCTCATCACATTACAATAAAATGTACAGAAAGAGGAATATAGAAGAACATCCTCCAACATTACAAATAGGAGCTTAAAATAAGTTACATAAAGGAGAGTACTTAAAAAGAAAGAGAGAGGTTAGATCTCTTACGAAAGTTCGGCAGCCTAACGGCGCCACTCAAAACTTCCAAAATGGATTGATGAGAGAGAATAGGGTCTCTCATCACATGAACATAAAAATTACAGTAAGTGTAATATAAAATATCATCCCAATAACAAGAAATATGAGATTTAAAAGGAATGACATAAAAGTGTGTACTTAAAAAGAAAGAGAGGAGTAGGATCCCTTACCTCGGGTCCGACTTGACTCGATCGTTCTTTAATCTCCTGAATAATAAACTTGAGATAATTTCTACTTCCTTAAGAACTTTTTTCAAGTTCATTATCCCTTTTATATCACTTATTACCATGTCATAAACATTATGTAATCATTTAAGTTAATAATATTTGTTTTGCCGATATTTTGTTCTTAAGTCGAAAGTGGACTTCTTACAATTACATGTTGTTCGTTTGGACAAATGTTTATTATATCCAGAATTGTATTCATGATGTATATATCATATATGTCATATATATCCAGTACATTCATGCATTTATAACATTACATAATCATTTAGAGGTAATAAATGAAATGCACCGTTCATGGAGACGGTAAGCCGTACGTACGCATGAACGCTACTTTCATTTCTATTTCGTATTTTATAGAATGGAATAATAATGATATAAAGGTATATTATAATTCCAGTATAATATCATATTTCCATCCTTTATACGTCCCAAATATGGTATTTAACGAATCAAATCACTTTGAGGGGGCGGTAGTCCGCACTTCCTTAAATGAAGATATCGCGTTTTCCCATAATGGAAACCATAAAGGTATGCCCAAAATGAAAAAAAAACAGAAGCTTAAGGAAAACATAAACATATTATATATCATATATAAAATAGTGACATCATAATTGCCACCTTTTAAGGTGTTAAATGAGTATTGAACAATCATCGTTTCGGGAGGCAGAATTTCGCCATCCACGGAAACCGTATGTTCTTTAACCATTTGATGTAGTTGTGTGAGAGTGTAGCTCGAATAAATCTTATAAAAACATCCTAGTATATTGAAGATACTGGTGTTATTACAAAATAAGTAAATAAAAAGAGTTTTGGGGGTTGGAGAAGCAAAATAAAACAAATGAACATGAGAGAATGAATTACCTTTAAAAGTGTAACTCCTTTTGATTTGAGCCTAAAGGATTACTTTGAAAGGATTATGACCAAAGGGAATCCTATAGGATGAGGAGAGGGATGTGGAGAGAGTAAATGGGCAGGGGTTTTCCGAGCCAAAGGCTTTAGGAGTGTGTGAAATGAGGTAGAGGTGGGGGCCTTTTATAAGAGGAGAGGAGGGGCACTTTTGGAAAGTAAGAAATATTACTTTATTTGAAAATGTGTTTCGGTTTTAAAAGGTCCCACATTGATATAATTCGTGGATAAGGTGATAAGTCTTCGAAATCCACTCATCCAATAAGTTTTGGACATGTGTAGTTCATAGATTTTACATTATCTTTCCATTTTATTTAAATCGTCAGATAATGATGTCATCGGTGCATCATTATGATGTCATAAATAATTTAATTTATTTAATGTCTAAAAATTATAAAAAAATTACTATGATGTAGGAAATCTTTTTATATTTCCAATGAATATTTATAACAAAATATCTGACTTGTATAAACACACTTCAAAATTGTTTTAGTAAAACATATCATGTTTGTGTCATTTTTACTTTTACATTAAATAAAAAGTTATTTATGTCATTTCCCAACCAAAGTGGATCCATGGGGTCCCCAAGTTGACCCATGGATTTTCTTGGTCGGCCATGACACAACCAATGAGGGTAGGACATGTGTCAAGTTCATTTCATATTATTAAAACATTATTTTTACCTTAAACTACACTAATTACCACTAATCGCGATTAAAAACTTAATAATTTACTATTCACCAAAAAATTATTTTTATCCCATTGAACCACATTTTACTTCTTAATGAAAACCATGTATGTCGGATTTTTGAAATTAATAACACAAAGATGGAAAAATTTCATTTAAATGGAAAAATCAGTTTTTATAAGTACCACTTAGTGGTTTCACTATTCATCAAAAATTGAAGTTTTTCAGAAAATTCCCAAAAATTCACCCTAAGCTAAATTTGATATTCCGAATTCAAAAATGAAGTCTATTTTACAAAATTCAAAACATATAAGTCACATTAATTAATTTAATAATTAATTCCCGCTGTCATGACAAATAGCGTGTTTTTATGAAACAATAAGTATCAAAAGATTGACACTAGTTTAAGTCCGATTTCAAAGTGAAATTAATTCAACAACCACTATTGGATTTAATGGTAAAAATATTTTATAATTTCACTTTAAAACCAATTCAAAAGATAATCTAATCATATAAATAAATTAGATTAAAAAGTGGTTTTGAATTAAAATACAACATTTTACACTATTCATTAAAAAAATGAACTTTATCGGAAAGATACCAAAAATTTATACAAAGTAAATTTTGATGTCCCAATTCTTAATAAGAGTTTTATTTGGTACAAAATAATGTTTAAGAGTGAACAAAACTATATTTAATTATTGTTCAACATCAAAAGGTGATAAGTGAACCTTTAGTGAAAACTAGGGCATATACGCCTAAAATTGAATTCTTCCCGTATTTTAAGCCTCTATCCATTATTGGATAAATGTAAAAACATTTAAAATCATATATAATCATATTTTAGTTATTTCTATCCATTCCCACCATTACAACGGCTACATGTTAACTACCATTTAAAATAATATTATTTTATTATTAGAGTGCAACGTAAGATTCCCAAGAAACTCGTTGTTGCGTGTTGGGTACGCCATCGAGCATAGCGTCCCCTTTAAAGTCATATTAATATTTTATTCACAAACATGGATAAATATTAAAATGTCATATTCTTTATTTACCTAGGGTGTTACAATAATACCATAAAAGTACTTCTAAAACATTATTATTGAATTTCTATATATAAACAATTAATCATACCACTTCCTTCTTAAACCATTAACCAAGATTCATCATTTTATTCATTAACAGTTCTTCCATCTCATATGTCATTTGTAGTCTTTTCATCATTATAAATACAAACATTACTCATAAAAAATTGCTGATTCTCTTCATGAGAGTTCCCCCTAGGGTATCAATTTTCATAATTCCCATGAATTCCACATTTAAAACATTTAAATATTGATGAATCGTTAAGAATAATATTATTCTCATCTATTGAGTTAATAGAACCTTTCACTTTTCATTTTCAATTACTTTCTTTGTTTCCTTCTTTTCCACACCCAAATAATCATCCATTTAATTTGAAAAATTATCATTGATTCCTCTTCCCACATTCTTTACATGAAGAAAATTAAACTTTATTTCCTCTGTAGTCACTATGAAACTCTATCTTTTTTTTATTAGATAGGCCAGGAAGCTAAAAAAAGTTGATATTATTGATTATTTTTTGATATTTTTTATTAGGAATCATAACATGGTTTCTCCTTCCAACTACCATTTAATTTGGTTTCTCATGAGAAAGATAATTACATTTTCCATCATATTCACCATTAACATGAATTCTCTTGGTTCCAATGATAGACTAAAACAAAAAAGTATAGTGTGAGGAACAATAATCATAGTGGGAAACCACATAATCAAGAGAAATTGATTATAAAATTTCAATCTACGACACATTAGGTTTAATCCTAGTTTATTCATGATAATTATCAAAATTATAGGATTTTAACCTATACTAAGACTTATCCTTAGGTATCTTACTTAAGTTTTTCTCATCTTAGTTTCCAAAGGTTAAATAAATCTTACTTTGATACCAACTATCTCAACTTGATATTTTTGTGTATATATATATATTATATCTAAATAGATGAATATTCATTACATAAAATATAAAAAACACACTATAAAAATATGGTTTTTGTTTATTTGGAAACTTGGAAATATAAAAACTGGTTCATAAAAATCTATATCAACTCCCAAAATTTATTCATGTCTAGCACCCTTCTTAGACATATCCTAATTAAATATTTATTTATAACATGGGGAAAAGGAAGCATAAGAAAGGGTGAGATCAGATTCTCAGTAAGGATAAACATAGGATATATAAATCCATGATCATATTAAGTTATAAGATAAGAATAAGGTTATGTGATCATGATCATAACTTATGTAGTTCATACCCAACCTATCATGATTCATGGCATAAACATTATCATTTCAAAAAACATAGACCACAAGAGCAATAAATCATCATAAAACAATCATGATCTATAAGATCATTCCATAAATGTGTAAAACCATCATAAATATAGAAAAAAATTTCATATGTCAAGGTTAACTAACAAGATCATCAATATAGTGGATTAGGCACACCGATTTCCCATAGTGGATTAGGAGACACATATTTCCCATAGTGGATTAAGCCTATCGAATTGTTTCCCATTTTTATCTCATGAGATACAATCCTTTAACAAATTCATTTTAGGGATATATAGGTCCCACCCATCACACAATTAAAATCATACATATGTTTTCCACAAGAACATAAATTATTCATCATATCAGAACCAATGATAAGAAATGGGTTTCATAAAAATTTCATTATAGCATAACCCATGGAAAAGAAATGGGTTTCATAAATATCATTCCATTATAAAAATAAACCATATATAAAATAATTAGTATAGTATCATTGAATAAAATACCCAATAAACCATAATTAACATTAAAAAAATGTTATCTTAGATGGAAAATAATTTTGAGAGACGACTTGACATAATTCTTGAAAAAAAATAAAATTTCTAATTTTAAATCATTTCTTTTTAAAGAGACACACAATTATAAATAATTTTTTTTATTTTAAAATAAAATTTTATGTTTTTAGAGTAAATATAAAATCATTAAGGTGTCATGATGGTATAAAAATCCACTCATTATGTATAAGTTTAAAAAAAAAATTCCTTCTGTATTTTGTCGGATAATTCACAAGGAACATCATCTAGAAAAAAAAATCCATTCAAAATGTTTTGTAAAAATTTAAAAATGATTAAAAATAAATTTTAAGAAATCATAATATAATTTTAAATTTTTTTGGAAACTATTTTAGAAAACATGTACATGTAATAAAAAGAGTGTTTTAACAAAAATTTTAAAAAGATAATTTTAAAGGAAAATCCCTTATAAATATCATATCATTAAAATGAGCATTAATAAAATGAATATGTTATGTGTATCATATATAATTCAACATAATTTTATTTAAATACAATATAATATAATAAAAATTCATCTCATACATAATCTTAACATGGAATAATCAATGAATTCGAAGTTTAACCCAATGAATGAAAATTGAGTTAAGAAATTCCTTACTACTTTGTAATTAGTCAAATCGTATGCCCCATAAAAGTAATAGTTATAAAATTAAATCTTTAATAACATTAATATATTTATATTCATGTTATTATATATAAAAGTTCAGTATATACATCACATACAAGAAATAAGTGATGAATAATTCATATATCTCATATAAGTAAAAGTGAGACGAGAAACCCTTACCTCACTCTCCCCTTTAGTTTTTTAACCTTAACCTCATGTATAAAGGTTTAAATAATGTTATTAACTAATTATATAACTATATTCATCTTTATAATACCCTACATGATCCTTTTATAATATCTTACCACCTATTTGTTAATAATATTTCATTACTTTCATTATTTCAAGTGCGTTCGTTCCATAGTTTCATGGTCAATTCATTTGTGTATAATTTTGAATTTTCCTATAAAATGAAAATAAAAATATATAAGTTAAATAAAATGGTATTAATTCACTTAAATAAGTTTAAATGATCTCATATATAAATTTTCTTTCTGGTATGAGGATGATTCATTTTATAAAATGTTAATGATAAATGTTTAGTTTATTTTGGTAGTTTTTCCAACCATCACAAAATAGTTTAGTTTTATATAATATTATATATATATATTTTAAATAACATGAAATAAGTTATAATATACCTATTAAAATATTATTCATCTATAACAATACTTTTATGACTGGCCTTGAAGGCGATAATAGAAAATGAAAAATCATTATCCACAGAGACGGTTAGCCACCATAATTTGGACAATGGTTTTGTTTCTTTGAATAAGAGGAGATGAGAAAAGGGGTGAATATAATATATTAAATATTAAATATAACATTATAGTATATAAATTATACTTTTATTGTTATTATTTTATGGATTAAGGGGGTGAAGAGAAGGTTGAAAATGAAAATAAATTAAGATAGGTTGTTTGAGAAAGTTACCTCTAGAATATCACCACCTTAAAGGACCCCTTATGGAACTTGGAATGGGTATTTGGGTAAGAATAGTATAAATTGGATGCTGTGATAGTGGGTAAGAGAGGGGTTTTCAGATATTTTAAATGTTTAATGGATTTTTAGGAGAAATGGTGTAGCGAGGGGTGGTATTTATACTTGAGGAGGGGTGGTTTTAAGTGATTAAATAATGATTATTTTATATTTAAATCCAACCATATTTGGGTAGAATTAATTCAAAATAGTTAGGATGATAATTAATGTTTTAAAGTTTGTTTAAGGTCTATAAACACATCAAATACCCATTTAATTCTTCAGTTTTTAGGCATTTTAGTCTTTTACCTTTTAACTTTAACTTGCTACATTATTTTACCTATACTTCGATAAATCTTTTTTTTACCACGGTAACTTTTTATGCCTGAAAATGAAAATGAAATTATAACCTAATTTTTACCTCATAATTCCAAATATGGAATCCATTTTTAAGAATAAAAAATATAGAAGTTTCAAAATTAAAATTAAAATTAAACCATCAAAACACAATGGAAAACATTGTATTTTTGGAAAAATTTGTTTTTAACCCTGAAAATGTATTTATACCAACATAAGGTATAAATGTTGTTTAAATGTAATTAATTAGATTTTATACAACTAAAAATTTCAGACATTACTTTTATTTAAATTTAAAATCATAAAATTACTTTTAAATATAAATAAAATGATATTTTTATAAAAATCGGTATTTTTTACTATTCAATGACAAATTAATTTATTTTATAAAATTATAAAAAATTCAACCGAAGATAAATTTGATATTTTGAATCAAAAAATTATTTCCATTTTATAAAATACACTTTCTAAAAGTTTTAAAAATAAAATATATTTATTTTTTCATAGAATGTAATAAAAATAATTTTTTAAAGAAAACATTTATTTGAAGAATAAAATGAATTTAATAAAAATTATATTCATATTAAAAAATAATTAATTAATACATTAATAATGAGTTGGAAATTATACATTTCATAATGTGTCTAATACTATTTATTCCCATCAATTTAACATCTAGTTTATAATGGTCGTGTTAAAATAATAATATTTTGGGGTTCATTTAAGATTGGTGTTATGTGAAAAGTAATCTATTGAAAATATTAAATTTATGTAAAAATAGACATACCATAAAATATTGGGGTGTTATAATAAGGTATTATATGGTTCCATGATTGAAATCCACTAATAGATAAAGACCAAGTTCTAAGATGGGTATCACCCTTGGAAATTAGATTAATGAATCAGAATGGTATCCTCTGAGTGCTCAAGGCATTCCATAGAGAATCCAATGTGGGATCAAGTACGACCATTCCTATATTTATTAAAATATCCATATGTAATAATCAACTTATACATTTATTATGATCATAAGTTACTTTAGGCCTTGTAATACTCATGCCAAAAACAATTCATTAGGTTCATTCCATTACCTTTTATTAGGAATGATAAAGTGTAAAAGAGGGACATGCGACCAAATAATTCTATTAAAGAGGCCATGTACTTAATCACACCACATTAAAAATAAAGTATACTATTTGGGACATTTCATTTTTATGAGGGATATGAAGTCCATGGAAAATTCCATGCCATCCTCATTTCATTATCAAGATATTCCGAGCATTATGTAAATGTAATAAGGTTAGGTGAACTGTCTAAAAATAGTTAACACCATACATGTAAAAGGTACAAGATAGTCCATGATTGAATGCATGACATACAAAAATCATCAAGTTCACTTATTTATCCCATGACTTAAATTTATAATCACATAAAGGTCACATGAAATGGTATTTGTAACACCTCGACCCTAGTTACCCAGAGTCAGTGCATTATTACATAACATTAGCATGATCATAAGAGATAAAGTCTCAAATGACCAATTAGTTTAGTAGCCTTAGAAGTACTAGATACATGCATAAGTTTTACATTACATTATGAAATGGGAAAACAAAAACATTGTGTCCCATTTGAACATACTCATATCCCTTAGCTTATTCCTATAGGTTAATCGTAATATACTTCTTCGCATCCTAGGAAAAATAAAACATAAGAAAGGGGTGAGATTAGATGCTCAGTAAGGATAAAAATATAGTAGAAACTATCATACATAAGCATAAACATTTAAGGAAATGTATAAGACTAAAAAAAATCCAGACTACCATGAAAAGGTGGAGAGCTTCTATCATGATGCAAATACTAGGGAGGGGAAGTTTTTTGTAGATAGTCTAGTTTAATTCCATAAGACCTTCAGGTCATGTAATCTCTTAAGCCTACGGGCCATGTAATCTCTAAGGCTACGGGCCTTGTAAGGGTTCCCCCTCATCCCTTGAAAGGGGGGTTATAAAAAATCAATAAAAATGAAGGCCTTCTATAAGACTAAAAAAATCCTTTTAAACTTAAAACTTCATAATAAGATAGAAAAGATAAATCAAATAATGTCATTTAATTATTCACATGGATATTCTACTAGTATAATAATCACATGTAATATCAATAACTAATTTCATAATGATGGAATTCATAATGTCAGACATCATAACCACATAGTCAAGGAATCGTTCCAAGACTACAAATAAGATTTTGTTAAGGCCTTGTTTCAAGACACTAGTTTGTCTCATGAGACATACCGATGCATCGACGGGCTATAGCGGGCCCCAAACATCACTTACTATATCCAATGCATTCCTTATATGAAAATGTTTAAACATAACAAAAACATTTGTATTAAAACTAGCATATGAAATGTTAATACTTTAACCATAAACCATGAATGGTATTAAAATAGCACATCCACATTCAAACATATCAAAAAATATTCAATATAATATGGAATATTGTATCATAATAAATAAACTTCAAACAAACGTAAAATACCACGAAGGATGTTGACATAGATGAAATCAATCCAAAAAATTATTTTAGCGAAATATCTCTTTCTATTTTGAAATCAATTAAAAGTAATGTAATTATAAAAGAGAAAATTTATTTTGAAAATATTCTTATAATATTGTATGGGAAGCTTCGAAGGTATTATAACAACAAAAAATAACCGCACCCGTTGTATAAGTTAAAAAAATTCTTTCCTTAATTTGTCAAAAAGGTCATAAAGTACCTTATTTGGAAAGCGATGGAAAGATTCCTTTCAAACCATTTTATAAAAAGTAAAATGAGGGTATAAATGAATTTAAACCATAGTATAGTAAATAGTAAAAATGTTTTGAAATACATTTTTAAGAAACACAGATGTGGATGATAAAGAGGTCCCAGTAAATACTTACATATAAACAACCTCGGATAATAAAGAGATTGTAAAATTAACCCTTAAATTTTACTTTTCCTTAGTCAAGGGTTAGTTAAACTCCTATATAATGGTTAAATAATTGTAATTAAATTATACAAGAACCCCATACATAAATATGATATCATATATGATCTTCTAATATTTCTTTGTTAATGATATTTCAGTAGTATCATTGTTTTGGGTGTTAACTGATTCATTTTCCTTTATATATTTTGTTTTGTAAGCCATGTTTATTATAGATAGAATTTATTTGATTCATATCTAGAATGATATTAAGTTCTTAAAAATTATTTTTAATCATCAAATGAAAATTATTCTTGAATGGTTATGATGGGGAAAGAAATCTCATCACGTCATGGAGACGATAATCCGTACGTACGCATGAGCAACAATATCATTCTATTAGTTGTGAAATTGTATATAATTGGATGGTATATTATATATACATAATAATTAACATGTTATATTTATTATTTACATCAGTTATACTCATTATTATACCCATCCAAATAATGAAGTGTTGAATAACAAACAACACCACAGCGTGGAGACGGTAAGCCGTACGTACACACGTATGGTGACTTTGTCATTCATAGGATGAATAGAATAATGAATATGGTTGTACCATATTTACAATAACATCTCAGTATGTATAAGGTACCAGAGTTATTATTTTAGTATGTAAACAACAAAGAAAGAAGAAGTGGAAGAAGAAAATAACTTTAAAAGAGGTGATGAAGCAATTAACTCTTCTTCGGGTTCTTCCTTTTGATTTGAACAAAAGGGCTCCTTATGTTGGATTAATGATAAAAGTAAGTCCTCTAGGTTTAATTGAGGGTAATTTTTAGGATATTTGAGCATGGTTTGGATAATCCAAAATGCTTTGGAGGTGTGAAATTAAGAGAAGGAGAAGTACCCTTTTATAAGGGAGGTGAGGGTTACTTTAGAAAAATCTTGAAATATTGTTTTATTATAAAATATTTTTTGGTTTATAATGGATAAAAATGGATTTATTTATAGGATAAGGTGGGAATAGGTCAAAATACTATCAAACAATATGTTTTAGACAAGTTTAGGTACCATATTAACCTTATCTTTGAGATTTAACTCTTAGTTAAATAGTTTAACATTTAACATGTCTTCTTGTATTTTTATATTACATGGTTAATAAACATACTATAAAATGACAATAAAACTTAAAGTGGTTCTTTAATGAAATATATATAATTATATAATTCCTTTGGATGAACCTTATATTTTTAGGACTATTATATAATTTAATAAAATAGTATTTGTTTTAAAAACTCATTTATGTAAATTTTGACAGTATTTAGTATTTGGTTTTTGTAAGTCATAAAAACATGATTACTTCAAAAAATTAATTTAATCAACCATAACATGTCATATTAACCTATAAAATTCTTTTAATGCATTAAAAGCCTCAATTTACATTTATTTTAATATTTCTAACATTAATTATTTTAATCTTTCATTAATAAGGTAATTACTACATCATCATTGTGTCATAAATAAATTTAATTATTTATTTTATAAAAATTATAAATAAAATACCATGATGTAGTAAATATTTTTATATTTCCAATTAATATTTATAGTCTGATATATCTTATGTATTACCCTATATTAAAAATTTCTTAGTTATTAAAATTTGAATTTAACACTTTTAACTCTTCTTTAAATAAAATATAATAAATGTCCTAATCTATTCTAAGTGGATATAAAATAATCATATTTTTTGTCCTAAGGTTGATTTTGGTCAAAATAAACTTATCCAATATAATTAGTTCATGTTCTAGGGTAATTATAATATCATTTTTACCTTTAATTACCCTATTTAAATTTAACCGTGGTAAAGAAAATTCAAAAGTTACAATTCACCAAAAATTATTTTCATCCTATTGAACCAAATTTTACTTACTAATGTCAACTGTGTCTCTCAGATTTTTGAAATTCAATTCATAGAGGCAGTAAAATTACATTTAATGCAAATTTGCAAATGTGCCTAGAAGGTGGGTAAATGTCGTTAAATAATTCAATAAAATTATATATATAATATTATTATAAAATTAATCCAATGAATTACATTGAACTTATATAGCTATTTTGTATCTATTTTAAAATAAAATAAAATAAAATAAAATAAATAATTATTTAAATAAAAAGTCAGTTTTAAATAATAAAGCTGTGTTTTTCACTATTTATAAAAAATTAAAAGTTTTTAGAAAATACCAAAAATTCACTCTAAGATAATTTTGATATTCTGAATCCAAAAATGAAGTTCATTTTGAAAAAATAAAATTAATGAAATTTCAAAAACTGGGTATTACTATTCATAACTACTTTTTAAATGGCTTGTTTGATTGGTCTTGGTGTGCTAAAACTCGAAGTTGCATACAATGCAAGCTATTTCATTATTTAAAGAGAAATGTTCCATGGAAGCTTGGGGTGTTACATTCTTCCCTCCTTCAAATAATTTTTTCCTCAAAATTTCTAGAATATTACTACATAAAAAGATTCGGGTGGTTCTTCATCATAAGTTCCTCAGGTTCCCATGTTGCCACTTCCATTTTATGGTTTCTCAAAATAAATTTTACTAGATGAGTCATACAATTTCTCAACACTTGTTCTCTGGTATAAAGAATCTTGATAGGCTCTTCACAATAAGATAGATTGTATTCATGTTCTAATTCTTCATAGGCGAGTACATGCATTAGGTCAGGAATGTATTTTTTCAACAGTGATATGTGGAACACATCATGAACTTTGGAGAGACATGGAAACATTACCAAACAATAAGCTACAACTCCAATTTGTTCTAGAATCTTAAAAGGTCTGATATACTTAGGACTCAATTTACCCTACTTACCAAATCATACAACACCCTTCCATGGAGATAACTTCAAGAAAACATGATCTCCTACTTGAAATTCCAAATATTTCCTTCAGTTATCAACATAGATATTTTGCCTACTTTGAGATGCTTTGATGTGGGTTTAGATAATCTTCACCTTTTCTATTGTTTCCTCAACAAGTTCTGGGCCTACGAGTTTTCTTTCACCAATATCATCCTAACAAGTTGGTGTGCGAAATCTCTTTCCATATAATGCTTCATATTGTGCCATCTGAATACTTGAATAGAAGCTATTGTTATAGGAAAATTCTACCAGAGGTAAATACTGATCTCACATACCTTGAAAGTCTAGTGAGCAAGATCTCAATATGTCTTCTAAGTTTTTAATAGTCCATTATGATTGTCCATCAGTTTGAGGGTGATAGGAAGTGCTTAAACGAAGTTCAATATCTAGGTATTTCTGAAGAATTTTCTAGAATCTTGATGTAAAACGGGGATCACGATCATAAACAATCAATATGGGTACACCATAAAGTCTTAAAACTTCATTAATATATAGTTTTTCTAAACGTTCAAGTGGTAAATCTTCTCTTATAGCAAGAAAATGTGTGGACTTGGTAAGATGATCAACAATGACTCATATTGTATTATTCCTTCTAGGAGTATTTGGTAGCCCCATGATAAAGTCCATTGTAATATCATCCCATTTACAATTAGGTATAGGAAGAGATTTCATGAATCTTCCAAGATCTTGTCCTCCAGCCTTCACCTATTGACAAACCATACATCTTGGAACATAATCAGAAATCTCCCTCTTTATCCTATCCCACCAAAATTGTTCCTTAAAATATATATACATCTTAGTGCTACCAGGGTGTATAGAGAAGTTGGATCTATCAGAATTATCCAAAAATTTCCTTTTTATATTAGGTATATCGGGAACACAAAGACTCCTCCCAAATTTCAAAATTCCATCATTATATACAAAGTCAATCAATCTCTCACCATTCACATATTTAATTTTCTTTTGAAAATCCTCATCATCAGTCTGAGAACTTTTTATCCTTTATAGTAAATATGGTTTAACAACCATTTGAAAAAGTATCGATGGTTCACATTCCATGATTATTTCCATATCTATCTTTACTATATCTATGAACATAGGATCCCTTTCCACTCATATTATTCAGAACCCCATGATCCTTTCTGCTCAAAGCATCTACCACCTTATTTTACTTCCCCAGGTGGTAGTGTATAGTGTAATCATAATCCTTGAGTAGTTTGAGCCATTTCATTTTCCTCATGTTGAGTTCTTTCTGTGAGAAAATATACTTCAAAATCTTGTGATTGGTATATATCTCACATTTTTAACCATAGAGATAGTGTCTATGTATCTTCAAAGAAAATATTACACCTTCTAACTTAGGATCATGAGTAGGATAATTTTTTTCATGAATTTTTAGCTGCTGTGATGTAGAGTTAATAACTCTATCATTCTGCATAAGGACACAACCAAGTACTTTCTTTGAAGCATCACTATAAATAACAAACCCATCATTCCCTGATAGTAGAGTCAAGATAAGAGCATTGAATAATATTCTCTTCAGTTATTCAAAACATTCTTCACACTCTTTTATCCAAACAAATTTAACCCCTTTACATGTGAGCTTGGTTAATGGGATATCAAATCGGGCAAAATTCTAGACGAAATGTCGATAATAACCTGCTAAACCAATAAAACTACATACCTTAGTTATACTCGTCGGTGATGAACATTCTTGTATTACTCTTGTCTTAGAAGGATCAACAGAGATTCCATCCTTAGAGACAATATGACCAAGAAAAGAAATCTCCTAAATCCAGAATTCACACATGCTAAACTTCCCATATAATTCATTTCTTCTAAGAGTATTTAGAGTAGTGTGCAAGTGATTTTCATGATATTTATATATTTTTGAGTATAACAAGATATAATTAATAAATACCACTAAAAACTCATCAAGATATTCCTTGATAACTCTATTCATTAGATCTATAAAGACAGAGGGTGCATTAGTCAGTCCAAAAGGCATTACTGTAAACTCGTAATGCCCATACCTTGTACAAAATGCTATCTTTGGAATGTCTTACTTCTTCATGCACAACTGATTATATATAGATAAAAGGTCAATCTTTAAAAAATATTGAGCTCCATGAAGTTGATTGAATAAATCATCAATACGAGCTAGGGGATACTTGTTCTTTATTTTTATACCATTGATCTCCCTATAGTCAATGCATAACCTAATTGATACATCTTTCTTCTTAACAAAAAGAATAGGGTCTCCCCATGGAGAAACATTAGGGAAAATAAATCCTTTATTAATCAATTACTCTAGTTGTTTCTTTAGTTACACTAATTACAAAGTGTCCATTTTATAAGGGGTCTTTGATATGGGCCTTGAACCAAGAATTAAATCAATGGAAAACTCAATTTATCATTCTAGAGGATGTCTAGGTAAATCCTATGGAAACACATCAAAATATTATTTCACAATAGATACATCCTCTATTTGAACATTCCTTTACTCACCCATAGTTATTTCACTCTCTTCCACCCCAATAATTGAATTTAGTAGAGATACTGGGGGTGGATCTAGATGAGAATCAGATAGATATGTTTCTCCTCTAAAGATAAGGGATTCCTTATCATTATAAAAAATTGTAACCTCCTTCTTCATACAATAAATTTTCACATAATGGTCTAAAATCCAATCCATATTGAGGATTATATCAAATTTAATCATGGGTATGATGATGAGATCAATAGAAAAGTTACATTTATATGCCATAATGGTAACTGATTCACAAAAATTTGTTGCAATGATACTTCCTTTAGGAGTTTTGACTGATAACTCCCTTGTCAATTCAAATTGGAAATATCTAATTTTATTTGTAAATTAGGAAGATATGGAATAACGAAATGATCCAGAATCAAATAAATCATTGGATAAATTTGAGGAAATGATTAATGTACCTTCCACCACGTCATTTGGAACTATAACCTCTGTAGTTGTGATCACATAAGCTTGGAATTGCTCCCTTGGCATTTTCTGAGGTAAGTTTCCTTGACACTTAGGAAATTCATTTTCATAATGCCCCATTTATTTACAATTGTAGCATTTAACATTGACAACCTCTTTATTCCCCTTGTAATCATGAGCTTGGTGGCCTTTTTCTCCACACTTGTAACAAACTCCCATCCCCTTTAGGCAAGTACCGGGGTGTTTCTTTCCACATTTACTATAGGGTGGAAATTAAACTTTTCCCTTCTTCTCCTTATTTACATTTCTAGAATTTTCAACAGATCTCTTCTTCTCTTACTTTGATTTAAATTCATAAGACTTAGATAATTCCTTTTTTGTCTTGATAGCACATGAGACTATATATTTATACGATGAGAAGGATTGTTAGACTAATTATTGATAGAGAAATGGTTTTAACCCATCAATGAATAGATCAATATTACTTATTTGGTTACGTATATAATATGCAACATTCCTTTATAATATTGTAAAGTTCACCTCATACTTTGCAACATTCTTATACTTCTTTTTCCTAAGACTCATAAATTGGCTTTCCATATCCACTCGATGTTCATGAAGAAATTATTTTTCTAAGAAAAGATATTTAAAATCCCTCTATTCTATATTTGATACTTATTCATCCTCCTTCATGTTTTGAATTAATTACCACTATTGATCAACATCTCCTATAAGGTGATAAACTACCATGACAAATTTTTCCCTTTTACTACTACCCAAAGTTTGAAATATTTTCTCTATGGAAATTATCCATTGTTCAGATACAAATGGATTTGTAGTCTCATTGAATGTTGGTGGTTCTTTCCTCATGAAGCAGTCTAACATTGATCCTCTGCGTTGTGGATTAGGGTTCTCCATATGGGTAAAGTTATTATTCATAACCTGAATGAGTTTTCCTAGTATGGTTATAAGTTGTTTCGAACCAGTTTCATCACTAGATCTAATATAATGATCTTGAGTAGGACGGAAATACCTACATGTATTATGTGTGTTGATACGGTTTCCATTCCTTCCACTGATCACCATTTCTAAACAATGTAATACAGTAGATTAATTTATAAATCAAAATAAATAATTCCAAACTAGTAAAATACCTAACATAAATTGAACAGTTTATGCATATAATCCATAATCATAAAAATGTTTTCATTGAGGAAGTATTTACTCATAAATCCTTTATAATGGTTTTTAAATAAAATGTGAATAATCCTAAGAATATACCCTGGGAGTGTCGTAACCAAGAGTGTAGAAAGTCCCATTATTGTGCACTAGTTCCCATTCGAGTCTAGCTCAAAGTGGTGTTTTTGGGTTTTACCCCTAGATACATATATGCCAGAGCTGCCTCTACCTGCTTGTATCCCAACAAGAATGTATTTCGTGGAAAATTCACAAAATCTGTACATTACCAAAATTTTAGGAATTTCTTCTATACTAATCCTTAAAGTCTATCTTAGGGTAATTTTATATAATCAGAGTTTTTCTAAATCTAGTTTCCAAGGTTTGTACTAAACCTCCCTCTAATACCAACTGTAACTCCCCAACCCTAGTTACCTAGAGTTATTGAATTATTACATAACATTGGAACAATCACAAGAGATCATGTCTTGAAAAACCGATTAGTTTAGTAGCATTGGAAGTAATAGATTCATACATAAGTTTTACATTACATTATGAAATATAAAAACAATAAAATTTTGTCCCCTTTGAACACACTCATATCCCTCAACCTCTTCCTACAGGTTAATAGTAATATACTTCTTCATATCTTGGGAAAAATAAAATGTAATAAAGGGGTGATCTCAGATGCCCAGTAAGGATAACAATATAACAGAAACTATCATAAATAAGAATAAATATTTAACGCAATGTAGAAGACTAAAACAAAAGAATTTTAAACTTAAAAATTTAGCATACTATAGAAAATATAAATCATATAATACCATTTACTTATTCACATGGATATTATACTAGTCGAATAATCATATGTAATATCAATAGCTAATTTCATAGTGATGGAATGCATAATTTCGGACATCATAACCACATATTAAAGGCCTCGTGCTAAGAATACAAATAATATTTTTCAAGTCCTTGTTCCAAGACACTAGTTTTTCTCATGAGACCTACCGATGCATCAAGAGGCTATAGAGGGCCCCGCCCGTCACTTAATACATCCAATTCATTCTTTATATGAAAAGGTTCAAACATAACATAAACATTCTTATTAAAACTATCATATGAAATGTTAATACTTTAACTATAAACCATGAATGGTATACAAATAGCATATCCATATTCAAACATATCAAAAAACATTAAATACAATATAGAAAATTGTATCATAATAAATCAACTTCAAGCAAATGTAAAATTCAACGAAGGATGTTGTCATAGATGAAATCAATCCAAAAAACTATTTAAGTGAAATATCTATTTCTATTTTTAAATAATTTAAAAGTCACGTAATTATAAAAGAAAAAATTTATTTTGAAAATATTCTTATAATCTTGTAAGGGAATCTTTGAAGGTGTTATAATGGTAGAAAATAGCCACACCCGCCATATAAGTTAAAAAAAACATTCTTTCCTTAATTTGTCGAAAAGGTCATAAAGTAACTTATTTGGAAAGCGATGGAAAGATTAATTTCAAAAAAATTTATAAAAATTCAAAAGAGGGTATAAATTCCTTTAACCCATAGTCTAGTAAATAGTAAAAATATTTTGAAATAAATTTTTAAGAAACATAAATGTGGATGATAAAGAGGTCCTAGTAGATACTTACGTATAAACAACCTCAGATAATAAAGATATTTTAAAATTAACCCTTACCTTGTAATTTTCCTTAGTCGAGGGTAGGTTAACCTAATTTATAATGGTGAAATCATTGTTATTAAATTATACAATAACCACATACATAAATATGATATCTTATACAATCTTCTAATATTTCTTTGTTAATGATATTTCAATAGTATCATTGTTTTGGGTGTTAACTGATTTGTTTTCCTTTATATATTTTGTTACGTAAGTCATGTTTGTCATGGATATGATGTATTTTATTCATATCCAGAATGATATTAATTTCTTAAACATTATTTTTAATCATCAAATGAAAATTATTCTTGAATGGTTATTATGGGGAACAAAATCTCATCGCATTGTGGAGACGGTAAGCCGTACGTACGCACGGGCAACAATATCATTCTATTAGTGGTGAAATATTATGTAATTGGATTGTATATTATATATAAAAAATCATTAACATGTTATATTTATTATTTAAATCAGTTAAACTCCTTAGTATATCCATCCAAATAATGAAGTGTTGAATAACAAACTACACCACGACCTGGAGACGGTAAGCCGTATGTACGCATGTATGATAACTTTTTCATTAATAGGATGGATAGAATAATGAATATGGTTGCACCATATTTCTAATAACATCTTAGTATTTATAAGGTACTATATTTATTATCTTAGTATGAAAACAAAAAAGAAAGAGGAAGTGGAAGAAGAAAAGAACTTTGAAAGAGGTGATGAAGTAATTACCTCTTCTTCGGGTTCTTCCTTTTGATTTTAATAAAAGGGATCCTTAGGTTTTCTTTATGATCAAAGTAAGGAATATAGGATTAATTGAGGGTATTTTGGAGGATATTTGAGTATGGGTTGGCCGAGAAAAAAGTTTTTGGTGGTGTGAAATTAAGAGAAGGGGAAGTACCCTTTTATAAGAGAGGTGAGGGTCATTTTAGGAAAAGCTTGAAATATTATGTTATTATAAAATAATTTTTGATTTATAATGGCTAAAAATGGATTTATTTAGAGGATAATGTGGGTATAGTTTGAAAAACTCTCAACCAATAGGTTTTAGAAAATTTTTGGTCACCATATTAACCTTATCTTTTAGATTTAACTCTTAGTTAAATAGTTTAACATTTAACATATATTCTTGTATTTTTATATTACATGGTTAATAAACATACTATAAAATTCCAAGAGAACATAAAGTGGTTATTTAATGAAATATATATCATTATATAAGTCTTTTGGTGGAACCTTATATTTTTAGTACTTTTATATAATTTAATAAAATAGTATTTGTTTTAAAAACTCATTTATGTGAATTTTGACATTATTTAGTATTTGGTTTTTTTAAAAGTCATAAAAACCTGATTAATTAAAAATAAATTCATTAAATAAAACCTAACATGTCATATTAACCTAGAAAATTTGTTTAATGCATCAAAAGTCTCAATTTACATTTATTTTAATATTTATAACATCAATTATTTTAATCTTTCATTAATAAGGTAATTACTTCATCATCATTGTGTCATAAATAAATTTAATTATTTAATGTCTAAAAATTATAAATTAAATACCACGATGTATTAAATCTTTTTATTTTTATAATGAATATTTATAGTCAAATTTATCTTATGTGTAACTTTATATTAAAAATGTTTTAGTTATTAAAATTTGAATTTAACACATTTAACTCTTCTTTAAATAAAACATAATAAATGTCCTAATCCAATCCAAGTGGATAAAAAAGAATCATATTTTTTTCTTGTGATTTATTTTGGTCAAAATACACTTATCTAATAGAATTATGACATGTTTTAGAGTAATTATAATATTTTTTTTACCTCTAATCAACCTATTTACTTTTAACCGTGGTAAATAAAATTCAAAAGTTACTATTCACCAAAAAATATCTTCCTCCTATTGCGACACATTTTACTTACTGATGTAAACCATGTCTCTCAGATTTTTTAAATTCAATTCACAAAAGCGGTAAAATTATGTTTTATGCAAATTTACAAATGTGCCTAGAAGGTGGGTAAAAGACGTTAAATAGTTTAATAAAATTATATATATCTAATATTATTATAAAATGAATCCAATTAATTAAATTGAACATATATTGGCATTATGTATCTATTTTTAATTAAAATAAATTAAAATAAAATAAATAATTATTTAAATAAAAATTCGGTTTTAAACAATAACACATTTTTTTCAATATTCATCAAAAATTGAAAGTTTTCAGAAAAATACAAAAAATTCACCCTAAGATAATTTTGATATTCAGAATCTAAAAATGAATTCAATTTTGAAAAAAATAAAATTTATAAAATTTCAAAAACCAGGTATTACTATTCATAACTGCTTTTTTAAACAGCTAGTTTGATTGGTCATGGTGTGCTAAAACTCTAAGTTGCATACATCACAAGCTATTGCATTATTCAAAGAGAAACGTATCGCAGAATCTTGGGTTGTTATAGTATTACCATTCACCATAAATTTAATTAAAAGATCTACTAAATAAGAATTTATCCACAACCAGTTAGAAGATGGCTTTTTCACTAGGGGATAATATAGTGGAGTGTCATAACCTTCCACATTTAAATTAATTCCATTTGATTATATCATCTGAATTTTATAAGACAACATTCCCTATTATGTGTTTTTATTATAAAAAAATTCTTAATTAATGGCATACAAGGAACATACCGTTAGGAGGGGTAGTTGAATTCAATTTTTGAAACCCTATTTGGTTCTATTAATTCACTACAACTATTTAAGTATAAGCATTAGGCTCTATGAAAATT
Source organism: Viscum album (assembly GCA_963277665.1). Taxonomy (NCBI): domain Eukaryota; kingdom Viridiplantae; phylum Streptophyta; class Magnoliopsida; order Santalales; family Viscaceae; genus Viscum; species Viscum album. The sequence goes on along the minus strand of OY728151.1, from coordinate 100,039,983 downwards.
AATTCACATTTAACATGAAAATAAAGGAAAATCTAGTTCATGACATAACAACAAAAATTATAAAACACCAATAAATTAAGGGAAAATCTATAGACCACCTACCTCATGATTATGATGGTCCACTCATACAATATAGGGCTTTGATTTGATCCGGTTTGGGAGAAAATGAATAAATAAAAAAACCTCTTGAAAATAGGCTGAATTAGATCACACAAAGATAGAGAAAGAGATGGAAAAATAACTGAATAATGTAAAGAAAAGGAATCACATACTAACTGAGGTCTATCCATCACAACCCACAACACTGGATTCATACAATGGATGAAGAAGATATCTCTATGCCTAGAGGAGATGAAGAGAGAACCCATGGGAGGTCTGTTTCATATAGATGGGAGGAGAAAGAGGAGAGAAAATAATGAAATAGGATGGAGGGTAAAAACCATAATTTCTTTCCCATTAGTGATCCTCATGGTTTTTCCACATGATTTGGTTAACCATGCATGGACCATGCAGTGTCACTTCCAAAGTGGGCACTAAGGGTGTGGGATATACACATAGCTTTTCAAATTGTGCATAGACCCTATGCTCCCCTTTATAGTTTTCTACATACATCCCTATATGGCCATACGCCTCCTCTTGTATGGTTATACCAAACCATGCGATACCCTTAGCTCTCCTAGATGAGGCCGTAAAGTTTATCATGGAGGCCACATGGTTCTATCAAACCGTGTCCCTATACAAAATAGGCCACACAGTTGTGCCACATCGTTATCATTAACCTTATTCCAACCGTGTGACATTGTGTGCTTCTCCTAAAACTAAGTTTTAGGGTCTGACACTTTAAAAACTTCTCTGAACACCCAGGACACCTCCCAGGACCATACAATGGTGAAAGGAAATTGAGTTCATCTGTAGGTACCACTAATATTTAAATGTCTTAAATATAGTGAATATAGATATTATAAAAGTAAATTACCTAATCCAAGTTCTAATAATGATTATAGTAACTAATAACTTCAATGATAAGGAAAAGCGTATGGAACCATAACTGAAAAAGTGAGTTCTAATAATGAAAAAGAATGAGGTAAACTGATCACCCACTCAAGAACTATGAGTATTATGTTCATATCATATTCAACCTACTCCTCTATACCTAGTATGTCTGATAAGAATATAAAATATACACTTTAATGACTATATGATGAATTATTAATAAATTTTTTTACTGGTATTATTATTGTATTCCAAGTATATAACACTTCTCTAATAGATGTTTATAGGAACGATCTTCATATGAAATTCTATTATCCTTCATTTAGTCAAATTTAATGTGATTTTAGAAATGGCCTGGCTCTATTGACATAGAAGTCGTGGTAATTCCCAAGATAGGAAAATAACATCTAAAAATAAACCCATGACCACCTATTAATACAAGTTTTAATACAAACATCCTATGAAAAATTACTTTCACTATATTGGGATATTTAGAAAAAATAGTGAAAGAAAAACTAAACATTACTTATATTCTTATTATGAGATAAAATATGAGTTCACTAGTAATACCAAGTATAGTGATGATAAAACCATATTAAAAACTAAATATGAATTCATGAATCTCATACAGACACCCTTAACTATTTCATTAGTTATGAATAATTAAAATTGTGAGGACACAATTTATTTAATGGGGAGAATGTAATGAACCCAAATTTCACTATGTATTTTACTTAAATAAATATTATGTTAATATATTATTTTACATGCAACAAAAAACTAAAATAAAACCATGAAATGTTAAAATAAAATTTAATGGTTATAATATAGTTGTTAAATTAGTGGGTATAAAAGGAAATTACCATATTATGAAATCTACAAACAAATGAAATGGAATCTAGTAGCGAAACCCCCCCTTATGAAGCTCATTTATCTAATCTTGGATAATAAGTAGCTTCACTAGGGGTTTTCTTAGACCAATAATAATATGAACAACAATAATTATGGTATGATCAAAATCATATGTGATATAAATTCAAGCTCGTGGAAATTTCCATAATATCTATACTAGTGGAAGCACCACCAATTATTTCCACTAAAGAATACCTTATTCTTAGATATTATGTGGAGATCTTTAGGGGCTATGTAATAAGAAATTAGGATGATATAATTTGGTAATTATTAATTTAAAATTTTATTTACCACATGTATTTTACATAATTCTTATTTTGGATTTTAAAGAAAAAGAAGGTTTATTTTTCTATAAAAATATTTTTTTTCTTTATATATCATATTTTAAAGATAATTTTTTTAATCTTATAATTTTTATTTTATAAAATTAACATAATTTTAAAATTAATCATGTTAATATTATCTTAAGATTAATCATTGTGATTTTTCAAAAATAGTTTATTTTTAGGTGACAAATGATAAATTATAGTTTTTAACAAGACTATAAATTTTATGAATTAATTATTATATAATAAATACATATAAGTTTATAAAACCTTAAAATTTATCAAATGTATATTTAAGGATAAGAAAAAAATATTTTTAAATAATATTCTAAATTTATAAAACCAATGTTTAACATTTCATGATCTTAAGTAATAATTTCGAATAAAAGAAACTATTTTTTGTCTTTTCATTTAATAAAATATTATTTTAGGGATTTATAGACCTTATAAAACCCCAAATTCTATTATTTCTCACTTTTGGAGTATTTTACCCATGAATAGTGTCATTCCATTATTGAAAAATAACAGTTGTTTACAAAAGTTCCATCTTATTCACTTATTAAAGGGGAACCCTTAAAAAACTTCATAAAACACCCATAACTTATAATTTAATCCTAAAACTATGATATTTTTATCCTAATATATTCCTATCTCAATTTCATAAGCCTCTATTCTGAATTAAATATCTCGAGTCCTGCATTTATCAGAAGATTTCCAAGAGAAATCTCAGGTTCTCAACATACATATTTCTTACTCTTTAGTCTTTTATCCTTAATATTAATCATAAAAAAATATTATAGAGATCATAATATCATGGGAATAATATTATTAATATACTTTAATCTTATGATATTAATTTAACATCCGTTACTCAATCATTTCCATCCACTAAGAAAATCAAAACAACATGGATTGTGGGTACGTGCAGACTACTTCCACCCCAAAATGATGTGGTTTATTTTTAATCAAATAATTTTATGGTTGGTAATAAGGATGTATTTTATGGATGAATATAAAAAATATTTCACAATTATAATTGTAAAAGGATAATTTATCATATACCTTCATTCTATTCCATTTATTGAGAAATGGAATCATTAATCATGTGTAAGACATACTATCCTATCCACAAATGATGGATTTTTTTATCATTAACAACCTTCATGGAAGGTAATAATAATTAATTTAATGGATATATGTGATATTTATGAAATATTAAATATTCTATTAAATTTATGTTAACATTATATAAAAACATATCATAAAATCGTTATATCTCTCACTCGTTTGGGTCAATTTTCACCACCTATGCGAACGATGTTATATTGTTTCAACCATGAATGATAAGGGAATTTATATAATAATAATAAAATTTAACAATCATTTAATTACTATATTTTAATTATTTTTAATGTTGTTATTAGTATTTAATATATTTATTAACATGTCACCTTTCAATCGTTAAAAACACCGTAACTAGTTCATCACAATTTACTTTTTCAAAAACCTTATCCATATCTTTCACCTAATGAAATGGTACTTAATGAATCATTGAAAAACAATTATTATTTTATATTGAATAATCTAGTATTGTTGAACTTTGGGATAAGAATGAATAATAACACAACTATTATAAATTTAGTTCCAAATGATCAAGATTACTCACACCCAATATTTAAAATAGATAATAAATAACTAATATATGTGTAAAGAATAATTATAAATAAAGATTATAAATTATTATATATATGAATAATGTTATTAAATAAATTATTAATATAGTTATGTTTATTATATATACAGTTAAAGTGAATTTGAGTAAACAAGAATACAAGGTAAGGGTTTCTTTGTCTCATTTTTAAATCCATGAGACATGTTTGATATTACACACCATAATTTATTTTATATGGTGTTATTACTACCTAATGGATATATTTTAAAAAATTCATATAATTCATGGTATTTTAAGATACATATCATTTTATTTCATTAAATTTATTTTTATTCAAAAGATACCAAAGTTGAAATGGTTTTTGTTAACTCAAATCCATTCATTGAGTTATAATGTGTCTTCTTGAACTTCTTTCTTATAGGATTGGTTTATTTAAAAATAATATTTTTATTTCATGGTAAAATATTTCACCTATTTTTAGAAAATTAAAATTTTTATTCAAATATTCCTCCTCGGTGAATTCCTTCCCCATAAAAATAATATCATTTTTAAGAATAATTCTCATTATCCTTAATGATGATTTTTCTTGTCTATATTTTCATTAATTCCATTATTATCATTTATATCTAGAGACATAATTATATATTAAATCATGTCAACTTAATATTTCACTTATCCTATTTTAAAAAGGATATTTTTCATCTATTTTTATGATGTGGGTTTTTAATAAAGGTATTTCAAAATATAAAATAGGTTTTTCATCCTTTAAAAATAAAATGTTTTATCATCTATTCCACATTTCCTTTTGGTAACCTTTTTGTATTTTCAAGTATTTATTATTGTAGTATCTTTTTAAAATTAAATATTATCTTAGATTTTCACTTTACCATTTTTAAGTGGACTTTTAAATGTTTCATGTGATTTATTATTTTATGAAAATGTTAAAAACGTTTTCTAAAAAATATTTTATGGTTTTACTTAAATTTTCTAATTTATCTAAAAATGATTTATTTACTTGTAAATTTCCTTTCATGAATTACCCTATAAATTATCTTATACTATTTTGGGGGATTAAATTCATAGAAATACATTACTTTCATTTTCTTTTATAGTAATTGAGTGTTCTATATTTTTCTTCTAATGAATTTATTTTATGGACATTCTATATTTCCTTCCTTTAAGAAAGGGTGTTCACCTAGATGTTATGATTAGATTGATTGAGAAAATTATTGACTTAACTATATATAATTTATTTTTACACTATAAATACTATATTATATATTATCTTTATTGATGGATATTTACCAAGAAAGTGACTAAATATCTTTGGATACCTATTTATTTTCCATGGGTATAACATGTTATGATTATTGATGGAATTATATACATTTTTCTTAGATGATTTAATTTGAAATGGATATGAAAACCATTTTATTTCCATGGGTTATTTATTATATGATGAATAAATTTATTTTATGTGGTACTCATATATATGGATGATGATGGGTGGGGTAGTATATCACCATCCAATGAATTATTTAATGTTTTATATATCATGATATAATGTAGTATGATCCTTATTAGATATCCTCACAAAATAAAGAGTGAGAATTATTGGATATGATTATAAGATAAAGTGTGGTAATTATTGAATATGATCATAAAATATACCATGGGTCTTCTTAGATATTCTCAGAATAAGTTGATACCCAATTATTTTGTTTTCACCACATCCTTATGCTTATTATTTTGACTATGTAATGATATCTTGGAGCATGTTTATTGAAACATGTTTCTTCACCCTCTTGATTAATTTCTTATGTTATTTTATGTCTTATGAAATGAATCAATTTTTTGATCTAATATTTATTGGGTTTGATTTTATTATTTATCTTTATTATACCCATATGCTCATCTTATTCTCATGTATGATCTTTTGTTTTCATCAATTATGTTTAACCTTACTAAGTATCGAAGATAACCCCTTTCTTATGTTTCAATTTAAAACAATTATGAATAAAATTAATATTTATGATATTTATAAAATATTATCTTGTGTGGAGAATTTTTGGTATATATTTAATACTTGTTATGGATTAGGTAGTTTCTTATATAGTGGAAAATGTTGGTTTGTTGAAAAATACATGATATTATTAGTTGAAATTTCATCATAATTCCCTAAAAATATAATCCTAAAAGATCATGGGATTGTATTTTAATGAAATATTTTCTTTATGTCATATAATAGATATGGTAGTGTCAATATCAAATCATATAAATATGAGAGAAGATAACTAATTTAGATCCCAAAAAATAAGAATGAAATTTATAAAAAGAAAATATGGAAGAAATAAAATCCTTTTGTAAGTTAGTATAATTTTCTTGGGATAAATAAAATGTCCTTGAGACATAGGAAATAACATTTTAATTCCTTTCCACCATTTTAGATAATATCATTCCAATTCTGAGGTTTTAATTATCACACGTAAGCCAAATGGGATCTCCCACCATGGGGGAAGAATGATTGGCAATGTGGTGTGACATTTATTTAGCTCATAAAAGTAATCTATATAAGAATAATTAAACACAAAATAAGAATCCTTTTTAATCAATCTTGATAATATAAGATAAATATTACTAAAATATCAGATAAATAATCGATAAAAACTTTCATTCCCTAATAAATATATAACACACACCCATGTAGGATATGAAAATGTAGAAATAATGTCAACTTTAGATATATCCACTTAAATAACATTATCAAAAACTATATTCCCTAGAAAAATTACTTTATATAACATGAAATGACAATTTTTAAAGTTCAAAATTATATTTTTATCAATAAAATGATGCAAAAAACTTCCCAAGATACAAATACATTGGTAAAATGAGAAGCCAAATACAATAAATTCATCCATGAATACCTCCATACATGTCATAGGTATATTGGAAAATATACTTACCATACATATATGTAAGGTACATAGGGATTTAATATAACACCCCAATATCTTATGGAATGTATCTTTTAAAATTTAGCATCTTTGATATTTTATGCTTCATGCAACACCTAGTTTAAAACCATAATATACTATTAAATATGACCATTGGAATAGTAATGTGACCATTAGGAATAATAATATGAGAAATAGAATAGTAAATTTAACTATGAAAGTACAAATATATTTTGGTATCTTATAAATGAAAATATGGCATATTTATTTCTTTCAATAAGTAAATAATTTTTTAAAAAATGATAAATTAAGTGTTCGTATTTTTATAAGTCATAAATATTTAATAAAAATTTTATAATGAATATAATTATTTAAAAGAAAATATATTTTCATAAAATAGAATAATAAATCAGTATTTGTTTGTCTTATTATTATAATATAATTTTATGAGACCTTAATTAAAATTTCAAAGTGTCATAATACCAGTTATAATTTTAAAATCAACATTTTTTGATTAAATGATGATTTTAATTAAAAATTTAATTTATCAAATTTATAAAATTATTTTCATAAAATGGAGTTCTTTTTTAATTATTCACATCAAAAAATGGTTAGGGTGAATTTTTGGGAGGTTTCTAAAATAATTGATTTTTTGGTGAATAGGTAAATATGGTAATTTACGGTATATACATTATAAGTTAAATATACTATTCCTTGATTCATTTAGGTTTTAAAAAACATAATATAAATCTATAATTCTCTAATTACTGTATTTTTTTATGTAATAATCACTATTTCTTGTCTTGATCCAAAATAATAAACTAATGAATAAAATAATCAAAAAACACCTCTCTCCTCCACTATAAATACCACCCCTCACCACCTCTTATCCTTACACCTATTAAGCCTTTAATATTTTACAATTTATACAAAATATTATTCCCAAGTATCTTCCTCATGTTTATTATCCTTTTGTATCGCCAAAAGACCAATCCCAAGGCCGTTAAAGAGGTTCTTAAGGAGAAGATATTCAAGAGGTAAAATCGTCTTTTGTTTTCCTTTATTTTATTTTCAATTTCATTTATTTTGTTATCCTTACCTAAAATCCTCTTGAAAAAAATGTATGATAACTCTATTATCTTATATATATTGTAATTTTATTGTGTTAATGTAAAATCTATCATCAATACCCTTCTCCTCTCCCTTTTATTTTAAAAATGAAAATATCCTCCATGATGTGCCGAGTTACTGACATCGTGGATGATGTGTTTTCATTTTACATTAACACATTAAAGTCTGGTCATAAAAACATTATTCTGGTTAAATAAGATTTTATTATACATATTATAATTAATATAATTTTCTGGAACTAGTATATATACATATAAATAATTAATTAAACAAAACTAGTTTGTGATAATAAAATATTCACCAAAATAAACTAACATTCATCATTAACATTTAATCTAATGAATCATCCTCATATCTAGAAAAAAAATACATATAATAAAATTTAATGTTATTTAAGTTAATTAACAACATATAATTTCAATTATAGAGAATGAATCCCATTTTACAAGAACTTCCATACATGTTTACACGTGAACCAATCATGAAAAACAAGGAAATGAACACCCTCGAATGATAAAATTGAATCTTATAACTCATAAAAAAGGACATAAATGAAATTAATAAAGTCATAATAAAAAATAAATGTTTAATAGGTTCTTAATTAAATTATTAATGAATATAATTTCATTATCCAATACATTAAGTACAAGTGCATAACACTTTCATACATAAGGTAAGGGTTTCTACCTAAACCTCCATTTTTCATTCGGGTTACACTTTATTTCTATTTACCCCAATTTAATTTTTATTTACTTTTATATAATTCTTCTAAATAATACTAATATGTTTAAAAAGTATTTATCCATATCATTTCATATTTATTTTATGGGGAAATACATGTTTTATAAGGCTTCCTTTTCAATTCCTCCTAATAAGCAAGCCTGATTAAAGAGAACTTCTCGATTTATTTCCCATTTTCAAGTACATTCTATAATCTATTTTAATACACCAATATTTTTATAAAATAAATATTTTTATCATTATAAAAATATATCATCTCATTTATAGTTTTATGTAAACAATTAATCATTTTTCTTCTTTAAAAACTCTTTTATATTTTCCCTCAAACCGCACTAAAGTGGTCCATTTCTAAAGTTTCTTAAAAACTCTTTTTACACATTTTCACTTTAGTTGGAAATTATTTATGAATAAAACATAATTTCATTATCCTACCTTTTATTTTATAAGATATAAATTTTTACAATTTTATTTAATAAAAAATACAAATGATTTTTCTAAAAGTACACTTCTTTACAAAGTAAAAGGGTATTTCTCTCAAAAATTCATCGATGATTTTATTAGATAATTTTCATTTATTTCAACAGAAATTATTGAAACTTATGATTAATTAGGATTTATATTATATGTTATCATATACCATATTTTATTAAATGGTTTATGATGATTTTGACTATGTAAGTGCTATCTTGATACCATTTACCATATTACTCAGAATGGTTAGTGATTATGTTTACTGATTGGAGAAAGTTATTTAAATTTCGTACATATATATTGTTTATGTTTCACCCCATTCATATGAGGGATTAATTTGAGTTAGTAAGTGGTGGGTGGGGCCCAATATATCCCCTCTATGCATTAGTATGTCTCATGAAATAAAACAGATATAGATTTGGCTGAGGCCTTAACGGTTTATTTTTATATGTCTTGTCTAAGGCCTCGATGATATGTTTATGATGTATAGAATTATGAATTACCTCATTATGATATTAGTAATTGGTAATCCATTATATTATTTTACTAGTATAATATCCATGCTTAAGTTTCATTATTATGTGATTATTTATATGGATTTATTTATTCAGATTTTATTCCTTCCAAATTATGCTCAGAATTTTGTTCTAATGGAATATGTTTTTAGTCATTAACCATGACTTATTGTTTATGTTATATTACACTATATTACTTACCCTTACTGAGCATATAATCTCACAAATTTATTATGATTTATTTTCCCCAGGATGTGAAGATGTGTATTATGAATGACTTATAGGGATGATCGAGTAGTTTATTGGTGATTTTAATGGAGTTTCTTTGTTTTTTTATTTTAAGTTATAATGTAACAATTATGTTTGTATCTATTTTTCCAAAGTTACTAAAATATTCAGTCATTCGATATACAAATTCATTTTTTATTATACCAATTTAATTAAGTAATGCACCAGATCTGGGCTACCAGGTTTAGAGATATTACTGTTGGTATTAGGGAAAGTTTAGTAGAAAACTTGGAAACTGGAAAACATAGATTAGGGAACATAACCCTAAGACTGACTTTGAGTATAAACATATAATAAAATACTATAATTTTGGTAAGGTATATATTATTGATTACTTCATAGAAATACATATCTGTCTAGATACAACAAGTGGACATGGTTCTAGCATAGATGTACCTAGGGGTAACAAATCTAACAAGTTGTGTTAGGCCTGACTTGTCATAACCTAATACATGATAGCATGACTTACTATGCACCTGGTTTGACAGTCCTGGTGGATATTCTTAATATAATTCACATTTTATTTACAAATAATTATGACATATTTAAAATTAAATATATCCCCAAAGAAACCATGTTTATTATTATAAGATCAACTGTGCATAAGTTTTTCAATTTATGTTGAGTGTTACTAGTTTGAAACTATGAAATATGATTAATAATATAATTTAGTGTATGTCATTGTTTAGAAATATAACCTAGTGGAATTAATGGAAACCATATCAATGCACATAACCCATGAGGTCTTTCCATCCTATGCATGATAATGATGTTGGAGCTGGTGCTGCAACTAGAGCAGAACAACTTATAACTATATTAGGTCAACTGACTCTGGTTATGAGCAATAACCTTACTACCTTGGAGAATCCCAATCCATAATGCAGTGTAACAATGTTATACCTCTTTATGATAAAAACCTCCATCATTCAATGGGACTAAAAACCCATTTGTATATGAGTAGTGGATAAGTTCCTTAAAGAAAATATTTCTCACTTTGTGAAGTAATGAAAGATTAAAGGTTATCATGGAAGTTTATCATCTATCAGGAGATGAAAATTAATGGTGGTAATTAATTCAAAACACAAAGGAGGAGGAAGAAATTAAAAAAATGTAATGGAATGATTTTAATGAAATTTTCTTAAAAAAATATTTCCCTCATGAACAATGAGCAGATATGGAAAGAAAATTCTTGATTCTGAAACAAAGAGAGGTTGAAAACATTTCCATGTATAAAGATAAATTTACAAGGTTATCAAGGCATATCACAAACTACATATGTAATCTAAGTATAAAGATTGTTCGATTCTTTTATGGTTTAAAACCATTCCTCCAAAGGGGACTGTCTTACAAAATTTCTCATTATATGAAGAGATAATATCATGTGATATCAAGAAATAGAAATAATTATCTAAGTATTATGATTTTAAGGAAAAATAAAAGATGAAGAGGGTGGCAGAGAAAATAATGGATAAAGAGAAGAATAAAAAAGCGAATTTTCTAATGTGTGATACTTATGGAATGAAACACCCTGGCGCCTTCTTAAATGGAAAAGGAGTTTGTTACAATTATGGAGAAAAATTACACCAAGACTTGATTATAAGGGAAAGAAACAAGATTTCAATGTTCAATGCTAAAATTATAAAGATACGGGGAATTATGAAAATTATTGTCCTAATAATCAAGGAAACTTTCTCTAGAAAAGGTAAAAAGAAAATGACAAAGATTGTATGATCACAAATGTGGAGATTAAAGTTTCTAATGATGTAGTGGCAGGTACTTTAATCATATCCTTAAATTTGGCTAAATCTTTATTTGATTATGGTCATCTCATTCCTTTATATCTTCCTAGTTTTCTTTATAAATTAGATATTTACAATTCACCTTAACAAAGGAGTTATTATTAAAGACTCCTAATGGAAACCTTATTATAATAAAGATGTGTCGAGTAGTTCCTATTATGACACATAAACATGCTCTAATTATTGATTTTTTCATCATACCTATGGTTTATTTTTATATAATCCTTGGTGTGGACTATCTTTATAAATATAATGCTAAAATTTATTACAAAGAGAAGAAAATTAAGATTCATGATAAAGATATAAAATTTCTTATCTTTAGAGGGGATACCTTATAATTTGAGTCATATCTGGATTCACCTCCAGTACCTGTTCTAATTGAAATTTATGGGGCGGAAGAGTAAACATAATCTGTGGATGTGGAAAGAAATATTCAAATTGAAGAAGTACCTATTGTGCATGAATACATTGATGTATTTTCATAGGATTTACCTAGAAATCCTCCAGAATGGGAATTTGAGTTCTCTATTGATTTAATTCCTGGTGAAAGACCTATATCAAAGAATCCTTATAGAATGAACTCTATGTAATTAATAGAGATAAAGAAATAACTAGAGGAATTTAGTGATAAGGGATTTATTCACCATAGTGTTTCTCCATGGGGAGCCCCTATTCTCTTTTTCAAGAAGAAATATGGATCCGTGAGACTATGTATTGACTACAATGAAATTAATTATATTGCAATAAAGAACAAGTATACTCTACCTCACATTGATGATTTATTTTATCAACTTCATAGAACTAAATATTTTTAAAATATTGAAATTTAATATAGATATCATCAATTGTGTGTGATAAAGGAAGATATTCAAAAGAAATCATTTCAAAACATGTATGGAAATTACGAGTTTACAGTAATTATATTTGGACTAACTAATGCACCCTGTATTTTTATGGATTTAATGAACGAATTGTTCAAGGAATATATTTATGACTTTATTGTGGTATTTATTGATGATATATTGATATATTAAATAATATTTGAGGACCATGAGAACCACTTTAGAGTTGTTTTGGAGACTCTTAAAAGAAAAGAGTTATATGAGAAGTTTAGCAGCTGTGAATTATATATTCAAATAGTTTCTTTTATTGTCCATATTGTATCTAAGGATGGGATCTTAGTTGATCATCTGAAGACAAAGGAAATATAAGAATGACCAACACTAATGAACATAACTGAGGTATATAGTTTCATTGGATTATAATGTTACTATCAGAATTTCATTCATAATTTTTCCCTATTAGCCAACCCATTAACCAAGATTACTCTTAAATGGGTTATGTTCAGATATACAAAAGAACGTGAATAATGTTTTGAATAATTGAATATGATATTAGTGAATTCTATGATCTTGACTCTACTATCTTGAAATGGTGGATTTGCGATTTATAGTGACGCATCAAAGAAATGACTTGGTTGTGTACTTTTGTAGAATGATAGAGTTATTGCCTATACATCAAGGCAGTTAAAACCTCATGAATAGAACTATCCAACTCATGATCTTGAATTAGAAGCTATAATATTTTCCCAGAAGATATAAATACACTATCGCATATGGTGAAAGATGTGAGATATATAAATATAAATAGAGTTTGAAATATATATTATCATAGAAAGAACTCAACATGAGGAAAATATGATGGCTTGAGCTACTCAAGGATTATGATTTTTGAATATGATACTACCTAAGGAAGTAGAATAAGGTAGTATATGCATTGAGTAGGAAGGATCATGGAGTTCTGAACAAGATGAGGATTGACAAGGACCCTGTATACATAGATCTAGAAAATATGGATATGGTAATTATCAAAGAAGCTGAAACATCATTACTTTTTCAATTGGTTAATCAAACATATTTATTGGAAAGGAATAAAAGTTTTTAGTTTGATGATGAGAATTTTCAAAGGAAAATTAAAGCTGTGAATAATGGTAAGTTGTTAGAATTAATTTATGAGGATGGAATTCTGAAATTTGGGAAGTGGATTTGTGTTCCCTATATAACTAACCTAAAATGGGAGTTATTGGATGATTCGCATAGCTCAAATTTATCTATACACCCTAGTGTAACTAAGATGTATAGATATTTGAAGGAACATTTCAGATGGGATAATATGAAGCAGGAAATTGCTAATTATATATCAAGATGTTTAGGCTATCAAAAGGTAAAGGCCAAAATACAACACCCTAGAGGATTCGTGCAAACTCTAACTATTTATACAAGGAAATTTGATGACATTATTATGGATTTTTTCACTAGATTAAAAAAAACACTAAGAAATAATGATACAATATGGGTAATTATTGATCAACTTACCAAAGTTTTACATTTCCTTGCTATAAGGGAGGATTTTCCACTGAAGCACCTTTCATGACTCTATATTAATGATGTTGTAAGTATTCATGGAGAAAATATTTCTATTGTGTTTTATTTTGATCCACAATTTACATCTAAATTATGTAAAAGTATTAAAAATGATTTATACACTAATCTTAATTTGAGTACAGCTTATCACCCTCAAACTGATGAGAAGTATTAAAAGACCATTCAAACTTTATAAGACATGTTGAGATCATGATCACTTTACTTTCATGGTATGTGGGATAAGTATTTACCTTTGGTAAAGTTTTATTACAAAAATAGTTTCCATTCATGTATTAAAATGAAACCATATAAAGAATTGTATGGAAAGAGATGTCTTACACCAACTTGTTGGGATGAAGTTAGTGAAAGGAATCTTGTAGGACCAAAAATTGTAGAGGAAACAACATTAAAGGTAAATACTACTCAAACACATATCAAATAACCTTAAAGTAGTAAAAATATCTAAGCTAATAATTGGAGGAAGTATTTGAAATTTCAAGTGGGAGATCATGTTTTCTTAAAAGTATCTCCATAGAAGGGTATTATAAGATTTTGAAATAAAGGGAAACTAAAACTCATGTATATTGGTCATTTTAAAATCTTGGAGAGAATTGGAGATGTGTATTATCATTTGGCAATGAAACATAACCTTTATTAAGTACACAATGTGTTCCATATATCTTTGTTAAGGAAGTACATGCCAGGACCAACACATGTCCTCACTTATGACGGAATATAATCAGAACCTGCTTTGTATTACAGTTAAGAGCCTATCTAGATCCTGGAAACTAGAAAAAAGGTGTTGGGGAATTAGATAACTCAAATGTTAAAGGTACTTTGGAATAATCATAAAATTGAAGATGTGATGTGGGAACCAGGGGAATCTATAATGATGAACTACCAAAATATTTTTATGAGGTGAAATTCTGGAAATTTCAAGGATGAATTTTTTTTGGGGTTGAGAAAGTAACACCGCAAGATCTTATGGTATGTCTCTTTTAAAATTTAACATCTTTGATAGTTTATTATTCACACAACACCAAGTTTAAAACCGTAATATACTATTAAATATGACTGTTGGAATAATAATATGACTAGTAGGGATAGTAATATGAGAAATAGAATAGTAACTTCACCTATTAAGGTATAAATAAAATTTAGGTATCTTATAAATGAAATATGGTATATTTATATCATAGAGTAAGTAAATAATTTTTTTTAAAAATGATAAATTAAGTGTTTGTATTTTTGTAAGTCATAAATATTTAATTACAATTTTATAATTAATATAATGATTTAAAAGAAAATATATTTTCATAAAATAGACTCATAAATTAGTGTTTTTTCTTATTATTATAAGATAATTTTATGAGACCTTAATTAATTTTTCAAAGTGTCATAAGACCAGTTATAATTTTAAAATCAATATTTTTTTGAATAAAAGATGATTTTAATTAAAAATTAAATTTCTCATATTAAAAAAATATTTTCATAAAATTGAGTTCATTTTTTATTTATACACATTGAAAATGGTTAGGGTTAATTTTTTGGGATTTTTCTAAAATAGTTGAGTTTTTAGTGAATAGTAAAATACAATAATTTACGTTATATATACATTATAAGTTAAATACACTATTAATTGAGTAATTTATAATGTAAGAACCATAATATCGAACTATCCTTCTATATCTAAATTATTTAGTCATGTAATCATCACTATTTCTTTTCTTGAACCAAAATAATAAACTAATGAATAAAATAATAAAAAAACACCCCTCACCTCAACTATAAATACCACGCCTCACCACCTCTTCTAATAACACATATTAAGCCTATAATATTGTTCAATTTATACCCAATAATATTTAAAAGTCTATTTTATATGTCCAAGAGCCTTTGGTCTTACCAAAAGACCAATCCCAATCCACTTAAGGAGGTTCTCATGGAGAATAAATTCAAGAGGTAAAATCCTCTTTCCTTTTCCTTTATTTTCTTTTCAATTTCATTTATTTTATTTTCCCTAACTCAACTAATATATACAAACATGAATGATAACTACAATATATTATATATACTATAATTTTATTTTGTTAATGTAAAATACATAATCAATCCCCTTCTCTCTCTTTTATTCTAAAAATGAAAATATCATCTGTGATGTGATGATTTACCACTATCGTGGATGATGCATTTTTATTTTACATTACCTCCTTAAAGGATTGTCATAAAATAAATATTATGGTTAAATAATATTTTATTATACATATTATATTTCATATAATTTTCTGGAACCAATATATATACATAATATTAATTAATAAAACAAAACTAGATTGTGATAATAAAAAAATCACCAAAATAAATTAACGTTCATCATTAAGGTTTTATCTAATGAATGATTCTCATATATAGAAACAAAACTATATATAAGACCATTTAATATTATTTAAGTTCAATAATAACATATAATTTTAATTCTAGATAATTAATCCCATTTTACATGAACTTCTACCCATGTATACAAGTGAACCAATCATGAAAACCAAGGAAACGAACACTCTCGAACGATAAAGTTGAATCTTATAACTCATCAAAAATTACATAAATGAACTCAATAAAATTATAATAAAAAAATATGTAGAATATGTTATGAATTAAATTATTAATTAATATAACTTCATTATCTAGGACAATAATTATATTATCATAACTCTTTCGGACATAAGATAAAGGTTTCTACCTGGACCTTCAATTTTCATTCGGGCTACACTTTATTTATCTTTACCCCAATGTATTTATTATTTATTTTTATATAATTATTATAAATATTTTGAATATGTTCCAAAATCATGTATTCATATCATGTCATTTTTATTTTATGGGGAAATACATGTTTTATAAGTTTCCTTTTCAATTCCTCCTGATAAGTAAGCCCGATTAATGGGAACTTCCCAATTTTTTCCCAGTTTCAAGTACACTCTACAATCTATTTTGATACAAAAATATTTTTATAAAATCACACTTTTTATCATGAAAAAACTATATTATCTCATTTTTTATGGAAACAATTAAGCCTTTTCCCACTTTAAAGACTCTTATATATTCCCTCAAACCGTACTAAAGTGGCCCATTTCTAATGTTTATTAAAAAATATTTTTACATGTTTTAACTTCATTTAGACATAATTTATTAATAAAACATAATTTAATTGTCATTAGATTTAAATTTTTTTATATATACATGTTTACCATTTTATTTTATGAAAATTACAAATTATTTTTCAAAAAGAACACTTCTTTGCAAAGTAAAAATGGTATTTTTATCAATAATTCCTTGATGATTTTATTAGAGTATTTTCATATATTTCAACACACATTATTGAATATTATTTTTAATTAGGATTGATATTATATTTTATCATCTACCATATTTTATGAAATTTTTTATGATCACTTTGAATATGGATGTGCCATCTTGATACATTTCACCGTATTACTCAGAATTGTTAGTGATTATGTTTACTGATTTGGGAAAGTTATTTACATTTTGTACATATATATTGTTTATGTTTCAAGACATTCATATTATGAATTAATTATACTTATTAAGTTATGGGTGGATCCAACTATATCCCCTCGATGCATCATTAGGTCTCATGTGACAAAATAGGTATAGATTTGGCTGAGGCCATAACTATTTATTTTTAGATGTCTTAGCCGAGGAATCGATGGTATGTTTATGATGTATGGAATTATGAATTATCTAATTATGATATTAGAAATTGATAATCCATGCAATTATTTGACAATTATAATATCCATGGTTAAGTTCCATTCTCATGTGATTATTTATATGACATTATTTATTCAACTTTTATTCCTGCCATATTATGCTTAAGATTATTTTCTAATGACATGTGTTTTTAGTTATTAACCATGCCTTATTATTTATATTAGATTATACTATATTATATAAACTTATTGAGAATATGATATCATCAATTTATTATGTTTTATTTTTCCCCAGGATGCAAATATGTGTATTATGAATGACTTACAAGGATGATCTAGTAGTTTATTGGTGTTTCCAATAAAGTTTATTTGTTTTTTTATTTCAAGTTGTAATGTAAAAATTATATTTTTATTTGTTTTTCCAAATCTACTAAACTATTAGGTCCTTCATTATATGAATTCTTTGTTTATTATTCCAATGTAATTAAGTAAGGAACTGGATCTGGGATGATGGGTCAGGGATATTACAATTACGAAGTCCAAATGGAATTATTTGATATGATAATGTATTAAATGGGCATGTGAAATTTGTGTTCTCCTAGACCTATATTTCAATATAACTTAAAAATATCTAGACAACCATCTAAGAAACAATAATGTGTCTTACTAGAAAGTATCTAAATATTTGATCAATGAATCAGAGGGGAAAATGGTCTTTGTCAGTGGATTTATTTAGTTTCCCATAATTAATAAAAACATGCCAATTATTTTTTACCCTCTTTGGATCCAACTCTTCCCTCTTATTTTTTTTACGATAGTGAAACCAATTTTCTTAGGAAAAACCTGAATTGGGATAACCAACTAATAATCTTAGATGGGATAAATGATACCCAACTCATTTCTTAAACCTCTTTATTTAAAAATTTCAATAATATTGGATTAGTGCCCCTTTTTGGTTGTCTAACTGGTTTGACACCATCCTCTAAATGAATCTTGTGTATGAAAATATATGGGATAATAACTAGTATGTTAGATAAGCTCCACCCAATAACCTAGATGTTCTTCCTCAAAAGATAAAAAAGTTTCAAATATTTTTCAATAAGGAATTTTAGAAATAATAAAAGGAAATTTCTCACCACTCAAAAAATAAGATTATCTGAGATTTTATGGTAATGGATTGAGTTTCAATGTGGGTGGGTTCTATATATATGGAATAATTGATGGAATATAAATATTTTTCACAATGAACATCATGATCCAAATTTATGTTATCAAAATAATATAATAATTCATCAAATCCATCCACATAATCAATAAATATATCATAATTAGAACGTATATGATGAAAAATAGAATAAAAATAAACATAAAAATAGAAAACAAGTGAGGATCGCTCATGAAAAAAGGTGTGGAAATATTATTAATCATTAATCCGAAACCAATGATAAAAATATATATAATCATTGAGTAATAAAATTTAGAGGTGTTTTTAAAACATGGGTGAAAATGGGAGAGAACAAAACAAAATGGCCCTCTAAGGGGTACTTCATGGAGTACATAATATTAAATCTCATAACTTCATCTCTAAACTCTATTAAAATCATACCCTAATGGACATTTATGATCATTTTCCCAATTATGAGGAATTTAATACCTAATATAATGTGATCATGAGAATTTAATAGACTATATTACATGTTAATATTATAGAAATCCACATGAATGATCATGTACCTTACTAAAAAAAGTACACATTCAAGGAATCCCTTTATATATATTGAAACTCTATTCGCTAATTGCACCACTACTATTGTTAGCTTCAATTAAATAGTTAGAAAAGATTAGAAAATAGTGTAATTAATTACATTTATAGAATCTTCCAAATCACATAAATCATCATAAAAGTGAAACTTCTATATAGTATATGGTATGGTTAATCACCTAGGATCCTTTCACTTAATGGGCATCAGTTGTGTTTGAATAATGAGTTCCAACACATTCCTTCCAATATTGATCTATTTATTTCACTTGATCCCTATTCAATTGGTAAAAATTTATATCATGAATTTATCATACCTTGAGATCTATTTAATTAAATTGAAAAGAGGGATGCTGATCTAAACACTCTTGAATATTTCCAACACTTATTTTGTGCATTTTTCACTTAGAAATATTCATAATTTTTACTGCAAATATAGGAAAGGAATGTTTTTTAGGTGGTACCTCATCAATATTTTGTTTTACATTATATTTTTCCATTGGTTTCACATATACCTAATGTGATAGTGGAATCTCATAAGGTGGGTTGAATCTTGGTGGAATTATAGAAACACTTTACTCACATGTCTTCTTCCCACTCCTCAATGTGATTGCGCTGAAATTCTATTTGGGATTTGGAGTGGGTTATAAATGAATATTTATAGAGTTATTTATTACTAGTTCAAATATGATGGTGAAAATCTAGCTCATTTTCATCTTCAATTCCATCAACTCGGCACCCTGACTATTATGATCATTCTCTTGGTTAAGAACAATTTTTTTCAAAATATTATTAGAATTAAAATATACATTTTTTTGGGAAAACCCTTATTGTTGTTGAATTGTTTATTATTGGACTTTGGATATCTTTTGGGGTTTTAAAACTCATTGGTAAGGTGGTGGATTCTAGATGTTTTATTGAAAATGTGGCGTTTTTTGTTTTCTAGATCAATACCTCTAGTCCAGGTGATATTTACATCCTGGATTGTTTGTTAGAGTGAATGTATCATACATATTCTTGGGTAGTAGTTGTTGTTGTTTTTGATATGTCCTCCCTGGGAATATAGTTTCATAATTATTTGTCTGTTATAATTGGGTTAAATAATCATTAGGGTGGTATAATTTATTGAAAATTACACAAGGCCTGAAAGGAGTGGTTTGGGATATCTTTTGAGATAAAGAAATCTATCTCACTATTTTGATCAATTATTCTATATTAGTATCTATTAAATGATTTTAAAAAGATGGAATTACATAATGTACTCCTATAACTAGTTGTATACCTCAATCAATAAATTATTGGTAGTTTCATTATATATTCTCAATCAATACATGTATATATGCATGTGTCTTGTCAAACAATTCTCATCCTATTATAATATCCACTATGATCCTCTCTATAGGTGTGGGGCCTTAGTAAAATTATTGACTAATGAGTTTCTCATTGACTTGGTGATGAATTAATCTTTCATAAAACTTCTTAAATTTCTCAAAGTACTCACACATTGACTCCCATTATTCTTTCTTGATCCCTAAGATCTATTTTTGAATGATAGTGGTCCATGATTCTAGAAAAAACTCTATAACAAAAAACATTTCAACTCATTTAAACATGTATGTATTTAGGTTGTAAATAATACATCCAATATTTTTCAGTTATATCAAGTGAGAATGGGAATGATGGTAGTTTTATTTGATCTTTAGAGACATTACATGGTTTCAACTTTGAGAATAAAACATTGAATTATTTTAGGTGTTTTTTTGGATCCCCACTAGAGAGGCCATGGAATTTTGGGAGAAGGTGAATTAACCTAGATTTTAAGTCAAAGTATGATTCTAGATTTAGGTATACAATACAATTTGGTTGAAATTTAATATATGATGTATCCTATTATAAAATGGTTCTATCAAGTTCATTATTATAATTTAGAAACATTAGTTCTAGTTTTAATTTTTATTCAAATGTGCTTTCAATTTCAATGTTCATATAATGGAGGAATTACACAATTAGGTTAATGTTTACACTTCTTATAGACCAAGAAGGTTTTATTTGTTCCCTAAGTAAACATTAAATCTTGTGGTATAGATAAAAGTGATCTCCAAGATAATATCATGTCATAAATTAGAGAAAATATATAAAAGATAAAAAGTGGGACAAAATATCATGAGAATAAGTATAAATTAATGGTAAAAAAACAATAATTGTGAAAGGATAAAGAAGGTAGAATAAAAATATAATTAAATAAATTTAAATAAATACCTATAATTAGCTGAATTAAATTATTTTACTCCCTAAAAATATTCTAATTTGAAAGGAATTTTTATGAGCACTCTCAAATAATGTGTAATTTTAAGAACTTAGGTGTAGTATAGTGTCTAGAAAAGTTGGTTATCCAAGGAGGAAAAACTTGTACGAACATATTAAATGTATTTTGAAAAAAAATATAAAAAATGAATAAAAAGGAGGAGGTTTTTTATTGTTTATATAATAAGAAGATATATATTGGAAGAAGATATATTTTTTTGTTTCTTTTTTATTTTTGAAAATTTATTTTTAAAACACAATGCGAATATATATTTCTTTTAGAAAATATTTTTATAAGGTGTAA
This sequence comes from Viscum album, assembly GCA_963277665.1. Taxonomy (NCBI): domain Eukaryota; kingdom Viridiplantae; phylum Streptophyta; class Magnoliopsida; order Santalales; family Viscaceae; genus Viscum; species Viscum album. Next base: position 100,017,657 of record OY728151.1, on the reverse strand, counting down.
TTAGTAAAAATTTACATCTTCACTCACTTATTAATAATTATCATTAAAATTAATATCAATTTAGTCATGATCCCCAAATTTGAAAACCCTTTAACCTTATGAGATTTAACTTCAACTAAAAAGATGAAATGAATTAAAACATTGGCTAACTCAAGAATGTGCAATCATAGCACCCTACTTTGATTATAATTCCAAGGATATATTATGTTAAGTGATTAATTATGGATTTTATCCATATTAAAAATGATTATGAATTGAGTTTAGGGATTATATTTTAACCCTAAAAAAACCACTCTTGTTTTGGTTTTGATAGTTAAGTTCAAGCTCTTACGATTCACACATACTCGAACTCACATGTAAAATGATTATCAATTGGGAATTTTTTTTAAAATAAAAAAGTAAATTAATATAAAATATTAAAGCGAATTAAAACAATCTCATTTATTCCACACAAATAAAATAATAAGGATAAAATTAGAATGATTACAAATAAAATATACTTTTCTATGGGTGGAGTAGTCATCATAGAAACAACTTGAATATGAAAATTTATATAAAGGGTATAAATAAATAACATTTATAATATTTATTTAAATCCCAAATAATATATGGATATAAGAAAAAAACCGAAATTAAAAATATAAATGGATGATAAATAGAGAATTTTATTGTAAGAAATGAAAACTTGAACATGAATAAGAACAAGGAATCATTGAATGGATCCTTGCTTTAAGAGATCTACCTCTTGTAGCGATTGTATAAAAGAAGTGAATAAACTTCAAATATACACTAAATATTACAATTCATGGATAAAATCTTTCAAAGGATAAAAATACATATTTATATAGGGTATGGGAGTGTAAAGTTATTAGTGGATACAAGTGTGAAATGAAAAAAATAAACAATAGATTTTAATCCAAATTACACCAACATTTTGTCCTCTAAAATGAATTAAACATATTTAATACTTGAAGTATTATTTTTTTAATTGATTTATATATCTAATGTACAAATTTGAGCACAATAAAATCTATAATATAGAAGATATAGACAAAATGTTGAAGTGGTGTCCATATTGGAGAGTCCCATCCATCTTTGACTTCATGGACCATTTTATCCCATAAAATTCAATATCCACCAGGACTGGTCCAAAGGAAAATTTATCCCATTCCATTTATAATAATTTTTTGAAATTTAAATTCTAAATAATCCTCATAAAAATAGTTATGTCCAAAATACTACATTAAACTTTAAAGGGTTAAAAGTGGAATTTTTATCAAATTGTTAAATTCACAATCTAATCCCATGTTTTCCATAAATAAAACTATTTATCATAATTTAGGGAAAATATATTATTCATTATCAATAAAAATGTGTTTTATTAGGTACTGGTTATATTCTATTTTGGAAGGATTGGTGGACAACTTATCAACTTTACTTCCTAGGGTGTTCGGTCTTGGATATTATAATCAGAAAGGATTTCCTCAATGCATTCTTATATTGGGAGAAAATATATATTGATAAATACATTGTTTTATCAATTAACATGGATGGGTTGATTTTTTACCTAGCGTAGATTGTTTGTTTTCTTTGGCGAACTATCAATTATTCAACATGTGTCAAAAACCTCAAGTTTAATTGAGATCCATCATCTAGAGTATATGAATGCATGTTAAAATGGGATTTATTACATTGTATTTGAGAAGGAATTTATTACCTATGAATATTGTGATTTGGAGCAATGGCATTTCTATAGTGTCAAGGTGTAGGTGCTTCTCTCTGCTTGTTGAATCCATAGATCACATATTCACTAAATGTCTATAGATGCAAGATCTATGATCAAATTTTACAACCATCATAGATTTAACTCTCAAGTTGGATTCCTTTAAGTATCTCCTTGGATCATGGTTTCTACATATGTCATGCAAACATGAAAAAAACTTTTGACCATGTAGTGTTGCATTTATCTGATAGATAATTTGGTTGATCCACAAGGAGCTTGTATATATAACAAATGAGTTATCCTTTTATTATACACTCATAATTTATTTAAAACATTAATGAACCTATAATTAGGTTTTATAGAGTAAGACACAAGGGATATTCTTCAAAATATCTTATTGGAACTATTGCATCTACAACCTCATCCTAATACTGTGACTAGAGGTATATGTATTTATTAGAACCCAATTTGTCTTGGGTTAAAGTTAAAAAATGATGGATAAATTTAAAATAATATTATGTTGGTGGTGGTGGTGGTGGGGTGGTGTCACTATTTGTGACTAGTTTTTCTTAGTGTTGCTTGGTTTCATGGATAACTCTGGGAAAAGGGCCCTCTTTGATAGAGGATTTAACACCCCAATTTTTAGGACCCAATTTCCATCCTTAAATTATATGTATATAATTATAAAAAATGATATTCTTTCAAAATAATTAAAATTGATAATGAAATGAGTTATACAAGCTATGAATCAAACTAGAAACATTTTAGTAATTCATAACATAACATTAAAACAAAGGTACATGAAACCATTTATTACATTCCATAGATGATTACATCCCCTAAAACCACATAAATTTAAAAAGGATGATAAATCCAAAATAATAATATCTTTAAAACTAGGAAAACATCTAGATTATCTTTACCCTTGAGAATCACCATTTTTATAAAAAAACCTAAAATAAAAAACATCATGAAAGGAGAAATTATTTTTTTATAAGAAAAACTAAAAACTATGGGAATAAGAAGCTTAATTAATAGGTAATAATGGAATAGATTTATAATAAGTAGTGGTGGTAATGTAGATATTATAAAAGGAAATATGGTCATTGGAACTATATTCATTTGATATACATGTATCTAATTGGTAAACTGAACTTGTGTATTTTTAATAAAAAATTTAAAATAATACAATGCTCAAATAATAAATAATGAAAAAATATAATATTTAATCAACATATTTATTTATAAATAAAAATTTTATATGTTAAGGGTAAAAATTAGGTAATATACCATGATTATAATTTTAATAAATCAATATGACAATTAGAACCTATATAATAACTTTTTTAGGTTTTAAATTTATACCCACATGTCTCACCAAAATTTCTTCTCCTAACTCACCAAACACCCAAGTGATTTTATCTTTACCTTTCACTTAACTTTAGTTTCCATGGAAACTTCCTTTTTTTCATATACAGAAATAGATTACTTAAAACCACTTATAACCATGATTCTCCTTCAAAATTATCTTAAAAATTTTCCCATTACAAATTTCCTATATCCCTCTATAACATTTGGTATTCCCTTGTTACAATAAAGTGTCCCATGTCCTCTATTTCTAAGAAGTATTTTATATGAATATTCAAGTCCTCAATGTGAGTATTATCCACTCACTAACATTTTATTCTCCATATTTATTATAAATCATAATATAAATCTATTATAACCACTATAATATAATAACATATATATAATTATTATATTAAAATTTTATTATGTTTATAGAACAACCAATATATATCCGCATCCAATCCATTGAAAAAAATGTCACTCGTGCTATGTGAGAACTACCGCCACCATGAATAATGTATTTAATTTTTCAACACTTCCTAATTATGATTTATCAAAATAATATCACCTAAATAAGATAATTAAACTATAGTAATAATTATATTATAACTAAATCACCGTATAATCAGATTTATCAATTGATTATAGTATATTACTGTTTAGGTTGGTTTAACCACCTAAATGAATGATGCTATAAATATTACTATTGATATTGGATATTAATAATTAAATAATGTTTTTTGGGTTTTTAATGATTATTTTAATATCTAACCCAATTTTAATATACCAATTTTTTGTTAAAAATTATAGAAACAAGATCATCGCTAATTTCATATTCATGAATCAAAAATAAAAATCTCATGGAATGAAATTAATAATTAATAATTAATTAAGAAAAATATATCATATTACCTTAAATAATTTAGGAATTATCATCTTTGTATTAAATAATAGGGATCAACATCGACAATATGAGAGTTATAAGAAACCATCAAGGTTAATAAAATCCGATGATGAAAATAAAAAATAACTAATAAATGTATAATGAATGATTATAATTAAATTTTAGAAAATTTAATATATATCAATAAGGTTATGAAATATGTTATGGATATAATGTTTATTATACATGAGGTTATATTACATTTTACCATGTAAGAATCTATGGTAAGATTTTTTTTTTCAAAACTCAATATCCTTTCTTTGAGTTATAATGTTTATTATTGAACTCTATTTTTATAAGTTTTATTTACTATATTATATGATCAAATTTTATTTCCACTTTATTTTATTTGTATTAAAAATTATTTCTCATAAACTTCTTTATGAAAGATTTTTATTTCAAATAGTATGATATCTGTAAGGGTTTTCTCATCCAAATTTTCTTCCTTTGAGGCATATAACAGTTTTACCACTTGTTTTATTTTATGATGTGTATATAATTTCGTATGGATATCTATTATCATACTTCTCTTAAGATTAAATTTGTTTAAAATTCCATTTTAGGTTTTTATTCAAAATTTACCAAGTCATAAGTGACTTTGCTAACTCAATTTCTTTTATTTGAGTTATAAGGTTTCTTCTCAAACTCTATCCTTTTAAGTTTCCTATAATATTCTTTTTCCCATTTCATATAATATTCCTAATTTTTTATCTAGGAAAAATGAAATTATTAAATCAGTGATTATTTCTTGAGTAATTATTTCTCATAAAATATAACATTGTTGGGAATAATTATCACCCCCTTTAATAATTGTTTTCCCAAAATTTATATATTATTTATTATCAAAAATATTTTACCCTTAATATTTTGAAACTAAAATATGTATTAATTTACATTACCTTCATATTTCTCTTTACCACTTAAAAATAATGTTTTATTATCCCTTTTTAAAATGTGGGATTCAATAAAGGTATTTTAATATTAAAATGGATTTTCCATTCATGTATATATATTTTATCTTCCACTTCACATTTATTAGCCCATAATTTATTCATTTTAAATGTATTATTATTGGGGTTTATTTACAAATATTTTTTGAAAACTTTCTTAATGTCAACCTCTCAAAATAAAATTTTGAAAGTGACTCATAACTTTTTATTTTTACAAAAATGTTATGGAATTTTTTTTGGAAACTCTTTTATGTTTTATCTTCCAATTTAATCTTTAACATAAAAGGATATTTCTTATATGGAGTTATGTTTTATAAATCACCCTCTAAATACTTTTATGAAATACTCTTTTTGGGTGATTAAATTTTTGGTTTCAACCAATATAATTTTTTAATTTATTTTATGTGATACCATTTACAAATATTATAAAACACATTTTCTTTCCATGGATTTCTTATGATATGTTGGTTGATTTATTTCATATAGAACACATATGTATGGATGATTATTATGTGATGTGAGGGGTCCTATATTTCCCTTGTATTCATTAGTTAAAGTTTTATATATCATGAGATAATGAATCTTGGACATGATTGGGTTTGTACACATATTAAAGGGTTAAAATTATTAGGTTTTCTCACAACTTAAATGGTGGGAATTATTGGGGTTTATCACAACTTAGAGGGTAGGAATGATTATTTTTTACCAGAATGCGATGATTTCTTATCCTTATATTTGTGAAACAGTTCCGTTATATTCCACATATCCTTGATATGAAAAATTTTTATGCCTATTTTATTCTACATGGATCATGTTTATATCTCACATTTACATACTCTTATGACACATTATATGTTTAATCATTTGTGACTGGTTGTACTTTTATAATGAATTATGGACAACTCTTATTGTTCCATGATACTTTTAATCATATATTTCTCTCATGTTCACATTTTTTATACTCTTATGATATAAATATATATGACTCATTTATAAGTTTTTCCCTTACTAAGTATTTGAGATCAACCGTTATTATGTTTCATATTTCCCCATGAAATTATATAACTAATTATGTGTAGAAGAAAGTATTATGTAGATATGTTGTGAGAGATGTTGAAGCAATCATGTGAAATAATAATTTTATATAGCTAATATAAAAACACTAAATAATTTGGTTTTGGGATTGTGAGATTATTTTTTGATATTTAATGTTTTAATTATGAAATATATTAATGTTTATTTTGGATCATCTCATTTATTGTAAAAGCCTATGTGTAAAGAATATGTTTTTAGAACTGGACCTAGGAGTGTGGGTCTGGAGAATCTCAGTTTGTTTCAGATCATAGTTTAATTATTTTTGGGATTAATTTAGTTATTTTTTAATTATAACTATAAAATATTATTTTAAACCCTGATAATAAGTCTATATATATAAAAATTATCCTAAAATTTTGATAAAGTATGTATTGTGTGGCTTCATAGAAATGAAATTTCTATTTGGATACAAAAAAGTGAACATAGGTTTTGGAATTGATTCACCTAGGGGTAATAATCCCTAAATAAGGATGGTTGGGAATTAAATAAATATCTACTTAGTGCATAATAAGTGGTCCTTACTGCACATATGACTACCCATATCTTTTATATACTTTATTTCAGTATTTATTACATAAATATATACCTAACAAAATCCTATAATATTGATACGACTAGTTTCCTTTATAAATAATATACATATAACAATAAATTGAAATAAAGGCACAATTAAACTATTTAAAAACTCTATAAAATTCCCTTAAATTACAATGATCTTATAATAAATCACAGGATAATTTTGGGATGTGCATATGAATGGGGTGATATGTAAATTCCTATAAGGTAATAATAAAACTATACGATGGATTAAAGTAATGAATGCAAGTCAAGGGGTATAAAATGATGATATAAATATGTGATAATAGTAATCATGAACATCAAATCATGACATAATATTATAACATCGTGACATTATTTGAATGTGGAAACAAGATAAAACATGTCATTATAAGCATAAGTTAAGGAAAAATAATGAGACATCATAAAATAGTGTGATAGGGATAACTTCCTGAGAAAAATACATGGTGTATAATGAGATAAAATCATTACCAAATTCATTATATGGCTATATAATTTTAGTCCCACCTATCACATTGATATCATGTACGTGCATTTTTGTTCCACATAGATCATACAACACAAGAACACCTTTTATAAAATTTAATCCCATAATTAAGGAGTGTGATTTATATACATGTAATTCCTCAATCAATGAATGATAGGTACAAATAGGTGAATACCATTTACTTGAAATGGGGATGGGTATTCATAATAAAAAAGTTTGGCATGAAATATCATAGAATAATTTCAGCAAAAAAACGGGTATACATAAAGGTTCATGGAAGGGATTGATGAGAGTAAAATTTTGTATTTAGTTACTTAGTAATAATAAGGATTGTAAAGGTACATGTTAAAAAATATGTCAACATGACCAATTGGAAAAATAAAGGCTTAATACAAATAAAGTAATTGAATAAAGAGGAAGAGGAAAATAATCCCTTACTTGAGAGGCTGCTTCTAAAATCTTGAGAGGACCTTATAAAGAGATTAGAAAAGACATTAGAGGTATTCAGAGAGGAATAAAGAGAATATATTTATTCTCAATGGGGTTTTAGTTAATATTGAAGGGAGACTGGGTGGGTATTTATAGAGATAGAGGAATAATTTATTAATTTCTAAACTTAGGTTTTGGACTCTAAGTAATAAAACAATCCAAACCACAAAACTTCCAATGGTTTATTCCATTGGTTTCTAAAAATAGATTTTATTACAATATTTTATTAGTTTAATAACCTAAATCATCAAAATAATACCATTCATGATGCCGAAGTGAGTCACATTTATAAAGAATTGTTTTTAAAACCTTAAAATAATATAGGTTCTGGAGGATTAATTATAGGTTTGTAAAATTAATTAAATAACTTAAAAAAATTATTTTAAATAAAAAACTATTTTTGGTTGTGTATTAATTTTATAGTATTTATTTCATAATAATTTGGTTATTATTATGTCCTAATACATAATGTATATTTATGTTGTTTTTAATTTTTACCAAAAAAATCGGTTGTCTTATAAAATAATGAAAAACTATCCATTTAATAATTAAGATGTTCTAATATCAAAAATTATTTTTATTTTACCAAAATTATTTTCTATATATACTAATTTACACTTTTAAATAAAAAATCTTTTTATTTAAAAATAATAGTTTTTACGACACAAGCAACATTATGAACCTTATAAAAACTACATAAGTCTACATTAAGGTATATTATAATTTATATTTAAATAAATCTTATTTAATAAGATTATTTCATGAAAATAAAATTTATTTTAAAAATATTAAATTTATCAAAAATAATGTTTTAATTGAAACTATATATTTTCCGAAAATAAAATTTTGGTTTCTTCATATCAAAATCTAATTTTAACCAAAATCATTGTATAATCATTTATATATATAAAGTAATATTGAAAAGGGATAAATATCATAATTATTTTATTAAAAATAAAATATAAAAATTCATACTCTTAGGTTCTAGATACCTAACCCCTTATTACACAAGTGTATGCCCTAAGGGTAAGGGGTGCAATGGTTGTACATTCTTGGGGTAGTTCAGTGACCACAGTTTGGGTGGTGATATATATAAGATTTAAAAAATCCTGTAAATTTTTTTTCTCAAGTTTTAGTTATTGAATATTTGATTGGGATTCATCAAGGGTAAATAATAGTGATTCCATCTCCATTGGAAGCTTTGAAAAAAATGGGCTTTATAGGGTACAGTCCCATTGGTCAAGGCCATATCTTCTTCCTTTTGGGTAAATTTGATTTTATTATAACCCTTAATATATAATAATATTAACAGTCACTATATAATATATATATTAACAATATTTATTATGGTTAAACATATTTTAATCTTTAAAAACAAATTATGTCCATATTTTATAACAGTCTGAAATAAGAAATGAAATATAGTGCATATGTTTTCTATGACTACATTATGTGATAAAGAAGTTATTTATTTAGAAGTAGGTTCCATTTAAAAAAGTTTATGTCATTATATTATTACCTATTTAAAAATTTTCCCATCAAAATTTTATTTCATACACTAAAATAGTTGAGGGTACTTTTGTTTCATTTCCTCTTCTGTTTCCCATGTTACCTCCTCAAACTTGTGGTTCCATAGTACTTTAACTGTGTGAGTTGTCATGTTTCATAGAACTTTGTCTCTAAAATCTAATATATTCACCAATTTATACTCATATGAAATATATCTCTCTAAATTAACACCTCTATGTTTAGTACATGTGATGGGTCTAGTTTGTATTTCATTAAGAGGGATACATGGAACACATCATGTACTTGAGATAGGTTAGGTGGGAGTTCTAGTCAATAAAACATAGTTATAATGTATTCTAGGATATAAAATGGGATGATTTATCTATGAATAAGCTTTAAATTATTTCTAAACCTCATAATATTTTTCCATGGTGATATATGAAGGTAAAACCTATCTCGGATCTCAAACTCTAGGTCTCATCAAGGATTGTATACATAGTTTTTCTACTGACTTTGTGAGGATTTCATATAATGTAAAATTATTTGAAACTTATCTATCATATATTTCAAAAAATCAAGCCCCATCATATTATTCTCTCTAAATTCATCCCAGCATGTTGGAGTCTAACACCCCTTCCTATAGATATCTTCCTAAGGATTCATTTTTTTTATTGTTCATCATCAAAATACAGATTTGATGAATTAACCATCATCACGCCTTTCTAAGGATTCATTTGAATGCTAGAATGGAAACTACTGTTTCATGAGAACTCCACTAGGGTAAGGTTCTGATTCTAACATTCTTTTAAATACATTGAACATGATATAATTATATAATATATATTTTGAATGTTTCTCTCATACTAACTATACTTTTTAGGGTGATAAACATTACTGAAACATAGATTTGTATCCATTTCTTTTTAAAGGATTCTCTAAATCCTTGAGGTAAACCTTAGATCTCGATCAGATATAATGGAGAGTGGTACTCAATATAGTCTTAGAAAATCTCTTATATATGTCTCACATAGTGGGTTAAGAGATACATATTCCTTGATATAAATGAAATACACTAACTTTTAATGTGATTGACTACAAATCAAAGGGAGTTATGATCTTTAGATATCGTGGGGAGTCTAATGAAAAAATATATGGCCAAGTTTTCCCATTTCTATATTGGTATAAGAAATGATTTCATTATAACCTTAGAATTATATCATTTAAACTTGACTTATTGGAATAAAAAACATCAAGATACAAATTATCAAATCTCCCGCTTCATGTTATTATACCAAAAGTTTTACTTTAGATCTACATACATCTTAGTTATTTCTAGATGAATAGAGAAGGATGATATATTTATATAATATAGAAGTTCCCTTATGATTTTTATGGGACACATATCTAGGTTACAAAGCTTAAAAATTTATATTTATCAAATTTGAACTCTATAATATTCATTACTTTTCTATATATCTCTTTATCATCTTTCTGGGCCTCCTTGATCCACTCAAGAATGGATGGTTGAGCAGTTATTTGAGAAAGGTAGGATGATGCTCTTTTTATGATTCCCATATATATACTTTACATGTACAATATGATTGTATATATTTTAATCTTAATCAATAATAGGTTTTTATAATCCTTTCTACTCAGAGAATATTCCACTTTATCCACCTTCTAAGGATGGTAATGGATTGAACAATCATAATCCTTGATTAGATATAACCATTTTCATTGGTTCATATTGATCTCCTTTTGTGTGAATATATACTTGAATATTTTATGATCCATATATATTTCACACTTATCCTTATAGAGATAATTTATTCAAATAATCAATTTGAACATGACTATATATAATTCTAGATCATGCATATGGTAGCTATGATCGTGGATCTTTAATTGTTGGGACACATAGGATATCAATTTGTCATTTTCATGAGTACAAAACTGATTTATTTTTTGGAAGTATCACTGCAGATAAAAATATCCATCCCCACTGGTGGGTAATGTGAGTATAGTTGCAGTGATTATTTTTTTATTTAACTCTTTAAATCTCTCATCACATTCATCATTTCATAAAAACTTCACTCCTTTCTATGGTATCTTGGTTAGTATGTTTAAATATTATAAGAATTTTATCCCAAATATAAATTAGTACCAAAATAATTGAATGGAACTATGGATATCTATCAAATATGTTAGTATATTCCATACTTAAATTTCCTTTGTCTTTTAAGGATCCACATATTTCACTTTTTTGGTGATTAAATTTCCCTAGAGTGTTACTTGAGATAGGTATAAGTTCAACTGAGAACTCAAAATCTCATTTAGGTGGAAGACTAGGAAATTATCCAAGGAACACATCAAAATATTATCTTACAATAAATATGTAATAAAGGATGTTCTTTACTTTAGTCTAAATCATTTGATCTAGATATACTTGCTCATAAGGAAATAATATACATGCTTGAGATAATGATTCAAAAATAGATCCACACCCCTCCTTACACTTGTATAGAATCAAATGGAGATTCAAAATACATAGGTTTATTTCCTTATCCTAGAAATTTATGTTGGCTATATGCATATAAATCCAATCCATACCTAGGATATCCTTGAATACTACTAAAGTGAGAATTATAATATTTTCAAGATGAACATTCTCACAAACATTAACTTGTGATACAATATTAGGAGAAGTCTTCCCCAATGATATCCAATCATTTGGGGTGACGAATCGATGTTATTAGAAAGCTTACTCAATATTATAGAAAGTCATTATTTGAAATAAAACAATACATATACAAATATGGAGTAGAGGTTAATTTTACTTCCATCAACATGATCCTTATCAGTGATTGTCATAGCATAATACATTTTTTATAACCTTGGTATTTGACATTTTTGGTGCTCATTATCCATGTTATAACTATAGAATAAATCATTTTATTATAAAATTAAAAAGTTACCCATATTTATGACATAAAACTATTAATGGTACCATATATTGAACTTTAGTAACATCTATCATGTTAACTAAATTATTCATTTTTTCTATGAAAATTATCAACTTTATGCCCTATTTTTTCACACCTAAAACATCTTCCAGTTCCTTTATGACATTTTCCTTAGCAACTCATTCCTCATTTATGACACATAAAAAATTGAATATTATTTCCTTTACCACCTTTATCCCATGAATTTCCATGATATGTTGTCCTCATCTTATTTGATGTGTTTGTAGATTCAACTACGTGCTAGTTATTAATTGTAACTTGTGATATATGGATTGGAATAATCACAAGACATCTTACTTTATCTCCCATAATATTAGGCATATCATTTGGATAATAATAAAATTTACCATCACATTAGTTGTTGACATAATTCCTCTTATTTCTATCCATTGACAAAAAAAGGAAAGTTAGGGATGAGAATTTTAAAACCATTAAACATATAAAAGGGAAACTATGAACATTGAAGTGATAAAAAATAAATGACATGTTTTAATTAACTTATGACTTTATAAGTTCAAATATAAGTTATCCACTACCTATTTACTAACATTAAATATCATAGGTATTTTTCCCTTCATAATGATTTGTAAAAATCACATGTATAACCAAAGAATATCCCCCAAGAGTGTCTATCTAACATCATAAGTTTTAGTAACTTTACCCCTTTATTATGTATTTTAATGTTATATAATACTTGGGTTGAGTTTTAGGAGTTTTTGGATGGTTTTTGTATATTTTTATGTGTTTTATGGGTGCATGATTTGATAACGGTTATAGAAAACTGGTTGATAGGATGAGGAGGAAAGGAGGGTGTGCACAACTAGCACATAGTTTGTTTAAAACATACCAGTGACCTAGAAAAACCATGAAAGTGGAAACAGAGGGGAAATAATGGTGGGTGCTTGATTTTTCAAACCTTTTGAACCAACTGTGTGAGGTGGAGGGTTTGGAGGCTGTTTCATATGCACATTTAATGAAAAGTTCCCTAAACCATAAATAATTACCATTCCATGTGCATTTAATGATTAAAAAGTTAATTTTTAGCTTGTATTTAACCCCCAAAACCCTCATTTTCACCTCTACTCCTAGTAACTAAAGTTTCAATTCTCTCCTAAGAATTATTGGTTGTTACATTTGATCTAAAATCTTGTTTTGATGGATTTAAGTGTATTGGATCTATAGAATCAACAATAAGTCTATGTCTTCTCCCATTATTTTTAGATTTCTTCATATATGCTCACATGGAACATTATATCTAATCTATTATGGATATATCTATGATATATTATGTGTTTTTATGATATATTTGTTGGATCTATTGAAAGAAAGTTCTTTTGAGCATGGATCTAGAGGTTTTATTGTGTCGTTCACCATTTCTATCACCCATTGAGAGGTATGTGGATTCTCTCTCATCTCCACCCATTATATAACTTGAATTATTAAAATTTAATAAATGTTTTTATTTTATTTGAAAAAGGAAACATTGGAAGATTTCATAGAAGAACACCCTCTTGGTTTATGGTTTTAAAATCTTGGTTATTTGATTAGTTTTTAGAAAAAACCTTTAAATTATGTTTTTAAATTATGGTTTTGGTTTGATGAAAGAAATATATTAAATATTTTTTTTAAAAGAAATAAATAATTTATGTGTAATGAATTGGTGTGATAACTTGGTATTTAATGGTGGTGTGTGTTCATCTTTGCATTGTATGGGGCCTTATTGGTATGGAATTAGCACTCGGTGCTAGAATAGAGGCATGAAGGTATCTAAACAAGTGATGGATTGAGAAGGGTAGATCATCGTTCATGATTATTAGAATCTTCATTAAACATGGATGTGTGTGTCAGTGGATGAAGGTGGTTTGGGTATTCCAAGTGGAATTAATGGAAAAATTATTAATTGATTTTTTTATTAAATTGGTAAACTATTTTGATGTTATTGTATTTTTTATAAATTATATTTTTAACATTGAGATAATATGTTCTTGTTCTAGAGGTATTATTTGGAAGTTCTCTTGGGGAAATTCTACTGGTTATGATTACCAATCCCATGAATATGAAATTTAGTTCATATGAAGATATTTTTCTTCATGAAAAAGGTAAAGTAAAGGTCTCTTATTTATATAGTGTATAATCAGGATGTTATTTTCCCATGAGAGTGTTGGATCTTTGATTTTCTCTTATGGATTGGTTAAAGTGACACCACATCAGTGATGCTATGTCAGGATGAATTTTTGTTTTATTGAGTCTCCTTGTTATATTTTTCACTACTACTATGATATTATTGTTTTATTGGTTTTTTCATTTGAGTTATATTATTTATATCTCATGCATTATATAATTGGTTTGGTTATTTTTATTTTCATTAATAGGTTGAACTGTTTAAAAAGGGAAAATCATCCCTTAATGTTTAGGTAATACCTTGATATTTATTACATGCCTTTGGCATCTTAGGGACGTTACCTAAGGTTAGTGGAACATCAACTCTTTCGAAACCAATGGTCAGGGTTAGGATATTACAAATGGTATTATTATTGGTCAATCTATCATATTTTTATGGTAGTTAGGATATAGGAACTACTATAACTTGAAATGTATAGTATCAAAATACATATATAACCATTTTATACTAAACTTCAAGTTACAAGGGTAGTTTAGGTGACAAAAGTGTTTTAAAACACTTAGTTATGCTACCATCTCATCATAATGGGTTTTTTCTAATGAGTGTTTCATATCATGAATTATTATTGAGAATTACCACTAGGCATTCATTTCTCATATTTTTATTGATGATTTATGGAAATTTTTCATAAAAAAATTATTGTTTTTAATGATTTTTCAAATTATAAGCCTTAAATAAGTGATAAATTAGTGGTGTTTCATTTAGAATATAAAGAAATGACACTAGTTATAAGACATAGAAACCTATAATATGAGGTAAAAAAGAATGGTTTAACCTAAAACACAAGTGAACCAATATCTTGGTCAAACCATTGTTCAGTCTTTTCAAGCTATTGATAAGGGAAATATAAATGACTATCTATGAAAAGTGAATCATTATGTTGAATTTTAGAAATAGAATCCACTAATATTTTTGGGTGATTAAGAACCTGAAGAGGAATTTTCATGGATTAATATAATGAAATAAATCATTGATTTACATGGAACCCTAACTGGTCTAAAGGTCATGATAGCTATCAATATGCTAGGGGATCTTGAACACCAATGGCAGGATTTATCTGTCTAACCTAAATTTGACTAGGACAGGACATTCAAGAATTTTCCAATAATTAATTCTATTTGAACACCTTCAAGATAAAATAAATTACACATTTATTTATCCTTAATAAATATAATATATTAGTAATATAATATTCAGCTAATTTTATAAACTTAGTTATTTTTTCTTCAGAGGTATTTTCTAGCGTGTCCTTGACAGCACACATATTCGAGTCTGGACCATGACTATACGCACATTATAAGATATATTTACTATGTATTAATTATTATATAGAGATATTTAATAGATAAATATAATCATAAAGAGATATCACTATAAATATGACTAGAGGAACTAAATTTATCTCAATGGGAATAGGTAGAAACTATAATATTGAGAACATGTTTAAGAGGGAAACCTACTTCTAAGGTGGTAGAGAATATGTAAATAAAACCACTAGATTATCTAACTTCCCTCCACACCCTAGTAATAGGATTAGATGTTTTAAATGTGATTCATTTGACTATATCAAGAAATATTGTATAACAACACCTAGATCATGTCATAACTATAATAAGATTAGACACCACCAACACTATTTTTAAAACAATACAAAATTTAGTTTCTATAAATACATATCATGTGTCTTAGAGACATTATTATTAAACTAAACAATCATGTTAGAATAGTTCTCATACTAAGAAATGAGAAAATAAGGGTGATTCTAGGAACACTATGACTCCTCAAATATTGAAACCATAGTTGTGAATCATGTAACAAGGAGGAGAAAGTAAACAGTTGTATGGTGTTAAGAAGATGATCTCAAAAGACCAATCTACTCCGTCAATTGTAAAAGGTACTATTCTACTTAAATAAACCCTTATAAATGTTTTTTGGATCATCATCCATCCCAATGTTTTATTACTTCATTTTTTATTAATAAAATTGGTTTGAAAATTGAGATGATTCCACATGTGATGAGTATCCAAAACATCTTTCAGCCAGTAATAACATAAGGGATTTTAATGTGGATATTTTTATAAAAATCAAAGGATTCCATTTTGTTTGGGACATTTTTATTTTTTACATGGATTTATTTAAATTGATCATGGGAATGTATTGGTTAGTTACTTTCATGCCCCATATCAATTGTTCTCCGTGATGAGTAAAGTTCACATCTCTTGTTGAGATAATGAATCTTTTTATTAGACAATGGGATTTGAATCATGGAAAAATAGTACCTTTAGAACAAATGGTGGGAACTATTTCTTATAAATTAATAATGAACACTTTGGGGACTAATGACGTAATTGAGATTATGAATTTTCCTACCATTGGGTTTCTATATCTTGGTGTGTTTCCCAAAAAATTCACTATTTTTTTACCTAAAATGGAAGTGTAATTTTTGATTGATATCCTTATAGAGAAAAATCATATTTCCTATACATCATATATAATGGAACCAGCATAATTGAAGGATTTAAATATACAATTAGAATAATCAAAAAGTAAACAGTTCATAAGACTGAGTATGTTACTTTGGGATGCTTCACTTATTTTTGTAAAGAAGAAATTTGGTTCATTATGAATCTTTTTTTAGTATTATAAACAAAATTAGGTTATGATAAAGAATAAATATATTTTTCATTATATTAATTAAGTTTTTGATTAATTAAAGGGGGAAAAATGGTTCTCAAACATAAATCTACGATTTGAGTATCACCAAATTTGAGTAAAGATAGAGTATATTCTAAAGAAATATTTCAGGAGTGGTTATGGTGATTATGAATATGTGGTCATGCCCTTTGGTCTTATAAATGCACCAATGATTGTCATGGAATTGATGAATCATGTCTTCCAGAAGTACCCAGACTCTTTCTTTGTGGTATTTGTGGATGAAGTTATGGTATATTATTGAACTCGAAAAGAACATGAAGAAAAATTAGAGATTAAATTGATCATTTAATAAGAGCACTAATTATATGAAAAATTATCTAAATATGATTTCTAGATTTATAAAGTTCATTTCCTTGGAAATGTTATTTTTGAGAAGGGAATATCGGTAAACCCTAAAAATATGGAAACTATTGTCTCTTTGAAACTACCAAAAAATGTCTTTGAGATATGAATCATTGCGGGATTAGTAGGTTACTATCATCACTCTATTTGGGACTTATTTATAATTACATATCCTTTTAAAATTCTCATGAGAAAGGTCACTTAATTCCATTGGAGTGATAATTGTTAGCAATCTTTTTTAGATCTTAAGGTGAGGCTCACTTCCACACCAATTATTGTTTTTCTAGAACCTAATAAGGGTTATGTGTTTTATTATAACATACCTGGATCCAGAATCATCTGTATTCTCATAAAAAGTGATCTTGTGGTAGCTTATAGATCAAGATATATTTGAATTCAAGAAAATAATTATTCAAACCATGATTTGAAATTGATGTGGTAGTTCATTCTTTGAAAACATGGTGTCATTATCTATTTATTGAGAAATTCATTGTGTTGATTGACCATAAAGAATTAAAAAAACATTTTCACAAAATAGAATTAAACCTAAGACAAATATAATGGATGTAATACCTCTAAATTTTTGAGTTTGAATTGTTTTACACACCCATAAAAGGGAATTCCATGTAAGATTATTTAATTCAAAAGTCATACAAACAATTATATAAATAATATCATGATCAATGGAAATTTATGAGTACCATAATAAGTATTCATTTGGATTGAAATGAGAAAAATAAAGTTCTAATTTTCTATCTGGTGACTCTTTTTCCTTTCTTGGTTAAAATATTCAAGGATGCTCAAAGATTGGATTTTGGTTGCCTTACCATTATATCAAAACTTAATGGTGGGGAGACAACTGATGAATGGATATAAGATGAGAAATCAATTTTTATTTTTCATGATCATTTTTTAGTTATGTTATCTTATGAAGAACAAATATTTTCTACTTATCACCATTCAAAATGGGTAGTATTAAATTAAAGGTGGTTGAATTTTTAATAAAACATCCCAAAAATAAAACAAAAACTAAATATATCCAAATAAAAAAACATCTTATAATATACCCAATTAATATACAACCCATGGGATAAAAACTATAAAACTAATTAAACACAAAATATATTTATAGACATAGACACCGATTCATATGTAGGGTGTTAGAAAAAATCCCTATTATAAAAAAATCCCCATTAAAAACCCTTTTATGTCACTAAGTACCATATAAAACCCCAGGAGGGTGAAAATATCCTAGGTATCTAGAAATATTTTTCATACTTAGACAGTGTAACATACATATGGACCTTCTACTTAGCTACTTAGGTTCCCATGATATCAATAAATAGAGGTGGGTAATCAAATAGGTAAATGATAAATAATAAAAAAAAAATAAATAAACATCATCTCACCTCCAACACCCTTAAATAAAATACCCCCTTTAACATCCTTGCATAAGAATAAATAATAAACATCCCCATGGGGCCATAATCCACATCAATCATCATATAATAAAGGGTCTCAACGAGAGAATTCACAATGTCAAATCTTATTTTTTTTAACAAAGTGTATAATGGGACTTTTAAAACATTATTGGAATCCTAATCCACTTTATCAACATTTAAGACTATTTGATGAAAGCATTCTTTGAAAATCAACAAGTTTCAATAACCTATTTAAAATCACACATTTCCCATTGAAATCATCCTAAAACACCACAAGTCTAATAATTCGTAAAAATATTAAATATATATCAACACCTTATTTTTATTTTAAACCATTTAGCATTATTTTTCAAAAGAAACTGGTGTAAAACACCCCCTTTATAACTTTAGGTTTTCTTTAAAGATCCACTCAGGAATTCTCACAAACAATTGGAATAAATCACATTAATTTTGTATCAAAATGAGTAATCCATAGTAAATACCTTCCATAATAAGAATAAAAATAACCTAAAACCAGTTATAACCCATCCAAGTTATCACTTATATATATATAGAATTTGACAAAAAATAATTTCTAAGGACTCAATAATTTAATGTAATGCTATATAAATAAATTTAATAGAATAAAATACCTCGATCCATAAAGAAACTAACTACAACACATCATCTTCGATGATGGAAGAATAACTAAGAATGGGAATAACCACTTCAAGTACTAGAAATACAAAACATCAAATCAAAAACAAATTTGAAAATAAATCCCCATAGTCATTAGGGTTTTCTGGAGGAAGATAAAATCAAGGGGAAGTATGTGGATATGGTAAATGAAGGAGCTGACCTCAAAGGACCACATGAAATTGAAGGAGTAAGGGAATAAAACCAAGGGAGAAGAAGGAGGATGTGGGAGGATCACTATGAGATATCCGTCGATCCAATCACATGAGAGAGAGAGAGAGGAGAAAGCGGTCCAAAATCCATTAAAAATCAAAGGAGGAAAATTGGAAACTCAAAAAAATTTAACCCAAGAAGACCACAACTATGGTGTAACCTCTATTACGACATTAAAATCCTTCCAGATTCCCACGATGGTGTTGCCTTCAACATTATGGTGTGTCTAATCTTGATTGTGTAGAGATAAGGACCCCAAGGATAACCGCAACATCATGAAATCATCATCCATGATGTAAATTACCTCTTTCAGTAGAACCAAGGTCCTTCTATTTGAGACCCCTCTAAAACATATCCCAAGTAAAACAATGAGTCTCTCCCTTTGTAGACACCACCATGGAGTATCCATCCTACAATATAGTTTAGCGATACTCTTCAATCACTCACCACGGTTTAGCCTATGGATTATAGTGTGGTACACCATAATTTTATAGAACCAAAATCCTTGAGCCTTAATCCACCATAGCGCAAACGTTACTCTACAACATAATCACCCATTTCTAGAAAATTTAATAAAGGTAAGGTGGAAGGCTATTCCATGGTCTCCCTAGGCCATGACGTGGTCTACTACTACCCATGACTACTTCTTACTAGGAATACCAAAGCAGCCACAAAATGATGAAACGTCTGTAAACATCAAAATAACTAAAAATTAAATAATATTAAACACTACAGTGATATGGGAGTGTTATAATTCTCCCCACCATACCACATTTTTTCCCCATAAATTCATTGAAAAGGGTAAAAACAATATAAATAAAAAAACTATATATAGAGAATAAATATATGGGAGGGTGAAAAAATCCAAAGATGGATCCCCTGAAAAGGAAACACTACTACTCATCATCCAACTCCTCAAAATCCATAGGAATAATCCTCAATCATCAATAAATATCCCCAAATATAAATTAATTCACAATCATCCAACATGATGCTCTAAGGAAATGGAGACGTAGCATAAGAGTCCCTAACATACAGAATTCATATAAAATAATAAAATAATGGTTTAACCATACTATAAATGGAGTTTCACTGAAACATCCTTATTTAAACTAATAAATAAAGGGAAAACAAAATTACACCAACTAGAGGAAATCACAAAGGAGAACCACTAACAATACCAAAAGAGTGTATAACCCATAATGGGGCATCTAGAATACCCAAAAATTGGTCACCAAAACCATACAAAAAATAATAGGATAAAAATTATAAAAAAGAACATGATTGAAAATGGGAAAGTATGGTTATAACCTTGAGAAACAAAACTATAAATAAGGGTAAGTCAATGAAAAACTCACAGAACACCAACTCATGGTTATCCTAATAAAAAATATCCATCCAATAGCCCCATAGTATAATGAAAACAACTAATCCCCCATTACCAAATCACATACCTAAGTTTTTTCCACATCTAATCTAGAAAATAAATCTCATCCCATGGTCTACACCATGGAAAAATGATAGTGAGACACAACAAACAATGAGTCATGATCATCTTGAAAATAATAATCGCTAATGGAAGAGAAACTAAAAAAATCACATGAAGGATAAACCACACATAGATCACCTCAAAACATTAAATTATCTAAAATCAATGAGTAGGAATCCAAAAAATAGACCATTGCCTCCGTATCACATCCCAAATTCACACAAAAACATCACCATATGAACTATGGGCAATGAATCAAATAACAACCTCAAGGAAATTCCAAGAGCTCACAACCACCAGGGATTAAATTTTCAGAGGTTACAGAATGGAATAAACTATAGATCATAGGAATGAGTGATTAAATACTCTAAATAGATAAGAAATATTGACCATAAACCTTTTCCACTCACTCACCCCAAGGGAGGCTCAAGAACTCAGTAGATTCTCCACCTAAATGGTCTTGGGATAATACTACTATCCAAGCACCATCTTTATTAATTCTCTAATATGTACCGATACATATGGAGGTATAGAAAAAACATCCACCACTAGATTTAGAGTTTGGGTAGTGAAAAATGCCAAGGGTTACACACTCAAGAAACAAGAGGATTCAACCCAAAGGGTCATCCCAAAAGGAAGTATTCCTACCTTTTATAAAAACCTTTATGGGAGTTATACTTTAGGAAAAAAAACATTAATCCAACCCATTAATGTTTACAAAACTAAATCAACCAGTACCCACACACCAATAAAAATAATACAAAAGTGATTATTCATCAAAGTATATCCAATGAAAAAATTACATTTACTTAAAACATTATACATTCCAAAAGGCATAAAAAATAATTTTCCAAAGACACATGTTTCTTTAGAAGAAAAAAAATTAGTTTTAAACATTTAACATTAATTAAATTTACCAAATCCATAAGGTAATCTCAAAAAATTTAACCTTAATTCGAAAAACACTAAATAATCTTTAAAAAAATAAACCCACTCGAGCTTCATAGATCTCCACATTATTCCAAAAAAATTATATAAGAATCCACTTTCCATTTCAAAATACTTTAATATTTTTAAAACTTTTCAAAACACCTTTCAATTTTCATTTCCAATTCTAAGCTCCCTTAAAAACATACTTTAATAGGGTCAAAAACTTTCCAAACAACCCACCAAACTAGTTTAAATATGAACCCTTTCAGGAAAAAAAATTAAATTTTTACAATGATCTCTAATGCCCAATTTTAAATTGAAATCATTTTTTTAGGAAATTCCCCATTTTTACACAAAACTACTTTTCTCAAAAACCTTATAAACCAAACATATCAAAATATTATAAAAAATCCAATCCATAAAACATAAACACATCACTAGAACTTCCTTGATTCATCCCCCCATTATTGAGATTCACTCAATAGATATTTCAATACCCAGCCAAATGGGATGTAGAACCATGCATAACTTGGACTCCTATTTTGACAGACTGTGGGCCAATCCTAAAATAGACTCTAAAATGTTTCCCGAACCAGGTTCCCTATATATGAATGGGTTTTCAAGCATTGTGAGATAATAATGGGCAAATTATTCTTCTTCTATTCTCCTCCCAAATCTAAATAGAACCCCAAAGTATATTATATAACTTAATGGGGATCAATTACCATTAATAATAATAGAAAATAAATACAAAATAAAAAAATTCAAAATTTGACTACCCATAGAAACTTAAGCATTATCATGAATAGTGGTGATCAAAAATGCACTCTTGACTAACCTTATAAGTCTTAACAATGATTCTATCTCCATACTTCAAAACCCCTAAATAGTAATTGATTTCTTCCAAAACCTATATCCTTTTGAGAAAACTAGTCTATTATACCAATTGTAATGAACTGGGTTAGGTCGACCATAAATGTCATCCAAACCAACCCTCCATAAGTATGAAAGGGTGTTACTGATATCCATAAGTTGGAAACTAGTGTATGGGTCTCCAAAATTCTCACTTGGTAATAGTTTTACCCCTATATAACTATATAAGAAGCTAAAAAAAACTACTAATAATATGATATGACCTATCAATATTTTGGACATATATTCAAATAAAATAAATATTTTCAAATAAATAAACCAACTAAAAAAGGAATAATATACTAACCATATATAAAAATATACATAACTAGGTATACCTAAAAAAATGTACAATGAAAATAGAAAGCAGCGGATACAATACATCAAGATTAATTAACCAATACAACATCCCAAAAATAAAATGAAACTTGAAAAACTCTAACCAAACCTCAACATAGCCCATGATAACTCACTATATCCCAACACATTCAATAATTGACCTAAAATTTTTCAAAATATTGGGATCAAAACTGGGAAAATAATAGACAACATAAGACTAACACACACATAAAGACACACACCTGTGTATATAAAAGGTGTGAGAGAAATAAGACCAATAGTATTTCACCATATATTGTATAAAATTCCCTTAATTAAATAGTTTATAAATTAAAGTTTTAATATAAATTATAAAATAAGGTTTTATAGGTGAGTATAAATAAAACAAGACACACACCATGATTTATTTTATAAAACTTCAACCAACATCTCACAAAACAATGAGTGAAACCAACACTTTAAATAAAAACTTTTGTACAACAAAAAAGTATTTCTAAAATCACGAATACAAGGAAAAACTTTATTTCATCCCTCTTTACTAAAAAAATTATTAAAAATCCAATTTTCCTAAAAAATCTCACTATTTTCCTTAAAACATCATTTAAAACCATTTCTTAAATATAATTTATAAAAAAAAATTTGTTTTCATTTAATGTCATGATTTCAATTTTTTTCATAAATTAGTTTGAAAATTAAACTAAAAACACAAATAGAAAATCAAATAAACAAAATAGGAACCTAGGTATCAATGGATCTTAAAAAAACAAGAATTAACCCAAGTAAGGTTCCATAAAATAAAATCTAGTGGATACAATAAATGTTTGAAATTGCATCCAATTAAATAATCCTAAATTGAATCTATGGATCATGGGGAACTCATGGGGATCTAATATGAATAGTACTAAACCTTGTTTAGTGGATCACTCACAAAGCCTCTATGTGAAACTGAAACAACCCATTCAATACCCTTTTGGGTCACTAATCACCATATAAACCCATAGGTGGTTGCTGTCATGACCTATCCCCTCAAGCCCGTGTCATGACTACCCCAAGCCCACATCTCATAGGCCTAGGGCTGGCAACTAGTTCTAAGTAGGCATATCCCACAAGTGGAAGGAATTTTACCTAGTAATTATACACACACACCCATCTCCAAACAAAATTTGAAACAAAAAATACTAAGTAAACATGGATTCAAACCACTAAGAAAACCCACTCAGAGTAAAGTACACAACTAAAAGAAAAAAGGGCCAAAATACAAGCCCAACTGAAATAGAAAAGTATAAGCTCATGGATCTCATCTATAAAAAAACTTACCTAAAGGGTAGGTATAGTAAGCTGTCAGAATGTCACAGAAGTGTACCACATCTGTCAGGTCACCCTAAAGTACCCCTCTCTTTGACCCACCCAGGACCCTATCAAATATATCGATCATCTACACAAGACACAACCTATGAGGGAAAATCCTATGCATGGGTGAGTAATGAAATACTCAGTAGGGACCCCAAAACCACAAAGGTAACACCACTAAGAAAAATACATAAATTACACCACAAAGGAAACACATAAAGTACACCACAAAGGAAACACACAAACTATACCACAAATTAAAGCACTAAGAAACACACTAAAGAAACTACCAAAGAGCCACACGAAGTGCATCCTCTAAGAAGTGTAATCAAGAGAGTCACTAGAGTCAGATCACACTAAGTATAAGTATATGTAATATAAACATGATTTTTTTAATAATCCACCATAAGCTCAAGAAGTAACACATAGAGTATAGGTAACACATGGAGTGTTGGTGACATACAAAGTGTTGGTAACACATAGAGTGTAGATAACACATGGAGTGTTAGTAACACACAGAGTGCCATCAAAGACTAGGGAAACCATACCCTGGTGGGACAGGGGAGTACCGACTCAGTATTGGTAAGACATAAAGTTTATATAAGAAACATAGTCTAGGTAAGACACACAGTCTAGGTAATCACATAGCTTATAGGTCACAACCAGCTATAGGATTCCGTCCTTAGAACGCTCATTCTAGGAGAACCTACTCCTAGATTCAATAGTCCATACACCAACTTCCAAAAAAAAATCACTTAGAGTATCTCAAAAGGACAACCTCGTCGCGAGGGTACCAATGCTGTAAACAACTCAGCAAATAGACACACGATTTGGGAGTTATGGGATTTTTAGTAAAAAGAGGCCGGTGGGTCCAGGTTTGGTCTGACCTAGTCAGACTGACCCGACCCAACCTAGGTCCTACCTGAATCAACCTATAGAGTTGACCCAACCTACCCTTGCTAGGTTGGGATTGCACTCTATCCGACCCGAAGTGGGTCTGGTTTGTCGGATCTAGGACAATCTGCTGAAGTGGACCGATTCATTCACCCAGGAGAAGGTGACTACCACTTTCTCTCCAGTAGCATGAGGCCTACTTTCCATGTGTTTACTAGGGTAAAAATGGCTGGTCCATGTGACCAACTCCACCTATGGCTCGGCCGCTGGTCCTTCATCTGACACGGCTCAAAGAGCCATGCCCTCCCACCGCCGCGGCTCGTTGCTGCGGTCATGCCACTGTGGGCCCCTTCGTTGTCGGCCGTCGAGCTAGAGACCACCTGCTACTATAGTGGTTATGCCAATTTGTGCCACTTACGGTGCCACTGCACTCCACTGACAACATCTCTTCTTATGTGGTTCATTGGACACACTCTGGTGCTCTATTTTTCAAAACATAAGCACGCCTGCATCCCTCGGGTTGTGTTATTTATCACTGTGGGATCAAGATCACCTTATCATCACTCTGGAGGTATGGTCATGTTCAAAACCTCCTAGAAAATTCCAATGTGACCACATGGGTCTCTCGGTGAAGAACATAAGAATGGGTAGAAAAGAATAAGCACATGAACACCCCTTAGAACAGATCGAGGGATTTTTTCTTGTTGGCACGAATTCGTTCTTATTACCAGGATCACGAAGAATGAATTAAAAATAACAAAGATCTAATTACAACATTAATCACTCATTTTTAACCATCCTACATAAATGATCGAACCACAAATCAACCTGTTCATGGGTTGGTCCATGTTCATTGTTGCAAACAAGAATGGGGAAAGAAATCACAAATAAAAATAAACCCCTACCTAGAGTGTGAATCGATTGGTGAAGAACGTTCACTTTTGTTGGATGATCATCCCATGATTAATCTCAATATTTCATCTCATAATCTTTTATATCTCATCAACGAGAGTATTTTCCAACACATTTTCTTTTTTTTGGAACCTTTAGAGAATTCTCTAAGATCGTGTCAAATCCCATATCCCTGTTAAGCTATTAATTGAGGAAACTCATTTCAATATCACTGTTTCACTGAGTTGTAGTGTCTCTATACTATTTCCTTTATGAAAGGAAATAGCTACCTTATCGCTACATCACAAAATTCTTGCGTTGTCATGAAATGTTAAAAGAAAAATAAAATAAACATTTTTTATTTTTATTTTTACTCTTCTTTAAAACATTTGATAAATATTTTTTGTAGTCGACCCATGCTAGTCAAAGTTATGTCCTATATAAGAAAAAACTACTACTCTGAACACAAAAGTGCCCTCACATTTCAAATTCAAGCACTCATTTAAAAGATAATAAAATTGAGAAAATGTTCTATTTTTAATAAACTTAGAAAAATAGTTCAAACATTTATTTCGGGCACCCCAGGCCTTGGAATCACATGCTATCTTAGCACCTGGTATTGAAATAATCCCATATAATTTTCAAAAAATTTACATAGAAAATCTGGGACATTACATTCCCCCAACCGTAGGTATTTACATCCTTGAAATCCAAAATGAGGGCTAAATAAAAAATGGGGATACTGAGCATGAATCTGAGTCTCCCGCTCCGACGTGCTCTCATAGATATTCTTGTGATTCCACCAAATGTGAACCAGAGGAATCGACTATCCAAAAAGGATCCTATCCCATCGATTCTCGATCTCTACTGGGTACTCTATGAAAGTTTCCCCATCATCAACATCCAGATCACCCCAGTCAATGATATGTGAAGGGTCATGAACGTATCTCCTCAGTTGGGATACATGGAAGACATCATACACCCACTCTAACTGCAGAGGTAGAGACAACCAGTACACCATCTCACCCACTATAGGCAGTATCAGAAAAGGTCCGATGAACCTCAGAGATAAATTTCCACCTTGACCAAATATCTATATCCCATGATGAGGAGAGATCCTAAGGAACACAAGGTCTCCCTCCTTGAACTCCAAGGGTCTCCATCACCTATATGTATGGGACTTATGATGGCTTGGTGTAGTCTTCATACGATCCTGGTTGACTTGTACCTTTTATATAGTAGACCATACCAACCCTGGGCCCATGAGAACTGACTATCCAAAATTAGTCCAGCAAACTAGAAACCTGCAAGGTCTCTCATACAAGGCCAAAAACAATGTCATACTGATGGTGAAGTTGTAGCTGTTGTTGTACAAAAACTCCACCAAAGGTTAGTGATCCTCCCAACTGAAGCCAAAATCAAGGATGCAAGTACGTAGTATTTCATATAGGACTTGAATGGTCAACTCCATCTGGCCATCTATATACAGGTGAAAAGTTGTGTTCAAGCACACCTAAGTCCCAAACACCTCCTATAATCCCTTCCACAGCTGGGATGTAAAGTGTGAATCTCAATCTGATACTATCATCGATGGGACTCCATGGAGTTGAAATATCTCCTAAACATAGAGGAATCCCAATCTCTCTATTGAACCCTATTTCAGAATCACTAGGAAGTGATCCGACTTGGTGAGTCGATCAATGATCACCCATATAGTATCCTACCCCCTAGATGTACATGGTAAACCCATCACGAAGTCCATCGATATTCTATCCCACTTCTAATCTGAAACCTCAATGGGTTGAGTCAAACCAGCTGGACCCTGGTGCTCTACCTTCACTTATTGAAAA
This sequence comes from Viscum album, assembly GCA_963277665.1. Taxonomy (NCBI): domain Eukaryota; kingdom Viridiplantae; phylum Streptophyta; class Magnoliopsida; order Santalales; family Viscaceae; genus Viscum; species Viscum album. The sequence goes on along the minus strand of OY728151.1, from coordinate 99,989,285 downwards.
GTGAGAAATCTAGAGGCAAACTCTTTCACTACCTTCTTTATCCCCGACCAACAAAACTGATGTCATATGTCTTGGTACATCTTTTACGCACCCAGATGTACCACCAAAGGGGATATATGGAACTCCCTCAACACCTCCTCCCTTAACATCATTGATACCACTTTGTGTCCTCTGAAAATGATGATGTGCTCCCCACTTTTTTAATATCCATTAGGGGCATGCCCTGTGGACATCTGAGCACATGTAGTATTTGTAGCTGACATCTCTGAGTTGTGCCTCCTGTACACGCTGCGACATTGGATGGGTAACCACCATCTACTAGAGACAAGATGCTTCATCTCCATCCATAAAGGATATCTATAGTGAGGCTAACTACTCTAAGGCCTTGTTTTGTAGCTGTAAACTCGATCTCCAGCTGAGAGAATCTGTCACCATGTTCCCCTTCCCAAGAGTATGGACTATCTCAAAGTCATATTCCTAGAGGAACTCTAGCCAATGAAATTGTCTTAGGTTTATATCCTTATGATAAAATATATACCCAAGACTTTTTTGGACTGAGTAGACAATAAAACGCTTGATCATAAGGTAGTTTCTGGAAATCTTTAGTGCGAAGAATACCACCGCCAACTCCAGATTGTGGGTCACATAGTTTTACTCATGTAGTATCAAATGATGAGAACCATAGAAAATCACTAATTTCCCCTACATCAGGACACAACCAAGCATGATCCTTGACACATTGCAGAAAACCACATAATTGACACCCTCCTCTGTCAATATTAGGATGGGAGCGCCCGTCAAGCTTTGTCTCTGCTATTGAAAGCTCTCCTGGCGCTTCTTCATCCATAAGAAATGTTTTCCCTTTTGTGTCATGGATTTCATGGGTGATTCTACTCTTGAGAAGTCAGGTACAAACCTCTGATAGTACCTAGACAATCCTAGGAAACTCCGCAACTCGATAATTCTCTTGGGTGGATCCCAAGAAAGAACCGCCTTAATCTTCACTAGATCAACTAAAACTCCAACTCTAAGATGACAGGTCCCATAAATTTTACCTATCAAATCCAGAACAGGCACTTCGAGAGCTTCTCGTAAAGATGGTGCTCTCAGAGTAAGTCTGGGACTATCCTCAAGTGTATCGCGTGCTCCTCCACAGACATTGAACACACTAGTATGTCAACAATAAATACCATTACAAACTAGTCTAGGTAAGGATGAAATATCATGTTCATGAGTCCCATGATCACTAATGGGGCATTCATCATGCCCAAAAACATCACTAAGTACTCATAGTGACTGTAATGACATCTAAAATTTATCTTCGGGATGTCCTCATCTTGTACACGAAGCTGGTGATAGCCTGATCTGAGGTATATTTTTGATAACCATTTCACTCCCTTTCTTTCATAGAAGAGATCATAGATCCTTGACAGATGATACTTTTTCTTCACGGTCACCTGGTTTTGGTGACAGAAGTCCACACATAACCCCAAGCTACCATCTTCCTTCTTGGAAAACAATCCTGGGGCTGCCCACGGAGAAACACTGGGCCTTATGAATCCCTTTCTTTGAAATTATTCAAACTATACCCTCAATTAAAAAAGCTCTACAAGATCCATTTGATATGCCAGTGTAGATATCGGTGTTGTACCGGGGTACATTTCAATGTAGAATTCTACCTCCCTATATGGAGTTAGTCCTAGAACATATTCTATAAAGATGTCCTCGTACTCGAACACCACTTCAAGAAACTGAGGACTCATCTCATCCACTGCACTGAGGGTCATGCTCGACAACTGATGTGTGATTGGATACACACTCCTATGTATGAGTCCATCATGCACTGCATGTGTCTCATTTTCACAAATAAAGGAAAACCTAGTCCCATCTCCACAGACACACTACACTATGCCTAAAATAGTCGATCTGATCGTAAGCTATGGATAATAAGTACATACTCAGTATAACGTTGTAAGGCATCAATGCTGTCAACAAGAGATCCCAACCAAAAATCATGCCCCCAAGAGTAAGGGTACACTGTCAACACCAGCTCCTTGAGTTCTGGGTGGACCACCTAGGGGTGGTGGTGGTAGTTCCTCAAACCTCCATTCACCTCCTTCCACTCATCTTGATCCTCTTCTATGTCTTCTGCCTAGTAGACCACCCTGTTCCTTCCACCACCACTGCCTTATAGGTCCCATGACTATCTCATGGTTTTCTTAATAGCTGGTCGGAAAATATCTAGCCTTATTTCCTGACCGCCACAAGAGTAGCATAGTCTATCCTTCAGCTAACTCACTCTTCCCTGGGAGACCCACATTGCTGACCCCATTCCCTGGGGTTGTCCCCTGGGCTGTTTGGTTTTCTTGTAACCTTGCGGTAGTTGTCAGATACCTTCTTTTGAAGACCCAACTGGCTGACGCCCGGTGGTATCTCCCACAGACGGTGCCAGCTCTACAAGAAATCTCTATACTAGTAGATCTATCTCCAACACCCCATCATGCTTAGGGATGATAATGGATATCATCGATGTCTTGATCTCCCGACGTAGTCCCTACTCAAAGTTATGGGCCCTAAAGAATGGGTCCTGCACCATATCAGTGGGGTAGTGAGAAAGATCCATGAATATCACGGAGTACTTTGCTACTAACTGGCTGCCCTACTATAGGTGCAGTAACTCCGGTATACGCACAAAGCGTAACATTGCTAGAAATAACTCCTCCCTGAAGAGGCACTTGAAGTTTTTCCAAGATAGCTTCACCTCCTCATGTGTCTGAGTCATTAGGCTTCAACATCTCCCTATCGATCCCTAAAGAAGGATCGTGGATAGGACTTCCATATGGTCAAAAGGTGTCCTCACTTAGAGGAAGACTTGAATCCCCAACTCAAACCAGTTCTCATCTACCTAAGGATTCATCTCACCTTGGAACCTGGGATTCCACTTCCTTTGGAACTCATACAATGCACTAAGAATGCATGAATCCTCTACTGGTAATGCCAATAGGAATTGATGCCCTCAAGTTGGTGGTATAATTGGTACACCACTGGGAGGTGATATCCTTGAAAACGACCCCTACACCAATGCCTCATCACTCAGTGAACCATCCTCATGGTCATGCTTTGGAATCTTGGATGACTACCTATGTGGAAGCATCCTGAAATAGAATAAGATATACCACGATCAATAGAGTATAACTGGTGAGCTAACTCTGACTCAATAATTACAATAGAACACAATAAATTACTATATGATGCATGCATCATTAAGTTCCCATGAAACTAATGTTTACATGTACTGAGTTGAAAAGTAGAATTCAAGGTCTTGGTGTATGGATATGTCAGCCGTCACACCAACACTGGGTTCTATGGCCTGAAAGCTAAACTCAAAACACTTAACACTATTGAACCAAAACAAGAGTAAAAATAACTACCCTCAAATGCCACTCTTTCATGACCGGTCCCCCAGGGCCCATTCTGTTACTACCCAAAGCCCACCTCCCATAGGCCAGGGGCTAGCGACTAGCACCGAGTAGGCATATACCACAATTAGGAGGCCTTTTTCCTTGTACTTGTACGCATGAACCCATCTACAAGAAAAAGATAAAATTGAAAAAACTAAGTAAACATGGATAAAAACCACTAAGAAAACCCAATCTGATTAAGGTACAAAATTGAAAGAAAAAGGGGCCAAAAAACAACCCCAACTAAAATAGAAAAGTACAAGCTCCTGGATCTCATCTGCAGAAAAACCTACCTAAAGGGTCGGTACAATAAGCTGTCAGAATGTCACTAAAGTGTACCACACCCTTAGGGTAACTCTAAAGCACCCTTGTCTTTAGCCCATCCAGGACTCCGTCAAAGCTTTCAATAATCTGCACAAGACACGACACGTGCTAGAGAATCTCATAGAGGGGCGAGTAACACAATACTCAGTAGGGACCCTAAAACCACAAAGGTAACACCACTAAGAAAAATACATGAAGTAAACCACAAAGGAAACACACAAAGTAGACCACAAAGGAAACACATGAAGTATACCACAAACGAAATCACTAAGAACTACACCAAGTAGACTACCAAAGAGGCACACAAAGTGTAGCCTCTTAGAAGTGTAATCAAGAGAGTCACTAGATTCAGATGAAAATAAGTATAGGTCTATGGTACATAAATAGAATTGTCATAAGAATCCATAGTACCCTCAATAAGTAACACACAGAGTGTAGGTAACACCTGGAGTGTTAGTAACACATGAAGTGTAGGTAACACACAGAGTGTAGATAACACATGGAATATTGGTAACACACAGAGTGCCGTCAAAGACTAAGGGACCCACACCATAGTGGGACATGGGAGTACCAAATTAGTCTTAGTAAGAAACAAATTCTAGATAATACACATAGTCTAGGTAAGACATGTAGTCTAGGTAAGACACACAGTCTAGGTAATCACATAACTTCTAGGTCACATCCAGCCATAGGATTCCGTCCTCAGAATGCTCATTATGGGATCAAATACTCCTATATTAAATATTATATACTCCAAATTCCATGGAAACTAACTTGGATTATCTGAAACGGACTTCCTCATTGTGAGTATCCCAATGCCACAAATGGCTCTTCAAAAGGATAAAAAATTTAAGAGTTATGGGGTTTTTAGTAAAAAGGGGCCAGTTGGGTTTTGGTCTAGTCTGACCTGAACCAACCCAGGTCCTGCCTGACCCGACCTGCCGGGCTGACCTGAACCCTCCGGACTGAGCCTGACCTGTTGTGGTCTGGTCTGCCTACTCCATCCTGGTCCGCTGAAGTGGACCTGTTCATTCACCCAAGATGCAGCGACTGTCGCATCTGCTCCAACTGTACGGGGCCCACAAGACGCATGTCTCCCCAGGTTAATGTGGTCAGATCAAATTTCACATGGCCATTCTGCATGACTAGCTCCACCTATGGCTTGGCCATAGGTCCTTCATCCGATGCGGCTTGGGGAGCCGCGTCCTCCCATCGCTGCAAATCATTGCCAATGCCTATTTCCGCCACCCAATGTCATGCCATCATGGGACCCTCCACCACCGACCATCGAGCTGGTGACTGCTTGCTGATGCAGTGGCCATGTCACCACGCACCACTACCGGTGCCACTGTGCACTGCCTACAGCGCCGACAACGATGACTCTTCTGATACTGTTCGCCGTTCGCACTCCGGTGCTCCATTTTTTTAAAAAGAAGAACACCCATGACCCTTGGGTTGCGTTATTCATAGTAGTGGGCTCAAGATCTAATTTACATTGCTTCATGGGTCCTTTCATGTTCAGAACCTCCCAAAAAATCCCAATGCAACCACATGGGTCCTTCATTGAAGAATGTAAGAATGAGGGGAAAAGAAGAAGAACATGAACATACCTTAGAATAGATCCAGGTATTTGTTTTAGTAGGTCCAAATTCATTCTTGTTATCAAGATCATGAAGAATGAATAAAAAATAAAAAATATCTAATTCCCACATTAATCTTACATTTTTAACCATCCTTCACAAAGGATCGAACCGTGGATCAACTTGTTCGTGGGTTGGTATGCGTTTGTCACTGAAAACAAGAATGGGGAAAGGAACCACAAAGAAAAATAAACCCCCTACTAGAGTGTGGATTGATCAGTGAATATGATTCACTATTTTCTGATATCCACCCATGAATGATCTTGATTCATCATCTCATCACCGTTCATTGCTCAACAATAAGATTATTTTACAATGTGGTTTCTTTTTCTGGAGACTCCAAGGAATTTTCCAGGATCATGTCTAATCATTTATCCCTACCAAGATATTAATTGTGGAATCACATTTCAGCATCGCTATTTCACTGAGTTGTAGTGTCGCCACACAATTTCCTTTATGAAATGAAATTAATTCTTTGTCCCTACATTGCAACATTATTGCATAGTCACGAAATGTTAAAAGAAAAATAAAATAAAAATTTTATTTTCATTATTTTATTATTTAAAATGTTCGAAAAAGATTTTCTGCAGTCGAACTACGACGGTTGAAGTTAGGTCATTCCTAAGAAAAACCCACTACTCTGAACACAATGGTTCCCTTAGATTTCAAATGCGAGATCTCATTTAAAAGATAATAAAACAGAGCACACATTCTATTTTTAATAAACTTAAAACAATAGTTCAAACATTTATTCTAGGAACCCGGGTCCTCGGAATCACATTTCATATCAGTACATAGTCTCAAAATAATCCCATATAATTTTCAAAAAAATTACATGGAAAATCCATAACATTAAAATTGCAACTCTCCTATGGAACTTCCCAAATCTAACTCACTAAGCTAGTGTAATATGAATCCAAACCTTCTATATAACTACCTAGGTTCTTATGATAATAATCAATAAAGGTGAGAAATAAAATATGTCAACGATCAATAATAAAACAAAAGAAATAATCCTTATGTTAGCTCCAACACCCTCACATGAAACGATCCCTTTCCTATTCATGCATAACCATAAATAATAAACACCCCCATGGGTCCAAAATCTAGATCAAGAATCATAAAATAAAGGGGATCAATGATAGAATTCACAATGATAAATTAACATATTCTTAATAAAGTGATAAACAAGTATTTGAAAACATACATAGAATTCCAATCCACTTTATCCACATTTAAGACTATTCCATGAAAAAATTATTTGAAAATTTACTTGTTTTAAGTACCTTTTTAAAATCACCCATTTCTATTTTAAATCACCTTAAAACACTATAATAATAATAAGTATTAAAACCATTAAATATATTCTAATACCCCTTTTTTTATTTTAAACCATTTAAAATCTCTTTTCAAAGATAACTGGTGCTCAAAATCCCCTTTAAACCTTTATATTATCTTGAAATATCCACTTACGAATTTTTATAAACACTTGGAATGAATCACATTAATTTGGAATCAAAAATAGGAATCCTTAGAAAACCCTTTACATGCCAATCTTAAAAATAATTTAAAACCATTTAAAAACTATATATGTTATGAATTATATATATATGTATATATATAAATTATTTCAAGAAACCATTTCTCAATACTATAGCATTTGATGACATATTGTTTAAAGGAAGTACATTGAAACACCTACCTTGATCCAAGTGGAAATGAACCAAAAAATGTGACATTAAAAATTATAAGTATAATTGAGAAATTTAATGACCTTTTTAATTAAAATTCATAAAAATAACAAATAAAACTAAAAAAAACCAATAAATTCACCCCCTTTGGGAATGGGGGTTTCTGAGTGGAAGATAAAATCAAGGGGAAGGAAGGGGAGAAGAGAATACAAGTAACTAAACTCAAAGAACTACATGAAATTGATGAATAAAGGGGATAAAACAAAGGTATACAGAGGAAGAAAAGGGATGATCTCAATGACCACTCCCTTAATTCAGTTTTGATAAATAGAGATATAGATAGAGGAAAAAGGGGGAAAACCCTTAAATTTTGAAGGGGAAAAAATAGAAACTCGTAAAAATTTAACCCAAGAAGACTACTACCATGGTGAAGCCTCCTATTAAATAGTGTGGAACCCTTGAAAAATTCCCACTATGATGTATCCTTTAGTACTATTATTTGGCCCACCTTGATCAGGTAGAGACAAGGATCCTGAGGATAGACATTATAGTATGGCCTTCTAATGCCTGACACAAAGACCCTCTTTCAATAAAACTGAGGTCTTTCCATTTGAGAGACCTCTATAGACCAACCCATGTACTATGATGTGGTTTTCCCATTATAGAAACTTCCACATCATATCCATTTTGGTCTATTATATGGTACTTCTCTCCAAACACTCACTACAACACAACCCCTAGCCTACGGTATGGTGTACCCTAATATGGAAGAATAGAGATCCCCAAACCTCATGCCACTACATCGCAATCACTCCTCACCATAAAATTAACAAATTAAAGGAGGTATGTTGAAACATGGTATCCTTGGTACACAAATTGTCCTTCTATAACCCTAATTTTCTACTTCCCAAGACACCCGGAACACTTGATAAATGGTAGAAACACCCTAAAACATTAAAAAAAATCCAAAATTAAATAATATTTAATACCAAAGTGACATAGGGGTGTCACTATATGGGTCATTAAAATGATATGTAAGAGTTATTATGAGGTATAAAGTGAAGCATAAGTGTTCTATATTTATTGAAAATGAGATATTTTTGAAATTTAAGAGGATGTTTTAGAAGAATGATTTTTGTAAGATAAGGAGAATTTAGAAGATTTAATATGATGATGATGGTGTTATTTATTTTATGGAATAAATGTAATGAATGAAAACAATAATACAAGTAGTGGATAATAAAGGTCACATTATGAAGAATATATCTATTCCATGTTGAGAGGATCCTTGCATCGTGATGAGCATACTTGAGTATTAAGCTTTGTGTCTTTCTGAGGAAGCAATATGGTTTGCATCATGAATAATAATTTCACATCACAAAAGAGATTAGTACTTAAGGGATATTGTTTTTACATAGTTAAACATGAAAATTTATGTCATGATGACCTTGATAGTTCCAAATAATAAGAAACTAGAGATGTTGTGAAGAGAAGTTGAAATAAATTAATAGAAGTTGATTTTTTGAATTTGAATTTGAAATTGAAATTCGAACTGGAAGAAGAATGTTTTTTTTGTGAAAGATTAAATTGAATAGGGATATTTCATAGAAGATATAATATAATAAAAATATAATAGATAAGTATGAATAACCAAGAATATTATTTAGGAGGTAGTATATGGTGTGTGCAATACAATGTACACTTAATGAAGGAGAAAACATGAAGTAATTCAAGTTGAAGAAGAAGAAAATAATACACATTTCTTTAGGTGCAATTATCATAGTTTTTCCATATAGTGAAGAATGAAAATGAAGTAACACATATTCTATATAGTGAATAAGTATGGGATAATATGATATTTTTATAATAAAATCATTAGAGGATAAAGATAATTACCACCTTATAAATGTACAATAATTTAGTGAAACTTGTCAGGAGACTTTATAAGAGTCAACACTTTTTATATTATTATATTATGATTTCATTTATATTCCCTTCTCATCATAATATACAATGGTGATTCAAGTTGAACATATAGTCTCAAGTGATTTTAGTTAATTCCAAGGATTACCTGTGAATTGTGAGCAATGAACCTTATACATCCCGTGTCCTTTGGTTGTTTTTCATTACTCAATGTGTGTGAATCTAGAAGTGGGATCACTAAATATAAAAAGTGATGAAGTATTATTGTATAATAAATCATAAAAATGAAAACAAATTATTATTGTTCATTGATTCAACCCCTCTCAATGAACCTCACAATATATGGGGGCATCACAATTGGTATCAGATCCATCCAATTTTCCTCTAAATATCAAAAAATTTGAAACTTTACTATTGTGAAGATTTTTTAACTTAGTTGGAATAATAGTTCTTATATCTAATTTTAGAAAAAAGAAAGTATTTATATATGGTTGAATATTTGGTCTCAAATTTTTTTTATAAGTATATATGAAATTAATTCAGAGAACAACAGGAGGATTCCCACTTTTTATGGGAAAAATTATTACATTATAGAAGATCAAATGATTTTATGTCTTCATTAAATCAGTTTTTATGTCTTGATGGTTTCCATAATTATATTTTAATCATATTGATGGTCCTATGATGATGAAAAAAAATACTTTTTTAGATAAAGACGATCATGTTCAAAATTATATATTATAATATATTTCAATGAATGAGTTTGTCAAGGTTAAAGTAATCAAGACAACAAAATAAATTTGGGATAAATTAGAAAAAATTCATGAAGGAAATTAAAAAGTGAATAAAACTAAGATAAAAGTTTGTAGGATGTGATATATATATCTCTCAATATGAATGATGATGAAATAGTGGATGAATTATTTACTAGAGTAAATTTAATTAAAATCACCATCAAAGGTTTTTGTGAGTTGTTAGAAGATTCGACATTTTTAGAGAATATAATATATATCTTTCTAGAAAAATTTTATGTAAAGGTTTTGGGAACTCAAAGACTATGATCTAGGTACACTTCAATTGGAAAATAGGTATAGAATTCTTATTTCTTATGAAATATAGAAGGAAAGTTTCTTGAAAAAGAATATCAATGATGATGGAGAATTATCCATAAAATATTTTAAGAAAGATAATAATAGTAAATGAGTATTTTTTGAAGAATAAGAATATATTTATGAATCATATATTGAATTTAAATTTAAAAAGATTATGTCATTCATTTCAAGAAGTGTATAAAAAGTAAAGAAATGTTTTAAGGGAAGCTTCCACTTAAATGTTTCAAATGTAGAGTTTTTTGATATTTGGTTTCTTACTATCAATGGTTGAAAGAAGATGAATATGATGTTATTAATGATGAGGAATATAATCTAAGAAGTATCTTGAAAAATAAATCATCAAATTATTGTTTTAATATTAAAAGTAATCATTTATTTAAATTCAAGAAAAGAAAATTCATTTTTATGTTTGGATACTATGATAATTGTGCGTATGATAAAGAAGTAGAATCATTAGTGAAGTTGGTAAATGATGCTAATTAAAAAAGTGAATAAAATATAATTCAATATGAGAGTGAATTTTTTTAATTTTTTATTCTATTTTTTGATTTCAAGAAACCCAAAATTAATATTAAACCAGGGAATTAATATATTTTGATGTACCTTTGTGATAATTTTTTTTAAAAAAGTTTTTGTATTTTTTACAACTAATATTTTTTTGTATAAGAATGTTTTTGTTATCCAGGAAGAAGAAAGTTTCTAACTTAGAAAGAAATAAGTTTATCAAGACGGAATTTTCTAAATGAAGAAGTACTTTTTGTTGCTAAAGAGTTTTGAAGGAGGATGTTGATCGAGATTGAGAAGTCTAAAGTTATGAAGTTTTTCAAACTTTCTAAACAAAATCAAATGATGGTTTTCTGATCAAGAAGTTCTCATAAATCATGAAAACATTCATGATAAAATCATTTGAAGAAATGGTGGATATGCTTGAATAAATCCAAACCACTGAAACGAAGGAAACAATCAGATCCAGCTTTTTTATGTGAAAAATGGATCCAACATTATACACAAATCAGAACCATCATTCTGAATAAATCAAAACCAGTGTTCTGAGAAAATTATGACCAGTTTTCTGAGTAAATCAGAACCAATTTTATTAACAAATCATAACCGGTTTTTTAGGAAAAAATAGAACTAAGATTCTACATAAATTAGAACCAACATTCTTCAAAAATCAGAACCAATATTCTAAAGAAATAGGAACAAACATTCTATAGAAATTGGAACCAACATTCTGTAGAAATAAAAACCATCATTATATGAAAATCATAACCAAGATCATAAATTAACGTTATGAGAAAGATATGAAATTTTGAAGAATTCAAACTTGAATTTCAATTTTTCATAAATCTTAGAGAAATTTAAGGAGGTTTAAAGAATTAAAAGATTGAACATTAAATATGAGATATTTGTGTAGTTAATAAGATTTTATAAATCATGAAAGATTCCATGTTTCCCATATTTGATTTTTGAGTTTCCTATAAATACTTTATTAGACCATTCTTTCATTTGTAACTTTTTATATATGCAAAAAATATGGAGCAGTGAAGAATTTGAAGTGAAAAGTTACCACCATATTAAAGAATATTTGTATTGAGTTTTTTGAGTAGAGACAAATCAGAATCACTATTCTGAGAAAATCAATACCACTATTCTAAGAAAATTGAAACCACTATTCTAAGAAAAAGTGGAACCACTATTCTGAGAAAATCAGAACCACTTTTCGGAGAAAATCAAATCCATCTTTCTGCAAAAATTAGATCCATCATTCTGACTACGAAATAGATTCAAGAATGTCTTTATTCATTTGTTTGGATCAATTATTTTATAATAAAACATTGTAAACTAATAAGAGTTAGTATTATCTTTTCTACCGGGATATAGAAGGTGTCTAATGGGAGTTGGGACAAGTTTTATTCACTTCTTCATAATAGTGAATTTCCATATACTCATATAAGTGGCTATAACAAGGATGTAGGTTCTCAAACTATGGATGAACCTTGTAAATATTGTGCTATTTTATTTCTTTCCAACCTTTTTCATGAATGATTATATACTAAAGGTTGAAAAGGATATAAATCCTAATAGGTTGTAGGGGTTAAGTTTCTAAATTTTTTAAAACTTATAAAAATTGAACAACTGATTATACCCCCTTCTCAGTTGTTGTTAGATCCTTGGAACTTCAAATGGTATTAGAGTGAAAGTTACCTTGTTAAATACTTATCATGGATAATATCAATTCTATCAATAGTATATTAATTTCTACATTCTATGGAAAATATTATTATGGATGTAAAAATATGATTATTCCCTATCTCCTAGATCTTGGATTAGAAGTGGTTGATGCTACTACTATTGGTTTTCCACCTATTGAGAAAGATTCTCCTATGAAATTTGCTAATAATAAAAATATATAAGTTGATGGAAAGACTTAAAATGAAATGCTTATGTCCTTATCAGAAAATTTATATTAGAAGGTGATGGGTCACGAAACTTCAAAAAATATGTGGCACAAGTTTGAAAGTGTTTTCAAAGGGAATACTAAATTCAAGGAATAAAATCTATAAATCTTGCATAATTAGTATGAAGACATTAGAATGAAGGATGTGTAAAAAAATGATGAATAAATCATCAGAGTAAATGAAATTGTTTGCAACATCATAGGATTCAGAGATGTCCTAGAAGATTCTACAATTGTGAATAAACTTATGAGAAACTTTCTTGATAGGTTTGATTATAAAATTTCTTCTATAGAAGATAAGGATGATTTATCTCTTAATGAACTTCATAAAATTATTTTTTCTTATTAAATGAGGAAATACCATATGTTTAATAATAAGATTAAATATAAAATGGATTTTTAATCTTTGAGAAAGATAAAAATCCAGTATAGTGAAGAATAATATCCTTATGAGTCCTAAGATAAATAGGATAAGGAGTTGAATGAATAAATAATGTCTCTCATATCAATGAACCATCATAGAGGAAGATACAAGTATATAGGTAAAATTACTCTCAAATGTTTTGAGTGTGTTGGAATCAGACACTTTTCTATGAATTTCTCTAAGAATAAAGTTGGAGAATATTGAGATGGTTCTGATGAAAAACCTAGATAGAAAAAGTGGAACAAAAAATGATCAGTAAAAAAAGTCATCCAAGAGATACAAGAAGAAGTTTATATGAAACAAAATAAGTATATTGAGTAAGAAAGTTGAATAAGACTCAACTGACAACAATTCATTTGAAGATGAAATTTTAGAAAAATTCAGAACCTTCATTTCAAAAGTTGGGAAAAAAATATTCCTCAGACAATGAATAAGTTAGTGAAGAATCATATAGAGAGTTTCAACTCAAAACTGAACTTGTTGTATGTCTTGAAAAAAAAACTCTCAAGAAATAAATTATAGTAATGAAGAAATATCGTGAATATGTTAATGATGGAAGAAAAGATATCATAAAACAGGTAGATGAATAGATTCATAAGATTATAGGTTATAAACTTATAATTTTTGTATAAAGAATAATGAATGAAGATATTAACAAGAAGCTAGAAGCTAAGGAAGAAAGGGTTAATAAGTTTAAATCAAAACTTCTTGAGTCTGAAATTACCTTGAGAAAGATGAATGAAAACATACAAAAATATTCAGAAGTAAAATCTGAGACTTCTAAAGTTGTTGAGAAGGCTCAATATGAGAATCGAGTGAAATATTCTCTTACCAAAGTCAATTTTTCATCCAATTCCTTTAAAATTTCAGGTTCTAGAAAAAGTATTGGGAAATATTGGGTTTGGAAAGGAAGTAAGAAACCTATCAATTCTATAAATGTAAAAAACTCACTTAAAAGAAAATATGGTCCAAATCTTGAGCATGTTAGGCATGAAAGAAGTTACCAACATTATAATGTTTCTATAGGGAAAGATCTTTCTTAAATAGAAAATAAATATTTGATGGCTATTTCTGGTGTTGTGGAATCTATGGGAATAGATCTTATAATTTTTGGAACAATTTATCTTTACCCAGATGAAGGTTTGAGAAAAATGGAATAAATAGTGAAATAAGAATGAGTAACTTTATTAACATATAGGAATTTGAAAATGTGAACTCTCAAGATGTTAGAAACATTCAAAAAAAGAATAAATTTGAATGTATGGAAGAAGTTTTCGGAAGATGTGATCAGTCTATTAATCAGGACAAAAGATGCAACACACTCCATCTAGAACAAGTTTCTTATGATAGAAAAGAAAAGAAAGCGGATAAGAAGATGGTTGAAGAAAGAGATTTTGTTGTGGAGATAGATTTGAGAGTAAGTAATAGGGAAAAATCATGGATACTTGATAATAGTTTTTATTCACATATGATTGGTGATATAAAAATCCTGAAACATGTTGAAATTCATAATTGAGGAGTAGTAAGTTTTGGAAATGATAGTTTCTTAAAAATCAGAGGAATCAAAATGACATATATTGAAGTAGAGAAATTGAAATATAAGGAAGTTTTACTTATTGATGGTCTAAAACATAACTTACTTAGTGTAATTCAACTTTGTGATGATGGAAATGAAGTAATATTCAGAAAAGATTCATATATCATCAAAATTATGAAATATGAAAAAGTCATTACAAAAGGAGAAAGAATTAGTGAGAATCTATTTTAAATAGGAGAATTCAAAAACTCCTATTACTTGAGTGTAGAAGATGAAAACAAGTTGTGGAACTAAATACTTGTCTAACTTGGGCAGAAAAACATGAATAACTTTCCAAAGTTGATGCAGTAAAAAATTTTCTAGAATTAAAAATAAGAGTTGAATATGTTTTTATTACTTGTCAGAAAGGAAATATGACTATTAAAAGTCATAAAAGAGTTGAAATTCAATTTACCAGAACACTTGAACTTATGCATTCTGATTTATGCGGACCAATGAGACAACAATCAACAAAAGGAGGCTTATAATTTATTTCACTTATTGATGATTTCATTCAAATGAAAAACATCTTGTTTTTGAAGCACAAGTTAGTGGCTATTTAAATGTTCAAATTATTCTGAAAAATTATTAGAAAGAATTGGGGGTTTCCATCAATAAATTGAGAATAGATCATGGTACCTAATA
The DNA here is from genome assembly GCA_963277665.1 of Viscum album. NCBI lineage: Eukaryota > Viridiplantae > Streptophyta > Magnoliopsida > Santalales > Viscaceae > Viscum > Viscum album. The sequence continues at coordinate 99,974,028 of OY728151.1, read as the reverse complement.
CAAAAACAATTCTTTTGAATCTTATATAGGAAAAAATGGTTTCAAAAATATTTATAGTGATCCCTATACTCCACAACAAAATGGAGTAGCAGAAGGAAATAAAAGAAGCTTGGTGGAAATGGGAAGAAGTATATTGGCAGAATAAAAAATTTCAAAATTATTTTGGAGAGAAGCTGTTATAACTGTTGCACATGTTCAAAATAGATTCTTATTATGACCAAAAACCAATAAGACTCCTTATGAAATGTGTTATAACAAAAAAACTTCATTAAAATAATTCAAAGTTTTTGGAAGTCTATGTTTTCTCAAGGTAAAAAATCTTGATTTGGGAAATTTTGATGAGAAATTTGAATAAGGAACTTTCATGGGTTATTCACCAAATGAGAGAGGTTACAAATATTGGAACAAACATTTACAAAATTTGGTGGACTCATATGATGTGAAGGTAATTAAAAATAAAAGTTCCTTAACAAATATTGTTGAGAATGTTGAGGAGGATAAATTGTAGATTTCCAATAATATGAAAGTAATTCCAAAAATTCTTGTCAGGATTCAGAAGAATAATGTGATGAAGAAATTTTAAATAGGAAGAAACTTTGAAATTTACTAGCCTATGAAAACATGTTGAATATGAAAAAATTATTGGGATTCAATAGGCTCCAATTCATACTAGAAGGAATTTGATATTATAAAATCAGACATCACTTATCTCAAAAGTTAAACTAGAATCAGTTTCAGAGGCTATTCAACATAAAGAATGGGTGGATTTCAATGAATGATTAGTTGGATCAGATTGAGAATAATGAAACATGGGAACTTATTCTAAGGAATGAAAATAAAAAAGCTATCAGAACTAAGTGGGTTTATAGTAACAAATTGGATGATCATGGAGAAGATTCATGAAACAAAGAAAAAATTGTTTGTAAAGGATATGCACAGGTGGAAGGTGTGGATTTTGAAGAAACCTTTGCTCCCATTACAAGGTTAGAATCTTTTGAATGTTTCTTTCAGTGGCTGCTCCTCAGAATTACAAAGTTTATCAGATGGATGTAAATTCATTTACTTAAATGGTGATATCTATTAAGAAGTTTACATTTAGAAACCTTGTGGGTTTCTACTTGATGAGGATGATTTTTTTTTGAAAATTGAAGAAATATTTGTAGACATTGAAATAAGATTCATGTGATTGGTAATTGAATCTTGATTTTTTTATAATGATGAACTTATCTAAAGGAAATGTTAATAGAAACTTATATGTGAAAGATGTTGACTCTATAACTTGAATTATAATTGTTTATATGGATGATATTTTTTTCCTTGGATTGTGAAGAGTTTTCTGAATGAATTAAGAATAATTTTGAAATGTCAATGTTGGGATAATTAAATTTCTTCCTTGGCTTACAAGTTCAAGAAAAGGAAAGATATATTTTCTTATATCAAGAAAAGTATTTCTTGGAATTTTTAAAGATGTTTGGCATGGATGAATCCAAATAATTTTCAACTCCTATTTCAGTAAGCACAAAGTTGAGTAAAGATGAAAATAAAATAAGTGTGAATCAGAAAGACTTTTGGAAGTTGATAGGAACTCTTCTTTACCTTATAACTTCAAGTCCTGATATTTTTTATGCTATTAATTTATGTGTAATGTATCAAAGTAATCCAAAAGAGTCACATATGTTGGCTGTAAAGAGGATTTTTAGATATTTCAAAGGAACAACTTAACATGGGTTGTTATAAAAAATAAATAGTAATATGAAGTTTCTTGGTTATAATGATGCCGATTGGGCTGGAGATTGTAATGATAGAAATTCATCCTCAGGAGGAACATTTTTTCTAGGTGAATGTTGTGTGAGTTGGAATAGTAAGAAAAAAAGTTCAGTAACTTTGAAAACAACTGAATCCAAATATGTTGCATCCACTTAGGCTTGTACTCAAATTTTGGGGATGAAAGTTTAGTTGAAATATTTGAAAGTAAAGGATTCTAAACCATTGAAGATAATTTATGATAATAAGAATGCAATTGATCTTTATAAGATTCCTATCCAACATTCAAGATCAAAACACATTGATATAAAGTTTCAATTTATAAAAGATAAAGTTTCTACTAGATATGTTTTGCTGGAATACATTTCAACAAAACATCAGATTGCTAATATCTTTAAAAAATAATGTAGAAGGAAAGATTTTTTGAATTGAGAATGTAACTTCATGTTCAGCCTCCTCCCATGTCTTCCTAAAAATCATATGGAAGAATCCCAATCATGATTTGGATTATGTTGACAAAAGAGGTGTGACAATAATAACTTTCAACTTTGCAAGAAGTTTACTTATCTTCATTTTTCTGAATTTGAAGCTATGGTTATCATATAATTGGGAAGAGAATAAGAAAAGTGAGGGGAGTTATATTTTCCTGGCCGCAAAATTTTCTTACCATCGAGGGATTGAATTCCTTCAAAAACATTACTTTATCCAGTAGTGTGGTGTCAGTACTCTCTCTTTTGAGAAATTCTATGTTTTGATAAAATTTAAAAAAGCTTGAGTTGCTTTCAAAAGATGAATTGTAAAAAAAATATGAGTTGGAAAAGTTGTTAAAGAGGGTTTTCAACAAATCCAAAGGGGGAGATTAAAGTAACTTTGTGATAAATTGTTTTTAACAAAGTTTTTGTATTTGAAGTGTATAAGAGTTGCATTTGTTTTCAATGAGAAGTAAATATATGAATGAAAGGTATTGATGAAGAAGTTGGTGAAGCCTTGGAGAATTTCTATTGATTCAAAGCATTTAATGCTACACTTGATCAATTCTCTAAGAGGATATAATTCAAAAGATTGTAGAACTGATCCTAAGTTCCAAGACATGTGTCATTGAAAGAAAATTTGTTACAAAATTGGAATAAGGCCATGCAATACTTAATTTCATGATGAATTTAGAAGATAAATCCAATGAATTATAATTTTATAAAGGTTTTGAATCAAATCAGATTGTTGTTTGTGCTGATCCTCAAAGAAGAACACATGTGTTTAAAAGAGAACACATCACTCAGAAAAATGATACCATTCATTATGATTTATTTCATGAGGTGAAGAATATTTACATGCATCATCTATTATTGAATCGAAGGAGGAATATTGAAGATCTTGGATTTGTTATTCCAAAAATAAAATTAGGATGATGTTTGAAGATGAAAAACGAGAAAGGAAGCATGCATGGTCTTAGTATTGAATCTACTAAGTGCATTTCCCATTCATGGGATTTTTAGTAAGAAGGTGTCCATGCACTCTTGTACACTTGGTTTTTAACCAAGTATGAATTACATTAAAAAATATAGGCCAACCAAGAAGGCCAACCGAGGTCCTCAACCACAGGCACCATGCGGGACCCCAAGGTCAACCTTACCTAAGGGAAGGCCTTCAAGCCAGCCCTACATGAGGTAGGAGTGGAGGACATGTATAAGATCACAAGATCATGCATGATGATCAACCTATGCAGCAAGGTTGCACAGTGGGCACTAGGAGTGTGCCCGAGAAACAGAGATTGGGCTCAGAGCGCACCCGCAGGGTGAACACCATACGAGGTAGTACCATGAGGGGAGGAAGAGAATTCTGAGTGTTAGATTCCATGAATTGATACTTAAACCACGAACATCCCACATCCATGTTTCTATGTGGGAAAACATTTTAACCCACCGAAACAATCTCGTCCATCCATAAGATCTTTCGTGAGATATTGGCCGCACATCTCATCCAGCATCCCACAATGAAATCCAAGCCATCCATCCATTTATTCCACATCTGTTTAAACCAGGACCATTTGATGATCCCTCAGCAGCATCATATTCAACCTCTAAGCCACCCGACATCACTTTACAAATAGAGCAGAACCAAACCTCTATGATCGTACTCCGTCCACCATTGATGATCAAACTCCTACATCATGATCGTCCGAATGAAACAAATATATGTATGCAATTACACTTGTTTTCATGCATCAAAATAAAGAAATTCGGAGAAGGATGAGGCAAAAAAAGTTTCTGAGTCCACACTGGATGTTCTATATTTAATGGAGGATTTAAAAATATGATACCCATGATCCTCATCACATGCACCTAAGGATTATACCACGAAGAAGAAGCCCACGTTTGAAAAGGAAACATCTAAGACTTGTGGCTTATCTTTGACCCGTGACTTCAAAATTTTGAATAAAAAGATCTTGAGCATTCAAAGCCCCAATCTTCATGTCATATACACAGATTTGAACAATCATCATCTACCTATAAAAGGATTATCTCCGAGCTGAAATATATTGCTTCCATTCTTATAAAAAAGGTGCTCCTATTTCTCTGAAGAAATAGAGCCAATGAAAACCCCTCTTGTTTGCGAAAGACATGATTTTTTACGTAGCCATTATATGAGAAGAAGATGTCCCAAACACTTCTTGCACGAATGAGATCCATTCACCACTTGTGGTTCATGAAGGATAACCGCGTACCACCTTGGTTCACGAAAGAAGATTCACCCTCTATGAGAAGGATGAAATCCACAAGCACATGATAGGTTCTTTTAAACCCTCGCGTGTCTTTATGAGAGGATATCCCATGTGTACACAGTCGGTTCATGTCACCCTTATTGTACTTATGAAAATATAGAACAAATAATCCCTTTGTGGTTCTATGAAGGAGATCCATGCGAACCATGTGAGTAAAGAAGAAGAACCCATGAACTCCTTGAGATAATAAAAAAACCCAAGATTTTGGGTGTTTCATACATGATACATAAACTACCAACTTAAGAATAATAACGAGGAGGGAATTACACATTGGAATGAACTTTTGAGAAGGCTAACCCACACACACCATTGTTATACCCATTCATGTTGTCTGTGAAAGAAGAAGAAAAGGGAGGGTTCATTCATGGTGGTGTTCATGTACATGCAAAGAAAACATAAGAAAAAAGTATGTGTGCACATGTGAATAAGGATGAAGAATGATTAATATCATACACTAAGAACTTACCCATGCAGGTGTGAAGAAACAAACACTTATATTGAACCTAAACTAAATAATAAGTGTGTGTGTGAAAAGAAACAAAGACAAGAATGTGTGTGTGATATTAAGTGAGGAAAAGAAAGAGAAAGCATGTGTTCTCAAAAGGTTATACCCAGTGGGGTTTTCACACAAGAAAGAGAGAAGAAGAAGATTTTTCATGTATGCATGCATGCACATGCACACATGAAGACACTTAAAAATAAGAATAAAGATTGTGAGTGCATGTGTGTAAACTTGAAGAGGCAATTCCATGAAACTCATGCATGAAGCATAATTAATTGAGATATCCAAAAACAAGAAGTTTTTATTCTATTCAATCCATGCATGAACTGAATGAGTATTGAGACTGATGCTAGACATAGTTAAAGTAGATCTTTTATCTAAGTTGATAGTGTTTGAGAATCCAAGAAGAGAGAAAATATTGATATTGTGCAAGATCATTCTTTCATATTATATTCTTGAAGAAGTTTTGTGCACTATTGGAACACATCTTAGTGAGGCCAAGTCTTCACCAGAAGAGGAATGAATTTCCGGAGCATTGTTAAACTAAGGACTGATCAGAAAAGTGACTAGAGTTATTGTGCATGGCCAACATACCTTACCAAAGGCTATTGAAGATTCTTGAAGAGATAAAAACGCAAGTGTGATTCAGCAAGCCTATGTGGGAAGAGAATATGATCAATATATAGTGAACCAAGGATAACTTAAATAAGAAAGCTGATAGTGTGTATCGAGAGCTAGAAAAACCTTGGGAGATTCAAGGAGAAGAAGAAGTATTAAGTGGGAATCGAAAGTAGGCCAGTGGGACTCTAGTAACACTGTGGGAATCAGTATAAAGAACATCCTGTGGGACTCAGGACATATAAAGTGGGACATTGTATCGACCATTGTAATTGATAATAAGATTATAGTGGAGAATCTGTGTTGGGGAGAATAACCAACATAACAAGGAGTAGGTCTTTTAACAAAACCATGTAAATCCTTGTGTTCAGTGCCTTTATATTTACAACATCATTCAAAGGAAGGTTAGGAGTCATAAAAAGAGTAGATCAATGCTTTAACCATCCATAGAGGTTTAATTAAAAATAATAAATTAGTTAAAATATTTAAAGGGATCACTAATTCACCCCCTCCCCCTCTTAGTGATTCCCAAAAATCTGGGCACTTCAATTGGTATCAGAGGCATGTTACCTCTAAAATATCTGAGGGAGTCTTTATAATGTGTAGATGTCAAGAAATGAGTGAGCAAACTCAAATGAAGATTTCTATCAAGACAAAGAAAAATAGAAAGAAGAAACAGGAAAGTAAGATGAATATTACTACTAATGGGGAGAAACCTTTTACTAAAGGTAATCTGAAAGGCACAACATGTGATAATACTTATTATTCTTTTGATGAAGCCTATTCAAGCTATGATGATGATATATCAATTAGTGATATCCAGTTTGTACTCAATTAGGATCTAAAGAAAGTCCCTAGAGAAGTATCAAGACATATTGCTACAAGCATTAGTACTCTTCAAGATGAAAATTTATAGCTGAAAGAAGAAGATGATTCCATGGAAGATTCATTGGATAATAGGGTTGGAATATCCAACATTATCACAAAACTTTTGAAGACAAAGGAAGAAACAATTTATTTTTGTAATGAAATACATGCTCAAGTTACTGAAGAATTGCAGGGAAGTACTTGTGAGAAATAATTCTTTGATATTGTATTTATAGAATCTTTCCATGAATTTGAAAAGTTTCACAAAGTCTCTATGGTTTTCATAGCTTCTCAACTAGAAGACAAATATGAAAGGGTAAGGGAGCTTGAAATTTCTTTAGAATAATTCTAAATAATGCCTGAAGAACAAATGATAAAGCTGAAGAAGAATTGGGAAAACAAATTGAGATTAGTTTTTGATGAGAAGATATTTCTCAACATGAAATGTTTTTAATTGGAGGTGATATTGAAAAATCAGCAATCACCCCAAGCTTATACTTCCCAACCAGCTGCAAGTAGAGATTTTTCCACTCAAGTTTTCATTGAGGAGAATGATTCCAAAAGGAGTACTAAATCATCCTTTAATCCAATGGCAACATCCTCTAAGTAAAAGGTACTATCCTTACCATATTTTACTCTTGTTTCTAAATGTATTTCCACAAAAAGCGCAGGTTGGAAGAAAAATTCTAAACAATTATGGATGAGGAAAGGTGATAAGAAACCCACCACCATGACTAGGGTGGATATAAAGAAGAAGTTGGAAGATGGATCCCCATAGAGAGAACAACACATCAATAATGATGCCCAAAAATATCATGAAAAATATATCAAGAATTCAAGATTTGTATGGAAATGTTGGTGTTACAACAAGTATGATAATTGTGAATTAGAATGCTGGTACAATCATCTAAATGAAAAAGAAAAAAGAAAGCCCAACTCAAGGGGGAGCAAGCCAGAGAAAAGGAAGCAACATCCACTGATCCAAAAGCATATGTACACTGTAAACAGATTTAGAATGCTAGATAATATCTATGATGTATGAAATGGAAGTTTTCAAAAGTTTGGTACATGTTCATCTCAACATGTATCCAAAGATGATAAGAAAAGATCACAGAAGCTGGATAAGAAAGAAGAAGCATCCTTGGGAAGTAAGCAGAAGAATGGTGAAAAAAATGCTCCCAATAAGATTTCAATAAGTAAGAGTGATAAGTCCTTGGATACTAAATCCAATAATTTGAAGGGTGCTAGATCAAAAAATCACTAACAATAAAAAATTCTTCTACTGTGGAAAGAGAATACATACCATGGATCACTGCAAAAAATCCATGGAAATGAATGGAAGCAAGATGATCTTAAAAAGAAAATCAATCCAGGAGAATATAGGATTTATTGAAGATAATTTTTTTATGAAAGGTAACTTGAAAGTATTGAAGAAGCCATGTGGAAGCTCCAAGCCAGAGAATTCCAATAAGGAGTGTTTAGTTATCTGGTATAATTAATTTCAAATTTCAAGAGAACTACAAAGATTTAGAAATGAATTACTAGCTAAAGATAAGGAAAAAGAGAAAAATGTCATTCCACATGAAGAAAAATTCTAATTTCATGAGATTTTGTCAACACATGACAACCCAAGTGTCTCAAAAGTCCTGTGTGTGAGGTGCAAGAAAGCTGGTCACACTATTAAAAACTGTATGGCACTTATTCCATCTCAAGAAGAATTTATCAAAAGAATGAAAATTGCACCAGGAGATTCTATGTTGGGACCAGGTTGAATGAAGATGAAAGTTTGAAGAGTTAGCTTTTGCAGAGTGTTGTATTTTGTTGTCAAAGGCGATAAATCAATTCACTTTGTAGAAGGATCATAAATCAGACGATGCTTTGCTGGTATGTATTTCACACAAATCATGAGTTAGGAGAACTTGTGATGCAAGCCTTATGAAGGAAAGGGGGAGAAATGATGATGCCAGTCATATAATGTTTTGATTGGAAGGAATGATGCTGCTGGAAGATAGGAAAGATTCAGTTCCCATTGCAACTCTGATGATGCTTAAGCTGATCTATCAAAGGATAAATATCACGATAGTGGGATTCGTGATAAGAGCAGAAGAATGGTTATGGGAAGTAGTAAAGAGACAAAATGGAAAAGAAATAGACAATCTGGGGATGGCAGAAAATCACAGTTTAAGGTGGCGCCGTTTTCCAGTGTTTGCCAAATTTTAGGGCCTGAAAATCGGGAGATGAAGAAATGTGCTTGGCAATGGATGTTGCGCATAAGATTGAAGATGGTTTATACGTGCAAAAGAGTTATTCAAGGTCAGAACGATGAAAAATGAAAAAGGAATGGAGTGCGCGGAAATTTAGGCACGTTTCGCGCAAAAATAAAGTGATGCGCGCAATATCTGCGGGATGCGCGAAATAGTAGCGGGTTGCGCGAAAAATCTGCAGGATGCGCGAAATATTGGCATGGTGCGCGAAATTCAGGAATGAAGTTTTCGTGCAAATGATGGTTAGAGATTAGAAGATCAAAAATTGGCAAAGCATAAAATGCGCGAAATATTGGAGCAGTGCACGAAATCTGATATTGCAGGAAAGATTGGGTTTGCGCGCAATGTGGAACGCGGTGCGGAATTTTGCGCGCAATTGGTGCTTCATGCTTAGAAGGATGAAAAATGGAAAAGGCATGAGGTGCGCAGAATATTGAAGCATGGCGCGAAATATGAAGTTGCATAAAAGAGTTTTTACGCGCATGGAGGAGGTTTTACGCGCGGATTAGTGTTTTTTGCGCGGGTTCAAAAATGCCTATAAATATGAGGCTAACCCTTGTTAGTTGTTAATGCTCGACACTTAGAAGAAATCTCGAGCTCTGGTGCGCGTAAATTATATGCTAAGTGAGTTGTGCGAAAAGGAATAAGTTTGTATGATAAGAGGATAGCTGCGCGAAAACTTGAGAAGTTGCGCGAAAAGAGAAAAAGTTGCGCGCAAAAGGAAAGGTGCGCGAAAACGTTTTTCGCGCCAAAAGGGTTTTACGCGCAAGTCATTTGAATTGCACGCAAGTCACCCTAAAGGCTGCGTGAAACATTTGGGGTCTTTGCGCGTATTCAGTTTTGCGTAAGAGGGTTCTTACCGGCTTCTGGGTAAGAAAGTGAAGATTTGTACTTCAGAGAATACATCTGTTCAATTGTAAAGAAGCACTGAAACATTGTGTTACCCTATTTGTGCTAAGAGGGAGCACATGCACTATTAGATTGTTTTTAAAGTGCTGCACGAGTGTAAGGGTATATCCTACTCGTTGTATTCCACATCAAAGGATTGTTTTCTAGTGGATTGTGTGGTACTGGATTGTTTCCGTACCATACCAAGGACGTAGCTACTCTTGTTGAGTAGTGAACCTTGTAAATCTTGTGTTCCTGTGGTTGTGTGTGTTCAGCAGGGAAGAAACTCTTTAACAGGAGGCGAAGGTTGTTTCAAAAAAAAAGGGAAACTTAAAAAGAAAAAGATATCACTGATTCACCCCCTCCCCCTCTCAGTGATACTTAGATCCCGATTGGGAACTTCATTCTATTCCTCTAAAAGAACTTAAAGAAAGAGGGTTCACACATAAAGAGGTAGAAGAAGTATTGAGATCTACACAAGCACAACCAACATTTAAGATCACATGTAAAAGTGTTAATAGTAGAGAAAATGAAGCATCTTGGTTGGGAAAACCATCCCAACCTTGCTGTTCCCATTGATGAAGCAAGGATATTCCATCTTATTCCCTTATACTTTTTTTATACATGTGTGCTTACATTTCATGGAATTTAAGATGAAGTTCATTCTTAAAATAATAATGAAAAAAAAGTGGCGAACTAGAAGTTGGACTTATTATTCATGATTTGATAATTACTTGAAGTGTTCCATAGTGGAAGATTATCAATATGAAAATGTTGAAGATCATCTGATGATTATTTTACACCAAGGAAAATCAAATGGAGTGAACCCCTTGAGGGTGAGAAAAAATGAAGGATATGATATCAAGGATTATGTCAAGACAAACCTTTAAATTCATATCATCTCAAGAATTTGATGTTGAGGTATTCTAATCACACTTTCATCCCTTATTCTTAATTGTATTTATCATGTCAATTAAGGGGGAGTTTTTAATTGATGACAAGATTGGATGAAAGGGGGAGCTTTATCTTTTCACTTGAACTTTTTAATATGATTAGGTAAGTATGTGCAATATTTAGCATTTCATTGATAACTATGATTGTTTCCAACCCCTTGTTTAAGATTTGATACATTTTGAGCATGATTTCACATGTATGGTTGTTTATGGATAACATTGAAAACCTTGGTAATATCTCCTTTTTTTTCTACACCAGGTTAGACCAAGTAAACTTAGAGTTGATTAACTAAAGGCTATTTACTAAGTGAACCATGTGAAATCATCCCTCTCTCTCAGAAATATTCAAGATGGAATTCTTTAAAGGCAGGAGAATAATATTTTGACATGTCCCCATCAAACCTTTTCATTTGGTTTCCAATAAGGGAGAGAAAAATTGGCACACATATTGGAAACAAAATAAAAAGGGGGAGATTGAAGTTTATAAGAGTTGAATTTGTTTTCAATGATATTTCAATATGTGAATGATAGTTATTTATGAATAAGTTGGTTATGCCTTGGATAATTTTTGTTGATTCAAAGCATTGAATGCTACAATTGGTCAATTATCCAAGAGGATATAATTCAGATGATTGTAGAACTGATCCTAAGTTCCAAGACATGTGTCACTGGAAGACACTTTGTTACAACATTGGAAGAAATCCATGAAATAATTAATTTCTTGATGACTTTAGAAGATCCATCCAATGAATTATAATTTGATGAAGGTGGTGAATCAAATCATACGATTGTTTGTGATGATCTTCTAAGAAGAAGACGTGTGTTTAAAAGAGAACACATCACTCCCAAAAATTATCCCATGCATTATGCTTTAATGAATGAGGTGAAGAAGAGTTCCATGCATCATCTATTATTGAATAAAAGGAGGAATATTAAATATCTTGAATTTTTTATTCCAAAAATAAAATTAGGATGATGTTTGAAGATGAAAAACAAGAAAGGAATCATGCATGGGCTTAGGTTGGAATCTACTAAGCGCATTGACCATGCATGGGATTTTTAGGAAGAAGGTGTCCATGAACTCTTGTACACCTGGTTTTTAACAAAGTAGGACTTACATTAAAACATATAGGATAACCAAGAGGGCCATCCAAGGTCTTGACCACAGGCACCATGCGGGACCTGAGGGTCAACCACGCCTGAGGGAAGTCCTCAAAGCCAGCCCTACATTAAGAAGGACCGTGGGCCGTGTATAAGACCACATGAGCATGCAAAGTGATCAACCCACGCAGAAAGGGTGCACAATGAGAACTAGGAGCATGCCCAAGGAACATATATTGGGAATAGAGTGCACCCGTAAGGTGAACAAGGTGTGGGGAGGTACCGTGAGGGGAAAAAGAGAATTTTGAGTGTTGGCTTCCGCGACTTGATACTTAAACCGTGAGAATCCTGTGTCTGTGTTTTGACATGGGATAACATTTTAACCTGTGAAAGAAATCTCATCCATATATCTGATCTCATGTGAGATCTTGGTCACACGTCGCATCGCACATCCCGTGATGCAATCTGAGCTGTCCATCCATCTGCGCCACATTTGTTTGAACCAGGACCGTTCAATGATCCGTCAGCAGAATCGTTTTCAACCTCAGAGCCACCCAACACTACTGTGCAATCGGAACACAGTCGAACCTCCATGATCATACCCCGACCACTATTGATGTTCAAACTCCTACATTAGGATTTTCCGGATGAAACAAATACATGCATGCAATTACACTTTCATGCATGCATCAAAATAAAGAAATTCAGAGAAGGAATCGAAAAAAAAGTTGCGGAGGCCACAATAGACATTTGATATTCAAGGGAGGATTTAAAAACAATATATATGTGATCCTCATCACATAAACATAAGGATTATACCGCGAAGAATAATCCCATGTTTGAAATGGAAACATCTGATATTTGTGGATTATCTTTGATCTACAACTTCGAAATTTTGAAGCCAATGATATCGGGCATTCAAAGAAACGATCTTCATGTCATATACACAGATTTTAACAAGCATAATTTTCCTATAAAATGAGTATCCCCGAGCCAAAATATATTACTACCATTCTTATAAAAAATGTTATCCTATTTCTCCGAAGAAATAGAGGCAATGCAAACCCCTCTAGTTCATGAAAGGAAAGAGTTTCCACATAGCCTTACTAAGCGAAGAAGAAGTACCGTGCACCCCTTACACAAAGAAGATCTAAGAACCACTCATGGTTTGAAAAGGAGAAGCATGAACCACCTTGTTTTGTGAAAGAAACCACACCCTCTGTGAAAATAAAAAAATCTACGAGCATGCGATAGGTTCTTTTGAACCCTTGTGTATTTTCATGAGAAGTTATCCCACATGTATACAACCAGTGCATGTCACCCTTGTTGTACCTTTGTGAATAAAGAACCAATAATCTCTTTGTGGTTCTATGAAGGAGATCCATGATAACCGTGTGCATGAAGGAGAAGAACCTATACACTCCTTGAGAGAAGAAGAAGAACCCATGATTTTGGGTGTTGCATACATGACACATACACTGCCCTCTTAAAAAGAATAAGGAGGAGGGAATTACACATTGTCATGGACTTTTGATAAGTCTAACCCACAAACACCCTTATTATACCCATTCAGGTTGTGTGTGAAAGAAGAATAAAAGGGAGGGTGCAGGCATAGTGAAGTTCATGTGCATGAAAAGAAAACAAAAGAACAAATTATGCGTGAACCTGTGAAGAAGGAAGAAGAAAGAAGAATATCACACACTAAGAACTTACCCATTCAGTTGTGAAGAAACACACACTTATATTAAACCTAAACTAAATAATAAGTGTGTGTGTGTAATGAACCAATAACAAGAAAGTGTGTGTGATATTAAGTGAGGAAAATAAAGAGAAACTGTGTGTTCTCCAAAGGTTATACCCAGTGGGGGTTTCACCCAAGAAACAGAGAATAAAGAGATTGTGCATGCATGCATGCATGCACATGCACACATGATGACACTTAAAAGGAAGAATCAAGATTGTGAATGTACATGTGTAAATGAGAAGATTCAATGCCATGAAACTCATGCATGAAGCATAATTAATTGATATATCCAAAAATAAGAATCTTGGATTCCATGAAATCCATGAATGAATTGAATGAGTGTTGAGACTGAAGCCAAACAGAGTTAAAGGAGATCTTTTATATGAGTTAACCAATTTTGAGAATCTAAGAAGATAGATATTGCTGATATTGTGCTAGATCATTCTTTTATATTATATTATTGAAGAAGTTGTGTTCACCATTGGCACACATATTAGTGAGGCCAGGTCTTCATCAGAAGAAGAAATAACTTCCCGAGAATTGCTAAACTAAGAACTGATCATAAAAGTGATCAGAGTTATTAAGAAAGGCCAACAGACCCTACCAAAGGCTATTGAAGATTCTTGAAGAGATACACAGGCAAGTGTGATTCAGAAAGCCTGTTTGGGAATATTCTAAGATCAATATATAGTGAATCAAAGAGAACTTAAATAAGGAAGATGCTCATGTAAATCGAGAGCTAGAAGAACCCTGTGAGATTCAGGGAGAAGAAGAAGTCTTCAGTGGGACTCTGAAGTAGGCTAGTGGGACTTTGGTAACACTATGGGAAGTAGTATAAAGAACCTCCTGTGGGACTCAGGAGAGATACAACAAGACTCTGTATCGACCATTGTAATTTAAAACAAGATTATAGTAGAGAATCTATATTGTGGAGGATAACCAACACAACAAGGAGTAGGTCTTTGAACTAAAACTTGTAAATAATCATGTTTAGTGCCTTTATATTTATAGCATCATTCAAAGGAAGGATGAGAGAGAGAAGAAGAGAAGATAAAGGCTTTAACCAGACATATAGTTTTAATTGAAAATAATCAATTAGTAAAAATATTTAAAGGGATCAATGATTTAATCCATCCAACTCTTAGTGATTCAAACTGATCTAGACACTTCAGTATTTGTTGACAACTAAAATTTTGTTTGTATAAGAATTTTTTTATTATCTAGGAAGAATAAAGTTTATGACTTAGAAAGAAATAAGTTTCTTAAGGTAGAAGTTGTTGAATGAGGATGTTTTTTTGTTTATGAAGAGTTTTGAAAGAGTATGTTGATGAATATTGAGAATTCAAAAGTTAGTAAGGTTTTCAAATTTTTTAAACAAAATCATATGATGCTTTACTGATCAAGAAGGTCTAACAAATAATCAAAACTTTCATGATAAATGCTTTTGAAGAAATGGTGAAGATGTTTGAAGAAATCAAAACCACTAAAAAGAAGGAACAATTTGGATCATAATTTTTTCTATGAAAAAAGGAACCAAAACTATACACAAATCAGAAATTTCATTTTTCACAAATGAAAACCAGTTTTCTGAGAAAATCAAAACCAATTTTATGAGAAAATCAGAACCAATTTTCTGAGAAAATTAGAACAAGTTTTCTAAGAAAATCGGAACCAGTTTGTTTTGAGAAAATCAAAACCACTTTTATTAGAAAATCATAACTAGTTTTATATGAAAAAATGGAATGAAGATTCTATATAAATAGGAACCAACATTCTATGAAAATCGGAACCAAAATTCTGCATGAAATCAAAACCAACATTCTGCAGAAATTAGAACCAAAATTCTGCAGGAATCAAAACCAATATTCTATGAAAATTGGAACCAAGATCTAGCATTAACGTTCTGAGAAAGATATGAAAATTTTTATGAATCCATACTTGAATTTAATTTTTTCATAAATCGTAGAGAAATTTAAGGAGGTTTTAAGAAGTCAAATATTGAACATTAAATGTGAGAAATTTTTTGTGTTTTTGAGATTTAAGGTAGTGAGAAAGATTTCAAGTTTCCAACCTTTGATTTTTGAGTTGCCTATAAATACTTGCTTATAACATTCACTCATTTGTAACTTTTTACAAATACACCAAAGGTGAAGAGCTGAATAATTTGAATTGAAAAGTTCCCACCATATTAAAGAAGAGTTGTATTGTGTTTTTTGAGAAAAGACAAACCAGAATCACTATTCTGAGAGAATTGGAACCACTATTCTGAGAAAATTGAAACCACTATTCTGAGAAAAAGCAGAACCATTATTCTGAGAATATTGAAACCACTATTTTGATAATATGAGGAACCACTATACTTAAAAATTCGGAACCACTTTTATGATCATATCGGATCCAGCTTTCTTCAAAAATTGGATCTAACATTTTGAGTGTGGAGAAGATTCAACAAATCCTTTATTATTTTGTTTATCTCAATTGTTTTATAAGAAAAAATTGTAAACTGATAAGAGTTAGTATAATATTTCACATAGGGATATAGAAGGTTCCTAATGGGAGTTGTAACAAGTTGTATTCACTAGTTCATAATAGTGAATTTCTAGAGATCCATGGGAGTGGCTGTGGCAAGGACGCAAGTTCTCAAACTGAGGCTGAACCTTGTAAATCTGATGTTCTTTTCTTTCTTTCATTCCTTTGCATGCATGAGTATTTACTAAATGTTGATAAGGATATAAATCTTAATAGGTTATAGGGGTTAAGTTTATAAAAGTTTTGAAAGTTATAAAAAATGAACAAATGATTCAACCCCCCCTTCTCAGTTGTTATTCGATCCTTGGAACTTCATATTTTTATACTTTAGTGAATTTTGAACTAAATAAATAAATGGATTAAATATAAAATTTTAATTGTTTTGTTCATTTTGGAATTAATTTTGGATATTGAGTATACCTAAAATGATATTTAAATGTATTTCATGTTGTTTTGAAATATTAATTAATGAATTATGGGATTGTGGATAAATAAATTGGAATAAAACAACCTTATAAAACCTTTTGTGTGATTAAAATAGGGTGAAATAGTTTCATGTGAGATTAAAATGAGAAGTTCCTAAGAAATGTGTGATTAATTATGGCTTGAAATAGATTAAATATTCTTGGGAAACACTGTTTAAGATGAACTTGGTTCCATGATACCTCACACAAGATCCATTCATATGGAAAAACCCTCATGTAAGATTAAACCCCTACACCATGGTAGAAAAAATTCAAGGAGAACACATTATATAAATATATTTTAGTTCTTATGAATCAAACCAAGACCTATTATCTACATAAGAATTATTTGGGAAGCTCACATAAAAGTGATCATGAACCCTAGCTACCTCACATCAGAATAATTCAAGTCTCTCATGTGTAAATAATTTTGATGGGGTATACCTTGTGTAAGGTGAACAAGTTATTCCTCACTGCTAACTTCAAGTGAAACAAAATCTTGCATCAGGTGAGTCTATTGCTTGTGTAATGTGAGCCATATCTTTCCATCAACCACTATAACACACAATCCCCCCTTATATGTGATTTAACCTGAATCCATTTTCATGTGGGATTAAAATAAATTTCCAAAAATTCAGTGATTAGTTTGGAATTTATAAATCCACATTCATTTTTGTCCCTAAATTAGGAAAGATCATCTTGAGATCCATACAACACCCAGCTAGTAGTTGAAGAAGATAAATATCATGGATATAAAGTCAATCTGTGAATATTAATGAGATGATATCACTTAAGAAATCATCACCCTTCAGCTAGGACACGTGTAGATGGTATATAGAGATGGAGCATGGCACTAAATTTTAAGAGGCAAAAGAATAAGGTTTACTAATGCTATAAATATTTTTCTCCTTCCAATTTTTAAAATATTCATACCCCTATATGTTTTTCAATGGTTTTGATTTTTTATAGACTAATTATAATTAGTTTTCTATATATCAATATAACTACATTTTACTTTTTTTGTGTGTTCTTCCTACCACTTTTATCTCATTAAATTTCATACAGTTAATGTAAAGAATCATGATTTTATGGTTGATGAAATTAAGGTAAAATTTACATTTTTGGTTTTAGAGTCTCATGTTGGGTAAAATGGGCACTTAACCTGCCATATGATCTTAGATAATATTTATGAGCACCTTATTAATCCCAAAATATGGAGTTAATCCTAGGACACGGGTTTGGTGGAATTTTGAACCATTCAAATTTTGGTAAAATATTTTATACTTAATTAATTAGATATTAAATTATCAATTTTCATTATAAAGAGGGTATATTATTAATGGATTTTTGGATTTATATTTAATCTCCATAGTTTAGTCTAAAATAGATAGTTTCACCTATATGAGGGGTAATCCTGCTTTAGGTCATAGGATCAGGGATGGAAATTTAAATGGGTGTTTTAATTAAATTAAATGAATTAAAATTTAATTAAATTTTATTATACCTCTACCCCTATTTACTCACTAAAACTAAATATAGGGGAGGCTTCTCCCTTTTTCATGTTAGCTAGTCTGAGAGGGAAGGGGGAAAGAGGCCCCATCATACTTTGTCTATGGTAATGATTGAGACTGGATTAAGGTGTAGTGTATTTAAAACATGTATTTGGACCCAAAGCTTAAACTTTTTACCCAATGTAGGTAAATTTTTGTATTAATTCATATATCTCAAAGTTTTTTTTAACTTGTAAATTCCTTTTATGATTGTTGGGGACCCCATGGGGGTCAATTTGGGGATATTTTGGAAGAAAAAGGGGTTTCATGGGGATAACAGGGGCTTCCCATTCAGAAATCCTGATCACACATCATGTGGCTTCAATAAAACATGGTATGTGTTCTTCCTATGTAGGGAAGATCATGTTTTCTAGACTACACTCCGTGTACTTGAAGTACAATCCATGTAGTGGTAAATGTACATGTGTCCATGTTCTTGCCAAACACCCTATATTAGGGGGGCATGCCTATTAAGTAATACACAAATAGACCCTATGTTTGACCTGACTATGTAGTAGTCCATGAACATACCTCATGTGTTCCCAGGATATGTAAAATTACATGTAAAATGTGGATATTTTTTAGTACACATTGTGTACCTGGGGTACATGCTAGACACTTCTCCCTTGTTACCCATTTCAGGGGTTTTGATTATTTTTCACCCTAGAAGAATAATTGAACATGATAAGAGTCCAATTTGAGCACTTATACTTGTAAAAGATGATGTTATATCCCTTAGTGTTATTTGAGAACTTCTAGTAGGTGATCTAGGGTGATAATGTTATGAAAGAGATGTTTTCATTTAGTAATTTAATCCAGTAGTCTCCTAATAGAGTGATACAAGGAATGCAAACCTAATTAGGGTCATGATAATGGTTGGAGGATGTGATATATGATAAAATATTTCCTCAAATAGTGTATCTTGGGACAATCACTAGATATAGGGACTGGGTTGTGACTCGAGGAGGTGGATAGGTTGGGTGTTGGGGCCAATCTAGAGTGACTTGAAAATGGGATGGGATTGAAGACACCTCCCTTGTGAGACATTTCCCTTTTATTCTAGTGTGGCTATGAGATGTTGGAGACTGAGTTATGGGATGTGTTATCCCTAAGAGATGGGTGTTTTCCCAAAATACTAGTTGTGTCTAAGGATTCTAAGAGTTATGCATCAACTTATCTTCTAACCTAGAGGATCCTAATATGAATTCCTCTGCTTGTGTACTGATTCTGAGGATCCCAAGATGGATTACCTTACTTATGTTCTAACCTAAACTACCCCTATGGGTTCCCATTGATATACTAACCTTGAATGGGTGTGTGTGTTGGATAGTGATGGTTATAGGTGTCACCCTAGAACACAAACCAATGCGGAGGCCCAATGGGGTAGATATTATGATGAAAATCATGAGCATTTGGATAACCCTTATGTTTTATTCTTTTATAACTGGTTATAAAATTTACCCTTGAGGATGATGTGAAAAGGTTGGGCTGCCAAAATTTGTAGATAGTTAAATTTAGATATTACACAGAGTTTGAGATCATATATGGTTGGAATTCGATGGATTTAGAGATGACACAATTTGAGGTGGACTGCCACATGTTAGCCTAGTGAGGCCTTATAGTGGGGGCTCAGAGCCTACAATTTGTTGAGGTCCATCTATCTACTAAGTCATGGATTGTTTGGTATACTGGGGTGACCTTGGCTCTGAGTCTATGATACTTATGGGCTTATTCCCAGAGGAGAATCCTCTAATACGGGGAGGGATAAAATTATTATACATTTTATGTACTAGATGAGAACACTCCCACTGGGGAGGGATATCTAAAATTATTATAAGTCTTAAATCTTGGATGAGAAAACTCCCATAGGGTTGTTAGGTGATAATAGTTGGGGATACCGTAGAATGGATCTAGGATATTTGGATTATCACATGCTCTCCTGGTGGGGTCCTTTGGTGGGGGATCATGGCCTATGATTTACTAAGGATTTTCTATCTACTGAGGAATGGAAAATATAGTATAAAGGTGTGATATTGGCTCTAGTTTTGAAATACTTTAGGGATTCTTCCCAAGATGAGAAAACTTCTATAAAGGAGGTAAATAATATTGGTTATGTATTCTAAAGGGAAACCCAAGTTTGTTATGTTGGTTGGTATGGATACACGTCTTGCTTAGAGATAATATGGAGATGACTGAAGTAGTTATGGTCGATTGGGATCTTAAACCAGAGGATCAATGATGGTATTAAAAAATGGCCTGATTTACGTGGATTCACCTATGTTGAAGATGGAGTACTAGTTGTAATGGTTATTATTATGTTCTCAGAGACACCCTAGCATTGGATAAAGTTGGTATGATTGATCAGGGTTACAAACCTAAGGATCGATGATGGTTTTATTTTATTTGTTTTGTTCTAGTGTTTCTCATCCAGGATGTGCATATTTCATGAGCATTCACATATGAAAATGGGTTATAGTTTCACTATTGGGGGTGGCCTATTGAGATTCATTTATCATTACCTATACATGCACCTTAGTGTATGTGTAGAACTTATCTCTTATTTCAGGTTGAGGACAAATGAAAAATGTATTGGGAAAAGAACCAGGGTTTCATGATCAAGTAAAACTACCTATGAAGATTATTGAGAATAGGATGGAGTATCTCAATAGGGTTTTAGAGAAAAAGTATATGTCATGGTTTAGAGTAATCACTAGAGATTAATGTATTTATTTCCAACAATTTTATTTGTATATGTGGTCATCCCAGTGGATAATCAGTTATTATATGTGAGTATTACCATTTGAGTATGTATGTAATATTTCATTTTATTATAGCATGTTTCTATTTTAGTGATTGTATATGCCTAATATGATGCATATGTATGTGTTTTATATTTGTTCTATTTATCTATGATTGTTCACTCTATTATAAGGCTATAGTATCCTCATAGTACAACCTTATACCCCTGCTACTAGTCGATAGCCTTTGGTGTATGAGGAGGCATTCCTTAGGCCATGTAGCGAACCAGTCTAGTTATTATTCATAGAGTGATCTTGGATGAGATGTTAAAAGGGGGTATCATAGGTGTTTTTTGTCTTAATATTTGGTACATAGTAGTTTGGACATTGGAACATGTCAGAGCCCACGATAGGTAATGGGCTGGTGCGCCATGAACACCTCTTATGGTAGGAAGTTTAGGTAACTAGGAATGTGATGGATGTTCTAGTTTTGTGTTTTTATGATTGATGTTATTTTCACCTTGTGTGACTCACATGATTTTTGGATTTATGAGTTGTTGGATTTTTAGTTCTTTGATTTTTGGAAAGAAACCATTTATTGGATTTGGATCTTGTTATTTAAAATCAAGAGGCATATCATGCATCATGATTAGGAATTTATGATTCACATGACATGTAATGTCCTTTTAGTTTATTTTTTATCACTGACAACTAAGGTTCAATTGTTTAAATAGTTAGTAACTATTATATTGTGTTTTCTAATGTAAGTACTTGTTGGAATTCTACTCAGCTATGCCGAATTTTAGATATATTTATTTCTAATGTAAGGTCATTTGAATCAATATTGATATGATTTTCGATGATTATGGACTGGTACCTCAGTGCACGAAACATGTAGTGACATCCAAATTGTGAGGGAAGGGGTAAGGGGCACCGATTCACTTTATCCATGATTGTGATCAAGATCAGATCGAGCTGCATCAGTTTTTAGGTTTGGATTCGGACATGAAGATTCAACATTTTTTCTATGAGTTATGAATTTTTTTAAGTCATGGATCCCTATATTTTTATTGTTTTAATGTTTTAAATACATTCTATGATTTCTGGGGACCCCTTGGGGGTCTATTTGGGGACTCTTTGGAAAAGAAGGGTTTTGGGAGGATCACATGGGTCTCCAATTTGAAAAAACTGATAATATGATGTGTGGTTTGAAGAACACATGCCATGTGTTCTTCCTATTCAGGTTTGAAGAAGTTTTTGGGGATACACTCTGTGTACTTGGAGTACACAAAATGTAGTGGTACATGTCCATATGGACAATTAAATGGAAAAACACTACATGTAAGGGGGACATGACCATGTACTAGTACATGACCAGACCTTAAATGCACCCAATATGTGTATAAGAACATAGCCAGAGTGGAGATTTTGGAATACACACTCTATACTACTCCCTTGTTACCCATTTGAGGGTTTTGAGAGATTTTTCACCCCAAATACAAAATTAGACTAAATAGGATTCCATTTTGAGATTTTTCCATGTATAATGTAATAGTGGAGCCCTTTGGGTTATTTGAGGACTTATAATAGGTGATTAAAAGTGGGAAAGTTATGACAGAGATGTTTTACTTTTGGAAATTTAATCTAGTGTTCTCTTGAGAGAGTGGCATGAGATAAGGCCTATATGAGGGTCATGAGAATGGTTGGAGAACTTTTCATGAGATTAACAAGGTCCTAGATTAGTGTATCTTGGGAAAATACCTTGATTGTGGGACTAGGTTATGAATCTAGGATGTGGATTGGTTGGGTGTTAGAGACAACCTATAATGACTTGGAAGGGGGATGGGATTGAGTTCAACTCCCATGTGAGATTATTCCTTTTTAGGATAGTGACTCCGTGAGATGTTGGAGACTGGGTTGTGGGATGTGTTACCCCTAAGAGATGGGAATTCTCCCAAGAGACTAGTTGTGACCAAGGACCCAAAGAGGGATGAATAAAATTATATTTTTCCCAAAGTATCCCAATAGGGATTACTCCACTTTCATATCAGTTTATAGGATCCCAAGAGGGACCTTATTTGATGACCTAGAGGACCGATATGGGTGTTCGTTGATAGAACTACCCTAAGTGGGTGTGTGTGTTGGATAGTAATGGTTGTGGATGTTAAACTAGAAACTAAACTTATGTGGAGGACTGATGGAAAAGATTATATGATAATGGTAATGGGAATTTAGCTAGACCTTGTGTTTTCTTCTTTTATGAAGAGTTATATAATGCACCCTCAGGGATGATGTGTTGAGGTTGGGATGCTATGATTTAGAGTTAATTATAGTTGTATCTTATATAGATTTAGAGATTGAAAATGGGTTGTATTCCATGTATTTGGAGCCAAAATGTTTTGAGGTGGACCATTAAATACAAGTCCAACAGGTGCATTTAGGTGGGGGCTCAGAGCCTATGATCTTTTAAGGTCCTACCATTTGTTGAGGTATGGCTATTTTAGTATACTAGGGTGATCTTGGCTATAGGTATGTAATACTTATGGGATTATTCATAGATGGGATTCAACATATAGGGGAGGTTTGAAATTCTTACAGGGTTTATGCACCGGATGGGAACACTCCCATATGGGAGGGTTGGTTGAAATTCTTATAGAGATTACACCCCAATTGAGAAAAATCCTATAGGGGAGGTTTTTGATATGAGTTGGGTATTCCATGGATTGGAGATGGGATGTTGGGGTCATAACATGTTATCTCAATGGGAGTCCTTTGGTGAGGGATCATAGTCTATGATTTACTAGGGACCTACTATCTGTTGAGGCATGGCTGATCTGGTATACCAAGGAGAGCTTGTATCTAGGTTTGTAATACTTTTGGTATTATTCGTCAACTAAGAAAACTCTCATAGGGGAGGTTTGTGATACCAATTATGTATACTATAGGGTGATTTATGTTTTATATATTTGTTGAACTATTATATGATGTGCTTAGAGACACTATAGCAATAGAATAAGTAGGTTTTATTGATTAGGTTCTCTTACCTAAGGATCTATGATGGTATTTGGTCATAGAAAAATTTATATGGATTCACCAGTGGGGTGGATGAGGTACTGGTTGACATAGTAATTGTGATATTCTCAGAGACACCCCAACACTGGATAAAGTAGGTATGATCAATCGGGGTCACTAACTGAAGGATTGAAAATGATTTTATTTTATTTGTTTTATTCTATTTTTTCATAGATTGGATGACCATATTGCATGAGCCTTCACCTATGATGGTAGGTTATAGGTTCCCCATTTGGGGTAGCTTATTGAGATTCATTTGTCACCCCTTATATATGTACATCAGTTTATGTGAAAACAATTATGTATCATTTTAGGTTGATAATAGATGCATGATGGATCAATCATAGGCCTAGGGTTGCATGATCGAGTAATTCCATTCTTGTGGAGACTTGTGATAGGGCTGGAGAAGTCAATAGGGTTTTTGATACTGAGTATGTGGTGTGGCTCGGATTTGGAAGTATAGATCGAGGTATTTAATTCCAAATATTTTATTTGTATATGTGATTTTCTCAATGGGTGATAAATTTTTGTATGTGAGTATAATCGTTTGGGTCTATATGAATAATTTCATTTTATTATAGCATTTTTCTATTTTTGTTAATATTTATGTGTACCTTAATTCTTATGGATGTGTATGATTTATGGATTGTTTATCTGTTATTATACACTCTGATATGGGGGTATATCCTCCTCACAACACCACCCTAGACCCTCACTACTATTCAGAAGCCTCTAGCATACAAGGAGGCATGTCTAAGGTCATATGGTGACCTAGTCTAGTCACTATTCATAGAGTGATCTAGGATTATAGAGTACAATGATTCTCAAGATCTCATATATGATGGTAGGGTAACCTAAGGATCCCAATATGAATGAAAACCTGTGATTCCAAGTTCACACACCAAGCCTATTTGATTAACTTTTTAACTTTTGAGTTTTGGGTGATTTATGAGAATAAATACCTCACAATTAAACTTTCCATATTTCCTTTAATATTCAAAAAATCAAATTTTCTCTCACTACTTGAATTACTGATGTATAATGGGATCAATGATTTAATTGGAGTGTAGACTCATGGTTATGATTCATTTAAGATTGTGTTGGATAGAATAATTAATATGTTTTTTGGGTGTGTATATATTCACACAATTTATATAGTGAGGGCGTGTATAGCCGACTATAATTACACAAATGGTTACACTAGGTACTCATGGCAGTGACATAATGAAGTAACATAAAGGTTTAATCCAAAGGCATCTCCTTTATTTCATTCCATTATGTTTCATTTATTATTAATTCATCAAAACTATCCCCCTAATTTTTTTCTTTTTTTAACATTGAATTAATAATAATAATAATTATAATTGTTAAAGAAAATTGAGTACTCATATTGAATCTTCATGAGAGAAGACTGCAGTTGGCCCCATTGGACTGGATTCTAGGTTAAAAATATTTGTTTGATTGTAGGGCTGAGATAGTCATGAATCAACTTAGTTCCATTTCAATGTATATAAATTGAACACTTAATTTTTTTCCCAAAATATATAATTAATTTATTATTTTTATTGGTTTTATTTATTTTATTTCTTTATTTATTTATTTTTCTTCAACTAGGTTGAGCATCAAGGTGGGACTATTCTTTAATGGATCCTCACATATATTCCTAGTTTAATGAAATTAAAAAAATAACTATTGTTGTTAGGGAGTCACACCTAACCAAACGTTTTTTATCTAATCAATCCTCCTACTATAGGATCATGAGGAGAAACAACTTAGTCCATAACATGAGAAACCTTTAGTACACACCAATGAGTGATATTATATAATGTCATACATCTATGGAAAAATTAATCAAAAAATATATATAACCCCACACCATCAAAATGAAGATAAAACAACAATAGAGGAGATTGAAGAGGTTATCACTAACTCTTTTTTAGTAGACCAAAAAATCAAGGAGTAAAAAAGTGAGATGGGAGAATTGAGTGAAATAATGGCTATGTGGGCAACTACCATCCAAGGACTCATGTATTATAGAAAAATAAAACCAAAAGAACAACACGTGCAGGAACCTTTTTTTCAATTTTCTAAAGAATACTTTTAAGAGGTGGAAATAACCTTAGAATATCCTTCACACTGATACTTTTGAAGATTTTTTCTAAGACTCTCCATGGATAACAAAAAATCAAATTTGAGATATTATAAGGTGATGAATACAGTCATGACTCAATTGTTTTCACATATTCTAAAATTCACTTACAAATTAATCCTATTTATTTTAATGATGTAGAATCAACATTGATTTAGTTTTCCTTAGAAAAAGATGAAGGGAAGGATATGTTGGGATTTAAATAAATAATGATTTATCTATTACACTCTACTGTATAAATCTTTCCAAAGTCATATATTCAAGATAAATATCTAAAAGATGATTTTTCCAAGAGAGTGAAAACTTATTTTGATTTTTTTTTGATTTTTCATCACTTAAAATGCATTCTAACTCCCTCTATCATAAAATTATAGATCCGAATGAGTTGTACAATAACCCTCATAATGAATAAAAATATCAATATAACACAAATAAAAAGAATATAATTGTGGAATTAAAAGAAGGAGTGTCTCTAGTAGATGTGAAAGATTGAATAGAGTTTCATACTTACTATTTTGAGGGAGAAATTATAGATTTGGATTCAAATTTTTTTAATTTCATTTATATTGGAAAATTTGATAATTTATCCCATGAATTTAATTAAAAATAAATACCTATATAAAAACCCTATATTGTGAAAAAAATACCACCTAAGAGGTTGTGAAATTAAAAGAAGAATCTCTAAGACATGTGATGAATCGAATTCCCCCATAAAAACCAAACTGATTACCATATTAAGGTAGATACATCACCTAAAAGGTAGGACCATTAATTTCTTATCCCTATCCTAATAAATTTTAAATTATTTAATAATTAAGGAGAGAGAATATTTTAATTTGTTCATGGGGTTATCCAAGACTAATTTCTACTTATGTATATAAAAAAATCACTTATGGAGGTTTTAATCATGGAAACCCAACCCACCTTCTGATTGGGGTTGCTTCACTGAAACTATAGACTATGGGTAGTAAAATCCTAGTAGTCGTTTGGGGTTCAAACCAAGTTTTCTTCCCCTATTGTTTCTTTTTACTATATTTGTTTATTTTTAATAAAATTTCTTATCTTTAACTCTAATTTACTTTTAATTTATTCAATTGGATAACATATAGGAGGCTAACTCAAATCTTTCCACATAGCACCAATGGATGGTATTTAGAAGTTAACTCATCCACCATTGTGATAATAAGTTAGATAATATTCTTCATTAGAATTTATTTATCACTATAATTATTTTTTTACTTTTTAATATTTAATGGTTATTTTTAAATAATTTTGGTAGGGGGAAATATGTTTAGGTTATATTTTTAGGATCTATTTTAGAAAATTTATGCATACGATTTTTTGTTTCTATTTTTAATTTTTAGAGTGTTTTTATTTTAAGAAATTTGAACTTTAAATACTTCCCTATATTTTTAAAAACACTTTTATAATTTTTATAAATTCACTAACATTAAAATTTTTGAGTCTAAATTATTTCAAATGTGATTTTTACCAATTTTTCTATGAAATTGAACTTAGGTTCATAGGCTGAAAATGACATCCCATGCCATGAATTTAATATATTTATTTTTAACCCATAACCCATGATAAATTCTAATAATTTATTGATTCTAATTCCATATAACACATTTTACGAGAGTCTCGGGTCATGATTGAAACTAGAAATTTCCTTGGTTCTTCTTTGGAGCAATAGGATTCAAGTGTGTTATGCATGATAGTGGCCATTGTTCATTTAAAAAACCCTTTTTAAAATAAACTTTTCTAGACAACTTTAAATTTAACCCCTATTAAAGTTTTATAAACCATGAAATACCTGTTAGTTAAGCTATATTTGAATCCATTTAAATTCGTTCATACCTATATCTTTTTTATATTTCATGTTATAATTTCAGTCAAGTGTGGGAAATAGGGTATGTTCTTGATATCTAGGGAAGAAGTTCACTAAGTGAGAGGTGAATTTATATATTTTTTGAAAAGTATATTCATAATATAAATTATGTAATTAATAAATGTTTCCATCTTTATGACCAAATAAAAAAATGTATATAAAAAAATAATGATAAAATAGAGAAAATATGATGATTTAGTTATTACATTTATTATATTGGTTGTGACCCACTACACAAAAGGAACAAAGGGTAATATTTTTTTGGGAGTGCTTCATTATTAGGGTATGAGTGAGTATATTCACAATTTTACCTTGATGAAATTTTATATTTAATGTGATTATGTGATTAAACACTCCTCTTATACCTCATAATTTCAACATTTAAACCTACTAATCCCTAACCTCATGATAAACCGTTGGAAGTCCTCTTATGTAATATATTTGTTTCTACTCATATAGAACTTAGAAATTTGGTAATCATATGGTATATTACATGAACACTGGGAATGGGCATAACTTCACCTTTAAATGTTCCTAGAGTGAAGAGGGAAAATTTACATTTGAGGTAATTCATGAAGTGGATATGTAGTATTTAAAGGTTCAAAAATTGATTGAAATGAATTGGGAAGTGGGATTAATTTTAAAAGAAGTATGATGTTTTCAATATTGAATAACTTTTTATTTTTTTCTTCTTATTTTTTTGAGTAGTTAAACTATACATGATAATATTTTTAGTTTTAATTACTTTAATTTCCCAAGAGTAAAATGGTTTTATTATGGGGTAGTGATGAGATCCAATATTTTTTTTAATTTTTATATTTTTAAATATTAATTAACCCCATAATTGATATTAAAACTAATAAATTAATACATTTCTGATACTTTAATTTATTTTTAATTAATGTGTTAAATGGATAAAATTTTTATTTTTAATTGTTTTTATAATTTTAGAATTACTTTTTGAAATTTCATATCATTAAAATTCATTATAAATAAATTTATGGTGGTTTTAAAATATTAATAGAAGAATTATAGGCTTGTAGTTAAATAAACTGGAATAAAATGGCCTCTTAGAACACTGTGTGTGATTGAACTATATTAAATGAGTCACACATGTTATTAGAATTAGAAATTCCAATGATATGTGGGATTAATTATTCCTTGTATCGAATTAAATAGGTTTGGGAAATTCTATGTAAAATGAAATTTATTCCCATATTCCTCACATAAGATTCATCTTTATAGAAACACTATCACATAGAATTAAATACCTACAATGTATGAGATTAAATTCAAGGGGAATACATTATGAAATGGGGTTCATCATTTGTGTATGAATAACTCTGAGCTCTAAAAAAAATTTAGGAATCATCCAAGAATATCATGTAAGATTAATAATTCCCCATAAATATCTTACAAAATAATAACCCAGCTTATCAGCTATGAATAATTAGGTTATAGAATTACTCAAGTAAGGTGATCAAGTCATACCCCATTTCTCATGTGAAGGGAAACATAAGATCAGTTCAGGTGATCTAAGTTATCAAATAAGGTGATTTGTATGCCCACATCACCCTTATGACATACTAAGCCCCCCTTCACATGAAATTTAACCAAAATCCATTTAAACAAATAATTAAGACCAATTTACACAAATTGGGAGCTCAACCTTGAATCTATAAATTCTCACTTATTTTATCTTCCCAAATCTAGAAAGATCATCTCAAGTTCCACATGATTCCCATCCAATAGTTATAGAAGATCAAGATCATGGGAAGAAAATTGAGATGAGAAGATTAGAATGATGTGATCACTTAAATAAATATACACACTTTTTCCAGGACATGTGGAGATGATATATGAAGATGGAGAGTGGTACTGAATTATAAGAGGAGAAATAAGAAGTTTTAGTAATGCTATAAATATTTTCCTCTTTCATAAAATATTTTAACCCTTATAATGTTGACCATGGTTTTGATTTTTTTTGTAATTAGTTTTATATATATTAATATAATTTCATTCTGTTATGTTTTTGTTTTCTTCATAACTATTTTCTCTCTTTAATTTTCATAATATAATTATAAATATTTTATCTATGATTAGAGGGTAAATCAAGGATCATAACTTATATGAAAACTAGTTTTTTAGAGATTAAACACTTATTCCTTTTTATTTCCTATTTTACTTTTTGGTTTTTGGGATTAATGAAAAGATTTGAGTAACAAAACCTCACACTTTTCTTTCCCACATTTGTATTAACAATATTAAATTAATTTTATATTCAACTACTTAAATCAATATTTTATGATGATATTAATGATTTGAGTGGTTTTTGACTCAGTATTTTGATCCACCTAATATAGTGTTGGTCACAATACTTAATAAGTTTCTTTGGTATGATGTTTATTCACAAAAATTTATGCAGTGAGGGTGTGTGTAATTTGTTGGAAACATAAATAGGGTTAGGCTAGGCACTCAATGCAGTGATATAATGAAGTATTTTAAATATTGAAATAAAGGGTTTATTATTTATTATATTCCATACTTTCTATATTTGAATATTTCCATTTTCATTCATTTATCCTACCCATCCCCCTATTTTTGTTTTATTTTAAACCTTGAAAGAAAAAATAATAATAATCATTAGAGTTAAAGAATAGTGAGACTTAGCTCATCTTCCTAAGATAAAAAACCACGGTCAATCCCACTATCCAAAATTCTAGGTTATGAATATTTTTTTGACTATAGGCTTCTGACAGTCACATGTTAATTCAAAAGTGATTAAAGAAGCAATGATTAATGTGAGGAAGATAAATATATAGATTCCATGATATAGTGGGAAATTAAAGAGTCTATATTAAATTTTTAACTATTGGAGAAGGAGAAAAAGGGCATGAAGAAGGGTTATCAAATATCTATAAATAATGATAGTGATGAAAAAGAGTAAATTTTTTCAAATGAAATTTAAAAATTGAATAAGTTTCTTGATGAATAGAAGAAGTTGAATTTTGATAAGGAAATAATGGTCAAAGAAAATAATAAGGATGTTAAACATGTTAAATAAACACTATAAGAGGAAAAAAATTAATTGAAAAAAATTATATTCAACTTCAAATACTTTATACATAAAGTTTTATAATTCTCAAGGAAGAATATTATGTAAGGTTTTGATGTCTCAAAGAATTATGAGATTTAATTAGGACAATAAAGATCATGTTTAATGGTTGATAAAGATATTGAAAGTTTTGGTGGAAATTTGTATTCCAAGTCATTGGTGAAGAAGTTTTGATTTATGGAAAGAAGGCATTGGTTTAGTAATATAAGTCTACAAGTTATGGGAGACAACAACTGAGGGGTTGTATTCCCACTAAAAGGAGAAAATTTCAAAAAATATATTCAATTTTTCGAATAATGATTGTGAATAATTTTTAATCATTTGAAGAGGTATGTATAATATGTGACCATCTAGGTTGATTTTTTTAATATTATATTACCATTACACCTATCTAACTAAGTATGAATTATAATAATAAAAATTCTCAGAAGAATAAAGACAAAATAAATGAAAAGTAATTTATTATTGTTGTTTCACCCAAATAATCATAATGGAAACATCCATGGATCTTGTAGAGTGGATTCTACTAGCATATGATAAGATATTTAAATCTACTAAAGAATGTTAATAAGTGTAAGAACAGATTTATGACCATAAATATTTGTGGGTCACTAAAAGTTAGATGATTTTGTTAAAAAATAATTGTTTAAGTCAAACTATAATTGAAGAACATATTGTTTGATACTGGGTTAATAATATTTTACTAACCATGTATCAACTCTATGATAAAGACAATGAAGTGGTATTTTATAAGAATGAATATGTTGAAAATATTTTGAATTATAGATTTTTTTGATGAGAGGATAACAAATATAAAGTAACTTGTTTCATGTTAGTGAAATTATGAAGAAGGAGATGACTCACAAGATGATTATAGAAGATTTTTTTATGACATTGGATATTATTTAATTCAAATAGTGTATAAAAATAGGTCCAAGAATGAATAATAATGAAAGAGTGATCCAAAAAATAAAATATATGAGGAAGACATAAGAATAATTTATTACTATTTCAGGACAAAAATTTCAAATTTATAAAAAATAAGTAGAAGTAAATATCATAAAGAAGAAAAAATATTTGGAATGTTATACTAATTAAGTGAATAAGAAGATGAGTTATCCCAAAATGAAATGGTATTTGAAGAAGAATTTGGCTAATCAAAATAGTTCTCAGTTAAAGGGAGAGTTGGATACCATGCCAAGAAGGTTGAATAATAAATTTCAGCCTACACTCATCAATGGATAAGGTATGAGGAATTTCTCCTCTATCTCAATTTTTAATTGGATTATCATTATTGAAGGGAGAGAAAGACAATATAAATCCATTTTTGTTTTTTAATTTATGTATCTATGAAGGGGAAGAACATAAATATAGAAGAAGAATCCAAATATATATTTTTATTTATAATGGGGAAATATCTATTATTTTAGGGGGGATGTGTTTAGAGAGATTTTTTTAAAATAGGTTAGATTTGATGTCAACATGTGAACTATTATAACATGTTTGGAAAGAATTTATACAGGAATATATTATACCCATGTTTAAGGGACTGTTTTTGAGAAATGAAATAAAAGTTATTATTTGTTGATATTAAGAGGTAATAAGAGTTGAGAAGAGAAGTGATTGTGAGTCACTTTAATGGAAAAAACAATTTTACTGTTCAATATTATTTTTTACCACACTGAGTTTTCATACATAGGCCTAAAATTATTGGATAATTATTCATCTCTAGGTATTATATATTTAAAGAGTTATTTATGTTCATTGTTTTTAAATAAAATCCAAAGTTGTATTTTATTTAGACCAAGAGAGGTTTTGGGGGTATTATTTATCCAAAAAATGAAGAATATGATGAGATATAGAGTTAATGAATAACAATCCACTAACATTGTGGTATTTTTTAGGAAATTAGAATCAGTGAAGAAAATAAGTGGATCTGGATATTGTGTTAGTTTTTTTAAAACATAAATCAAATTCAGAATAATATAAAATAAAGTTTATTATTTGAGGGGAAGGATATTAATTCATCTGGAAGTGTATAAAAGAGTTTTACAATCAATTGCGAGAAATATGGAGGTTTTTATAGGTGAGAGTATTTCAGTAAAAAATTGGAAAAATTCCCTAATACATAAAGATTTTTTTAGTTCATAAAAGTAACCCTAGATAAGTGGACTAGAAAAATAGAAATTTTCTATAAGACTTACTGTATATGTAAGAGGTACTATGAGTATAGAATCTATAGACTTATAAAATTACTTTAATATGAAAGAGTTAGTTTAAAAATATGAAAGGGTCACCCTCAATAGGTAGTGGAATTTTTTTAAAGAAAATAAAATCCTTCCTTGTATTAATAAGAGTAATGCTGATTATAAAGTATGAAAATTGGATAATTACTAAATATATAAGATTCATTTCTAGAATACATAAGAGTCTTAAAATTCATATGTAAGGTATATTTTGATATTGATTTAGAAATTTGAAATACGTAAAAAATTCCTTATATACATAAAGGTAATATATTCCAATACATAAAGGTCATATTAGAGATAAATGGAATACATAAGGGTCATTCCCATGATATGTAGGATTTATTTGGATTTAAATAGTGACCCATAAGGGTTCTATTCTTATAATAAATAAGTGATTTATAAAAGTTAAGAGGAAGATTCAAAAGAATTTTTTCTAGAAGAAAAGGATATTTTTGATGATTTTATATGATGATGTCAAATATATTTATTTTATATTATAAATATCATGAAAGGAAATAATAGTATAAGTAGTGGAGAATAAAGGTATTACAGTGAAGAAGATATTTACATTGTGTTGAGATCATCCTTACACCATGATGATCATATTTAAGAGTTTTGTTCCACACTATTCCGAGGAAGTAAAATGTTTCTCACCATGAATAAGAATGTTATTACATAAAATAGAGAAGAATTTAAGGTATACTTGTAAAATACTATGTTTTTCCTAATTGTGACTTAGCTCAATTTTTATTTTCAGATTCTCGAGACCTTTCTAGGAGTAAAATGGTAAATTTATCCTAGAATATGGCCTTGGAAAAATTATCTAGTAGTTACATTGAATCCATATTAGGTTTTTTAATCTTTGGTCGAGCTGGTGTAATATTTCTGACATGATAGAGCCTTGATAAAAATATATGATTTATAAATACAAATTTTTTAGTCTACATACATATAATTATGATGAATTGATATTATCTCATAATTGGGAGTATGAGGAAACTGAGAATACTATTGAATCTAGAATGAGGGAATTTCCCATGGAGCAATGTTAGTTTCATTCACATCAGGACACTCAGGTGTTTTCCATCATCGAAAGATTAATGAATTAATTAAATTTATATAATTAATTAATTAGTTCTTTTATTATGGAAAACCCTTTAATTACTCTTTTTATACCCCTGTTATGTTTCTATCAAGGGTTACTTGTTTATTTTCACTATAAACCCTATAGATATGGAGAGGTTTGAGAGAGAGGCGGAAAATTAGTGGTGATGACATTGGATCAAAGCAACAAGACCCGATTTTTAATGACTTTGACAAGGAAATCATGGTAGTGATGACATATTTCATGAATCAAACATTGTGACTTTATATAGGGATCTATTATTGTTGGATTTAGCTTCATATCTTGTGATTTCCAAGAATAGATTGATAATTTTCATTCAATTCCTGATATTTTCATGGAATATTTATTTTAAAATTTATAATTGGATATGATTAATTTGTTGGTAATTTTTTTTATTTTTTATTTAGTATTTGTGCCTACAACTGATTTTTTTTCTTAACTGCAGCCATCAATGATATTTACTTTATTTTTTATATGGTTTTATCCTATTGTTCATTGCATATATATGCTTGGCCAATTATTTGGCTGATGATTCAAATATATTGATTCAATTTGAGTCTTGATTAAAACCCTAAATTGTGTTCATTTGTTAGATTCAATAAAATAGGCAGAGAAAAGTTAAAAAATAATCAGGTGATAGAGGATTATAAAGCCAAGGAGGAATGGATTTATTTTCATGAAGGGATGTATAGGGAAATGAGAACTCTCATGGATTTTGAGGGATTTTTTTGAAATCAATGGATAGAGATTGATGTATGATGGAATTACACCCATGATCAATTACTTAGACAAATATATAACCACGATTGGTGGTGAAATAAAAGAAGAAGGTGAGATTTTTGGTGGGGGATTAAATTTGGTTCAGAATACCTGACTACATAGCATGTAGTTCAGAATAACACACACCATGAATCTTGATTTCTATGACATCTAGGGTTTTAAAGTGATTTAAATATCACACACATTGTGATTCATGGTATACAAAAAGAGTATATGCCCCGATGGTTGGTCTGCCTTACACACCATATAGGATAGGACCACATATTATGTACTAATGAAACTCGACTCAGGTTGTGGGGTACACACTAAGTTCCCCTCTAGTCACAACCCAACCCAAAAAACCTATCAAAATAGGATTTTAATTGGACCATAATAAGACCTGAAGGGCATTACCAATCCCCATGGGCCAGTGAATAACACTCTAGAATCTAACAAAAAACAAATGTAATTTTTTTCCAAACTCAAATAAGATACATAATATATATATATATATATAAAACTAGGAAATAAATTTTCCATGAACCAAATAGTTCTAATGGTAGTGATAAAACCAAAATTAGCATGATAAAAGCTCAAAGTACATGTCCAAAAATAACCAAAAAGGATAACCAAAACTATCAATAAAAACTCCATGTGATATATGGGAAAAAATCCAACCATCAAACTAACAGATACCCATACGCAGCTGACATAAACTTCACCAAATCATTGTGGTTCCTTTCCCTTACCTACATCAGATTGAAAAAGTTCTAAAAAACCATAAGGAAGTGCGTAGGGTGTGATATAAATAAGATTAGTTGGATCCCACCAGACTGTTCAATATAAAGTATCTATCAAATAATCCCAATATTCTCATGTTAAAAGAAAATATGTCATGATAAGAAGTTACACAGTTTTATATCAAAATCATGGTAAATAGTTCCCCTTTTCACAATTATTTTTATGAATCTAGGATATATGATTTCAAATCATATTTCCAATATACCACATAAATTTATCAAATCATGAATCATATCATATCAAATCCATATCAGTACACTCCAAAGAACAATAGAAATCAACCTTAGGATAACACATGTCTATCTATATTGGTCACTCTTACCAAAATAAAAAATAATGACTAGTGAAAACTCAAGTACCTAGAGTTAATGAATTTTAGTCCATAGATGAAGGAACAACCTAGAAATTAAATCCATTTAAAAATTTATTCATGTTACTAGAGCCAATGTATCTATGATCTAAGAATGGAAGAAAACCCTAGAAAGTGAACCCCCTTATAATTCCAATGGACAAGGACCAATAATAAACCCTCCACCTAGGTACTAAAGGATAACATTTGTGGTATATATAAAATAAATTTCAAAGGGATTAAAAAAATTTCACAAATAATTCTAAACAATACTTTAATCAAAAAAATCATTGAAAACCAATTTAACATACCATTTAACAATGATTTTAAAATATATTTTTTACCAAAACAAGGGGAAATCCATTTTTCCTCAAAACCCTTTTACACACACAAATCAATAACTTCAAGAATAATTACAATTCATTTAGAGATCTATTTATTAAATCAATAGCATTCATAGTTCATAGAACATATGCTAAAGATGAAACCACCTACCTCAAGCTTGGGTTGCACACCACCCACGATGGGATCCATACAGATTGGAAGAAAACAGAATACAAGAACAATCAAGAGGAGGACCTAAAAATTGTTTCCCATAACTTATAATGTCATTTCTATGAATAAAAGGGAAGAAAAGGGTAAATATCATCACATACCTCAATAATCACACACACCGCACCACAACTGATAAGATAACCAACCTATAGAAAAAAATTTCAAAGGGGATATAAAATATATTAGAGAAGTATTAAACCTAATTAATAGATCCCTAAAACATATCACAAATCCATTTCCAATACCTATATAAAAAGAATAAATAATAATATATTTAATGCACTTACTGAAGGAAGAGTAACCAATTAAACATAGATCAAATCACCAAGAGAATAAGGTCGAAGGAGTATAAAACACTAAGGGAGAGACTTTCTAGGAGCCCTATTAATATTATGTCCATAAAATAGGGTTTTGGATTTTAATTAAGGGTTTGTGGGGAATTAATTTATAATTAGTCTCTCACTTACCCGTACCATCCTAGCACCACCAGATACCAGGTGGCCTACCAACTAGCATTGGCCAATGTAGAAATTCTGTGACTACCACCATGACTACCAGTTGGATGGTGGAATCCCATAAATTGGAAGGTGTCACCAGAATCCATACATGACATCAGTCTAGAGCCAATAGCTAGACGGTGGCTCCCTATAGCCAATGTTTAGTCCAAGTCACTCTGAAAAAACCACTAGAACTCCACTAACACCTCCTGAACCTAAACAAAAATATATTTAACAAAAAAAGAGAATGTACCTAAACCAGGATATTATAATTCTCCCCACTATAATACTTTTTTACCAATAATTTCATGTAGAATAAGGTTTCTCCATAAATAGGTGAGTCCAATACTCCCTCAAAAAAGATTCATGCTCCCAAGTTTCATGAGAATTTGATCTATGATGCCATGACACTTTGGCCAACATAATCAATATCCCATGAAAAACATTCATTTGAGAATAAATAATATCCAATGGTTTCTTCATAAGGGAAAAATCTATATCAAAATCAATCTCCTACAAAATTAGAAAATGGGATGAATTTGGGTGGTACTTCTTGAGTTTAGATGTGTGAAAAACATCAAGAATTATAGTAAACTTAGACCAAAATTCCAATTGATATGTATCCTATCTAATATTATTAGTGATCTCAAATGGTATAACATATCTTTAAGCCATATGATAACTCTATTTTTTGTACATATTTTTATGTGTTTTTATATATGAATTAATTTAATATGAATTAATTTATTATAATATTTGTGCTTGATATTAATATTTTAAAAATTCTTATGTAGGGTTGATATTTGGAGCAAAATGAAGGAAAATAACGAAATTAAGAAACAAAAAGGCACTTCATGCTGTAAGGGAAGCGATGCGGTGTGAAATGACATGAAATAAATAAAATTAAAGAATCCTAGATAGTTACACGTGGTGTAACTCAGTTACGTATGGTGTAATTTTCTAGATAGAAAATTACACTTGGTGAATTCCCATTACACATGTTGTAATCCCCTAATACGGAAAAAAATATTGATTTTCCCGCATAACGTCTTAACGTGATTTTATGATTTTTTTGACTCGGTCAACCATTTAACTTTATTTTGA
Source organism: Viscum album (assembly GCA_963277665.1). Taxonomy (NCBI): domain Eukaryota; kingdom Viridiplantae; phylum Streptophyta; class Magnoliopsida; order Santalales; family Viscaceae; genus Viscum; species Viscum album. Next base: position 99,935,603 of record OY728151.1, on the reverse strand, counting down.
CCCAATAAAACCCTATATATGATAATGAGGCTTATAAAAGGGGGATTAAATCAATTATAATTGCATTCCATCAAGCATAGAGAGGAACGACCACCGAGAGGCTGTCGTAGGGTTTTGATCTGGATTTCATTGTAGATAGGTTTCTGATTATATTTTTTTCCTTTATTTTATGTAATCATTGGATTATTTCTAGTTTAATTAAAATATATATTTTTATTCATTCTCCTTCCCATTTAATCTAATATATTCTATTCCCTATGGGTTTGGGTTTAATCGTCATTGGAGATCACCCAATAGTGGTTGGATAAAACCAATAGGGGGAGAAAAATTAGTCAAAGGGGGTGCATACCATCATAGTTTGATTTACCTTTTCTTGTAAATATGATTTGATTCAATAGTATCATGAAGATCCTGTATTTATACTTTATTCATCATTGAATAATTTATAATATGTTTTCAATAATGAATTAACCCCAACATGATTGAGATAATTTGTTCATGGTCATTGAATTGAATTACAATTCTCTTTTTGGAAATCTGAATATAATGCATCTTGGTATTGTAATTTTTCTAACCAGGAAGAATTGGGATTCTAGGGTAGTTTGATAGGGAATGAAAATTTCTTCTATCGATGAAACTATTTGGTTGCAAAAATATTTAATATGATTATTTTTCAAGGATAAATATATTTAGGAAAACCACCCTTGTAAATTGATTCCCATATCTTATCTTTATCTATTTTAATTCATTTATTTTAATTTTAATATTAGTATAATGAAATAAAATATAAATTGGAATGACCTAAACTTCAGTGTAGTGTTTTCATCACTGCATTCCCCACCCTCTATTGGTTCTACCCTACACTTATTCTATACTTCACATTTGTAGTTAGTAAAGTTTGGGTTAATATAAATTTATAATTTGACCCAAACCTAAAGGAATTAAAGACACCTTTTGAGCACATCAAATTTTTGTGCCATTTCTTGTGAGTAGTAGAGCGTTTCATATGACTTGAGTTTGATTTTTTAGGTCAAAGTATTTTATAATACTATTTCTATTTATTGATTTTAGTTTAGTTAATTAATTTTATAGTAATTGTTTATCATATATTATGATTTTGGGTAGTGTTTCATGGTGTGCATGATGAGTTTTCAAATGAACCAATATTATGCCACACCACCATCAGAATACAATGAATATCTAGAGTATTCAACTACATGGGAAGAACTAAATTCAGATGGGTGGACACAACAGAACAATGGATGAAATGATTCATATTCTCATGAGTATGATGAATTCCAACCCCAATAGTGGAATGACACCTACTATCAGCCCGATAGAGGAGATCCAGACTCTCAAAGATACCAAGTCAATTATTGGGCCAATCAGCACACTCATGAGAACTCTTACTTTCAAAAAACTTAGGAGAAACATCAAGAAGAAAGACTAACCATATTTCTCACCCAGTGCATTGATGTGATGTAAAAAAGAATGGAAAATAATGAGTTTGAACTTAAAGATCAGGGAGAATCGACTACTCACCTTGCCCAAATCATTTCAAATTTTAATTATCACCTCAAAATATTTTCTAATACATATACATGTTATTTTTTAGATGATGTATGTCAAGAGGAGTAGGATGTACAAGCTATTGAAATAAATAAACCTCAATAGAATTACATTCAAGAAGACCAATCCTTTCAAGAACCTTAGTAATTGAGCTCAGATGATAGACCGACTGCATTTCTCACCAAGTTCATTCTTGTATTGGATAAGTGGATGAATGATCATGAAGCCCAACTCAGTGAACATGGAGAATTAATTGATCACATTTATCATGTTATTTCAACTTTAAATTACCTAGTATGAAACTTACCATTACAATCTAATATAGGGATTTATTTGTTTAAATATTAAGAAGATCAAAAGGTGGAGGATGTCAATACTGCAAAAAATGAAAAAGGAAGAAAAATCAGAGGTAGTGAACAAAGAACATTACCTAGAGTATTTTGGAAACATTGAAAAAGATGAAACTCTATATTTAGAAGAAGTATTAGAACCTGAGGCATCCCTTCTATACATACAAAAAGATCAAGAAGAACAAAGACAATTCCTTTTGAAGCTACGCAAAGAATAAGAAAGAAATTTGATAGAAGTTTTTAATTTTATTGTTGAAGAGGAAGAAGAGGAGAAGTTAAAAGTATTATAATCTATTGGATCAATGGTAGAAGAAAATGAAATTATGAAGGATGAAGAAAAATTCCAGGAAGAGGATAATGAATAAACATGAAACAAACTCACTGGTATTCTTGATACTAAAGAATAATGGTACTACTCCTACACTTTCAATAAGAAGAGAAGAACACATAGACTTCTACTAAATAATCCATTGAAAAATGTGAAATAGAGGAAGAACATGAAGAGGAATTTATGAAGCATGTGAACTAAAACATTTGGCCAGATTTCTATTTCCTATTATTTTCATTACACATATCCTCAAATTGAAGCTTACCACTGGTCATGATGAACCAATGGAAGAGGAAGAGAAAGATAACCCTAGATTCCCATATAATCTAAAAGTGGTTAAATCCATTATGTTCATATTTGTATCATGTTCCAATTAGATAACAAATGTAAAAGGTCGAGCTAAATGACCATAAAAAAGAGCATCTACGAGGAGGAAACCAGGATTTTAAAAATTGATTTCTAGGACTTAGATTTATATTATTCCATTAGTTTAAATAAATCACCCTATGGTTGGAATATTTACCTCATTGATCCAAAAATTTTAAATTTTAAATGGATTTTACTTTAATTGTTTATTTTTATCTTTCAGGTACTTGGAAGTAAGAAGCAATAAGTGATTGAAGAAGCTGGAAACATGAACATTGCATGTTGTATAATCAGATTACATGCTGTGAATCAGGCCTGATAGAAACTAAGATACTCATTTAGAATCATCATTAGAAGGGTATTATTATTTATAATTGTTTATATATTTTCAACTCTAGTTTTTTATAGCACATTATTTGATAAAAAAAAGAATTAATAGAATTATTGCGTGAACCGAATTGAATTAGATTCACCCAAAAACATGATTGAATTTTTGTCATGGACTCAATGATCTAGGAGACATCATAATTGATGGGAAATATTTTGAAATGTTAGAAAATTTCAAATATGATAAATGAAAAGATATAAATGAAAATTTTAAAAGTCACTTAATTAATTTAATTTGGAATTTCTTGAAAATGATTCATGATATGATTGCTTTTCATGATGTTGATTCCTAGTAGAATGCTATGAGTTAACTAATTGTCCATGTTCATGCCATGAACTGATTTACTTATATTATATTCCCATTTTGAGAGGATCATGGACCAAATATTTCCTATTTTTTGAGCATATTTATTTTGTGAAACTTGGGCATGTAAACCAACTATAACATTAATTTTTATCTTGTCAAATATACGACTAAAAATATTTGATTTTGAAATGATTGAGGAATTTTTTAGTGTTCCCTTATATCCTAAGACCCACCTACACATTTTTCCTCCTTTATTTTATAGAAACCATGGATGACCTTGTTAGGATAAAGCCACGTTACAAGCCATTATTTCCTTTCCTACCTAGATCTTTGTATTTTTCATGATATTCAACTGAATGAGTGTAGGGGATAATTTGTTCATGGTGGGTATGGGATATTGTTCATAAAAGGAGACTACTAGGTGCTTCCATGGGATTCTGGGGAAATTTTCATATTTACATTCATTATATTCCATTGTATATCCCTCTTATTGTAAAAAAATGTATAAAAAAAATAAAAAAATGGGTTATTTCTTGGGTTTGTCAAAAATAACCATTGTTAGACCGATTATCTCAAAATCATATGTGGTTAGATGGTGGATGTGATACTTATACTAGGGTAGCATCCAAAAAAAAGAAAAAATGGGTATTGAATTGGGAGAATCAAAAGTCATAATTTTATGGGCTGATAGTTTTTATTATATGAGGTTAGGTGGTGGATGTGAGGTTTATTAAAATCATAAATTTCAAAAAGAAAGTAAAAAGAAGAAGAAAAAAAGACAGCAAAAAAATATTATTATCTTTCCTTATGATTACATTGTTTGTGAGCCTTTACTCTGAGTTTTGGGGGTTTGTGAGATGGAATTAAATTATTTGTGAGGATCATTTAAATGAGAATGTCTTTTGAATATCATGAATTATATGTTATATTTTATCCTACTACTTGATCCTTACTTTATTTTCAATATTTTACCTACTTACCCTCAACCACAAAGTTATATGATCCTTATTTCAAATCTATCATGATTAATTGTGATATTTGTCTTTACATGGTGGAAAAGAAGTAGACTCAATACAAGCATATGGTTAGGAACATGTACTTTAGGTATAAGAATAACTCTATTAAATTGTTACCTTGTGTGATGAATAGAAAAATTAAATGGAAAGGGAAATTATAAATGGCATGGGTGTTGATGAAAAGTTGAAAACTGTGTGTGAAATGGGAAAATGTTGCGAATTTCACTTCATAAATGAAGCACGATTTTTGGATTATTTATTGGGTATGTGTTGTGATTTTACAATATTCTATTATAAATTGTTTTTATGAGAATGATAATTTGAAAAATCCTTTATTAATGTATGGATCCTTGGTATTTATATGTTGAGGATTTTCTCGAGGATGAAAAAATATTTGAGTGTGGGGGTATTTGAAAACTCTATTTTGTTTACATATTTTGATGTGTTTTTATATATGAATTCATTGAATATTAATTGATTTATTATAATATTTTTGCATGATATTTATATTTTGAAAATTCTTGTTTAGGATTGATATTTAGAGAAAAATGAAGGAAAATAATGGAATTGAGGAAAAAAAGGCACTTCACGATGCAAGGGAAGTGAAACAGCATGAAAAGACATAAAATGATGAAAATTAAAGAATCTTGAATAGTTACTCGTGGTGTAACTTAGTTACAAATGGTGTAACTTAGTTACACATGGTGTAATTTTCTAGATAGAAAATTGAACGTTGTGAATTCCCATTACACATGGTGTAATCACCTAATACAACCAAAAATGCCAATTTTTTAGGGTAATGTTTTGATGGGATTTTATGATTTCTTTTGGATTGTTCAGACATTTAATTCTATTTTTGACCCAAGAAAACCCTATGGACACAACATTTCTTATAAAAGGGTTATTCCATCCATGATAATTTTATTCCATCAGGCGTGGAGAGGAGTGGCCACTAGAAGGTTGATGCAGGGTGTCGACCCTGATTTATTCATTGATAGGTTTTTATTATGTTTTTCATTCCTTTATTTTATGTAATCATTGAATTATTTATAGTTTAATTCCAATATTTATTTTAATTTATTATCCTTACCATTAAATCTCATCTGTTTTATTCCCTATGGATTTGGGTTTAATCATCGTCGGAGATCACCCAATGGTGGTTGGCTAAAACCCGCAGGGTGTAGGGGAATCGGTTAAAGGGGGTGCGTACCAACATAGTTTGATTTAACTTTTCTCATAAATATAATTTTATTCGATAGTATCATGTTGATCCTACATGAATACTTTATTCATCATTTAATCATTGATAATATGTTTTCAATAGTGAATGAACCCCAAAAAAATTGAGATAATTTGTTCATGGTCATTGAATTGAATTACTCTTCTTCTTTTGGAAATATGAACATAATGAATATTGGTATTATAATTTATCTGACCAGGATGAATTTAGATTCGTGGTTAGTTTTATAGGGAATGAAAATTTCTTCTATCGATGAAACTATTTGGTTGTGAAGCTATTTTATATGATTAATTTTCAAGCAAGGATAAATATATTTATCAAAACTGCCCCTATAAACTTATTTCCATATCTTCTATTTATCTATTTGAATTCATTTATTTCAATTACACTATTAGTCTAATGAAATCAAACAAAAATTTGAATGATCTAACCATTAGTCTAGTGTTTTCATTGCTGTGTCCCCCACTTTCTACGGGTTCGACCTCTCACTTCTCCTATACTACACATCTGTAGTTAGTAAAGTTTTTTTAATATAAATTTCTAATTTGACCAATGCTGAAGGAATTAACAACACATTTTAGGAACATCACCATACTTTCTTATTTCCCAAGCACTTAGTGAACCAACTAAGGAGAAAAATTTAAGTAAACCTAGCCACCAACATAAAACTCCAATGGATGGAATCAATGACCTGTATATGATTTTTACTGACTTTGAGCTGAAAAAATATTTCATGTATATCCTATATGATCATTTATTTCTTCTTAATAAGACTTGGTCTCATGAGAGAGTCCTCACCTACCTCAAACTAAAAAATACATGACATAGAAAACCATACACAGCCTTAAATGGATCTATTCTAATCGATGACCAGTAACTGTTATTATAAGAAAACTCGACCATCCCTAAATAATTATCCCACAATCTTCCAAAATTTAAGACACATGCATAGAGAATATCCCCCAGAATATACATATCATGCTTTGTCTGTCCATTTTTCTATGGATGGTAAGTTCTATGCAACTTTAGCTAAGTCCCCATCACCTATTAGAGACTCCTCCCGAATTCCTAGGTGAACCTAGAATCCATGTTAGAGATAATAGTAGAGGGTTCCCTATCAAACCTTAAAATATCTTGAATTTATAACTTACCCAGACCCTCAAACTTGGTAGTGTGTTCAATTATAATTAATTGAGCTAATTTCATCAATCAACTGAGAATCACCTGGATGGAATTATTCTCTCAGATAGTTTGTGGTAATCCAATAATAAATCACATGGAAACCTCTTCCCATTTCCAAAATTTCATTAGAAGAGGATGGAAAAGACAAGAAGGCTTCAAGTTCTATTCCTTTATATACTGATAGCTATAACAGTTGGACTCATAATCAATGATGTTTTGTTTCATACCCAACCACCAAAAACTCCATATTATATCATAATACATAATTTTAGTGATCATCCAAATGAACCGTGAAGAACTGTGACAATTATGAAACACCAAATTTCTAATTGATGATGGAATGACAAACTTATTACTAAAGAGAATAATTCCATCAAATGGGAGAGACTAAATAAGAATATTCTCCTTACTGTATAAGGTTTACCTGATTCCTTTGAACATTTTATCCTATTATAAGTCTTATAGAATAAAATCAGTGAGGGATGATGATATTTGAGAACTAGTTATAACCATACTAGAATTAAACTCATGCACATATTGATGAAACTAAGTGAAAATAACCAAAAGGTTCCACTCCTCTTTAGATTATAAGATGGTGTGAGAAGAAACCCTCCTACCGAGGGAATCAATGATGAAATTACTCATACCTGGTATGTAGGTGATGTAAAAGTCAAATTCTTAGACGTATTCAACCCATCACCTCTACCTAAGGTTCATATAATTTTGAGAGAATATATATATGGATATTGTGATCATACAATTCCAAGAAACTCTCCCCAAAAGACATTTTTTAACACTTAAGAACATGAATAACAACATATAGTTCCAAATAATTAGTGGGGTAATTATTATCAGGTGTCTAAAGCTGACATGATCTATAATATACAATGTGATTGTCCTACATAAGCACACAAACCAAACTAGAACTAGAAGCATCAGAATATCCACATACCCCTTATTGGGTTCTGGCGAGATCAAAATAGGTTATGAAGTTAGAAGTATTTTAAATTCATCAAAAGATGCATAGAATTTAGTATCCCATTATAATTTCACCATAATCTTAGTAATAGTGGTCAAAGGTTATGATAAATTCAAGAAATCCTTGATGAATTTCCAATAATATCCAGCCAGACCTAGGAAGCTTCTTATCTTGAAGACATTCCATGGTTCTTCACATGACGATACATCCTTTATCTTTTCAATATCGAATGTGAGACCACATTATGAACTCATTTTCTCGAATAACTTCACTTCATGAATTTAAAAATTTCATTTAGATAGCTTCCCATAAAGGTGATGACTACTCAATATTTATAGAACCAATTTTAGGTGGTGCTCATGCTCATTATTAGATCTTAAATAAACTAAGATATCATCCAAAAATACCCAAAATGGCATTGAGATATGGGTGTAATATCTAGTTCATAAAATCCATAAACACATTAGAAGAATTTTTAGGACAAAATTTAGTACAATATATTCATAATATTCATACTTTATCTTGAAATTCATCTTAGGAATATATGACACCCAAACACTCAGCCGATGATACCCCGACTGAAGGTAAATTTTTAAAAACCACTTATCCCCCTTTAATTGATCAAACATGTCATCCACCTAGAAAAAAGGGTACTTATTCTTAACAATCACTCAATTTATCCTTCTATATTATACAAAAATAAGCAAAGAAACATCAACCTTCATTGAAAATATCATGGTGGATTCCCATGGTGAGACATTAGGATGAATAAATCCCTTATCTAGTAGACCCTACAACTGAATCTTAATCAATTTCATCTTAGTTGCTACCATGTGATAATAAGGTTTAGAAATTGTTTGTGTACCCAAAACCAGGTCAATCACAAACTCTACCTCTCTCTCTAGAGGAAGATTGGAAAATTCATCTGGGAAAACCTCTGTAAAGTCTTGAACAAAAAAAGGAATATAATCATTATAGGAAATATCACTGGCCTAAACCAAAATTGAAGATAATAGGATTTTTAGATCTAGTTGGGAAGGTCCTCTATGATTTGATGTCAAATCCCTCTCTCCTCAGAACACCTGAGAGCTCCCAACATTAACAAGTAATCAGAAACATCGATGATAACAGTAAATCTCGGTATGGTGAGTGACTAACCAATTAATCTTGATTATGACATGAAATAGATCCATATTTAGAATAATAAATCCTTAGAATAAATCTTCATCAGCTATCAAAAGAGAACACAATGGAAAATGAAACCCATTCTCTTTAATATTTCGAAGAGGCATCTCCAAATCTATAACAAAGGACATAAGCTCTGTTGGAAGTTTTAGAACATCAAAAATTGGGTAGATATAAATGAGTGTGAGTCACCTATATTAAACAATAAAATTACTATATAATATGGAAAAAATGTTTCCTCTCACTATATATGATCCCACATCAACCTTCACCATAAACTCATCCACTTTGTAAAGGTGATTAACTCTTGAGGCCTATGAATGGATCCTAATTGAATTTGTAGCTTATGAATATGCTACAATGGACTTTGGAGCTGAATATCCTTATTTATATTGGGGAATAGATAGATCTTGTAAAAATATCTATGAATGACCTTGGTGGATACAAACACTGCAAATCTACAATGGTGTGGGAAAATACAGTTGGGTGTGACCTACCATTATGTACTGATAGAAAGACATGAGTATAATAATCGGTTCTACTAATAGTGTATAGGAGGACCTCTACTAAGAACCACCTCCACCACCCTTGCTATTACTGTGCCACTTTCTCTTCCTTCCCTATACACCACTAAAACTTACCCTTGGTGGAAGAGAATATACAAAAAATCCAATCTTACATGACATATACATTTCTTACATACCATATCCATTTCTTACATCATAGATATCTTGATTGTATCAACATAGGTGGTAAGATTCAGCATATAAAACTTCAATCATATGTTTGGTCGCATTCCCTAGAGGTATTTCTAAGATTTCAGGTGATCATCTATCAACACCTCAATATAAAAACATTCTATCTTCACAGAATAGTTGGAGTACTCTAATGATGAAAAAAGTACCTACTACAAAGGGAGGAACTCTAAAAAATTAGCTATCATTAGAGATTATAGAAATAGCTTCTAAAAGAAAATGGTCCTGAATCCCTTCCACTCTAAGCCAACATATCGGTTTTCCTAGACCATAGAATCCCACCACCACTTTCTATGAACATCATTCTTTAATATTTTTCATTTCACCTTTAAATAATTAGGTGTATCCTAGAAGTTTAAGACCTGATAAATCTTTTACAACTAGTCCTATACGTCTTAGGGTTCATTCATGACCTTAAAGGATGGAGTATTCTTGCATAAGAACTCTTGATCTCGATTCATATATCCTATAGTTCCTGATTTTTTTATAAAAAAAATGGTTCTAAACCTATTGTACATTTTGGTCCATTGCAAGAACTACCTATATGATATCTTCTAATATATTCTAATCTAAATTAGGATTCCCTTGAGGGTCGTCTCCCGCTACACCCTCATATGGAACCCGTGGAAGGCATCTCAGAGGCATGTTTCTATATACCAATATAAAAGTACAATGATTATACATTAAAGAAAATTGTAGTTGAAACTAGAATAATATAAGAGGAAACTAATATCATTAACAAAATCCAACATAAGAGACACACATCCTAACATCCCATGGTGACTTGAGGCTCATCATGACAATATTTGGCCATGCCCTCACTATAACCCACCTCTAAAGTCTTGAAAATCATATATATTGTCTACAGACTTCCCAAGACCAAGAATAACATACTACTATGCTACAAAATTTCAAAAAATACACTAGATAACCTATTTAAGTAGGCTCTAAACATGACCACAACCAGACCTGAAGGGTTTTCCCGATCCCCATGGGTTGAAGACTAACACCTAAGAATCCAATAAAAAATAGAGGGAACAATTTTCCTAATCTGAAACAAGATACCTATCATATATATATATATATATAGATAACTGTATAATAAGTATTACATAAACCAAAAATAGTGCGAATGGTAGCGATATAACCAAAACTAGCATGATAAAAACCAAAGGCACATGTCCAAAAAAACCAAAAAGGATAACCAGAACTACTAAAAACTACTCCATGTGATATGTGGGAAACAACCCACTATCTCACCACCAGCTACCCTTACACTGCTAACATATACCATAATACCTCACTATAGTTCCTTTCCTTATTCTGCATTATATAAAATAGGGTTTACACCCCCAAGGAAGTGTGTAGGGTGTGAACTAAATAGTCTCAGTAAGATCCCACCCAAGTTTTCCACAACAAGTATAAGTAGAATAATCCCAATATACTCAATTTATAAGAAACTATATCATAATAAGCAGTTATGTAGTTTTATATCAAAATCATAGTAAACAGTTCTCCATTTCACAAATTCATTTACAAGTATAGGAAATACTCTTTCAAAGAATATTTTAAATAAACAACTTAAATTTATCAAACCATGCATCATATCATATCAAAGACATATCAGTACAATCCAATGCATTATGGTAAACACCCTTAAGATAAAAAAGGATAATCACTCTAGGTCACTCATACCAAAATCACAAACAATGACTTGCGTGCACTTAATTTCCTAGATTCAATGAATTTGAGTATAGGGATATAACAATACCCTAGAAAGTTCAACCCCTTACAATGTCAATCATGTTTCTAGATACAATTTATCTATGATTTAGTAATGAAATAAATTTCTAGAAAGTGAACCCCTAATAATTCTAATAGATTATCCCCAATATTAAACCTTCCACCTAGGTACACAAGGGTCCCATGTGTGACATATATCAATTCTATTTCAAATGGATTATCACATTTCATGAAAAATTCAAAACAATACTTTAATAAAAACATGATTTGAAAAAAAAAATCAGAAACCATTTCCAAATGCTATGAAAATAGAATTATTTTTCCAAAATAAGGGGAAAACCATATTTTCTCAAAAAACAATTTACAAAAAAATCAATCAATTCAAGAATCATGAAAATTAATTTAGAAAACCATTTATTAACTCAAGTGAAATCATGGTTCATAGAACATAGGCTAGAGATAGAACCACCTACCTCAATATTTGGTCTCACACAACCCATGATGGGATCAACACACAATAATAGGAAAGATAACATAAAAATAATTAATAGGAGGCCCTAAAAAATGATTCCCTTAACTTGGAACTGTGATTCCATGAATAAAAGGGTGATGAGGAGAACAATATTCTATAAGATCATCACGTACCTCAAGAATCACATGTGTGCATCACAACTGACAAGAGAATTGGCCTTTGGGATACAATCACATGATAGATTTATAAGAGATTAGGGAAGGATACATGATAAATAGATCCCGATAATATACCCCAAAACCACTAACAAAACTAAGATAAATGGAAGAAATGAGAAGTGGTTGAATGAATATACCAAATGAGGATTAACCGCTTGACTGATGATCAAATCACTAAGTAGAGAATGTAAAAGGATCTTATAATAACAATTTAGACCTCTCTTTAATCCATGATCATATTATTTCCATCAAAGATTGTTTAGGATGTCAATAAAGGGTTTTTTGGGTATTAATTTACAACTATCCTCTTGATTACCTGGCCTATCCTGATGCCACTAGCTACCTAGTGGCTACCACCATCTTACCAGTGACCACTGTAGCCATGTAGTGAATATCATCCAGCCTAAAATATGGATGGTGGATCCCTAAGAAACTTTTAAAAAACCACTTAAACTCATATTATACCTCCCAAACCTTAACAAAAATCTCTTAACCATTAAAATAGAACATACCTGAACTAGGATTTTACACCACCTATCCCTACATATTTTGTAGTATTTCACACACATAATATTGTTGTCCATTGAATTCCATGTATCATACCAATACTTGACTAAAAATGGGGTGAGGGTTAACAATCCATTTACCCTTATAGAGAAAACTGTGTACATTCCAAGCATAGGTGGCTCTTTATATCTTATTATTTTGGAATTAGATTTAATCATGTGAATAGTACATCCTAAGTGTTTGTTTCACATAGAATGTGATGGTGGACTTTAATTTGACATCAAGGATGAGGAAAAATGAGATATGAATAGTCAACTCCAATCAACTTTGTATATCTTATTATGGAAGGTATGGGTATGAAGATAAGAGTATTGTTATCCTCCAGGTGGATTTAGGTATCGACCCAATTACCTGAGGTGTGGGATCCACTACCTGTAGTATTATAATAGATAAATTAAGTTATCCCACTATTGGTCTAGGTACAAGATCATATATCTCATCCCTTGGGTAGGGTTAGGTATCCTCCGCTCTTACTTGTAGTGTATAATCCTCTATCTGTGAGATAGTTTACAGATAGGGTCAAGTGTCCCATATGTCTCTTGGGTCCTACAATCTTTTATCAAAAACTATAGGTAGGTTCAGGTATCCCCCTATTTACCCTATGTGTGAGATATCATATCTATGAGTTGAACTCCTTTGATTGAGGTGTCTTCCATTGTGGTATATTAATTCAATTTATGATTATAGAGAAGTTACATTAATTTATGTTTTTGGTATTTGAAGTGTTATATTGATGATACAATATTGATGAGTTGGGAGATGTAATATTCCCTCATCCAAAGATCATGATTCATGATGATTATGAACCCTTTCAAAGATTATGTTAGTGGAAGATTAGTTAGAAGGGGTGAGAAATGTGAGCTTCTTTGAAGCTTGTGACCCCTTAAGAACCCAGTAATATACTTTTAGATGTGATTTATGGATGTTTAGATAATTTAAAGTTTTTGTAATTTTTTATACTCTAATAATACATATTTTCTCATGATATTTTGATCCATGTGGGTTAGTTTTGGAATGGATGATACTTCCATGTATTTCTCTAAGACTTTTAGAGATCGAGAATATCTTCTTTTATTCTTTCCTATTATCCATAAATCTAGTATTCATTACTTCGGGTTTTGATCTCACTCCTAGTTTGGTTTTTAATTTTTTCTCTTATATTGGTCACCACTCATACTAGGAGTTGACTTGAATTATTTATTTGTGTTTTTATTATAGTTTCTAGGGGCATCCTACCAAGAATGTTTATAATCAACCCTGTACAAGCCTTATTACCATGCATGTTTTGTTTATGAAGATGAAACATATGTTCAAATATAGTATGTGTAGATGTGGATCTAGTGTATATTATTTGAGGATGATGGTTGATGATGCTCATCGATGCATTATGGAGTATAGTGATTCATGATGGAAGCAGTGATCACTGTGAATGAAGTGAGATATAGAAGTAATTATAGCATGGAAGATCTTCTCAGTAATTTATATTTTATAGATTGTTAGATATTATATTTTCCTTGTATTTACCTCATAGGATATACTTGTTCTTATTGTCCCTTTCATGGATTATATTCAGTCTCATCAGTTTATTACATATATTTCCTACTGGTATTAGGATTACCTTGTGTATTAAAGATGTATTTTTTTCAAGTTATTAGCAGATAAGGTCTCAAATGTTATGAGATATTTCTATTCAGTGCTAGTTAGTAGCCCTTATCCTATTAGTGGTAGTCTTTTGGGGGAACTCTCAACCTATTGTTGAACCAATAGGAGCCCTAGTTGGTTGGATCATGTTAGAGTAATATCAGAATGAGATTTCCCCTAGGTTGGAGTTTGGAGCAAGTGGTCATGTGAGGATTGGTTTGGGAACTTAAGGAAATGATATTAAGTGGGTCTTGAGTTTGGCTATTAGACCCGGGATAATAACATAGATGTGGTGGTTGATGTATCCTTTCACCAGAACTCTAATAAACTAATAGTGGAACCAAATATTTTATGAATCATTATAGGGTACCTAAAATTTAATACATACATCATATATTAGTCAATTATGATCTTTCATGTCATTTACAGGTTAGATTATCCAAATATTATCTAATATATGTGGGTTCAACCTATAAATGATGGGTGTTACCCAATGATATCCAGCTTATTCATTGAAGTATAGTCTTAATGAGATCATGCCTATAGTTGGGACTTACCTCTAAAAGATAGAAAAATATGATGTGTTGTTTCAATAATTTTGTTGAGAGATATCATTTCCTTATGATCTGATGTAGCTTCTATCCCTTTCAGTCTTAGTGAATATAATAATTCATTTTGATCAGGATTCAACTACCCATGGTTAGACATGGTGTGTGATTTTCAAAAATCATGATGAGACTGATCCTGGGGTAATAAAGAACCAGCTAGTGTATGGGACTCACATTTACATTTTTTTGGAATGAACTATCTAGATAATAATTATTTCTTTGAGATCCTTACATGACGCTGTGAGATGTTAATGAGTGGAATTTTATTTTTCTTGATCTCACAATGGGACTTATCTACCATGGAATGAGTTTAAACCCTTTATATATGATGTAGTTTTATTAGAGAATGTTTAGCATTTTTCAGGGTGGCTCAACCATGTTTGGTTATTAATCATGGAGCACCTACCTTGTGAGGTGTATTAATGTTATATTTGGTGATTTATTTTTTCAAATTCCATAGTTCATATGGAATCTAGAGGAAAGGAGTATAAGTTGTGGTCATGATTTCATGCACCAACACCTATACCAAGTCTCTTGAGCGAGAATTGGATGGTTGGGAATCCTTAGAGGAGATGAACCCCAACTGTGAGGTCAAGTTATATTTTTACCTAAAAGTATTTATCATGGTTATTAAAACAAACCTCTATATTGAAATTGTTCATGGGACTAGAAAATTTTGTGTTATAGGCTTAGTTGACTATCAGTTAGTTTTTTGGTGGCGTTTTGGTGGTGCAATATAAGTTTTAGTCAGATAATTCATCAATCATATCCCACAACCACTGTATAAGAACTTTTTTTTCATTGAAAAACATTGAAGTATTTCTATATATATTTCCAAATCCATACTCTGAGATAGAGTGTGATTATGAGTCCTAGTGTGCCCAAAATTTATTTTATAAAAATATTAAATATAATTAAAATTATGCATGCTCAGTTTCTTAATGAAAATGAGATAACTCTTAAAGGAAATACCAAATTATAAATCTGATATTATGGTTAAGTCTAGAACACGATGTTTACCCTAGGAGTGACCTAAAATAGGTCATCATAGGGTGTTTTTATATCTCAACCGTTAGTGGTACTTTCAATGAATTAATTAAATATTTAATTTAATTAATTTAATTGAATAACATAATTATAAATTTATGAAATATATCCTTATGGTGATTTTTCTAGGGTTAGACTCATAAACTTGGGACCATCAATAGATTATTCCTCCTCTCCTTCCATTGGCGAATCAACTCCCAAAAATGGTGAATCTCTGGATCAGAGCATATCAGATAGCAGAGAATGCAATTAATTACTTTAATCATTGGAGAACACATTAGTTGATGATGAACAATCCAATATCCAGGTATAAATCATCAAAATAGAGATTAATCCATTTTTGATTAAATTGATTGATCCAAATATTCCGTTCTATGGTCTGTTCCAATTTCTGATCCTTTTCCTGTGCTTGTGTACTAGTTTAATTGATTAATCAACTATTTTCTAATACTTGATATCCCCATTCTTGATATTTGAAAAAAAATACTTGGAAACAATTGATAACCCTTTTTTGTTCTTTCTCCATCCATTTCTTCACTTTCATCATCGGTTAGACCCTGTTGTCTCAGTTCAACATTGTTGGCTGGTACCGAGCCCAATCAAACCCTCGTAATCCTGAAGAATTCACGTGTGATAGATGAGTCGATGAATCATTGATAGATCTAGGTTTTTTGTGGTTTATGGGTGATTTATTTGTTGATTCTAAGTTTGAATCAAAAATTTTGGTTGGAGGAGTTGCGTGTGGTGTGTACAGTGAACTCCCACAAGATAATGAAATCTGATTTTTGGGAAAGGATGATCTAATATGACGATCCATGGCCAGATCCACCATTTTTGAGAAGAAACAAGGCCATAATAGAAGTGGAAAATCCAGTTCTAAATCATAGAGTTCAGATTTTAGAAACTGTAAAAAACCTGACTACAGACCATGTACCATGATAACAGATGGCGTATATCCCCTATGCTATGGTGACTAGGGTGTTGGTAATTTATAAGGATGCATTGTCATGTAGACTCCATACATGCACTGTACCACTTCTTCAGGTGGACGAGTCATGTGGAAATCATAGGGGAAGGACTCTGTGTGGGAAGACATTGCCAGAATCGTGCCATGTGCTTGAGTACACAAACACAACCTGGTGCACTGCATATCCCGAGTACACTGAAACAAATTTAGTACACAGACATGATATGGATACACAGACATGAACAAGAATATGGGTGGTACACTGAGTAGCATTGGAACACCATGTATACCTAAATGGTTGGTGATCTATGTAACTCGAGGGACATGGCTAGGAAATGGAGTGGGACTGCACACCATGTGGGTCCCCTCGCATGCTTTTCACCCCTTGGTTCCTTTAAATGAAAAATTTAAGATCTCATATCACTATCATTTGAACATGTATATTTTCCTACGAGTAGCCTATACTGAGTGTTTTTACACACAAAAAGTGATAGTTCCCTAATTTCTGGATTTTAGGATATGATATGAGATGTACCGGGTGTGACTCTTATTGAGGTGATGCACAATGATAATAGTGATTAGGTAGGATCCTGAGAGGCTTCCTATAGAGTGGAACCCCCATCAGTTTGGGCATGGGTCCTCTATCTACCGAGTAGAACACCCAATTAGTTTTAGCACAAGTCCTTTGTCTATAGAGTGGAACCCCCCTATTGCACCAGGGCACCGGTCCTCAACCAACAGAGTAGAACCCCCTATCACACAAGGATGTGAGTACTCTACCTATAGAGTGGAACCCCTCATCATATTGGGCATGATTCCTCAATATACTAATTATAACCCCACTATCATATAGTTCGTATGTCCTTGTGACACTAGAGCGGAACCCCCCATCAGTTTGGGCATGGGTCCTCTATCTACTAAGTATAATCCCCTTATCAAATTGGGTATGGGTCCTCATGACACTAGAGTAGAACCCTATCACATCAGATTATAGCTCCCCAAACTTTAGGGTGGACCCCCCTGATGTATCAGGATGTAGGTCCTCTATGGATACTTATTGAGTGGACCCCCCGAAGAACTAGGATGTGGGTCCTCTACTTGAATATTATACCCCCTTGACTACATGGAATAGTGGAGAGGAACAAAACTTCATACAGTTACTTCTGGATAGATGTGTGAGATGATGGGCATCGTTGTTGGACTTCTGAAACTATTGGTGACTCTTTTCCTAGGCTGGGTTGGGAGATAGAGATCCCCTTACTCTCTCATTTTGGATTCTCTTGCTGAGCATATATATATATATGTATGTATATGCATATGTATCCATACATTTGGATTTAGTTACTCTCCTTCCATGGGTTAAAAAGATATGTGGGGTATGTCACGTGCTTTCTGTGTTTAGATTCTCAGGGTTAGATGAGGTTACTCACCTTCTATGGGTGTAAAAGACTAGACGTATAGTCCACCTACACACCATGTTGAGCACCTTATTCTTGGAAAAGGTTTATTTCTCTTGACTTGGGTTGATATGAATTATATTTACTATGTACTATCTTTATATTCTTATTTTATCTCTTACTACCCCCTTTAATCTTTTTGGGAATCCTACTAGGTATGTATATACTCAACCATGCATGGGTTCCTTCCTGCATGTGTTGTGTCTTACGTAGATAAGAGATAGGTTTTATTTGACTTTAGAAGAGTTTAGGGAAACTAGGTGCTTGGGAACATGTACAATGGTCGTAGCTTGGAGATCATAAGCTGTGCTCTCTCAGTAGTTTACTTTCCTATTTTTTTAGGTTGGGAAATATTTCTAGTTGGGTGTGTATTATTCCCCTTTTTAGTTTTCACTATCGTACTTTTGTACATCCTAGAGGTTTTTCATGCTTGTTTTACTTTATAGATGTTTCATATTTTTATTATTATTCCTATACACTTATACATTGAGATGTTTGGGTTTTTATGTACATGTAAATTTGGAAAAATCCTCCAAATTAGAATATTCCTTTCGGAACATGTCACCACTCCTGTCATATAGAGGCAGGCCTGGGGTAGTTGCATCTTGAGCCCAGATTAGGGTTGGGTCATGACAGATTAGTATCAGAGTAGTTAATTACTTGGGACATTGTCTATATTAGTCCTCTTATAAGTATTTTAGTTGGGATTAGGGAAAAAATTTCAATGTGTATCGAGTGTGGATCTCAGTCTAGGGAATCTAGTGATGGTACGAGTGACTGACGTATCCATTCACTAGGACCATAACAACCTTCTTTTTGAATCAGCATACCGAGACATTGGTTACATGGATCAATGATACATGCATCATATAATATTGAGTCTTTAAATATACCTCTTGAATAAAATATCCATTATATATAAATATATATATATATATATATATTCTCATCTAACTATGGTATGTCTTGATTAAAATTTTAGGATGCCTTAATGATGACAACCATCCAGAATACCAGTTACAGATCATGGTGACGATATGATGAGTGATGAGGCCTCAATTTAGGGTCCATCCTATGATATTATTCCTCCAAGTGGGTAGGTAGACGAACCTACACCTATTGAGAATCTGATCATCCTAGTAGAGTAGGTTGAGGATGTGCACATGCTTAGCTCAGTCCACTAGTTCTAGTGTCAGAGGCCGCTAAGGTTCCACAATGAGCTAGATCTATAGGTTATAGAGTATTAGATAAATTTGGTGGTCTATATCTTTATACATATATAGAAACTTGAGGATCTGGTAGTTTTGTTGGTAGATATACTTTTCAAAAAAATAGTTGGGTGCTAGTGGAGTATTTTTTCCTAGATGCATGATGGGTTGACAATCTCATGGATTGAATTCCAATAGTTGTTCTATAAGGATTACTGCCCCTCCTATTTTTTATTGTTTTGAACTCATGAGATTTTAGAGATGTAGAAGGGAGGGATTTTAGTGGCTAATTATGTTGTGCGGTATACATACGTTTCATGGTACTCCCTCAACATGTTCCAGGATGGCTACATCAAAGCACGAAAGTTTGAGTAGGGAATATATGGAGAGATTCATTCTATCATAGTGCCCTTGTGTATTCCCAACAATTTTAGGGTGTTAGAGAAGGAAATTTTGATTGGGAGATTATTATTGGAGGGACTACAGGCACATAGAGATGGAAATGGATTATATATGCTAAGTCATCTACAATAGCTAGTAAGAATCAACCAACATGATCTCTATGAATGATACCTCCATGTGATCAAGATCGGGAATGTGGTAAGGGGAAATAAAGATGACACGAGAAGCCCAAATATAGGTGGTTCTACTCTTGTGATGGGTGAGGACACATGTCATGTGATTGGCCGACCAGACGTGCTAAGGAGTGAAGGAAGGTAACTGATAGACCACTACAATAGAGACAACACCGTGGTTAGGGATTTTTTAGGAGAGGGAAGGGAGGCCCCCAGGGAGGTAGATATGACAGAGGATTAAGAGGAGCTATAGGGTGTAGATGATTATATGAGATCATTCTACTAGCACCACCACCACCACCACCAAGTTTCCCATGGAAGGCTTAGGGAGATAGCGGTTAGGGCCATAGAAAGCTACATTCTTTGATGGCTTATGACCCCATAATGCACGAGATGATTAGAGGTACGATCTATGTATTTTCTACTCTTTCTTCAGTGTTAGTAGACAAAGTTTTCAGTAATCCATTAATCTATATAATTTTTGTATGAGTGTTGTAGCTCCCAGTTGAGGTGTTAGCCCAACATCATTGTCTTGAGATTTATACAGGGAATACTTCTTCTTTATCTTTTATCTATCAGTAGTGAGATCTATATCTTGGTGGAGAGAGGTTCACATGGGACCTTTTAGTCATCAAAATGAATCCCTGTGTATTTATCTTGGGTACGGACTGGATGTATATGGTTTGAACTTAGATTGAATATCACCATAGATGAGTCAGATGCCTTCACACTAATGGAATTAGATTATTGGGGAGAGAAAGATCTCACAGTAGGATGAGTGAGTTCTATGAGAAGGAGCCCTCAGCCCATCAACCATCTGTTGGTAATTTTTGAACTTGGGGCACTAGGATCTTTAGGCATCTAGATTCATTCTGTTGTGGAGGATTTCATGGAAATATTACTTGAGGATGTTTCAATACTACCTCAAAGAAGGGAGATGGATTTTTTTTATGAACTTTTATCCCGAGACCAATATGATATCTTATGAAGCATATCAGATGACCAAAACTGAGCTCTGAGAGCTACAGTTGTAGTTGGAGGACCTTTAAAATAATGGTTTCATTAGGCTCGGTGTGTTGCCCCAGACAGAACTAGTGTTGTTCATGAAAAAGGTGGATGCGAGTTTTTATCTTTTTTTGGATTATCATTGCCTAAACTAGTCCATGATAAGTAATACGTTCCCCTATCTAAGGATTGATGATCTATTTGACTATTTATGAGGGGTAAGATGGTTCTCAAATATTGATCTCTAGTTCAGATACCACTGTTTGAGGGTTCACAATGTTGATATTCCAAAGCTGACATTCCAATGTCACTATAGACACTATGAGTTCCTAGTGATTCCCTTTGGTGTGATTAATTCCCCCACTGTGTTTATGTATTTGATGAACTGAGTATTCCAGCCGTAATTGGAATAGTTTGTGTTTGTATTCATTGACGACATACTCATATACTCCATGATAGAGGAGGAACATGAATAGTAGTTGAAGATGGTATTAGACTTTCATTGGGAGCACCGTATTTTTTTTTGGAAATCTCTAAAAATTACAGTACTAGATTCATGAGGTTAACTTTCTAGGGAATGTAATTTATTAGAATAATTTAGCTATGGAACCAGAAAATATTGATACAGTTATTTCTTGGGAGGCACCCAAGAGAATGTTAGAGGTGTATAGATTTCTTAGCTTGGTGGGGGTACTATAAGAGGTTTATGGTAGAATTATCCAGGATTGAAGCCCCTTTGACATCCTAAAGTTGAAAGGGAAAATTTTTACCTAGAATTAGTAGTACAAAGATCCTTAGAGGATTTAAGGCTAAGGATGATGAGTGCTTCTATGTTGACACTACTATAGGAGGGCATGGAGTACATAGTGTATTGTGACACCTCAGGAGCTTGGATCAGCTGCATATTGATGTAGTGGAAGGTATTCATTGTATATGGGTTGAGGAAATTGACACCCCATGAGAATAACTATGCAATTCATGGCCTAGAGATTGAAGGGGTAGTCTTTTCCCTAAGGATGTGGAGGCACTATCTTTTGGGAGATCTATTTTTGGTTTACTAATACCATCATAGTCTCAGATATGTTTTTACACAGAGAGACTTGAACCTGATACAGTGGCGCTGGTTAGTGTTCCTATAGGTATATTACTTCAAGATAGTGTATACCCCAATAGAGGGAAACATAGTAGCAAATTCCCTTAGTAGTAAGTCACAATTTCACTTGGTGTAGGAGTCTTTTGAGTAGTTTTCTTCCTTATGGATGGCCCTGATGAACTAGGATAATGCTGTTTTTATTTAGTTGATGGCATTGAATCTGCTTCTAGATCATGTTAGAGAGTCTCAACTTAGAAAAATTTTATTTAAGGTCTTGTGTGACCATATATCCATAGGATATTCACTATATGAATATTCTGAAGGAGGTAATAATATAATATTTTTCTAGGGATAGGTAATGGTTCCAGTCATGATGTGTGGGGAGGTGATGTAAGAGGTCCACAATTATCCTTTGGATGTATGGACCTATTTGGGGAAGATGCACAATGCCCTTCAATAGAAGTTTTGGTGGTCTTTCAGGAGACAAAGTGTTTCCAAGTTCATCTCTTGGTGCCTCACCTATTAAAAGGTGAAGGTTGAGCACAATGTTCTAGAAGGTTTGTTACAGCCCCTTGATATCCTATAGTAGAATTGGAATGACATATCCATGGAATTTGTTATGGGGATTATATGGATAGTGAAGGGCCAAGATTCCAACTGGGTGATAGTTGATCAAATCACGAAGTTGAAACACTTCCTTGATATCAGGGAGAAAAGTTCAGTGGAGAGTTTGGGAAGTTGTACATACAATAGATTGTTCTACTTCATGTGGTACCCTCAAATATTGTCTCTGACCATGAGGCATGGTTTAAATCACTATTTTAGTGCGGACTACAGGAGGAATTTGGCACCCAAATGAGGTTTATTACATACTTTCACCCCCAGATAGTTGGGAAAACTAAAAAAACTATCCAGATGTTGGAGGATATGTTGGGGACTTACATTTCCGACATTAGCTAGATATGGGAGGATCAATTTCCCTTGGTAGAGTTAGAATACAACAACAAATACCACTCTAACATTGGTATGGAACCTTTTTAGGTATTTTATGGGAGACCCTATAGGCCACCCTTATGGTGGACAAATATTAGCGATACATCCCTTATAGGTCCAAAGTTAGTGTAGGGGATGATAGAAAAAGTCCAAGTCATCCAGGAGTATATGAGGATAGCTCAGAATAGACAGAAATATTATGCAGATCACTGTCATAGGAATTTGGAGTTTGAAGATGGAGATAATGTTTTTCCTGATATTGTCCCCACAATGAGGATTGTATAGGTTCAGCTGAGAGGGAAGCAATACCCAAGGTTCATCAGGTCATTCAAGATCTTGTAGAGGGTTGAAATTTTTTCTTACAATGTCACCCTAACCCTATAGTTAGAACGGGTGTACAATGTATTACACATGTCATAGTTGAGTAGATATATGCATGACCATATGTGCGCCATCGACTAGACTGATCTTGACATCAAGGATGAAGCCACCTTTGCCGAGAACCTAGTGAAGATCTAGGATCTATAGAAGAGAACTCTACATAGATGGACCATCCCCTTGGTTCGTGTGTTGTAGAAGCACATGAACATGAAATAGAGATCCTTAGAGTGGGAGATCCATATTTGGACTCAGTATCCTGAGTCGTTTATTTAGTTTTTCTTTTTGGGGAAAAAATTCTTGAAAGATAGAATAATGTAAAAGCCATGTTTTTCCCTTATAATACATTGAAATATTTTTATATATATTTCTTGAGCTCGGTACTGAGATGACGTGAAATTATAAGGTCCAATGTACCTGAAAGTTATTTTATAAGAATATTAAATATATTTTATATTATGTACATGTATTTTATTAAAGAAAATGGGATAAATCTTAAATGTAAGCTCAGATAAAAAATATAAGACTAATATTGAGTCTCAAACACGAGGTTTACCCTAGTAGATACCAAAAATAAGTTGGCGCGGGGTGTTCATATATATCTCATGTTGTTGGTAAATTAAATGAATTAATTAAATGATTAATTTAATTAATTTAATTTAATAAAATAATTCTTAATTCCTTTACATATTTCACTATTTCAATTTTCCTAGGGTTAGCCTCATAACATTGGGACCGTCAAGAGCTTCCTCATCCTCTCATTCCATTGGATAATCAACTTTTGATGACAAAGAATATCTGGATAAGACCATATCAAAGTGAATTGAATGTAAAGACTTCCTTAAATCATTGGTGAGCTCGTTATTCAATGAAGAATGATCCAATATCAAGGTAGGACTTTTTGAAACTATGTATTATGCCTTTTTTGATTAAATTAATTTATAAGAATCATCCTTCGTATGGTTTTCACTAATTTATGATCCTTTACATGCACCTGTGTATTGGTTTAATTGATTATTCAACTGTTTTCTAAACCTAGATATCCCTATTCTTTATTGTTGGCCAATAATTCTTGTAAATATCAATAAACCTTTGTTTTTCTAACTTCCCCCCTCAATTGCTTCGTGTTCATCACCGGTTTGACCCTACGGTCTCAGTTCGACATTTCCAGGTGGTACTGAGCCTAATAAGACCCTCAAAATAATGATGAATTCACATGTGAGGTACATATCAATGAATTAGGTATAGATCTAATTTGTTTGCGGGTTGAGGGTGATTGATTTCTTGATTCAAAGTTTGAATCAATGATGGTAGGTGGTGGAGTAGCGTGCGGTCTGTATGAAGAACCTCCATAAGATAATGGAATCAAATTTCTATGAAATAATGGTCATAAAGGGTGATACATGACCATATTCACAAATTTTGGGAAGAAATGAGACCAGAATCAAAGTTAAAAAGTCATATTTGAAGTGTAGAGTTAAGATATGAAAAACTGTGAAAAAAGATACTACATGTCATAAACCAAGATGAACACATGGTGTGTAGCCACTATGCTATTCTAGATAGGGTTTTGGGAATTTATAAGGATGACACGCCATGTAGACTACCTACACACCATGTACCACTTCCCTGGGTGGACTAACAATGTTGAAAGTACACATCTCAGACTATGTGTAGGAAGACACGACTAGAAGCATCTCATGTACTAAAGTAAACAGACATGGCCTGGTATATGACGTGTGTCAAGTACACATACATGTCTTGAGTACATGGACATGAGATGGATACACATACATGACCAAGCACATTGGTGGGACCCTAGGTGGCATGGGAATGCTGTGTAGATCCCCCACATGCTATGTATACCTACATGGTTGAAAAGACATGTACCTATAGGGAAACAACTAGGTGATGGAGTGGGACCACACACCATGTGGGTCCCTTCACATGTTGTGTACCCCTTGGTTCTTTTTGAGGAAACTTTAAGCTCTTTTATCTCTTTTATTTGTACTTAGATTTTGTCCTGTGAGTAGCCTATAATGATTATTTTTTCATGTAGAACGTGATGGTTCTCTCTATTGTTGATTTTTTGGATATGATGTAAGATATTCTACGTTAAACAGTTATTAAGGTGATTTCAGACAATGGAAGTGATCAGAAAAGACCACTTTAGGATTCCTATAAAGTGGAACCCTCTATAAGTTTGGGTTTGGGTCCTCTATCTACAAAGTGAGACCCCATATCTCACCATGGTGCATGCACTCGACCTATAGAGTGAAACCCCTCTATCACACTAGGGTGTGGGTCCTTAGCCTATATAGTGGAACCCCCATCAACTTGGGCACAAAAAATCTATTTACTGAGTGGAAACCCTATCGAATAGGGAACAAATCCTCTATATATCGAGTGTAACCCTTCTATCAGATAGGGAACGAGTCCTCATGACACTATAATGGAACCCTCCTATCACATTAGGGTGTGGGTACTCAACCTTTGGAGTGGAACCCCATGACGCATCAGGGCACAAGTCCTCTATGGATACTTATAGAGTGGAACCCCTCAGATGCACTAGGGTGTGGGTCTTCTACTTGGAGATTATGCCCCCTTGACGGTGCAGTACAATAGTGAGGTGCGATCCTTCACACAATTAATTTTGGGAAGATGCATGAGATTATAGGCATCATTGTTGGACTTTCTGAACTATTGGAGACTCTTTTTCAGGTCTGGGCTGTGAGATAGAGATCCCCTTACTCTCTCATTTGAGATTCTCTTGTAGAGTATATATATCTATATCCATACCTTTGGATTATGTTACTATCCTACCATGGGTTTTGAATATGAATGGTGTATGCAACATTCTTTTCTTGTTTGGATTCTCAGGGTTAGATGAGGTTACTCTCTTGTTATGGGTGAAAAATACCCGACGTGTAGTACACCTACACACTGTGTTGAGCCCCTTGTGCTTGGATGAGGTTGATTTCTCTTAATTTTGGTTGAGCTTCATCCTATTTAATATATCATATTTTTATATCCCTATTATGTCTCTTACTTCTCCCCTTTCAGCTTTCGTGGTGTCCTACTATGTATGTATATACTCACCCCTACACGGGCTTTATCTATATATGTCGTGTCTTATGTAGACAACGAATAGGTCGAAATTGACTTCAGAAGAGCTTAAGGATACTAAGTGATTTGGACCACATATAGTGTTCATATCATGGAGATCATGATCTGGGGTCTATCAATAGTTTAATTTCTAGTTTTTTCAGGTTGGTACATATTTCTTGTTGGGCATGTATTTTTCCCCTTTACTTTTTACATTGCACTATCATACTTTTTTACACCCTAGAGGTTTTTTCATGCTTGGTTTAATTTATAGATATTTAATATTTTTATAATTATTCCTCTTCACTTCTACATTTATATGGTTGGGTGTGTTCATATAGTTACATTTGGAAAAGGCCCCCCATTTAGGATATGCCTTTCAGTGATTGTCACCACCCCATGGCCTATAGAGGTGATCTTGGGGTAGTTGAGACTCGAGCCCTGATTATGTTCAGGTCATGAAAACCCCCAACTTGGGTTAGTTTTTATTCATCATAAAATACATACATTCAGAGATGTGGGATTATGTGTGTTGGTGATTCTTTTGGTCAGATGACATGCGTTTTAAATCAAAGTATGATTTTTCCATTCTTCAAGGACATTGAAACTAGTCTATGTAGGCACAATCTATTCGTATTGCAATATATGTTTGGGAGATAAAGATTACATTAGAACCCTGACTATATAGGGTACTTTCACTAATGGGGAACATCATTCTACCACCCCGTCTATTAAGGTGATGCGATGCTTGGTGAAGCATGTGTTTTATTCAGAGATCCATTGTAGTAGAGTATAGGTGTGGTGGCATCTGTATCAATGTATTTGGTTACCCATTTTTTGTGTATTGAGAAGATGATGATTGAGTAGTTGAGATGGGATCTATCTACACTAGTGATAGAGACCCCTTAGGGGTAGAGATTAGAGTTCACCCTCTATATTTTTAGATAGATAACCATCATCTATTAAGAATATATTATTTATTATTTTTTATATATTTTATTTCTCTTCCATTTAATATTATGGAATTTTATATTAATTTTAAATGGTAACATTTAGTTTAACCATGATAAGTGTATAGTGTATTCATTAACATACCTTTTAGGGATGAATTTTGAATGTTAATTAATGGGATAGAGAACTCCCTTATAAAGCCTGTGGAGATTATGAGTTGAACTTTCCCTTAATATAGTTTTAGGTAGTGCCTATTAAGCATTGAGATATTTCCATATTCTTACCATGCAAGTGTATGCCAAAAAAACTTCATAATGTGAGATCTAGTATTTTTTTTAAATGCTGGCCTTTATGGAATTGAAGTTTTAAAAGCTGATGAGATTAGAGTGGCATAAAATTACTCTGTTTTTTGGCAATTATTTATAGAGGACCTTATGTTCTAGGGATGATGGAGGTGTGTGATTAGTTATCTTTGTAGTAGTGATTCTCATGTGTAGAGGGAGAAATTTCAAAACTTTGATCGATGATGGAAGTCTTGCGCTCTTTCATTGTGTGTAAATTCCATTATAGTGTTCATATAATTTTGATGATTCAATGTTACTAGAAGTCATATAGTATAAAACTTGTATGATTTACCTAAAGGTGGGGAGTAAGTCACTCACTTCCTTGAATGGGTAGTGTTTTTCTCCCAGTGGCCGTGTTGGATGTGGGGATGGGAGATATGAGTAGAGACTTCTATAGTAGAGCATGGTACTTAGAATAGATTTCTTAGTGAATCATTATGGGTGTAAACAACACATATAACCCCTTGATAAGTGATGGAGGAGGTGTTATTACTGAGAGGTTGTGGTTTCTGGCCACTTGTGAAGGTGTTATCCTAGGGTTTGAGGCTGACAGAGCAGATTCATATGAAATTAATGACTGTTCAATTTATAATATGGTGGATTGTTCCAATTAATGGGTAGTGGTGTGTTTTTGAGTAGTTGGATGAGTTTAGTTATGTATCTTATGTGATCATCAATAGATTTTGTGAATGAGGAATGAAAAGGAAACTAGGCTATTTTTAATAGTGGGTATGAATCTATTATATATTGATATATTGTTGGGTTATTCTCAAATATGTTTTGTGTAAAGGTTTAGAAGAAGGGTCATATTGATCTTGTTCCACTATCTAGTTGAAATAGTGTGTGTTCCTAATTGTAAGGATATGACATTGAATTTGATGTGAATTTCAAATATCATGAGGTCCCGCAACTATTTTGGTGATGGAATGGAATCCATTAAAACACACAATGTTCAGGTACAACATATATATATTGATATCATATAACAACCATGGAATTGTCTTTAAAGGTGGGGTGTGATGTGCTCCCACTAGAGTTGACCTTGATGAATAATACTTCCTAAATGAATGTCTAGGAGATTAAAGACTTTATTTTCCCCATGTGGTAGGAAGTCATCTGGATAGTTATAGTTTTTGAGAATATAATCTTAGAATTAATCACATTATATAGATTCATGTTCTTCTTTATTCTTATTTCGAGATAGGTTGGATCTGATCACTTCATGAATGAAAGATAATTTTTAATTTCTTAGAAGTTAAATTATAAGTTTTATTAGATATCAAACCTTTGTAGATAAAGGAATTATATAAAATGGTAGGATGTTTCCATATGAATATTATTTGTAAATTTTCTTGGTTATCACCTTATATCATTTTCTTTTAAGGTATGAAATGGATTTAATGTGTTGAGGATATAAAGTTCAAGGTATTCACTATCAGAAACTTAGCTCAATCTTGAGTTTCATAATATCATAACATTTATAGGGGTAAAATGGTAAATTTACTCTATAATATGACCTTAGAAATATTATCCAATGAATCTGTTGAATATGAGATATGGTATTTACCATTAGGATAAGCTGATGTGATATTGAGGGTGTGATGGAGCCTGAATAAAAATACATGAGGTATAAAAAGGATAATTTTATTTTGTGTGCACAAGATTATGTTGGATTGACTATATCTCATAAATGAGACCATGGATAAGTAAACTGAGATTGTAGTTGAATTCATAATAAGGGTTTTACTCGAGGAGTGATGTTAGTTTCATTCACACTAGAACCCTCAGGTGTTTATCAATATGGATTTATTAGTTAATTAATTGATAAAATTATTATGGATAACCCGAGAATTATTCTTTTTATAACCCTATTATTATTCTCTCAAGGGCTATCTATTTATCATTGCTTTGTACCTAAGATAGTGAGAGAGAATTGAGAGAGAGGTGAAACTTTGTTTATGATGACATTGGATAAGAGGAATGAGACCTGATTCTCAAAAAAATTGATGGGGTAAGTATTTAAATGATGACTAACATCATATGTTAGAAATTATTTCCTGAGTTATGGATTTTTTATTGATGGATTTTTCTCTATATCAAGTGATTTCCATGCATAGATTGATAATCTTCATTCACTTTATGATATTTGCATGACCCTATCTATTTATAATTTTTAATTATCCTAGATTAATTTAATGGTTAACTTTTTATTTTTTCTTGGATTTATACACCTATAATTGATTCACAGGTTTGTAATAGCCATTAATGATATTCACTTTGTTTTTTATTGGGTTTTCTCCCACCATTCTTTAGCTACTCATCATCGAACTATGTTTAGGCCAGCAGTTCAACTTTATTGATCTAATTTTTAGTCTTGATCAAATACATAGACTATGTTCATTTTTTGGATTCAATGATTGAGTTTGATGTAATTTATATAAATGTTGGATGATGGAGGATTGTGATGGTAGGGAGTCATGAATCCATTTTTTATTACTGATATATGTGGTGATAGGAACCCTCACAGGTTTTAAAAAACATCATTTCAGTCAATCAATTATTAGATATAAACATCCAATATCATTAGACCCTTGATTTGAGCCTTAGATAGAGATTTGGGCATTATTGAAGGTGAAATCCGAGAATATTGTGAGATTTCATGTGAGGGTTTGAATCTAGTTCAGAGTACCCAACTACACTGTGTGCAGTTCAGATGAAAACATGTCATGTATATCAGGTTATGTGGTTGTGAAATATTAAATTTAATAAGTATCTTGAATATAAGATAGAAGATAAGAGAAATATAAGAGATAAGTATAAATAATTGAGCAGATTAATTAGTAGAGAAAAGAAGGTGGGTGTGAAGTACGATGAAAATATAAAGAAGAATAATACATGAAGTAGTGTAAGTATAAAAAGAAGAAGAATTAATGATTATACATTGGTTTTTGTGTAATAATCATATTTTTTCATGTGGTGAGAAGTAAAAGGAATTCAAACATGTTATATATAGTAAAGAAATGTGTGAGAACTATGATATTGTCAAGATAAAACCATCAGAGGAGAAGGAAAATACGTACCTCAGAAAAGTTCAATATTTTATTGAAACTTGTCTAGAGGAAGAAATATTTATATTCTTGTATTAAGAGTTCATGTATAGTCCCTTCTCATTGTAATCTAAAATGTTAGTTCTAGTGGAATGTATAGTATCAGTTGATTCCAAATCATGCCAAGGGTTAACTATTACTTTTGACCCACGAACCTTATATATTAGGTTTCCTTTTTTTTATTTCATTACTCGTTGTGTGTAAATTTATTAGTTATATCATTCAATCTTAAAAGTGATGGAGGTTTTTATTAAACCAAGAAATCCCACTTTTTAGCTGGGTTAATAGGTAACCCTTAGAAGACCCGAAGTCCCAATGGAATATAGTCCCATTATAATGTGATAACCTGATGTCCCTTGTGGCTTGAAAGCCTTATTTTTATAGGATTAGAGTCCCATTTTTGTATAAAATCTGCTTCTATGAATAGTGTTGCTATAGTACCCATCATCGCAATAGTTCCTTCCATAATACTATTGGCTACTACAACACCTGCAATAGTACCCATCGCCGTTATAGTGTCATCGTCACTACAATACTTCTGAAGTTCCTTAAAAAATTCCCCCCAATATTGGGAACCATTAGGGGTTAAACCCCTGACCTCAAGCAGTTAGACAAGTTTTTGTTACCATTCGGCCAACACCCCAGCTATACACAAGTGATAAAGGTTTATTTCACATGAAATCATAAAAAGAAAAATAGAGTATTATTGTTCACTAATTCACCCCCTCACAACAAACATCACCATAACTAGAGCCATCATATAAGGTAAACACATATCTCATGTATCATATGGAAAATATAGAAAGAATCACATCATATAAGAAACACCATTTATTAACCAAACATATCTCTCACTATCAACCCTTAGAAACTTTAAGTATAATCTTTATTACTTCCCTTAAACCACATTTATTAGAAAATATCATATCAAAATAATACTAGTGATATAAATAGTGATATAATGATAATTCATTTCACACATCTTTACCTTAGAATGATAAATCAATGAGTAAATTAACCAATATTATAGCTAAAGGAAAACATATGATCATTAAGACATGGAAAAACATAACTAATCAAGAAAATTTTTACCAATCAAACATATAATATTCAACTAGAATAACAAAAATCATTTCATGGGGTTATTTATAATATATATATATATATATATTTAATGAATTGTATTTTATAACAATAATAATACTTTATTCATAATTATTAATTTCATATCATGCTTTTAATTCATCACATAATTTCCATAGATTTACAACATTCTTCACTTTTACACTATATACCCAAATTAAAATATATCATAATAAATAATGTATCCAATTTAAATCATGTGGTAATAACTGGAACTCATTATGATAAAAATGGAATAAAAAACCATTAACATATCACATATTTTATTATGCATGTATAGTAAATCACTTATTACATTTAACAATATTGGGAATGTTGTCTACAATGAGCAGTTCACATTTATCACATTACTTTTTAATTAAAATCATATATCATTAAATATTTATATCTATATAATTTTATAATAATAAATGATAATATTATAAAAATTCATTCATTTTATGTAACAAGAATTCACAATTCTATCATATTTATTTATTTAAATGAATATATATTTACAACTTGAATTTAATTCCAACAAACTTCCTAAATTACCAGTTCAACTTAACACATGAAATAAAATTTAATATTAAGTGAAATTATAATCTAAAAAATGTTTCTAAAACATTTCCTTTAAGATATTTTAACTTAATCAATAATTAAACGTCAAGGTAATTCTTAATAAATAAGGCTACTATGAAAAAAATTTATTCATGGAAATAATTTTTTTAGACACGCTTCATCATCAATTATGATAAAATTTTAATTATTAACACGATCCTTTCAATTTTATAATTATCAGGAATTAAACATTGAATTAAAAGAAATAACATGGAATATTATGGAATGAAGTTCAAGAATAATATCATATCATAAATTTATAAGAAATCATGTTTAAACTAGAATGAATCAATTAATTAAAAATGAATGAAACTTAATTATAATGACTACACTTTATCAATATACATTAGCATAAATAAACACATTAAACAGATTAAAAAATAAACTATTATCTTAAATTCAACTTACTATAGTAATTCATGCACCATTCCTAAATTTTCTAACATGCAAATAATGCATTTTCACCGAAACATATTTAGCCGGTAGTCATGGTCCTTACATTAGATCATATAGGGACAATATAACCAAATAATAGCTAGTATTTATTTAATAATAAAGTCCTTGGAGTTTTCTATAGGAGTCCCAAAATATATGTTTTATAGAATGTCCCTTGGATTCATCACAAGTTAGGTTTGAATGACCCTTTTACCCTACTAGACCCATGAAATCCTCATCTATCCCAAATTCCTAACTCTATCAAATATCTAAACCAAAATATCTGATACCAATGTTTCATGACCAAAACCAATTAAAACCCCACCTAGGCTAGCAGTGAATATATGTGTGAACCATTAATACCACCTCCAAATGGAAAAAGTTAAAAACTAGCATTTAGGGATTATATCACACATACTGGAGGTATTACCCTCATAATTCTTAGGAAAATAAAATTAAATCACCAATCCCCTCCAAATATAAATATATCAAAAGATGATTAATCTCATACCCAGAATATATATACCTAAAAAAATAGAATTCAATCAATTTCAATTCAATAATGACCTCTTATACCTCTACTGCAGCTTCCTAAAAAGAATCAACCCCCATCTTCATCAAACTATCCTGCAAAACAACTCAAGAAAACTATAGAGGGGTGAGAACATAGGAGTAATCAGTAGGATCATACTTCCAAACAATTAAACATCCATGTGAAATAAATGTGACTAGATATATGTGTGAAATTAACTAAGAAGGATAGTATGGTAATCAAGGATACAAATTAGGAAAATAAGTATGTTAGAAGAAAATATAATATCATATAATTACATAGATGTCACATTTAACTGTATCACCTAAAATCATCATATTAAATCAATAATACACTTATATATATATATATATCAGAATTGATAATATAAAATTTCTATAATAATATAAGAATAAAGGGAATGATATAAAACATATCACCACTCTTTTATCCATTATAATTGATCCACCATATCATCAACCTAGCACAATAACATTATCACTATCATATCATCATAGCCAAAAAAAAAAATCAAAACATACACTATATAACTATATGCATATCCACATCACAACCAACACCACATCACAACAACCAATAAATAACCACAACCACAACTATATCAAAAAACACCACCATACCACAATATCATTATCTCATTGAATCGTGTTATAATTGAGATCCATCATAACCAAAATATATGACATAACCTTAACCCATCATAGCTTAGGATATGAATACATGTCATAACCTTGAGACAATATAGCACATAGATAGGAACATGTATCATAACCTTGATCCATTATAGCCCACATATATAAATATATGAATTATACATTAATCAATTAGATTCCACACACACAAATATATAAATCCAGATCATAATCATAAGCCATTATATTCATACAAATATATATACATATGTGATAATTTGGAGCCACTACAACCCATGTATATACACATTATTCCTTAATCCATTATATCCCATGTAAGTATACACATAATTGAAACCCCTTATAACCTCCTTGTATAGTATCATAAGACCATGCATGCACAAACAATAAATAAATCAATCAAAAAACAAACAAACCAAAAAACTATCATAAAAAACAATAATAAATTCAACATGACAAGGTATTATAAACAAATAACATCAATAAAATACCTAATAAAATAATCACATCAATTTATGATCCAAAAATATATCATACTTGAAAATAAAGATGGTAGGATCCATCTTCACCACATCTTGTTCAATATTAGATTTTAATTATTTATCCCTTCATCATTAATTCAAACACTTGTATCAATATCCCGTTCTTAAGAAAATAGTATTTAACTCAACATCATATTAGTGTGGTTATTTAATTCACTAAATTACCTTATCATGGATGATATAATCATTATATAAAATCATATATTATAAAATTTCAAATAATCATTTAGAAAATTTAACAAAATCACATAATTAAAAATAACTATAATGAAAGCAAAAACTACCTCATAACCCCACAAAAAACTATCCCAAGAAACACTAACCAAATACAACAATATACCCAACATCTTAAACCCAGCTTTGAAACAATAACTACAACCTAATATCTCTCAAACCACTTAAATGTACCCAACTCTCTCATAAATAAACCCATATAACCTCTTAATGGCCTTACATGACTTAACCTAGAACAAAACTAATGCAACCAGGAAGGAACATATAACCTCTATCCTCAACCCTAACTTCTCAACATCCAACAAAAAACCCAAATATATCATTTTATTAAAGGAAAAATACTCCTAAGGTAGTGACTACTATCAATAGACTAACAACAAGACAACCTATCTCACCTAAAGATTATATCCAACCCTAGATAAACTAACATATTCAAATTAAAAGGAAAGACATAGCAATTTAATCATAATAAAAAACTATAAATTTTTCTCCAAATGAAAAACATTAATAAAGAACTAAACTTTTTCACTAATTAAACACTTCTTAATCCATAATTACCTGAGTTACACTACTTAAATCATTTTTATGTTCTGTAATATTTAATTCTAAGGTTATTTTTTATTACCACCATCGTACAGTTTTTCAATACCATCCCATTTACACATATGATTGGAACATGATATAAATATCATATGGAAAAAATTTATATAAGTTAATTTCATAACAGATTGGCATGATAAGGAACTAAGAAAACATCAATATTTTACCTTTATTCACATTTTTTCCTTTATTATATCTACAAAAATTAATTTTACATAACATCATAAACATAATCAAAACTGCTTACTTACAATATCATCAATAATAAAAGAACATGACGATGAAACCAACTAACGCACTCCCCATTCTGTATTGTATTCATAATCTAATTCATACATTCTTTCCCCCTCTCATGGAAACTATAACATAATAGTATTAATCTAAAGTAGAAATTAAAGAAATAAATTGGAAATACCATAATAAAAAAGGCATGAAAAATCTACATTATTATAGAAACTAAATGAAAAAATAAATATGAATTATAATATCCCCTTTATACGGACTAGGATTATAACTCTATGCATGAGGAATGAGAGTTATAATAAAAATGGAAGAAAATAAACAATAACTGTATTGAACCGGGTATTTATAGAATAATTATTATTATTTCTATTAATACTTATGAATAGGATATTAATTTTACTTTAAATGGGATTCTATGTTCGATAGCGTACCCGACATGAAACAATGATTTTCTTTGAAATCTCATATACAACACAATGTTGAGTCATACTAAAAAATAATAATATAATATTATTATTTTAAATGGTAGTTAACGCCTAGCCATTGTATTGGTTATAATGAATAGAACTAACCATATTATGATTAAAAATATTTTTTAAATATTTTTTATATTTATTCAATAAAATTTAAAGGCTTAAAATGAGAATGAAACCAATTTTAAGCACAAATACTCTAATATATTTAAAAGGTAGTTTTACCGCCTTTTGATTACAAACCCATTTTAAATATAGATTTTGTCACTTTTATAAATTACATTTGAAAAAATAAACTTCTTATTTAGAAATGGAACATAAAAATTTAATTTGCGTATTTTTTTGGTATTTTTATAGACAATGTTCATTTTTTAATGAATAGTGAAAATACTGTATCTTAAGTTAAAACTATATTTTCATCGTATTTATTTATATCGATAGATTATATTTTTAATTGGTTTAAAAGTGTAATTATATTATTTTTTACCATTTAATCCAATTTTGGTCATTTTAACTAATTTCACTTTTTAATTATACATAAACACATGTCAATCTTTTGGCAGTTATTATTTCTTAAAAACACGCCTTTTGGTTTTGACAATGAGAAATAATTTTAAATTAGTTTCTAAAAATTATGTGTTTTGAATATTAAAAAATGTATTCAATATTTGGAATCTGGAG
Source organism: Viscum album (assembly GCA_963277665.1). Classification (NCBI taxonomy): domain Eukaryota; kingdom Viridiplantae; phylum Streptophyta; class Magnoliopsida; order Santalales; family Viscaceae; genus Viscum; species Viscum album. The sequence continues at coordinate 99,898,303 of OY728151.1, read as the reverse complement.
GTCCATATTTTTTAAATAGGAACAGTTTATTTTTAGACATTATGAATAGTAAATTCAGTAAATACTTTATTTACCATGGTTAAAGGGAAAATATGGTAAATAAGGGTAAAAAATAATATTATAATAATATTAAATTACCCTATCACAAGTCATAACCCTATTCGATGAAATATTCCTGACTATGGACATCGTTGGGTCGATTTAAGGACCCCATGAAGCCACCTGTAAGTGAAAATGACATTTTATAAAAATTAATTTAAAGTTAAGGAAAATGTAACACAAACATATATCTTTTAGTAAAATAATATTTATGTTGGGTTATATAAGTTATATTTTTATCTATAAACACTAATTAGAAATCTAAAAATATTTCATACATCATGGTATTTTATTTATAATTTTAAGCATTAAATAAATAAATTTAATTATGACCCAATAATGATGTAGTGATTGATTCATTAATAAAGGATTCAAATAAATGATATTATAAATGTTAAAATAAATGTAATTTCTTTTCTTGATGTCATAAAAGATTTTTTTGGATGATAGTTACAAGTTATATTTGAATTAATGATGTTTTTTTGAATCAATCAAGTTATTATGGATTTTTAAAAAGTCATGATATGAATAGTTTCAAAATTGACATAATTCATATTTTAAAATATAAAATATTTTATTAAATATTATAAAATTAAAAAAATCTAATATTCAGCCAAATAGTTATCATAAGTCTAAAATTTTATTATTGACTCTTTAATTGGACATTTTTTATGTTTTGGTAAATATTTTGATTTCTCAAAGTGTTAAATGCTTGATAAAACAGTAGGAGTAAAAAAGGGAAAAATAAAAAAGACAAGGATTAAAAAATATCCAAAACCTATATAATTATTATTGGATTATTTTATTTCAAACAATATCCATATAATATTATAATTTAATGTGTTTTCTACCTTTTTAAAACCTAAAACTATTTTATAATATAATAATACTTTCAAACTTTCTTAAAGAGCCCCTACCCCCTTATAAAAGGCTATCACATCTAACCCATTACTCACACCTATCGAGCCCCTTGGATAATACAAACTCTACCCAAATAATCTCCCAACATCCATATGTTCCTCCTAGAAGCCTTTCCCTTAATAGAAGGAAATTCAAGAGAGCCCTTTGGCTCAAATCAAAAGAAGTTACCCGATTTAGAGGTAACGTCTTCTCTCAAGTTCTTTTCTCGTATTTTTCATTCTACATTCCCTAGGATATTATTTTTTTATATAACAAAAAATAGATACTCAATATACTAGGTTGTTTTTATGAAAATTATTCTAACTACACTTACACACACTTTCGTCTAATGGGTATAGAACATACTATTTCTGTGGGTGACGAACTACTGCCTCACGAAATAATGATTATTCAATATTCCCCTACAACCCCTCATGGTGGCTATTATGATAGAACTATAATTATATATGATATATATGATATTTATTTTATCTATATGATTCTGTAATTTCCATTTAGAACATACCTTTATGATTTTCATGTTCTATAAATACGATAATTTCATTTGAGAAAGTACAGACTACCTCCCCCATAAAGTGATATTGTAACACCCCAATCTTCCACGGTACGTTTACCTTTGAATAATGCAATAGCTTGCATTGTACGCAATTCCGAGATTCTAACACACCGTGACCAATCAAACAAGCCGTTATGAATAGTAATACCCACTTTTTAAAATTTTATAAATTTTATCTCTCAAAATTGACCTCATTTTTGGATTCGGAATACTGAAATTAGCCTTGGGTGAAATTTTGGTACTTTTCAGATAACTTTTATATTTTTATGAATAGTGAAAATTACTAAATGTTAATTAAAAACAACTTTTTTAATCAAAATAATTAATAGTGATAAATTATGAATTTGAGTGTTTTTAAGTATATTTAGAATATATTTTTACCATTTAATACAATATGGGTCATTGGACATAATTTCACAATTAAACCGGACATAAACAAGTGTCAATCTTTTGATAGTTATTATTTCTTAAAAACACGCTTTTTTTTGACAGCGGGAATTAATTTTAAATTAACTTCTGCCAATTCAGTGTTTTGAATTTGGAAAAATGGATTCCATATTTTGAATCAAGATTTCCAAATTGTGTAAATAGGTAACTTTTATTTTTAGACATTTTGAATAATTATTTCGTTAAATATTTTATTTACCATGGTTAAAGGGTAAACCCGATAAATAAGGGTAAAAAAATATTATTATAATAATAATAAACTATCCAAAAACGTGTCTTAACCTTATTGGTTGATACATGTCCGACCATGGGCATATTTGGGTCGATTGTGGGACCCCATGGAGCCACTTGTAGGTGATAATGACACTTTATATTAATTAAGTTAAAGTAAATACAAAAATGACATAAGCATATATCTTTTTGAAAAATATTTTTTACATAGGGTTATATATGTTATATTTTCGACTATAAATATTACATAGAAAGATAAAAATATTTTATACATAATTTTATTTTATTTATAAATTTTAGACATTGAATAATTAAATTTATTTATGACACAATAATGATGCAGTATTTTCCTTATTAATGAAAGAATCAAATAATTGGTACTATAAAAGTTAAAATAAATATAATTTGAAAGTTTCGATTCCATACAATAATTCCATTGGTTAATATGTCATGTTAGGATTTCTTAAATAATTTTTTTGGAATTAATAAAGTTTATACTACTTTAACAAAAAATCAATTATTAAATATTGTAAAAATTTACATAAATGAGTTTTTAAAACAAGTATTATATTATCAATTGATATTCTATTCCTAAAAATCTAAGTCTCGACCAAAGGACTTATATCATGATAGGTGTATCATTAATGGACCACTTGGGGGTCGATTGGATTTATGTAGTAAGTTTATTAACTATATGATATAAAAATAGAAAGTGACATGGTAAATGTCAATCTAATTAACTAAGAGTTAAAACTAAAAGATAAGGTTAATATAATGACCCAAACCTATCTAAAATCTATTGTTTGAATTTATTTCGACCCACATCCACCTTATAATTAGAATAATCCACTTTTAAGCCATTATAAAACGAATATGAAATTATTATAAATTAATACTTTAAGTTTTTCCAAAAGAGCCCCTCCTCCCCCTTATAAAAGGACACAACTTCTAACCAATTCTTCACACCATAAAATCCTTTTGGTTCATCCATCCCCTGACCAAATAATCTCTAAACCTCCTTCAATTAAACCTAGAGGACTTATTTTTATCAGAAATCCAACCTAAGGAGCCCTTTTGATCAAATCAAAAGGAAGAACCCGAAGAAGAGGTAATGTTTTCACCACGCTCTTTCATGTTCCTTTCTTCTTCAACTTCTTTTTTATTTGTTATTCCCATTATAAAATAATAAATCCAGTATCTTCTATATACTGTGATGTTATTATAAATATGGTACAACCATATTCAGTATTCTATCCATCCTTTGAATGACATGTCACCATACGTGGGTACGTACGGCTTACTGTCTCCACATCGTGGTGTAATTGTTATTCAAAACATTATTTTTTGGATGGGTATAATAATGATATGTAATTTATGTAAATAATAAATTAGAACATGATAATTATTCTGTATATATAATATACCATCCAATTATATATTATTTTAATATTAAAAGAATGATATTGTCGCTCGTGCGTACGTACGGACTACCGTCTCCACGAACACGACGAGATTCATTCCCCATCGTATCCATGAAATTATAATTCTCATTTGATGATTAAAAATAATGTTTAAGGACTTGATATCATTATGGATGTGAAAAATATACAACCTATCCATAACAAACATGGCTTATGTAACAAAATATATATAAGAAAACGAGTAAGTTAACACCCGAAACGATGATAATACTAAGATATTATTAACAAATAAATGTCAAAAGATCATATATGATATCATATTAATGTATATGATTATTATATAATTTAATAATAATTATTTCAACATTATACAGGATGTTAACCTACCCTCAACCAAGGAAAAGTACAAGGTAAGAGTTTATTTCACAATCTCTTCATTATCTGAGGTTGTTTATACGTAATTATCTACTAGGACCTCTTTATCATCCACATCCATGTTTCTTAAAAATGTATTTCAAAACATTCTTAATATTTTACATAATATGGGTTAAAGTCATTTATACCCTTGTTTGACTTTCTATGAGAATATTATAAAGGAATCTTTACGTCATTTTCCAAATAAGGTCCTTTTTAACCTTTTTGACAAAATTAAGGTAAGAATGTCTTTTTAATCCTATACGACGGGTGCGGCTATTTTCCACCTTTTTAAAATCTTCGAAGCTTCCCTTACAAGCTTATAATAATATTTTCAATGTAAATGTTTTATTTTATAATTATGTGACTTTTAAATGATTTCAAAAATAGATATATTTCTCTCAAATTGTTTTGTTTTAATCTATGTCCACATCCTTTGATAGATTTTAAGCTTATTTGAAGTAGATTTATTATGATACAAAACTTCCATATTGTATTGAAGGTTTTGTGATATTTTTGACCATGGATGTGTTATTTTTATACCATTTATGGTTTATGGAGAAAGTATTGACATTTCGTATGCTAGTTTTAATACGAATGTTTATGTTATGTTTAAACCTATTCATATGAGGAATGCATTGGACTTAATAAGTGATGGGTGGAGCCCGCTATAGCTCCTCGATGCATCGGTAGGTCTAATGAGACAAACTAGTGTTCTAGCATGATTCCTTGACAAAATCTTTTTTTAGTATTGGCACGTGGCCTTGGCTACGTGGTTATGATAGTCTAGAATTATGCATTCCATCATTATGAAAGTTGTTATTGATATTGCATGTGATTATTCGATTAGTAGAATATCCATGTGAATAAGTAAATGAAATTATTTCATTTTATTTCTGCCATATTATGCTGAAGTTCAAGTTTAAAAGGCTTTTGTTTTAGTTATAAATTGCCTTAAATGATTATGCTTATTTATGAAAGTTTCCGCTATATTGTTATCTTTACTGGGAATCTGAGCTCACCCCTTTCTATGTTTTATTTTTGCCAGGATGTGAAGATGTATTTTAAGAATGACCTGCAGGGACAGTATGAGTGGATATGAGTGTGGACTATGGAGACTATGTTGTTGTAGTTTTTATTTTTGATGTAATGTAATCTTTATGAATGTATCTAGTGTTTCAAGGCAACTAAACTAATCGATATTTTGAGACTTGATCTTTTGTGATCATGACAATGTTATGTAATAATTCACCAACTCTGGGTAACTGGGGTTGGGGTGTTACAGTTGGTATCAGAAGAAGTTTAGTACAAACCATGGAAGCTATATTTAGATAAACTCTAATTAGAGAACATAGACCTAAGATGGACTTTGAGGATTAGTATAGAAGAACTTCCTAGAATTTTGGTATTGTGGAGATTTTGGGAGTTTTCTGAGCAATACACCCATGTCTGGATACGAGCAGGTAAAGGCAGCTCTGGTACAGATGTACCTAGGGGTAAAACCCGAAAACACCGCTTTGAGCTAGACTCGAACGGGAACTGGTGCACGACAATGGGCATTGCTGCACTCTTGGTTACGACACTCCCAGGGGATATGCTTAGGATAATTCTAAATTTCTTTACAATCCATTATGAAGGGTTTATGATTATATAATTCCTCAATGAAAACATTTTTTTTATGATTATAGATTATATCCATAAATAGTTTAATTTATGTTAAGTGTTTTACAAGTATGGAATTATGAATTTTGATTCATAAACTGATATAGTTTATGCCATTGTTTAGAAATGGTGCCTAGTGGAAGGAATGGAAACCGTATCAATGCACACACTCCATGTAGGGATTTCCCCCCTGCTCAAGATAATTATAGTGGAGCTGGTGATGCAACTGGTGCTGATCAGCTAATCACCATACTGGGACAACTCACTCAGGTTATGAATAATAACCTTACCCGTATGGAGCACCCTGATCCGCAGCATGGAGGATCAATGTTAGATCACTTCATGAGGCATCAACCACTAACATTCAATGGGAGTACAAATCCATTAGTAGCTGATCAATGGATAAGTTCCCTAGAGAAAATATTTCAGGCTTTGGGGAGTAGTGAAAGGAAAAAAGTTGTCATGGCAGTTTATCGCCTCACTGGAGATGTTGATCAATGGTGGTCATTGATATAAAACACAAAGGAAGATAAAGAAGTATCAAATATGGAATGGAGGGAGTTCAAAGATATTTTCTTAGAAAAATACTTTCCTCGTGATCATCGAGCAGATATGGAAAGGCAATTTCTGAGTCTGAGGCAAAAGAAGGATGAGAATGTCGCAAAGTATGAGGCTAAATTTACAAGGTTAGTGAGGCATGCAACAGATTATATACATAAACCAAGGAGTAATATTTATCATTTCTTTTATGGGTTAAAACCATTTCTCTATCAAGCATTAGTCTCACAATCTTTCTCGTCGTAAGAAGATATTGTCTCATGTGCTATTAAGACAGAAAAGGAATTCACTATGTTTTACGACTTTAAGGAAAATCAAGAGAAGAAGAGATCTACTGACCACTCTGGAAATAGAAATAAATGGAAGATGGGAAAAGTTGATTATCCATCCTATAGTAAATGTGGGAAGAAACACCCCAGTACTTGCTTGAAGGGAATGGGAGTCTGTTACAAGTGTGGTGAAAAAGGCCACCAAGCTCATGATTACAAGGGAAATAGAGTTGACTTCAACATGGAATGATATAATTGTATAGAGATGGGACATTATGGAAATGAATGTCCTAAGTTTCAGGGGAACTTACCTCAAAAAAGGCCAAGGGATCAAGGCCAAGCTTATGCTATCACTACTGCTAAGATAGAAGCTCCGAACGACAAAGTGGCAGGTAATTTAATGGTTTCCTCAAGTTTAGAAAATGATTTATTTGATTTTGGATCATCACATTGTTTTATATCTTCCCAGTTTGCTAAAAAAATTAGATATTTTCAATTTGATTTAACAAGGGATTTGTCAGTTAAAACTCCTAAGGGAAGTATCATTGCAACAAAGTTTTGTGAATCAGTCCCCATTAGAGAACATAAATGTTCTTTATCTGTTGATCTCATCGTCATACCTATTATTGAGTTTGATATAATCCTTGGTATGGATTGGATTTCGGACCATGATGCGAAGATTTATTGTAAGAAGAAGGAGGTTACGATTTTTGATGATGATGATAAGGAACACCTTATATTTAGAGCAGAATATTCACCACCAAATTTTTATCTAGATCCACCCCCAGTAGCTCAACTAAATTCAATTATTGGGGAGGAAGAGAATGAAATGAATGTGGGTGAGGAAGGAATGTTCAAATAGAGGATGTACCTATTGTGAAAGAATATGTAGATGTGTTTCTGGAAGATTTACCTGGACATCCTCCAGAATGATAAGTTGAGTTTTTACATTGATTTAATTCCTAGATAAAGGACTATATCAAAGACCCCTTATAGAATGGCCACTGTGGAATTAGTTGAACTAAAGAAACAACTTGAGGAATTGAGTAATAAGGGATTTATTCTCCCTAGTGTTTCTCCATGGGGAGCCCTTGTTCTTTTTGTTAAAAAGAAAAATAGATCTATGAGGTTATGTATCGACTACAGGGAGATCAATTCTATAACAATAAAGAAAAAGTATCCCCTACCTCGCATTGATGATTTATTTGATCAACTACATGGATCTCAATACTTTTCAAAGATTGAACTTTGATCTGGATACCATCAGTTGTGTGTGAAGAAGGAAGACATTCCAAAGACAGTATTTCGAACCAGGTACGAGCATTAAGAGTTTACAGTAATGCCTTTTGGATTGACTAATGCACCCTCTGTATTCATGGATTTAATGAATAGAGTTTTCAAGGAATATCTCAATGAATTTGTGGTGGTATTTATTGATTATATCTTGGTATACTCCAAAATCTATGAATATCATGAAAATCACTTGCTCATTATATGGAAGACTTTGAGAAGACATGAATTATATGGGAAGTTTAGAAAGTGTGAATTATGGATTCAGGAGATTTCTTTTCTTGGTCATATTGTCTCTAAGAATTGAATCTATTTTGATCCTTATAAGACCAAGGAAATCCAAGAATTGCCAACACCAATGAGTATAACCAAGGTACGTAGTTTTATTAGATTAGTAGGTTATTATTGACGTTTTGTCCATAATTTCGCCCGATTGGCTAACCCATTAACGAAGATCACACATAAAGGGGTTAAATTTGTTTGGAAAAAAGAGTGTGAAGAATGTTTTGAATAACTGAATATAAGATTAGTGAATTCTTCTATATTGACTCTACCGTCAGGGAATGATGGGTTCGTTATTTAAAGTGATGCATCGAAGAAAGGACTTGGTTATGTCCTTATGCATAATGATAGATATATTTCCTATGCATCACGACAACTAAAAATTCATGAGAAAAACTATCCTACTCATGATCTTTCATTAGATGCTGTAATCTTTGCTTTGAAGATATGGAGACATTATCTCTATGGTGAAAAATGTGAGATATATACCGATTACAAGAGTTTGAAGTACATTTTCTCAGAGAAAGAACTCAACATGAGGAAAAGGTGATGGCTTGAACTACTCAAGGATTATGATTTCACGATACACTACCAACCGAGGAAGGCAAATAAGGTGGCAGATGCTTTGAGAAGAAAGGATCATGGAGTTTTGAACGTGATGAGAATTGAAAGGGATCCTATTTTCATGGATCTAGTGAAGACGGATATAGGAATTACCATGGAATGTGAAACATAAATGCGTTTTCAAATGGTTCCCAAACCATCTTTACAAGAAAGTATTAAGAGTTCTCAGACCGATGATGAATAATTTCAAAAGAAGATTAAAGCTGTGAATGATGGGAGATTGAGAGACTTTTTGTATGAAGAAGGAATTTTAAAATTTGGGAAGAGACTTTGTGTTCCTGATATACCTGATCTAAAAAGGGAATTGTTAGATGATGCTCATAGTTCCAATTTCTCTATACACCCTGAGAGCACCAAAATGTATAGATATTTGAAGGAACATTTTTGGTGGGACAACATGAAGGGGGAGATTGCAGATTTTGTGTCAAGATGTATTGTTTATCAACAAGTGAAAGCTGGAAGGCAATAGCCTGGAGGAGTCATGCAACCTCTTCCCATACCTGAGTGGAAATGGGATGATATTACGATGGACTTTTTCATGGGGCTACCAAAGACTCCTAAAAGGAACAATGTAATGTGGGTTATTGTTGATTGTCTTACCAAGTCATCACATTTTATTGCTATAAGAGAAGATCTACCACTGGAAAATCTAGCAAGACTATATATTAATGAAGTTGTGAGACTTCATGGAGTACCCCTATCGATTGTTTCTGATCGTGATCCTCATTTTACTTCAAGATTCTGGAAGAGACTTCAGAAGGCCTTGGATATTGAACTTCGTTTGAGCACTGCCTACCACCTGAAAATAAATGGACAATCAGAATGGACTATTCAAACCTTATTAGACATGTTGAGATCTTGCTCACATGACTTTCAGGGTATGTGGGATCAATATTTACCTCTGGTGGAATTTTCCTATAACAATAGATTCCATTCAAGTATTCAGATGGAACCATATGGAGCGTTATACAGAAAGTGATGTCACACACCAACCTGTTGGGATGGCATTGGTGAGAGAAAACTTGTAGGCCCAGAACTGGTGGAGGAAATGATTGAAAAGGTAAAGGTAATCCAAAACCACATCAAAGAAGCTCAAAGTAGGCAGAAGAGCTATGCTGATAATCGAAGTAAGGATTTAGAATTTTAGGTAGGAGATCATGTTTTCTTGAAGGTATCTCCATGGAAGGGAGTTATAAGTTTCGGTAAGAAAGGTAAATTGAGTCCCAGGTATATCAGACCTTTTGAAATTCATGAATGAATTGGGGCTATGACATACCGTTTGGTAATGCCGCCAAATCTCTCTGAAGTTCACGATGTGTTCCACGTATCACTGTTGAGAAAATACATGCCGGACCCAATGCATGTACTCACCTATGAGGAATTAGAGCTGGAACCTGATTTGTCTTATTGCAAAGAGTCCATCAGGATTTTTGATACAATAGAACAAGTGCTGAGAAACCAGACGACTCATCTGGTAAAAGTTTTATGGAGAAACCATAAGATGGAAGAGGAAACGTGGGAACCTGAGGAACTTATGATGAAGAACCACCCTAGTCTTTTAAAGCAATAATATTCTAGAAATTTCGAGGAAGAAATTATTTGAAGTAGGGGAGAATGTAACACCCCAAGCTTCCATGGTACGTTTCCCTTTGAATAATGCAATAGCTTGCATTGTACGCAATTCCGAGATTCTAATACACCGTGACCAATCAAACTAGCCGTTATGAATAGTAATACCCACTTTTTGAAATTTTATAAATTTTATCTCTCAAAATATACTTCATTTTGGGATTCAGAATATTAAAATTATCCTAGGGTGAAATTTTGGTACTTTTCGGATAACTTATATATTTTGATGAATAGTGAAAATTACTAAATTTTAACTAAAAACAACTTTTTTAATCAAAATAATTAATAGTGATAAATTATGAATTTGAGTGATTTTAAAGTATATTTAGAATATATTTTTACCATTTAATACAATTTTGGTCATTGGAAATAGTTTCACAATTAAACCGGATATAAACACGTGTCAATCTTTTGATAGTTATTATTTCTTAAAAAGACGCTTTTTGTTTTGACAGCGGGAATTAATTTTAAATTAATTTCTGCCACTTCTATGTTTTAAATTTGAAAAAATGGATTCCATATTTGGAATCAGGATTTCCAAATTGTGTAAATAGGTAACTTTTATTTTTAGACATTTTGAATAATTACTTCAGTAAATATTTTATTTACCATGGTTAAAGGGAAAATCCAGTAAATAAGGGTAAAAAAATAATATTATAATAATAATAAATTACCCTAAAACGTGTACTAACTTTATTGGTTGATACATGTATGACCATGAGTATCTTTGAGTCGATTTCGGGACCCCATGGAGCCACAAGTCGGTGATAAGGACACTTTATATTAATTAAGTTAAAGTAAATACAAAAATGACATAAGCATATATCTTTTTGAAAATTTTTTTTTACATAGGGTTATATATGTTATATTTTCGACTATAAATATTAATTAGAAAGCTAAAGAGATTTCCTACATAATAGTATTTTATTTAAAAATTTTAGACTTTTTATAATTAAATTTATTTATGACACAATAATGATGCAGTATTTTCCTTATTAATGAAATAATAAAATAATTGGTATTATAAAAGTTAAAATAAATATAATTTGAAAGTTTTGATTCCATCCACGAATTTCATTGGTTAATATGACATGTTAGGATTTCTTAAATGATTTTTTTTATAATTAATAAATTTTTTACTACTGTAACAAAAATTAATTATTAAATATTGTCAAAATTGACATAAATGAGTTTTTAAAACAAGTATTATATTATTAATTGATATTATATTCCTAAAAATATAATTTTCGGAAAAAGGACTTATATCATGATAGGTGTATAATTAATGGACCACTTGGGGTTATATTGGATTTATATAGTAAGTTTATTAACTATATAATATAAAAATACAAAGTGAAATGGTAAATGTCAATGTAATTAATTAAGAGTTAAAACTAAAAGATAAGGTTAATATAATGACCCAAAGCTGTCTAAAATCTATTGATTGAATGGATTTAGACCCATACCCACCTTATACCTTTAATAATTCACTTTATAGCCATTAGAATCAGAATATGAATTTATTATAAATTAATACTTTATGTTTTTCCTAAAGAGCCCCTCTTCCCCCTTATAAAAGGACACAACTTCTAACCAATTCATCACAACTTCAAAGTCTTTTGGTTTGGAAAAACCCTACCCAAATACTGTATAAAATTCCCTCACTTCAACCTAGAGGCCTTATTTCTATCATAAATCCAACCTAAATATCCCTTTTGATCAAATCAAAATGAAGAAGCCGAAGAAGCGGTAATGTTTTCACCACCCTCTTTCAAGTTCCTTTCTTCTTCAACTTCTTCTTTCTTTGTTATTACCATTATAAAATAATAACTCCAGTATATTATATATACTATTATATTATTATATATATGGTACAACCATATTCAATATTCTATCCATCCTTTGAATGACATGTCACCATACGTGCGTACGTACGGCTTACCGTCTCCACACCGTGGTGTAATTGTTATTCAAAACATTATTTTTTTGATGGGTATAATAATGATATGTAATTGATGTAAATAATAAATATAACATGATAATGATTCTATATGTATATATGATATACCATATAATTATATATTATTTTAATATCAAAAGAATGATATTGTCACTCATGCGTACGTACGGACTACCGTCTCCACGAACGCAATGAGATTCATTCCCCATCGTATCCATGAAATTATAATTCTCATAATATGATTAAAAATAATTTTTAAGGACTTTATATAATTCTGGATATGAATAAGATATAAAATATCCATAACAAACACGACTTATGTAACAAAATATATAAAAGAAAATGAGTAAGTTAACACCTAAAACGATGGTAATACTATGTCATTATTAACAAATCAATGTTAGATGATCATATATGATATCATATTAATGTATATGATTATTGTATAATTTAATAACAATTATTTTACCCTTATACAGGAGGTTAAACTACCCTCAACCAAGGAAAAGTACAAGGTAAGGGTTTATTTCACAATCTCTTCATTATCGGAGGTTGTTTATACGTAATTATTTACTAGGACCTCTTTATCATCCACATCCATGTTTCTTAAAAATGTATTTCAAAACATTCTTAATATTTTATAGAATATTGGTTAAAGTCATTTATACCATTTTTTGACTTTTTATAATAAGTCTATAAAGGAATATTTACATTATTTTCCAAAAAAGGTCCTTTTTAACCTTTTTAACAAAATTAAGGTAAGAATGTCTTTTTTAAACTTATACGGAGAGTGAGGCTATTTTCCACCATTGTAAAATCTTCGAAGATTCCCTTATAAGATTATAAGAATATTTTCAAAGTAAATGTTTTATTTTATAATTATGTAACTTTTAAATGATTTCAAAAAAAGAGATATTTCTCTCAAATAGTTTTGTTTTCATCTATGTCAACATCCTTTGATGGATTTTAAGCTTATTTGAAGTAGATTTATTATGATAAAAAACTTCCATATTGTATTAAAGGTTTTGTGATATTTTTGACTGTGGATGTGTTATTTTTATACCATTCATGGTTTATGGAAAAAGTATTGACATTTCTTATGCTAGTTTTAATACGAATGTTTATGTTCTGTTTAAACCTGTTCATATGAGGAATGCATTAGACTTAATAAGTGACGGGTGGAGCCCGATATAGCTTCTCGATGCATCGGTAGATCTCATGAGACAAACTAGGGTCTTGGAATGAGGCCTTGAAAAAATCTTATTTGCAGTCTTGGCACAAGACCTTGGCTATGTGGTTATGATAGTCTGGCATTATGAATTCCATCATTATGAAAGTGGTTATTGATATTTCATGTGATTATTAGATTAGTAGAATATCCATGTGAATAAGTAAATGGAATTATTTTATTTTATTTATTCCATATTATACTAAAGTTCAAGTTTAAAAGGCTTTTGTTTTAGTTATACATTGCCTTAAATGTTTATGCTTATTTATGAAAGTTTCCACTATATTGTTATCCTTACTGGGCATCCGAGCTCACCCCTTTCTCAGTTTTATTTTTCCCAGGATGTGAAGAAGTATTTTATGAATGACCTGTAGAGATAGTATGAGGGGAGACGAGTGTGGACTATGGAGACTATGTTGTTGTAGTTTTCATTTTCTATTTAATGTAATCTTTATAAATGTATCTAGTGTTTCCAAGGCTACTAACCTAATCTTTATTTCTAGACTTGATCTTTTGTGATCATGCCAATGTTATATAATATTGCACCGACTCTGGGTAACTGGGGTCGGGGTGTTACAAATATGATTCGTTCATTCCATACATGGAACGTATAAAGCATGTATTTAATGAAATTATGTAACATATATAAAATATGATATGATATTATAATTATAATATACTTATGTATCATTATCTTTCATTTTTTTAAATATAAAATAGAAATGAAAGTAGCATTCATTCGTACGTACAGATTACCGTCTCCATGAACGATGCATTTCATTTCTTATATCCAAATGATATGGACTCTTATAAATACATATATAATGTAAATCTATATGATATATATGATATCTAAATCATGAAATAATTTTTATATAAAGGTAATAAGTGATATAAAAGGAATAATAAACTTAAAAAAGGTTCTAAATCAAGTAGAAATTAAATCAAGTTTATTATTCAAGAAATTAAATAATGAACGAGTCAAGCTGAACACGAGGTAAGGGACTTTGTCTCAACATCCTTTATTTGAGACATATTTTTATTTATACATGACTTATATTTTATATGGTGTATAATAAAACCCTTTTACTTTTACTTTCATTCAAAGGGAATCTTTTTTCTACGAAGCGTTTTATTAAACGACAAAAGAAATGTTTTTAATGTATGCTGCAAAAATGACCTCTCCACCGTTGTAATAATTATTTGGATTCATCTATAATACATAATGTTTTTAAAATAAAAAGAAACCCCTTATTCACTTTTTGAGTATTTTGGTATTTAAAATGGTTTTGGATGTGGATTTACAATTTCAATACCTTGAAATTATTCCTTGTGATTGAAAATAAAATTTTATGATTGAAATGATGATATTTTTAATCTTTTATGTGTGATGATTATATAATGGTACTTGGAAATGTTATGGGTGGTTACGTGATAAACCAAATGATGGGTGGTTCCAGGATAAAAAAAGGATGGGTGGTTACATTATAACCTCCAATGCATTGGGTATGGAAGTTGGTCATATGGATATTCCATTTATAAGAATGATTTGTAGAAGTTGACCATATGGTTATTCCATTTAAGTATGATTATGTCCCATTTTTACCTTTTCTATGCTATAAATTACTTTCTATGGGATATTTTAGTTAAAAAAGAAGGGTAAGCAATGAGTTTATATTTAATGAAGTGTTTTTTTACTTTTTTAAGGTGACAAGTATTACTTTATGATAAAGTATTCATGGTTTACATATTGTTTTGAAAACTAAAATATTTCCTTCATTGTGTATCCCTTATCTTTCTATGCTCATCCCAATTTTTTGAAATGTTTTTTCATAGGACTTAAGGTGGAATAGGGTCAAAGATGGGATAAAGGAAAAGTCCCACTATTAAAAACATGGAACCAAACATGTTTCTTTTCTTTTAAGAGTTTTTATTTTATGAAAAAATGGAAACTGAGTAAAAGTGTCTACATGTAATATTAAAGATGTTTTGTATAAGTTATGACCCAATTCTCTAAATATCTAAACCTAAAAACATCTTCAAAGTGAATTATCAACTTAATTCTATATTATGTAATGTTTAAGGCCGTGGCCTTATAGTTGGTATCATAGGCCGGTTTAAATAACTTTAGGAGTTAGGATTTTGTTAATAGAATATCCATAAATGATTTTTATATTATGGTCAAATTGAAATGATATAGAATTTGAAGATTACCACGTTTCTTTGTCTAAGATATGTTTGTTCAGAATGGTTTTCTGTAAAGGAAACATGGCATCTACGTTGGTAAGGAATATAAAAAAGATTAGCCTTCCAAATCAGTATCCTAATATGGTCAGAATCAAAACTAAACAGTTTTTTGCAGTGATGGAGTAGTTGAATCAGGAGATAAATGGTGGTGGTATACATGCACAAGATTAACCAGATCAACCATTGAGGAACATTTCTATAGTGGAACATTTCATGAGGCAACATCCCCCATCATTTAGAGGATCATCTGACCCTGTTGAATCTAAAGGGTGGATCAAAGCACTGGAAAAATATTTTTTATGTCATGGGTTGTAAAGATAATCAAAATGTTAGTCTTAATTTTTATCATTTTCAAGGAGAATCAGATCAGTGGTGGTCGATGGTTAAAAATACCAGGTACAGTGAGGAGATTTATGCTCTTTGTTGTCAAGAATTCAAAGGTATGTTTCTTGAGAAATATTTTCCTAATGTAGTTTGACTTAGGATGTAAAAAAAATTCTTGTAATTGAGGTAGGAGGATGAATCAGTGACTGCTTATAAAGAAAAGTTCACTCGACTGGAAAGGTATGCTCCAAAGTTCATTTGATATCTTGATAGTAATATAAATCAATTTTATTGAGGACTGAAGTTGTGATATCAAAGAGCAGTAGACTCTCGTGAATTCAGAATCTATGATAAAGTTGTTAGATGTGACAATAATGTAGAAATGGATTTTTTTAATGATCAGATTTTCCAAGAGAGCAAGAAAAAGAAGAGGTCCAGTTGGTAGGAAAAGGGAAATAATTCATCAAAGAATCCTAGAGGTAAGAAAATTAAATTTCCATCTTGTTAGAATTGTGGTAAAAAGAATCTTGGATAATGTCTCTCAAAATCTGGAAAGTACTTCTAGTGTGGTAAGACTGGTCATATTTCCCATGACTATAAGAAAGATGATCAATAAGGCAATGAAAATCCAGTTGTAAGATGTTTGAGTTTCAATGATTTTGGACATTATTCCAATGTGTGTCCAAAGTTGATTACCCAAGCTGGAAACTAGATAGATTAGAAGCAGATAGGTGGTTGAAAATCTTTTTCTACTACTATGGTTGATGTGGGACCATCAAATGAAGTGGTATCAGGTACTTTGTTTATTGTTTCAGATTATGCCAATGTGTTGTTTGATTCAGGATCTAAACATTATTTCATTTCTGAGAAATTTTATAGTAAATTGGGAATTCTATCTCAATATATGAATCCTGAACTTGTGGTACAAACAAATGAGGGAAATGTTGAGTAAAAAAAATTATAATAATCTTACTATCCTTAATTTTGGAAAGAATTTACCTTCAAACCTTTTTGTTTTTCCTCTAGTAGAGTTTGATGTTATTTTGGGAATGGATTGGATTTCTATTTACCA
This sequence comes from Viscum album, assembly GCA_963277665.1. NCBI lineage: Eukaryota > Viridiplantae > Streptophyta > Magnoliopsida > Santalales > Viscaceae > Viscum > Viscum album. Next base: position 99,881,069 of record OY728151.1, on the reverse strand, counting down.
TTATAATGTTGAATGTAGAGATAAATAGGTTTCTTTTGAGAAAGAATTTCAGTTTCTGTACAAGAATGAACCCTTATTTATGATAATATATTAGTAAGCTGAGAAACTAGGGAAATATGGAAATGAATGTTATCTTTCACATATTGCTAAAAATAAAGGAACTTTTCAGATTAATAATGTCCAGTATTAAATGAGTATCTTGATGTTTTTCTTGATGGGTTTCTTGATATTATACCTGATCGGTAAGTTGAATTTACTGTGTACTTAGTTTGTGATTCTAATCCAATTTCAAAACCCCCTTATCAAATGGCTCAAAATAAACTTTTAGAGATTAAGAAAAAATTGCAGGAGTTGTTAGATAAATGTTTCATTTGACCTAGAACATCACCGTGGGGTGATCCAGTCTTGTTTGTTAAAAATAAAGATGGTTCAATGAGACTTTACATTGATTATAGATCCTTCAATAATATAACTATTATGAACAAGTATTCTTTGCCTCATATCAAGGATTTGTTTGATCATCTCCAGGGAGCTCAGTATTTTTCGAAGATTGAATTGAGGTCGGGGTACCATTAGTTGAAAGTAAAGGAGGAAGACGTTCCGAAGAGTGCATTTTGTACTTGATATGGCCATTATGAAGTTTTAGTTATGCCTTTTTGGGTTAATCGATACACATGATGTATTCATGGATCTTATGAATATAATTTTCCGTGAGTTCTTGGATAAGTTTGTGGTTGTGTTTATTGATGACATTTTGGTAATCCAAAAGTAAAGAGGAACATGAAATTTATTTAAGGGTTTTATTGAAAACATTAAAATAAAATAAATTATATGGGAAATTTAGAAAGCGTGAGTTTTAGTTACAAAAAATTTCATTCCTTGGTCACATTGTTTCAGAAAATGGAATAACTGTTGATCCTGCTACAACAAAAGTTGTTGAAGAATAGCCAAGACCTATAAATTTAACCAAGATTTGTAGTTTTCTTGGTTTGGTAGGCTATTAAAGAAGGTTTGTTGAAATTCTTTCACAATTATCTATCCCACTGACAAAGTTAACTAAAAAAGGTGTTAAGTTTATCTAGAAAAAAGAAAGTGATGATTGTTTTTAAGAATTGAAAAGAAGATTGGTGAATGCTCAAGTATTGGCATTACCTTCCAGAAATGGTGAGTTTGTTATCTAAAATGATGTTTCGTTGAAAGGACTTGGTTTTTTCCTAATGTAGAATGATCATGTAATTTATAATGATCCACTTCAGTTGAAACCTCATGAGTTAAATTACCCAACACATGATTTGGAATTAGTTGATGTTTTTTTGTATTAAAAATTCGGAGGCATCATTTGTATTGCGTAAAGTGTGAAATATATACTAATCACAAAAGTTTGAAGTATATATTCACTTAGAAGGAATTAAACATGAGATAGAGGAGATGGTTAGAATTAATCAAGGATTATGATTTCACGATCCATTACCATCTAGGAAAGGCAAATAAAGTGGCTGATGCTTTGAGCTGATAGAGTAATGCTACATTAACCATTCTACATTTGAAACAATATCATTTGATTAATGATTTGATGAACTTTGGCATAGAAGCTGTTGGTGAAGGAAATTATTCTATTTTGTTTTAAAATATAGTGAAATCATCTTTAGAATACTGAATAAAAAAATCACATAATGAAAACAGTGAGTTTCAGAAAAAAGTAGAGTTGGTTCAAAAGGGTAAGTTACCTGAACTTAACATTGATAAAGATTTAGTTTTGAGGTTTGAGAAGTGATTATGTGTGCCTTGTAATTCACAGCTGAAAAAAGAGTTGTTATGTGAAGCTCATAGTTCACCGTTTTCAGTTCATCCTGGAAGTACTAAGATGTACAAAGATATTTGGGAGTATTACTGGTGGGATGGAATGATAAGAGATATTGCTGACTTTGCTGTGAAGTGTTTGACTTGTCAACATGTTAAAGCAGAGTGATAGTTACTTAAAGGGATTCTTCAGCCTCTACTGGTACCAGAGTGGAAATGGGAAAATATATCCATGGGTTTCATTATGGGCTTACCGAAGACATATCAAGGTAATAATGCAATCTGAGTTATTATTGATCAATTGACTAAACTTTCCCATTTCCTTCATATTCGAGATACTCTATCTCAAGATCAACTTTCTCAGTTGTATGTTAAATAGATAGTCAGGCTACATGTAGTTCCTCTCTCTATTGTATCTGATCATGATCTGAGGTTTACTTCTAACTTTTGGAAAGGCCTTCAGAAGTCTTTGGGTGCTGAATTTAATTTTAGTACAACTTTTCATCCTCAATCATATGGGTAGTCAGAACGAACAATTCAGACTTTGGAAGATATGATACATGCTTGTTCAATAGATTACCATGGAAGTTGGGACCAATATCTTTCTTTGGTTGAGTTTTCTTATAATAATAGTTTTCCTTCCAGTATACCGTTGACTCCATTTGAGGCATTATATGGAAAGTGATTCTGAAATATAGATTTTTGGGATTATGTAGGTGAAATAAAGTTAATGGGAATAGAATTGGTAGAAGATATGGCAAAAAAAGTTTAGTTAATTCAGAAATACATGAAGACAGTACAGAGAAAGCAAAAAATTTATGTGGATAACTGAAGTAAGGATCTTTATTTTGGGGTAGATGATCATGTATTTCTCATAGTTTCTCCATGGAAAAGTGTTATTCATTTTTGTAATAATGTAATGCTAAGTCCGAGGTTTATTAGACCCTATGAAATCTTAGAGAAAGTTGGACCAGTTTCCTATAGAGTGGATTTACCTCCATGTTTATCCCATGTACACAATGTTTTTTATGTTTCAATGTTGAGAAAGTATATTCCAGATCTATATCATGTTTTGAGTCTATAGATAGTTCATTCGGAATAAAATATTTCTTATGAGGAACAACCAGTCCAGATTCTTGACTGAAAAGAGAAAGTGTTTTGGAATAAGGAAATTAATCAGGTAAATGTTTTGTGAAAAAACCATATGGTTGAAGAAGAAACATGGGAATCTAAAAATTCTATAAGGTTTAAATACCCCCACTTTTTTTACAAGTTAATAGAAATGTGGGGATGCAATTCCCAAAAGGGGGGAAGGATATAACGACTGAGATATTTATAAAATAGTAATTTTTATTTCTATTAATACTTATGAATAAGATATTAATTTTTCTTTAAAGAAGATTCTATGTTATATGATATACCAAACACGCAACAATGGGTTTCTCTAAAATCTTATGTTTCACACAAGGCTGGGTCATATTGATAAATAATAATATAATATTATTATTTTAAATGGTAGTTAACGCCTACCCATTGAATTGGCAGGAATGAACATAACTAACCATATTATTATTAAACATGTTTATTAAATGTTTTCACATTTATCCAATAAAATTGAGATGCTTAAAATTAGAATGAATCTAATTTTAACCATAAATACTCTAATATTTTTAAAAGGCAGTTTTACCGCCTTTTGATGAGAACCCCCTTTAAATCTAGTTTTTGTTACTTTTATATATTTCATTTGACAAACTAAACTTATTATTTTGAAAAGGGACATCAAAATTTACTTTGGGTATTTTTTTGGTAATTTTTTGATAAAGTTCATTTTTAATGAATAGTGAAAAATACTGCATTTTATGTCAAAACCGTCTTTTCATCTGATTTATTTATATGGTTAGATTATATTTTTAATTGGTTTTAAAGTATAATTATAATTTTTTATTACCATTTAATAAAATATATGTCATTTTAAATAATTTTACTATTTAATTAGACATAAAAACATGTCAATATTTTGATAGTTATTATTTCTTAAAAACATACTTTTGTTTTTGACATCAATAATTAATTTTAAATTAATTTCTGAAACATCTGTGTTTTGAATTTAGAAAAAATGGATTAAATATTTGGAATTAGGAGTTCCAAATTTTTTAAATAGGTAACTTTTATTTTTAGACATTATGAATAGTAACTTTAGTAAATATTTTATTTACCATGGTTAAAGGGTAAATCTGGTAAATAAGGGTAACAAATAATATTATAATAATATTAAATTACCCTAACATAAGTACTTGCCATATTGGATGAAATATTTCCAACCATTTACATCCTTGGGTCGATTTTGGGACCCCACGGTGCCACTTGTAAGTTAAAATTACATTTTATAAAAATTAATTTAAAGTTAAAGAAAATGCAACATAAACATATATCTTTTAGTAAAACAATTTTTATATGATGTAATATAAGTTATATTTTCTACTATAGATAGTAATTTGAAAGATAAAAATATTTACTATATCATGGTATTTTATTTATAATTTTTATACTTTAAATAAACAAATTTAATTATGACACAATGATGATGCAATGATTATTTCATTAATAATTGATTCAAATAAATGATATTATAAATGTTAAAAGAAATGTTATTTTTTTTGATTTAATACACTAATTTTATGCATTATAGTTATATTTTATCTTTTTATTAATTATGTTTATTCGAATCAATAAAGTTTTTATGAATTATTAAAAAGTCATGATATGAATAGTGTCAAAATTGACATAATTCATATTTTAAAATATAAAATATTTTATTAAATATTATAAAATTAAAAAAAATATAATATTTGTCCAAATAGTCATAATAAGTCTACAATTTTATTATTTACTCTTTAATTGGATATTTTTCATGTTTTGGTAACTATTTTATTTCTCAAAGTGTTAAGTGCTTGATAAAATGGTAAAAGTAAAAAAGGGTTAAATAAAAAAGATAAGGATGAAAAAATATCCAAAATCTCTCTAATTATTAGTGGATGATTTTATTTCAAAAAATATTCATCTTTTATTCTAATTTAATGAGTTTTGGACCATTTGAAAAGAAGAAATAATTTTATAATAAAACAATACATTCAAACATTCTTAAAGAGCCCATCCTACCCCTTATAAAAGGCCATCTCCTCTAATCCTTTACTCACACCTATCAAGCCGCTTGAATCATCCAAACACTGCCAAAATAAGCTCAAAACATCCCTATATTCCCAATAGAATACTTAACCTTGGTATAAGGCAATTCAAGAGATCCCTTTGGCTCAAATCAAAATAATTTACCCAATTTAGGGGTAACGTCTTCTCTCGAGTTTTTTCTTTTATTTTTTCCTTCTGAACTCCCTATGATATTATTATTATTTGTTTATATAATAAAAAATGTATACTAAATATGCCAGGTTATTTTTATGAGAAGTATTTGAACTACACTTACACACACCTTTGTCTAATGTATATAGAACGACGGCAAACTACTGCCTCACAAAATGATGATTGTTCAATCTTCCCCTACCACCTCTCATGGTGGCCATTATGATGTAACTATAATTATATAAGATATTTATTATATTTATTTTATCTTTATTCTTCTGTAATTCTCATCTTTAACATACCATTATGCTTTTTATGTTGTATAAATATGATAATTTCATTTGAGGAAGTGCTGACTACCTACTCCTCAAAGTGATATGACTCATTCATGCCATACATGGAACATATAAAGCATGAAGTTAATAAAATTATATAACATATATAAAATATAATATTATACTATAATTTTAATATACCTATGTATCATAAAGTTTTCATTCCTTTAAATATGAAATAATAATGAAAGCAACATTCATGTGTACGTACGACATACCGTCTTCATGAACGGTGCGTTTCATTTCTTATCTCAAAATGATATGAACTATTATAAATACATATATACTAGATATATATATTATATTTATGATATCTAAATCATGAATATCGTTCAGGAGATAATGTAATTTTGACCACATGGACAATTTATAAAATATGATAAGTTCATTTTTGACCCAAGTTCCGAACATCGAAAAAATGTATGATATGAACTCAAATAATTAACTAATTGTTATAGAAAGGTAATAAGTTATATATAAGGAATAATAATCTTAAAAGGTTTTTAAGAAAGTATAAATTAAATTAATTTTATTATTCATGAAATTAAAGAACAAACGAGTCAAGCTGGACATGCGGTAATGGAGTTTGTCTCAATATCCTTTCTTTGAGGCATATTTTGATTTATACAAGAATTTACTTTATAAGGTGTATAATAAACCCTTCGAATTTTAATTTCATTCAAAGGAAATATTTTTTCTATAAATCATTTTACTAAACAACAAAAGGAATATTTTTAACGTATGCGGTGATAATGACCCCTCCTATACCATAATCGTTATTTGGCTTCCTCTATAAGAATTAATGTTTTTAAAAAAAAAAGAAACCCCTTATTCCATTTTTGGGTATTTTGGTATTGAAAATGATTTTGAAAGTGGATTTACTAGTTAAATATCTTGTAATTATTTCTTGTGATTGAAAATGAAATTTTATGATTGAAATGTTGATATTTACAATCTTTTATGTGTGATGATTATATAATGGTAATTAGACATTTGATGGGTGGTTACGTGATAAACCAAATGATGGGTGGTTCCATGATAAAACAAGGATGAGTGGTTATGTTATAAACTCCAATGAATTGGGTATGGAAGCCGTCTGTGTGGATATTCTATTTGTAAGAATGATTTGTGGAAGTCAACTTTATATTTATTCCATTTAAGTTGTTGTACCTCTCGTACCCCTCGTGGTTTAATTTTCATGATCACAATCACTTTCCTATTTTACTAATCTTGTTTTCAAGTGTTTTTGTTGATAGGCATGATTTTAGGTGCCAAGGAATTGGGCCAAGAAAGCAAGATGGCAAAAAGCCAAAAGTGGACTGAAATTCAGTCCACCGGTCAACCGGTGGAAGACCACCGGCCAGCCGATGGAGGCCTGGACAGAAGGCATCTTTCTGTCCAGACCACCGGCCAACCGGTGTCACACCAGCGGCCAGCCGGTGGCACCCAGACAGAAGCCTGAGCCACTGCCTCAACACCGGCCAACCGGTGGCCTCAGCACCGGCCAGCCGTTGGCACCCAGCCCCACAGTGTCAGCTACTGCCTCAGCACCGGCCAACCGGTGGCCTCCTCACCGGCCATCCGGTGGAGCCTGAGCCCGAAGGCCTCTCCATTTTGCACACACCGGCCAACCGGTGGTTCTGTACCGGTCAGCCGGTGGAGCCAGTCAAACTAGCCGTTGGGCTTTTGACCAGCCTGTCCACTTGGCCTCCAGCGGCTCCGAAAGCCTCTCCAACGGCTCCAAAGGCCTCTAACGGCCATATGAGGGTTCCCCCTCTATAAATAAAGGACTAGGAACCCCCGGAAGCCGATGGATCAATACCGGAACAATTGTGAAGCCAACGGACACATTTTCCATCATTTGGCGAACCTCCGGCGGATTCCTCCAAGGAACCCCAATTGCTCCAACCAACTTTCACATCCAAGGAGCAGCACCAAAGAAGCTTGGGAGTGCACGTCTTCAACTCCAATCATCCATTGGCGCCCAAGGCTTTGCCAATTACGGTTTTTATTGTTTTATTCATTTTGAGCTTTAAATTGAGTTTGTGCCTACAAACTCCCATTTCTCTCATCCTCCATTCTTTTGGGTTTTCACATCACCTTTAAGGTGTGAAGAGGTTGGTCAAGCCTTACCTTGTAAAAGGCTTGAGACATAGGTGAGCTAGCCTTCACCTGTAAGAAGGCTAGTGGGTTCTTGCTCAACCATTGAAAGCAAGTGGGTTCTTGCATAACCAACAAAAGCAAGCTGTAATAGGTTCTAGACTACCTGTAAAGTCTAGTGGGTTTTTTGATAAAACCATTGAAAAGCAAGCGGTAGAATCTCTCAACGGTTGAGTTGGGAGCGGAGACGTAGGCCGGGTTTTAGGCCGAACTCCGTTATCAATTCTTGTGTCTTGCCTCTTTATTTCCGCTGCACTTTCACTTTGATTTTTAATTTGTTAATCTTTTTTTAAAAAGGAAATTCACCCCCCCTCTTGCCATCACTTCCTTTCTTTCTCCGCCCAACATAAGTATGATTATGTCCCAAGTTTACCTTTTATATTTTATTCGTTGTTTTCTATGGGTTTTATGGTAATATTTTTTTTTAAAAATAAGGGTAAGAAATGAGCTTATATTCTGTGAAGTGTTTTTTCTACTTCTTTAAGGTGAAAAGTATTAATTTATGATAAAGTATTCATGGTTTACATGTTGATTTGAAAACTAATACTTTTATTTTTTTTGTATACCTTACTAAGATTTTTATGCTCATTCTAAGTGTTTTAAATGTTTTTAACAAGACTTAAGGTGGAATAGAGTCATGGATGGGATCATGGAAATGTCATGCTATTTAAAACATGGAACTAAACATGTTTCTTTTCTTTTAAGAGTTTTAATTTTATGAAAAAAATTGATACTGAGTATAAGTGTCTACATGTAATATTCAAGATGTTTTGTATAAGTTATGACCTAATTATCTAAATCTATAAATCTGAAAATATCCTCAATGTTAATAATTAACTTAATTCAAGATTATGTAATGTTTAAGGGAGGGGCCTTATAATAACACCTTCCCCTAGACCAAAAGAACAACACTGTGTTAGAGGTAAGATTAAAAGTAACTATATCTACGAGTAATCTCCTAAGTTAGTAAAAGTAAAAGGTTATTAAATATTTTAGTGGTATAACAAAAGATTCATGTATAATGGAATTCAATGGAAGGATTACAGTCTGAGGAATGATGGAAAACAAAGAGTTGGTTTATAAACGACCAATAAAGGGTTGTAATGGTTATATTCCAAGGGAATAAAAAATGAAAAGGTGTTTGGATCCACAAGGGTATATTATAAGATTAAACACCATTTAAAGAAAAGTTATTATTCCATAAGATAGAATAAAATATAAAAAAACACCCTAATTTAATAGAACAAATACATTCTACATTGAGATGAATGAATATGAGAACTAACGAATCCATGTTAGGCTTCCATAAACCTAATTCATGTCAATATGCATCAAAAAACCCACAAAAAATATAATCACTATTTATTCCATCTTTAGAATATGATTATGAAATAATAAAGGGAAATAGATGAGAAAGAAACCTTAGATCGAAGGGGAAATAAACTTCAAAGATAGTGCATTGATAACCATGAAAAGAGCATCCAAAGATCACCAAAGGAATCCCATAGGTGGACTAGGGTTTAATAGAAACATGGAAGATCAAATTAAAGTGATTAGACACCCAAAATGTATAATATAAATCTGTATTTAATAAACCATAGCATGATTCAAAGCATCACGACACAATAGGATTTTTAAAAATGTTCCTCCAAGTAACATGACATGATCTACCCACACAACGATCCCCATTTTAGAACTTGTTAAACTATCTTAAATTCAACACAAATAAGTGAGGACATGATATGATGAACATCACCATGATACAATAAAAAATTCCCCCAAATCACTGCACATACCGCATGCCCAACCTTGAAGCTAATAACTGCATAGACAAACCAAGGTGAAATAAAACCCCCACAATGTAATGATCCCAAAGAGGTAGAACCAAGGATTTATAGTAAAATTACTACCATTATAGTGAAACCTATCTTATATCTAGTTTACCCAAAGGATCATGAAAAATTAACTTAATATTTACACATGATAATCAACTCCTCATAGTGTATTGCATGCACTATACAACTAATCATTCCAAAATGCCCACTGACCATGATGTGACCAAGGGTGCAAGATGAGAATCCTAAAAAAAATATTACCTATCCTTATAAATAACCACCCCTTCAATTGAACACACATAACACGAAGAAAAAAAAAGGGACCACGAAATTTTGGGACCTTACACACCAAATCCTCATAGATATTATGTAAATATTTAAAACTCTTTTGAATCCATCTAATTACTTTGGACCTAATTAACATATAAAACCCCTCAGATGTTGGATATAAAATTCATAGCAAAACTAGTACTTATTATAGGGTCTACTTTGTATCCCTATAGTAATTTATAGTATTAAAAACCATTATTAATTCCTTAATGCATAATTTTACACAAAGAAATTCCTCTATAAAAATGTCACTGTACTCAAGTTATAAAGGGGTCTAGTGTGATCTTTCTCAAAACCAATCATATTTCCATATGAACATGCCATCCACAAGATGTATCTCTATAAATTTTATATATTCTCATATAATACCTTTGTCCAAGACATCTAGTAACCACTAGACATTGAACGTACTGATATAATAAAGTTTATCCCTTACAATCATGATTTTATAAAAATGATTGAACACTTTAATTGAATACTTCACACACTATTAATTTAAATTGTTAAGAACATATAATGCCACTAAAATAATAATTAATATTAATTTCTTTAGTCAAAATTAATCAGTGGATTATATTTTATTCTTGTTATATATGAGGAAAAATATCATCTTAGATAAACTCATTTTAATAAATAATCAAGAAAATACCCAACTGATCCATGATTATCCCATCCTCAAGGTTAACATAAGAAAGGTATCAAGGTATGATATTTTACATTATAAATATATTTTAAACCATAGGTAATGGGGATTCATATCAAGTATACCCCTTTAAATATATAAATGACCATAAATAATTCCATGTGATATATTTTGGTATGTCAGTCCGGATAATAAATATCTAATTATTATCTCATGACTCTACTTTAGATCATATACATGATTCAACTCACACTAATATTTACATATCAACATAACCCCTGATACTCTATGATAATATTTGATCAGGTTCAACTAAAATTCATACTTTTATAGGTTTTATCATTTCACTATTCATGTAATATATGAAACACACATGAATAAATGATAAATAGAGATTACGTTTATTATAAAACCATTATGAATCTACATTGAAAAAAAAACTATTACATCGAGAATCTTATGTATATAATAACTAAATACTTTACATAACTATCATTCTTATTATTTGTTAATATATTTTTCAACATATCCACTAAATTATCTTATGTAGCAACTAAATATATCATTACATTACCACTATAAATTATTTCTCAAATGGGATGATATTTACAAAGGATGTTCTTGATCCTTTGGTGATATATGGGTTTATTTGAAATAATAATAACTAAAATATTATTATGGTAAAAATATATCTCTCCCTTAATTCTAGGAACCATCCTACAATTAGTGATGTACTTATGGATTCAAGAAGGTTTCTTGATAGTATTTGATATAGTGATGTTCTATACCTTTGTTATTGAGTCTCCCATAATTTCTTATTTCGAAATTTTCCAATTGATAGCTATTATATTTAAAAACAAGAAACTAGATTTAGATCTCATTTCATAATTTTTAGTTTGTAAAATAACATAAATTTAACCCCTTACAACAATATCTTCCTCATATCCATAGACCAACAATGTATCCATACTTATTTTCAAGTACTTAAGTGCATTAATTATAGTAATGTTGTGTTTTTCATCAAAATTGAATTAACATATTCTTATTATTCTCAAAGTATAATAGTCATAAAGTTGTGTAAAACACATATATTACATGATATAACATATAGTGAGTATATAATGAATCCTATCCATATTTATATTTTCTATCTCTTTAAATGGTCATTAAGTCTTTATAATACATGTTCAATGAATTACAAGTGAAGAAACATTTTTATAGTTCTTCTTGCTAAGACTATTTAGCTCTTTACTAATATATGTATTATCAATTAGTCAAAGTATCCTCTTAGATCTATGTCTATTGATTTTTATACCTTATATATAGGAATATTCTCCCATTTCTTTCATTTAGAATCATTTTCCCAACCATACATTTATATAATTCAAAGTTATAACATCATATCTGATATGTTTTATATGATCCACATACAATTCCCTAAATACCACAACACTAAAACCAACCCACTTGTACACATAAGAATCATACATGTTCTTGATGAATCAAAAGTATTTGGTTATATTATTAAAATAATTGTTTCAATTCAAAGAAGCATGATTTAATCTTGAAATGGACTATTGCAACTTAAAAACTTTAGTAAAAACATGGGAACATAAAGGCATTTAATTTGTATCATAAAATTGTCCTTGAATAAATTCCTATTAAGGAAATTAGACTTGGTAATAATTTGAAATATATCATAATCATAATGAGATGTTATGGAAGACAATATATGGATAAAAATTATTATCTCTATAAATTAAAATGTATTTTAATAATCAATACCACAAAATGTTTTATAACCATTTTCTAGAAATCACTCTTTATAGGTAAAAAATCTACTACCCATGCGAGTTTTCTTGTAAAAAAATATATTACACCTTATAGATCTCACCACTTTTGGTACATCTACCAAGTTTCTAGAATGATCAGTGTATAAGTATTTCATTTTAGATCATGTAGCCTCTAACTATTTCATAGAATTAAAAATATCAATAAGACCTTAATAGATAGAATGTTAATCACTTATAAAATTTAATTCATTAAAATTTTCCTCAAAAAAGACTTATTTAGTAGGATCTTTAAAAATTCTTCCAGACCATCAAGGTTTTTATGTAACTTGTCTTGATTCTATTTTTGTAACCATTTAAAGAAAAAATCACTTCCCATATCCAAAGTCATTTTTGTTTATTTTCTTTTGAACTTATTAAAGTTCAACTTTACTCCCATTAACACCTTGATTCAAATGTTCCTTCTCAAGAAATTTGATAAATCATTCCACAAAAACTTTGTTCTTAGTTAGATTATGAAATAATATCCCTTGGTTTTCTTTAAAATATAGGTATTGTTCTGATTTAGGATACACCTTATAATAATTAAAACATCATGCACATTATTCACAAACCCAAATACTCATAAAAGGATAATTAGGATGAATCCCAATATAAATATCATATAGTATCTCTATGATTACTTTAGATAGAATACAATTATGTAAGAATGAAATAGTTTATAAATAATATCCCTATAATGATATAAAAATGCCACACTAACTCATCATTAATCAAACTATGCCAATGATTCATCTTTTAGGACACACCATTCCACTATTGAGTTATAGTAATAGTTATTTATGAAAAAATTCCATAATATCTCAAATGAACAGTAATCCCTTGGCTTATGTATTCACTGTCATGATCAGACCCCCCAAGAGCCACCTAGTTAGTGATAATCCAAGAGTGACTACCCCAAGACCACCCACATTACGCCAAGGGCTGCTTACCATTGCCAAGTAGGAATGAACCATACAGGTGAGACATTATAATAATGTACCTATACACATTAACATATCTCTAAGCACATAAAATGATGATAAAGTAAGAACAACTAATACCATAAATCCATGTACAACACTTATCCCACATCAAAGTATGAAAAAAATAATGAAATTGATAAAGGTTCCAAATACAAGACCAAACAAAAAATAAAGAGAGTCTAACTTTCTTATAAGGAAGGGACCACTGTCAAATAAACCTCCCTAGAAAACACCTTGGTCTATCTATCCCAACTATGCTTTTCTTGCTCCTTATCCTCCAAGGACACTGTTAAAAGGGTCATCATTTGTATAATACATGACATGTTTGGAAAAATCCCATGCATGGGTGAGTATAAAAATAACCAATAGGATACCCCAAAATTTCCAAGAATAAAACATCAAGAATAATCATTTCATAACAAAAATACAATAAAAAAACCAAGATATAATTATAACAAACAACCTGTATAAAGTGGCCTCAACCAATACTACTTTCCAATGGATACTACTAAATTCTTCTAGGTATTTATTTTTTAGGGAGTACTCACTCCACGAGCCATGATATCACCTGTGATTCTCATCAAAGAGTTTATAATCCTTGGTTACCACCTAATAAGTACTCATTTGATCTTAGAGGATCTCATAATCCAGGTAAGAGATCACACCCAAGTCTATTGGGGGACACCCCAAATCCTATTGGATGTGTCTTCTAGATAGGGTATCGATGATCTGTGCATAGTGGTCAAACATATACCATGAACCCCACCTAAAAATGATAGAGGATCCCTCCCTGGTCCCACATGGGGATGAACTGAACTCTATCCAATAATACACCCATAGAGGGGATCATAATATTGTTTTGAAGGAATAATTACACACTGGACCCTCATGGGAAAGGACCAAGGTATCACACTCAATTGAACCTAGTCTATAATGAAGATATTAAGGGATCTAATCCACCTATGAATAAGTACACGACATGAAATTAGGGTACATAGAATGCACCGCTAAATTTGGACCTACTTATGTTCATGAACATATTCTTTTTCCCATGCCCGTATACTCCAAACATGACTATGTATCAAGCCATGTTCATGTACCCAGCCATGTCTGAGTACCGGGTCGTTCTCATGTACTGTATATACACCTGTGTGCCTAGATGTGTACATGAACATGTACTCCCATAGTACATGCTAAGTTTTTATCCATGGGTCACATGACATGTGTCAGGTATCACATGATGTGCGATATTTAACATATACAGAAATTCTAGACTTGTGAATAGGGGGTCCCACACAACGTGTATCTCAACATTACACATTGTGTACCAAGGGATTTATAAAATACTATAGTTTCTTATCAACATTTTCTATCCATTCCATCACAAATCCATCTATGAATCATGGATTTGGGATCATACCACCTTTCCATCACTGGTCACTGAGATCTAGTCTTTGACCTACTCAAAAATTGCTCTATCGATCCACACCTCACCATACCACATCGTCATCACATGTCAAACTGGGAATAATGGGTAAAACTAGTATGACACAACATTCCTTTGTTTATCCCCCATAATTTCACATTAATATCACCATAAACCATGAACCTAACCCATAATAATGATCTTTATCACTTAATTGAAATCACACAATGATCAAATACCCAGTATTTTTTTAATAATGGGATACAGAAATTTCCCATGATAAACATGCAAAGAAAAATGGTAGAAATTCATAAACCATAAACATGAGGAATTAACCTTGATATAGTTTTTTATTTTGGTCTTGATCCATTATCCTATAACATATGAATTAAGAGGAATAATCCACAACAAACAAATAAATCAACTATAAATTAAATCAACTATTGATGTGCAGATCAATTTCTATTCTTGGAATTGATCGATTTTCAACATGTGATAAATAAATGGGGCGAAACTACATAAATGAAACATATTTCCTAAAATTTGGATCAATCAATGATGAATAATTTTTATTCATTGACATTTTTGGGGAGATCCATGAACTCTGTTGGCATAGATGATTCATGCGGTACTGATCTAATCCTCTGACCTAATGTCATTCGACAATGTCTCTACAATGACCCCTCCCCAAGTCTCCAAGTTTTTGTAGATAAATATGAGAGTTACCCATAATATATTATATATAGAGGAAGTATTTAGGTCACTATGAAAATAAAATAAAATAAAATAAATCGATTATTTATTTATTTTTAAATCCCACGACAACTTTTTCAAAAACCTGATTCAAAAAAAGGTTATGTCATGCCTAGGGTGAAACCCTTATTCTAAACTCAATGGTGGACTCATATTTCCAATTTGAGATTCCATTCAGTATTTATTCCACTTTTTTAAAGAAAACTATGTGTTTTTTATTTTAATATATTTAATATTTTTCAAATAATAATTATGGACTAACTAGGCCTCGAAATCTCACACCATCTCTATGATTGGCTTAAAAATTTTTACTAGTAATATTTAAAATATTTACATGGAAAAAAATGAGTCACTAAATTTTCCCCAACATATGGATATTCATCCAAAAAATTGAAAATGTTTACTCAAAAATATGTGGGTACTAAGCTTGCATCTTGATATCCCACTCCCAGGTTCTCTCCTGAAGATTTTCTTACTTCCACTAGACATGCACCAAAGGAATTGATCTCCCATGTGGGATCCCATTTTACTGATCCTAAATATCTATCAAGTAATCTTCAAAATTATCTCTATCCTTGATGTCTAGCTCACCATAGTAAATAAATTGTGATGGGTTGTGTGCATACCTCTTTAGAAGTGACATGTGGAAGACATCATACACTCGGTCTAACTACAGTGATAAGGACACTGGTATGACACGTCACTGACCCTATACAATATCTATAAAGGGAAATGAACCTTATTTAGAATTAGGATTCCAAGAGAAATATCCATAATCCATGATGTGGTGAGACCTTCAGGAACACATAGTCTCCCTCCTCTAACTTGAAAGGTCTCTATCATCTGTCGACATAGGACTTTGTATGACTTTGTGTAGTACTCATCCACTATTGGATTATCTGAAAATTATCTTTCATATCTCGCACCAAAAAAGCTCCCATGAGAATTGAATCACCTAGATCAGTCCAACAAAGTGGTGGACTTTAACATCTCGGATACAAGGCCTTGAATGGTGCCATACTGATGGTGAAATGGTAGTTGTTGTTGTATGTGAAATACAGCATGTGTAGGTGATTCTACCAACTATAGACAAAGTCTAACATGAAAGGTTGCATAATATCCTCTAGAACATGAATGGTTAGCTCAGTGTAGCCATCAGTCTGGGGATAAAATGATGTGATCAAATGAAATAGATTCCTAATGGCCTCCCGTAATCCTATCAATAATCACAATGCATTGTGAGAATCGTAGTATGAAATGATTATTGAGGGAAATTTGGGTAGATATACTCTCTCCTTCATGTAAAGGAATTAAAATATGTCTAATAAACTCTTCTATTGGATATCTAGGAAGTGGTTTGAATTGGTAATTTGGTCTACGATCACCCATGTGAAATCTTATTCTCTAGATATACATGGTAACCCAGTCACGATGTCCATAGATATCCTATACCACTTCCACAATGGTATCTTAATGGATTGAGATAAACCCAATGAAACATGGTTCACATCATCCACCTGATGAAAAGTGAGGCATCAAGAAACAAATTCCACTACTGACCTATTTATTTAGGGACACCAAAACTAATGTTATAGATCCTGGTACTTCCTTTCCACACTTGGATGTACCTCCAAAGGGGATTAATGAAACTTCTTCATCACATTATCACACAACATCATTAGTATAATAGTTCATCCTATGAAAAGGATAAGATGTTTCCCACCTTCAAAAAATCCATCAATAGCCCATCCAATTAATATCTGAGTATGTAAGGTCTCACAGTTAGTATCACCATGTTGATCATCCCTAACACTCTTTAAAAGTAGTAGGTTGACAACCATCTACTGAATATATGATGAACCATCCTTGTTCACTAAGTACAAATACATTGAGGAAAAATACTTTGATGCCTTTTCCAACAAATGATAATAATATATCCTGACGAGAGAATCTTCCACTATATCCCCCTTCGTAGGAGTATAGACTATATGAAAGTTTTAATCCTAGAGGAACTCTATCCATTGACTCTATCTCATGTTAGGATCCTTTTAATAGATTATATACTAGAGACTCTTTTGGTTAGGTTAAATGATAATCCACTCATCCATAATTTAGTTTCGATAGATCTTCAGTTTGAAGACTACTGGTACTAGGTCAAGATCACATGTTTCTTAGTTTTTATCACATGATCTAAACTACCAAGACCCATAAGAAATAACACCCTACCTCTACCTATATCTGGGTATCACCTCTACCATATCCCTATTATATATAAAAAAGTTTGGAAAATACTGATCAAGATGTCCCTGACTGTCACATGAGAATCACCGCCTCTCCCTTGGATAAATTTAGCCATCCTTAGAGCCCTGAGCCACCGATCCACTAACCTCGGATCATCTCCTGAAGAATTTGGCATTCCTAGACCCCTATTCCTGCCATCGGTCACATGTGGCTGATGTATCAACTATTAGGTTCCCTTTACCAACAGCCACTATCAATACCTGATATTCAAAAAATCACTCCACAAATAAATCCCATTCAAGAACTACAACATAGGTGGGGATACAAAAAGATAACATCGAATCTATGATATATCAGTATAATCCATGTTAGAAGGACCATTATTTGAGGAAATTATCTTTTTCCATATATAGGGAGTAACATAATATATTCTGAAACCTTTCCGAATACCACAACTTGGTCATATAACCCTGTTATAGATGTAGAAGCTCTTAGAGATGGACTGATTGAAACATGGATGGATAAAACTCATCTTTAAAAAGAGATGTTCAAAGGTGGGCTAGGAAATGGTTGTCTCATCTTGTGACTAAGTCAAAATAATCCAACATAACCTATAGTATCCCTTAATAAGACTTGCTGTAAGAATTTACATCAGACTTACAAGTGTGCTCATGAGGCAAGAAACTCAGGTGACTACCTATAGCCAGTCCTCAACTACATGGGTATTTGGATCACCTAGAAAATGGGTAGGTCACAACCTCTAGAACTCACGTGTCACACTCAGCACATATAAATCCTTAGTTGATTCTATTGATGTCGACTACTTCTCAATGGGTGGTGGAATAACTAGAAAACCAAAGGGATGTACCACCTCTTGTACATGACCCTATAATGAAGCCTCATTACTCGACTGATCATCCTTGTGATAATCTAGTGGATTACAAGATAGATATCTTCTCGAAGGGATATTGAAATAAACAAGACACACTATTTTCAATATGTTAATCAGGTGATCTATATCAGAAGTAAATGGAAACCACAACCAATTCCTATATGATGAATGTACCAAATTTTTTTCCTTGCAACTAGTGTCTACATGTACTAAGTCAAAAAGTAGGTTATCTGAGTCCTGGTGAATGGATATGTTGGTCTCCAAACTAACACCAGAGTCTCAGGTCTGAAATCCAAACTATAAACACTTTAACCCTATTGACATAAACTCCAAAACTATCTCACAGTTAGAAAAAAATCTATGCTCCAGTCCTTAGGTGAAACTGATTACCTTTGATACCACTCATTCACTACTCAACCCATCAGGGACCACCTATCTAGTGATAGGATGAGTGTGACTACCCAAATCCCACCTATAATAAGACATGGTTTATTAACCCACACCGAGTAGTCATAAAGCATACATGGAAGGCATTAGTCTAATGAACATGTACACAAGCACACATCTCCAAGCCCATACAATGCTAAAAAAGTAAAAAAAACAATACCATAAATTCATGCACAATATCTATCCCACATAAAAGTGTGAAAAACACAAAAAGATATATAGGGTCCAAATATGATCCCAACCAAAAATTTCATGGACTCCAGCCTATTGAAAATGAGGGGACTGGTATCAAATGAAACCACCCAGAAAAAACCACGGTCTATCTAGCCCAATTGTGCCCCGCCAGCTCCTTGTCCCCCTAGGACACCATCAAAAGGATGTTTTCTATAGAATACACAACATGTGTAGACAGAGATCATGTGGTAGTGAGTATAAAAATACCAAGTATTACACAATGAGATCACTATTCGTGAAGCATCAAAAATAGTCAGGTAATTACAACAATAAATAAAGAAAACATAGATATAATCATAATAGAAAACTAGACTCAAGTGGTCTAAACCAATAATTCTATCCACAAGATACCACTTGAGGCATCTAGGTAAATCTTATTATGAGAGTACTAACTCAATAGTACATGATATCACTGGTGATGTTCATCTAAGATGTCATGATCATTGGGATCCACTGAAGAAGTACTGAGTGTATATCAAAAGATCTCATCATACAGGTAAGGGATCGCATCCAGTGCCACTTGAGGAAACCACAAACCCTACCAGATTTTTTTTTTCTAGAAATGGGATTGAAAGATTTTTCATTGTGGTCACACTGATTCCATGAACCCCACATATAAATGATAGAGGATCCCAGTCTAGTCCCACAGGGGGATTCACCAAACTCTATCCAATACTACACACACAAAAGGGATCAAAATACTATGTTGAGGATGTAATATAACATTTTCCCTCATGGAACAGAACCAAGGAATCACACTCAACTGATCCTATTCTATATTGAAGATATGAAGGGCTCGAAGTGATATTTGGGGAAGTAAATGGTGTGTACTTAGGGTACACAATGTGTACTACTAAATCTAGACCTACCCATTTCCATTCCTGTGTCACTCTACCCAATACTATATACCCCAGACATGCCTATGTATCTGCCCGTGTCCACATACCTACCCATGTATGAGTACCAAGATGTTCCCGTGTACTCTACCCGTGTCTGTGTGCCCAACTATTTAAATTCTCATTTAATCTCAGAGTACACAATGAGATTCTATCCATGGGTTACACAGAGTGAGATAGATGGAACAAGAAGTGTGATATTTACCTTATGTGTAAACTATAGTGTTGTAGAAATGGGATCCCACATGGTGTGTATCTCTAGATTACATGTTATAAATCGTAGGATTTGTAGAAACCCACAGTTCCTTCCCGGTGTCATTTTTTCTCACTAACACCACCAAAAATCTATTCCAGAATCCTGGATCTATGGTTATATGAACATTACCGTCACCATTCATCTAGATTTAGACACTAATCTTCTTTGAAATTACTTCATCAATCCACACTGTCGTTGCACCACATCATCGTCATGTGTCAAACCAGGAAGAATGAGGAGCACCGGTATGATACGACCTAGATCAGATTGTCCTATATCACCGCACCTCAATCACACCCTCAATTGAAAACCACACCCAGTTATTGATCCATTTTGATGAATAATGGCCACACAGTGATCAAATACCCAATATTTTCTAAACCAAGGGCCAAAGAAATTTCCCATGATGAAAGTGAGAAGAAATGGGGGAGAAGACCATGAACAATAAACACAAGGAACAAACCTTTTACTTTTTTCATTTCTTTCTCAATACACTATCATAAAATAGAATAATGAAGAGGAAAAATCAATAATGACCAAATAAATCAAACGTAATATAAATCAACCATTGATGCGTGAATTAATTATAATTTGTGTAATTGATCTAATTTGGACATGGGATAATTTAATAGGATGAAACCACATAAATTAAACATACTACCTAATAAATGATTAATAAATATTCATTGTTGACATCATTGGAAATAAATAAAAACTCCTTTGTAATATAAAGTATATGTGGTTCCAATCCGGTCATTCAATATGACTTTTTTAACCAAAGTCTCTTCAATGAATCCTATATTGGTCTCCAAGGTTATATGACCAACACTAAGACTTACCCATAACAATATATTTTTTAGAGGATGGATTTGGGCCATTGTGTCAACAAAATAAAATAAAATAAATAATTTATTTATTTATTTTTATCACCCACAACAACGTTTTCACAAACGACTGATGCTGACAAAGGTTATGTCATGCTTATGGTAAAACCATCATTATGAACTCGACGGTGGCCTTGGACTTCTGATCTGAGACCCTGTTAAAAATTTATTGAAATTTTTTAGGAAAACTTCATGTTCATGATGTCAATATTTTTTTTTACAAATATCAATTCTAGGATCATTGGGCCTCAAAATCTTGTGTCGTCTCAATGCCTGTCTATGAAAATATTACAATAAATATTTTAAAGATTTACATGGAAAAAATGACACATTAAATTCAAAAACATGATCTGATCAGGGATATTAATAATTTTTTCCAAGTTTATTCTATACTTAATTTTTATCTCTTCAAACTTTTAAAAGATTCCAAAGTTGTGCATCATAAGTGAATTATAACCATACTGGATAAAGTTATTAGTAAAGGTTAAAAAGTACACATGGCTTCCAATTTATTGAGTATTATTTGGTCCATATGAATCACTATTTATAAGATCTAATTATTCACTATCCCTCTCACATTTTTACAAAAAGGTTCTTTGTTCATTTTTCTTAATAATTTTTTTTGTTTTTATCAATAATTTCATAATAAAATGAGTCTAAAAATCCATTTATATAGAGTATTTGGGTGAATTTATCAATTATATACCAAAGGATACAATGAAAATGATAATTAGTGTAGAATATAACCTTTAAATTATTATCTTAAATGTTATATACTTGTTAATTTATTTCCACACTATATAAACCATTCACAAATTTCTAATTCCAAGAAAAATACGTATCACTTATATAGAACAACTCATTTTCTTAATCATGAAGGAAAATACCTTCTTATCCAAACAATAAATACCCTAAACCTAATATCCCATAATTGGTGGTTATTTTATTACATTGGTATTAGATATAGATTATCACATCCCAGATGACTGAACAATTTAGAATTCCTGGAAAACTAGATGCGTAATTAAATCTTACATTAAAATTTAAAGAATAAATTATAACATAGTATTTACTTTGAGAACACTATTATACTCCTAGATTATCCCTACATATCAATAATAATATAATTCTTGGAATTGTTGGAAAAAAATATGAAAAAGGGTGATCATGGATTCTTAGTAAGGGTATGAATACAATAGAAGCTAAATAATGCATGAATAATATAACATAAAATAAATGGAAATCAAATAATTTCATAATCACATGAGCTAAAATATTATCCATGAATATCATAAAAAATAAAATAATCACATGGAAATAAATAACTAATCTCACAATGAGGGAAATTCATAATTAAGTACATCATACACATACCATCAATGCCTTGTGCTAATACATCTTACATAAATGGAAAAGGCCTTAGCCAATACCCAAGCTAGATTGTCTCATGAGACCTAGTGATTCATTAAGGGGATATGGTGGGCCTAACCCATCACTTACTAAGTATAATTCATTCCTCATATAATAGTGGTGCCACATAACCAATATAATAATTCCTTATAAGACTAATATATGAAATATTAATAATTCCACAACCAATAAAGATATTCATAAACCATCCAAAGTAACATGAAGAATGGTATCATAATAGTACATCTCCAATAAAAATAATCATAAAAAATATAATAAAATATGGTATATTTTACCTTAGAAAAGAATAAAATTTAGTAAGGTATGTTGACATATAATAATATACTTTAAAAATATCATTGTATTTTTTTTATGAAAATACCCTTTTTACATTGAAATCGGTTGTTTTAAAAAAACTAAACCCATATAAAAGAATACATTTTATTTGAAAAGAAACTCGAAAAATTATAACAAAATATTAAAATCGTTAAGTAAAAATTATAGTGTAAAATTCCACTCAAGTCTTATAATTTTAAAAAACATTCCTTCTATATTTTTTTTCAGAAAAGTCACAGAGTACCTCATTTGGAAAATGAAAAAAATTCCTTTCAAACTATTTTGTAATCAATAAAAAATAGGTAAAAATGATATTCAATAGTCATAGGATAATAAAGAACTTTTTTTGAAAATAATTTTAAGAGACATGTATATGGAATAGAAATATTCCCTAGTGGAGATGTAGACATAAATAATCTCGAATAATGATGATATTATGAAATAAACCCTTACATTGGGTTCAAATTCCTTTATATGTGTAAAAAAATCCTTTATAATAAATATATATTTATTAAAAATATATTTCAAAACCATAATAATATATATCATACCATTTATTTCATAATAATAATTTTTTATCACCTATCTTATGACAATTCTTTGTTAAAAATCACTATTTTGGGTAATAACTACTTCATTTTTCATGTATGTTTTGATTTGGTAGTTTCAGTATTTATAATATGATCAAGGTTAAATCATACCCATAATGTTAATAATGATATAAATATCATATATATTCATTAAATATTTATTTAAAGTAATCCATTAAATTTATAGAAAGAAAAATGTATTACACCATTCATAGAGATGACATGTCATATGTACACATGGATTCTATTTTCATTATTCAATGAATTGAACGAAAGAAAGGTAAAAAATAATTATCATTTTATAGAATAAATATTATATATACATCATATATATTCATAAAATCAATATTTATTACCATCCAAGTAAAATATAAATGAAAAATGAATTACATCACTTTTTAGAGCTGATAGTCCACACGTACACACAAGCAACATTATCATTTACCAATGGTTTGGAAGGTAATAAGATAGATATGATATTATTATTTAATAAGTATAATTATGTTATAAATATAATATATAAATATTAAACCCATCATATTTCTCATCAATAAAAGGTTGTAAGGAAAAATGATATGTATCACCACATTGAGACGGTAAGTCATACGTACGCACGAGTGATACTTTAACTTCCCATTTGATAAGAAATAGGGTTGGTAATAGTAGGTTCATAATCATAATAAAATTTAATTATATTTAGAAAACTCAATTTATTATTTTATTATAACTTCTAGATATTTGGAAGAGGTAGGATAAGGAATAAATTGAAAGAGATCGTGTAAGACAATTACCTCTTCTTTGGGAGACCATATTTAGATCCTTTATTAAGGGACTTAAGGTTGGTATTTTAGGGATACCAAAACCTAAATAACTTTGATAAGGATGTTGATAAAATAAATGGGAATATATTGGTCGATCTGGATGGCTCAATGCGGTACAAAGAAGTGATGGAGGAGGTTCCCTTTTATAATTGAGGTGATGGACACTTTTGGAATTTCTTAAAAGATTAAATTATAATAAATTCATATCATGATAAATTAATTAAAATGGAAATAGATTAAAATATAAGGTAGTATAGGGTTTTAATAACATAAACCAATAGAACTTAGACAATTATTATTTTCATTTTAAACCTTATCATTTTTATTGACCCATTGGTTAATTATTTTTGATCCTTAATGTAATCACCACTATTTTAATCATAAAGGGTTAATAATGTTACTATAAATGAAAAAATGACTCAATAATGGAACATGTATGATTTCATCAACTATATTCAATTAAAATGGATTAAAATAAATTTTTTATAAATTTAAATAATATAATAAAATATTAGTTTGAAAAATTATCATTAATTTCAATTTTAAAAATATTTATTTAATTTAACATCAAATGCATCAATAAAAATGGGTAATTATAATATAATTATTCAAAACCTATATAATATGTCATATAAATATATAACTTTCATTTCACATATTTAATAATTCAAATTATATCAAAATTAATATTTTTATAATCATTTTTTTTCATTTTTATGTTTATTAAATAATTAATGTATTAGCATTGCAAAAGCATTTAGGGTAATTATATAATTTATAAAAATTATTAATAAATTTATATTATTAAAATATTTTTATTAATATCAAAATTGAAATTTTTCCTCATTCAGATATTACTTTTTCTCTATATAGACACATAAAATATATTAAAAACAATGAGACTAACATTCAGTAACTATCCTTATTTAAAAAAATATATAAGTAATTTTCATGATAAAGTGTCCATTAAACAACTAAAATTTGAGCCAATGGTGATAAGTTTCGAATAAAATTATTCCAATAATGGTTAGTATGAATAATTATGGCCTTATCACTTAGTTTAAACATAAATTAACCCAATTTACCCTTTACTAAAGTGATAAATTTTACCATGATTACTATTCATTTTGACAAAAAATAATAGGTATTTAATAAAAAAATTTAAACGACCTAATTATATATATTTAATTAATTTTATCAAATTCAATACATATATTTTTCATAAATTAATTTTAAAATAGGTACGAAAAACACAATAAAAATCACATTTTAGAAAATGCTATTTTAAAGAATTAAATAGGATTTATTTTTATCCCATATATAGTAAAAATATTATATGAATTTTTAAAAAAATTATTGAATATATAATATATAAATTTCATTAAAATAATTCACCAATAGTGACTAATCATGATATAAATATATTGTGTGCAAAAAATAGTTTTTCAAAAAAACACTTTTATGATTTTTTTTATTGATACCCAATTAATATATTCTGTAAATGTATAAAACATATATTTATAAAATTTTAATTAGTACTATTTTTTCCTTCCAATTTAACAACTAGATTATAAATTTAACATAATAATTGATCATGGTCTGTTTGAACTCTATGTTCCATGTAATGTAAGCTATTAAAGAGATTAAATTAATTTAAAAAGAGATATAATATAGAATCTTGGGGTGATAAATTCTCCCCTCATTGAAAAAATTTTATCCTATAAATTTAAACAAATTTCACATTATAAATATATTTTAGTAGTTCTTCATTATAATTTCCTTAGGTTCCCACATCTCCACTTCTATCTTATGATTTTTTGAATGCACCATTACCAGCCTAGTCATATGATTCTTCAAAACCAATTCTCTAGTGTCCAAAATCTTGATAGCATCTTCATAGTAAGATAATTTAGGTTCCAATTATATTTATTTAGAAGTGAGATCACATGTCGTGTCTGGTATTTACTTCATTAATATAGAGATATGGAACACATTGAGTACTTTATAAAGGCTAGGTGGAATTTCCAAATGGTAATACACAAATCCAATTATTTCTAGGATTTTAAAAGTTTAGGTGTACTTGGGGCTCAATTTATCTTTCTTATTGAATATAATAACACCCTTCTATAGAGACACCTTAAAAAAATGTGATCTCCCACTTTAAATTTCAAATATTTCCTCCAGCTATCAACATAGATATTTTTCCTACTTTGATATTCTTTGATACTGGTTTGAATAGTCTTCATCTTTTCCACTGTTTCTTCAACAAGTTCAGGGCCTACAAGATTACATTCACCAACTTCATTCCAAAAAGTTGGTTTATGAAATATATTCCCATATAACTATTCATACGATGTGATTTGAATACATTAATGGAAGCTATTGTTTTAGGAAAATTATAGCAAAGATAAATACTAATCCCATGTACCTTGAAATTCAAGGGAGAAGGATCTAAACATGTATTATAATTTTTTGATAGTCTTTTCTGACTGCCAGTCAGTTTGAGGGTGATAAAAAATACTCAAATGAATCTCATTACCAAGAGCCTTCTGAAGGATTTCCCAAAATCATGATGCGAATTATGAATCATGATCTGATAGAATTGAAATCGGTGCACCATTAATTTATAAAACTTCCTTAATATAGATTCGTATTAGGTGATCTAGTGTGAAATATTCCTTTATAGAGAGGAGATATGAATATTATGTATGTTGTTTAACAATAACCCATATCGCATCATTATTTCATGGAGTATTTTGTAATTCAATGGAAAAGTCCATGGTATTTTCACCCCATTCTTATACAGGAATAAGAAGAGGTTTCATGACTCCTCTAGGATGTTGTCTCTCAGCCTTACCTTATTGACACACCAAACATCCTGACACGTAAGTAGAAATCCAACACTTCATATTATCCAAAAAAAAATTTCCTTTAAATTCCTATACATTTTGGTGCTACTAGTGTGTATAAGGAAATTTAATCTATGCTAATATTCCAATAATTCCCTTTTCAATTCAAGTATAGAGGGAACACAAAGACTTTTTCCAAATTTTAAAAAGTTGTCTTCATATACGAAGTCTTCCAATTTCACACCATTCACCAAATTATTTTTCTCTTGAAAATTATCATCATTAGACTAAGAAACTTTATATTTTCCAATAATGATGGTTTGACCATAATTTGAAAAAATAGTGATGTTTCCCCTTCTTTAATAATCCTCATATCTATCTATAATAGATCCATGAACACATAATCCATGTCAATCCTCAATTTGTTCAGAACTCCATGATCCTTCCTTCTTAATGCATCTACTACCTTATTTTCCTTACCTGGGTTGTATTGAGAAATAATAATCATTTGGTAGCTAGATCCATCACTTTTTCCTCAGGTTGAGTTATTTGTATAAGAATATGTATTTCAAAATATTATGATCTTTATATATCTAACATATTTCAACCTATAAATAGTTTCTCCATATCATAGGAGAAAATATTAAGGATGCTAACTCAATATAATGAGTTAGATAGTTCTGTTCAATAGTTTTTAACTGGATTGATGCATATTTAATAACCCTATCATTCTGTATAAGGATACAACCAAGTCCCTTACTTGATTCATAACTATAAATAAAAAATTCCCTATTTCCCAATGGTAGAGTATAGATAATACAATTTACTAATATCCTATTCAATTTTTTAAAACATTCTTCACATTCCTCTTTCCAAATAAACTTAACCCCTTTATGAGTAAGCTTGGATAGTGGGTTAGCTAATCAGAATTTTTTTGAACAAATAACCAATAATAACCTTCCAAACCAATGAAACTACATAACTTAATTATGTTTTTATTATAGAAAATTCTTGGAATACCTTTTTCTTCAAAGTACCAACTATGATTCCATCATTAGAGATAGTATAGCCAAGAAATGAAACCTTTTATAGCCAAAATTCACACTTACTAAATTTATCATATAATTATTTTATTTTAAGATTCTCAAGAAAGATCTGCAAGTTTTTCTCTTGGTCCTCATAGTTATTATATTACACAAAAATTTCATCAATAAATACAAAAAAATTATCAAGATATTCCTAGAATACTCTATTCATAAGATATATAAAAATAGAGGGCTTATCAGTCAATCTAAATAGAATTATTGTAAACTCGTAATTTCCATTACTTGTTAAAACACTATCTTTGGGAAATATTCCTTGTATACTCGCAATTTATGATATATTAAATGAAGCTAAATCTTTGAAAAATTCTGAGCTCCATGAAGTTGGTTGAATAAGTCATCAATGATCGGAAGAAGACACTTCTCCTTTATCATAATAGCATTTATTTCCCTTCAATCAATGCACAACCTCATATATCCATATTTCTTATTAACAAAAATAATAAGGGATCCTCATGGTGAAACACTAGGGAATATGAATTCCTTACCAATAAAATCCTCTAGTTGTTTCTTTAAATCCACTAAATTCATAATTTCCATTATATGGGGATTCTTTGATATAAGTCTTGCATTAGGGATTAAATGAATGTAAAATTAAATTTCATGCTTTGGTGGATATTTAAGAAATTCTTGATAAATAAATCAATGTATTTATATACAATAGGTAAATATGAAAATTAAATATTTCCTTTTTTATTAGTAGGTTTTATCTACTCTTATTCTCCAAGAATCTCATTTTGAAGAGCTATTGGGGGTGGATCGAGACATGGATCAGATGATAATGTTTCCCCTTATAAAGATAAGGAATTCCATGTCTTTATCACAAATCATAATTTACATCCCTTTATAATAAATTTTTGAATTATATTTTGAAATCCAGTCCATACCAAAGATTATATCAAATTCAACCATAGGTATGATAATAAAATCAGAAAATAGAGAACATTTATGTGTCACAATAGGAACTTCTTGACACAACTTTGTTGCAAATAGTTTTTTACTCAGAGTTTTGACTGAAAAATCCCTTCTTAAGGTGAATGAGAAATGTAAATTTTTTTATAAGACTAAGAGGATAGAAAATAATGAGATAATCTATAATCAAATAAAGAATTAGCTAAATTTTAGGATTTGATTAAAGTACCTTCCACCAAATCATTATGAACTTTAACCTCAGTTGTTTTGATTTCATAATATTGGAATTTCAACATTGACCTTTTATAAGGAAAGTTACCTTGATACCAAGGAAAATTATTTTCATAGTGTCATATCTTCTAACAGATGAGTCATTTCAAATTATAATATTCTTTCTTTCCCTTGAGATCATGGTTCTAGTGGCATTTTAATCCACACTTATAGCAAACTCACATTCCCAATAGCCAGGTTCCATGATGTTTCTTTCCAAATTTATCTCAAGTTAGAAATTCCACCATTCCCTTATTCCCCTTTTCCCTATTTCCTTTTTTGAGTACTAACCAGGCCTCTTCTTGTCTTGCTTCCATTCGAAGCCATTATTATTGGAGTATTATTTCCCTTTCTTGATAACACATGATACTATATCCTTATATGATGATAATTATTGGGATAATAGTTCTAAACAAAGAATTGGACTAAGTACATTGAAGAAATGAAAAATCTTATTATTTGGATTATGTATATAGTATGTGAAATTCCATGCTAACCTTGTAAAATTGGGTCCACACTTAGAAAAATTATCATCCTTCTTTTTTTCTCAAACTCAAGAATTGTCTTTCCATATATGCTCTTTATTCGTGAAAAGTATATTTTTTCCAATATGAGTTCCTTTAAATTCTTCCATTCCATGTTTTCTATTTCCTCTTCCTATTTATTTTTTTTGAATCAATGTCCACCATTGATCCGTATCTTAGGAGAGGTGATAAAATTCCATGAAAATACTCTCCCTTTTATTACTTACCAAGTGTTAAAATATCTTATCTAAAGAACTTATCCATTTCTCCACTATAAATGGGTTTTTATTCCAATTGAATGATAGAGGTTTATGATATATGAAGTGGTCTAAAATTATTACAACATATTGTGGATCAGTAGGATACTCTATATAGGTAAGGTTATTTGTCAAAAACTCAGTCAAATATCACAATATAGTTATAATTTGTTCAGATCCTGATATAACTACAGCTCTAGAATCATTATCTTACCTAAGAGGGGAATCCCTCAAAGATCATCTGTATTTATATGGTTTCAACTCCTGTTTTTATGAACCATTTAAAAATAATAACATATACTAGATTAGATCTTGAATCATAATGTATAATTTCGAAACTAGTGAAACACTTAACATAAATTGAATACTTATTTATAACTAATATAAAAGTCACAAGTTTGGTTTCTTTAGAAATATTATCAAAGTCTATTATAGGGTTTAATTTCCCTAATATTTTTTTATAAATGGTTGGGAAAATACTTTAAGGTGTCCTCTCAGTATGTTTTGGGTGTGATTGTGTTTGTTGAAAAAACCAGATGGCCATGAACGTGTATGGATGGTATTTTCCAAAATAGGGTTTCAAGGTGCAGAAGTTTCCCAGTGTTTGTGAAATTTTTGGGCCTCAAAATCAAGAGTTTGGTTTTTGGAAAAAGAATATTTTCCATGTAGGAATGAACAATACATAGACCATGAAGCACATTTCATATATTGCAAAGGAGGTATACGAGAACGGTTCGCAGAAGGAAAACGATACATGGACCACATAAGAGGAATGTTTGTGGAGCGATGGAGGTTCACAGGAAGGCCTGTGGTTCACGAAATGAAAATAGTTCATGGGATGTCATTTCATTCACAAAAATGAGGCAGTGATTTTTGGATCCAAAAAGGCTGTCGTTTACAAAATGGAGGTGGTAATTTTGGATGTCACAAAGGAAGAAAGGCAGTATGTGGACTATATAGGAAAAATGTTTTACGAGATAAGAATTATTTGGTGAAGGCTATACCATATCAAATATTTGGAAAATCTTGGATTATCATATTTTTCAGATCTATTTTCCTGTATAAAGATCACTAATCCCATCATTACTATGAGAAGTTTTGATAAGAAAACATCTTTTATCCAAGAATTCGCTGAAGTCCAATGGTTGTTTGTGAGGGAGAATTCTACAAAGGATGTAGTAGTTCATGAAGAGGATTCCATTAAAGGAGAAAGATTTTATGAGAATGGTTTACGAAGAGGTTTTTTGGGGCTCTAAAACTTGCAAAGGAAAGATTTCTCTGAAGTAGAAATCCGTTCTCAGATGAATAAGAGGCCTGTGAATAGTAGTAGTTTGTGGAAGTGGAGATGGTACATAGAGACATTTCGCGGAGGAAGTACATGACAATGAAACCGAAGGCAGTATGTGGAAGAGGTTCTCTATGAAGCATATGTTCTACGTGGTTCATATAAGATGATGTTGGTTTGTGAAGGGACTTAAATAGTCTGAGAAAGTAATTTCTACTAACTAAAAGTATGTGAAAAAAGCGGATTTCATCTACGGGTGAAAAATTGATTTCAATAGAGCATCTACCAATAGTCGAGTATGCGTTATTTCATGAAAATGAAGGGACACACATGTCTATAATCTATGAGTGAGTCCCTTCCCAGAACAGTGAGTGAAGTAAAAAAAAGATGGTGATCATTTCCACTAGCAATGATCTAGAGAAAGAGACATAGGCAGTGACCCTTTGGTATGCAGTGACCATACCCAAAATATTGTAAAGGTAGTGAGCCTAAGAATAAAAGTGATCTATCCCAAACCATGTAATTTGGCAGTGAGCCTTAGTGGATTTTGTACATCATCACAACACCGTTGTATATTCCTTGGACACAACCCAATGAGGGTGAACTAAGTAAAAATCACTGTGTCTCATGCATTATTTCATTTCTATTCATATATTTCTATAGGAAGAAGAGAGAAGAGAGTTTTTTATCAATGAAACAAGATCCTAAAGGGAATTTGGTTTAATATTCCATACCTTGATTCATACACCCTCTCTGAGTATTAAACCTAATTGGGATAACAATTAATATCATAGCGAATTGATGGAAGTCAGTGGTTCTCTATCTATAGAAGAAATGTATGTTTTAAATCACAAAGGGATTCCAATATTCAATAGAAACAATTTTAAATTATGGAAGAATCTAACATATTAATACTTCTAGTAATTAGTAATGGATGTATTTTTAGAATCTATTCATGGAATATACACCAATATCAACAGTGATGCTTTATCAAAAGATGATAAAAGGGAATTGGATGCTGACGCTAAAGGGATTAAAACTTTAGGGGGAACCCTATCAAATTAAATATATACATAGGTGATGTCATGTAAAACATCACATGATATATGGAAAATCTTTTGAAAATTTATGAGGGTGACTCAAAAGTCATAGAAGCATAGATTCAGGTTCTATAGAACAAATATAAGGATCTTATAATGCACACTAATGAGTTTGTTAATACATTATTTGATCAGGTGAATATATTTTTAAAATACATTAATGGTATTTGAGAAATCGTTGAAGATAAAAATATTGTCAATCGTATCTTGAGAAAACATCCACTTTGGTTTAATCTGAAGGTTTTTTGTTTTTTAAGATAAATATATGAATGAGATGACCTTCGATAACTTGAACAATACTCTTGTTTCATATAAAATGAGAAATGACGGTAATGATTCTTTAGAAAAAGGGAAGTCCAAATAAGTTTCATTTAAGGCCACAAAGAATATCTCTGTTGAATATAGTCAAGAGGAAGATAATTTGGAATTCGGAGGCCTCTGAGCAGTGGCTTTCCCCCTCACTCAGGCACCTAGGGTTTCTGCTTCAAGCTGTCTCCTCTCCTCCTTCGGCGTGGAATGGCCTCAGATATGGTTATCTCCTATCAGATCAGCGTCGCTGGGTGATGGATCTACTGGTTCTGACTTCTATATGGGCTCAACAACGTCTTCTTTTCTACTTTGGGTTTGTATCGTTGTCAGCTCTAGTGTTCAGCAACGGTCTCAACGCCCCTGGATATGGGATCTCAGATCGAAGTCAGCGTGTGACTCTATGTGGTCTAGATTCGGGATCTCGTCGCGGCTTCAGCTTTGAGTTGCTAGGTGTGACTCCTTAGGCTTTGAGGACTCGTCGCGGCTACGACTCATCATCGGACTAGTGCTCAGTCGGCTTTTTCTGTTTGTTTGGGATTTTATACTGGTTACGGTGTGCTCGACATCAACGTTTTCTTTAATGGAGGATATGGCTCTAGGTTCCTTTTTCAGCTTCATCCCAGCTCGCTGTCGGTTCTCTGGTGTGCTTGGGGTCGGTTCTAGTGTCTTAGAGGGGGGGGGGGGGACTTTATTTTTAGTGTTGTGTAAGTTGTTTCCAGGTTCTGATTTGGTGATGATGAGTTTATCTTTGAGTGGATATGAATTTGGGGGTATTGGCTGCTCTTTGGTTGAGTTGCTGGAGGTGAATTGGATGGTCAGTTGGGGAATCTAGACTTTCATCAAGGTTTTTCTTTAGATGAGGATAGAGCTGGTCATCTTCACCGTGCATGACTTTTCGTATTTAGAAGATTGAGAGGGTATGACAAAGCCATCGGTACCGTGCCCATGCACTCTTGCACGGGACTGCTTACTGAGTCGCCATGCTTTGGTGGAGGTGTGCCTTAATGATGTTGATGATGGGTTGAAGCACTGCCTCATTGTTTTGTTCTAGGTTGCAACACTCTTTTTTCTCAATTGTGTTAATGTCTTGATGTCCTTTATGTCTTGGTTTTCTCCCCCTTTACCCTTAAAATGGCCTTATCTAAAATCAATAAAAATTTCGGCCTTCGGGCCATTCAGTAAGTCAGAGGAAGATAATTTGGATGATGTCATGTCATTTATCTCTTCAAATTTGCAAAGAGAAAAAGGAATGTTCAAAGGTAAACTTACACTTTCTTTATTTTTATGTATAAATATTGGAAATTTGTATTAAAGTATCCTAATAAGTTTGAAGATTATTATGAAGACAATGATTAAATTACCAAAAAGAAGAACTTTATTTCAAAAAAAGATATAAGAAGAATTTTCTTTCAAAAAAAGAATTTTATTTTAAAATAAGATAAAAGTTCATAAGAATATGTGGCCGTAGAGTAGGAGGACTAAAATGATCATGAAGTAGATGCTTTTGTATCACTTGTTGGAAATTCCATAACTAAAGAAGAAAGGGACAATGAAGAAGGATAATTTTAAGGAAGAGTTGACCTTCAGGATAAATTTAAATCCACTCTTGAAGAGATAGATGTTTAAAGAGACAAAATAAATAAAGAAAACAGAGCGGTTCATGATGCAAAACTCTATATGTAGCAGCAGGAAGAAGATAAGTCTAAGATGAATGAATAAATTGAAAAACTGAATTCTTCAATGACCAAAATCTTAAAAAAGGTGGTTGGGTACAAAATCAAAATTAAATAATAGAAAAGAGATATTGATAATTTGACTAAAATTCGAAAAGATCAAATCAAACATATCGAAGAACTTGAGGAGGAAGTCATAAGTCTATGGAGTAGTGTTAAGGATCAAAAGAAAATTCTTTACTCACAGAACAACATTGAGAAAATAGATAACACATGCAACAAAAAAGTTGAAAGAGGAAATTGAAGTAATGGTTGAAGCAAAAATAAAAAAAAATATGTCTATTATGTGGATTGATGAAAAAAATAAGTAATGGTTGAAGTTAAACCACAAGAACCAACTCCATGATTGGAAATTGATTTTGGTATAAATAATAATAAAAAGATTCAGAGAACCCAAGGGACAACCAGTGGTGCAGTATTATCAGACAGGAATGTACCCCAGATAAGATGATATTTCGTGGAAATATGGGACACTCAAATTTTTTTTGTTCCATAATAAATAGGACCCAAAGGAAATAGGACCAATATAGGCAGTCATACAGAGGTCAAAATTCTAGTTCATCATTTGATGGTATCTATTTCATGTGTGGAGGATTTCGACACATGGAAATATATTTCTAATAAAAAATATAAATGAATGTGTTGAATAAGACTAAGGTTGGTTATAAGCATTGGACAAATGTATCATCAAATGAGTTAAAAATGAAAAACTTATTTGAAGATTTATAAGATGAATTTGGTACGTCATATTACGAGGAATGTCAAGAGTATCAATCCATACCAGGTATGAATTTAGAAACATGGATACAAAAAGATATGACTAGGAAGTGATTGTAGATATTTCCTTCAAGGAATTATATCACACCGAGATATGGATCATTGATAGTGGATGCACCTACCATATCATAAGAAATAAGGATCTGGTAACTGGAATCATGTATAATAAATAAGTTATCGTAAGATTTGGTAATTATGAAGTGTTGAAAATTGTTAGCTCTGGGAAATAAAAGTTTGGGGGAAAATACATGAGGTGTTTAGATTTCTTGGTTGTTGAAGGTCTTATTCACAACTTATTAAGTTTAAGTCAATTGTGTGACTCAGGACATGCCATAATATTTTCCAAGAAATTATGTGTCATTAAGAAAAAATATGGTGTTGTTTTATTTTAGTGAAAGTGTAAAAATGGAATATCTACCTCATGAGTGGAGAAAAAGATATTTGATATTTGTCCAAGGAAGAAGAAAATAAGTTTTGGTATAAACATCTTATCCATGTGATCCAAACATCCATGTAAGATCTGGTGAAGTATGATTCTGCTCGAGATCTCCCTATATTATCATGTGATCATACACATAAGAGTGATGCCTACCAAAAAAGGAAGATCATTTGAAAGACATACAAGGAAAAAGTGAATAGGTCAACAAGATTTCTTGAGTTGGTTCATATTGATACGTGTGGACCAATTTAACCAAGATCTCATTATGGTAATAGGTATAATGTTCTCTTTATTTATTATTATATCATAATTTCGTAGGTATCAATAATTAACCACAAGTTTGAGGTGTTTAGTTGAAAATATTCTAGGCAAGAAATATCCAGAAGATCCAAATAGATAATGGATCAAAGTTCACAAATAGACAAGTGGGGGATTATCTCAAGAAACATGGGATAAGGAATAACAGTTCAATGGTAAGAAATCCACAACAGAATGGAGTAGTTGAGAGAATAAATAGGATTTTCAAAAAAATGGTTAGAATAATGATCATTGAGAAAGACCTTCTAGAGAAATTTTGGAAAGAAGTAGTGATGACAATAGTCTACACTTCAAATAGAGCATTACAATATCCAAATTAATAGAATACTAAGTATGAAATATGGTATGTAAAGAATCCATCAATGATGTACTTTTGAGTCTTCCAAAGAAAGTGTTTCATTCTCAACAAGAAGAAAGATGGGAAGTTTTAATCCTATAGAGATGAAGGGATATTTCTTGGTTACTCAATGAAAATAAAAGAATATAAATGATTCAACAAGAGGATAGTAAATGTAGTTAAAAATAATGATGTAACTATAGTAGATAATGAGAATAATCTTCAAAAAATACATGATCAGTCTTAGGAGGATAGTGATAAAGAGATAAGTTGATCAGGGGATTATCTAGTTCTAGAGGCTAATTCAAAAGAAGATTCAGATGATGAAAATGATGAGCACAATTCAATATCTGTACAAATATAGAAGAAAAAATATGAAATTGATAGAAAGAACATAATTGGTGATCAGACATCTCCAGTACAGACAAGAAGGATAAAGACTATACAATAAGAATTGTACTTATCACAGGTAGAGCCTAAATGTTTTAATAAAGTAGTTAGAGATAATAATTGGACTTAAAATATAAATGAATATCATGATAAAATAAATAATAATCAGACATAAGAGAGTGTTTTTAGGCCAATATATAGAAATTTAATTTGGAATAAATGGATCTTTCATCACAAAATTAATGAAGTTGGTGTGGTTATTCGAAATAATTCATGACTAGTGTGAAAAGGTTACTCCTTGATAGGGGGTATCAATGTTGATGAAACATTTTAACCTATTTCACTACTAGATAAAATCAGATTATTCTTGGTCATAGTAGTGCAAAGAAAGTTTAAAGTTTTCCAGATGAATGTTAAGACAACATTTCTAAATGGGGTTCTGGAATAAGAATCTTACATTGTGTAGCTAGATGGTTTTCTCATCCATGAAGATGATAATAGAGCGTGTCATATGAGAAAAAAAATTTATCAGTTAAAGTAAGCACAAATAGTATGGTATTCAAGGCTAGATTAGTTTCTGAAGAATATCTATTTTCATTATGGTGGAGTTGATTACAATATTTATGATAATAATGATAGTAATCAAAGGATTATGGTGATGGTGTATGTGAATGAAATAATATTCAGTGGATAAGATGAATCACAATGTAGAAAGTTTTCTGAATTCATGAAATGTAAATGGTTGGTGAACTGACATTTTTACTTGGTATACCAGAAACATAAAAAAAATAATGAGACATTCATTTCTCAATACAAATATTCCTAGGAGGTATTGAGAATATTTGGAATTGATAATTCTATAGAAATGATAACTCCAGTGGCTACTTGGATGAAACTATCACAATATGATGAAGGTAAACCAGTCAATGTCACCAAATATAGGCAGATCATTGGAATCCTCTTGTACTTAATAGTGAAATGACTGGATATTATTTTTTCCACATGTCAGGCAGCATGATATAAATTAAATCCTAAGTAAAGACACTTTATTGCAGTGAAAATAATACTTTGGTTTATCAAGGGCACAATAGAATTTGGTTTGATCTAAAATGAAAAATCTTAGTAAGTTTTATTAGGATATACATATTCAAATTTGTATGGATCAGCAGATGATAAGAAATCCATGTCAGGAGGTTCTTTTTATCTTTGTGGATTGGGCATTTCTTGGCTAAGTACGAATTCAGATTGAATTTTATTAAGCACCACAAAAGTTGAGTATATTTCGACAACTCAAGTATGAATTCAACTATTGTGGATGAAGTAGAAGCTTAATGATATGGGAGTTGAGTTGAAGTCTCTAATCATAATCCATTTTGAAAATTCAAGTGCTATAAATCTTAGAAAAAATCTAGTCCATCACTCAAGGACAAAGAACATTTAAATCAAATATTATTTTATCAAGGAGAACATGGATCAACAGCTTGTGAAGTTAGAGCATGTGGCTATAGAACAACATGTTGCAGATATTCTAACAAATTTCTTACCTAAAGAAGCATTTGAAAGGCATCAAATGGCTTTGGGAGTTCAGTTGACTCCTTATACTTGAAAAAGTGTGGATGTGGATCCCCCTCTCCTCTAGGTATGATGTGTTTTCCCTAGTGTGCCCATTGTGTTATTTATGCTTTTCTAGATAAAAAAGGAATGGACTTAGGGTTTTTTGAAAAAGGGGGAGAAATTGTAGCTTTTAAACGGGAGAAAATGTCTTAATAAAGATATAGGGAGAGATTGATAGGTGAAGCAATGATATATAGGGAGTTGATGCTCTTAGGGGGAGAAATAACGTAGGGGGAGTTTTAATCTGACAATGATAGTAGTGATTGACTAAAAAATACATATCAAGATAGATGAGGTTTGTGATGAAAGTATAAGAATGGTTTTTTAATGGAATAAAATGATTTATTGATGAGTTTTACATTATATAATTGTTTCTCACGCCAAGAAATGCTCTTGTGGGATTAGAGTATGTGTTTATTAAATCCTTGACTGCTATCTTTATTGTAAGAATTAAATGTTGGAATAAGTTGGAAGAATTTTTAACGAGGTATAAAATTATGAAAGTGTTGTCAAAAACCCCAAAGGGGAGGTTCTGTGGTTTGTGGAAAGGCCTTTGGTTTTCGGAAGGCAAACAGTTCACAAGATGGCGTGTCATTTGCGAAAATGAGGTGGTGACTTGTGAAGCCACAAAGTCTGTCATTTTCAGAATGGATGCAGTGATTTTGGCCACTGCGATGAAAGAAAGTTAGTATGTGGACCATGTTGGAAAAATGTTTTATAGGAGAAGTGGTAAAAAATTAAGGATGTACCGCATCAAAGATTTGGTAAATCACTGATTAGAAAATTTTTCAGATCTATTTTATTATATAAGGAGCACTAATCCCATCATTACTAAGAGTGATTTTGATAAGAAAAAATATTTTCTCTAGGAATTTGGTGAAGTCCAAGGGTGGTTCATGAGGTATAATTCCATGAAGGGTGTAATAGTTCATGAGGATAATTTTGTGAAAGGAGAAGGAGTTTGTGGGAATGGTTCACAAAGAGGTTTTTCATGGCTCTAAAACTTGAAAATGAAATAGGTTCATGAAGTATAAATCAGTTCACGAAAGAAGAATATGAATTCAAGGAGTATCCATTCATGAATGCGAAGACAATATAAGAATGTGGTACGTAGAGTCAGTTCACGGAGGTAGTACACAGAGGAAGTAAATGATAGAGGAAGTGGAGGTAGTTCACAAAAGACGTGGTCTGTGAATCATATGAACTATGTAGTTTGCAGAAGAATTAGGTGGTTCACGAAGGGACTTAAAATTTTTTGAAAGTAATTTCTTCTAAATAACAATATACATGAATGTAGATTTCATCTACTAGTGAAAAAAGGACTTCAATAGAGATTCTACCAACAGTTTAGGATGCTTGATTTCAGGGAAATTAAGAGACCTATAATTCTATAAACTATGAGTGGATACCTTCCAAGAGTAGTGAATGAAAGAAGAGGAAGAGGGCGATCCTTTACATCAAAAGTGAGCTAGAGAAAGAGAAATAGGTAGTGACCCTTGGAATATAGTGAGAAGACCCTAAAACTTTAAAGTAAGTGATCCTGGGCATAAAAGTGATGTATCCTGAGAATTATAATTTGGTAGTGAGCCTTAGTGGATTTGATACATCAGCACAAAGTTGTTGTATGCTCCTTGGACATAGCCTAGTGAGGTTGAACCAAGTAAAAATCACTGTGTCTCGTACATAATTTTTTTCCTATTCATATATTTCTACGGGAAGAAGAGATAAGGGATTCCTGTTTAAGGACAAAAAAAGATATAAATGGGAATTTGTTTTAATCTATCATACCCTGATTCACCCCCCTCTCAGGGTATTTAACCTAATTGCGCTAACACTAAATCTACTTCCCAAGGTTTCTAATAAACCTCCTTTGATTCCAAATATAAATACCCCACACCTAGTATCCCAAAGTCAGTGGTTATTTTACTAAATTTTTATTAGATACAAATTTTCATATCCTATAGGACCAAATATTTTATTACTCTTGGAAAAATAGATACGTACTTAAATATTACATTACAATTGAAAGAATAAATTACAATATATTATTTCCTTTCATAACTCCATTATAATCATAGAATATTCCAACATATAAATCATAATAAACTTATTATCATCCTAAGGAGAAATAAAAATAATATAAACGGTGATATCAGATGCTTAGTAAGAGTATGCATACACAGAAGCTAAATAAGTCTTGAATAATATGGGAAGGAATAAATTAAAAACAAATAATTCTATAATAACATAAGGTAGAAAATTATACATGGGTATCATAACTAATCAAATAATTACATGGAAATCAATAACTAATCTCATAGTGAGTGAAAATCATAATGTCATACATCATAAAAACACCATCAAGTCCACGTGCCAAGACATCTTACATAAATAGACAATGCTTTAGGAAACACACATGCTAGTTTGTCTCATGAAATATATTGATGCATCAAGGGGCTATAGTGGGACCCACTCATCACTTACTATTCCCAATTCATTCATCATATGAAAGGGGTGAATCATAATCAACATAAATTTTTTTTGTTGAAACTATAATATGAAATTTTAATAATTTCCTAACTAATAAACATATTTATATACCATCCAAAGTAATATGGAAAACGGTATCCAAATAGTAAATATCTAATAAAACTATTAATAAACCATATAATAAGATATGGTATATGGTAACTTATTAAGAATTAACATTTTACAAGGGATGTTGACATAGATTAAGATACTTAAAAAACATCATTGGAAAACTTTTGATGAAAATAACTTTTTTACATTGAAATTACTTATTTTTAAAAAACTGTACACATATAAAAGAAAAAAAATTCTTTGAAAAAACGTTGTAACTTATAAATAAATCATCAAATACTTAAGTCAACATGATGGTGGTAAAATCTAATCATGTCATATCATTTAACAAAACATTCCTTTTATCAGAAAAGTCACAAAGTTCTTCATTGGGAAAATGACAAAAATATTCCATTCAAGATGTTTTATAAAATATAAAACATAGGTAAAAATTAATTTAAAAAAGAATGTGATAATAGTAAAAAAATGAAAATATTTTTATGAAAAATGGATATGTAAGAGAAATATTCAGTATTGGATAATTAAACATAAACAATCCTAAATAATGATGAGATTGTGAAACAAACACTTTTTCCAGTTTGAATTCATTTGTATGTGTTAAAAACTATTGTATAATAAATATATATTATATATATATATATTATATAATTATAATAATATATAATAATATATATAATACCTTTTTTACATTATTATAATATTTCATCACCTATTTCATAACAATTGTTTGTTAAAGATCACTGTTTCGGGTAATAACTGCATCATTTTTCATGTATGTTTTGCTTTGGTAGTTACATTATTTATACTTTAATAAAGGTATTATTATATGTATAATATAAATATTTAAATAAATATCATATTTATTAATTATATATTTATTTAAAGTAATCCATTAAATTTATATATAGAAAAATGTATTACACTATTCACAGAGATGGTAGGTCGCATGTACACATCAACACTATTTTTATTTTTATAAGGATGAAACAAAAGAAAGGTAAATGATAATTATAATTTTATAGAATTTTTATAATTTATAAATCATATATATTCAAAAAATCCATCTTTATTACCATCCAAGTAAAATAGAAATTAAAAATGAATCATATCACTTCATGGAGGTGATAGTCTATACGTACACATGAGTGATGTTATTATTTACCAAAGGATTGGAAGATAATAAGATACATATGATATTATTATTTAAGAAGTTTAATTATATTTTAAATATCATATATAAATATTAAACCTGTAATAATTACCATCCATAAAATTTGGTAATTAAAAATGAATTGTATCGCTATATGGAGAGGGTAAGACGTATGCACATACAACCGATACTTTCACTTATAATTTTATTGGAAAGAGGGTGGGTAATTGTGGTTTAATAATAATAATAATAACATTTCAATATATTAATTACACTAAATTTATTATTTTATTATAACTTCCATATATTTAGAAGTTGTATAATAAGTAATAAATAGAAAGAGGTCAGGTAAGACAATTACCTCTTATTTGGGAGACTTTCTTTAGATCCTTTCTTAAGGAACTAAAATTTGGTATTTTAGGGTCATGAGAACCTATAAAACATGGATAAGGATGTCAAGAAATGAAAATTTCAGGTATTAGTTGAGCTAAATGGCTCAATGTAGTGTGAATAAGTGAGAGAGGAGGTGCCCTTTTATAATTATAGTGAGGGGAACTTGTGGAATTTCTCAAAAGATTAAATTAAAATAAATTCATTCTCATAAAAAAGGAATCCAAATGGAAGTGTATTCAAATATAAGTAGGATAGGTATAACGACCCATACTTTACCTGCATTTTTATTACTTCATAGTTGAAGCATACTTATTACAACATATAACAAAACCATGGCCGGACCATATAGGTATAGTGTATTTAGAAACTAGGAAACATAAACAACTAGTTTATAAAGTATCTACATTGTCTCCAATTTATTTAATCATATCTAGAGTCCCTTTTCGAATATCCTACTCAATACCCTTATTCCTGGCCTGGGGAAAAGAAAATATACAAAAGGGTGAGCTCAAATGCTCAGTAAGGGTAAACAAAGGAAATATCAATCATATCATAACATTTTGAAAATCTTAACCTGCAAAAGAGATCATAATATCATAACATGGGATAAA
The DNA here is from genome assembly GCA_963277665.1 of Viscum album. Classification (NCBI taxonomy): domain Eukaryota; kingdom Viridiplantae; phylum Streptophyta; class Magnoliopsida; order Santalales; family Viscaceae; genus Viscum; species Viscum album. Next base: position 99,837,636 of record OY728151.1, on the reverse strand, counting down.
TCATAGTAGTGAAATGTAATACCAATAATCATAACATTAAACATTAAACATTGTGTCATATACACATAATCATAGAAAATCATTTCATATTATTCAAGACTCATTGCCAAGACTATCATAGCGGACAAAGTTCATTTCTGAACTGAGTTCACTCCTCGTTCTAGTCTTGTATCACTGAACCAGATTAACTTCCTCTTCCAGCCATGTCTATCTCATGAGATATAAATATTTTCCCAATGAATTGGAGAGAGATATAGGTCCCACCCATCTCATAATGATACCATTCTTATGTGTTCCACAAAATTATAAATCATACATCATAGCATAACCCATGTAATAAAAATGGGATTCTTAAACATCATGCCATCATAACATAATCCATATAAGATAAAAGGACTTTATAAAAAATAATTCCATCATAACATAATCATATCAATGTAAAAATATGGATATAAACAGAACCCAATATTATCTTATATGGAAAATAATTTTGATAAAACACTTGAACTCCATTCTTGAGGAAAATATCCTTTCTACTTCAATTTTTTCCTTTCTCAACATGTCATACAATTTTAAACTAAAAGAAGTTAATTAAAAATAAACTTGAAAACTTGTAAAGGAAGCTTCATGGAAATAATGTTATATGAAATCACAAAAATCCATTCATGTCGTATAAGTTAAAAAACATTCTTCTCATACTTTGGCCGGAAAAGTCAAAAAGTATCTCGTACTGAAAACGACAAAATATTCCTTACATAAATTTTACTAAAAATTCACCAATATGTAAAATTTGATTTAAACAATTTTATTAGGATAGAAATAATATTACATATTGTGGAAATATGGAAGTGGATGATAAATATACCCCAGTAAATTCTCAAGTATAAACAATCTCAGATAAAAATGAGATTCTGAGATTTTCCCTTACCTTAGGTCCGATATGCTTCGTACGTAACCGAACCTCATGTATAATGATTTAAATAATTTCATTGAATTATTACATAATCATATTAATTGTTATGATATCATATATGGTCATATTCTTATCTTCTTATTAGTAATATTTCATTGCTACTTGTTATTTGGGTGTTCATTGCTTTATGTTCTCATGCATGTTTTGTCGAATAAATTCTTATTCATTTTTTTAGGTTATAGATACCTCATTTACAGAATGGTATTAGTAAAATATATATCATATTTATTCATTAAAATTATTTATATAAGCATTATTGAATGAAGATCATGTAGAACGAGTCGCATCACATCGTGGAGACGGTAGGTCGTACGTACGCACGAGCGATGATATCATTCCCATAATTATTGAATGGTATTGGAGTGGATGATGGAATGTCTCAGAATTATTATCATGTTATAATAATCATATATAGTTATTATTTAAACCATTATACCCATTCAAGTAAGGTGGTGGTGGAAAACAGATTACACCACGGCATGGAGACGGTATTCCGTACGTACGCACGCACGGTGATTTCATTTTCCGTAGGATGTATAGAAGGTGAAATGGGGTTGTTTTATATTTATAATAACATATCAGTATATGAGTGATACTGATGTTATTAATTTATGATGAAACAAATAAATAAGAATAACTATAAGAAGAAATAAATTGGAAAGGATCGGTAAAGGATATTACCTCTTCTTTGATGCGCCTCTTATTAACCTCCTCTTAGGGCAATAAAGATGGTATTTGAAGAAGAACAGGACCTCTAGAATGTTTCTAGGGAATTGGAGAAGAGAAATGGATAGGGTTTGGCCGATATTGAAGGCTAAAAAATGTTGTAAAGTGGAGAGGGAGGAGGTTCCCTTTTATAAGGGAGGAGAGGGGCACCTTAGAAAAAACTTAAAATATTATTTTATAATAAAGTCATATTCAGTTTATAATGGCTTCAAAGTGACTTATTTTGAAGCTAGGGTGGGTATGGGTCGAAATAAGTTCAACCAATAGGTTTTAGACAAGTTTATATTACCATTTTAACCTTATCATTTATATTTAACTCTAAGTTAAATAATTTAACTTTTATCGTGTCTTCTTGTATTCTTACACTATATGGTTAATAAACTCACTGTAAACTTCCAATAGAATCCCAATTGGTTCATTAATGCCATATATATTTTTATATAAGTATTTTGGACAAACCTTAGATTTTTAGGAATATAATAACAATTAATAATATAATATTTTTTAAAAAAACTATTTTATGTCAATTTTGACACTATTTGGTATTTTTTTGTTAAATTCATAACAGCATTATTACATCGAAAAAAATTCATCTAACTAACCCTAATATGTTATATTAACCTATAAAATTAGTTTAATTTATAAAAAGTCTCAAATTACATTTATTTGGGTATCTATAACTTCAATTATGTTAATATTTCATTAATAAGGTAATTAATGCATCATCATTTTGTCATAAATAACATAAATTATATAATGTCTAAAAATTATAATTAAAATATCATTATGTAGGAAATATTTTTATATTTCTAATGAATATTTATAGTCAAATTTATCTTATGTATAACACTATATTAAAAATGTTTTAGCTATTACACTTTGATTTTAACTATTTTAACTCTTCTTTGAATTAAATAATGATAAATGTCCTAATCTAATACAAGTGGACATAAATGGTCATATTCTATTCCTAAGTTTGTTTTTTGTCGAATTAAACTTATCCAATAGAATTAGGACATGTGTTAGGGTAATAATAATATCATTTTTACCATTAATTACCCTATTTACTTTTAACCGTGGTAAATAAAAGTAAAAAGTTACTATTCACCAAAAATTATTTTTATCTTATTGAACCACATTTTACTCCTTGATATTAACGGTGTCTCTCATATTTTCAAAATTTAACTCACAGAAGAGGTAAAATTATGTTTTATGTAAATTTTCAAATTCTCCTAGGAGGTGTGTAAAAGAGGGTAGAAAGTTCAATGAAAATTTTATATATCTAAAATTATTATAAAATGACTCTAATGAATTAAATTGAATATATATAGGTATTATGTATATATTTTGACCTAAAATAAATTTAAATAAAATAAATAATTATTTAAATAAAAATTCGGTTTTAAATTATAACTCAGTGTTTTTCACTATTCATCCAAAATTGAATGTTTTCAGAAAAATACCAAAAATTCACCCTAGGCTAATTTTGATACTCCGAATCCAAAATTGAAGTCCATTTTGAAAGATAAAATTTATAAAATTTCAAAAAGTGGGTATTACTATTTATAACAACTAGTTTATATTATATTTTAATAACATATCATTGTTACTCGGTATTGCGTACAACACAAGCTATCGAGGAAGGTTTCTTTTGCATGTAACGCAATCCAAGACAGTGTTGTGTATAGTGAAGGAATCCTTTGGTGTTGCGTATAACATAATACATAAAAAATATTTCTCATAAAATCTCAGGGTGTTACATTCTACCCCCCTTAAAAAGAATTTCGCCCTCGAAATTCGTCACTTCGTAACAAACAGATGAGGATACCTCTCCCTCATCATATCCTAAAGTTCCCATGTAGCTTCTTCTAATTGGTGGTTCATCCATAAAAATTTATCCAAGTGAGTGGTCTTGTTTCGTAGAACTGTTTTTCTACAATCCAGAATCTTTACTGGCTATTCTTCATAAGAAAGATCTTGCTCTAGCGGTACAACTTCTGAGCTTAGTACATGTGAAGGATCATCTATGTACTTTCTCAGGAGAGATATATGGAACACATCATGAACTTGAGAGAGATTATATGGAAGCACCAAATGGTAAGCTACCTTCCCAACATGATCCATTATTTCAAAAGGACCAATAAACCTAGGGATCAACTTTCCCTTCTTTCCAAATCTCATTACTCTCTTCCAAGGAGATATTCGTCAGAACACTTTATCACCCACTTCAAACTCTAGGTCTTTTCTTCGGTTGTTGGCATAACTTTTTTTGACTCTGAGATACTCTTATGTGTTGTTGAATATATCTTACCTTTTCTTCAATCTTATCAACAAGATCAGGTCCTAATAGATTTCTTTCCCCAACTTCATCCCAACAAGTTGGAGTTCTTCATTTCTTTCCATAGAGAGCTTCATAAGGAGCCATATGAATATTGGAGTGAAAGATATTATTATAAGAAAATTCCACCAAAGGTATTTGTTGATACCAACCACCTTTTAAATCCACATAGCAAGATCTAAACATGTCTTCTAGAGTTTGAATTGTCCTCTCAGAATGACCGTCTATCTGAGGATGATAAGCAGTGCTGAAACTCAACTCTATATCTAGAGTACGGTGAAGACTTCGCCAAAACTTCTAGGTAAACCTCGGATCCCAATCAGATATAATTGAAAGTGGTACTCCATGCAATCTTACCACTTCCTTAACATATATCCTGGCAAGCTGATCAAGAGAGAAATCTTCACTAATAGCAATGAAGTGTGCCGACTTCGTAAGACGATCAACTATAACCCAGATAACATTATTGCCTTTGGATGTTTTAAAAAGTCCAGTGACAAAGTCCATAATGATGTTTTCCCATTTCCATTCTAGTATGGGTAATGGTTGTAACATCCCCTTAGACTTCTGTCTCTCAGCTTTAACTTGCTGACAAACCAAGCATCGAGAGGCATATTCAGCAACATCTATTTTCATGCCATCCCACCAGAAGTACTCTTTCAGGTCCCTATACATCTTCGTTCTTACAGGGTGAATAGAGAATGAAGAACTATGAGATTCATCCAATATTTACTTATTTAATTCTGAAATGGGACGAATACAAACCTGATTCCTGAACCTTATTATTTCATCACAATTAATGTGAAATTCCGGAACATTTCTCACCTTCTTTTGTAGCTCTACATCTTATTTCTGTTCCTCTTTAATCTTCACATGTATAGATGGTTGAACATTCATTTGAGAAAGATAATATTTTCCCCCTTCCATTATAATTACAAGATCCATCCTTTGTAAATCCATAAATATTGGATCTTTTGTGACCTCATCATGGATAAGCTAGCATCGTCTTATCGACTTAATGCATCTTCCACCTTGTTTTCTTTCCCAGGGTGGTAATGAATTGAGTAGTCATAATCCTTAATCATCTCCAACCATATTCTTTGGTGCATATTCATCTCCTTTTGTGTGAAAATATACTTTAAACTTTTATGATCAGTATAAATATCACACCTTTCACCATAAAGATAATGCCTCCAAATCTTTAATGTAAATATTACCGCAGCTAATTCCAAATCATGAGTTTGGTAATTTTTCTCATGGATTTTCAACTTTCGTGAGGCATAAGCTATCACCATATCGTTTTTCATGAGAACACACCCCAATCCCTTCTTGTATGCATCAATATAGATCACAAACCTTTCTCCACTACAAGGCGGTGTGAGCACAGGTGCACTGGATAACCTTCTTTTTAACTCCTTGAAATTCTATTCACACTCCTCCGTCCAAACGAACTTAAATCTTTTTCGAGTCAACCTGGTGAGTGGATTAGATAATCGTGAAAAATATTTCACAAAATATCTATAATATCTATCCAATCCAAGAAAAAATCGGATCTCATTTACATTTGTTGGTCTTGACCATCTTTCGATATCCTCTATTTTTGATAGATCCACAGATATCCCCTCTTTTGAGATTATGTGACCCAAAAATGAAACTTTTTGAAGCCAAAATCCACACTTGTTAAATTTGGCATAAAGGTTATCCTTTATTAGGGTCTTTAATACAATTCTCAAGTGATCTTCATGTTCATACTTGCTCTTTGAATAGAGAATAATATCATCTATAAAGACTTCCACAAACTGATCAAGATAGTCTCTAAAGACTCTACTCATTAGATCTGTGAAGATAACAGGGGAATTAGTAAGACCAAATGGCATAACTATAAATTTATACTGTCCATACCTTGTATGGAAATTCATCTTTGGTATATCCTCCCTTTTGACCCTTAATTGATGATAACCTGAACAAAGATCAATCTTGGAGAAGTATTGAGCACCGCGTAGTTTGTAAAATAAGTCATCAATGCGTGGGAGAGGATATTTTTTCTTGATAGCGATCTTGTTAAGTTCTATATAATCAATGGAGAGTCTCATTGATCCATCTTTCTTCTTAATAAATAGAATAGGTGCTCCCCAAGGTGATGCACTAGGGCGTATGAATCCCTTATCAAGATTCTCTTGGAGTTGCTTCTTCAATTCCTGCAACTCAATTGGGGCCATTCTAAAAGGTGACTTTGAAATGGGCACAACACTCGGTATGAGTTCTATTGAAAACTCAACTTCACGATCTGGTGGAAGACCTATAAATTCCTCTGGAAAGACATCATCAAACTCCCGTACAATGGGAATATTCTTAATCATGAATTTCTATCCAAACATTTGAGATAAATAACATTAATTTATTGGAATCAAGACCCATAAGATGGATGAAATTTCCTCTGGAAGGTTATATTCATCCTTGCATCGATAGATGATCATAGATTGATCAGGAATATGAAATGTGGATTCTCTTCTTTGGAAATCGATATGATCTCCATATAAGGAAAGCCAATCCATGCCCAAAATCACATCAAATTCCACTATTGGAAGTATCACAAGATTTTCAGGAAGCACTTTCCCACAAATGTCAATTGGAGAAGAATTATAAACTTTTGATTAAACCGTTGTGCCATTATGAGTTGTCACAGCAAACTCAATAGCTAATTTTTTAGGTAGTACAGTGATACCCTTAGAAAATTCTTCAGAAATAAAAGAGTGGGTGGATCCAGAATCAAATAAAACATTTGCTACTTTAGAGTGGATGGTAAGTGTACCTTTCACCACATCATTATCATACTCCACATCACTGATAGAAATTTCAAGTGACTTTCCTTTGTCTTTGGCCTTAAGTGTTTGTTGACGTCGATCATCATCAACAAACCTTGGATTAGGGCATTGATTAACATAATTCCCCATTTCCTTGCACTTGTAACATTGAAGTGTAGGAGGTACATTCTGTGTAGAATTTCTTTGATTGCATCACTAGAAATATTTTTCCCATCATTGCGGCATTCAAATGCCCGATGACATTATTTTCCACATTTGAAACATTTACTTGTCCCTTTAAGAAAATTCCCTCCATGTTTTTTCCCACACGTTGAGCATAAGGGAAAACTCATATTTTTTCAGTGTGGTCTTTAGATTTCCCTTTGAATTCCATTTTACTCTTCTTATCAAACCCATATGACTAATGGGTTACTCCAATCTCCATATCAACCTTAAGAGCACATCGAACAATTTCCTTGTAGCTATTGAAGTCTCTTATGGCTAATACCCTTCGAAGACTTGGTTTTAAGACACTAAAGAATCGATCGATCTTACTCTCAGGTTGGATAATAATCCCGGAAGCATACCTTGCAAGTCTTGTAAAATTTTCTTCGTAGGTACCAACATATTCATAATCCTTTTTCTTTAGTTCAAGAAACTCCTTCTCCATCTTTGTTCGAAGAATACGAGGGAAGTACTTATTGAAAAATATGTTCTTGAACTGGTCCCATTCCATGGACTCAATTTCATCTATTTTCCTCATATTCTTGATTATATTATAGCATTGATCAACTTCACCTTCCAAAACGATATACTGCTAAGATGACTTTATCATGTTCAAAACATTGAAGAACTGAAAATATATTTTCAGTGGTACTGATCCATTGTTCAACCACTAATGGATCAGTAGACTTGCTGAATGAGGGTGCACACTGCCTCATGATGGATTCAATAGAATGTTGCTTTTTCCTTTGCTCGTTTGGAAGTCCTGCATGATTCATAGCTTGAGAAAGTTGTGTGAGCATGGATACAAGATTTTTCATTCTAGATCACATAACGTTTGGTTGCTCAGGTGGACAATAATTGCATTGCCTGTCACATTCAGCATTAACACGGTTCCTTCGGGTTCTAGCCATTGACTAAAACCAAAAAGTGTAGTGTGAGAAAGACTAATCATAATAGGAAAACCAAATAATCAAGAATAAAATTTCACAATTTAGGTGTTATCATAAGTTATTCATGGATATTTCTAGAACACTAATATTGTGTTCTATTCTTAGACATATCCTTAGGGTTCTTACTAAGGATTTCACATCCTAATTTCCAAAGTTGACTATACCTTTCCTCTGATACCAACTATAACTACCCATACTTTACATGCATTGTTATTACTTCAGAATTTAAGCATACTTATTACAACATATAACAAAACCATGGTAGGACCGTATAGGTATAGTGTCTTTAGAAACTAGGAAACATAAAAAACTGGTTCATAAAACATCTACATTGTCTCCCGTTTATTTCATCATATCTAGAGTCCCTTTTGGCATATCCTACTTAATACCCTTATTCCTGACCTGGGGAAAAGAAAACATACAAAAGGGTGAGGTCAAATTCTCAATAAGGGTAAACAAAGAAAATATCAATCATATCATAACATTTTGAAAATCTTAACCTGTAAAAGAGATCATAATATCATAACATGGGATAAATCATAGTAGTAAAATGTAATCCCAATAATCATAACATAAAACATGAAACTTTGTGGCATACACACATAATCATAAAAAATAATTTCATATTAGTCAATACTCATTGCCAAGACTATCATAGCGAACAAAGTCTATTTTTGAACCGAGTTCACTCCTCGTTCCAATCCGGTATCACTGAACTAGATTAACTTTCTGTTCCAGCCATGTCTATCTCATGAGATATAAATCATTACCCAATGAATTGGAGGGAGATATAGGTACCACGCATATCATAATGATACCATTCTTATGTGTGCCAAAAAATCATAAATCATACATCATAGCATAACCCATGTAATAAAAATGGGATTCTTAAACATCATGCCATCATAAAATAATCCATATAAGATAAAAGGACCTTATAAAAATAATTCCATCATAACATAATCAAATCAATGTAAAAATAGGGATAGAAACAGAACCCTATATTATTCTATATGGAAAATAATTTTGATAAAACACTTGAACTCCATTCTTGAGGAAAATATCATTTCTACTTCAAAGACATTTTTCATTTCCTAAAATGTCATAAAATTTTAAACTAAAAGAAGTTAATTAAAATAATCTTGGAAACTTTTAAATTAAGAATCATTGAAATAATGTTCTATGAAATAACAAAAATGAATTCATGCCGTATAAGTTAAAAAACATTATTCTCATACTTTGGACAAAAAAGTCAAAAAGTATCTCGTACTGAAAATGACAAAATATTCCTTTCATAACTTTTTCTAAAAATTCAAAAATAGGTTAAATTAGATTTAAACAATTGTATGAGGATATAAATAATATTACATATTGTGGAAACATGGAAGTGGATGATAAATATACCCAGTAAATTCTGAAGTATAAACAATCTCAGATAAAAATGAGATTGTGAGATTTTCCCTTACCTTAGGCCCGATATGCTTCGTATGTATCCGAACCTCCTTTATAATGATTTAAATAATGTCATTTACTTATTATAGAATCATATTAATTGTTATGATATCATATATAGTCATATTATTATCGTATTATTAGTAATATTTCACTGCTACTTGTTATTTGGGTGTTCATCGCTTTGTGTTCTTTTGTGTGTTTTGTCGAATAAATTCTTATTCCTCTTTTTTTAGGTTATAGATACCTAATTTACAGAAATTTATTAGTGTAATATATATCTTATTTATTCATTCAATTAATTTTTATAATAATTATTCAATGAAGATCATGTAGAAGGAGTCACATCACATCATGGAGACGATAGGCCGTACGTACGAACGAGCGATGATATCATTCCCATAATTATTGAATGGTATTGGAGTAGACAATGGAATGTCTTAGAATTATTATCATATTATAATAATCATATATAGTTATTATTTACACCATTATACCTATTCAAGTAAGGTGGTGGTGGAAAATATATTACACCACGACATAGAGAAGGTATTTCGTACGTATGGACGCGAGAAGATTTCATTTTCCGTAGGATGGATAAAAGGTGAAATAGGGTTAGGTTCCCTTTTATAAGGGAGGAGAGGGACACCTTAGAAAAAACTTAAAATATTATTTTATAATAAAGTCATATTCGGTTTATAATGGCTCCAAAGTGACTTATTTATAAGATAGGGTGGGGATGGGTCGAAATCCTATCAACCAATAGGTTTTATACAAGTTTAGGTTACCATTTTAACCTTATCATTTAGATTTAACTCTAAGTTAAATAATTTAACTTTTACCATGTCTTCTTGTATTCTTAAATTATATGGTTAATAAACTTACTATAAACTTCCAATAGAACCCCAATTGGTTCATTAATGTCATATATAGTATTTTATAAATCTTTTTTCCGAACCTTAGATTTTTAGGAAGAGAATAACAATTAATAATATAATATATTTTTTAAAAACTCTTTTATGTCAATTTTGACACTATTTGATATTGTGTTTTTGTTAAATTCATAACAACATTATTACTTAGAAAAAAACTAATCTAACTATTCCTAATATGTTATATGAACCTAGAAAAGTAGTGTAATTCATAAAAAGTCTCAAATTAAATTTATTTGGGTATTTATAACATCAATTATGTTAATATTTCATTAATACGGTAATTACTGCATCATCATTGTGTCATAAATAAAATAAATTATTTAATGTATAAAAATTATAAATAAAAAATCATTATGTAGGAAATATTTTTATATTTCTAATTAATAATTATAGTCTAATTTATCTTATGTATAAACCTATATTAAAAATGTTTTAGTTATTAAACTTTGATTTTAACTCTTTTAACTCTTCTTTGAATTAAATAATGATAAATGTCCTAATCTAATCCAAGTGGACCTAAATGGTCATATTTTATTCCTAAGGTTGATTTTGGTCTAATTAAACTTATCCAATAGAATTAGTACATGTGTTAGGGTAATAATAATAGCATTTTTACCCTTAATTACCATATTTTCTTTTAACCGTGGTAAATAAAAGTAAAAAAGTTACTATTCACCAAGAAATTATTTTTATCTTATTGAACCACATTTTATTCCTTAATATTAACCGTGTGTCTCGGATTTTCAAAATTCAACTCACAGAAGTGGTAAAATTAAGTTTTATATAAATTTTCAAATTCTTCTAGGAGGTGGGTAAAAGACGGTAAAAAGTTCAATAAAATTTTTATATATCTAAAATTATTATAAAATGACTCCAATGAATTAAATTGAACATATATAGGTATTATATATATATTTTGACCTAAAATAAATTTAAATAAAATAAATAATTATTTAAATAATTTTTTTTTAAATTATAACTCAGTGTTTTTCACTATTCATCAAAAATTGAATGTTTTCAGAAAAATACCAAAAATTCACCCTAGGTTAATTTCAATATTCTGAATCCAAAAATGAAGCCCATTTTGAAAGATAAAATTTAAGAAATTTCAAAAAGTGGGTATTATTATTCATAACGATTAGATTATATAATATTTTAATAACATTTCATTTTTACTTGGTATTGCCTACAACGCAAGCTATCGAGGAAGGTTGCTCTTGCGTGTAACGCAAGACAAGACAATGTTGTGTGTAGTGAAAGAATCATTTGGTGTTGCGTATAACATAATACATAAAAAATATTTCTCATAAAATCTCAGGGTGTTACAATAGGTTTGTAATCCCATCAACAAATAGAATTTTGAAAATTTTTGGGGCCATTTTAAACCTTATTATTTTGATTAACCCCTTGGTTTATTATTCTTGACAGTAGCCATAATAACCCCAAGTTTAATAATTAAGGGTTAATAATTTTACTATAAAAGGAAAAATTACTCATAAATGGAAAATGTATGATGTTTTTAAATATATTACATTAAAATGGACAAATATATATATTTTTACCAATTTTAAATAATATAATAAAATATTATTTTGATAAATTTTCATTAATGTCAATTTTGATGATATTAATTTAATTTGAATTTAAATACATCAATAAAAAGGTTAAATTGGAATATAATTCTATAAAAAATCTCTAATATTCCATATAAATCCAAAAAATTAGTTTCACACATTAAATCATACAAATTATATCAAAATTAATATTTTTAAAATCATTTATTTTATGTTTATCTTAATTAAATAAATATTTATTAGTAATGAACAAGAATGTAAGATAATTATATAATTTCAAAAAATTAAAAATAAATTTATATAATGAAACTAGTTTCATTAAGATAAAAATAGACATTTATTTTCATTTATAGTTTTATTTTTTCTCAATGTGTACATATAAAAGGATATTAAAAAATGAGTGACATTTTGTAACTATATTTGATTGAAATAATATATGTCATTTTCATAGACAAGTTTATATTAAAAAACTCCAATTTAAGATTGAGGTGATAATGGTAGAATAAAATTTATCCAATAATAATTAGGATGAATAATTTTGGCCTTATCAATTAGGTTTATTTAAATTAACCCAATTTACCCTTTACCATAGTGATAAATTTTATGATGGTTACTATTAATTTTCAAAAAAAGAGGCCCAATTAACAAATTTAAACCTCAAGATTATAAATATTTAATTAATTTTATAAAATTCAATACCTATAACTAGTAAAAATTAATTTTAAAATAAGTGTGCAAAACGCGATAAAAATCGCATTTTTGAAAATGTTGTTTTTAAAAATAAAATTGGATTTATTCTTATCCCATGCATAGTAAAAATATTATATGAATGTTAAAATATTTTACTAAATATATAATATATACATATCATTATAAATATTCACCAATAGTTACTAATTATGATATAAATTTATTGTGTGCACGTAAATAGTTTTTAAGAGAAAATCATTAATTATTTTTTTATTGATAGCCTAAAAAATTATTCTATAAGGTATAAAACATGTATGTTTCAAAAAATTATTTAGTAATATATTTTTTATCCAATTTAATAGATGGTTATTATAATTAAATTATAATAAATCATGGTATTTTAAAACTCAGTATTAGATTCAATGAAAGCTATTAAAGAGATTAAATTTATTTAAAAAGAGACATATCATAAAATCCCAAGGAGTTACACAAACAATATATATTAAAATCAAGTTTTTATTTTTTACTAGACCATATTAATATTTTTACAATTCCAAAATTAATCCACTAGGTATACTTAGATCATAAGTGTAAACCTACAATGAGAAAACTATTTCCCCATTGCCAACTCATAGATTTATGTCCCCTTTTATTAAATTTTTTTCCTACTTTTGAGTTGGTGTTTATCAATGAAAATATTTTATTCACACCTGGTATCCAATACCCATGATTCCAAATTATATAAGTTTATTTTTATAACATTCAAATCTATTTTATCATAATGATTTTCTTTAATAACAATTCTCAATATTAAATATTAATCTACTAAACTATAGGTACAAGCTGTAAGAGATCTCAAAATAGTGTACATGATGTAAGCTAATATCTATAGAAATAAAAATATTTTAGAGTGTATCATTTTATTATCATTTAAAAAATGGTTTTTATAAGATTTACTCCTACTAAAAATGATGACCCCATACATAATATCCATTTAGTGATACAATATCCATATTTTACTAAGTAATAATTATGATATGAAACTCCTCCAATCACTTGGATATTTAAATAAACCATCATGCTATTTATATCTCATATAAAGAATAAATAATTGAATAAAAAATGCTTTCCCAAATACAATATATTTACTCAACTATAATTTTCTCATATCTTAATTGTTAAGGTTTTCCAGTTAAGTGCAACCTAAATTTTACAATGGGACATGATCACCTAAATTGTAGGGTTAGAAAGATCCATCATTACTTAAAAAGGAAAATTAATGGGAACTTTGCTTTGACAGTACCTTCCCATTTTAATGATTTAGAACTTTACAAGAATTATTTTTAGAAGGAATATTACACTTGTTTTTTAGGAGTTTTCATTGAATTACCATTTTCAAACGCATAATATGCATATCACACATAACTATTACAACAAATTCAATATTTAAATCTCAATAAACCCCTATATATACAAAAAATTATAGATATTTGTTTTTTAATCCTATTACTTCAATCAAATTAATATAGTCCAAATATATTAGTATAATACATTACATAACTCAGGATTAGTGTTCATTACTGAATAATAAAGGCCAATTATATCTATAAATATCTAAACACATCCTATTCATAATGTAAATGAAACTATTTTATGAAAAGGATTAAAGTAATACAAAATCCTAATCTTTACAAGTGAAAGTATGGTGAAATAGGTGGACAACCCCAACTTATCATAGATAAAGGCTATCCCCCAATCCAGTGAGACTTTTGACGCAATATTCCGTTACTTGTGGATCAATACTCAATAGACTCAATAATAATTATGAATCTCTAACACCTAATATGTATACATCATAACAAATCCATATTATTAAAGTCATGAATAGGATAAAAACTATTTTCTTAATTTAGAAAATTAAATATTTTATGTCATACCAACCATGTAACTCTTATATTCATGGATTGAAAATTATAAAAATCATTTTAAAATTTTTTAATCAAATTATAGAGTATTCATATTATTAAAAATTTATATAAATGAATATTAAATAGGGATTTTAAAAATAAATAAACATTTTAATTATTTGACTTGAGATATAGTAACTCTAAATAATTATATTTTTTCAAAAAAACTTTTAATATGGTCTAAAGTCACATGGATTTAGTATATTTCATTCATAATTATTGTAGTGAAGTTTTTTAAGATATTTCTATTAACTTTTTTTTTTGAAAAATCACTGTTAAGAAACCAACATGGTTTATCCACCCAAGCTGTTTTGAATAAACAATTACTTAAAGGTACCTCCTTGAACCACAATATAAATTACAAGAAAAACCATTTTTTCTATCGTCATACCATAATCCATGACTATTATATATTTTTCACTTTTTGGTTCTTCCTCACAAAAACCCCATTTCCATAAATGATGGGGTTTTAGTCATAAAATCATAATCTTGTAATATAAAAAATAATTCTCTATTTAATGATAAAAAACAATTAATCTTTTCTAAAAAATTTCAATTTTTATTTTAAAGTTTATATAAATAATGATTTTATTTTTTAAACCAAGACTTTTTTAGAAAAATATTTTAATATATGATTTGGTTTTATAAACTTTTCTATGGTTCTAGAAGAATTTCAATTTTTTTCGTTTTTTTATTTTCATTAGATAAATTCATTATTACATCTTAAATCGTTCTACCTCATACCCTTATGTTTTAGAGTGTTTATAGTTATAATTATGGAGTGAAATGGATAGAGAGATCGTGTTACACTATGGGAGGAGTTCATGATGGGAAGTCATAGAAGTGTCAAGTGTCAAAGTAGCTAGGGAGGAAATGGAGATCATTGGGACTCTATCTAGTGGTATTTGGTGTGGATGGTCAAAATAGATAGTGCCCCTACACTACACCATTGAGGTAGGTCATGGTTCTTACTGGTCATTCAAAAACCCATGCAATATGTTGTAGTACATGGCGTGGTGGTGGCCAGGGGTCCTTTCTAATGCTAATGTAAAGGTAGATTTGTGTGAATGTCTTCAAGTATAGATCCTCCCTACCTCAAATCAAGGTATGGTTTCCTTCAATACATAAAGGTAGATGATTGTCTATGGAAAGGTATGGTCCATGTTTCAAATGCTAGGTGAAGGTAACCTCTTATCTTTCTTCAGGGTGTCTTACATGTGGGTAGGTCCCTTACCACATCTAGGTACACCCATGATTATTAACCTTGCATAAATTTTATTATGTTCATGTAAGGTTGAGTATAATTATTACATGAGGGTAACTGACTATGAAATATAAAACCATATTACCATTATGTTGTTCCTATATATCATATGTGATTCACATTTTCATATATAAAATCCATAATTTCTCTAAGATTTGTTATACAATTTTTATTTATGAAATACAAAGAAATAATATGTAAAATAAATTGTTAAAATTTTATTTTTTATGAAGATGAATATAATATTTAATCTAAACATAAATTTAGTAAATCTAAATGTTTTTATAATGGGATTACAATGGAAACTAAAATTATTTGGGATTAAATTAGTAATTTTTGACTTATTTTTTTGGGAATATACAATATAATTGATATCTGTAGTTGAAAAAAACAAAACTATCTCTCTTATTCAAATTTCTTTGTCTCTCTCAAGCATGGGTGATCTAATATTTTTTATTTTAGTCAATTGATCTTCCTATAATATTTTGAGTTCCTTCATGTGTTTCCCAACCTATGTGATTATCCATTTTCAATCTCTCTATTCTTGGAAAAACATGATGTTAATATTTTTTCCAAGTAAAGGATTAAATAATTCTATATTTTCTTTTGTGAAAATATTGAGTTTATCATGATTTTTCTACAACATAATTATCATGAATCAACTTAAAGACACTAAAATAAACTGGAATATGAGATAAAAAATTAAAGTGATGAAAATGTATTTATCTTTGTTCTCTACATTATTTCATGTGCTATTTAGGTGTTAAATTATTTTAAATAAAATATTATGAATTATGAAATGAAAATATCATAGTAATAGAGTATTAATTTTATTCTAATGTAACAGTGAAATTTAAGCCTCTTAAATTTAGAGAAATAATGTGTTGTATTCTGCTTGTCTGTATGAGCCTCCCTAAATGATGTGAAATATTTACATGAATCCTTATTGTGTTTTAATGTTGGAATCACTCACATAATTATGTAATAATTAAATATCTTAAAAAATTGATTATTTGAATAATATGGACTTGAATTATATTGATATTGTCCCATGAATTTTATATTATTGGAAATTTGATTGGTTATTATTGTTATGGAGGATATAATTGTGATAAGTTATGTAGTTGCAGCTGGAATGAAATAATGTGGGCTGATAATTCAATTTATTGAGGTAGTATGGGCTGGAATTGAATATATATATGATGTAATTGAAATATAAATTCTTGAAATTAATGTTTAATGGATGGGAATTGATAAAACACTATTTTATTGAATATTTCATTGATAATAAATGATATAATTTCCTCACATTGTGTTAAATACGTTTAATTAGAAAGTATTTGGGATTAGATCATTCATTTGAATATTTGATGAAAATTCTAGTTTTACCCTTTATAGTTCACTGTAGTATTTCGAAGATAAATATTTTTTATATTTATTATTGTAATTTGAAATGTTTTAAAATGTTCCTAACTTAATTATCTACAACTTTTATTCAAGACACTAGAGCTAAAGAGTTCATTGGGTTGTCGAAAATGGGCCATGAAGTCAAAGTTGGTCTGGGATTGCCAGAATGGAGAAGCTTCTGTATTTCAGCCATAACACATTCATATGGGCCTGTATTGATCCCAACTTTGGAGAGGAGATAGAGGACCCATATCCTCACATTTTATCCTTCTGTAAGGCCGGCCAATTCACTCATTTTGGTGGTCAAATGGGCAGTGCAAGTTGGCATAAAATATTTGGCCGAATTTCCACATTCACACTTCAAACCACTTGTAACCTCTCCACCCCTCCCCTCTATAAATTGGAGTTTTTATCATTTGGAGGGGTTGGGACGTGCATTAGAGGATTGGAGGCAGAGGAGAATTTGTTTCACCCAAATTCTCCAACCATTGTAATAGGGGTAGCTCTTGAAGCAAGGATCCCCTCATCGAAGCCTCCTTCTCTTCTTCATTTTTTAATGTTTTCATTTGTGTAATAAACTTCATTTTTCTTCTTTTATTTGTTATCTTTTATTTTTTTTTGTTTAAATTTATTCTTCTATTAATATTCTTCTTTGGTCTGGAATTCTTGAGTAGAAGTGTTATTGGGTTATACCCATTATAAACCTTTGCACATGCAAAACGCTTCTACGATGATTATGCCACCCATGGAAGAGTAGTCTTTTAGTAATCGATCTATCTTCTAACTTCTTCATTTAATTATTTTGAATCAATGATCTACTGTAATTAACATAATATGATCCATGAATTGTGTTTTTAAATTACAAGAAACTAAGCAAGAAATTAAACAATTAACACAAAAACACGCGAGGTCGGGATTTTGTGTAAATTGTGAGAGCGTAATCTTAATCGGTAATAAAAGACCACACGGGGTAAATTTGTAGAGTTCAAATATAATCCCTAAACACAATTAATCCTCATTTCTATAATGGTTATGTGATCTAATTAACCACTGAACATAAGCTAACCTTATAACAACAATCAAAGCAGGGTGCTGCAATTGCGTGTTGAGAAGCTAGCCTAGGGTTTAAGTAATTTCATCTTTGTGGTTAAGTTAACTCTCGTAGGGTTCGAGGGATAAAAAGTTAGGGGATCATAATTAAGTGGATATTGATTTAAATGATAATGATTAATAAGTGAATGAATAGGTAGATTTAGATCTATTACGACTTTTAAATATTGTCTAAAAAACATCTTTTTGTTGTGTCATTATAATCGAACTTCATTTCAAAATTAAAAACAAAAAAAATGCAATATTCTTCCATTAAACTTCTTATAGATTTATAAACTATAAAAAAACCCCCATACTCTCAAGTAGTGTTTTTATTCCCTTTTATTTTGTTTCTAGAATTCCTCTGAAAAGTTGTTTTAATTCACTTCCTCCTTTGAGAGACGACCTTGGTCAGCCACTCTGCTGCACCTAAGTACCCCAAAATCACACTAATCATTTGAGGGCACCCACAACAGTGCTCTTTCAAATTGACTCCGTTTCCGGGGAGGCAAGTAATTATTTCAACCAATTAGAGGTATTTATTTTATTTTACAATTTATTCTCTTCCTCTCTTCTTTCTTCCTTCTTTACCCAATCTGATTTTTCTTCTTCTTCTTTTATTTTCTTCTACTTCTTTTTGGACCATCAACTCAAACTTATCATTTTTATTTTACTATGGTCCACTTTCTTTCTTTTCATTTTTATTTGATCTATGACATAAACTAATCCCGAAGATCTCTTAGATCTTGACCCTGAGATTGAACGTAGCCTTAGGGCACGAATCAGACATTCTCAATCTACGGGAAGTTTCAATATTCAACCAGTTGGTGAAATCCTCTCTTCTGGAAACATTCAAATTGGAAGCTACTCAAATTCAAACATAAAAGAAGAACCAATGGCTGGAAATAATAACAATGAACTTAATAGAACCATTCTAGAATTGGCTGCACCTGATATTAACTATCAACCAAATTGTATTGCATACCCAAATCTCGAATCGGACTTTGAATTGAAATCTAGATTAATTCACCTTCTTCCAAAGTTTCCTGGCTTATCTGGTGAGGATCCCAACAAACACCTTAAAGACTTTAATGTGGTTTGCTCAACCTTGAAACCAAGAAATGTATCTGAAGACCAAATCAAATTAAGATCATTCCCATTCTCACTTGATGGAGCTGCGAAAGATTGGATGTATTATTTACAACCCGAAGATGTTACTTGTTGGAACGATTTGAAACATCTTTTCTTGCAGAGATTTTTTTCCAGCATCAAGGACCACTTCCATTTGTAAGGAGATCTCAGGGATCAAGCAAGCACAAGGGGAGTCAATGTATGAGTATTGTGATAGATTCAAGAAGTTGTGCGCAAGCTGTCCGCATCACCAAATCAGTGAGCAACTCCTCATACAATACTTCTACGAAGGACTCACACCCATGGATAGGAGCATGGTGGATGCTGCAGCTGGAGGAGCATTGGTGGACAAGACACCAGTAGCCACGCGTGCATTGATCGACAAGATGTCCCAAAACTCCCAACAATTTGGTGATCGAGGTACACCACATATAAGGGGAGTACATCCGGTAAGTCCTTCTTCTCTTGAGAGTCATTTGATTGATACCAAGTTAGAATAATTGACAAATATGGTGAGGCAAATTGCTTTGGCACAAAAGGCATCTCTACCCCCTCCTTCAAGGCCTTGTGGCATTTGCACTGAGACAAGACACCCAACTGACTGTTGCCCACAACTACAAGAGACATAGGATTGCACAACAGTATTCCCAGGGAGACCATTTCAGCAGCAACAACAACCAGATCCCCAAAAGAAGTTTGATTCATTTTCTCCAACATACAACCAAGGGTGGAAAGATCAACTGTACATGAGGTATGTCTCTGGACAACAACAAAGGCCACCCTTTCAATAAAACTTCCAGCAGCCTCCGCCTTACCAGCAGGGTTTCCAACAACCCCAAAGGAGATTTGAAGCCCAAGCATCAACAAGACAACAACAAGGGAATCCCCCACCAAAGGTAGATTCTAATACTGATGATCTTTTGAAGCAAATTGTTCTTAATCAACAGAATGAGATGAAGAGTCAAAGTTCGGAGCTGAGGGAGTTAAAGACTCAAATGATCCATATTGCCACCGCCCTCCATGAACTTGTAAGTAAGAATTCCAGAAATTTACCTTCCCAACCCACTCCAAATCCAAAGGGGAATGTTAGTGCCATCACATTGAGAAGTGGGAAGCAAATGAACGATACATATGTACCCAACATTCCACCGGGATTCACCTCAACTCCAGAGAAGCCGCATTCCATACCAACTGATGAGCAATCCAAGGAGAAAGATAAAGGTAAGAAAAAGATTGATGATGTTCCTCCTAAACCCCTTCCTTTTCCAAACAGGGTTGTTCAAACCAAGAAGATGGCCGAAGAAGCAATGAAAAAGGAGGTTTTGGACACATTCAAGTGTGTGGAGATCAACATTTCTCTACTTGAAGCCATTAAGAAAATCCCAAGGTATGAAAAATTCTTAAAAGAAATCCACACCAATCGAAGAGGGCTCAAGGGAAATGAGAGGATCAACCTTGGAAGGAATGTCTTGACACTCATTACACCAACTCTAGCAATGCCAACAAAGTGCAAGGATCCCGGGACATTCACCATCCCATGTACCATAGGGGAGTTGCACTTCTCTGATGCTCTTTGTGATTTAGGAGCTTCAATAAATGTGATGCCTCACTCTGTATTCTCTTCCTTGCAGGTTGGTGAGTTGAAGGAAACAAGAGTAGTGGTGCAATTGGCGAATAGAGCTACGGAATATCCAGTGGGAGTCCTTGAGGATGTACTTTTCCGGGTAAGAGACATGATCTTTCCAGCAGACTTCTATGTGATTAACATGGTGAATGATCGGGTAAGTTCTCATGCCCCCATTATCTTAGGTAGGCCCTTCCTCAAAACTGCAAAAACTATCATAAATGTCAATGAGGGTACACTTTCCATGGAATTTGGAGATGAAGTTGTGATATTTAATGTTATGGATTCTACGAAGTACCCCTCAGAGGACCATTCTGCTTTTGTTATCTCCCATTTTGAACCACCAAGTAAAAACTCCATGGAATTGGATTGTCCTATGCTTAGGGAGATTATGAGTATTGGTTCTAGTTTGATGTCTAAGAGTACTTCTACACCCGTTTTTAAGGAATAAGACTCTCTAAGATTTGATTTTGAAATGGAATCATATTCTGATTTTGATCATGTGAACTCTGATTATGACATGGCTATTGAGTATGCTGATGGATTTAGTGCTTTATTCTCTGATTGTGATGATTTTTATTCTGATACTGATGTTCATTGTGTAGATATGTCTGTTGCATCAATTTCGCCATCCATACATCACCCCCCTACATTGGAACTCAAGCCATTTCCCCCAAATCTTAAATATGCATACTTGCTGAGTGGTGATAGATTACCTATTATCATTGCTAACAATCTCTCTTTTGAACATGAAGAAAAACTTTTGAATCTTTTGAGAGATAACATTAGGGAAATTGGTTGAACATTGGGAGACATATCAGGTATTAGCCCCTCCATTTTCATGCATAGGATTCTCTTGGAGGATGGGGCTAAACCGGTGAGGCAACCACAAAGGAGACTCAATCCAACCCTTCTAGAGGTTGTTAAAAAATAGGTTGAAAAATTGCTCGAGGCAAGTATAATCTATCCCATTTTAGATCCTCAGTGGGTAAGTACTATTCAGGTTGTGCCTAAGAAAACTGGTTTTACTGTTGTTAAAAATGAGAAAGATGATTTAGTTCCAATGAGGGTGAAAAAAAGTTGGCGTCTGTGTATTGATTATAGGAAACTAAATCAGACCACTCGCAAGGACCATTTCCCCCTCCCATTTATTGATCAAATGCTCGAGAGACTAGCTGGGAAAACACACTATTGTTTCTTGGATGGATTTTCTGGATATTTTCAGGTTTCTATAGCTCCATAGGATCAGGAGAAGACTATATTCACCTGTCCCTTTGGCACACTTACCTACCGGAGGATTCCATATGGACTTTGCAACGCCCCAGGTACCTTCCAGAGATGTATGGTGATTATTTTTTCTGATTTTATTGAGACCTGCATGGAGGTATTTATGGATGATTTTACAGTGTATGGGTCTTCATTTGATGAATGTCTAAGTAGTTTGGGAAAGGTTTTGAATCGTTGTATTGAGAAGAATCTGGTCATGAACTTTGAAAAGTGTCATTTTATGGTAGAGCATGGCATTGTCTTAGGGCATGTAGTGTCAAAACATGGGATAGAGGTTGATAAATCTAAGGTAGAAATTATTTCATCCTTACCCTATCCTTCATGTGTGCGTGATGTTAGATCTTTCCTAGGGCATGCAGGATTTTATCGGCGCTTCATCAAAGATTTTAGTAAGATCACTCTTCCTATGTCACGATTTCTTCAAAAAGATTCTGATTTTGTGTTTGTTGATTCTTGTAGGACTTCCTTTGATGAGCTAAAGAAGTGTCTGACCACTCCACATATCATACAGCCCCCACGGTGGGACCTTCCATTTGAGCTTATGTGTGACGCCTCCAACTTCGCGGTTGGAGATGTCTTATCTCAGAGGGTGGAAGGACGATCACATGTGATTGCCTATGCATCAAGGACATTGGATTCAGCTAAATAAAACTACACAACCACGAAAAAGGAGTTTCTTGCTGTCATATTTGTTTTAGATAAATTCCGTTCATATTTATTGGGCTCTAAAGTAGTTGTTTTTTCTAACCATGCTGCTTTGAGGTACCTCCTAAAGAAGCCAGATGCAAATCCACGACTTATCCATTGGATGCTCCTTCTTCAAGAGTTTGACATCGAGATAAAGGACAAAAAGGGGTCAGAAAACTTGGTGGCAGACCACATGAGTAGGCTTACTCACACACTAGAGGATGACACCGTGGATCAGGTACCACTTCGGGACACTTTCCCCGATGAGCATCTCTATACCATCTTAGGTACGCATCCTTGGTATATTGATTTAGTTAACTACATTGTTTCTTCTGAAATCCCTACAAATTTAAAGAAACATCAAGTCCAAAAATTAAAGAGTGAGTCAAGATTTTATGTTTGGGATGATCCATACTTATGGCGCATGTGTAGTGACCAAGTCATTAGGAGGTGTGTTTCTAATCATGAGTTTGAGTCTATTTTTCATTTCTGTCATACACTTTCTTGTGGTGGACACTTTGGACCCCAACTGACAGCTAGGAAGGTTTTGGACTCTGGATTATATTGGCCTAGATTATTCCATGATGCCCATGTGTTTTGTAAGTCATTCTCTCGTTTCCAACACACTGGGAACATTTCTAAGAGACATGAGATGCCCCAACAACCCATACTATTATGTGAGATTTTTGATGTATGTGGCATTGATTTTATGGGTCCTTTTCCTAGTTCATTTTTATTTTTTTATATTTTGGTTGCTGTAGATTATGTGAGTAAATGGGTGGAGGCCAAGGCCACCAGGACTGACGATTATCATGTTGTAGTGGATTTTGTCAAGGCTAAAATTTTCTGCAGGTTTGGAGTACCAAAGGCCATCATCAGTGACCAAGGGACACACTTTTGCAATAGGAATTTTTCTTCCCTCCTTCGAAAGTATGGGGTGACACACAAAACATCAACACCATACCACCCCCAAACAAATGGCCAGGCTGAGGTTTCAAATCGTGAGTTGAAACAAATCTTGAAGAAAACCGTGCAGCCAAATAGGAAGGATTGGAGAAAGTGCTTGGATGATGCATTGTGGGCTTATAGGACAGCATACAAGACCCCCATTGGTATGTCCCCATTTCATATTGTTTTTAGGAAAGCGTGTCATCTCCCCGTGGAAGTTGAGCATCGGGCTTATTGGGCTATAAAGAAATGCAACATGGATTTGGCCCAAGATGGAATCCAAAGGAAGCTGCAAATTCAAGAGCTTGAGGAGATTAGATTATCATCATATGAGAACTCAAGGCTCTACAAGGAAAGATAAAAATCAGATCATGACAAAATGATCCAACAAAGGGAGTTTCATGATGGAGAGAAAGTCCTTCTCTACAGTTCACGACTAAAGCTGATGCCTGGTAAGTTGTGTTCCAGATGGTTAGGTCCTTATGTTGTGACTAATGTTTTTCCTTAAGGTGTAGTGGAGATCACACAAGAGGACACTAGAAGGAGATTTACTGTCAATGGGAAACATTTTAATAGATACATTCAGGGACTTCCTACTGATGCAATGGATTTTATCACACTACATGACCCCATCATCACTTGAGCACATCAGGCTGTTCCTAACCCTTTCACTTTTATATTATTTGTCCTATTTAGAAATTCTGCATTTCATGTGAATATATCATCTCATAGGTTCACATTGATGACAATGCAATATTTTAAGTGTGGGGGAGGGAACCTTTTAGTTTAGTAATTTCAATTGCTTTCCTGTCCAAAAAAAAACCAAAAACAATTGTGTGTTTTTCAAATTTTGTGTGTTTATTTTACAATTTTCTGTGTGTTTTTGAAACTTTTGAGCTGAAATGATTCTCATCACCATTTTTAAATCCATATCAATAAGTGAAACAATTTACCCCTTGAAACTAAGCTTAAATGAATGCTGAAATGACTTTGTTTCAGGTTCAAATATATAGTAATTTCATGGAAATTACACCGAATTTTGAATCCCATGCCACATCTCACTATCTTTATATTTGAAATCACATTCCTATGAGGCTTCTGAACCATTATTTTCATATTCTTTACATTCACCTCACTTCTTGAGAGAACCAAACCATGCTTTATTTAACCAAAATTTGATCTATTATTGTCAAAACTTGAGAGTTTGAGGTACTTATGTTTAAATGATTGAGGCATTTGTTTGGTATTAAAGCCCCTATTTCAAATAATCCTTTTTTATAATGGCCTAACTTGAATATTTAATCCTTGTAGCCCTTAGAAGCCATGCACATCCTGTTAGGTTAGCCACATTACAAGCCAATTTTCCTTATCCAACCAACTCTTGAAGTGATATTTCATAATCTAGTTGAGCTTTAGTGTGGGGGAATCTATCTTGTGTTGTGCCACCACATTCTGTGATACTTTGGGTGGAAAATTAAATTCTTAAGAGATGTGTTTGCTGCTGAAGAAAGTCATTATATTGAAAGCTGTGCCTTTTCTGGAGCTTTCATGACAAAGTGAAGCTGTGCCTTTTCTGGAGCTTCTAATTGAGGTGGAAAGCTGTGCCCATCTGGAGCTTTCAAGAAAATCATGTTTGAGAAGATTGAAATTTTTGATGCTGGAATGATGAATGGTGTAAACCTTTCATGACTTTTCATGATGATGGAGCTGAATTGATACTATGGGAATTGAGGAGAAGACCATATTTAAGTGAAAATTAGATTAATGCAATTTTTCTTCAAAAAGAGTCAATCCCTCCTCATTCAGCCTCAGAATTTTTCACATCTAAATCCTACCAACTAGAAGCCACAGAACAACCCTGAAAAGTACTCATGATAAACATATGTCCTTGACTCACATCGGGTGTCGATGTAGGAATCCATCAAGCCTATGGTGACCCTTGTATGAGTTTGAATGAGAAAGACATTGCAAAAAAAATTGATATTTGAGTGATGAGAGAAAATTCAAGCGAGGTAAGTGTTTTGTGTATGGGAGGATAAATAAAGTGGAAATATATTTAATTATATAAATGAAGAACTTGAAATAATGGTTTTTTATGAGGCATGATATCTTTTGTTTCTTGGGGTGTAATTGTTTGATCTCAAGGATATGTGTTTTAAAATTGGTTTTGATTTGATATTAATGTTTACTTGATATGAGGTTTTGCCCAGGAGTGCAAAAGGGTAAGTGTGGGGGAGTTGATAAAAAACTATTTTATTGAATATTTCATTGATAATAAATGATATAATTTCCTCACATTGTGTTAAATATGTTTAATTAGAAAGTATTTGGGATTAGATCATTCATTTGAATATTTGATGAAAATTCCAGTTTTACCCTCTATAGTTCACTGTAGTATTTCGAAGATAAATATTTTTATATTTACTATTTTAATTTGAAATTTTGTAACAGTGTTCCTAACGTAATTATATACAACTTTTATTCAGGATACTAGAGCTAAATAGTTCACTGGTTTGTCAAAAATGGACCATGAAATCAAAGTTGGTCTGGGCTCTCCAGAATGGAGAAGCTTCTGTATTTCGGACATAACTCCTACATATGGGCCTTTATTGAGCCCAAATGTGGATAGGAGAGATAGAACACATATACTCACATTTTCTCCTTCTTTAAGGTCGGCCAATTCATTCGTTTTGGTGGTCAAATGTGCGGTTGAAGTTGGTATAAAATATTTGGCCGAATTTCCACATTCACACTTGAAACCACTGGTAACCTCTCCTCCCCTCCCCTCTATAAATTGGATTTATTCTTATTTGGAGGGGTTGGGACGTGAATTAGAAGATTGGAGGCATAGGAGAATTTGTTTCACCCAAATTCTCTGACCATTTTAAGAGGGGTATCTCTTGAAACAAGGATCCCCTCATCGAAGCATCTTTCTCTTCTTCATTTTTTAATGTTTTCATTTGTGTAATAAACTTCACTATTATTATTTTATTTCTTCTCTTTTATTATGTTTTGTTTAAATTTATTCTTCTCTTAATCTCCCTATTTGGTCTGGAATTCTTTAGTAGAAGTGTTATTGGGTTATACCCATTATAAACCTTTGCACATGTAAAACGCTTCTACGATGATTACGCCACCCTTGGAAGAGTAGTGTTTTAGTAATCAATCTATCTTATACCTTCTTCATTTAATTATTTTGAATAAATGAGATATTGTAATTCACATAATATGATCCATGAATTGTGTTTTTAAATTAAAAGAAACTAAGCAAGCAATTGAACAATTAACACAAAAACACGCGAGGTCGGGATTTTGTGTAAATTGTGAGAGCGTAATCTTAATCGGTAATACAAGACCACACGAGATAAATTTGTAGAGTTCAAATATAATACCTAAACACAATTCATCCTCATTTCCAGAATGGTTATGTGCTCTAATTAACCACTGAACATAAGATATCCTTAGAACAACAATCAAAGCAGGGTGATGTGATTGCGTGTTCCGAAGCTAGCCTAGGGTTTATGTAATTTCATCTTTGTGGTTAAGTTAACTCTCGTAGGGTTCGAGGGATAACAAGTTAGGGGATCATAATTAAGTGGATATTGATTTAAATGATAATGATTAATAAGTGAATGAAGAGGTAGAGTTAGATCGATTACGCCTTTTAAATATTGTCTAAAAAACATCTTTTTGTTGTGTCATTATAATCGAACTTCATTTCAAAATAAAAAAAAATGAAATATTCTTCCAGAAAACTTCTTCTAGATTTATAAACTATAAACAAACACCCCATACTCTCAAGTAGTATTTTTATTCCCTTTTAATTTGTTTCTAGAATACCTCTGAAAATTTGTTTTAATTCACTTCCTCCTTTGAGAGACGACCTTGGTCAGCCACTCTGCTGCACCTAAGTACCCCAAAATCACACTAATCATTTGAGGGCACCCACGAAAGTGCTCTTTCAGGAATACATGTGGGTGATGAATAGAGTTGGTTTTCATTAAATATTAAAAATAAATTTCATAATGAACCTAATATTGGTTATTGAATCTGAATATATAATCTACTATATAAATTTGAAAATGAAAATTTATGGCTAGTTATATGGTTGTTCTATGTGGTTCTTGGCAGGTTTTATGGTATACATAGATTTGGTTGTTGATAGGTAGTGGTGATTTGATGGTGGAGAATATGGGTTATTATCTAGTTTATATGTGCACCTATAGAATTATTTTATGTGCGACTAATATATCATTGTATTTTATTGTGTTTTTTAAATCCACCTCACATAAGTCAAGTTTTTTATACTGACATGATTTTTTTTGGTTTTAGGTGATTTCCCCAATATCTAGGTTAGTGAGGATGAATGGATGACTTTGCCGTCTTCCCTACTCTCCCTGCATTAGTAGTAAATGATGGTGACATTGATTCTTGGTTGGGTTAATGCATGTTAGGATGACTATATGATGTGAATTTCCTTAATGTCCATGATACCCTAATAATATGGATATAGATGTGTTGATAATGGTAGGATTGTTTGGTATGTATAGTTGGGATTGTGAATGGTATGGGGATGGAATGAGGTTAATACCCTTTATGTTTTTGATACCTTACTCTTATAGTCAAATATATATTCATATTTAATAATTCCAACAAAGGATTTTGGACCTAAGTATAGGTTAGGGTTGGTGGGGTTTCGGTTCAACAAACATTAGATATAGGAGAAATGGAAGCATATGAAATTTGAAATTGGGTTTCGATAGTGGAAAACCACTAGGAAAGTTCCTACGTTGATCCATTTATTATATTCTTATGATATTATTTTATTACAATATGTGTGATTCTTGGTTAGTGTCCCTCAGTGAGGCTAAGAATGGGTATTTTACCTAATAGCTGCATGATAGTTTTACTCTTTACTCACTATAATATTAATATTCATTTATCATTTTTTGAGGAGATTTTCCGAGGATGACATTACTAAGTATACTTGTTATAAAAACCCCTATATAAATTCTTTAGTTAATTTAGAGGGTATCAGTAACTGAGATAGACCATGCTATCTTGGAGTTTAAGTTGTAGTTAGCCATGCTTCTTAGGAGATATTTTGGTTTTATATTTTGGGGTTTTATTTTCTATCAAGCATCATGTATTATTGTATTTGATTATGTGGGATATTAGTTATTTTTTGTGAATTGGTGTTTATCAGCAGCTTTTATCTATCCATTATTCTTGAATTATATTACGAGTGTAATGACTCACATTGTATGTCTTATACCATTGTTTCTAGTAAAAAACATAGGGCCTATTTGTGTTAGGGTTCTAGGGACACCGTTATCTTTTTTTCTAGACTAAGTGGGGAACTAGTGGGGAGTGGGTTCATCAAAGAGTGATATCAGAGATGATGGTTGAGATATAAGATGTTTATTAGAGTTATGAAATGTGAGGATTACATGAGTTGGTTGGAAAATAATACAAGTTGAGTTTGGTGTAAGACATAGAATAGGGAGACTAGCTATGAATTGGTATTTTAGGATCACATGTGATTTAATGAAAGGAAACTGAGTCTATAAAATGACTCAGTAAGCGGTGATACTTATAGGTTAAAATCCTATAATAGGTATATGAATTATATTTCTTTCTATTTTTATTTAATGGGGTCATTTTTTGGAATTAAATAAACCCAGTTAAATTAATTCAAATGAATTCAATGCTACTAAGATCAAGGGTTGTCATGAGCTTGTAACATATGTTATGGATTAAATATTATGAAGAGGGGGTTGGGGGAACTTATAACATCATGATTCATTATTTTCATGATGTGTTTTAAATCCATGTAATAAATTCAGGGCCACCCAAAGAAGATAATATCATGGTGTTGTGGATGGGTTCTCTTGATTTTTATGTTTGTAGAAACTTTTTTTATGTTATAATATGTTATTTTATTATTTGAGGAATAAAACGTAGAGTTAAATTAAAACTCTGATATGGAATGACATTCACTTGAAGTAAATGGAAAATATGAACATAATTTTTTTTAGTGTTCACTTGGGTGTGTTCTTGGTAATAATAAATTTTTTAACAAATATATAGGATATTTAAACTTGATATTGTTAATTTTTTTAACCTCTTTTTTATGAATCATTTTCAATTTTAATTGGAATTATCTATCATTGAAGTTATAAATGTTGATATTAACTGCAAAAGAGTGTGATAAGGATTAATTATTTAAAAAATCATGATAAGAGAATGATTAAGGTTCTATGTTGTGATGGATAAATCATTAATACCCTATTTTTCATGATTGGTTAAGACTATTTTAATATTTAATATTAGAGTTTCTTTAAATCATGATGTATCTCATCTATCAATAAGGGATATAGTTTCTTTTTATACAATTTAAAATTATTTTTAGAGTGATGTTTTATCTACTTTAAATAATTTAATAAAAAGTTTTGTTAACCTCTTGATTAAAAAAAATTAATATTTTCTATTAATTTTTTTTAATGATGGTTTAAAAGTTACCTATACAAATTTTATTCGTTTATTATAAAAATTTTAATACATGGCTTTCAAGGTATAATTTTATGGTTTTAAAAATATTTCTTTTAAGGTTTTTTCAAGAATGTGTCATGTGGTTAAAATTTTATAGGATTCTTGAACCCTTTTCATAGTTGAATTTGAAATTTTATTTATGAATATGTTTATAGTGTTTAATTTTTCTAAAGTGTATCATTATGATGTGGTTTTTTCAATTGAAATGAATTCATTTTAAATTGATTTATATTAATTAAAACTTTATTTGTTACAAGTAATGAAATAATGAGGTGTTTAATTTTATTTAATAATATTCTATGTCAGTTTTAAAATATAAAAATAAATAATTTTAACTAAAAAACATGTAAGATATTGTTATAAAATTAAAATATTTTTTTAAAATTGATATAAGTTGTAAATAAATGCATTTTTATTAATCAAGAGGTAGATTTTAATTTCCATAAAAACTTTTTTGAAAGATTCTCTTAATTAAGCATTCTATTGATGGTTAATTTATTATTTTGAAAGAAATTATTACATGAAATTCATTAAAATTTTAAATTTCTTAATATACTGTGTCATTCTTAGTGCTGTGGTAAATTAATTAGAATTGACTACTAGTTTCAAGTAAAATTAATTTAATTAAATATAATTATAGGAGTTCTGATTTCTTGATGACTATCTTATGTAAATTAAATAATAGTCGTAATGAATACCCAATTCATATTATATTTAAAATGGAATAAGAATTTCTGGATGTAATTTTAGAAATGATGTATGAAATATTATTAATGAACACTATAGACAAATTATTATTCAATCATGATAACTTATGAGAAATAATGTTCACACCATTTTAAACATGATAAGTTTGGAATATTATGAATTAAAAAATGTTTCATGATTTATTATTCCAGGTTTTAATTAAGTATGAATCATTGAAGGAGTATATGTAAAAATTAAGTGATAAATTAAAATCATGAAAGGACATTAATAAAAAAAGTAATATGATGAAAAATTATGATGTGAGAATCATAAAAATATTATAATTATAGAATAACTTTATATGAAACATGTTTGGAGGGCCTCCCATGATATGTTATAATTTATTATATTAGTTTCTGATTCCATTCTTCCCATAACTTATTTCTTCTTAAATTTAATTCCCTTATTTTTATTGAAATTCATAACCTATTGAATTTATTCCATGATAGTAAAGTAAACTTAGAGTTCCCATTTTGTGCGATTTGAGAATCCTTCATAAAAAAATTATTCTTATTATATTCTATGATATTAGTCTAAAATGAATTGTTTTGGATACATTCTTAGATGAATTTGTATTCATGTACAAGTTATTATGTGATGTGTCACAATCTAATAATGATTTATTATATGAATTCATCAAGAATTTATCACAAGGATAGGTTTTGACTAGATATTTTGGAAATTACTCAAATAATTCTAGCATTTTAGTATAAACCCATCGATAATGTGAAACTTTCACACAAATAGAACAGATTTATCTTTTCAAGCATGCATACTATATTGTGATGTTGTGGTATTTATATGATATACATTAAATTGTAAATTCCATGAAATATTCTACTATTGGAGAATATATAATCATTTATAATGGTAGGGTATGAATTTTTTATTAAGGGAAGTAAGTATAAAGGTAAATAATATTTTTGTTATTTTTTTGAAGAAAAAATTATAAAATTTTTAAACCAAGTTTTGTACTAAGAATTTCATACCAAAATATGAAAGTAAAATAGTTTTTTCTAAATGTAACTTTGAATAAATTTTTATAGGATGTATGATGTTTAATGAGTGTTTAATTTCATTATGTCAAGTATAATGAATTAGGATAAATCATATGTACATTTCATTTGTGATCATTCCTAAATAAAATTATTGATGTGTTGGATATGATGATTTATTCTAAATGAATTTAATGAAATTAAGAATAATCCATATTGTACTTCTTCATTAATGATCTCCTTTGAGTATTTATTTATTGTTTTTGTTAAAAATATATCGATTGAACCATAATTATTTATACTAAAGGTAATATGACATAAAAATTCTCCCTAATATAAATCATTTGTGGAAGTTCTATTTCAACTATTTTCAATAAGCGTGGAATGATATTTTTTAAGGTATTATTTACTATAGTTTTTTTTTCTACTATGATTGGGTTGATAAAATCACCTTATTATATAAAAGGATAACCATTTAATGTTGGTAGTGAAAATAATTGATTTTAAATATAAAATTAGGCGATGATATTCTTGTTGGGTTTAATTAATTCTTGTGAAATAATGTTTAAAATACGATTGATTGACTTGAATTATTAGTTACATTTTTTACGGTTTTCTATGTGAGTATGATATGTTTAGGCTTATTCTAATTTATTAAATAATGGATTTTTCTCTATATGAAATCATTGAGTCACTATTCTTGTACTGTGTCTTTCTAGTATCATTATTCTTGTTTTAGAGGTATCTTCCCTAGGAATGTGATCTTGTAGGTTGTTTTCATGTGTTTTAATCACTACATTCTTCTTATGTGGTGGTTGTATTTTTTTATAGTGACATTTCTATGTGATATCTCATGGGGTGGTTATTCAGTCCTTCTATTTACCCATTTATAAAATTGGTTGTATTCTCAAGGATTAAATAGTTTAACAGGTATATTATGTAATGACCCAGACTCTTCTATCCCATTCCATTTTGTTTTCTGGTCTTTGGTATCTCCATGAGGGAGAAAATTAGCCACAAATATTTCACTATTCTATGGGAAGAGGTCATGGTGGAGATATATGGATGATTCAATTGGAGAAAGGATCTTGGGAAGAAACAATGATTCAAGGGTATCTATATTTTGTTCTTCATCATGATGGGTCAAAATAGTTGGGGTGTCACACCGGTTTTTATTTATTTATTTTATTTATCTTAGCTTCGGGTGATTTTGCATGTGTGCGGGCGAGTCCCAGTCTAAAATTTTAATGTTTGGATGAGTTTATGGTTTGGAATAGTGCGCGAACACCATACGGTTGTGACGCGCAGCCCGTTTGCAGTCCTCTTGGGTACCATGCAGTGCGCGCGTACCCCACGGTCCTTTAGTTTTAACATTATTAAATTCGCTCGTTGAGTGGATTAATATATATATATATATATATACAAAAATATATATGATTATATATGTGTATTTATATGGGTATATATGTTTATACATTATTATTATTATTGATATTATTGTTATTATTATTTTTAACGTAATGTGCATGTATGTATGTTTATATGTGTATATATACACGTATGCTAATAAATATATATTTCTTAACATTATATGTTTATGCGTAAATGTGTTTATGTATATGAGTATATATATGCATATATGTTTATAATATGTCATGTATGTTCATATATGTATGTTTATAAATTTGTTCATGTGGGTTTATATATATATGTTTTTAATTATAATAATAATAATAATAATAATTATTATTATTATCAATATGTTTATGTATGTTTATATATATATATTTATATAGGTTTATATATACGTTCACATGTTTTATATATGTTTAGATATATGTAAATATGTGTATGTATATTTATAATAACTATTTCCATTATAATTAATTAACAAATTTATTATTAGTATTATTATTAAGTTAAATTATTTTGTTTTGTTTTTTTTAATTTTATTTTTCCTTTTCTTTTATTCTCATTTTTCTTTTTCTTTTTTTTTTTCTTTTTTTTCTCCTCCTTTTTCCTTCCTCTCTTTTCCTCTCCTCTAACCCTATGCTCTCCCCCTCCCTTGTCGCGCGCAGGCCGCCCCTTCCCCCTCTTTTCCCCTCCCTCCGCGCGGATGCCTCCCTCTCGGCCTCCCTCTGCCCAGCGGGCCTCCCGGCTTCCCACCACATGCTCTACCTCCAACAGAGCAGGCGACCCACCAGCCTCCCTTCGCCCCGCCCTACTCCTTTGGCCGAGCCACCCCAACAGAACCCTCCTCCGGTCGATCCGTCGTCCGGCCTCCTACAGCACCCTCCTCCGGCAGTGTCCCTCCCTTAGGTAACCCTTGTTCTTAATTCAGGGGTTTTAGTTTACCCCAAACCCTAGATTAAGGGTTTCAACTTTTAGGGGTAATGTCCAATTGCTGGTTCTACATTGACATTATAGGTTGATTTTAGTCTTCCGCACAAGCGATTGGGGTGCGAATGGTGTTTCGCCCCAATTTTGGGAGATTTATCATCAATTTAGTTAGTTCCATGCTTTTACATTAGTGTATGAGTTTGGATTTTCTTGTTTGATTATTTAAATGAGTTCTATGGATTAATTGCGTGGTGCGGGCGTGATGCGGAATGTTTTTTTAGAAATGTTTTGACATGCGTGTGTGATGAAATTGGATTTACTTTTAGAAATGAATTTTTCTTCTTGATAAATGTTTATGTAGCGTGCATATATGTTTGTAATAAGTTTTATTGGAAAATGGGGGTAGTTTTGACATGGGTTTATCAGTGATGTGTTTTTTGTTTGTTTTGTAAAAAGGGGCTTTGGTGTGAAAAAAATGGAAATGGATTGTATTATGAAAAATGATGATTTTCAGAACTGTTTTATAAATTATGGAACACATTTATGAAATTGTGAAAGTGGGGCAAAGTATGTTTTGAAAGTAGTTTTGAAGAACGTGATTTGTGAGTAATTTTTAGAGAGCACTTTGCACGAAATAAAATTATATAAATCTTGATACGATACCTTTTTGTGTTCATTTGAAATGTTTTAATAACTATATAAATGGTTTATTAAATTAATTTTGAAATACAAATCTTTTTTTAAGAGTTTGGGTGTGCGTTTTGGTTTAAATAGTGTTTTGGTGTGCGTTTTATTGTTGAAG
Source organism: Viscum album (assembly GCA_963277665.1). Classification (NCBI taxonomy): domain Eukaryota; kingdom Viridiplantae; phylum Streptophyta; class Magnoliopsida; order Santalales; family Viscaceae; genus Viscum; species Viscum album. The sequence continues at coordinate 99,802,129 of OY728151.1, read as the reverse complement.
TTGTCTCTGGGCATGTTCTTGATATGAAAGTCTCCCATTGTCACTTATAATTGTTTTATAAAATGTTTTAATGATTTGTTGACTTAGAAATGAGGTGCAGATTGTGTTTTGGGGGTACTTTGGTGTGCGAATTGTCTCAAAATGACGCGTGTGTGTGAAGAGTGGTTTTCTATATGTTATTCTTTGGAATTGTTTTATAAACTTTGAGGCGATTTAGTAAATAATGCAGATGCTGCAAATTATGTTTTGAAAATGCGTAGGGATGGTTTTTCATTGTTTATTCATTAGAGTTATTTTAATTCAGTGTTTATGTGTTTTTAAATGTTTTACTTTTGTTGTAGCGTGCTGGCGAGGTAATCCCGTGATATCGGAACTGTCGACATGCGTTTCTTGTTCACTAGTACGAGGCGTGTCGTGTCGTTGTGATTGGGTAGTGAGTTGAGGTAGGTTCCCACTGCACTTGACTTTGAATTTAGAATTTACTTATTTCTTGTCATTTATTAAATTTTCATCAAATTGGAAGTAGTATTAAAATATTATTTTTAGAGTAGTTATATTGCTGGAATTGGAACTGCTTCTTTCTTTGCATTGTACCGAAAGCTTTTTCATGATTAGTTATTGCGCAATAGTGAAAATTCCCCTTTGGACCTTATGTTTGCGCTTCAGAATTAAAATGGTGATTTTGTTTACCTAAATGAGATTTTAAATGTGTTTTTTGGTTTTAAATGTGATGACGTCTGATCCTTATTTTGGAATTGATTTGGTATTGAATAAGTACATGTGGCCCGTTTGGTACTTTTAACAAAATTAATGTTTTGAAAAGTCTCTTTGTAGTGATCTTTTGTGTTTGTCGATTATGTGAGCTAAGTATGTGATGCTTGTGCATCGTGATTAGTTTTACATTGTTGACTCAACCCTAATGATTATACTTGTTGACATGGGAACCTGGCATAGTGAGTTAATTCTCTGAGAACGATTGCTGTATTAGTTTAGATTACGCACTGGCTAGTGGCCGTTAGTGTGGTTGGAGCCGCTAGGGGATTGGGCACCTCGGTTAGTCCAGGTAGGGCTATACCGAGCATTTGGGCGTTATGAAGTCATCGAGTTAGGGCATGCCCTCAGGATGAGTCACATGTATAGTACGTTCTGGTTTGTTCACGATCTCCTAGGTTCGACCCATGTCTCTTTTAGTGTCTGTTTTATGTGGAAGATGATTAAGAGGTCGAGTTTGGATGCCTCCCCTTATGTTCCACTTTTTCCCATTGCCCTAGGGTGCGTTGTGTGTGATTCTCCTTTTGACTAACAACTAAAGTTTGGATTTTTTTAAATTGTTCACAAAATGTTTAAAAATGAAATTTACATGTTTCTTTCAACATTAAACTTGTTCTAAATTAAAAAGGGCAATGGACTGTTACTTGTTTTCAAAATGGAAAGTGTGTGTGTGTGAAAACCCATATTTTGTATAATGTAGTTCAAACTTGAAGTCGGCAAATTCATCTTTTATTGGTAGTGCTTTGGGAATAGATTTATCGGGCTAGCCTACTGAGTTTTAATACTCACGCCTATAGTGTTTTCTTGTTGTTAGTTTCTGTTGTAGGATTGACTTGAGCTTGCTCGCCGTGGATGAGAGTTGGTTGTAGTTTGAATATCGACTCTTGGTGTCACGAGATGTTTGATTCGTGGTCAGGTTAGTTATGTTTTTGGATGTTTTATTTTATTACTGTTTATTTATTTCTGCTTCTTAGTAAATTTTTATTGGGATAAATCATTCCCATGTGTACTCTGTGATGCCCTGGCACTTGTCGCCAGCCCGGGAGGATCAGGAACACCTCTCGGGTCATGTCACGGATTGGCTCGGGTGACCGGTTCAGGGTCGACCCGGGTTGGTTCGTGACAAAATGGTATCAGAGGCAGGTCGGATCCTGAGCGAATCTTGTTTTTCAGAATGCCCATTGCTATTTGGAGTTGTCATGGTAAAGGGAGTAATGTTGCTCGGACTCGAGGCGTTGGAACAGGAAGGACATCATGAACCCTTGCTCGTTTTGAACCTCAAGTTACCATGAGATGTCCGGGTTGTTAGTGTCTTTTGGGTCTTTTGGATCGTTTTATGTTGGGAAATGAAAAGGGAGTTGGGAAAGTAGCTCCGTGAGCTCGCAGGGCCTGGCAAGCCTTGTGGAGTCGGAGACTTCACCCTACCATGCTCTCAGTGACGATGGTATGGATGACTTATGGCCGCCAACCATATGGTCGAGTCACCCATCATTACTAGTTTCCCCCTTTAGTGAATGGGGTTTTCCTTCATTTTTAAGGTCATTGAGAAATGTTGAATTTAAAATGGTATTGATTATGTTTTGATCAAGTTCCTCGTTTCTTTGTTCTGTTGTGTTCGCCCCCATGAATGCTCGATGGATGCTCAAGGTGCAGCTTCAAGTGGTGCATCCTCAGTTAATCCTCCAGCTGATCAGCCCATCGATTATGTTTCGGAGTTCCAGAAGTTGAACCCTCCTCTCTTTTATGGACAAGCAGGGCCTCTTGAGGCAGAGGAGTGGTTTCAGAAGATTGAGAGGAAGTTCAGTTTCATCGGGATACCTGAGTCATTAAAGGTAAAGTTGGCTACCTTCATGCTTGAAGGCCCAACCTAGAAATGGTGGAAGTCCATGTCTCAGAACAAGCCTAGGAAAGATCTGACATGTGAGTTTTTCAAGTCATCATTCATTCAACAACACTTCTCTGAGTTGACGAAGCTGAGGAAGAGGATGGAGTTGTGTTGTCTTCAGCAGCGCATTGAATCGGTACTGAAATTATATCGACATTTCGTAGACCTAGTTCCGTATGATAAATGGTTTGTTGCAAATGATCCCGGGAAGGCACGACATTTTGAGACAGGGCTTCGACCTGAACTGCGATCGAAAGTGGAAGAGCTGAACCTAACCACTTTCTCAGATGTTGTGGAGCAAGGCTTTCTGGCTGAATCTGAGTTACCAGGAGGACATGAGGTTGCAAATCCTTCCCCGATCTTGGCTGACAGTGCAGAGGATGACGATAGGAAGAATGGGAAGCGACCTAAATCTGGTGACCCGAATAGAGGAATCAAGAGGCCCTTAGGCCTTCAATCAGCTTCTTCGCAGAGTAATGTCGTGACCTGTCACCAGTGTGGTAAGCAGGGTCACAAGAAGCCGGTGTGCCCGAGTGCTCTAAGACCCTGCCACACCTGTGGACGTATGAGTCACTTGAAACAATTCTGCCGAGGTGTTTCCAAGAAGTGCGCTAAATCCAGACCTGGATCGTCGAAGGTCACCTCAGCCCATCAGCAGGAGTAGGGAGATGTTGGTGGATGAGCTTGATGTTTTCCTTTTGTGATGTCTCTTGGATTTCTTAGTCGTTAACTGTACTGTTTTTTGGTGTTCTTTTCTTTCAGTTGAAAGAATGGTTGTGGCTAAACTCATTAAACCTTTGATCTTATGGATGTGGGATTGTTAAAAAAAAATTCTGGTTCTTGTGTCATGCTTATGGGGTTTCATAAACCTAACTGCGAAGCCAGAAGATGCTTCATTCATCAGAGCTCCAGCCACAGGCCTCGGAGTGAATCTAGCGCGTAGTCGGGGGAACTCCAACGAAAGGTGAATTCTTGCGACAGGGTGTTGTTCTCAGTAAGTGCGCGTAGTCAGAATCATTTTCCTCATTATGCCTAGTTTATGTGTAATAACTGTCAGGTCATGTCGTTGCTCTCATTTATTAAGAGCTTCTCACTTTATGCTTTCTGGGTGGGGGTGGTGTGTTGGACAGGGCCCCCCCTCCCACCCGTGGGCGGTGATGGATGGTGATAATGCTGGGAGGTCCTCCTATTCTTCTCTTCTCTAAATCTTTATGGTGGGGAGTCCATTCGACCTCCCCATGTTGAAAATTCTTGTGATCATGAATTTTGTCTCAAGTGATGGCGTTCTGGTCCTATTCTGGGAACTGACATGACACTTGTGGTGTAAATAACCGTCACGGGTCTCGCCAAATTCAATTTATCTTGTTTCTTATGGTGGGGAGTCCGTTCGGACTTCCTGTGTCAATCTCCGAGTTTTCTTCTAGGTTTTGGTTGGGTTGTGGTTGGTCTTATATGGAACCACAAAACTCTATTTTCTTCTTTTGGTAAGGAGTTGGGGCATGAGATTTCTAGTGTCATATTGTAGTAAGGTTTTAATAGATACACGTTGGATGTGGTTTTGACCTGTTTGTTGGTTTCAAAAGAGTCATTGTGTTTTTATTGGCGTTGTTCCGGATATTGTGTTTTAAGGTTGAATTGAAGATGGAGAATTGGTTGAGTTCTGTTGAATGGTGTTAAGGTGGGTGTATGTTGGGCCTGGATCTACTATTGTTAAAGTTCTTTGTCCTTTGAAGCGATCAACTGGAGGTGGTCACACTTTTCGGGGCGGGTGACACTTAGCAGGTAATTCGTTCATATTATATGAGTTCTTTTGGTTTATCACTCCCATTTTTGGGGGTGTTTCAGAATCTATTTATTGTCGTTCTTTAGATATTTATTTAAATTGTAAAGTAATGTCGGTTTTCGTTTGGGGTTTTGATCTTGTTATGGCTTTACGGGGGCAGAAAGCATTAAGGTGGGGATAATTGTCACACCTGTTTTTATTTATTTATTTTATTTATCTTAGCGTCGGGTGATTTTGCATGTGTGTGGGTGAGTCTCAGTCTAAAATTTTAATGTTTGGATGAGTTTATGGTTTGGAATAGTGCGCGAACACCATACGGTTGTGACGCGCAGCCCGTTTGCAGTCCTCTTAGGTACCGTGCAGTGCGCGCGTACCCTGCGGTCATTTAGTTTTAACATTATTAAATTCACTCGTTGAGTGGATTAATATATATATATATATACATATATATATGATTATATATGTGTATGTATATGGGTATATATGTTTATACATTATTATTATTATTGTTATTATTATTATTATTTTTTAACGCAATGTGCATATATGTATGTTTATATGTGTATATATACACGTATGCTGATAAATATATATTTCTTAACATTATATGTTTATGCGTAAATGTGTTTATGCATATGAGTATATATATGCATATATGTTTATAATATGTCATGTATGTTCATATATGTATGTTTATAAATTTGTTCATGTGGGTTTATATATATATATGTTTATATATATATATATGTATCTATGTTTGTAATTATAATAATAATAATAATTATTAATATTATTATTATCAATATGTTTATGTATATTTATATATATATATTTATATATATATATTTATATAGGTTTATATATACGTTCACATGTTTTATATATGTTTAGATATATGTAAATATGTGTATGTATATTTATAATAACTATTTCCATTATAATGAATTAACACATTTATTATTAGTATTATTATTAAGTTAAATTATTTTATTTTGTTTTCTTTTAATTTTATTTTTCCTTTTCTTTTATTCTCATTTTTCTTATTCATTTTTTTCTTTTTTTTTCTTTTTTTCTCCTACTTTTCCTTCCTCTCTTTTCCTCTCCTCTAACCCTACGTTCCCCCCCTCCCTTGTCGTGCACAGGCCGCCCCTTCCCACTCTTTTCCCCTCCCTCCGCGCGGCTGCCTCCCTCTCGGCATCCCTCTGCCCAGCGGGCCTCCCAGCTTCCCACCGCGGGCTCCACCTCCAACCGAGCAGGCGACCCACCAGCCTCCCTTCGCCCCGCCCTGCTCCTTCGGTCGAGCCGCCCCAACAGCACCCTCCTCCGGTCGCGCCGTCGTCCCGCCTCCTGCAGCGCCCTCCTCCGGTAGTGTCCCTCCCTCAGGTAACCCTTGTTCTTAATTCAGGGGTTTTAGTTTACCGCAAACCCTAGATTAAGGGTTTCAACTTTTAGGAGTAATGTCCAATTGCTGGTTCTACATTGGTATTATAGGTTGATTTTAGTCTTCCGCGCAAGCGATTGGGGTGCGAATGGTGCTTCGCCCCAATTTCAGGAGATTTATCGTCAATTGAGTTAGTTCCATGATTTTACGTTAGTGTATGAGTTTGTATTTGCTTGTTTGATTATTTAAATGAGTTCTATGGATTAATTGCATGGTGCGGGCATGATGCGGAATGTTTTTTTTGAAATGTTTTGACATGCGTGTGTGATGAAATTGGATTTACTTTTAGAAATGAATTTTTCTTCATGATAAATGGTTATGTAGTGTGCATATATGTTTGTAATAAGTTTTATTGGAAAATGGGCGTAGTTTTGACATGGGTTTATCAGTGATGTGTTTTTTGTTTGTTTTGTAAAAAGGGGCTTTGGTGTGAAAAAAAATGTAAAAGGATTGTATTATGAAAAATGATGATTTTCCAAACTGTTTAATAAATTATGGAACATGTTTATAAAATTGCGAAAGTGGTGCAAAGTATGTTTTGAAAGTAGTTTTGAAGAAAGTGATATGTGAGTAATTTTTAGAGAGAACTTTGCACGAAATAAAATTATATAAATCTTGATACAATACCTTTTTGTGTTCGTTTGAAATGTTTTAATAACTATGTCAATGGTTTATTAAATTAATTTTGAAATACAAATCTTGGTTTAAGAGTTTGGGTGTGCGTTTGGGTTTAAATAGTGTTTTGGTGTATGTTTGATTGTTGAAGTTGCCTCTGGGCGTGTTCTTGATATGAAAGTCTCCCATTGTCACTTATAATTGTTTTATAAAATGTTTTAATGATTTGTTGACTTATAAATGAGGTGCATATTGTGTTTTGGGGGTAATTTGGTGTGCGAATTGTCTCAAAATGATGCATGTGTGTGAAGATTGGTTTTCTATATGTTATTCTTTGGATTTTTTTATAAGATTGAGGCGGTTTAGTAAATAATGCAGATGCTGCAAATTATGTTTTGAAAACTCGTCGGGATGGTTTTTCATTGTTTATTCATTAGAGTTATTTTAATTCAGTGTTTATGTGTTTTTAAATGTTTTACTTTTGTTGTAGTGAGCTGACGAGGTAATCCCGTGATATCGGAACTGTCGACATGCGTTTATTGTTCTATAGTGCGAGGCGTGTCCCGTCGTTGTGATTGGGTAGCGAGTTGAGGTAGGTTCCCACTGCACTTGCCTTTGAATTTAGAATTTACTTATTTCTTGTCATTTATTAAATTTTCATCAAATTGGAAGTAGTATTAAAATATTATTTTTAGAGTAGTTATATTGCTGGAATTGGAACTGCTTCTTTCTTTGCATTGTACCGAAAGCTTTTTCATGATTAGTTGTAGCGCAATATTGAAAATGCCCATTTGGCCCTTATGTTTGTGCTTAAGAATTAAAATGGTGATTTGGTTTACCTAAATGAGATTTTAAATGTGTTTTATGGTTTTAAATGTGACGACGTCTAATCCTTCTTTTGGAATTGATTTGGTATTGAATAAGTACATGAGGCACGTTTGGTACTTTTAATGAAATTAATGTTTTGAAAAGTCTCTTTGGAGTGATCTTTTGTGTTTGTCGATTAGGTGAGCTGAGTATGTGATTCTTGTGCATCATGACTAGTTTTACATTATTGACTCAACCCTGATGATTATACTTGTTGACATGGGAACCTGGCATAGTGAGTGAATTCTCTGAGAACGATTACTGCACTAGTTTAGATTACGCACTTGCTAGTGGCCCTTAGTGTGGTTGGAGCCGCTAGGGGATTGGGCCCCTCGGTTAGGCCAGGTAGGGCTATACCGAGCGTTTGGGCGTTATGACGTCATCAAGTTAGGGCATGCCCTCATGATGAGTCACATGTATAGTACGTTCTGGTTTGTTCACGATCTCCTAGGTTCGACCCATGTCTCTTTTAGTGTCTGATTTATGTGGAAGACGATTAAGAGGTCGAGTTTGGATGCCGCCCCTTGTGTGCCACTTTTTCCCATTGCCCTAGGGTGTGTTGTGTGTGATTCTCCTTTTGAATAACAACTAAAGTTTGGATTTTTTTAAATTGTTCACAAAATGATTAAAAATGCAATTTACATGTTTCTTTCAACATTAAACTTGTTCTAAATTAAAAAGGGCAATGGACTGTTACTTGTTTTCAAAATGGAAAGTGTGTGTGTGTGAAAACCCATATTTTCTATAATGTAGTTCAAACTTGAAGTTGGTAAATTCATCTTTTATTGGTAGTGCGTTGGGAATAGATTTATCGGGCTAGCCTACTGAGTTTTAATACTCACGCCTATAGTGTTTTCTTGTTTTTAGTTTCTGTTGCAGGATTGAATCGAGCTTGCTCGCCGTGGACGAGAGTTGGTTGTAGTTTGACGATCAACTCTCGGGGTCACAAGAAGTTTGATTCGTGGTCAGGTTAGTTATGTTTTTGGATGTTTTATTTTATTATCGTTTATTTATTTCTGCTTCTTAGTAATTTTTTATTGGGCGAAATCGTTCCCATGTGTACTCTGTGATGCCCTGGCGCTTGTCGCCATCCCGGGAGGATCGGGAACGCCTCTCGGGTCATGTCACGGATTGGCTCGGGTGACCGGTTCAGGGTCGACCCAGGTTGGTTCGTGACATGGAGTCCCTGTATTATGCTATATAGGCTTACCTTGGAACCTGTTGGGCATTTGAAACACCATACACTATGTCATAGTGCATGGCATGATCGAAGTAATTGGTCATTTATCGAGCTCACATAAGGGTAAGTTTATGTGTACTTTATTATATATATGTGTTCTCTACCTTGATTAAAGGTATGGTAGTTTTCATTTCATAAAGGTAGATGCTTGGATATGTAAAGGCAAGAGCCATGTTTCAAAGGCTATGTAAAGATAACCTCTAATATCTAATTATTATTTCTCGCATTTTGGACGGTCCCATGCCACGTCAAGGTAATCCCATGATTATAAACCTTTCATAAAGTTAATTATATCCACATTAGTGTGATTATAATACTCACTTATAGGTAACCGAATATGTAAGGGAAAACTACATTAACCTTACACAATGCCTATCTATCATGTGTAGGTAACATTTTTATATAAAAAATATATAATTTATCCTAGATTGGTTATAAAACATGGTTTTATGAAATATAAGTAAATAATATTAAAAATAAATGGTTTTAAAATAAGTTACAGTGAAAATGAATGTAATCTTTATTCTTGCCTAAAATTTAGAAAATTTAAATTTTTTTGAAAGGGGATTAAAATGGGAATTAAAATTTACGTAGATTAAATTAGGATGTTCTGATTGAGTTTTCTAGAAATATTTGAGAGAATTTATATCCATAGTTTTAAAAAATATCAGTTTCCCCACTCTCATTCAAACTTCATTTTTTCTCTCAGTCATGGACAACCCCAGCTTTTCTATTAGTGTTCAATGAGTTCCATGTGATTGTTTGAGTCTCTTCCCACATTTCTATGACTATGAAATTATCCTTTATCTCTCTATCTCTCTCTCTATATATATCTTTATATATATATATCTCCATATTATCAATGCATAATACTATGATGTTTCTTTCTAGGTAGGGGATTCAAGTACTCTCTCTATTTTTTTTTCAAAGTTGTATGTTTTTCATGATTTTGTTTGTACAATATAATTTTCATGAATCCACTTAAATATGATAAAATAATTCAAACAATGAGTTAAATAAAGGTAAGTATTACGCATTTAATTTGTCTATATTCTCTATGTTATTTCATGTTCTACGGATCTATTAAATAATTTTAAATAAAATATCATAAATTATGAAATAAAAATATGGTAGTAAAAGAGTAGTAATTGAATTCTAATATTGTTGTCGCATTTATGCCAATTAAATTTATAAAAATATTGTGGTGTGTTTTTATTTTCTTCAGGAACCTCCTTAAATTGAATGAAATTATTTGTCTGAATCCTAGTTTTTTTGAATGATGGAATTAATTTTATAATTAAATAATAATTTAATTCAGTAATTAAATGGGTAGATTTAATAATTAGAACCTGAATGATGTTGATGTTGGACCATGTGTTGTATATGATGGAAATATGATGGATAATTATTATAGTTTGTATATGGTTGTGATATTTGATACAATTGTGAATGGAATTAAATAATATAGACTAATAATTAAATCTGTTATAGTGGTATGGGTTGAATGTAAATAGATTTAAGATATAATTGAAATGTAAATTCATAAAGTGATTGGGTAGTTGATGATAATAAATGTGGATGATGAATGGAGTAGTTTCTTATTAAATATTGTAAATAAATGTTATAATGAACCTAATATTGGTTGTTGAATGTGAATATAAAATTTTCTAAATGTATTTTTAAATGAGAAGTTTTAGATGGATAAATAGTTGTTTCCCTCTGGTTCAAGGAAGGTTGTGTGGAAGAGGAAACATTAGTTGTTGATGGGTGGTGGTGATTTGATGGTTCCATGGTCAGGTTATTATTAGGATGATATATGTTCCCCTATTTTAGGATTGTGTTAGACTATTATATCATTGGATTTTATTTTAATTCTTAAATTGCCCCCACCCGAGTTGAGTGTTTTATACCGATGCTAACATTTTTGATTGTGGTGTTCCCCAAATATATATGTTAGATAATAAATAGGAATGTATTCCCCCTCTTACCTACTATCTATTTGGTCATATTATATTTTGGTGGAATAGGCACTTGTTTGGGGTCATTCATGGTGGGAGAAGGGCATAAGATAGAAGTCATTCTTGTTCATGATATCCTACAAAGATGGATATGGCTGTAATGATGATGGGTGGATAACGTCATATATATATTGTGGGTCATTCATTGTAGGAGGAGGGAATGAATGTTATATCCTTGAAATTAATGATACCTTTTTATTATTGATGAATGTTTGTGAATATTAACTAATTCCAACACAATATGTTGGACTTGATAGTAGGTTGGGGTAGGTAGGGATGCTGTCTAACCCAAAGGTGGGTTATTAAATAGTTGTTTCTATGTGGTTCAAGGTGGGTTGAGGGGTAGACAAAGCTTTTGTTTTCAATGGGTAGTGGTGATGCAATTCTATAGTAGATAAGTTGTTATATAGATGATCTCTACACCCCTAGGTTAGGTTTGTGTGCGACTATTATATCATTATATATTCATATGATTTTCTAAACATTCCCCACCAAAGTAGTGTATTTTATACCAATGTTAAATGTTTTTATTTATGGGGTTTTCCCCAATATCTATGTTGATGAACATAGATAGATGAATTATCCCTCTTTCTCACTCTCCCTTCGATTGTAGTACATTATGGTGGCCTTGATAAATGGTGGAATTCATGAAAGTTGGGGGAAGGGAATGTGGTAGATGTCCTTTATGGACATGAAACCATACTTAGATGGATAAGTATTTGATGATGATGGGTGGATGGAGTGTTATGTATAATTGGGGTTGGTCATGGTATGAGGAGGGAATGTGGTTGATATCCTTGATGTTCACAATACCTTTATATTATCTTATATGATTTGTGAATATGGACTAATTCTGTCTCAAGATGTTGGACCTAAGAGTAGGTTGGGGTAGGTTGGGTAGTGTTCCAACGTACATTAGATATAGTAAGGATGTAAGCATATGAGGTTTGGTGTTAGGGTGGTTGTTCAGTAAACCAATGGGAAAGTTGTTTTAAGGAACCTATGATTATATTATTGTAATATTATTTTGTGGCATTGTCCGTGATACTTGTTAACTAAGGATTGGTGAGGTTGGGAATGGGTATTTGACCTAATAAGAGCACACTGGTTATACTCTTTACTAACTGAAGTATTATAATACTTTTCTTTCTTTTTCATGAGAGGTCATGAGGTGGATCATACTAAGTATATATGTTATACTCACCTATATATAAATATTTTAGGTAATCAAGAGGAATTTGGTGATGGATTTGGACTGTCCTAGCATGGAACTAGAGTTATTATTGGATGTACTTATTTGGAGTTGTTCTGGTTTTTTATTTTGATGATTTATTCTATATAGAACATTATAAATTATTGTATTTTATTGTATGGGATATCAATTATATTATATTAATTGGTTTTAAGTGATGATATTTATCTTATATCTAATATTTAAATTATATTATGAGTTTCATTCATACCATTGAATGTTATATACCCTTATTTCTAGTATCCAAACTAGGTATTATTGGTGGCATGATTCAGGATTCACTCATTCTCTTCATAATTGGACTAAGAGGGGTACCAGTTGGGGGGGGGGGGGGGGTCATGAAAGTATTAACCAGCATCGTCTCTAATACAACTATAGGGTTTTGTGGGAAATTTATATGACCATAAGTAGTTTAAGAAATCACAAAACCTATATATAAGATCTATCATAATAGGACTCAATAAGATAAATGTAAAAACTATAAAATAAAGTACACCTGACTATACATGATGAATCATTTCTAATATTTCATTTGATTAAATTCCCATAGTATAATCTAACTGATTCATTTATAAAAAGTTATCCACCATCCACTATAATTACCTAAAACTTTTATAGGACCCCTAATATAAAAATATATTCTAACACCTCCTCCATAAATGAAAGTAACGAGAAGATATTTGATAGAGACTATTCTATAAATGATAAAGATCTCTAGTGTACACCCATGGGGTCCATGAACTCTAATTTGTACAAATACTTAATTGAATAAAATAATTTTTTAGATTCATGGAATTTTATATATTATGAATGAAAAAATTTGGATTTCCACTATTAGAGCTCATACAATAACCACCAAATTAATTAATTGACCGATTAAAGCTTCTTTTAACATTTACTAAACCCGCACATCATCATATATTGTTCCTCAAGCCTAATCAATAAGATAATCATATTAAGAAATTCATATGAATGATAACTCATATCATTCCAACATGAACACAATGAAAAGGTATAAAAAACAATGAATCAACACAAAATAGGATGTGGTGATTCTCACCACATCATGGTTTATGATTTGGTGCTTATTAATAAAAACCTATTCACTTTAATGATTGTTTGTTCAGAATCTAATTTTATTACTGGTAACTTTACAACATGTTTTTTTTTGTGTATTGTACTTGAAGTCATCATATAATCCACTTGTTTACTTCTTTATGTTACTTCAAAGGTACCAAATTTGTGTTCAATGTTTTATACATATATTTTCTTTACCTATAAATATTTTTTATTTTTTCATCCCTTTTCTCCAATAATTCCTCAATTATTATTTTTTTCCTTTAAAAATAAAATTTTTATCAATCAAAATTAACATTTATGAAACCTCACATGAATTTGAAGAATAAGGGTAAAATAGATCATATTTTAAATAAAATACAAATAAAAATGTATAAATTTAGGAACATTAAATTCACCTACACTTAAGTCTTTTTCATTTTTGGAAACAATTGACTAAGATAATCCCACTAAAAAATTAATCTTAATCCTAGATATTTTAAATATCAAGAACAATATTATATAACCAGTTTCCTTTTAAAATGATCCCAAACATATAACATGTGTCTATTTTTATATTTACCAAATTATTTCACATCATGACTTGAATCTAAATCCATTTTTCTCAGAGTTCTTATTTTATTATACCCATCTAATGGATAATTTATCACCAATGATAACTATGAATGAAGGTGTTCTCTTACCAAATAGTCAAACATATTTCCATAGTCATGTATTCAATTGAATATCCCCTCTTTTTTGTTCAAAAATGTATCAATTAGGAGGTATTTAAAGGGTAATTATGAGCATGATGGATGGTAAATAGACACTACTTGAAAAGAGTATTAAGTGGTTGTTTTCAAATAGACCACTAAATATTTCATTTTTACTTTCTTAACTGTGATTTTAGGAAATTCTAGTTAATTCACCGTGGTTAATTAGGGGTGGTTAAAACCATCAAAAAATATGATTTTATTTATTTAATTGTATTTAGTGGTGTTTTTTAAATAAACCTCTAAAAATTAAAGAAAATTAAAAATTAAAAATAAATATTAATTATAATTTTAATAGCTTATTAAAAATTAAAAATTAATATTTATTTCATATTTTTTATTAATCAATTTTTTTATTAATTATGAATTTTAAATTAGTGATTATAAATGAAAAAATTATTAATTATTTATTAACTATTAATTATTTAGTAATTATTAATTATTAATTAATTTTTAAATATTCATTATTTAATATTTATATATGTTTATATTTATATATAAACACACACACAAACACACATAAACTGTGGCAGAAACTTACTCACTTAATTAATGTTTTAAGAGAAGTTGAAAAGCATACTACATTTTGAAATGACTATAACTTTTAATATAGATGTCCATTAATTCTATGTGACCTATCAAATAGAAGATTACTGTAACGCCCTAACCCCAGTTACCCAGAGTCAGTGCATTATTACATAACATTGGAATGATCACAAGAAATATCAAATCTCGAATGAACGATTGGTTTAGTAGCCTTGGAAACAGTAGATATATTCATAAAGTTTTACATTACATCATGAAGTTAAAAACTACTAAAACAAAATATTGTCTCCATAATCCACACTATTATCCACTCATAATATCCCTACAGGTCATTCATAATTTAATTCCTCACATCCTTGAAAAAATAAAACATAGAAAAGGGGTGAGCTCAAATGCCCAGTAAGGATAAAAATATAGAGGAAACTTTCATAAATAAGAATAAACATTTAAGGCAGTGTATAACTAAAACAAAAGCCCTTTAAACTTGAACTTCAACATAGTATGGAAAAAATAAAATGAAATAATTCCATTTACTTATTCACATGGATATTCTACTAATAGAATAATCACATGCAATATCAATAACCACTTTCATAATGATGGAATGCATAATGCCAGACTATCAGAACCACATAGCCAAGGCCTCATGCCAAGACTATAAATAAGATTTTGACAAGGCCTTGTGACAAGAAACTAGTTTGTCTCATGAGACCTACTGATGCATCGAGGAGCTATAGCGGGCTCCACCCGTCACTTACTAAGTCCAATGCATTCCTATATGAAAAGGTTTAAACATAACATAAACATTCGTATTAAAACTATCATACGAAATGTAAATAATTCATCTATAAACCATGAATGGTATAAAAATAACACATCCACAGTATAACATATCACAAAACCTTAAATACAATATATAAGTTTTGTATCATAATAAATCAACTTCAAATAAGCGTAAAATCCATCAAAGGATGTTGACATAGATGAAATCAAAACTCTTTTTAGAGAAATATATATTTCTATTTTGAAATCATTTAAGAGTCATATATTTATAAAATAAAACATTTTCTTTGAAATTTTTTTTATAAGCTTGTAAGGGAAGCTTCGACGATTTTATAACGGCGGAAAATAGCCATACCCGCCGTATAAGTTAAAAAAAACATTCTTACCTTAATTTTGTCGAAAAGGTTAAAAACCACCTTATTTGGAAAACGATGGAAAGATTCCCTTATAAACCACTTATAAAAAGTCAAACAAGGGTATAAATGACTTTAACCCATATTCTTGTAAATAGTAAAAATGTTTTGAAATACATTTTTAAGAAACATGGATGTGGATGATAAAGAGATCCCTGTAGATTATTACGTATAAACAACCTCGGATAATTAAGAGATTGCGAAATAAACCCTTACCTTGTACTTTTACTTGGTTGGGGTAGGTTAACCTCTTGTATAATGGTGAAATAATTTTTATTAAATTATAAAAGAATCATATACATTAATATGATATCATATATGATCTTTTAACATTGATTTGTTAATAATATCTTAGTATTATCGTTATTTCAGGTGTTAACATACTCATTTTCTTTTATATGTTTTGTTACATAAGCCTTCTTTGTAATGGATAGGTCGTATCTTATTCATATCCAGAATTATATAAAGTCCTTATATACTATTATTAATCATAAAATGATAATTATACTTGAATGGATATGATGGAGAATGAATCTCATCGCGTTCGTGGAGACGGTAGTCCGTCCGTACGCACGAGCAACAATATCATTCTTTTGATATTAAAATAATATATAATTGGATGGTATATCATATATACATTATCATTATCATGTTACATTTTTTATTTACATGAATTACACATCATTATTATACCCATCGAAATAATAATTTATTGAATAACAATTATAGCACGACGTGGAGACGGTAAGCCGTACGTACGCACGTATGGTGACAAGTTATTCAAAGGATGGATAGAATACTGAATATGGTTGTACCATATTTATAATAACATCACAGTTTATATATGATACTGGAGTTATTATTTTATAATGGTAACAACAAAGGAAGAGGAAGTGGAAGAAGAAAGGAACTTGAAAAAGGGTGGTGAAATCATTACCTCTTCTTTGGGTTCTTCCTTTTGATTTGATCAAAAGGGATCCTTAAGTTGGATTTCTGACTAAAGGAAGGCCTCTAGGATGAAGTGAGGGAAGTTGGGAGAGTATTTGGGAAGAGGTTGGCCAAACAAAAAGGCTTTGAAGGTGTGAAGTAATGAGAAGGGGGAGTGCCCTTTTATAAGAGGGGTGATGGGCACCTTTGGAAAAGCTAGAAATATTAATTTATAATAAATTAATATTCGGTTTCTAATGGCTCCAAAGTTTTTATTTAAAGGTTAAGGTGGGGATGGGTAGAAAACCACTCAACCAATAGAATTTATACTGGTTTGGGTTACTATATTAACCTTATCTTTAAGAATTAACTCTTAGCTAATTAGTTTCACTTTTACAATGTCTCTTTGTATTTTTATATTATATGGTTAATAAACTTACTATATACATCCAACAGACCCCAAGTGGTCCATTAATGATACAAATATAATTATATAAGTCTCTTTTCCGAACCATAGATTTTTAGGAATTTAATCTCAATTAATAATATAATATTTGTTTTAAAAACTCTTTTATGTCAATTTTGACACTATTCAATAGTTGATTTTTGTGAAACTCATAACAGAATGATTAGTTCAAAAAAAAGTAGATTAAATCAATAATAATATGTCATATTATCCTAGAAAATTAGTGTAATTCATTAAAATCCTCACATTATATTTATTTGGGTATTTATAATATCAATTATTTTCATTTTTCACTATTATGGTAATTACTGCATCATCATTGTGTCATAAATAAATTAAATTATTTAATGTCTAAAAATTATAAATAAAATATCATTATGTAGGAAACCTTTTTATATTTCTAATGAATTTTTATAGTCTAAAATCCATGATATATAACCCTATGTAAAAATTGTTTATCTAAAAGATATATGCCTATGTCATTTTTGTATTCATTTTAACTTAATTAAAATAAAGTGTCCATATCACTTACAAGTGGCACCATGAGGTCCCAAAATCGACCCAAAGATGCCTATGGTCGAACTTTTATCAACCAATAAGGTTAGGACAAGTTTTAGGGTAATTCATTTATTATAATATTATTTTTTAACCCTTATTTACCGGATTTACCCTTTAACCATGGTAAATAAAATATTTACCGAAGTAATTATTCAAACTATCTAGAAATAAAAGTTAACTATTTACAAAATTTGAACATCCTGATTCAAAATATAGAATACATTTTTCCAAATTAAAAACACAGAAGTGGCAGAAATTAATTTAAAATTAATTCTCGCTCTCAAAACAAAAAGCGTGTTTTTAAGATATAATAACTATCAAAAGATTGATACTTGTTTATGTTCAGTTTAACTGTGAAATTATGTCCAATGACCAACATTGTATTAAATAGTAAAAATATATTCTAAATATACTTTAAAACCACTCGAATTCATAATTTATCAATATAAATTATTTCCATTAAAAGAGTTGTTTTTAATTAAAATTTAGTAATTTTCACTATTCATCAAAATATTAAAGTTATCCAAAAAGTAACAAAATTTCACCTTAGGCTAAATTCGATATTTTGAATCCAAAAATGAAGTCCATTTTGAAATATAAAATATATATAATTTCAAAAAGTAGGTATTACTATTCATAACGGCTAGTTTGATTAGTTATGGTGTGTTAGAACTCGGTGTTGCGTACAACACATGCTATCACATTATTCAAAGAGAAGCATACCGTAAAAGCTTGGGGTGTTTAATTCTCCCCTCCTTCAAATAATTTCGTCCTCGAAATTTCTAGAATACTACCACATGAAAAGACTCGGGTGGTTCTTTGTCATATATTCCTCAGGTTCCCACGTTGCCTCTTCCATCTTATGGTTTGTCCTCAAGACTTTTAACAGACGCGTCATCCGGTTTCTCAGTACTTGTTCTCTCGTATGAAGAATCCTGACAGGCACTTCGCAATAAGACAGACCGGGTTCCAGTTCTAATTCCTCATAGGTGAGTACATGCGTTGGGTCAGGTATGTATTTCCTCAATAGAGATACGTGGAACACATCGTGAACTTTGGAGAGACTTGGCGGCATTGCCAATCGGTAAGCTACATCCCCAATTCGTTCTAGAATTTCAAAAGGTCCGATGTACCTGGGACTCAATTTACCCTTCTTACCAAAACGTATGACTCCCTTCCATGGAGATACCTTTAGGAAAACATGATCACCAACATGAAATTTCAAATCCTTCCTTCGATTATCGACATAGCTCTTCTGCATACTTTGTGCTGCTTTAATGTGATTTTGGATTACCTTCACCTTTTCCATCGTTTCCTCCACCAGTTCTAGACCTACAAGTTTTCTTTCACCCACGTCATCCCAACAGGTTGGTGTGCGACATCTCTTCCCATATAACGCTTCATATGGTGCCATCTGAATACTCGAATGGAAGATATTTTTATAGGAAAATTCTACCAGAGGTAAATATTGATCCCACATACCCTGAAAGACAAGTGAGCAGGATCTCAACAAGTCTTATAAGGTTTTAATAGTTCGTTCTGATTGTCCATCTGTTTGAGGGTGGTAGGCAGTGCTCAAATGAAGTTCAGTATCCAAGGATTTCTGAAGACTCTTCCAGAATCTTGAAGTAAAACGGTGATCATGATCAGAAACAATTGATAGGGGTACTCCATGAAGTCTCACAACTTCATCAATATATAGTCTTGCTAGACGTTCCAGTGGTAGATCTTCTCTTATAATAAGAAAATGTGCTGACTTTGTAAGACGATCAACAATGACCCATATTTCATCATTCATTCTAGGAGTCTTTGGTAGCCCCATGACAAAGTCCATCGTAATATTGTCCCATTTCCACTCCGGTATGGGAAGAGGTTGCAATACTCTACCAGGCTGTTGCCTTCCAGCTTTCACTTGTTGACAAACCATACATCTTGGCACAAAATCAGAAATCTCCCTCTTCATGTTGTCCCACCAAAAATGTTCCTTCAAATCATTATACTTTTTGGTGCTCCCAGGGTGTATAGATAAATTGGAACTATGAGCATCATCCAACAATTCCATTTTTAGATCAGATATATCGGGAACACAAAGTCTCTTCCCAAAATTTCAAAATTCCATCTTCATACACAAAGTCTCTCAATCTACCATCATTAACAGCTTTAATCTTCTTTTTAAATTCTTCATCATCGGTCTAAGAACTCTTAATCCTTTCTAGTAAAGATGGTTTGGCAACCATTTGAAAAAGCATTGATGTTTCACCTTCCCTTGTTATTCCCATGTCCATCTTCACTAGATCCATGAAAATTGGATCCCTTTCAATTCTCATATTGTTCAAAACTCCATGATCTTTTCTGCTCAAAGCATCTGCCACCTTGTTTTCTTTCCCCGAGTGGTAGTGTATCATAAAATCATAATCCTTGAGTAATTCAATCCATCTCCTTTGCCTCATGTTGAGTTATTTTTGTGAGAAAATATACTTCAAACTCTTGTGATCAGTATAAATCTCACATTTTTCACCATAGAGGTAGTGCCTCCATATCTTCAAATCAAAGATCACAGCTGCTAACTCAAGATCATGAGTAGGATAGTTTTTCTCATGAATTTTCAACTGTCGTGATGCATAGGCAATAACCCTATCATTCTGTATAAGGACACAACCAATTCCTTTCTTTGATGCATCACTATAAATAATGAACCCATCATTCCCCGATGGTAGAGAGAATATATGAGCATTGACTAATCTTCTCTTCAGTTCTTCGAAACATTCTTCACACTCTTTTGTCCAAACAAATTTAACCCCTTTATGTGTGAGCTTCGTTAATGGGTTTGCCAATCGGGAAAAATTCTGGACGAAACGTCGATAATAACCTGCCAAACCAATAAAACTGTGTACCTAAGTTATACTCGTAGGTTCTGTCCATTCTTGGATTGCCTTGGTCTTAGAAGGATCAATAGAGATTCCATCTTTAGAGACAATATGGCCAAGAAAAGAAATATCATGAATCCAGAATTCACACTTGCTAAACTTCCCATATAATTCATGTCTTCTCAGAGTCTTAAGAACAATGCGCAAGTGACTTTCATGATCCTCATGGATTTTAGAGTATACCAAGATATCATCAATAAATACCACCAAATATTCATCGAGATACTCCTTGAAAACTCTATTCATCAGATCCATGAATACAGAGGGTGCATTAGTCAATCCAAAAGGCATTACGGTAAACTCGTAATGCCCGTACCTAGTTCAAAATGTTGTCTTCGGAATGTCTTCCTTATTTACACACAACTGATGGTATCCAGATCGAAGGTCAATCTTTGAAAAGTATTGAGCTTTATGCAGTTGGTCAAATAAATCATTAATGCGAGGTAGGGGATACTTGTTCTTTATTGTTATGTAATTGATCTCCCTATAGTCAATACATAACCTCATAGATCCATCTTTCTTTTTAACAAAAATAACAGGGGCTCCCCATGGAGAAACACTAGGGCGAATAAATCCCTTATTACTCAATTCCTCTAGTTGTTTCTTTAGTTCAACTAATTCTACATTGTCCATTCTATAAGGGGTCTTCGATATAGGCCTTGATCCAGGAATTAAATCAATGGAAAACTCGACTTCTCGTTCTGGAGGATGTCTAGGTAAATCTTCCGGAAATACATCTACATATTCTTTCACAACAGGTACATCCTCTATTTAAACATTACTTTCCTCACCCACAGTCATTTCATTCTCTTCCTCCCCAATAATTGAATTTAGTTGAGCTACTGGGGGTGGATCTAGATAAGAATTAGGTGGTGACGATTCTTCTCTAAAGATAAGGTGTTCCTTATCGTCATCATCAAAAATCATAACCTCCCCTTATTACAATAAATCTTTGCATCATAATCCAAAAGCCAATCCATACCAAGGATTATATCAAACTCAATCATAGGTATGACAATGAGATCATCAGATAAAGAACATTTATGTGCTCTAATGGGGACTGAATCAGAAAACTTTGTTGCAATGATACTTCCCTTAGGAGTTTTAACTGAAAACTCCCTTGTTAAATCAAATTGGAAATATCTAATTTTCTTAGCAAACTGGGTAGATATGAAACAATGCGATGATCCAGAATCAAATAATTCATTTTCTAAACTTGAGGAAACCATTAAATTACCTTCCACCACGTCTTTCGGAACTTCTACCTCAGTAGTAGTGATAGAATATGCTTGGCCTTGATCCCTTGGCCTTTTCTGAGGTAAGTTCTTCTGACACTTAGGAAATTCATTTGCATAATGCCCCATCTCCCTGCAATTGTAGCATTGAACATTGGTAGCTTCCATCTTCCCCTTGCAATCACGAGCCTGGTGGCCCTTTTCACCACACCTGTAACAAACTCCCGTTCCCTTCAAGCAAGTACTAGGGTGTTTCTTACCACATTTACCATAGGATGGATATTCAACCTTTCCCTTCTTCCCCTTATTTCCTTTCCCAGATTGATCAACAGGTCTCTTCTTCTCTTGCTTTGATTTAAAGTCATAAGACTTAGAGAATTCATTTTCGGTCTTGATAGCACATGAGACAATGTATTCATACTACGAGAAGGATTGTGAGACTAATGCTCGACAGAGAAATGGTTTTAACCCATCAAAGAAACAATCAATCTTACTTATTGGGTAACATATATAATCTCCAGCATACCTTGCTAACCTTGTAAAGTTAGCCTCATACTTTATGACATTCTCATCCTCCTTTTGTGTCAGACTCAGAAATTGCCTTTCCATATCTGCCCGATGGTCGCGAGGAAAGTATTTTTCTAAAAACAGATCTTTGAACTCCCTCCATTCCATATTTGATAATTCATCATCTTCCTTCGTATTTTGAATCAATTACCACCATTGATCAGCATCTCCAGTGAGTCGGTAAACTTCCATGACAACTTTTTCCCTTTCACTACTCCCCAAAGCCTGAAATATTTTCTCTAGGGAATTTATCCATTGCTCAGCAACTAAGGGATTTGTACTCCCATTGAACGTTGGTGGTTGTTGCCTCATGAATCGATCTAACATTGATCCTCCACACTGCGGATCAGGGTGCTCCATACGGGTAATGTTATTATTCATAACCTGAGTGAGTTGTCCTAGTATGGTGATTAGCTAATCGGCACCAGTTGCATCACCAGCTCTACTATAATTATCTTGATCATGAGGGAAATCCCTACATGGAGTGCGTGCATTGATAAAGTTTCCATTTCATCCACTAGACGCCATTTCTAAACAATGGCATAAACTAGATCATTTTATGAATCAAAATACATAATTCCATACTTATAAAACACTTAACATAAATTGAACTATTTATGGATATAATCCATAATCATAAAAATGTTTTCTTTGAGTATGTATATACTCATAAACCCTTCATAATGATTTGTAAAGAAAATGAGGGTTATCCTAAGCATATCCCCTGGGAGTGTCGTAACCAAGAGTGCAGCAAGACCCGTTGTCATGCACCAGTTCCCGTTCGAGTCTAGCTCAAAGCAGTGTTTTCAGGTTTTATTCCTAGGTACATCTGTTCCAGAGCCACCTCTACCTGCTCGTATCCAGACAGGGATGTATTTCTTGGAAAACTCACAAAATCTCTACAATACCAAAATTCTAAGAAGTTCTTCTATACTAATCCTCAAAGTTCATCTTAGGTCTACGTTCTCTAATCAGAGTTTATCTAAATCTAGCTTCCAAGGATTGTACTAAAATTCCTCTGATACCAACTGTAACACCCCGACCCTAGTTATGCAGAGTCGGTGCATTATTACACAACATTGGCATGATCACAAGAAAGATCAAATCCTGAAAGACCGATTGGTTTAGTAGCCTTGGAAACAATAGATATATTCATAAAGTTTTACATTACATCATGAAGTAAGAAACTACTAAAACAACATATTGTCTCCATAATCCACACTATTATCCCATCATAATATCCCTGCCGGTCATTCAAAATTTACTTCTTCACATCCTGGGAAAAATAAAACATAGAAAAGGGGTGAGCTCAAATGCCCAGTAAGGATAACAATATAGCGGAAACTTTCATAAATAAGAATAAAAATTTAAGGTACTGTATAACTAAAACAAAAGCCTTTTAAACTTAAACTTCAACATAGTATGGCAGAAATAAAATGAAATAATTCCATTTACTTATTCACATGGATATTCTACTAATCAAATAATCACATGCAATATCAATAACCACTTTCATAATGATGGAATGCATAATGCCAGACTATCATAACCACATAGCCAAGGCCTCGTGCCAATACTACAAATAATATTTCTCCAAGGCCTTGTACCAAGACACTAGTTTGTCTCATGAGACCTACCGATGCATCGAGGAGCTATAGCGGGCTCCACCCATCACTTACTAAGTCCAATGCATTCCCATATGAAAAGGTTTAAACATAACATAAAAATTCGTATTAAAACTATCATAGGAAATTTAAATACTTCATCCATAAACCATGAATGGTATAAAAATAACACATCCACAGTCTAACATATCACAAGACCTTCAATACAATATAGAAGTTTTGTATCATAATTAATCAACTTAAAATAAGCATAAAATCCATCAAAGGATGTTGACATAGAAGAAATCAAAACTCTTTTTAGAGAAATATCTCTTTCTATTTTGAAATCATTTAAGAGTCATATATTTACAAAATGAAACATTTTCTTTGAAAATATTCTTATAAGCTTGTAAGGGAAGCTTCAGCGATTTTATAGCGGCGAAAAATATCCGTACCCACCGTATAAGTTAAAAAAACTTTCTTACCTTAATTTTGCCGAAAAGGTTAAAAAGCACCTTGTTTGGAAAACGACGGAAAGATTCCTTTATAAACCACTTATAAAAAGTCAAAAAAGGGTAAAAATGACTTTAACCCATATTCTTGTAAATATTAAAAATGTTTTGAAATACATTTTTAAGAAACATGGATGTGGATGATAAAGAGATCCCAGTAGATTATTACGTATAAACAACCTCGAATAATGAAGAGATTGCGAAATAAACCCTTACCTTGTACTTTTCTTTGGTTGGGGTAGGTTAGACTCCTGTATAATGGTGAAATAATTGTTATTAAATTATTCAAGAATCATATACATTAATATGATATCATATATGATCTTCTAACATTGATTTGTTAATAATATCTTAGTATTATCGTTGTTTCAGGTGTTAACTTACTCGTTTTCTTTTATAAGCTTTTTTTACGTAAGCCATGTATGTAATGGATAGGATGTATCTTAATCATATACAGAATGATATCAAGTCCTTAGATACTATTATTAATCATAAAATGAGAATTATACTTTAATGGATATGATGGAGAATGAATCTCATCGTGTTCGTGGAGACGGTAGTCCGTACGTACGCACGAGCGACAATATCATTATTTTGATATTAAAATAATATATAATTGGATGGTATATCATATATAAAAAATAATTATCATGTTAAATTTATTATTTACATGAATTACACATCATTATTATACCCATCCAAATAATAATTTATTGAATAATAATTACACCACGACGTGGAGACGGTAAGCCGTACGTACACACATATGCTGACATGTTATTAAAAGGATGGATAGAATACTGAATATGGCTGTAACATATTTATAATAACATCACAGTATATATATGATACTAGAGTTATTATTTTAGAATGTTAACAACAAAGGAAGAGGAAGTGGAAGAAGAAAGGAACTTTAAAAATGGTGGTGAAATCATTACCTCTTCTTTGGGTTCTTCCTTTTGATTTGATCAAAAGGGCTCCTTAAGTTAGATTTATGACAAAAGTAAGGCCTCTAGGATGAAGTGAGGGAAGTTGAGAGAGTATCTGGGCAGAGTTTGGCCGAACCAAAAGGCTTTTAGGGTGTGAAGTAATGAGGAGGGAGAGTGCCCTTTTATAAGAGGGGTGAGGGGCACCTTTGGAAAAGCTAGAAATATTAATTTATAATAAAGTCATATTAGATTTATAATGGCTCCAAAGTTGATTATTTAGAGGTTAAGGTGGGTATGGGTAGAAAAACACTCAACTAATAGAATTTAGACAGGTTTGGGTTACTATATTAACTTTATCTTTAAGTATTAACTCTTAGTTAATTAGTTTCACTTTTACAATGTCTCTTTGCATTTTTATATTATATGGTTAATAAACTTACTATATACATCCAAGAGACCCCCAAGTGGTCAATTAATGATACAACTATCATTATATAAGTCCTTTGGCCGAACCTTAGATTTTTTGGAATTTAATATCAATTAATAATATAATATTTGTTTTAAAAACACTTTTATGTCAATTTTGACACTATTCAATAGTTGATTTTTTTGAAAATCATAAAAGAATGATTAATTCAAAAAAAGTCGATTAAATAAATACTAATATGTCATATTATCCTATAAAATTATTGTAATTCATTAAAAGACTCAAATTATATTTATTTGGGTATTTATAATATCAATTATTTTAATTGTTCACTATTATGGTAATTACTTCATCATCATTGTGTCATAAATAAATTAAATTATTTAATGTCTAAAAATTATCAATAAAATATAATTATTTAGGAAATATTTTTATCTTTATAATGAATATTTATAGTAGAAAATAAATCATATATAACTCTATGTAAAAATTGTTTTCCTAAAAGATATATGCCTGTGTCATTTTTGTATTCATTTTAACTTAATTAAAATAAAGTGTCCCTATCACTTACAAGTGGCACCATGGGGTCCACAAATCGACCCAAAGATTCCTATGGTCGAACTTGTATGAACCAATAAGGTTAGGACACGTTTTAGGGTAATTTTGTTATTATTATAATATTATTTTTTAACCCTTATTTACCGGATTTACCCTTTAACCATGATAAATAAAATATTTACCAAAGTAATTATTCAAAATGTCTAAAAATAAAAGTTACCTATTTACACAATTTGGACATGCTGATTTAAAATATGGAATCCATTTTTCCAAATTCAAAACATAGAAGTGGTAGAAATTAATTTAAAATTGATTCCCGCTGTCAAAACAAAAAGTGTGTTTTTGAGATATAATAACTATCAAAAGATTGATACTAGTTTATGTTTGTTTTAATTGTGAAATTATGTCCAATGACCAACATTGTATTAAATGGTAAAAATATATTCTAAATATACTTTAAAACCACTCAAATTCATAATTTATCAATATAAATTATTTCAATTAAAAAAGTTGTTTTTAATTAAAATTTAGTAATTTTCACTATTTATCAAAATATTAAAGTTATCCGAAAAGTACCAAAATTTCACCTTAGGCTAAATTCAATATTCCGAATCCAAAAATGAAGTCCATTTTGAAATATAAAATATATATAATTTCAAAAATTAGGTATTACTATTCATAACGGCTAGTTTGATTAGTTATGGTGTGTTAGAACTCGGTGTTGCGTACAACACCTGCTATCACATTATTCAAAGAGAAGCGTACCGTAGAAGCTTGGGGTGTTACAATTACGAAAAGAATCGAGATCATATTAGATAAAAAATTCTTAATAATTAATAATAAAAAAGTATTAATGTTCTAAGAGAAGTTGAAAATTGAACATCAACTTCAAATGAACATAACTTTTGATATGTGCGCTTATATATTCTTTATGACTTGTCAAATCATATCTTATGATGAGAGATATGACATCTAATATAGGTAAATCGCGTGCCCTATTTTTTATTGGAAAAAATAGTCCCAAAAGGCATAAAAATGAGTTTTAATTTAAGATACTTTAATTTTAGATCTTTCAGTAGTATTTCCACTTCATTTAAGATGGACTTTTTTCCCTTTTTTAGTGGTGTATGAATATATTCCTTAGTATTAAATTCCCTTTTATTTGATGATGTTGAATTTTTTGTATTATCACCTCTTTGGTGATTTATTTTTATGATGTGTATTATGTAAAAATGATTACCTTGTCATGGTTAATTCCAAATACTTTTCTCATAAGAATGTCAAGGATTGAATTTAGATAGAATTCATAAATAAGCATTAGTTTCCATAAAAATTCTTATGGTGTAAAGTTCAGGGTTTATAATTGTGTATATGTGTGTGTGTATTTGTATATATTTATATGTATGTATGTGTGTGTGTATATATATATATAAATTTATGAATATTTATTTATATATTTATATGTATTTATATATATCTTTGTGTGCATATATTTATATATATTTATATTAATATATAATTATATTTAATTATATATATAAACATATGTATATATATGTATTTAAGAAAATTTATTTACATTTATATATATTTATTTATATTTACATGTATTTATGTATATATATATATATTTATAAATATTAATATTTATACATATTCATAATAATACATTGGGACTAAGGACCACTTGATGAATGCCACTAGACATAAGGAAATGGGTTCCTTTTAGTCTCCTGAACTAAGGTCACCTTTTCCCATAATAGGAAAGATGTTTGGTGCTCATGTAGTGGTAGTTTATAGCACAAATCCTAGTCTAACTAGTGGCAATTGAACTACTATAAAATATAATAACCTAGGAAATTAAGTTAATTTTGATAAATATAGAAATTCAGTAAGGCATGGGAAAACAAGAATGGGCTCTTTATTTCACTTGAACACTCATTACTCTTTTGAGTTGTTTAACTCTTAAAATAGTGATTCAGGCCATGTGGATGGAGAATCAAGAAGCAAATCCATATTAAAGTCTAATCAAAAGGATAATGATGTTGACATCATGTTTTGTGGGATAAATACTTTTGAAACAAAAAAACGGTAACACTAGATAAATAAAATATGAATAAGTTTTTATCTCATTGGAGGATTGAAAAGCACTAGAAAAAGGAAACAAGTTGATGGTAGATGAATAGATTTTCCAAAATTTTATACCTAGTAAAATAAAGTTATAGGCTGATAAAATAAATGATATTGAAGACATCTAATAAAATCATACTATTCCATATGAAGTCCCAAAATCCTCTTCATTCATGTACGTATGGAATACTCCAAGTAATAAATAATCTACTCCAAACTGAAAGTGTCAAATAAAATGAGTGATAAATCAATATAAATGGTTAGATATGATCATAGTTTTATGGTGAATCATAATAAAACAAAGATATGAGGATGCCACACTAATGTTTCAGGTATAATATTAGTTTTTCATAACATGATCCTTAAATCTCATTCTTAGTTTCTTGATAATATTTAGTTTGATTGAAGAGATCGGGTCCAGTTTAAAGTTCTTATGGGTTGTATCTTGTTTTTAATTTGAATGAGGGAGGAAATCATTTTTTTTAAACTATCCTCTCATGATTCAATTTTTTTCCTTTCCTTAATAAATGGATAGGGAACTCATATTGTTTATATATATATATGTATATTTATATTATTTTAATCTGGAATTCCCTGAGAGGGGAGGGGTGAATCAGGGTGTCAACATTTTATTTTTCTTTAAATAGATATTATCCTAAAATTGGTAAGATCACATTAAACCCATCTAATTGAAATTAAAACTCACAAAACACAAAAACACAGAAATAAAATAAGACCCATGAATTTTTTACTTGGTTCAGCACTAAGGGATAATCCAAGGAGTATACACTGATGACATTTTAGTCATACCAGAATCCACTAAGGTTCACTTGTTTTTTATTACATTTTTTTCTCATGATAACTCTATTCCAAGAAAAATACCTTTACAATGCATTCTACGATAACACATTTTCTCTCTTGGATCAATTCCATTGACTCCTCCTTGCTCACTATATTGGATAAAATCTTCCTTATTTTAAGGACCTGAAAGTAACTTATATATCATTAAGAATGTTTGTTTTTATTCTCATCATGAAATATTTATTAGGATTCTTTAATATACTCCTTGGTTTTTAGAATTTTCAACAAAAAAATAATGCATTGAAAATAACCACTTCAAACTATCTTGTACGTACACATTGGATGAAGTAATGTTCACCATGAACTAAACTCAAGAAATATAATCCACTATGTGAAAAACCAATGTACTCAATTTATCTATGTTCTACCTACACATGACCCCTATGCACCACCTTCTCATGTGAATCCCCTATTCACTACCTTTTGGTCATGTGAATCACCCACACAGACAACTTTTCCATGCACTACATTCACAAATTTGTTTCCATGAAATTCCTATGAATACCTTGGTTATCATGAACTTACCATTAAATATCTCTTTCACACTATACTTAAACTCCCATATTTTGTATTAAGGTATTATCCATTTTAATTATATTAACAGTGGGGTATTTGTAAGAAAGATCCATTTAAAGTCCTATAGAACATTAAAATTACTGTTCAAACATTCAATAAAGACCATGCGTAGACTCCCTTATGGTCTTCCTACCATGAACCTATCAGCCATAACATCATTCCTTACGAGATCACCACCACATGAATAACCATGAATACCATCCTTCATGGGCCACCTGAAATCCCTACCTTCTAAACTCCAACCTCCTATGTGGTTTTCATAATCTGAACTATGAAGACTCACATCACCATGGGTTGTATAAAATTAGGATAAATTTGAATATTTGTTCAAAAATGTTTTTAGGAAAAAATGGTAATTTATCATCTTATTTTACCTTAGATAACATTTCTAACCATTCTGTTGGTCTCAAAATAGGATGTTTACCCTAGGATATGAGTTTGGTCAAAAAATGAGTCATTTGAATTTCATAGAATATTTAATACTTAATTAATTAAACATTAATTTATTGGTGAATGTTCATTCAGGGATATATTTTGAAAGGAGTGTTGTATTTAGGTACTATCCCTATGGTTGATTCTGAAAATATTGGTTTTTTCTAGGTGTGGCATAATCCCGTCACGAGAACTAGGGCTGGGCACATCCCCCTTTTCTTTTCTCTTTCTATTTCCTTCATTTTTACCTTTTCCATTTTTTATTTTCCTTTCTTCCCTTTGGATTCTCACATACACACCTTTAGTCTTCTATGTTTCACATCTAAGAAAAATATAGGGAATGAAGGGGGATAGGGAGGAGTAGGATCCACCCTAGGAGCTTTCCTAGAGGCAGATTAGGCATCGATGGGTGCATGGTGAAGATCCAATGAAAAACTATGTTGTTTTACACCCATAGTTAGTCCCATTTTATGTTTTTGCTGAAAAATTAAAATAGAAGTTTTTTTATGATTTATATCCTTTTATGGGTTATTGGGGACCCTAAGGGGGTCGATCTATTTGTTTTTGGGAGAAATTGGGGGTTTTTGGCTATTTTGGGGAGTTTTTTATTCCAAAAAACCCATGAACATAATGTGTAGTTCAGAGAAAACATACCATGTTTTCTTCCTTTTAAGAGAGTTGAGGAAGAAGGGACTACACGACTGTAGTACTGGTGGACATGTTGTGTAGCGGTGACTCGAGGTGTGGCCTGGGGCATGACCGAACACCCAATGTCGAAGGGACATGGCCATTTGGAGAATACAACCAGATACCATGTTATGTATAGGGCTAGTGGATGTGTACTATAGTTAGATAGACCCCATGTTAGGGGTACAAGTCCAAGTACATGGAAAGACACCCCATTTGGGGTACATAATATGTAGTGGGTGGACATTCCATGTACATAGGATATGTACATACTAAGGGGGAAATGGAATATGACCATAGAGGTCCTTTGGGGGTACACACTATATACCTAAACTACGAACCATGTAATTTTAATTCATTGGGGGATTTTCCCCATTTTCTCAACCTAGAGGAAGAAATGTACCCATGACTAGTCCATTCTAAGTGGATTCCCATTTATATCTTGATGGTGGAAACCTTTCATAAATTTGAGGCCATCTAGGTGGAGTTTTTTTATTATATAAGAATTTTTATGAGGATTTATTTGATATTTTCATTTAAAATCCTTTAGTGGTTTGGGTTGTGTGGTGGGAGATCTATGTGAGGGTTGTGAGCTTGTTAGTTGTCTAGTATTATAGGTGATGGGATGGTTTTATTAGGAACAATTTCTCATGTTTAATGAAATTAAGGTTTAGATCCTATGTTTTAGGATCAAATATATTTAATCCTTTTGGCTAGGTTGACTCCGTGGGATGAAGGTTATGTCTAGGGGTCATTGTGCTATTGATATGAGTATGGGGGACACATTTTTGAAGCCCTTATGGGAGAGATAATATCCAATTATGGGTTTGCTGGGGAGGTCAAATCGGGTTTTTATACAATGGATTTTCCCTCTAGGTTCACTTGTACTGAGAAGCCCTTGTAGGGTCTTTTGCTTTTTAGGTGGTCATGAGGACTGTTTAGAATTACCTGGTAGGTTTGATCATGTTTTTTGATTCTCTTATGTGTGTTTTGTTGATTGAGGATCAGTTTGAGGTCATCGAGGGATGCTTGAGGATGTTTCTCTTTCCAAGATTGGCCTAGATTTTTTGATGGGATATAGGGACCCCTAGTAGGGTTTACTACCCTTTTCGTATCTTTTTGGTTGTTTGAGGATGGTTTGATGGGCGGGCTCTGATATATTGGGTACAATAGGGGATTCCCTAGCAGGGTGTCTCTTTATGATGTAACATCAAGGACCATTAGAGCCCCGAGTTTTGTTAGTTAAGAGTTGTTTAGTGTTTCTAGTTAAGATTTTTAGATTGTGAGTTTGAGAGTTGGATTGACCTACATCATGGATGGAATTTAGTATATATTTGAGGGATTCCAGTTCATATTTTTGTATTTTGGTTTTGAGAGTTGGATCAACCCTTGTTTTGATAGCCTTTGGTCGGGATATTTGAGGTTATTTCTATTCAAGAATTGGTTTGAGGAGGATTCCCTTGGGATATCTTTGTCCAAACATTAGACCTAAGTTTTTATTTGGTTCTATACTATATTGGAAGGTTATTTTTAGATGGTATTAGGGAACTAATGGGTGGTCTAGATGAGTGCAACACTCTAGTGGAGAATTACGCACTAGATAGAGGTTATTTATCGTTGATGTGTAGCGCTTATAGTTACTTGGATGAGACGCATGAGATAATGTATCTATCAAGACCATGTATGGATGGGACCCCTGTGAAAATATTTTTCTTAGTCCCATTGGTGGAGGGACCCCTAAGATAGTGTATTTATTAGGCCCTCATTTGGATCTAGCTTTGTTATGTAGGAATTTTAGGACATAATAGGTTCTATTGGGCCTAATGCAGAGTCCTTTCTCTAATTTAGATCATTCCATTGGATTCTTAGATCTTGGTAGTTTCATGTTTTAATTTATATTCCTATGGTTATGGATAGGGGTCATTTATTCATTCATTCATTTTAATTAATACGTCTTATATCTCCTTTGTAGATCTAGGGGACACACGTGATTTCATGTGGACGGGTGGTCTATGTGATATAAATATTCTAGTGTGGGATAGTGTTGGGGTAGGTTTACCTTAGGAATCAGGGTAGAACCTATGGTTGGATATTTTATTCTTAGACTTTTTATTTTTATACAGTTTTTTATTTTAATTTAGATATTGTTAGTTTTCATCTAGTACAACTTGAGAGTCATGGAGACAAGGTAGGTTGTTTATCTTAGAGTTGGAAGTATATCCTAATGTATTTTTTTAGATCTTTTATTTTTTATGTGGTCATCCCAGTGAAAACCCTATTATTTCTTGTTTTTAATTTTTAGGTCTACATGAAGGTATTCTACATTTCATTTATTATTTCATAAAATTGTTTTATTTTATTTATTTTTCATACTTTCACTATCCTTTTGTATGTTTTGGTTATTTTTGAGTTTATTTTACTCTAAAAAAAGGTTATAGCCTCCCCACTATATCTGTTACACACTCTCTACTTGTCGGGAGCCTGTAACATATTCAGAGGAATTTTTGATGCCTTGTAACAGGACACATCAAGTGACATGTTAGGTTGAATTGGGTTAGTTTTCCACAAAATTACATAAATGTTGTTAGGTTTTATGATTTTAGGATTTGGTATACTGGTGGATTGGAATGTGTTAGAAAATTTTATGGATATTAGAGAGGTATGTTTAGAACACCTTTTTAATAGGAAGTCCAGGTTTTTAGGGCATGATATTGATATTTTTGGTTTATTTTTTTTACATTTATATGATTTAACCTTGGGTGATGCACTTTGGTTTGTGGATTTATGGTTTATTTTGGTTTTTGTCTCTTAAACCATGGGTTAGATTCCAATGTTCATGCATTATTCGGGGAACATAGGATTCACATGACATATTTCAGTCTATGGTGTTTTTACTGATGATGTAGATTCAGTTGTCTAAAGTGTCTATAGTGATCTATTTGGTGTGTCACATATAGATCTTTAATGTAATTATACTCAACTATACCGCATGTATATATATTTTATTCTGATGATAGGTCCTGTGAATCTTGTGGTGAGATATTCACTGGTGACATAGATGCAATCCCTTCATCAAGGGATTCATGGAGAACCTTATGGGTCAGTGTAGGATATGAGTTTCCTATTTGTGGATTGATAATGGAAAGAATGCTTAAGAGATTTGTGGATTGTGTTTGAGTTTCCCTAAGGTGGTGGTTCCCATGATGTCCTAGGTTTGAGTGGCTTAGGAGAGATCTATTCTTTCCATATGTTGTTTTTTGTCATTTTGACGAGTTTCATGTGACTTCTATCACTAATGGATTGGGTGAGAGTGGATATTCTTTCTTGGTGGGGTTCAGGTCTACTATTGCCAAGGTGTGGTTATGAGTGAGGATGCTCAGTGTTTTAGAAGTGGATTTCAAGGAGTTCTCCTAATCTCATGGATGGTTTGAGAGGGAATGTTTGGTTAGTCACCTATCCATATTCATTTTTGTTATGATTTGGGTAGCATAATAAGAACATGGTTAGATGCCTATGGATTTGGATCAATGCCTGAGTGGAGATAGATCATGTGGTCGATCTTGTAATGAGGAAGATTCCTTAATTTTGAAATTTATTTCTAAGGGTGGTCTTATTTTTTTGAACTAACTGATGTGGGGAGCACTATTAGTGGTTTTAGGCACATTAGCCTAGATTCATTAGGACATAGACCATGTGAGAATAGGTCTTATTGCATGTTATAGAGCAGTTTATTGAAATCCTTATGGAGGGGTGTTCACTATAATCCATTAGAGGTCAAGAACCTTATTTTATGTGGTTTATTGAGAGTGTGAGTTTCTATTTATGGTGATCCAGGGATGAGGATTGGTTGTTGTGGTTTTCATGATGGAGATCAAGTGTGATCGGTTTGGTGTATATCCATTGTGTTTGGTTTTATACATAGCCAGGTCTATGTGGTTTTCCATTTGGAAATAAGGGTGATGATAATGATAATCCTATGGTGGGGATAATCAAATTGGTCACAGTATAATGGATCTTGTGTTGGGAGATATCCATGGATGCTGTAAGACTTATCATTAGATGGTTGTGATATCATTAGTTGGATTGGTGATTAGAGTGATAAATTGGAAAATGGTTGACCATTGTGGCTCCTTGGTGGTGATAAGAATTTATGGTGGGGATTTTAGGATGACCTACATCATCATGAGTTATAGAAAATCATGATAAATTTTATTTTTTATTCATGGATGCATTTAAGGGAAAAATGGTAATTTATCTTATGATATGATGTTGGATAATTTTTCTAACCACTCCATTGATCCCATAATAGTTTTTTTAATCTAGGATATGATTTTTTTAGAAATTTGAGGAGTTCAAAATTCACAGAATATTTATTAATTTAATAATTAAATTTAAATTTATTCATGAATTTTCATTAGCTGATATATTTTAAATTGAGAATATGATTGTTATTTTGTCTACACATTTGATTATAGAATCAAGTTGTTACCTAGGTGAGTCATAATCTAATTATGGGTGTTGGGATATGTCTATACCCCTTTTCTTTTCTTTTTTCGTTTCCCTTATTTTTCTATTTTCATGTTTTTCTTTTTATTTCTTCCCTTTGGATTCTCAAGTACACCCCTTGTAGATCCTATGTAAAATGACTAATAGAGGGAGAGGTAGATAAGTGGGATAGGGATGATGTGTCACTACTCGAGGAGCTCTTCCAATGGTTGATTGGACATCAGTGGGTGTGGTTCAGATCTAGTGCAAAGATAGAATGTTTTATACAGAGAGGTAGGCCCATTATTATGTTTTTTATAAAGTTCCTATAGCATTGTTTTTTTTAATTTTTAAAGCCTTTTATGGGGTTTTAGGGACTCCTAAGGGGGTCGATATATGGTTTTTTGGGAGAAATTGGGGGTTTTAGGCCATTTTGGGGGTTTTATGTTAGGGAAAACCCATGTACATGACATGTAGTTTAGAGAACACACATCTTGATTTCATCCTTTTGGATTATGTGAGGAATAAGGGAATACATATAATTTCTTCTTGGTGGAAATGCCATGTAGAAGTGACTTGTGGTGTGGCCTAGGGCCTGAATAAACAGCCCTTTTCGGATGAAAATCGATATGTGGGGCACATGACTAGAGCCCGTAAAATGTACATAAACCATGGCCATGTACTTTATATGGACATAACCCATGTGGGGGTACATGGATAGGTAATATATAGACACACCATTTGGGGTACATTCCATGTACTGGGCAGACATGTCATGTGATAGGTATAAATACACACTGAGTGGGCTGTGGCACATGACAAGAGAGGATCTCTGGGGGTAAATTCAATGAACATTTCCTTCATTGGAGTATTGTCCCATTTTCACACCCTGGAGGAAGAATTAAACCTCTTAGTAGTCCATTATGAATGTTTTTCCTTGTATGTCACTACAGTAGGTTCTTTTTGGTATTTAGAGGCCGTATAGGCAGAGTTTTGGATTGGGTGATAATTTGTATATGGATTTCTTTCAGGTTTAGATTCAAAATCCCCTAAGAAGGTTGGGTAGTGGGATTTGTGACCTGAGTGAGATTTGTGAGGTCATTATTTTTCTTGGATTGGGTATTCTAGGTATATTTTTTAGGTTCTTTTGATTGGATCTTGGAAGGAGGGATCATGTAGTATCTTTGAGGTGATCTTGGATTGTCCTTGGATATCTGGACCCGTTGCTCAAGGCTAGAATAGTCAAGGATTAGATCCTATGTTTTAGGATCATATCTATTTGATACTTAAGGATGGTTTGATGTCGTGAGATGAAAGTTATATCTGGGTTCCATTGTAATTTTGATATGGGTATGAGAGACTCATTTGGATTCACTTATTGGTGAGATCATACCTAGGGATGGGTTTTTTCTGAGGATGGATTAGGTTTTATTAAAATGGTATTTTACATAAGGTTTCACTTATTTTATGGAGACCTTGTAGGGTATCATACTTTTGAGGCAGTCATGAGGATGGTTGAGAATTCCATTTTAGGCATGATCATAATTTTGGATACCCTTGAAGGAATTTTTTTGATCGAGGTTCAGTTGTAGGATACCTGAGGATATATATCATGTCAGTATTGGCTTGATTTTTTAGATGAGATATTATAACCCCTCATAGGGATTACTTCTCTTTCTATGTACTTTTGGTCATTTGAGTATCATTTTATGGATGAGGTTTGAGATCTTAGGTTCACTAAGGGAGTACCTAGTAGAACATCGCTTCATGGTGTGACCTAGGGAACCATGAGAGCCTTGAGTTATGTTAGAATAGAGTTGATATGTTCTGATAGTTCAACTTTCTGGATGACGAGTTTGAGAGTTGGATCAAATTATGCCTTGGATGGCCATTAGCTAAGTGTTTATCAACACTACTAGTTCATATTTTTAGATGCTGGGTTTGATAGTCGGATTAACTGATGTTCTGGTGGACTTTGGATGAGATGTTTTTGGGAGTTTCTTCTCAAGACTTGGTTTAAGGGTGAGACCCTTGGGATATCTTGGATCAAGATTTGACCATGAGTTTTGATTTGGTACTATGATTTATTGGATGGTTATGGATAAATGAGATCATGGAACTAATGGGCGATCTAGATGAGTGTACCTCTCTTGTTGAGAGTTATGAACTAGAAAGAGTTTATTTTTGATGGATTCTAACTGATCCTGGTTACTTGGATGTGACCCCCAGTATAGTGAATTTTTTGGTCTCATGGATTAATGGGACCCCTGGGATTTTATTTTTTTAGGACCATTGATAGAGTGACCCCTAGGATAATGTTGCTCTTGTTCCCTTATTTAGAGCATAATTTTTTATATAGAATTTTCTCAAAATGATAGGGTCTATGGGATCTAGAGTAGAGTCCTTCCACTAGTTTGGATTATTTAATTGGAGTCTTAGTGGATAGTAGTTCTATGTTTTTATGAGGATTATTATGGGTTTTCCCTAGGGTCTAGTATTATTTCCTTTTCATTTTGACGTCTTGGGGATCTTGTGTAGATTTGGTGGATGAGCCTAAAGTGTTATGGATGGGTGAGCCACATGCTCTAAATCCTCTATCATGGTCCATAGTGGGGGTAAATTTAACTTGGGTGTCTAGATATAACCCATAATTGGTTGTTTTTTTATCCCCTTTTATTTTTATGCATTTTTTATTTTATACAATCTTTTTTTAGTTTTCATATTTGATGGGAATATCACATGTGAATTCACTTGTATACAATAGTTGATTAAAGGTTCACCGTTGGGGGTGGTCTACTAATATTTATTTCTCACCCCCTATATATCAACCTATATTTTCATGAAGACCTTATGTTTTATTTTAAATAGAGCACAAGTTATGCAGTGGATCGAGAGGAGGCCCAATGTTTCTTGTTCGACCATGGATACTCATGCAGAGTATCAGGATCGGGTTAGTGTAGCTCAAAAGTCTTAGAGACTGGGTATGTTTTTTAGGTAGGAGTTGGCAGTAGAGTTTGATGTATTTATTTTATGTTTGTTTAATTTGTGTATGTGGTTGGCCTAGTGAGAGACCAACTGTTGTTTGTTTCTAATTCTTAAATCGGAATGACTGCAAGCCACATTTTATTTATTATAGAATGTAGTTGTTTATGTTTATTTATTAAGAATACTCTTATTATCCTTGTGGATATTTTGTTTATTTTTACTTCTATATTACTCTTACTAGAGGTAATAGTCTCCCTACTATAACTATTAAACCATCATCGCTAGTTGAAAGCCTCTGGTGTACGGGGAGGCACATATGAGACTATATAGTTATCCAAGTTGGGAGATGTGTTAGGTCGACCCAGTACAGTTTAATACTCCTAAATAGTATCTTCTTTATGAGAATCCCTCTCTATATTCTACTTTTAAGTTTCACAACCATCAATGTGGGCCACATGACACAAAATCCCATGACACATTGATCATTCTATCCACATACCTTCCATGCGGGCATTTCATACCAACTATGTGGAAAACAATTTAGCCCCAATTTTTTCAAAACAAAAAATGGAAAACACTAAAAAAAACTCTATTATAAAAATTCTTCCATGTGACATCATAGAACCAGTTCAGTCCAATCTAACCAAACCCAATTGCCCAAATGGCTCCAAACACACCTCCCTATACTCTAGAGACTTCCGACTAGTAGCGAGACTCTAGGGTGTGTCCATGATGATACTATTACCTCATGTTAGAGTGGGTAATATTAGAGATATAATTGATAAAAAAATAGCAGAATAATAATAATAAATAAGGTAGTGGAAACAAGCATAAAAAACCATGTAATAAATAATCATCTCAAAACTTGTAAATTGTATCATATAAAAAATGATGATTCCTTTTCTCTACAAAATGTAAAGTATGAATACTTAGTAGAAAGAAGAAATTAAAATACATGATATAAAAAACAATCAAAAATGGAAATAGCTATTCAAGCATCCCAAGCTCTAGCTCAGTCATTTTCTAAACAGCTCCCATCTTAACGTAAGCAAGTTAAGTGTCCAAAGTAGGAAACTTATTCTCCACACCAATGATCAAATTATCTTACTGGGTACTAGTGGAGGCCTGAATTGGGTTTGAGATAAATCTCAATTGGCCACCACCAATGATATCTATAAAAATCTATTCTTTGAAAATAAATTGTATAATACACAGGTATATATAAAGGTAAAGTGGTTCTAAAATAAATAACTCATACCTAATTCATCTTCATATGGTGTCTGAACATGTAACCGTTTAATTAATTAGTTAATAGTTCATTTTATATGTATGGAACACATGTAAGTGTCAAAAAACATTGAAATAGATCATAATGATAATAAGCGAGGATCTAAGGTGAAACCAAGGCATCATTGACCTCAGGGGTTAGACCAACTCATAGTAGTAACTCATGCAGTCTGCCTATAAGGGGCTGAGTGTAATCCAAGGGGCTCACCCAAGGCATCCCACTGTAAAAGATTATAACTAAGTCCATGGATCTCATACATAGTAATATTGGGCTAGGCATGACCATTCCCAATGGGGAAAATCTATGTTGTCGTGTATCCAAAGACATTAAGCTTAAT
Source organism: Viscum album (assembly GCA_963277665.1). Lineage (NCBI taxonomy): Eukaryota > Viridiplantae > Streptophyta > Magnoliopsida > Santalales > Viscaceae > Viscum > Viscum album. Next base: position 99,762,195 of record OY728151.1, on the reverse strand, counting down.
CCATGTAGTGTATCCAAGGAATTATAATATCTGAAAAAGAGTCAAATGAACCATCAGTACAACAACAAGGAATTCACATAATAATACAAAGATCATATTCTATAGTGTCTATTTACCACAAAAATTGGCACAATGGATAAAAATAGTGTCCTCTCAGTGCTCAAGGAATTCACTTGATAATCCAAGGATGGCTCAAGTCATCCCATTCTTATAAATTTGAAAAGGTCCAAAATTAATAGGGACCTTATACTCATTTTATTTATATTCATATGTAATCATATTCCATGTAATACCAATTCTATTTAACCATTTATTAGGTTCATTATATTACCTTTCATTGGACAAGGTTAATTACATACATGAAACAATTTATCACTTGAATTACATAATCATTTAATAGGTTTATTCCACTACCTTTCATGAAGCATGAAAAGGTGTGTTAAGGAAATGCAACCAATTATCAATTCAATTAAATTATCCAATCCCAAGTTATACATGTATATATATACACTTCCTTTTAATAATTTAAGATACATTTAATAAAATAAAGCACTTCCCATATTAAATTTCAAGTATATTACACCTAAATAGTGTTACAACTAACCTCAATATAAGAAATAAAAGGATTAAATATAGAATACACACTAAATGGATGGTCCATTTTGAGGTCTCAACCTCCATCAGTGTCAAAGAGGCCCCACTAGGTACATAGATTTCAATTTAGTCTATTTAATTTAAGGAGAATGTATATAAGAAGAAACGCCCATGAAATTGTTGTGTGAACAAAAAAAATTATAGATGGAGAGGATTTAAGGGATGATCCAAAGAACTGCTACCTTATTCTTGTAGTAGATTCCTTTTACCGTATCAATCCTTAGTTTGGGCTAGATTGAATTTATATGGAAGAACATATGAATTCCTTGAAAATACGATGTAAAGGGCTCATACCAAAATAACATCATCAATAGAAAGAAGAAAAAAATTATCTTAAGGATTGAATAGATTATCGATATGAGTCTATAAAGATGGAAAAATCTTGATCCTGAGGTCTTATGGAGAAACGAGATAAAATCCTAGGTGATTTTTAGGGAAGGAGATATCAATGGAGGAATATAGAGGGGTATATACACTATAAATAAGAAAGGAAGAAGGAGTTCAAACATATAAACCTTTAAGGGGAAAATTGAAATTTCACCCTTTTAAATAGTGTCCCATGGTTTGGTCTCATGGTTTCCCAAACTGTACACCAACCGTGCATGGACTAATGTTTAAGGAGGGAGATTGTATTTTTCATGAAAACAATTTGGGAGACCGTTCACAAATTATGCTACTTGGCTCTATTAAAAATTGTAGAGTCTTCAAATGGTCATGTGGCCTGGGTCTCATGGTTATGGAAAACTATGCATCCCACTAATGAGAACTTATATTCCCCACATGGTTAGGAGAAACTATGAAGACTGGGATGCACAATTTCTACTAACCATGAGACCCAACTGTTTCTTCCACTGATCGGGGTTCTAGGATCCAAAAAAGTTCCAAACCTAGCTAAAAATATGCAGTCTTACTATAATTTTACATTATTTCAAAGATAATAAATTAAAATAAAAAATAAAAAAATAAATACCTCATTAAAAATCTGGGTTCTTACAGTCTTCCCCCTTAAAGTAACTCATCCCTGAGTTACCCTTAAATGGGTGGTAGTGCATCATCTGAGAATAAATATTAACACTGAGCATGTATTTTGGACTTTAACTCCTAAGTATTATCATTTACATGGTTTTTCTATCATAGAAACCATTCTAAATGGTAATACCAGCCTTGAATATCATTTGTGTTTCGATCGATAAAGCATATTTTATACTCCTCAAAAGAAACATCAAAATACAGTTTAACATTCTCAAGATCAAAAGTATGAGACATGTTAGAATGGTAAAGATGAAGCTACAAAATGTGGAATACATTATGCTTGGAATGGTACCTATGAAGTAATAAAAAATTATAAGAAACAGACCCAAATTTATCCAAGATCTCAAAAGGAATAAAAAAATAAGGAAAAATATTCCATTTCCTCTGTATATGTATATTCCTGAGTTTGGGGTATAACAAAAAAAAAATGATCCCTGACCTTGAATTATAAAGGTCATAAATGGTGATAGAAATAATATTTATGTCTATACTGAGTAGTAGAAATCCTATTTATGATTAAATTAAACTGCTCCAAAGTATCCAACATGAAATGAGGACCTAGTAGCACTACCTCTCCTACCTCTAACCATCATAGAGGTAAACAACATGGCCTACTATATAAGTCATTATATAGATCCATCCGAATAGTTTCTTGAAATGTATTATTGTAGGAAAACTAAATGAGAGGTATTTTTTTATCACCAGAACAACCAAAATCATGGATTCATTCTCATAGAATGTCCTATAACACTTGTATAGTCTTTTCATTATGCCAATCAGTATGAGGGTGAAAAGTTGTTATTAGAAGCACCTATGTACCCAAAGCTTTCTGTAACCCTTTAAAGAACCTCAATGTGAAATGAGAATCCCTATCTTAAATGATAGAATGATGGAGCATGTGTGGGTGTATAATCCCGTGGAATTACATACTTCTTAACTCATAAAATAATAAAGTCTTCAAGATATGAATAAAGTGGGCTACCTTCACCAGTCAATCCATGACTACCTAAACACACATCATTACCTAGAGGTGGACTTAGTAAAATAACCAAAAAATACCTCATAAAATTATCCTATTTCCATTCTAGGATTAACAAAAGATGTAACAAGCTGGTGGGCCACTAGTGTTCCCCCTTCACCTACTGATAAGTGAAACACCTAGTGATAAAACCATCAATATAACATTTCATCCCAAGACACCAATACTATTGACACATATCATGAGGAATATTGGAGATACCTGAATGAAATTCCCACTAAGAAGCTTGTGACTCTTGAATTATATCCTATCACATGTATTTAGGGACCCAAATATCCCTCATGTATACATAGGATGTCGTATCCATAAAAAACCCAATAGAGAGGTGGGTCATCCCCAGAAATACCTTCCTATAAGAATAAACCTTACAAGTTTGAGAAATTCCTTATATTCACTCTATCCAAGAGTGAATAGGAAACTTCTATGTCTATAAGAAAAAGATACTCATGACTATAATTGGTTTAAACACAAAGAAAATGGAATAGTGTAACTGATTCTATTAGCTAGAAGACTCAGAATCAAGTAGTTCAGAAAGCCCATTCAGAGTGGGTGATGATGGCCCTATTTGAGGAGATGAATTTGGAGGTACAGGAGGGGCATAAGAAGAAGAACTTTTCATCTATAATAGTTGAGTTTGTGATTTTGAGACGAGTTAAATAGAGTCAGTTGGTAGATATGGATTGTTTGGATATGAAAGAAAGTTTTAAATGTGGGGAGTAAAATTCTTTTTGACCCTTCAGCACTGATTGAGCTGCTTATGTTAATGGTCGTGTTATGGTACCGACATATGTATGAAAGAGTTGATGTGCGAGTTCCACACATCAAAGTGGAAAGTTCATCTCGGCTTGACTATGATGTATCGTGATCTTTGTAGGTAGTTTTGTTGGCCGATATTGAAGGAGGGAGTAGGGAGTTTTGTGGCATGATTCCTTACCTATCAGTAGGTGAAGGGTGAACATCATCACCCAGGTGGGTTGTTTCAGTTGTTTCCTATTCCAAAATAGAAGTGGAATTACATCACGATGGAATTCTTAGTGGGTCTTCAAAGTATGCCTCAGAAGAATGATTGTATTTGTGTGGTGGTAGATCAACTGACCAAAGTGTCCCATTTCTTGCCGATTCAGAAAACCTATAAATTTGAACAGTTGGGGGGATTTGTATGTTCGAGAAATAGTATGGTTTCATGGAATGGTGAGAACTATAGTTTCAGATTGTGATTTGATTTTCACCTCACGAATCTAAATGGGATTACAGAAGGAACTTAGTACCCAGGTTTTTTTGAGTACGTCTTACCACCCAAAGACTAATGGGCAGTCAGAACGTACAATAAAGGTGTTAGAAGTCATGTTTAGAGCACGTGTTCTAGATTTAGGTGGTTCATGATAAAAGAAATTGTCTCTTGTAGAGTTTTCTTATAACAATAGTTTTCAGTCTAAAATTTAGATGAAACCTTTTTAGGAACTATATGGGAGACCGTGTCAATCTCCATTGTGTTGGTTAGAGGCTGGGGAGTCTGAGTTGTTAGGGATGAGTCTAGTGCAGGAGATGTTAGAGAAGGTTCGTTTGATTCAAAAGCATATGGAAATAGCTCAATATAGGTGGAATTCATATGCATATCAGCGTCATAAACATATTGAGTTCTTGGTGAGTGATAGTGTGTTTCTTTGGGTGTCTCCAAGGTTGGGTCACCATCAAATTCGGAAAGAGAGAATGTTGGCACCTAGATATGTGGGGCCATTTGAGATTGTGGAGTGGATCGGAGTAGTGGATTACCGATTATCCCTTCAACATTGTTATAGTGGGATGCATGAAGTTTTCCATGTTTCAGAACTCTGATAGTATCAACCTGACCCATATCATGTGATAAATGCTGAGGATGTCAAGCTTCAGACTGATTCGTCCTTGGAGGAGCTCCCGATTTGTATTGTAGACCATAGTGAGAAAGTTATTCGGGGTAAGGTTATTCCTATAGTTTGTGATCTATGGAGTCATGGGAATGTTCAGGAGGAAACTTGAGAGAGGGAATCTGATATGCAGGTCCATTGTCCCTATCTCTTTTCTTTAGAAACTCAATGATTCTCAGGAAGAGCGGCTTGAGGATGAACCGTTATAAGATTGGGAGGTTGTAAGATCCCAAATTTCTCTATAAGGTATGATTCACTTACATTTCAGTATAGGACCTTTATTTTAGTTAATTATGTACTTTAAAAATTACTTAAGGAGGATTGGGGGTGTTTCGGGGGTTGGGGTCATGAAGAAGGGAGAAAATGAGTTTTTTGGGCCAGCCTCACGGTCTGCGCATGGTTAGTTCTAACCATGCGGGCAGCCCAGGTAAACCGTGCAAGAGGAAGATTTTTCAGATAGAATCCTCCGCACCAATTATGAATGGTTTGGAAAACCATGTGGGTAAACCGTGTGGGAGGCTATTTTGGAAAGAAGCATCCACATGGTTTGCGTACGGTTCGGAAAACCGTGTGGGTAAACGGTGTGGCCCATAAAGTTTTAAAAAATTACAAAGATGCCATTGTGGGATTTTTATACCTAACTCGAGATTTCTTCCACCTATTCCTCCTTCATCCCTAGTCATGATATGATCTTCCATGATCTTTCAATAGATCGATCTACTTCATTCCTAATCCATTTGGAGCACCTTTAGTTGCAGATTGAAGATTCGGGTAAGGATAATCTCCCTCTTGCTTTTCTTTTTGGTTTAGGGTTTCTATTTCTTTCCCCTATCCAACCAAATATATCAAACCCTATTTTTTTAGTGATTTTTAAGGTAAATATTCTATTTTTGGTTGAATCAAGATCTAAGTCTTCGGTTGGGTGTGTGTTCACCAACGAATTCAAGATAGGTGGTCTACAAGTTAAACCCCTTGGGTTTTGAGTAGATTTGTGCATGTAGAGTTTTTATTCATTCCCTCTTTTGAAGAGTTCTTGGTGAATTTTACATGATGTGATGTATTGGTGTCTAAATGGTTCATTGAACCCCTGTTGATCTCATGGCATGCAAGTAGGATGAATCGACCAAATTAGGGCCACCTGTGGGGTATACCGATATTCCCCAGACCTAGAGTTTAAGTAAGTGTAGGCATTGTTTGAGAACATAGAGCCCATGATGAATATATTAATATGATTTAAGGGTGTGTAATTGGTGTTTTTTAATACACATAGGTAGGGTAATGGCCTATGGGGTTGTTTGGTTGGCATGAAAAATGGTTAAATGGATTAATGGGAAAATTCTAGGGGATTAGCTTATTACTTGAATATGATTAGTGAGAAAGGCATGGAAAATGGGAAATGGGGCTAAATGGTTAAGTAAATTTAATAATGAACATGTTAATAGATTGAGGAAAAAATGTAATTTTCCATTTATTGAGATTATTGTGATGTTGTAAATTATGTTAGCTATGTTGTTGAGATATGGTGTTTTGTGGTGAATAATAAATAAGATTGTGAACATGGCTTGGTAGAGTGGGGTATTGAATTGAGGTTCTATGCTAATAGGTTGAGTTGGACCAAGGTTCTAGATCCTCACCGAAATTCACCGGTTAGGTAAGGATATAGAGTTCTATTACCCTAATGGTTTTATTCCACCCAGACTAAGGCTTTGAGGTGAGGATATTGTGAATTATTGTCAAATAATTCCTAGCGAGATAGGAATTGTTTAATTACCACATGTTGAGAATGTTGATCACGCCTAATCCATTGAAAAAATGATAAAGTGTGAAATAATAAATGAAATGAACCTGGGGTATTTGGTGTTATAACTTAAGGGGAACCTAAATAATGTTGGATAAGGAAATGTTTCTATTTAATTTTCTTTATTTATCACTTGAATATGATATCTACCTTGTTGGATATTTCATAGACACCATTGGTGGTGTCCTACTTAGTTATACACACACCCTGCTTGGGCCACTATTGGGTACCCAAGAAGATTTAATTCTTGCAGGTCAGGACAAGGGTAAGGGACCTATTCTAGGGAGTTGAGTTGGGCATGGAATGTGGTTTAGTGAGGTCCTAGACTTGGAGTCCAAACCATTTTTGGGATTCTACTGTTTTATTTATTTTGGGTTCTATTCAAATGACACTGTAGCATTGCATGACATATTTATTGTTGTTTATGATTGTACCTAGTTTTGGGATTTTGTTATTTATGCATGTTATGAATTGTTCTCTTTTTTTCCCTCTATTTAAATTATTATCTATTGTGGGTTACTCTGTTATTGATGGTATAATCTCCCCTCATGACCTATTGGACCCTCACTGCTAGTCGGCATCCTCTGGCATATGGGGAGGTGCGCTTGGGGTCATGTAGCGACCCAGCTTGGGGATCCTGATTAGTGGATCCCAAGTCAGGGATGTTACATAATTCATCCCAAAAGTTTTTAGCAACTGAGTATTCACTGAGCATGGTTATAATAATTTATTAAAGAATTATATTTCTTATTTCAACTACAACATTTTGATGGGGAGTTCTTGGTGATTTAAAGTTATGTTTGATACATTTGTTACTACAAAAAATTTCAAAATTATAATTTAAAAAGTCTACACCATGATCACTATAAATAGTTATCAAGGCCTAAATTTTCTTATTTTTAACTTTGTCTATTTTTTTAAAAATAACTAAAAGTTTCCTATTTTTAGGATAGAAAATAGACCTAAGAATATATTGTGTAATCATCAAATAATACATATACATAGAATTTTCTATCTATACAGTTTTTGTAGGACCAAATAAGTCAATGTGAACTAACTGTTAATAATTAGAAGTTGTGATTTAACTAATAGATTTAATACTTGACTTTTGATTCTTACTATATTGATAAGGATCACCGACTTTGTAAGTATCAAACATACATTTTTTTAGATCCTTAATATGTCATTTTTTAGTCAAATTAGATAAGTTTCTAACGTTACAGTGTCGTAAGATTCTATTCTGTAACCAAAATTGATCTTCCACTATAGTAAGTCAAGGTAAGTCTTGGATACTAAGGTCTTCTAAGTTAAGTGTGTAATAATTCTCATGTCAATTGGAAGAAAGAATAAATTCATCCTGAGAACTATGTATAATACATTTATCATTCCTAAATTTCAAAAGGTAACCGTTATAACCTAACTGACTTATGATTATAAGGTTGTTCCTAAGACCCAAAAAAAATAAAACATTTTAAATAAGAGATTTTCCAAGAAGAACAATGTTACCTATTATGGTAATCTCTCCATGAGAATTATCTCCAAAATTTACTTTTCCACCTTTCATATTGATTATATTCTTGAAGAAATATTTGTTTCTAGTCATGTTCCTAGAACATCCACTATCCATGAACCAATTTTTTGATGGTACTATCTTTTTTATCCTAAAAACAAAAAGATTAGATTTTCAGAACCCAAACCTTCGTGGGTATGATATTGTTAGCAGACAAAATATTAGGTAACCACATTTGTCCGATTTTATTTTGGAAAATTGTAATTTCCTTATAAAATTAGCCTTATAAAATCCTAATGATTTTAATTTGTTTAAGGAACTATTTTTCTTCTAGTTCCCACCACTTTGGAACTTAGTGCAAAAAGATTCACTTTTACGAATAAAGTAATTGTTACTAAAATTAGGTTTTTTTAATTTGTAAAACCCATTATAGAACTATTATCATGAGGTATTTTTTTATTCATTTTTTCAAAATATTCTTTTCCATTAGTAATATTTTTTTAAATTTTATTCATAATAGATATTTCTGATATTAGTTTCACAACTAAATTTTTATCCTCATTAGTATTAGTTTTAGAACTATGATTTCCATAAAATTGTTTCTCATAAATTATATTTTTAGGTTTTTTTGAAATAATATCTTTTATAGAAAAAGTTATATAAAGATATTTAGAAAGATATGATATTTAATTTTTTAAAATTTTTATTCTCAAATGTTTATTTGAATGTTTTGATTTATTATTATCATTTTTTTTAGAATCATGTAATTTTTTTTCCAATATATTTTCAAATCTAGAAACTTTTCCACATATAGGTAATGTATTATCCTCACTAGATGAGGAAGATTCTCTATCAGATGATATAGATTTTTTATTATTATCACTTTTACGTTAATTGTAATTTAATGATAAAATTTATGGTATTCAGTTGTTCAAAAAATATCTATTAAATATTTATTTACCACGGGTACTTTAGAAAAAAGTCCAATTCTCCTTAGTCCATAAGATTCATTATCAGATGAACTATTAAAAGAATAACCAAAACTAGGACTCCATGTATCAAAAGATTTCAAAACATTCTTAACTTTTGATGTATAATATTTATTTGAATTTATTTCTGAATTATTTTCATTTATATATTTCCTTTTCATCTTTGGATAATCAGGTTATATATATCCATCTTTCTTACATCCATAAAAAGTGACCTTATAATCATTCTTGTCACCTTTATCATTATGAAATTTTTTATATCAGTATTGAAATTTTTTCTTTCCAACAATATTATTCATTCTTATGTATAGATTAGCTAACTCATTTTTTAATGTTAGATGTGCTAAAATTTGAATGAATAACAACTTTCTTATTTCTCGAAGATTTCACAACATTATTAGTTGACTAAACTTTAGAAGTTATAGTATATATTGTCAAAAAAACAACTCCACCATTTTTCTTTTTTTATTTCTTAGAATCTCTTTTAATAATACTCTGATACTACATGAGATTAAAAATAAAATCATTAAGATTAAGATTAGTTAACTTCATTGTATCATTTAAATATTTTCTTTTTGATTCCCACTCATTGGAACTTATGTCAATAATTTTTTAATCCAAAATATCATCATCAAGTACTTTTTCTCTAAGATATTGTATTCTATTTATAAGAGTCATGAAACATTGATGATTCTTGGAAACTCACTCTCCATATATAAAATAAAATACATGGTAATAAGCTCCTAACATATCTCTTCTTATTTCCATAACTTTGGATGTAAAAAAATGTGCAGTGTCCAATTTACTCCAAATTTGTTTTTCATATTCACAAGATGAGATCTGATTATAGATATTTATTTTCATAAAACACTTTAAAGTATTTCTGATTGTGTAATTCAATTAATATTATTTCTTCTCAGAATTCCTAAAACCAAAAACTTTCTTATCAAGAATCTAATATTTTAATGTAATCATTAAGAAGTTATTAACACCAGTGTTGACCACAAAATTCTGAATTCTATCTCTCTAATATTCATACTCATTCCCATCAAAAATAGGTGGTCAAATATGATTCAAATTTTCAAGAGATCCAATATTCATACTTTTCATCTCAAAACAATAAAAAGTCTTTTCAGATAATACACGTTAGTTTAACAAAGTTTGTAAACAAAAAGTTAATATCAAAACATAAACACCTAGTAGTAAGTAAAGTAAAAACTCATCGATTATATAAGTTGTATAAAACATGTTTGATACTAATTTTAGGATCATAAGAATTATTTTAGATGGATATACTTACAAGAGGGGTGAATTTGATTTTAAAATACCTCTAATTAAGAAGAAACATAAATCCTCTTAAAGTAAATTTTGCACACTCAAACTTAGTCTGATTATCAGAGTGAAGATAGGAATCATAGCAGATCAGATTTATATCATAGTACGTTTATCATAATCAAAGTTACATTAATAAAACAAAAAAAATATAAATATTATTTGAATGAATTAATTTATATTAGATGAATAATAGAATATAAAATTTTAAAGACAAGAAATATAATTTCTAAAAATAGTAAAAATTACTCACAAGCTATATTAAATGAATTACCTCTTTTAACCTTAAGAGTAAGGTAGTCAATAACCTTGATTAAATATATCCATTTTTTATACTTTTAGTAAATTATCTCATCAGATATCAGTAAATTCCTTGATATGAAGATCAAAATAAGCTCAGTCTTCCTATCCCTAAAAGCCCCCGATATAATGATCGACATATGTCTTCCTATCCTTGAAATCCCTTGATCCGATAAATCAAATTCACTATCTTGCTATCCCTTGAATACCTTAATCGTAACAATGATTGAATATGATTAAAAAAGAAAAAAATTATAAAGGATACAACCTAAAAATGATTTATTATAACTACAAACTATCGAAAGTATTAAAATGACTAAGAATGATAATTTCAAACAGAGCAATCTTTAAATGAATTAAGTTTTGAATGAAATAAACTCCAAACTCTTCAAATGACATGCTATTTATAGGTAAAGCTCTTATGATAATATTTATATGTTTTTTTCAATATCCATGGATAAATGAAACTTGATAGATCATAATGATCTAGAATAAAAGAATATCCGACATATTTTTTGTTTAAAACCATTACAGTGTTAAAGGTATTACTTATGGTAGAAACAAGTCTACGCATTCCAATTATAAATATATTTTTTTATGATGAACTTCATTATCAATTTTTAATGGTATAATACCTATGAGAGTAAGTTTGATTATTTAATTACCATAATCAATATAATAGTCATGAATTTTTTAGTATGTGTGATATGAAAAAAAGTCTAACTCTTGGTTTGATAAAAGGTAAGTCTGATATATCAGACGCATGCTCAATATGATGATCGTAATGAAAAATAGTAAGTTTATATTCACAATACATTAGATATTTTTAAATTTATGATAAGAGATAATGTTTTCTACAAAATCATACTAAAACACTTGGGACATATAAATCTTGTAAACATGTTTTAAGAAATTATTTGTGATTTATAAAACTAAAGGAGTAGAAAAGTAAATATTAATACTTATGACTCAACATTATTGTTTAATTTTAGATATTAATGTATTTTTTCTTCAAATGGAGGTTTATTAATGTTGGTTGTTATCTTACATTGTGATAAGAATTTTGGTTTTAGAAAATATTGGATGAATAAATTATTATTATTTTTTGGATTATGTGATCTATTAGAAGTTGATTTTATTGCTTCATGCATGAAAAATTCATCTTGAATACTAATTACTTAGAGAAAAATGTGATATTGTAGTGGGAATTCATTAAAGGATGAAATTATACTTTTCATTTAATTATAATTACTTATTTTCTTATTGTATATGGTAAAGTAATTCCTCAACTTTAGAAAAAGGATCTTGAACTAAAAATTTTGTCTTTTTACCTTGATTTCTGATTAATTGATTGTCTTATCACCCCTCAACATTCTTTGATTTTATGGCCATTAAATTTCACATGATGATGTACTCTATCATCCTCTATTAGTCCTTGTATGGTAATTTTAGCAACAATGTCTATATTTTAACTTCCCATAAATGTTATCCTTATTTTGGAACCCTATTACTTATTACTTCACGTAACCTTTATCATTATCACTTTTCCTTTTTAAAAGAAGTTTTTTTATCCCCCTCTATGATTGGGGTTTTCCATAATGGTATTTTTAAACATTGAACCTTTGATGACCAAGATAAAATTTCAAGGGAAAAAATTTATTTAATAGGGTGAGAATGTAACACCCTTGAAATTTAGTTTAAAGTAACAATAATCTCGATATATTTCATAACACACAACACCTAAATTTTTGTTAATTGAGATATATTATAAAAAATAATAATATTTAAATGGGACCTAGCCATTGAATATGTGGGTAAGGATACAAGTAACTATATTATGAAATATATGTATTATTTTCCCACTCAATACAAATTTATTGATTAATTATTAGGAAATAAATACTAATTTTTAGTGAAGTCATTTTATTCTTCAAAAACACATTTTTTATTCAAAAATGTTTTTATTTAATTTTTCAAGTGGAAATTATAATTAATTTCTACTACTTTTAGAAATTTTATTTTATAAAATTAACATAAATTTTTAAAACATTATATCAAAATTATCTTCGGTTGAAATCTTGGGATTTTTTTGAATTGATTGAATTTTCATTGAATAATGAAAGATACTGATTTTTAAATACACTCATTTATTTTCATTAAATCAAGTAATTTAAAATTAAAATTATATTTTGAATTTTTTTTTAAATTTAAATATGACCCATTTTATCTAATTAATTTCATTTTAATTATAAATATGTTCAATTTTTATATAAGTTAATTTTTATGCATAAAAACGGAAATTTTTTAAAAACTATTTTTCATTACATTTTAGGCATTTATATTAAAATTTATTTATACCACTTATAGAGAAAAAATCATGAAAAATTGAAACCATATTTGGAATCATGAGGTTCAATTTTTGGTAAATAGGTCCATTTTATTTTTATTAATTATGAATAATAGCTTTGGTAAATATTTATCACCCCAGTAAGGGTAAAATTGGTAAAACATGGTTAAAACTGTGAAATAATGTCTTAAAATAAAGAAAAAACTTGACTTAATTTCATTTTATGAGATATATTATTCCATATATATCTAAAACTCAAATCTAAGGCATTTTGGTTCTATTTTCCCTTGATAACTATATTTATATTATTTTACGTAAAGAAGATTCCAAAATGTTTCTCATTTGACTTTAATACCTATAAATTTTTTACATAAGGGTATAAATAATACAAGTTAAATTAAAAATATTTTTCTTAACATGAATTAATTTTTTTATCATTTTTTTTATTTTAAATTTTTAGTGAATAAATAATTACCTTAAATGTTTACACAACATCAACACAATGCTTGCACAAGCAGTAGAAAAACCTATTAAATTATTTTATAAATTCTAAAAGTAATATATCATGGGTAATTTATAGTGTCCCAAACATTTTATAGACACATTTAACATATTCATGTTGTGATAAATTTTTATATTTTAATTAGATATTTTTTATGATGTCTTTAAAGTAAAATTAAAATAATACTGTCAAAAATGACATTAATGATATTTTATGTTAAATAATATTTTATAAAATAATTCAAAATTAATAAAAATAATATACTACAAAAAATTAGTGGAATATGGTTTAAAAGATTCTCCATTATTAATTTTTGGGTAATTTTTTTTATAGTGACTTTTATGACCCCTAAAGAGTAACAAATATTGATATCACGGTAATTGTCAAAAGTGTTAATAGGGGGTGGGGGGGGGGGGGGGTTAAAAGTAAGAGATAAATGTGAAAAAATTACAAAAACTTGTAAAAATTTTATAGGGTGAGATTATTTATACTAATAGTTATATTTAATTCTATTTATAAAAATTTGGATCCATTTGTACATGAAAATTAATTTATATTAATTTAATAATTTAAGTAATTCCAAGAGTGCCCCTACCCTCACATATAAAAGGACACCCCTTATCTCTTTTCATTACATATTATTAATTAACCTAGATCAACCAAAACCAATCCAGCTATCTTCTGGAATTCACTATCCAATAATTACATATTTTTATCCCCTTAAAAGATCCTTCCAAGATTCTTAAGATGGGATCTAAAGGAAGTCTACCGAATAAGAGGTGATTGTCTTTTCCAACTCTTTCATGTTTATTTCTTATTGTAATTCCTCTAAACATACTGTAAAAATAATTAAATAATAACTTCTGTATCATAAATATAGTGAGGTTTTATTATGATTATTTTATAAGCATTTTCAACCTCTTTTCTATCTTATTGAAAGTTAAAACATAACTCTTTCATACGTACGACTTACCATCTCCATATAGAAGTGTAATTAAATTTTCACCACCATTTTAATTTGATTGTTATAAATATAGAAATATTTAGTATATATGATATTTAATAAATAATTTTGGTTCTTGAAATATAATCTATCATTTAACTTCTTACTTTCTCATTTTCTGGAAAATGATAACATCACTTGTCTGTATGTGTGGACTATAACCTCCACAAAGTAATGTGATTCATTTTTCATTTATGATATACATGGATGATAATAAAGATATATTTAATGAATATATATTATATATATAAAATAATAATAATTATTTAATGGTTAATTATTATTTACCTTTATTTTATTACAATCATTGAAAAGTGAAAACAGTGTTCTTGCACACCAACGGTCTACCGTCTCCATGAACAGTGTAATTAATTTTTATATGTACACATTTCATGAATGATAATAAATATGTATAGAATTAATATATATTATATTTATAAAATTATTATAATTATTTATATTATAGAACCCTGATCAAAGTAAAAGTAATGAAACTGCCAAACTGAAACTTATATGAAAAATGAGGGAGTTAATACTCAAAAATGTAAAATTTAATAAATAATTATTAATAAATAAGAATTTAAATGTTATAATTAGATCGTATATGATTATATAAGTATGTATATGGTACTTTTTTATTGTTATAATAAATTTAAATTTATTATACAAGTGGTTAAAATCACTTTCAAAGTAAGTTGGACCATATGTATGGGTTTATTTTACAATATCTTCATTATTCATGATTGTTTATGTTTAAGTCTTTATTAGGTGGATTATATGATATTTATATATTAAATATATTATATTTTATTATAATATATTTATTTATTAAAATCAAAATATTTATTTTTATTTTCCTCTATTTATGTTATGAAGACACAGAAATATTTTTTCTAAGAAAAACTGACTTTGTTTTCTATTCGGTCAATAATACTTTTCTTCCAAGTCCATATTTTCATTAAAATTTTTTCAATAATGGTTTTAATATTATAATTTTATTTTTTAAATTTATTCTTAAATTTTTTTTTAATTTTTTATAAAAAATAAATTAATCTTCTTATCGTTTTCCGAATGAGGTACTTTTTGACTTTTTATTGAAAATGTGAAAGTAATATTTGTTTTTACATACACAACATGAAGAGAATTTACCTAAATCATGATTGATCAATGATTCAAACATTAATTTAAAATTATTCAATATTATTTTGAAATTAATTTTTTTCCTATATATTTTTTAAATTTTTAGATTTTGAATAAGTGAAAAGGCCATTTTCTTCAAAAAATATTCTGGTGATATATTTAAAATATTTTAATCAATGTCAATATTATCTAGTGAATATAATGATTTATTAGAGATGTAATATTTTTATAACATTCACCATATTACTCTAGATGACTTGTGAATATGCTATATTTATTTATTAGGGAAAATATTTTCATTTCACATGCTAGTTTTTCAATAAAAATGTTTATATTGATTATGTTTTACCCCTTTCATACAATGATATAATTAGAATTAGTAAGTGATTTGAAGGGCCTATTATATCCCCTCAATGCATCAGTGTGTATCATAACATAAACATGTTTTAGTATTTGGTGTATTCCATATCTATTTATGTATGTAGTCTTAACATAATTCCTTGATGGTAAGATTATGATATCCAATATTATACATTCTATCATTATGAAAATAGTTATTGTTACCCATGAGATTATTTATATTATTATGATATCCATGTATTTAGTGCCCTTTTTATGGTATTAGTTATATGGAATATTTTATCCTCATTTATTCCATCCCTATTATTAATGAATTGTTATTTCTATAATAGCTTCCATTGTACATATTTCATAACTATGCATCTGAGCTCAGCCTTATTTTGTTTTTTATTCCCTAGGATTTGAAGAAAGAATCATTAAATGAGTTTAAGGATGAATAATGTTTACTATCACTAAAATTTATATTTTATTTCTAATATAAAAAATGGGAATCATGTATATATATAATTCTTCAAGACTACTTAACTGTTCGATCCTTTGGGATGTGAACACTTGAATATTATGAAAATGTAATTAAGTAAAAATTGACTCTAGGATACTGGAGTCAGAGTATTTATAGTACATGTTGCATAATGAATCGAACCATGTTCCTCTTATGACACCCAAGGCCACACGATGCCAAAATTCTACATCAATCCTCCTCAACTACCTCTCAACATCATCATCATCATCATCATCTATGTGGATAGAAAACATTCCCCAACATTTATAACTGAACTAAAACCAAATTCACTGAAAAAACTATTGTCATCATTGAGGAAGAAACCAAAAATAAGCTACATCATCACTTTAAACTTTTTTTTCATAAGATAAAGAAAAAAACTAATAAAAGTACACCAACATTCAAAGAAATTTTAATAGAGAACAATCATAAACATTTAAAGAAAAAACCACCACTAAAGTCAAATCAACTGAAGTTTATCATTTATCATAAAAGTGGATCAATCCAACCTATCCTAACATCATAGTAAAAAATATCAAAAAAGTATAAAGCTTACACCATGTCAAAAAATATTCCACTTATATCATAGAAGACCAAATTATAATCCCTACCAAGTAGCTACCCTAAATGTAGATCAAAGAGATAGGTTGAAAGAAATGACTAAGAAAGGAACAAAAACCTGGGAACTTATGAACTACAATAGTAAAATTAAAGGACCCAGAAAAAACAACCTCCCACCACCACACCAAATGACCTTAGAAACCAAAAGGAAGAGAGACATAAAATACAGATCTTGCCTCCTGGAATACCCTTGAACGCTCAATCCAAACATCACCAAACCAACATAAAAACCACTATATTAGACCAAGATAAGATCTAGTGTAGTATATTTGTTAATAATTGTAGGGAAATAATATAACTAGGAACACAAAAATGACCCAAATAACCTAATTAAACTATTATATACTCACAATATCTCTAAAAACTATATATTGAAGATGAAATATAGGGTCTAGCATGACAGGTGATATAAAAAAAGAAGACCGTAAGATAATGGGAACCTTTTATGTGAATAATGTAACCATAAACCACAGAAAACAATCAAACCATATCTAAAATCAAAATAACCATCTCAAAATATGAAACTTATACAAAAATGGGTGAAGAATAAAGAAGAGAAGAGGAGAAGAGGAATAAGGGATATTTTGTCTAGGGTATTGGAATTCATGCCCTAGAACCAACTTATTTGTACATTATGATAACTTTTATTTATAGTTTTAAATATTAATAAACTCTTTATCACATCATGATTGTTCTTACATGTAACATAGTATGTGATAATTTCCTAAGAGTAGTTGTCACACTAAATGGTCATAGTAGTTCCCCACTACGATTGGAACGTGGAAGTGTTACGACACTATTCTTGAATATGTTTTATATATCCAGATGACATCATTTGAGGGACACAAATAATACAGGCACTAGGGTTGGAGACTCATAGGACTTTAATGGAACCTTCCCATGATGTATACCCTTTGTAATATCTAGTAAGATATTATGAGAACGAGACCCTCCAGTAAGAAATACACATTTATATGTTTCATTGGATGTTCCTATCTGTGGGTGTGTATATTGGTACTTAAAATTTACGATTATTATTAATGAGTATTATTAGTTACTTACTTTGATATATTGATGAAAACCATGATGACAGATATTTGTAATGAGGTAGTATACGTTCAGTGTGTCATGATTAATATTTCATTAATGAATAATGTGAGAATGTATTTTCCCTTTATTTTATTTAACAGAAGTTTATATCTCATGTCTTTTGATGGAAATGATATATCCAAAATAAATCCATGTCTATGGTGTTCTATATGCAAGGAAAATTTTTGGGAATTCAAAGAAAGATACATCAAGCACATGGTTGATGGCACTATCATGCACCCTACATGATTTGAGATATCATGATAAATGTATTATATAACACAATATGCATCTGTGTGAGGTAACATGTCATTGAGGCATTAAATTCTTTCTCTATGGGTTCTTTGGAGTGTTGTTAGATACAAAACATATACTTTAGGTTGCTTCTCCTAATACCACTGAGAAGGAGGCCTAGACGGTCACACACTAAGTGTATCCAAAATCTCAGTTAAATAATATATTGTTATTTATTATTTAAAATTTTTAATAAATATTATTCCCAGACATGGTTTAATAATTATTTATTTATTCTTGATCGTATATTTTTCTTCACTAGTTATTTGAGAGAATATAATGTGAGTAGAATAATTAATAAATATTTATTTTATATTTAGTGAATACAATATTTATTTATGTATTAGAGAATAATTAAGTGGTATTTATTTAATAAATAAATCGTCATTATTTAAGGCATGAGAATGATATATCAAGTTTTAGGTCTGGTGAGAAATAATAGTATTGAACATTATTTAATTAATAATATTTAATATAATTCAGAAGTAAAGAACATGTCAAGAAATAATAATATTGATATTATTATTTGACTAGGGGTTCTGCAGGGATTAAATAAATAATGAAGGGCACTTGTGCTATTATTTTATTTTTAACCCTAGGAATATATAAAACCATTTATATTATTTTCTCAGAAATCCAATTCATTTTTCTTGGTTATGAACAATGGAATTGGAGAATCCTCTCAAACCCTAGAGAGCTCCCTTCTCCAAGAACACTTCCAAGAATGGAGAGAAACATTCCTCCACCAGATCAAAGAGAATGTTTTGGAAGCAATTTTTATAGTGATCAAAGGTGGAGGACACAAGCGCAATGATATGTCATGATCAAACCTATAGATTACTTCATCGATGTCTAGAGATTCATAGAAAATGTGTGGATCACCTCTATAGGGAATCTTCACTATATTCCTACAATGCAATGATGATGCATCACAGATCTATTACCAGATCCATAAATGAATAAATAATTCCATCAAGGAAATTCTAATTTAATTTAATTAATTATAAATAATATGTAACAATCCTCTCTCTTTGGTTTTGGGGTGATTTCCCTTATCTGATTTCATTGATCCAATTCAGTAGATCATGATGTTTATCATCGTGTATATCTCAGATTGGTCATCAATCATGACAAAAAGAAATGTTGGGCACTACCTATCACTTGATTCCACTACGCTCAGAACCTAATAGTGTTATCAGAGTGACAAAACATTATTTGTAATTATTTAAATATCATTGGATATGTACGCATTTTAATTTAGTTGTTCAATTCATGTTTAATCATTCTTTTAATTTTAATTGTGATATTTGTTTATTACACCTTTATTTCTTGTAGATCTAATCTAAAAGATTAATTTTATGAATAAAAATGAAATTGAGGAATTCATCTGGAGGTTCCAAGGATTTTGACCGGACAACACAGGAGTACACATCATGTAATTGGAATTACATGTTGTGTACTCATGGTCAATCCACCAGGAGTTAATTTGGTAATTACTCAAACTGTGTTCATTGATGACACACATTGTAGTTAATTCTTACACTATGTGTTAATTGGGATAAGGTGGCATGTGGTCAACCAAAGTACACACCATGTATCCCATGTTCATGAAATGTAGTCCCTTTGATTCACACATGGGCTATATATTACCGTACACCACCTACATGCCTGGAGACCATATAATTCAGAGATTATAAGGCGTATAGCCCATTAGACACACCGTGCAATCAAATTTCTAGGTTATGATTCACATGATGAGTCCCTAGTCATGTAACTCAGATTGACGGTGATATATGTACATTCGGTTTACTTATACCAAATTTTTAAGCTTTAAAATTTATTTATTTTTTTGTATAAACCTTGAGATATGTACTTGCGTGTGGTCGTAAAGATATGACATGCCATGTGATAGGTTTTAATATACATAAATATGTAAATTTTTAATTAATATATTAATAATATTCCTATCTAAATATCATGTATGAGTTGTATTACAGACTGTTACTCTACATGCATTGAAGAATAACACGTGATAGAAAAATCATGTAATTCATGTAATTATATGTGAAGTATATGTTTTGAAAGTACGCGATAAGTTATTTATGCCATATTTCATAAGAGTAAAACAATATATGATTATAATATATGTTGATTATAATCGAACATGTATTCACAATTTTTCCTTCAAGGTACATTTATGCACACAATTAATTTTAATAAATTTATTTATTTAAAATTATAATGGATGATAATATCAATGAATTTTAGATGAGAATTAAGATAAAATAATTGATTAATTAAAGATAATAATTATTTTAATTGAACATGATTTATCTTAAATAATATAGATTAATAATTGAATTCTAGTTTAATAAAATTTATAATTTATTACATGAGTGTGGATAATCATGAGCTAGACCAGACCTTTGTATGTGATTAGTTTCATTTAATTTATAATTGAATTAAATTTTTGGCCGGTGTGCCTTCTCTCCTCTTATTATGTAGGGTCTGTGTTCCCATGTTTTGTTTTATGTAAACCCATTTTCTATTTACCTGCATGTGAGTTAAAAAAGAATATATAAAGGATTTATCTTCCAAGCTGGTGGAGGATGTTCAAGTTATAAGTTGAGGCGAAAAAAATCCAATGAGATACATTGGTGTACATGTGGAAAGCTATAACACAAACCTTAATTAGTTACAAGTGTTTTCCCCTAGGTCAATGGTTATTTTATTATCCTCTAGATAAACTAACCATTAGTATAATCTCGTGATCATAACACTCTATTATTTTATTTTATTTAAGCTCCATGGTTATTTCATTATTAATGTTTTTTCGTAATCATATAATTTAATGAAATTAATGATTATGTAAGATAGAACGAAAATAAATTGGATTATGTATAAATATTATCTAAGACATGGTTAATCACTTAATTAAATCCACTTAATATTAACAGGCATGTGATAAATGTAATAATTGGAAATTTATTCATAAAAGGATAAAATCACTCAATTGAAATATTATTTCGGTATGGACTTCCACTACTTCAGTTAAAATCAAACAATAGTTAAAAGTGCTTGACCAACCAATGTTGGGGTGCTTTTAATTATCAGAGAATTATATATAGATTTTTTGGGTTGTCTTAACTTATTTCACATCAAGGGTTGACTTCCAAATCATGACGTGTTGTAACATAGAGGTATGGGTTGAGGAACTCTAAATCAATGATTTTAGGATTGGGGAGTCCACTCAATAGATCAAGGAATATTGAGTTAATGAAGTTGGAATTTGGAATGCATACCTAACACAATTTGAGTTGCTTGACCAACCAATGTTAGGGTAATGATAAGGGTAATATAGATCCTTGACACAAGAATATCCAAGTAACATGATATTCTAGATCCAATAGTGAGGGATATGTAGTTTCGATAAAATAGTGAGAAACTAATAAATATAATATTTATTTATTT
Organism: Viscum album; assembly: GCA_963277665.1. Classification (NCBI taxonomy): domain Eukaryota; kingdom Viridiplantae; phylum Streptophyta; class Magnoliopsida; order Santalales; family Viscaceae; genus Viscum; species Viscum album. The sequence continues at coordinate 99,740,308 of OY728151.1, read as the reverse complement.
GTCTAAATTTTATTAGATAAATTACTAAAATTATGCTCATCTTATTTTTTATAAAAAAAATTAAAATGAATGAAAACATATTGTTGTGATCCATAATTGAGAAGGAAAACCTCCTCATCGACACAAATTTCCAAGAGTCGAAAAGGTTCTTACATGTTATCCTTATACATGAAATAAAATTATATGTTCTAGAAGAACCTTTTCCAGTTGTTCCTAGTAATAAGGAAAGTGATGAATAGTAGTCTCTCTATGAGAACTATTTAAACAATGCTACAGATGTTCAATGCTTCATGATATCATCTATGTTCAATTATATTTTTAAGCAACATGAGGATATGGATTCCTATAGCATGATTTCTCACCTTCAGGATCTCTATCAAGATAAGGTGAGACAAAAGAGTTAAGAGATCTCCAATGATTAGTTCACAAATAATCTTAGAGAGTCTTCACTAGATGTGCCTCATGTAGTGAAGCTTATTGGATAAATTGAATACCCAAAAATCTTATGGATTAAATTCCTAAATGAGTTTCATAAAGATCTCATACTTTCATCACTACCCAAGAACTTATCTAGATTTATTATTAATTAAAATATGAGAAATAATGAGAATAGTATTTTGTAACTTCTTACTTTGATTCAACAAGTGGATACTGAAATGGGTCATGATAAACTTGTGGTCCTTGTGGTTAATAAGAAAAGGAAGAACAAGGAAATAGGGTCCAAGACCTATAAAAAATCTACAACTCTCGAGCATCATCCTTCCAAGAAGAATAATATTCTGAGGTTGGTAAGGAAAGGGCACAACTATGTTTTTCATGTGGAAAGTCATGCCACCTGAAGAGAAACTACACCCAAAATCTATAAGAAGCTAAAGATGTGTTTTTTATATAGTGTAATATTCTCATATATATAGATTGGGTATTAGATAAATTTTGTGGTTCCAACATATGTATCCAAATAAAGGAACCATTTATATTTTAAAAATTTCATAAGGATAGGTGGATCTGAGAGATTCTAATAGTGCAAGGTTAGTTTCTCTATTCATTGATGACTACCACATTTCATTTAAAATTAGAATGATTTTGATTTAAAATATTGTTATTATGTAGCTATAGTTACCAATAACATAATTTTTGTATCATGCTTAGATACAAATGGGTTTATTTTCAAATTTGAAATAAAATTTGTTTCTTTTATATTGATAACATATGTTATGGTATGTCACATTTAAATAATGGCCTTTATGTATTAAATTAAAAAAACAAGTGTTAAAATTTGATAACGAATCATGAAAATGAGAAGCATTTGACAAATCCCTCTCAAGATGGTTATTTAGACTCATCTAAGATAAATCCACTTGAAATATTTTATACTTTTTTATAAGGAAAAATGACTAAACCCCCATTTTGTGGATAGGGTGAAAAGGGCCAAAAATAATCTAGGATTGGTACTCACTAATGTGTGTACACTATTTCTCGTATAAGATAGAGGTGGATATTCTCCATAACTTTTACTAATTACTTGATTAGAAATGGATATGTCTAAATAATGAGGTATAAGTATGAGTCATTTGAAAAATTCAAGAAATTCAAGAATAAAGTAGTGAACCAAATTGCTAAAAATATAAAGAATCTTCAAACAAATTGAGGTGGTGAATTTATTAACCAATAGTTTATTGACTTTCTATAGGACTTTTCAATTCTATCTCAAATAACTCCATCATAAACACTATAGTTAATGGTGTTAGTGAAATGAGGAATCGTACCTTGTTAGACATGGTAAGGTCGATAATGGGTCATGAAGATCATCCATTATACTTTTGGGGATATGCATTAAAAACTATTTAATGCACATTAAATTGTGTACTAACTAAAGTGGAAAATTGAATTCCCTTTCAGCTGTGGAGTAAAAAGAAACCCATTTTTTCTTACACACATGTATGGGGTTGCAAGGTGTCTATTAAGGCCTTCTCATAAAACAAACTAGCATCCTATGGTGAAAAGTGTATCTTTATAGGGTATCCTAATAAAGAAAGGGATAATACCTATAAAACCCAATGAAAAAGTGATTGTTTCAAGACAAGATATATTTATTTAGAGGGATCACATACCCAAAAAAATATTAAGATAAATATTTACTTTAATAAAGTTGACTATCAAGATACTCATGAGTTGGTAAAAGAACAGGTTCCACATATCCCAGTGGTAGAAGTAGTTCCTAAAACACAAGTACTATGTATGAGCATAACAGAGTTAAGAGAACCAAAGAGATATGATTTTATATTCACCGAATATGGTGACTCTTTATTGTTTGAAAATGATAAACTTATCTACCACAAGGAGGCAATAAATATCGCTAATCCAACAATATGGAAAAAATCCATGAATTCTGAAATGGATTCAATATATGAGAATTAAGTAATGGTTTGGGTTGATGTTTTAGTAGATGTGAATCCTATTGGATTCAAACATGTATTCAAGAGGAAACTGTACATGGAAGGTAAATTAAATACCTATAAAGAAAGGCTAGTGGATAAAGGGTTTAAATAGTGTCAAGGAATTGACTCTGATAAAAACATTTAACTAGTTTCCATGTTTAAAACCACCACAATTTTACTTGCTATAGCATCTTACCATGACTATGATATTTAAAAGATGAATTTCAAAAATAAATTCCTTAATGGGAAACTTTAGGAAGATGTTCATATGAAAAAAACAGAAGGGTTTGTGACTCCCGGTGATTCCAAAATGATTTTCAAGTTGAATAGATCTATTTACAGATTTAAGTAAGCATCCAAATCAAAGAAAATTATATTTTATGAATCCATCAAAGAATTTGGTTTCATTAAGAATGAATGTGATTTGTGTGTTTATAATATTTTTAGTGTGAATGAGATCATTATCCAAGTAGTATATATTGATGACATATTACTTATTGGAAATTACATACTAGTCTTATAGTCAATTAATGACTAGTTAAACATGTGTTTCTACATGAAGGACTTTGGTGAAGAAACCTCTATTCTAGAGATCAAGATTATTTATGATAGATCCAAGAGGCTGCTTGGAGTAATTCAAAGTACACATGTTGACATGATACTGAAGATATTTAGTATGGAACAATCCAATAAGGTATTAGTTCAAGTGTCACATGGTTTACATCTTTATAATAAAATGTGTCCTCATACACAACAATAGAAATTAGGAATGAGTAAGATCCCATATTCTTTCGTGATAGGATAAATCATGTATTCCATGTTATGTACTAGATTTGATTTTTCTTATGCATTACATCTTGTATGAAGATATCAAGAAAAATGAAGAGAACAATATTGGATGACTGTTAAGGTTATCATTAAGTATCTAATAAGAAATAAGGATATGTTCCTAGTATATGGAGGAGAAGAGAAGATGATTATCATGGGTTATACTGATGCTTGTTTTCAAAAAGATCAGAATGATCTAAAGTTGTAGTTGAGATATGTTTTCTATCTCAGCACAGGAGCTGTTATTTGGAAGATTTCAAATAAGCTAGTTGTCACCGATTCTATAGTAGAGTTTGAGTATATATCATCTTATGATGCATACAAGGAAGCCGTTTAGATTCAGAACTTTTTCTAAGAGATTAATGTGGTACCTAGTAGTAAAGCCCCTGTCACATTGTATTGCAATAATAATGCAGCGGTGGCTCTTGTTAAAGAGCCAAGGTCGCCCCAACTGATAACACACATAATCTAGAAGTATCACCTATTGAGAGATTTTATCAAAGTGGTGAATTTTCAGTAAGAAGAGTACCCATGGAAGAGAATGTAGAAGACCACTTGACTTTAGGCCTATCTCAACAGAATCATGAGTATCATGTTAGAGCTAGTGGACTGAAGGTTGTTATCAGTTTTCTTGAGTAAAAGTGGAAGTTTGTTGGAGTTGGTTCCCTAGAACCAAATTATTTATACTTTATGATAACTTGTATTAATAGTTTTTAATATTAATAAATTCATTATCACATCATTGTTTTTCTTCTATGTAACATAGTATGTGATAATTTCTTAAGAGTAGTTTTCTCACTAAAAGGTCATAAGAGTTCCCCACTCTGATGGGATATCAAAAGTTCTATGATAATATTATTGAATATATGTTCTATAGTCGAATGATATCATTTGAGGGACAAAAATAATATAGACTATCAGGGGTGGATACTCATATGACTTTGAGGCACCTTCCCATGATATACACCATGGGTAATATCCTGTAGGATATTATGAAAATGAGACCCACCGGTAGAAAATCCATATTTAAATGTGTCATTGGATGTTACTATATATAGATGTCTGTATTGGTCCTTATACTTTAAGACTATTATTAATAAGTATTATGAGTCACATACTTTGATGTATTGATGAAAACGGTGACGACAAATGTTGACAATGAGGTAGGATACATTGGGTGTGTCACGATTAATACTGCATTAATTAAAAACATGAGAAAGGATATATCCCTTCCGTTCTTTAACAGAAGTTTATATCTCATTAACTTTTATAAAAATGATATATACTAAATAAATCCATGGCCATGATGTTCTATAAGAAAGTTAAATTTCCAGGAATTCAAAAAAAGAGACATCAATTTCATAGGTTGATGGCACCAACAAGAAATATGCTTGATTTGAGATATAATGATAAATGTATTATATTAAACAGTAAGAATCCATATGAGGTAACATGTCATTGCATAATTAACTTCTTATTCCATGGGTGTCTTGGTGTGTTGCTAGATGCTAACCTCAGACTTTAGGCTGCTTCGCCTAATTCCACCGAGAAAGAGTCCTAGAGGGTCACACACTAAGTACATCCAGAATCTCAGTTCAATAGTATATTATTATTTAATATTTAACAAGTTGAATAAATATTATTCCTAAGTGTGTTTTAATAATTAATCATGCATTTTTGATTAAATATATCTCATCACTAGTTATTTGAGAGAACATAATGTGATTGGAATATTTAATAAATATTTATTTTCTATTTAGTGAATATAATATATACATATTTATCATAGAATAATGAAATGATATTTATTTAATAAATAAATTGTCATTATTCAAGGCTTGATAAATATAAAGAAATGAAAAACTGAGTTTGAGGTCTATGATAAATGATAATATTGAATATTTATTAATTTAATAATATTTAATATATTCCAAAATTTAAGTGCATGTTGAGAAATAATAATAATAATAATATTATTTGGCATGGGGTTTAATAGTAATTAAATAAATAATGAAGGGAACCTGTGCTATTATTTTATTTTAACCACGGAAAAATATAAACCCATTTATATTATTTTTTTCAAAAAAACAATTCATTTGTCTTAGTTATGAACAAAGGAATTTGAGAATCCTCTAAAACTCTAGAGATCCCTCTTCTACAAGAAAGCTCCCAATAATGAAGTGCAACATTAATCCACCAGATAAAGGAGAATGCTTTGTACAAGACTGCATTATTATGGTCATGTGATGTGTTCAGAGACACTCTGACATTGTCCAAATAAAGTATGTTCAATCTTGGGTGTAATGTGAAAACTCAAGGATTGATAATGGTTATTAACATATTTATAATTTTCAATTTTTTATTTATTTGAGTTTATAATATCCCAGGAACAAATCACTACATTTAGTAGTTTTGTACAAGACCTCATTGTTGGTTCCCTAATAAGTTATGTATTCACACCCGACTAGGACAACCATGAAACTTGGATACCCAATTAGCTCCTCTCTAGTCATAGTTTAAGGTTGGGAAGAGGACTTATGTATCTTGATCAAGAAAGATAAATTAGATGGGACAAGTGGTTGGATATTGGGATGAGGTGAGGCTCAGGCATAGTAGTAGAGCCTCATTTACTTTTATTTATTATATATATATTGTATATATGGGATCAAACTAGTGGGTGATTTGTCATATATGTTTTCATGACCATGAGTCTATATGAATGCATTCAATTATTGTTGATGGCTTATGTTTATTTATTGATTTTGTGTACTGTGAGGTTTATTTATTTCCCTATTATTGTGAACTCTAATAAGGTGCTAGAGTCTCTCCACGATACTACCTTATACCCTCACTTATAGTAAGAGGCCTTTGTTGTATGGGGAGGTGTTTTTGGGGTAACATAATGTTGTAGTTTGGTTACTATTTTGATTTTACTAGAGTGAGATGTTATAATATGGTATCAGATCTTTCATTATTATTATACTATTTTGGGAGATGGTAGATGGGTGACTACGGAATGTTTAAAAGATTATGACATTTATTAGACTAGTGCATCACAAACACATTTCTTGATAATAATTCTTGGTTACTAGGGGTTTGGGATTGATGTTTTGGATTTTTAATGTTACATTAGACTGATTTCACCAAGTGTGATTCACATGATGTTTGTATTTCTGATTTACTTTTGTTTTGTATCTTGGACTGTAGTGGAAATATGCACTTCATGCATCATATTTTTCACATAGTATTAACATGTAATACACATTATTACATGAATTTTATCACTAATGAGAGAGGTTTCACTTATATAAGATGTCAGTAACAACTTATATGGTATTTTCTTATATAACTTCAAATGAAATTTTACTCGATTTAACCAAAATATGTTTTTATATTTTTATGATAGGTTATGTGTATCTATGGTGAGATTCTTTCTAATTACTATGCATTCCCTTAGTGTACTGGATGCATAGTGGCCCTAGTTGGTCGATACAAGAATTTAATTCAACAGTGATGGACCCCTAGTGGGTGATTATGATACTGGTTCCAAAACAGAAATGGTTTTGGTTATTTAAAGTGTCAATAACAACCTATATGATGGTTCTCTATATATCTTCTTGGTGGAATTCTACTTAACCAAACTTTTTTAATGTGTTTTACCTGACATGGATCTTCTAGGATGATTCCAATTTAACTATATAATTTGTTGATATATTATCATATGATTATTAATGGGGTAGTTCTATATATGGATTCCTAATTATAATCTATTCCCTAGAAGGTTGAAAACATGTAATATAATTCCTAGTACATTTATTTATATAAGATGATGACCCGGAGTGGGGACATGTGGGGAAAGAGAGAAATCCCATTTTCGGGAGATGGATCTCCCTCAATTATTTATTATAGTGCATAGAACTCCATTGGATATTTATTTTGGGGCATGGTGCTCACTTAGTTATTTATTCCAGGACATGGTGTTCCCTTGGATATTTATTAAGGGACATATCAATCCCATGGATATTTATTACAGGACATTCAGCTCCCTTGGATATTTATTAGGGGACATGACACTCCCGTGAATATTTATTTCAGGACATGATGCTCAATCATTTATTTATTATAGGACATGGACCCCCAATGGTTATTCATTTTGGGACATGGTTCTCCCTTGGTTATTCATTTTAGTACATGTAACTCCCTTGAATATTTATTTTAGGTTATGATTCTCCCTCATATATATCATATAGGATATAGTACTCCCTTGGTTATTTATTTCAGGATATAATGCTCCCTCGATTATTCATTTTGGGACATGTCACTCCCTTGGATATTTATTATAAGACATGGTTCTCCCTTGGATATTTATTTCATGACACGGTTATATCGTGGATATTTAATATAGGAAATAGTGTTTAAATAATTAATTTCAATGGGAAATGGTTCCCCTAGTAACTTATCTTGGAACATGTTACTTCTCTAATTTTGTTTCATAAAGGGGCTTCATGATCCAAAAAGAATTTAAAATTATGACCCTTGTGGGTTTATTATTAAACCAAGATTAGGCTGGTTAGTATATACTTGATCCCATGTGTGATACCCCTATGACGTAGGGCATGTTACATGGGAGTATCCATGTGATTTTGATACGAGAGTATATATGATGCCCTGTGAGTGATGACATTTCATGTGATAATTTATTTATGGGCTTGGTGGGAGACCTTTGTGGCCCTTGGTACATGACTTAAGTTTTTCGGTGGTTCAATGATATTTTTGCTATATAATGGTAACTAGGTGAGGGGTTATCCAGATTGGTGAGTTCTTTCAAAATGAGAATCATGTGTAGATGTTTTTGTTTGAGATTTATGCACAGACGATGTTTTGGGATGCATGGTTTAGGAATTTATATGCTTTGAGGATACTTATTTTATGTGGAATGTTCCTATGGGATGTGTTTTGGTTCAAGAATGAGTTTTACTACATATGTGAATACCATTAGATGGGTTTGGGAGAGGCATGTGAGTGCCTTGTGTTTTTGGGATGTGAAGCACTTAAAGTGATTTTGGTATCTAGGATGGTTGTGGAGGGTATGAATAATTGATTACATAAACATATTGGTTCTAGATATACATCCAAGAGTGTTGAGAGTGTGTTTATATGATTTAATTTTTGAGTGATTTTAGTTGAAAGTTGGTTGTGTGATTAGATAACGACATAGTGAAATTCCTAATTTTGAAGAGGAGTGTTGAGGGTGATGCAGTTAGATGTGAATTACAAGCGATTGGGGTATGGACATTGGTTAAAGAATTTGATCCTAGGTTCAATTATTAATGAATTATGATATTTAGCATCAGGTTATGTGATTAGGTGTTATGGGAGCATACACCCATTATTTTTAGACAAGATCAAGGTGGTGAACATGGTTAAATATGATTCAAATTTAATTATGGATATGTGAGTGGTCGAATATGGTCCAAGGACTGATGGTTTTGTTGAGATGTTTGTTTTCATGGTGTCCTATGTTTTGAATGAGAGTTTGAAAGTTCCTTAGGTTGAGGGATGATATCATGGATGCATTTAGGGTAGTGAAATAGTATATCCAGGTTGAATCTTGACATGGTTACATGATCTAATATTGGATGAAAATGGATTTGGGGGAGATATATGTCCATTTCTATGATATAACCTATTGAGGTTTAGACGATGTGTGGTATAAATAAATCCATATTGGTTTGGGGAGTGAACCATTGGTTGTTTCAGGGAGTGAACCTTATTATAGATGTTATTTTCACTTAGTGTTTAGTGATGATGTTCTCATGACCTACGAATAGATAGAAAAATAATGGATTGAGTTAGCCCTCAGAAGTGAGTGGATGACCATGTTTGGTCATTATATGCAATGATTAATGGATCATGGCTCATGAAGACCAATGTTTGGTTAGGTAGAGAAATAATAAGTACACTCTTGTATTGGGAAGCATTGTATCTATCATAGAGGTATGGCCCTCATGTAGGTATGAATCTCATGTAGGTAGGGTTATAGATGTCGTGAGATTGGTTAGTGTATGGTCAACATGAAATTAGTATGTCGGTGTGTGGATGGATCTAGTTTTATCTGGATTCCTTGGAGAGTTCCAGATATGAATTCAGGTGTCACTACCAAAAAACTGGGTTTCCGCAGTGCCACCCTTTAACAGTGCTAAAAAGAGTGCTGATAAAGGGTACTTTTAATAGTTCTAAAAAATCATTGTTAAAGGTGGCCCTTTATTAGTGCTTTTTTAAGAACTAATAAAGGCCCCCTTTATCAGTGCTATTTTAGCACTGTTAATGGGGCCCCTTTATCAGTGTTTTTTTAGCAGTCCTGATAAAGGGATGGATTATCAGCTTTTTTCCCATAGTATTGATAAAGGGTATATTTAAAAAATATTATATTGCATAAAAAGAATATATTGATATATAAATATATATAAGTATATTTATATTGATAAAAATATAATATATATTTTTTAAATATGTTTTAGATAAGTATAAATAGACATTTCTACTTAATATATTAGATATGTAGTGAAAATGGCATTTCAAATAACATTAATACATTATTAATTAATAATTTTATAATTATCGTCGACTAATAATAATTTAATAACAAGTTCGAGGCACAAAGAATCAAAAAATTAATATAAGATCTAAAATAAGTTAAAAACGTAACTCAAACTTCAAACGACCATAACTTTTGATCTGTGTGTCCCTTTGAGCTCTATAGCATATCAAATCGAAGATTCCAAAGAGCTCTACGTGATAGAGACACAAGGAAACCTTCTTTCAAAATTTTAAAGCACAAAAGGTCCCAAAAGGCCTCCAAAACTGAGTTTTTAGTCCGGATACCCAATTTCTTTTACATTTGATGGAATTTCAGTCTCGTTTAAGGGGGTATTTTTTCCCTTTTTCAGTGGAGAATGGATTTATTTTGAGGGATTAGATTCATATTCATATTATGACTTTGAAATTTTATCATTTTTTCATAATGTAATGTTATTTATAATCAAATATATAACTATATATGCATATTTTTTTATATATTCGTACATAAAAATTTATCTTTATAAATAAATAATTAAACATATTTACATTTAAATTATATTTCTCAATATATAAGACTTATCTAAATTAAAAACTAATATCCATTTTATTTAAAATAAAAATATATGAATATTTATATACCTATATAATGTGTATGTGTTTATATATATTTGTGTGCATCTCTATTGACAAACTGATATATATTATCTATATATTATAAACATATGTATATATATATTAATATATAATATTTGTAAATATATATATAAATATGTATAATTATACTTACAGATAAACATATAATATATATATATATATATCTGTGTGTACTAGTGTATGTTGTATGTATGTATTTATTTATTTATAAACACACACAAAAAGCATATTTTATAAATGTATTTAAAACTAATATTATAAATATATATTGATATATGAATAAATATACAGATAAATAATATAAATATATATAAATAAATAGATATATTAAAATAAATATATATGTTAATATAAATATATATTAATATACGAGTAAATAAAACTATATATATATATATATAGGTATAATATTAAATGGAGAGAAAAGAAATATGATGGAGTGGTAAAAGCTTAGGCACCCAGAAAAGAGGTCTGGGGTTCGAATCCAGTGAAAGGCAGGTCACACGAGCTAGTGGAATTGCTGTTAGCACTATTAAAGGGGGTGGGGTTGTGGCTAGGGTGTGTGGTCTGGGGGGGGGGGGGGTGGCTTGGGTGTGCAGGCTAAGGGGGGCACTGTTAAAGGGGTATTCAAGCGTTGTTGAAGCCCCTCCCCAATATGCAAAAATAGTTTTTTCAAATTTTTATGTTTTTTTAACTTTTATCATCACTTTTAAAAAAGTGCTGATAAAAGAGGTCCTTTAACAGCGCAAAAAAAAAAGTTCTGATAAAGGACCCATTTATCAGCTCTTTTTTAGCACTGATAAATGACCCCTTCTATCATTGATTTTTAGCACTGATAAAAGGGGTCTTTATCAGCATTTTTTAGTTCTATTAAAGGGTACCCCTTTTATCTTCATCTATATTATTAGCGCTATAAATGTGGTTTTCTATCACTGATAAAGGACATATTTGCAGTAGTATGTGATGTTGGATAGTGTTTGGGAATTGGATTTGGTTTTTGGATGAAATAGAGGTGATTTGAGGAAACTTTAGATTAGTGGAACATTGGTGTTCACATTTCAACACAATTTTAGATATGATTGATTGGTGTTCCAAATGTGGAAATTACACAAGAAGTCAGTTTTAGACATTAGTAAGTTTGTTCAAAATATGATTGGATGTTTATCAGATTTAAAGCATCATGATTAAGAGATTTGATAGTGCATCAGTAAGTGAAACCTTTTTTTTGAAAAAAAAGTATGGTAGGATGATTCATTGATATTATCATGAGGAATCAGATGTGGTGAGGTGGAAACCACATTAGGCATGATGATTGTGTTTTGAGGATTCACTGGTGTTTTTTGAAGAAATCTCATTGTATTCAGAGATTATGATTTGATGACAGAGGCTCATTCATTTCATCTGGTGATTTATATGAGGGGAAGTACTGGCTTTTGACCCTATTTTTGAATGTAATTGGGTGTAATGAGTTGTCAAAAACATTGAGTGGGCTAGTGGACCACTAAGAATTAGTTTGGGAGAAAGATTCAGATGGTGGGGAGCACCATGGATCATAATCATCCATTATCAACTAAAAATTATTATGGAGAGAAGCATGAGCCTGGTAATGAATTGTATGGAATACACTCTAGTATTTTAGGATAGAAGGACATGGGTAAGAACCGTCTTGATATTTTGGTGATGGTAATGAGTGGTGGATCAATTTTTTATAAATGGTGCATCTCATGTTTTGGAGTTACATAGATGAATCTCATTTAGCATTAGAGGATAATATGAGGTGAATTAAGCAAGAATTGATGACCTGAATAGGTTGGGACTTATGTTTGGATGACCATCAAGACTTCTTAAGGACCAAAAGTGTTATATTGGGGAGGTTGTAAAGACTCCCATATGTATGATTTTGAATTTATAAGGGATTATAATTTTTAACTCATTGAGGTTTCATTATGGAAATTGATCCTTAGATTGAAATTATGAGAGTTAGAACATCATAAAATTATGTTTTTGGACAAGGATTAAAGCTCAATTGGTGTTTTGAATGATTAGGTGAGAATTAGAGAAGGTTTAAGGTGGTTGAGTGGCTGAATTCTTATAGTAGTATCCATTGGCCTATCAGTGAGGTGGGTAGTGTCACAAAAAACTATCTAGACGTAGTAGTCAATTGGTGAGATACCACTGGCTAACCGATGAGCCACCATCTAGCTGGTGAGGTCCAGAGACTATATGGGTAGGGTCTATTGGGGTTTTTTAAATAGGGGTAGACTGGTAATTTACTGGTCATACCCCCTCAAGATTTAGGAGGCATGGGCGAACTGGGGAGGGACATTTGAATGGATCCTCACCCCCTCATTCCTCTATTTTTTCTCCTTTTACAAGGGGTGATTTTTGGTGTGATTTTAAAAAGAATTCAATTTAAGATCTTTGTTTTATTCCTAGTTCTTTCTTCCCTCTACATACCACTAATTTGGATGATTTGGTTTAGGGGTTTTATGATGATTTCTACTGGTTCATGGAGAGAATAATTATACTTATTGGGTTTTTCATATAGTTTTTTAGAGGACATCATGGGTGGATGATTAAATATAATTTAAAGAGATTTTAGTAGAGTTATTATTACCAATGAATTTTTCTTGTGATTTTAACTTAGTTTACTTAAATTGGTGTTTTTAGTTTCACATATTAGGTATTTTTTCCAAAATGATTTTAGGTATGCTTTGCGGACCTTCCACAAGTGGCTGGTCATGGTTTCATCGAGCGGATGTTGTCTGGTGAGATTTTGGGAATTCTTACTATTTAAATTAAATTGTTTAATTACTTATAAATTGTTATAATTAATATTTTGGGATATCTTAGCATAAGTTATAGCCTATTGGTGATGGAAAGTGTCTAGTTGAACATGTATAAGACTACGAAAAGCTATCAAGCAATGAAATAAAAAGATGTATGAATCATAATTCAGTTCGGTGGTCCTTATTCATTACCCAAAGCTATTATGAATTTTTATTATGAAATTTTAGATGCAGTCTCACCACTTTTGGGTGAACAAATATCTTAAATTTAAATTAGTTTTTTTTAGTTAAAATAAATTCACATAAATAAAATTACAAATGCATCGAGGACATGATGAACCTTAGGAACCAACTTGATTTCCTCATTTTAGATTGTAAAGGCCTTGAATTAAACTATATTCCTTGATATGTATAGAACCTAATGGGTTTTAATTAAATTAAATGAATATAATGTGGTGGATCTAGTGTAATAGCCTTAGTGACCCCAAGTAGATGATGCAGTGGATTACGATGATTATCTCAAGTTGTCCATGATATAGTTTTGAGTTTCTTTATAGCCTTAAATTTAGTTGAGATGAGCATAGGTTGAGTGAGAATGGAGGACCTAGTTAGGTGTTCTTAGTATCTCCCTTAGAATGGGAGTGGTGAAAGACTAGTTATGGTCATCCTTAGGTGTCACCATAAACCCAAGGTTATACTAGGAGAGACATAGGAGGCACAATGGTTGGGAAGTGATCTTGAATTAATCAAGGGAGGTTATTCATATAAGGGACATGCCTTATATTGGGAGATGAGACTGAAATCATGAAACCCATAAAGGGTGTTTAGTTAATAATGATACTTAAGGGAACATATTTGATACCCTATGATATTTTTTCCCTAATAGAATGTGTATGATATTGGGTAGATGATTATGGGAATCGCCTTAGAACTTTAATCAATGATATGAGCATGATATGGTTGAACCCGGTTAGCTTGTTCCCTTGGGAGGTTGACCTTGACTGTGCATTATGGATAGGGAAGATGGCCACTAATATTTAACTTCAACATGTTTATTAAAATATTTTGGGTGGTATGATAATTCAACCATGATATATTCATTATAAACTTGTGTCTATTTGTGATTGATACTTCATGGGATGCCATGGATTTGGAGTTTGGAGGATATTATTTGGGGTTCCATGGGTTTTATTGCCAAAATTCAGAAGTATTTTCTATTTTGGGATTATATGGATTTGGATCATGGATGATAATAGTAGGTATGATGATACGATGTGCTTTGAGACACCCTAGTATTGGCAAAAACCAGTATGGTCGATCTTGGGTGTCATGTTGGAACTTGAGGATTGACAATGGTTATTTATGTATTTATATTTTGAAATTGTTTATTTATTTCAACTGAGAATATACCATTCATATATCACTATATTTACTTTTTATATATGGGAATATTCTTTGAGTGTATTACTGACTTATATACTCACACCCTTCTTGGTCTTCCATGACACTTGGTTACCCAAACAACACTTCAATGATCAAAGGTTTAGATTGGGCAGATGTCCAAAGTAGCTTGATTGAGTGAGATATCTTGGATAAGAATGAAGACTATGATTTAGTGAGGCTCAAGGATAATAGTAGATCCACCTACAGTTTTATTAATTTTATTTATCTTGTATATATGGGATAATCCTAGTGGGATACTGGTAATGTATGTCGGTAAGACCATGAGTTTATATCACTAGATTCATTTATTTCTAATGGTTTATATTTATTTATTTCTATTATGTACTTTAATATTTATTTACTATTGTAGATGATATTTGGTTATTTTCCTATTATTATGAACTCTTATATTGGGGAATAGTCTCCACACACTACTTCTTTAGACCCATGCTTCTATTCGACAACCTCTATCATGTAAGGAGATGTGCTTGAGGTCACATAACACTTCAGTCTGATTATTGTTTAGATTGAAGTGGGGTGAGATGTCACATATGTCATATTTTATTATTAAGTACACTATACCATATGATATACCTTATATATATATATATAATATACACATATAAACATTACTTAATAACTCATGCAATCTCCCACTTGCATTAAATCCTTAAAAACTTCGTTCTATATCCCCTTATATTGTATTATATATAATAAGAAGTGAAATCATATCCAAAAATATTTTGGATATCCTCCAAAACACTTTTATAAATATATCATTAACTTCACCTTGTATCACATAATATGTAATACATGGTGAATACCCATCCAAAACACTTTTGGATTGACTCTACATCACTTTGGGCGTGGCTCTTTAAGTTAAATTCAATCCTATTTTAGTCAACCAAAAATTGTAACCCCATTGGCCTTTATAGAATTGTTATAAAATATAAATCACTAGATTCATATATTTAAAAAAATACAAACATCTAGAAAATATTCATTCCTAATCAAGCTATAGATGGATATAGTGTGGTCTCAATTAAACACATGTGCCTATATACCTATGTCCAATAGTCACATATCATGCTAAGATGAATTCTCATACATCCCCTCTTTCCAAGACATTGAGTGATCATGGGATATAGTGTATCTCAATATCAAATATCCAATGCTATGTTCTTGAATCTTTAAGTATAAACATGTATGGTTTATGGATACATCACATATTATTCACCTTTTATGGATAGGTACATCACTTTACCCTCACCCAAATAAATTGGAACAACATATGTACTATCTAGGTGTATATAAAACTCCCAAGTCTATCTCAGTTGAGGTACTAGATATCATACTCATCCTATAAGAAGAAAAATTCCATCTTGGTTGATCTCAAACCGATTAAAATATTAACAACATTCCCAATCACCTTATGATTAGTTAAGTCTAAATGAATTGAATAATTAAGGTATCAATGTTTAAGGGTTATCATGTTAGGTATATTTAAAACCTTAGGTAATATAGAAATAATACTATCCATGAACCCCTTGTATATCAGATACATAGTGTATGCCACTCCATGAGATATACTTAGTGGGTCATCCAACACATGCAAGATAACTTTTCTCTTGTTATTTACTTCAAGAGATTATTTTTTATCTCATACAAGAATATTAATCACGATTACCTTAACATTTAAACATAACCAATAAAATTAAATGATAACATATTTTATGGATATACTCAAAATTATACTCTATGTTATCAATTTTCATTACAATTGATTAAATTTATATCTTTATATAAATTTATATAGATAATGAGCATGGATGATAAAAGAGAGATTACCTTTTATATAATACATTTTATATCCTGAAAAATATTTAAGAATATTTAATAATAATCAACATAAGAACTGGTATATAATATCATATACGATAGATAAATAGATGATCTTTATAGCTACTACACTTTTAAGGGTAATTCTAACTTATTACATTCATATATAATTCCCTTCACATCTATATGTGACCCTATAATAAAACCCTCCCACTAAAAACTTATGTGTGTATCATATATGAAGAAACAAATTTTGAATAATGGTCAAATTTTGGAATCATATTTATAATTTTATCTCCTTTAATATATTCAAACTTCTAAACTTTACAACATCAAATGGTACAATATTAAATTCTTGTTGACTATTTAGAAGTTTTTCTAATTTTACATCATCATCTTTAGAACCATATTATAAAAAACTTTTCTCTTGAAATACTATTACTATTTAAATTATAATTAATTAGTACACTGTAAACTCATTTAGGAAAAAGTAACATTCACTTTGAATTGTAAAATATTTTAGGAAATAGTGATATTCACCTTTTATGGTAACTAAATGTTACTCTTACATTTTCCCTTATCATCACATATCCTGAATCTTCTAGAACATTATGTGAGAATAACTTTCTTTAGACTAGTATATTATTTTACTTGTCAACATTGAACTTCTATAATTTAAGAATACCCCCATTAGCTTCTTATACTTTGTATTCTTTTCAGAATATCCTGCTAAAATACACAATCTTATTTGTGTTAGGAATTAAGGCGTATTTCCTTTTAAAAGAAATATTTAAAAAATGATCTTTTGTTTTCATGTAATATATGGTATTTTATATGTTTGGAGAATTTTCATTTGAAGAGAATAATTTATTAAAATATACAATTTATGGGTACTAAGAATATATCCCCTTGTATTTTAACAAATATTTAGATAAATACTTTATCTTGAATAAGTTTTTATCCTTATATTCTTCTCAAAATAATTTCTAGAATATATTGAATTATAAATCATGTTTATATAATTTATCAGATCATTTTTTCATAAAAAATCTTTATTAATAATCAAATTATATTATTATATAATAGAAATGATATGATGTAGTATATCCTCTACTTAGATTCATCTGATCTTGATAAATTATTTTACACTAAATTCTTTGATATAGAAACCCTGTCTTTATCACAAGAATAAAACTATATGATCAATCAATTATTCCTTTTATTTTGAAATCCTTTATATTTAAAACCATTGTAAAACTTAAAGTTGGAATCATATACCATTCTAAAACAAAGATTCAATTTCTATGACATTGATACCATACATTGAAATTCTATACAGTTTCCCAAACTTCATTAAGTATTTCAGATAATTCCATCCCATGGAATCAATATCCCATCTTCATAACAAAAACACTAGGTTTTTATGACCTTAACTGAATACATGAAGTAACATTTTTGGATTCTCTAAATTTTCTTTTTATGGTTATAATTATTACCCACTTATATTATCTACATAGATTCATAACTTTAGACATCATATGCCCAGTTTATCTACTCTCAACACTCTGTTAATATTGGGAAATCTTTTCTAAATCTCACTAATATTGTTGTAACATTTCAATATATGATAATAAAATGAATTACATAACCAGAACACATAATTAAAGAATAATTAAATCGTTAACATATCTAATCATGTTGAATATATGGGAAGAGACTACAAATTACTTAGTTCACTTAGAATATAAAGCCTTTTAAACCCAAATTGAATGTTGAACTACTTCAACACTTGGTACTCAAGAAGTAGTCTCATTAACACATAGAACTTTAATTATACTAAATAAATTTTCTTAGGTTACTAGTCTAAGGAGTTTCTTACATTAAGATTTTCCTTACCAAGTATTTGTAACAAATTTATGTTTGATGATGATGGTGTTATTATCAAATGATTATTATGTTTTATTACTATTTAATAAGATATATTACTAAATGAGATCCCACTAAAATATACATCAAATCAATTAGTAATACAAGATCCATATTTCAGTACAATTTGAAGACACTTTATTTTTCATCTCATCACATAGTTATTTAGGTAGGGAATCATCTCGATTATATCTTATATGAATCCTATATATATAAGAAAAAACACTTTTTCCAATCCATTAAATGAATAAATTCAAATATATTCCTATGGTATCCTAATTTTAGGGTTTCCTAGCTATGTATTAACCAAATGAAAAAACTAAATTTGGTTTCATAATATTTAAGGTTGGATGTTTCCACCATACCTTACACAAGATAATACAACAGTACCCTAATTTAGTAGAAACTTCTCAGTTCAATGATATATATTTTTACATGTGATACTTTGGAAGGAATATAACATGTATTTTTTTTAAAGGGATTTAATCTCATCATTTAATCTCAAGTTATTCCTTTTATGCATGAATACTTCTAATGATTTAGTTTTGAATCTTATTCCCTATACCAAATCAATATTTCTAATCTATATTGATTTTTAACTCTTTTCATAAGTCATATTTTGTGTTACTCACCCAAAATAGAACCCAAACATATTTACACATATCTAAAAACATATCATTCACATTTTATATGAACACTTTATGTAAAGGTTTAAAATTATATGAGATTGGAAATCTCAACATGAGTAAGTTTAGAGCTACTGATATCCAACCTCCATCTTTCTAGAACAGGGCATAAGACTCCAATCCAATGGGAAGTTTGACCCAAAGTACCTCAACCCAAGGATACTTTACTGAAGAGAGAATAAAATTCATCATAACTCTAACACATAATAAGTATAAACTATGTTTAATAACTAAATTAAAGCAAATAACTTTATCTAAAAACCGAGGTCAAGGTTGTAGAAAACTTAATAATATGTTGATGTACCTAGAATGCATGTAATGTAGGGATTGGAAGTTTATAAGGAATAGTTTAACACCTTAAACTAAAGCATACACATATCATAACATATAAAAAATTCATCACTATAAATTAATGAGGGAATAACCTTTAAATAAATGTAAACTTTAAATATTAAAATGTGTGATAATATTTTATGTGCAATTCATAAATAAAAACTATCTATACAAATTTTATAATTAAGCTTTATTTATTATGTATATTTCACTAATTCTGGAATATAAACTTTTTATATTCACTTCATAATATAAACATTTCATTTTAATCATTATATTCTATTTTATTTTAGGTATATTATATTTCTATAAATTATAATCATTTTGTTAAATAAATTATTTATTATGTAAACATTTTACATAATCTATAAAGTATACACTTCACATAATTTAAACAATTTTTAATTCAAGCATAAAAATATTTATTTGTTTTAAATAATTTTATGATAGATCCCTTTTAATTCAAGCACTTAAAATTTATCATTATGAACATTTCAGAATCTTCTTAAATATAAATATTGTTTATTATACATTATTTTTTAATTTATAAACACTTTATAATTTACCCCTTATGATTTATAAATATTCTCTTTATTTATAATTCACAAGGTATGACATATAATTTTATTAAAAGGTTTTTTAAATTAAATCTTAATTTTCAAGGGATATTAATTTAAAAATGTTAAAAAATTATTTAATTAATTATAAATATTTATAATTATATAATATATGAGCTCTTTATAAATTGATAAATATTCCCAAAATACCCCTTTTCAATATTTATAAATAATTTATAAGTCATCAATTTAATTTATAAATAAATATAAAGAAAAAAACAAAATTTTCTTCTAGAATCGTAATTAACAATTTAGCCAATTATAGGTTATGATTAATAATGAAACTATTTGAATCCAATATCAATTATACCATTTGATTTATATTTGTATCACTGAATATGATTCACAATGGCACACTTCTAATCATATTTTATGAATTAATTTCCTAGTATTTGGTTGTGTTGTAGTATATCATTTTTAATGAATCATATCATATCGTACTAACGATACAATGCTCTATTTTGAAACTTAGTGAAATTATTTCATACTCTACAATAGTAAATTATCTTATGATATGACCAATAGAAAAAACTGAGAATTAAAAACTTATTGTGGCTTATTATATCAAATATCACATATCATGACACCAAGTACGAAAGAAATTTCAACATATCATTTTTAATAATTGGTTAAAAATATACAATCTATTTTTCATGAATTTAATTTCAATAATTATTTAAGAAATCTAATATCATTGAAGGCTCTAATATTGCTGAAAGGTTTTATAAGGGATTAAACAAAACTTTTTTATCCATAAAAAGAAAATAAGAACCATCCCAAGATATACATGCATTAGAAATATAAAAATACTTAAAACTAGAAATTAAGAACCACTATAATATCATGTACCTTTAACTAAAGTGATTCTTCCATATCATCAAAATATCACATGGTTTGATGTAGATAACCAAAAGGGAATCCAAATGACATCCCCTCTTTATAGGTATATCCATGGTTCATTCAATCACATGCCATATATGTGGGATTCTCCTTCATTTAATAATGTGTTTGTATCTCAGTTTTATAATGAAAAAGAATAGAGGGATTTGGGAATTTTAGAGTCTCAACTAAGAATCTACATGAACACACACACATTCCATCATATAGTAGTAAGGTTTATATAGTTCTCAATGAAACACCTCGATGATGCATTCATTAACTCATGTATTTATAATACATAAGATAATCCCTCACTTGACACATGAATCATATTCATGATATAAATAAACTCCATCGCTTCACATGTTATGTAATAAAACCATAATGATTTATTAACATAGGAGAAATCCAAAATTTATCAATATGAACATACGACTGATAATGGATTGTTTTCCTTCAAAATGAATCATAATATGTTATTCATGAAAAGGAATTGTATGGTGTTTCATGGGAAGTGATATATCCTTTCATAAAATTTTAGTACAACCTCCTATATCATAAAATACAATAAACAGGGTAGAATCCATGAGATCACATAACAAGCCTTATGATTTCCCACTCAATCATATAATAAGACACTCATCCTATGTATACACTAAAATTTTGAAAAATTTATGTCATATTATATGATTGGGAATATCATACCATATGATATACTATATATATATATATATATCACATATATACACATATACGATTTAGGCCATATCTCTTTCAAACAAAACATCTTTAACTAGGCTCTAAGACTCGACCAATGAAACCCCCATGTTCTACTTTAAATCGGAGAACTCTTTTTGAGTTTTGCATTTAAACACCTTAAATTATTCAAAGAATGATTAACCTTATTCTTTTATCAGCTCCAAACCTCAATCCTAAATGTACAGTAATATTCCATATCATTCAATAGAAACTTAAACAGTCTCAAATAAACCAATATTGGAATAAATCTTTACCACTTCACTCAATATGTTCTACCTTTATTAAATCTTAAAGAGTTATACTCTGATTCTATTCATCCTATGAAATAAGAATCCAACCAATAATTAGGTTCCCTCGGAATTTAATTAGTAGTAGTATCCCAAATTTGATGAATGAGACTAAGGTTGAGTTGGGCCCAAAGATTCAGTATCACTCAAACTCAACCATGTATCCTTCAAAATAATTCTTACTCTGAGATAAAATTATTTTACATAAATAAAAAATATTCTAATTCATAGACCAATTCACTCATATTCCCACCTGATGATTTTATATAACATATTTAGAGAATCGTACAAAAAAATGATCAGAAATTTTAATATTATATATTAGTTAATCTTAAAATATTTTTTTGTATCGTCTTGTCATATAATTCCTCAAAACACTACCCTTTTTAATCTAACATATTCCTCTATAATTGTTCTTATATATTGGGCCTAGTGATTACAGCTTAGGGTATTAGATTAGTGGTAAGGAAACCACATTAGAATCCATTATACCGAGGTTCAGTTCTTGATGGCCCCCATTTATGGGGGATTTTCCGTGATATTATATCAATATAGAAATTGATTTATTTAGTGGGTACTATAGTGATGTGTTACTATAGATTAGGTGGTGTTTTATCCAAAATATTCACTAACAAAACCTTAATGCCATTTTTTTGGGATTTTAGGCTAAAAATTAGGCCTCTAAGCCATTAAATGGGAATATTTAGCCCATTTGAAATTTTAATAAGGGTGATATTGATGTGGGATTATACTTGGGGGAATTATATCTGATCAAAGCTCATCCAATATGAGAATGTCTATTTCAATTTTATTTTTAACCCCAATACCTATCAACCCTTTGATTTAATATTATGTGAGAATAATTCTTATATAATAATAATTAGTTTATAAATATTAATTCAATGTTCTTATGTTTGTTTTGACCTTACACAATTTTAAACTTATTCTTCCATAGGCCATGATATAATATCCAATTAATATTATGAAAAGTTTTTATTTTAGCTTATAAGTATAAATAATGTCTCGTTGTGTGTTTCCTTATTATTTTTTTGTGCTTTTAATTTAATTTATTCTTTAATTGACCATAGAAAAATATTATAAAATTAGAAATACAAAGAAAATAAGTGTGGGGGAAGGGGAATCCTATGTTAGATTATGATTTTTTTTTCTCATTTTGTTTTCTTTTTGTGTATGTTTTTACACTATTTTAGAGAGATGGATAAATTTATATGCATGAATTTTTATCTAGAAACTCTTATTAACTATTTAATACTGATTTAAAACCTTATTAATACTATTATTAAGTTATATGGTTTTTTCTTGGTGGAAAACAAATTCTTTTAAAACTTTTTTTGACACTTTTTCGTAATTTAAACTACTGGAATTGATTATTTATTAAGAAATTGTTTATCAAATAAAACCCCAACCTTAAAATATTAATATGAGGTATGGTTCTATATTTTAATAAAATAAAATTAATTAAATACACATCAAAATTTCCTTACATGTTTTAATAATCTTTTAGTTTTTTACTGATAGTTTCTATTATAAGTGAAGTAGGAATTTTTCTAAAAAGTAAAGGAGGTTTTTATTTCTTTAAGTGGTTAATAATTTAATTATATCCTTGGAAATTATATGAAAAAATATTATACATTTCTCTCTTTAATATTAATTCATGGAAAAATTTAGAATTATGTTTTACATTTTAAATTGAATTTGATATTCAAAATTTGTATTAAACTTCTAAATTCTACATTCAAATTAAATTAAAAAATCACTCAGAATCCATGGTTGAGTCATGCATGTGTGTTAATATAATGATTGAGTTTTTATTATTTATATTGAGATAAAATTTTTATTTAAGCATACTTATCCACTTAACTTTCTTATGAGTTATTTAATAAATTATGTAAGGCTAATAATTATACTTAATTATTGAGTTAGGTGTATATCATCCATAGATAAAAAGAGTATTTTTGAAAGAATAATATAATTCAAATTAAAAAAAATATAAAATGAGAATGAAGTGTGGGATTCAAGTATATGTTAGACTCATTGGTTTAGGATAAGAAATGCATTATTATAGATGAATAAAAGTTTTCTTTAATTTAATCCCACACTTCATTCTCTAAGAAAAACAATTTAATCTTCTAATTTAAAAGGCTCAAGAATCCCTAGATACACTAATTCTATAGTCCCAAAATCATCATATAATTTTTCTTCAAAAACTATCCATTATGAATTCATTTAAAAATATCTATATCAACATAGGATCTAGCTCCCATGGTCTCTTCATCTCAAATTCCCCCTTATCAAACCATTCCAACCAACCTTTATTACTAAAAAACACTTTGAAGATTTAGCCATAGAAAACCCAATACATTAATTTATAGACTTCCTCAATAATTCCTAGTAAAATTTCCTTTAATTAATCCCTTATTCCATTATAAATCTATTGATCTCCCTACATACAAGTTCAACTGGTCAACCTTAATCGAATTCAAACATGAAATACACTGAATTTTTTTTGTGTGTTATGATTAATCCTTGCATCTACTTCAATCATGTAAATCCTTTGTCTGTATGATAATTTAAAATTTAATAAACAACTTTAGTTTGATTTGGTGGACATGCTAAGTTTTTAACAAAGCTTCGAGATAATGTTTAAAGTGGTTTTACACCTAAAATTGGAGATTTTGGTCTTAGAATGAAGATCGTAGGGTAGCTAGAGGCGTTAGGGAGAAAACAAAAGGATCATAAAATGAATTCAGGGCAACAAAATGATGTCACAACACCACATTCTAGCTAATACAGGGTCACTAGATCGCTGATGGACATGAATATAGTCTATCACTAGTGATCTAGTAGATCCCACTAGCCTCCATACATGTTTTTTTAATGGGGAAAATGGTCATTTTACCCCATTTACCCCTTAATCTTTACACGATTTTCATCCTCCTTAATTTCATAACAGTCATGCACAATACTTACACTCTTCCACTCCCTATTATGGATAGATCTACCTTATTCTTAGTGTAATTATTCTTATATATAGTAAGATCATGAGCCTAATGTAAGGATATAAGTCTTATTGACTATTTTATTTGATTATTTCAATGGATATGTCTCTCTTGATTGTTATGTCTAATATGGACAGTTTTCTAGGTGTTTTTTTGGTTTCTTCATTTTTCTAAATTTAGGATGAACTCGAGCCCAATACTTGATGAGTGGTCTTCACTATTCATATGGAGGGGGGGGGGGGGGGGGGTTATTAAACCTAACTTATAATCTCTTTGTTTTTTCAAGTGTATGAATGATGTAGTAAATCCATACATGTCATGACTTTACCATGATTTAATTATAATTTTTAAATTTGAATTTGTCTAGTTAAAGGAACTTTTTTTTATAAATGGGTTAAGAGGTATTTTTTTGTTTAAATTAATGATTCTAGAATGGAATTTCACAAGCATTGATACCGGTAAATGGTTTTGACCTCTGAGTTAAATCTAATGAATTGGTAAGAAAATTTCAATTGATGTAATATGTTTTTTATGGATTTATAAAATTGAAATGGTAAATACCATGTATAAATTTTGATGAAATTTATTGAATTATAAGTATATTTTTGTGAATTTAATTTTTTTCATTGTTAATTTTAAATCTTTATGAAGCCTTTATGTATTTGGGGGAGGTTATTTAATTACCATGATATAGAGTACAATGGTAAAAGTATGTTTGAAATGGGGTTTGAGTGTTATAAAGTGAGTTATTAACTTGTGAATTGAGATAAATTTATAAATTATAGTGTTGGTAAAATAAAGTTCCAATATAGAACCTATAAGGTGTTTCCCTTTATATCTTTTGAATGACACACTATGTAATCAATAATTGTGTTATAAAATGATAAGTTGGTTTATTCAAGGGCATATTCCTTAGTTATTATGTTTGATATGTTTTTTGGTTTTTGGTAAAATGGTACATTAAGGGGGCCATGGGGGGTTTTCTCATGAATGGTGTTTTTTGTTGATGGAAAATTATTTCCTGATAAATAATTTTATTTAATTGAGTTTTTCTTGTCTAAATAGTTTTCATGGGTTGATGTCTTTTGGTGCAGTCTCTTGGATTCAATTTTTTAAATGAAATGGGTGGAATTCCATGAGTAAGTTTGGATACCATTAGGGTAATTACTTGAGTGCGATGAGAGTATGCCTTAGGGCATATCCTCCTTGGATTTGGGTGATGAATTATGTTTTGAATGCCAAAGATTAGGGTCATGGATTCCCTTGGGGTACCCTTTTGAATTTGATGGTATGATCTCCATAGATTTAGATAGATTATATGAGATGGGATTCCATGGGTGTGGACTTAGATTCCAGTAAAGCATGAAACTATGGATTGCTTGGACACATGGTTCCTTGGATTCAGTTTATAGAATCCCAAGGATACATTCCTTGGATCCACCTAGTTTTTTCAAAGAAGAGGGCTATGGATGAATTCCATAGATTATGGAATACTTGGTTAGATGGGAATTATTGATGGAACCCCCACATATTGCTTTATGATTTCATGGATACAGTTTCCTCAGGAATGCACCTTAGAACTAACATGAGATTATGAGACCTATCACCTTATTAATTGTTAATAAACACTAGACAAAAAAAGTAGTTCCGACCTCAGGTGTGACAGTGGAACCCAGGATTAAAGGTTGTGCTTTTATTTATTGATTTAGTTGTTTATTTTTTTTTCTATGGTAAATTAACTAGTCATTAACATCAATTTTGCATTCAATTTTTGTATAAAACGATTATTTAGGGATGTAATTATTGATATCCTAATGAGTTGTACTCAAACCCTACTTAGGCCACCATGGAACTTGGATACCAAAGAATAAGACTATCTATTAAAAGTTACAGGTTTAGGTTAAGTTCATGTTGCTTGATGTTTTGTTAGGCATGCTAGGACGGAGTGTGGAAGATGGGGTGGCGATAGACTCAGGACTAGATTTGGATGAGTTCTTGGTTTTTTTTTTTTTTGGTATTCTTATTCTGAATTTTATATGATCCTCTACAGGGGATCTTTATTTTTAATTCCATACCCATTATTATTATATCATGTGATGTTATACTTATTTATTAGCACTTTTCTATTTTGTATTTGATGGTTATTTTTCATTGTCTATTTATTTTAAATATTTTTTATACTTGGTTACTATGTATTAAGTTTATAGTCTACCCATGATATCCTTATAGACCCTCATGACTAGTTGAAAGCCTATTTCATACGAGGATTCACCCTTGAGGCCATATAGAACCACCAGTCCAGGTACTATTTATAGTGAGCCAAGTCAGGGTGTTACAAAATGGTATCAAAGCCCTTTTTATTTTACTTGATTATTTGGTATTTTTATATAGAAGACTATGAATCTGTAAAAATTTGGTAATGAGATCATTCTTGGGAGTTATAAACCTACACATGGGGGAAACCCCAAGTTTTTAGGTATGAGACTTATTAGTCATAGAATGTGTCGATTTCTATTGACTTGATTTGAATTTCAGTGGTGCACCTAATTTTTGATGTTATGATTTATGGTGTTTTCTCTCTCATTATGGTATGGAAAGAGAAGGTGTGTGTGTTCATGAATCATTCAAGGCACATAGTATTTGTATATCATCTGTATACTACTTGTGACTAATATGTTTTTTCCTATGCTTAATACGAGCCTTTGATTTTTTGATTGATTTATATCTACCTATGGTTTAAAGTGACTTATTTTCAAAAAGGGGGATGGTTATTTAAAACATCGAAAGAATATTATATGATTCTTTTCCAAATAAGGATATGGTTTCATATTACTTGGATAATTATTTGGGTGATCCTTTGATGAATTGAAAGATATAAATGGATTATTAAAAAGTGGTATTTATTAAATACAGTGCCAATAAGAAACCAATGAGGTGTTTCCGTCATATATTTTGAATGTCACCATATTTCGTCAAGATTTTTTAATGAAAAAAAATGAAATTTTGTAAAGACTCAATATTTTAATCCTATTGAAATGCGAACTTCTGAAATGATAAAGGCTTAACAATGTAAAATTTACAAGTGATGACATTAAAAGGATGAGGTGAATTAGAGGACTTATGTCCTTAGATTAACTTGGTGTATGGGTAATTATACTTCTATGAGTGCTCAAGTTATGAGGTTATTATTTTATAGACCTTACTAATGTGTAGTGTTAACTCTAGTGAGGATAGATTTTGTTATAGAGAGAGGTCATGGTTTTTGAAACCTTTATTGATGTGTGGCGTACTTTATAGTGAATATTATGCCTATTTCATTTACTATCTTGAGAAAGTTCCCTATTATGACCAATTATTGACTTGTGACCTATCATTGACCCATGATCATATGAACCATTGTGTGCTATGGTTGTTAGAGCCTTGTAGGCTGGTGTTTTGGAAGGTAATTTCATTATGGAATTTAAGACCATAGAGGTGGGTGTTTTGGGAATTCTAAGTGTCATATATTGTGAAACGAGAGTTATATGATGGTTCTTATATAAAAATAACTATATGATTATTGACCTTTGTGTGAGGCGGTTGTTCTTAGTGAACCATTAGAGTGACACAAGTTCAGTGATTTTTGTACTATGAGATGTGTGAGAGTTACCCATGAGAGGGGTTGATCCAATCTTGTGGAATGTATTTAGAGATGTTAGGTATGGTAAAATGATTTTATTTATAGGATCATTAGATATTTTGTGGTGTAAAGTGGTGATATAATTTCAATTAATCACCCATGGTGCTAGTACTGTAACACCTCGACCCCAGTTATCCAGATTCGGTGCATTATTACGTAACATTGGCATGATCAGAAGATAAATCAAATAATTCCATTTACTTATTCACATGGATATTCTACTCATCGAATAATCACATGTAATATCAATAGGCAAGTTCATAATGTTGGAATGCATAATGCCGGACTTCAAGACCACATAGTCAAGGCCTTGTGCCAAGACAGCAAATAATATTTTGTCAAGGCCTTTTTCCAATCCACTAGTTTGTCTCATGAGACCTACTGATTCATCTAGGAGCTAAAGCGGGCTCCACCCATCACTTATTATGTCCAATGTATTCCTCATATGAAAATGTTTAAACATAAGATAAACATTTGTATTAAAACTAGCATATGAAATGTAAATACTTTTTCCATAAACCATGAATGATGTAAAAATAACACATCCACAATCAAACATATCAGAAAACCTTCAATACAATATGGAAGATTTGTATCATAATAAATCAACTTCAAAAAAGCTTAAAATCCATCAAAGGATGTTGACATAGATAAAATCAAAACTCTTTCTAGAGAAATTTCTCTTTCTATTTTAAAATCATTTAAAAGTCATATAATTATAAAAGAAAACATTTATTTTGAAAATATTATTATAATCTTGTATGGAAAGCTCCAACGATGTTATAATGGTGTAAAATAGATGCACCCACTGTATAAGTTAAAAAAAGACATTCTTACCATAATTTTGTTGAGAAGGTCATAAAGTACCTTGTTTGGAAAATGACGAAAAGATTCTTTTCAAAACATATGTGGTAAAGCAAGGGTATAAATCACTTTAACCCACAATATTGTAAATAGTAAAAATGTTTTCAATTACATTTTAAGAAAACATGGATGTGGATGATAAAGAGGTCCCAGTAGATACTTACGTATTAACAACCTCAGATAAGTAAAGAGATTGTAGAATTAACCCTTAGCTTGTACTTTTACATAGTCATTGGTATGTTAAAATCATGTATAATAGTTTAAAAAATGTTATTAAATTATGAAAGAACTATATACATAAATGTGATATCATATATGATCCTATAATATTTCTTTTTTAATAATATTTTAGTAGTATCATCATTTTAGGTGTTAACTGATTCATTTTCCTTTATATGATTGGTTATGTAATCCATTTTTTTATGTATATGATATATTTGATTCATATAAAGTATGATATTATGTTCATAAACATTATTTTTAATCATAAAATAAAAATTACTATTGAATGATTACGATGGGGAATGAATCTCTTCGCGTTCATGGAGACGGTAATCCGTACGTACGCATGAGCGACAATATCATTATATTGATGATGAAATCATATGTAATTGGATGGTATATCATATATAGAGAATAATTAACATGTTATATTTATTATTTACATTATTTATACTTATTATTATACCCATCCAAATAATGAGATGTTTGAATAACAAACTACACCACGACGTGGAGACGGTAATCCGTACGTACACAGGTATGGTGACTTTGTCATTTATCGGATGGATAGAATAAAGAATATGGTTGTACCATATTTATAATAATGTCAAAGTATGTAGAAGGTACTGGATTTATTATTTTGGTATGGAAACAACAAATAAAGAGGAAGTGGAAGAAGAATATAACTTTAAAGAGGTTGGTGAAATTATTACCTCTTCTTCAGGTGTTTACTTTTGAGTTGATCCAAAGGGCTCCTTAGGTTGGATTTATGATAAAAGTAAATCATCTAGGTTGAATGGAGGAAATTATTGAATATATTTGGGCAGAGTTTGGCCAATCCAAATGGCTTCAGAGGTGTGAAATTAAAAGAATGGGTAGTACCCTTTTATAAGAGAGGTGAGGGTCACATTAGGAAAAGCATGAAATATTATTTTATAATAAATTCATTTTCGGTTTGTAATGGCTCAAAAATGATTTATTTTGAGTATAAGGTCGGTATGGGTCGAAAAAATATCAAAAAATAGGTTTTAAAAAGGTATAGGTCACCATATTAACCTTATCTTTTAGATTTAACTCTTAGTTAAATAGTTTGACATTTACCATGTCTCTTTGTATTTTTATATTATATGGTTAATATACTTACTATAAACTACCAAAAGAACCCCAAGTGGTTCATTATTAATATATATAACCTTATCTAAGTCCTTTTTCCGATCCTTATATTTTTAGGAATATTATATCAATTAATAATATAGTATTTGTTTTAAAAACTCAATTATGTCAATTTTGGCACAATTTAGTATTTTATATTTTTGAAAGCCATAAAAACTTAAAAAAATTATAATAAAATTTACTTAATCAAACCTAACATGTAAAATTTATCTATAAAATTAGTGTAATTCATCAGAAGACTCAATTTACATTTATTTGGATATTTATAATATCAATTAATTTAATATTTCATTATTAAGGTAATTACTGCATCATCATTATGTCATGAATAAATGAAATTATTTAATGTATAAAAATTATAAATAAAATATCATTATGTATGAAATATTTTTATATTTATAATTATTATTTATAGTTGAATTTATATTGTGTGTAACCCTATATTAAAAACGGTTTAGTTATTAAGCTTTGAATTTAACTCTTTTAACTCTTCCTTAAATAAAATAATAATAAATGCCCAAATATAATCCAAGGGGACCGAGTGGGATCATATTTTATTCCTAAGGTTGTTTTTGTTCAAATTAAACTTATCCAATAGAATTAGGACATGTTTTAGGGTAATCATAAAATCATT
The DNA here is from genome assembly GCA_963277665.1 of Viscum album. Lineage (NCBI taxonomy): Eukaryota > Viridiplantae > Streptophyta > Magnoliopsida > Santalales > Viscaceae > Viscum > Viscum album. Next base: position 99,708,656 of record OY728151.1, on the reverse strand, counting down.
TCACCCTTAATTACCCTCTTTACTTGTAAACGGTGTAAATAAAAGTCAAAAGTTACTATTCACCAAAAATTATTTTCATCTTATTGAACCAAATTTTACTTAATAATGTCAACTGTGTCTCTCAGAGTTTTGAAAATAAACTCACAGAAGCAGTAAAATTATGTTTTATGTAAATTTGTAAATGCTCCTAGAAGGTGGGCAAAAGACGGTAAAAAGTTCAATAAAATTTCATATATATAAACTTATTATAAAATGACTCCAATGAATTACATTGAACATATATAGGTATTATGTATCTATTTTGACCTAAAATAAATTAAAATAAAATAATTAATTACCTAAATAAAAATTCTGTTTTAAACAATAACACAGTGTTTTTCACTATTCATCAAAAATTGAATGTTTTCAAAAAACTAACAAAAATTCACCCTAAGCTAATTTCGATATTCTGAATTCAAAAATGATGTCCATTTCAATAAATAAAATTTATAAAATTTCAAAAATTGGGTAGTACTATTCATAACGGCTAGTTTGATTGGTCGTGGTGTGTTAAAACTCCAAGTTACGTACAACGCGAGCTACTGCATTATTCAAAGGGAAACGTACCGTGGAAGCTTGGGGTGTTACATTCTCCCTTTCTTAAAATAATTTATTCCTCAAAATTTCTAGAATATTACTGCAATAAAGGATATTTAGGTGGTACATCATCATAAGTTCCTCAGGTTCCGACGTTGCCTCTTCCATATTATGGTTTCTCCATAGATCTTTTACCAAATGAGTTGTATGGTTTCTCAGAACTTGTTCACTAATATCAAGAATCTTGACAGGATATTCACAATTAGACATATCAGGTTCCTATTCAATTTCTTCATAGGTGAGTACATTAATTGGGTCAGGCATATATTTTGTCAACAGTGATATGTGGAACACACCATGAACTTTGGAGAGAGTTGGAGGCATTTCTAAATAATAAGCCAGAACTCTAATTCATTCTAGAATTTCGAAAGGACTGATGAACTTGGGACTCAATTTACCCTTCTTACCAAAACATATAACACCCTTCCATGAAGATAACTTTAAGAAAACATGGTCTCCTACTTGAAATTCCAAATCCTTCCTTCAATTATCGGTATAGCTCTTTTGCCTACTTTGGGATGATTTGATGTGGGTTTGGATAATCTTCACTTTTTCCATTGCTTCCTCAACATGTTATGGGCCTATAAGTTTTCTTTGACCAACATCATCCCAACAAGTTGGTGTGCAACATCTCTTTCCAGATAAAACTTCATATGGAGCCATCTGAATACTTAAAGGGAAGCTATTGTTATAGGAAAATTTTACCAGAGGTAAATATTGATCCCACATACCATGAAAGTCAAGTGACCAAGATCTCAACATGTCTTCTAAGGTATGAATTATAAGGCCCCATCCTTAAACATTACTTAATCTTTAGTTATTTCAAGAATACACGTTGAGGATCTTTTCAGGTTTAGAGTTTTAGAGAATTAGATCATAAATCATGCATTACATTCCACATTTAAACAAAGTGGTTACATAAAAGATATTATTAATTTTTTTTCCCTATCAACAGAAACATATTCAAAACAAAACATGTATTCTTTCATGACACTTCCTTGACCCTATCATCACATCATGTACCTTTCCCTTGACCTGTGAAAAACATTTCAAAAACATGGGATGTGCATAAAAAGCTCAGTAAGGGAGATAAAAGTATGAAATGAAAACATTAGTCCATGTATGAAATCATACTTTACTCATAAAACATAAGTATTTTAACATACCTCATCAAATCATGAATAAATCATAGAAATCATAAGACGTAAAGGTAACTTGAGGCATTCATAACATTCTTACGTAGGGAGTAACCCTCATGGTTACGTTTGGAATACCCATCATAGTATATTCACTAAATATATTCGGAGAAACCTTAACATTTAACTCCTTCGTGTTACCCAATGAATTGGAGAGCTATATCAGGCTCACCCGCCCTTAGTTTATCACGGAACCACCCGTCTTCATAACAATGCCCAAGAACCATAACATAATCATATCACATAAATTATTCATAAAGGAAACGTAACATTTCCACTTTTAAATCACAAGATATCAATACAACACATTGATATAAAAAAATTATGAAAATCATTTTCAATACCAAAATAAAAGAAAATTAAAACATGGTATTTATTTTTCATTCAAAAAAAGGTTATGGCCTATAGAGGAAGCCGAAACTCAAATAATGGTCACGACGGCAGAGAAGTCATTGTCGCCGCATACGTATGACAAAAACATTCCCTTTTGTCATTTAGTAAAACAATTTGTATAAAAAATATTCCTTTTGAATAAATGTAGAAGTCAAAGGGGTTTATACACCATATAAAATAAGGTTGTGTATGAAACAAAATTTGCCTCAATGAAAGGAGATTGAGACGAAGTCCCATACCTTGGGTCCGACTTGACTCGATCGTTCATTAACCTCCTGAATAATAAACTTGAGTTAATTTCTACTTGTTTAAGAACCTTTTTCAAGTTCATTATTCCTTTTATATCACTTATTATCATGTTATGAACACTATGTAGTTATTTATGTTCATAATGGTCGTTTTGTCGATCATTGCTACTTGAGTCAAAAATAAGCTCTTTCTAATTACATGTTTGTTCATGGGGTAAAATATCCATTATATCCAGAATTATATTAATTATGTAGATATCATATATATCATATATATCCATTATATACATGAATTTATAATTTTACATAACATTTAGAGGTAAGAAATGAAATACACCGTTCATGGAGACGGTAAGCCGTACGTACGCATAAACGCTACTTCTATTTCTATTTAATATTTAATGGAATTAAAACATAACGATACATAATATTATTATAATTCCAGCATGGTATCATATATAATATCATTAAATATATCTTTATATGTACCACATATGGTATTAACAAATCAAATCACTTTGAGGGGGCAGTAGTCCGCACTTCCTAAAATGAAGATATCGCGTTTACCCAAAATGGAAACCAAAAAGGATTTCCATAAGTGAAAAATAAAGAAGCTTAAGGAAAACATAAACATATTATATATCATATATAAATATAGTTACATCTTAATGGCCACCTTTTAAGGTGTTAAAAGAATATTGAACAATCATCGTTTCGTGAGGCAGAAATTCACCATCCACAGAAATAGTATGTTCTTTAACCATTAAATGTAGGTGCGTGTAAGTGTAGCTAGATACTTCTTATAACAACATCCTAGTATATTAAATATACTAGATTTGTTACAAAAGAAATTAATAAAAAGTGTTTATGGGGTTGGATAAGCAAAATAAAACCAAAGAACACAAGTGAATACATTACCTTAAAATTGGGTAACTCCCTTTGGTTTGAACCAAAATGGTTTCTTGAAGAGCTTCCTGCCTAAGGTAGGGATTCTAGGATGAGGAGAGGGATGTGTAGAGACAAAATGATCAGAGCGTGGCCGAGATAAAGGCTTGAGAGGTGTGGTTAAGGAGGTAGAGGTGGGGTCCTTTTATAAGAGGAGAGGAGGGGCACTCTTGGAAAGGTATAAAATGTTACTTTATTTTCAAATGCGTTTCTGATTTTAAATATCCCACATTGTTGTATTTTGAGGATAATGTGATAAGGGTTCGAAATATTCTCATACAATATGTCTTTGACAAGTGTAAGTCTTAGATTTTACATTACCTTTTCATTTTATTTAAATCGTTCATTAATGAGGTAATCGCTGCATCATCATGATGTCATAAATAATTTAATTTATTTAATGTCTAAAAATTATAAAAAAAATACTATTATGTAAGAAATATTTTTAGATTTCCAATGACTATTTATAGTCTAAAATATCATTTATGTTGACAAAATTAAAAAATGTTTTACTCAGGTGATACATTCTTTGTTATATTTAACTTTCTTTAAAAATAAAAAGATAAAAAGTCATTATCACACAAAAGTAATTCCATGGGGTCCCCATGTTTGGTACAAGGAATCCTATGGTCGGCCATGACACAAAAAGTATCATTATGACACATTTCGGGGTCATTTGTTATTATTATGATATTATTTTATTATCCTTAACTACCCGATTACTAATTAATCAAGATAATTAAAGATAATTATCGTCGTTACTATTCATAATGTCCAAAAACAAAATAGTATTGATTACATAACTTGGACCTTTTGATTCCAAATATAGAATCCATTTTACCAAATTCCAAACACAGAAATTGCAAGAATTAATTTAAAAATAATTCCCATTGTCAAAACAAATAGCGGGTTTTTTTGAAACAATATCTATGAAAAGTTTGGAACTTGTTTATGCCCAATTCCAAAGTGAAATTAATTATAATGAACACTATTGGATTAAATGGTAAAAATATATTCTAATTACACTTTAAAACCAATTAAAAAGATAATATAACCATATAATTAAATTAGATGAAAAAGAGGTTTTGAATTAAAATACAACACTTTTCACTATTCATTAAAAAATGAACATTTTCAGAAACATACCAGAAATTTATCCAAAGAAAATTTCAATGTCCCAATCATAAAGAATAATTTTATTTTGACAAATATAGCTTATAAAATTTTCAAAATATATATTTAAAAATGGTTCACCATCAAAAGGCGGTAAAACAATCTTTTAAAAATATTAGAGTATTTCATGGTTAAGGTTGGATTTATTCTCATTTTATGCCTCTAAAACACAATCTAATTCATAAATAGACATAGATAACTATATCTATTATTCATTACATACTTGGGATGTTACATCCTTCCCCCCTTTAGAAAATTGCATCCCTACAATTTATTTACTTATCGAATTAGTGGGGGTATTTATCCATCATTGCATTTTCAGATTCCCATGTTGCCTCTTCACTCATGTGGTTATTCCACAAAACCTTTACTTGATGAATCACCTTATTCTGCAACACTTTCTCCCTGTGATCAAGAATATGAACCGATTGTTCCTCATAAGATAGATTATCTTCCAACTGAACTACCTCTAGACTCAAAACATGAGATGGATCTAGCATGTACTTCCTTAACATTGAATCATGAAAAAAATTATGTACCTGATATATAATCGGAGGTAAAGCCAATCGGTAAGCAACTGATTCAACTCTCTTCAGAATTTCATATGGTCCAATGAACCTTAGACTCATCTTTCTTTTCTTACCAAATCACATCACACTTTTCCAGGGTGAAACTTTGAGAAAAACATGATCACCTACCTCGAAAGATAGATCATTCCTCCAATTATCCACATAACTCTTCTGACTGCTCTGAGCTATTCTCATGTGTTTATGAATCAACTTAAATTTTTCTGCCATCTCTTTTACCAATTCTGGTCCCATCAGCTTCCTTTCACCCACTTCATCCCAGAAAGCTAGAGTTCGATACTGCTTCCCATATAACGCCTTAAATGGTGCCATCTGTATACTGGAATGAAAGCTGTTATTATAAGAAATCTCAACCAAAGAAAGATGTTCATCCCATCTTCCTTGATAATCCATCGAACAAGCATGTAGCATATCCTCCAAAGTCTGAATTTTTCGTTCTGACTGCCCATCTGATTGAGGATGAAAATCTATACTAAAATTTAATTCAGGACCCAACGACTTCTGAAGGCCTTTCCAAAAGTTAGAAGTAAACCTAGGATCACGATCGGATACAATGGAGAGGGGAACTCCATGTAACCTGACTATCTCTTTAAGATAAAAATGAGAAAGTTGATCTAGGGAAAAATTATGTCTTATTGCGAGGAAATGAATAGATTTAGTCAAGCGATCAACAATAACCCAGATTGCATTATTACCTCAAGGTGTCTTCGACAATCCCACAACAAAGTCCATGGATATATTTTCTCATTACCACACTGGAATTGGTAAAGGCTGAAGCACCCCTTTCAGTAACTGCCGCACTTCTTTAACCTGCTGACAAGTCAAACATTTCACAGTAAAATCTGCAATATCTCTTTTCATTCCATCCCACCAGTAATACTCCTGCAGATCTCTGTACATCTCAGTACTTCCAGGATGAACTGAAAACGGAAAACTATGAGCTTCACATAACAACTCTCTCTTCAACTATGAATCCCAAGTAACACAAAATCTCTTACCAAATCTCAAAACACAATCACTATCAATGTTGAATTCAGGAAACTTACCCTTCTGAACCAGCTCAACCTTTTTCTACAACTCACTGTCTCGCTTCTGTGCTTGCTTGATTTTGTCTGATAGAGGTGATCTCATTGATACCTAGAACAAAACAGAAGAACATTTTACACCAAAAAATTCTATCCCAAAGTTCATCAAATCAAAAACCAAACGATCTCGTTCAAACGTAGCATAGTTAATAAGAATTACTTTTTCGACTCAAAGCATCATCCACTTTATTTGCTTTTCCTGGATGGTAATGAATTGTAAAATCACAATCCATGATTAATTATAGCAATCTCCTCTGTCTCAGGTTAAATTATTTCTAAGTGAATATATACTTTAAACTTTTTTGATCAGTATATATGTCACACTTTACTCCATAAAAATGATGCCTCCAAATTTTTAAAGCGAAAACAACAGTAGCTAATTACAAATCATGTGTAGGGTAATTTACCTCATGAGTTTTCAAATATCATGAAGCATAAGAAATTACTTGATCATTCTGCATTAGGGCGCAACCAAGTCCTTTCAATGAAGCATCATTGTAGATAACAAACTCACCATTCCTGGAAGGTATTTCCATAATTGGAGAATTCACCAATCTTTTTTTCCGTTCCTGAAAACAATCATCACATTCTTTTGTGCAGATAAACTTAACACCCTTCTTAGTTAGCTTAGTCATTGGACTAGATAACTGTAAAAAATTTCTAACAAACCTTCGATAATAGACTACTAAAATAGGGAAGCTACGGATCTCAGTTACATTTGTGGGTCTTGTCCATTCTTCAACAACCTTTGTTTTTGTAGGATCAACAGTTATCCCATCTTTAGAAACAATTTGACCAAGGAAATAAATTTGTTGCAACAAAAAATCACACTTTCTGAATTTACTATACAGTTTATTTTCTATTAAGGTTTGCAAAATAACCCTTAAATGTCTTTCATGCTCCTCTTTAATTTTAGAAAACACCAAAATATCATCAATGAAAACAACCACAAACTTATCTAAGAACTCATGGAAAATTATATTCATAAAGTCCATGAATACAGTAGGTGCATTGGTTAGCCCAAAAGGCATTACTACAAATTCATAATGGCTATATTTTGTTCGAAATGCGGTCTTCGGAATATCTGCTTCCTTTACCTTCAACTGATGGTACCCCAATCTCAGGTCAATCTTTAAAAAAAACTGAGCTCCCTGGAGCTGATCAAAAAAATCATCAATATGAGGAAAATGATACTTGTTATTAACGGTGATATTATTCAAGGCTCTATAATCAATTCAATGTCTCATAGAACCATCTTTATTTTTAACAAATAAAACAGGGGCACCCCATGGTGATGTGCTAGGTCGAATGAAACCTTTCTCTAATAAATCTTGCAATTTATCCTTCAACTCTAAAAGTTTAATTTGAGCCATTCGATAAGGGGGTTTTGAAATTGGATTATCATTAGAAACTAAGTCAACAGTAAATTCTACTTCCCGGTCTAGTATTATTCCAGGAAACTCATCCGGAAAAACATCAGGATACTCATTTACCACTGGCACATCATTAATCTGAACAGTTCCCTTGTTTTCAATGATATGTTCAAGGTAACATTCATTTCCATCTTTTACAAGTTTCTCGGCCTCTTGATATGTTATCAATAGTAAGGGTTCGTTCTTGTACAAAAACTGAAAGTCTTTCTAATAAGAAATTTCTTTATCTCTACAGTCAATCATAGAATGGTAAATAGAGAGCCAATCCATACCCAGGATAAAATCAAACTCTACTAGAGGTAAAACAATAAGGTTTACAAGTAGGTTATTTCCACGTATAAGGATATGAAGATTCTTATAAATTCATTTTGCCTCAACATTTCCCCAGGTGTTTTTACCACAAGTTCAGGAGTCATTTCATGAGATGGTATTCCCATTTTACTAGAAACATTTTTAGTGATGAAAGAATGTGTAGATACCGACTCAAACAACACACTGGAATAATCTAAAAAAACAAACAAAGTACCTGATACCACTTCATTTGATGGCCCGACATCTGCTGAAGTAGTTTCAAAGGATTTCACCACCCCTTTCTGCTTGTAGTCTAACTGCTTCCCATCACTCAAACTCTTTGTCGGACACTCATTTGCATAGTGACCCATCTCATTGCACTTAAAAAATTTCACTAAATATAAATCAAATTTGGTCTTACCATCACCCTGATCTTTTTTAGTGCAATCACGAGCCTTATGTCCCCTATTACGACATTGGTAGCACTTTACCGAATTCAGAAGACATTCCCCAGCATGCCTTTTACCACATTTATCACAAACTGGAAACTTAGTTTTCTTACCGTCGGACCTTTTTGAATAATTCTTTCCTTTATCCTGCCACCTCGGTCTCTTCTTCTTCTGGTTGTTATAGAACAATTGATCATCGGAAAAATCCATTTCCACCTTCTCAGCACATCGAAAAAGCTTTTCATAACTCTTGAACTCGCAAGAATCTAAAGACCTTCGATATTTTGGCTTTAATCATGAGTAAAAATGATTGATTTTACTATCAAGGTCTCGGATAAAATTCGGAGCATACCTTGCCAATCGAGTGAACCTCTCTTCATAGGCAGCCACTGAGTCTTCCTCTTTCCTCAATTCCAGGATTTGTTTTTCCATCCTAAGTTGAAAAACCATAGGAAAATACTTCTCAAGAAACATACCTTTAAATTCTTCCCAGTCGAGAGCATCAATCTCATCAGTGTCCCTGATATTTTTAACCATCGACCACCACTGATCTGCTTCACCCTCCAAACGGTAAATAGAAAGACTAACCTTTTGATTTTATGAACACCCCATGACATCGAAAATCTTCTCCAGTGCTTTAATCCACCCTTCAGCTAGCACAGGGTTAGATGATCCTATGAATGATGGGGGATGTTGCCTTATGAAATGTTCCACCACTGACATGTTCCTCTGTTGTTGATCTGCCTGATCTCGTGCATGGATACCACCACCATTTATCGCTTGAGTCAACTGCGCCATTACTGCAACAAACTATTCAGTTCCAATTCTGACCATCTCAGGATTCTGATTCAGAAGGTCATTTCCTTCTGTATGCCTTCCTAGCACTACTTCCCTGTTTCCTCTGCAGAAAACCATTCTGAACAAATATGTCTCAGATGAAGCAACATGGTAATCTTCAAATGCTATATCATTTCAATTTGACCATAAAAAAAATATTTTTGGATAATAATTTAATATAATTATAACTCCTAAAGTTATCTAAAACGACCTTTGATACCAACTATAAGTCCCCAACCTTAAACATTAATTAATCTTGAGTTATTATAAGAATACACATTGAGGATCTTTTCAGGTTTAGAGTTTTAGAGAATTAGATCATAAATCATGCATTACATTCCACATTTAAACAAAGTGGTTACATAAAAGATGATATTAATTTTTTTCCCTATCAACGGAAAAATATTTAAAACAAAACATGGATTCTTTCATCACACTTCCTTGACCCTATCATCACATCATGTACCTTTCCCTTTACCTGTGCAAAACATTTCAAAAACTTGGGATGAGCATAAAAAGCTCAGTAAGGGAGATAAAAGTATGAAATGAAAACATTAGTCCATGTATGAAATCATAATTTACTCATAAAACATTAGCATTTTAACATACCTCATCAAATCATGAAAAAATCATAGAAATCATAAGACATAAAGGTATCTTGAGGCATTCATAAAATTCTTACCTAGGGAGTAACCCTCATGGTTACGTTTGGAATACCCATCACAGTATATTCCCTAAATCTCTTCGGAGAAACCTTAAACTTTAACTCCTTCACGTTACCCAATGCATTGCAGAGCTATATCGGGCTCACCCACCCTTTTTTTATCACGGAACCACCCGTCTTCATAACAATTCCCAAGAACCATAACATAATCGTATCACATAAAACATTCATAAAGGAAACATAACATTTCCACTTTTCAATCACAAGATATCAGTACAAAAAATTGATATAAAAACATTATGAAAACCATTTTCAATACCAAAATAAAATAAAAGTAAAACATGGTATTTATATTTCATTCAAAAAAGGTTATGGCTTGTAGAGGAATCCAAAACTCAAATAATGGTCACGGTGGCGGAGAAGTCTTTGTCGCCGCATACGTACGACAAAAACATTCCCTTTTGTCGTTTAGTAAAACGCTTCGTATAAAAAATATTCCTTTTGAATAAATGTAAAAGAAAAAGTGATTTATACACCGTATAAACGAAGGTTGTGTATAAAACAAAATATGCCTCAATGAAAGGAGATTGAGATGAAGTCCCATACCTCGGGCCCGACTTGACTCGATCATTCTTTAACCTCCTGAATAATAAAATTGAGTTAATTTCTACTTTCTTAAGAACATTTTTCATGTTCATTATTCCTTTTATATCACTTATTACCATGTTATGAACACTATGTGATTATTTAAGTTAACAATGGTTGTTTTGTCGATCATTGCTACTTGAGTCAAAAATAAACTCTTTATAATTACATGTTTGTTCATGGGGTAAAATATCCATTATATATAGAATTATATTCATTATGTAGATACCATATATATCATATATATCCATTATATACATGCATTTATAATATTACATAACATTTAGAGGTAAGAAATGAAATGCACTGTTCATGGAGACGGTAAGCCGTACATACGCATGTACGCTACTTCCATTTCTATTTCATATTTAATGTAATTAAAACATAATGGTACATAATAGTATTATAATTATAGTATGGTATCATATATAATATCATTAAATCTACCATTTATATGTACCACATATGGTATTAACGAATCAAATCACTTTGAGGGGGCGGTTGTCCGCACTTCCTAAAATGAAGATATCACGTTTACCCATAATGGAAACCATAAAGGTATTCCATAAATGAAAAATACATAAGCTTAAGGAAAACATAAAAATATTATATATCATATATAAATATATTGACATCATAATGTCCACCTTTTAAGGTGTTAAAAGAATATTGAACAATCATCGTTTCATGAGGCAGAAATTCACCATCCACAGAAATAGTATGTTCTTTAACAATTAGATGTAGGTTTGTGTAAGTTTAGCTCGAATCCTTCTTATAAAAACATCCTAGTATATTGAATATACTGGAGTTGTTACAAAAGAAATGAATAAAAAGAGTTTAGGGGGTTGGATAAGCAAAATAAAACAAAAGAACACAAGTGAAGACATTACCTTAAAATCGGGTAACTCCCTTTGGTTTGAACCAAAAGGGTTTCTTGAAGAGCTTCCTGCATAAGGTAAGGCTTCTAAGATGAGGAGAGGGATTTGGAGAGTCAATGTGATCAGAGCTTGGCTGAGCCAAAGGCTTGAGAGGTGTGGGTAAGGAGGTAGAGGTGGGGGCCTTTTATAAGAGGAGAGGGGGGACACTCTTGGAAAGGTATAAAATGTTACTTTATTTTCAAATGAGTTTCAGATTTTAAAGGCCCCACATTGATGTATTTTGAGGATAAGGTGATAAGGGTTCGAAATATTCTAATCCAATAGGTCTTTGAAAAGTGTAGGTCTTAGATTTTACATTATCTTTTCATTTTATTTAAATCATTCATTAATGAGGAAATCGTTGCATCATGATGATGTCATAAATAATTTAATTTATTTAATGTCTAAAAATTATAATAAAAATACTATGATGTAGTAAATATTTTTAGATTTCCAATTACTATTTATAGTTCAAAATAGAATTTATTTAGACAAAATTAAAAAATGTTTTACTCAGGTGATACATTCTTTGTTATATTTAACTTTCTTTAAAAATAAAAAGATAAAAAGTCATTATCACACAAAAATGATTCCATGGGGTCCCCATGTTTGGAAAAAGGCATCCTATAGTCTGCCATGACACAACCAGTAGCATTAAGACACATGTTGGGGTCGTTTTTTATTATTATGATATTATTTTATTATCCTTAACTACCCGATTACTAATTAATCAAGATAATTAAAGATAATTACCGTCGTTACTATTCATAATGTCCAAAAACAAAAGGGTCTTGATTACATAATTTGTACCCTCTGATTCCAAATATGGAATCCATTTTACCAAATTCCAAACACATAAATTGAAATAATTAATTTAAAAATAATTCCCATTGTCAAAACAAATAGCGGGGTTTTTTGAAACAATATCTATGAAAAGTTTGGCACTTGTTTATGCCCAATTCCAAAGTGAAATTAATTATAATGAACACTATTGGATTAAATGGTAAAAATATATTCTAATTACACTTTAAAACCAATTAAAAATATAATCTAACCATATAACTAATTTAGATGAAAAAGAGGTTTTGAATTAAAATACAACACTTTTCACTATTCATTAATAAATTAACATTATCAGAAAAATACCAGAAATTTACCCAAAGTAAATTTCAATGTCCCAATAATAAAAAATATGTTTATTTTGAAAAATATATCTCATAAATTTTTCAAAATATAGATTTAAAAATGGTTCTCCATCAAAAGGCGGTAAACCAATCTTTTAAAAATATTAGAGTATTTCATGCTTAGGTTGGATTTATTCTCATTTTAAGCCTCTAAAACACTATATAATTCATAAATAGACATAGATAACTATTTATATTATTCAATACTTACTTGTGAAGTTACATGAATAGTATGTTCTGATTGTCCTTCGGTTTGAGGGTGGTAGGCTATGCTCAAATGAAGTTCAGTATCCAAGGCCTTCTGAAGACTTTTCCAAAATCTTGATGTAAAACGGGGATCAAGATCATAAAAAATCGATAGGGGTACACCATAGAGTCTTAAAACATTATTAATATATAGTCTTTCTAGATGTTCAAGTTGTAAATCTTCTCTTATAGCAAGAAAATGTGTTGACTTGGTAGGACGATCAATAATGAACCATATTGCATCATTCCATCTAGGAGTCTTTGGTAGCCCCGTGACAAAGTCTATCGTAATATTATACCATTTACACTCAGGAATAGGAAGAAGTTTCACGACTCCTCTAGGTTGTTTCCTTCCAGCTTTCACTTGTTGACAAACCATACATCTTGACCCAAAATCGGCAATCTCCCTCTTCATGTTGTCCCACCAAAAATGTTCCTTCAAATATCTATACATCTTTGTGATCCCATGTTGTATAGAGAAATTGGAGATATGAGAATCATACAACAATTCCATTTTTAGATCTGGTATGTTAGGAACACAAAGTCTCTTCCCAGATTTAAAAATTCCATCTTTATATATGAAGTCACTAAATCCGCCATCATTCATTGCTTTAATCTTCTTTTAAAACTCCTCATCATTAGTATGAGAACTATTTATCCTTTATAGTAAAGATGGTTTGGAAACCATTTGAAAAAGTATTGATGTTTCACCTTCCATGGTTATTCCCATATCCATATTTACTAGATCCATGAAAATAGAACCCGTTTCAACTCTCATCTTGTTCAAAACTCCATGATCCTTTCTGCTCAAAGCATCTGCCACCTTATTTGCCTTCCCCGGGTGGTGGTGTATTATTAAATCATAATCCTTGAGTAGTTCAATCCATATCCTTTGCATCATATTGATTTCTTTTTTTTTTTGATAAAATATAGTTCAAACTCTTGTGATCAGTATAAATCTCACATTTTTCACCATAGACATAGTGTCTCCATATCTTCAAAGTAAAGATTATAGATACTAACTCAAGATCTTGAGTGGGATAGTTTTTCTCATGAATTTTTAGATATCATGATGCATAAGCAATAACTCTATCATTTTGCATAAGTATACAACCGAGTCCTTTCTTTGAAGCATCACTATAAATAACAAATCCATCATTCCCTAATGGTAGAGTCAAGATAGGAGATTTGAATAATCTTCTCATCAGTTCTTCAAAAAATTATTCACACACTTTTTTACAAAACAATTTAACCCCTTTACATGTGACATTGGTTAATGGGTTAGTCAACCGGGAAAAATTATGGACGAAACATCGATAATAACCTACTAAACCAATAAAACTGCATACCTCAGTTATACTTGTTAGTGCTGGACATTCTTGGATTTCCTTGGTATTTGAAGGATCAACAAATATTCCATCCTTAGAGAAAATATGGCCAAGAAAATAAATCTATTGAATCCAGAATTCAAAATTTCAAAACATCCCATATAATTCATTTATTCCGAGGGTTTTCAGAATAGTACGGAAGTGATTTTGATGATCTTTGTAGATTTTTGAGTATACCAAGATCTCATCAATAAATACCACTACAAATCCATCAAGATATTCCTTGAAAACTATATTCATTAATTCCATGAATAAAAATTGTACCTTAGTCAATCCAAAAGGAATTACTGTAAACTCGTAATGCCCATACCTGATTCGAAATTCTGTTTTCAGAATGTCTTCCTTCTTAACACACAACTGATGATATCCAGATTAAAGGTCAATCTTTGAAAAATATTGAGATCAATGAGGTTGGTCAAATAAATCATCAATGTGAGGTAGGGGATACTTTCTCTTTAGTGTTATACAATTGATCTTTATGTAGTCAATGCATAACCTCATAGATACTTCTTTCTTCTTAACAAAAAGGACATGGTCTCCCCATGGAGAAACTCTAGGGAGAATAAATCCCTTATTACTTAATTCCTATAGTCTTTTCTTTAGTTCCACTAATTCTACAATGGCCATTCTATAAGGGGTCTTCAATATGGACCTTGAACTAGGAATTAAATCAATGGAAAACTCAATTTATCGTTCGGGAGGATGTCTAGGTAAATCCAATAGAAACACATCCACATATTCTTTCACAATAGGTACATCCTCTATTCAAACATTCTTTTCCTCACCCATAGTTATTTAATTCTATTATTCACTAATAATTAAATTTAGTAGAGATACTGGGGGTGGATCTATAAAAGAATCAGGTGGTGACGTTTCTGCTCTAAAGATAAGGTACTCCTTATCATCATCGAAAATTGTAACCTCCTTCTTCTTACAATAATTTTTTTCATCATGGTCCAAAAAAAAATCCATTCCAAGGATTATATCAAATTCAATCATGGGTATGAATATGAGATCATCATATAAAGAACATTTATATTCCCTAATGGTAATTTATTCACAAAACTTTGTTATGATGCTACTTCCCTTAGGAGTTTGGATTGAAAACTCCCTTGTTAAGTCAAATTGGAAATATCTAATTTTCTTTGAAATGTGGGAAGATATAAAACAATGTGATGATCCAGAATCAAATAATGCATTGGCTAAACTTGAAGAAACCATTAAATTAACTACAACCACATATTTCGAAGCTTCAATCTCTTCATTAGTGATCACATAAGCTTGGCCTTGCTCCCTTGTCCTTTTCTGAGGTAATTTCCCTTGGCGCATAGGAAATTCATTTGCATAATGTCCGTTTTCTCTACAATTGTATAATTAAACATTGAAAACCTCTTTCTTTCCCTTAAAATCCTGAGCTTTGTGGCCTTTTTCACCAAACTAGTAACAGACTCCCATTCCCTTCAGGAAAGTACTGAGTTTTTTATTCCCACATTTAACACTGGATGGATATTCAACCTTTCCCTTCTTCCTTTTATTTCCATTTCTAGAGTGATTAGACGATCTATTCTTCTTTTTCTTTTCTTTGAAGTCATAAGACATATAGAATTTCTTTTCTGTCTTAATAACGCATGAGACAATATCTTCGTATGATGAGAAGGATTGTGAGACTAATTCTCGACAGAGAAATGGTTTTAAACCATAAAATAATCGATCAATCTTACTCCTTGGGTTACGTATATTATATACTGCTTTCCTTTCTAACCTTGTAATGTTAGCCTCATACTTTGTGACATTATTATCCTCCTTTTGCCTCAGACTCAGAAATTGTCTTTCTGTATCCACTCGATGGTCACAAGGAAAGTATTTTTCTAAGAAAATATCTTTAAACTCACTCCATTATATGTCCGATACTTCTTCATGTTTCTTTGGGTTTTGGATTAATGGCCACCATTGATCTGCATCTCCCGTGATGCGGTAAACTTCCATGACAAACTTTTTCCTTTCGCTACTCCCCAAAGCCTGAAATATTTTACCTAAGGAACTTATCCATTTCTCAGCTACTAATGGATTTGTAATACCATTTAATATTGGTGGTTTTTTCCTTATAAAGCGGTCTAACGTTGATCCTCCGCGTTGTGGATCAGGGTGATCCATATGGGTTAGGTTATTATTCATAACCTGAGTGATTTTTCCCAGTATGCTGGTAAGCTGATCAACACCAGTTGCATCACCAGCTTCACTATAATTTTCTTGAATAGAATGTAAATACCTACATGGATTATGTGCGTTGATATGGTTTTCATTCCTTCCAATAGGCACCATTTCTAAATAATGACATACACTAGATTGGTTTATAAATTGGAATACATAATTCCAAACTAGTAAATCAGTTAACATAATTTGATCAATTTATGGACATAATCCATAATCATAAAAAAAATTTCTTTCGGGATGGATATAATCATAAATCATTCATAATGGTTTTTAAAAAAAATATTAATTAACCTAAGAATATCCCCCGGGTGTGTTGTAACTAAGAGTGCAGCAAGGCCCATTATTGTGTACCAGGATTCCCCGGGTCAAGATCGAAACTCCTTATCATATTTTTCACTCCTATGTACATCTGTGCCCGAGCCACCTCTACCTGATCGTATCCAGATAGGGATGTATTTCTTGTAAAATACACAAAATCTCAACATTACCAGAATTCTAGGAAGTTCTTCTATACCAATCGTCAAAATCTATCTTTGTGTAATGTGCTCTAATAAGAGTTTCCAAGGTTTTTACTAAACTTACTATGATACCAACTATAATGCCTCGAACCCAGTTATCCAGAGTCGGTGCATTATTACATAACATTGTCATGATCACAAGGGATCAATCTCCCGAAAGACCAATCGGTTTAGTAGCCTTATAAGTAATAGATACATTAATAAGTTTTTCATTACATTATAAAATGAAAAACAAAAAAAATTGTCTCTATTGACCACATTCATCTCTTAGACTATCCCTGCAGGTCATTCATAATATACATTTTCACATCCTAAAAAAAGAAAACATAAAAAGGGGTGAGATCAGATGCTCAGTAAGGATAGAAATATAGAAGAAACATTCAAGAATAAGTATAAACATTTAAGGTAATTAATAAGTCTAAAATACAAGCCTTTTAAACTTAAACTTCATCACAATATGGTAGAGATAAATAAAATAATTCCGTTTACTTATTCACATGCCAGACATCATAAACACATAGTCAAGGCCTTGTACCAAGACTACAAATAATATTTTTCCGAGGTCCTGTTCGAAGACACTCATTGGTCTCATGAGGCATACCGATGCATCAAGGAGATATAGTAGGCTCCACACGTCACTTATTAAGTCCAACACATTCCTTATATGAAAAGGTTTAAACATAAGATAAACATTCTTATTAAAACTGACATAAGAAATGTCAATACTTTATCCATAAACCATGAATGGTGTAAAAATAATACATCCACATTTGAACATATCACAAAACCTTCAATACAATATTAATGATTTATATCATAATAAACAACTTCAAACAAGCTTAAAATCCATCAAAGGATATTGACATAGATGAAATAAAAACATTCCGTAGAGAAATACCTCTTTCTATTTTGAAAACATTTAAAAGTCATATAAATATAAATGAAAAAAATTATTTTGAAAATATTCTTATATGTTTTTTTGGGAACCTTTGATGATGTTATAATGGCAAAAAATAGCTGCATCCACCGTATAAGTTAAAAAAATACATTCTTACCTTTATTTGGTCAAGAAGGTCATAATGTACCCTGTTTGGAAAAAAAAAGAATGATTCCTTTCAAAAAATATGCGGTAATATAATATTATAAATGAATTTAACCCATAGTATAGTAAATAATAAAAATGTTTTTAATTACATTTTTAAGAAAACACATATGTGGATGATAAAGAGGTTCCAACAGATACTTACGTATTAATAAACTCATATAAGTAAAGAGATTGTAGAATTAACCCTTAACTTGTAATTTTCCTAAGTATATGGTATGTTAACCTCTTTTATAATAGTTAAAACATTGTTATTAAATTTTACATGAACTATATATATAAATGTGATATCATGTATGATCCTATAATATTTCTTTGTTAATAATATTTTATTTGTATCATCGTTTAGGGTGATAATTGATTCATTTTCCTTTATATGATTGGTTAAATAATCCATGTTTGTTATTCATATGATTTATTTGATTCATATACAAAATTATATTATGTTTATAAACATTATTTTTAATCATACATAGAAAATTATTATTGAATGATGATGATGGGGAATGAATCTCATCACGTTTATGGAGACGGTAATCCGTACGTACACACGAGCGACAATATCATTATATTGATGGTGAAATCATATGTAATTGGATGATATATAATATATATAGAATAATTAACATGTTATATTTATTATTTATATTAGTTATACTCATTATTATATCCATCCAAATAATGATGTGTTTGAATAACAAACTACACCACGACGTGGAAACGGTAATCCGTACATACACATATGGTGTCTTTGTCATTTATAGGATGCATAGAATGAGGAATATGGTTGTAACATATTTATAATAACATAAAATTATGTTAAAGGTACTGTAGTAATTATTTGGTATTAAAACAACAATGAAAGAGGAAGTGGAAGAAGAAAAAAAATGAAATGGGGTGGTGAAATTATTACCTCTTCTTCAGGTGTTTCCATTTGAGTTGATCAAAAGTGATCCTTAGGTTGGATTTATGATAAAATTAAGGCCTCTATATTGAATTTAATAAATTTGGGAAGATATTTTGGTAGGGTTTTGCTGAGTGAAATGGATTTAGAGGTGTGAAATTAAGAGAAGGGAAAGTACCCTTTAATAAGAGTGGTAAGGGTCACTTTAGGAAAAGATTGAAATATTATTTTACAATAAAATAATTATCAGTTTCAAATGGCTCAAAAATGATTTATTTCGAGGCTAAGGTGGGTTTTTGGTCAATCAAATCTCAACTAATAGGTTTTAGATAGGTTTAGGTGACCATATTAACCTTATCTTTTAGATTTAACTCTTAGTTAAATAGTACGACATTTACCATGTCTCTTTGTATGTTTATATTATATGGTTAATAAACTTACTATAAACTGCCGAGAGAACCCCAAGTGGTTCAATATTAATATATATAACCTTATCTATTTCCTTTGGCTGGACCTTTTATTTTTAGGAATATTATATCAATTAATAATATAGTATTTGTTTTAAAAACTCAATTATGTCAATTTTGACACTATTTAGTATTTGATTTTTTTGAAATCCATAAGTACTTTATCACTTCCAATAAAATTTATTTAATCAACCCCTAACATTTTATATTAAGCTATAAAATTATTGTAATTCAGAAGAAGTCTCAATTTACATTTATTTGGATATTTATAATATCAATTATTTTGATATTTCAATCTTAAGGTAATTGTTTCATCATCATTGTGTCATAAATAAATTAAATTATTTAATAGCTAAAAATTATAAATAAAATAAAATTATGTAGGAAATAGTTTTAGATTTATAATAAATATTTATAGTCGAATTTATATTGCGTGTAACCCTATATTAAAAATGGTTTAGTTATTAACCTTTGGATTTTACTATTTTACCACTTCTTTAAATAATATAATAATAAATGTCCTAATCTAATCCAAGTGGACTAAAGAGGATAATATTTTATTAGTAAGGTTTTTTTGGTCGAATTACACTTATTCAATATAATTAGGACATCTGTTAGTGTAATTATAATATCATTTTTACCCTTAATTACCCTATTTACTTTTAATCATGATAAATAAAAGTCAAAAGTTACTATTCAACAAAAATTATTTTCATATTATTGAACCACATTTTACTTATTTATTTCAACTATGTCTCTAGGATTTTTGAAATTCAACTCACAGAAGCGGTAAAATTATGTTTTATGGAAATTTGCAAATGCTCCTAGAAGGTGGGTAAAAGTCGGTAAAAAGTTCAATAAAATTTTATATATCTAAACTTACTATAAAATGACTACAATGAATTAAATTTAACATATATAGGTATTATGTATCTATATTGACCAAAAATAAATTAAGATAAAATAACTAATTACTTAAATAAAACGTCGGTTTAAAAAAATAATGCAATGCTTTTCACAATTCATCAAAAATTGAAAGTTTTCAGAAAAATAATAAAAAATAAACCTATGATAATTTCAATATTACAAATTCAAAAATGAAGTCCATTTTGAAAATAAAATTTATAAAATTTCAAAAAGTGGGTATTATTATTCATAATGACTAGTTTGATTAGTCGTGGTGTGTTAAAACTCCAAGTTGCCGACAACACAAGCTATTGCATTATTCAGAGGGAAACGTACCATGAAAGATTGGGCTATTACAAGTACATTGTATCTAGGTTGGTTCTGAAGGGAAGTATTATTTAGATGGAACTAAAAGTTAGGGATTAACTTTTTTTAGATAGTTTCAGTTTATTTAAGTTCTTTGGGTTCTTAAAGTGATGCCCAACATGATGTATGGTAATCCACTTAGCCTGGATACATGAATGGCATTGGGCCTATTTAAGGGAGGCAGATGGGATGCCTTAGTTTAGTTATAGTGACATTATGGAAGTGAGATATATTTCTTGATAGGATGAATTTACCTAGAATTAATAGTTCTTGACTCATGGGTGATGAGTTTTGTATTGTAAGTTGTTCATAGTAGGGTGTGTGAACCCTAGGTTTTGATGAGATCAAAAGGTATAAGGATGAATATCCATTGTTTAGATGGAATTGAGAAGATATTTATGGGGCTTGTATTAGTGTACTTGAGGTGTGCCCAGGTGTATTATATAGGTGAGGCAATGACTTGGAGGTTTTGAAATGTGAATGAACCTGGGGTACCAATGCTTGGTATTAAGGTTGGGGGTATAAGGAAGCATCAAATGAGTGTCTATCCCTATAGATTTTGGGATGTTATTAGAATATTTTGATGACAGTAGGCATAAACTATTGTAGTATTGAGATGAACCTTGTTGATTGGAAGACATATTATGAATCTTAACACAAAATAAGTGCTCGATTTTGAATGGGATCCCCAAGGGTACTCCTAATTAAGTAAGGTTGGCCTACATGTGTGAATGGTTAGTGATTAAGGCATGAGAGCCTATTTTGTGTGTGAAAAAACTCATGAGAGTGTGAGTTAGGTGATGTGGAAGTGTGAACCCACTTTGACTCTATGAATTAAGCTAGTGAGTTCCAGTAAGATAAGTTCCCATTGAAATGTATATTGGTGAGAGGTTTTGTATGATAACAGGGCCAATGACCTTGACAAGGCATTGTGATCACAATTTCATGAGGTTTTTTTGGAAATCAAAAAGAAATATGGTTGAAAATAATGATGGGTTTGGCTTAGGAAGAGTGAAATGTGTGTGTTAATGGTAGGGATATTGGGGTAGGTGCTCAAGGAGAAGTGTAAGGAAATTTATTCGGTGGGGAGACCACCATAAACCATTGAAAGGTAATTACCCTTGTTTCAAATTTGTTTTGACAAGTGTTGAGGAAGAAATTATGTGAGTTAGAAATGTATAATGTTTTATATGTAGAGTGAAACTCTATTATAAGTTATTTGGTCACATCCGACTCTTGTGTTTGGTGAAGGGTGAAATGAAGTCCACAAAGATCAAGGTTCTGAACCAATGGAATGATGACAAGGAAATTCCCATTGTAAAAACATGACTCCAGTAACCGAGATCTAGTGTCTAATTTATTACATTAGTATAATATACAATGTATCTTATCCTGAAGGACCTATAAATTTAGTAGCATTGAAGAACTAGGTACAATCATGATTCCCATATTATTTTGGAAATTTAAAAAACATAGAATAAAAACATTATTTCATCCTTGATATTTTTCATAATATCTTTATTCATATCTTATAGAAAAATTAAGGGTGAGATAATATTATAAATAATAGTTATGTACATCAGAATATATCATGAGTAAATAAGGCATAATAAATATAGAAAGGTAAATAACAGAAACACATGTCATTTAATAAATTACTTGAGAACGAAATGAATCTATAGATAATATCAGTTTAGCAATATCTTGTATAATGTTAAATAAATTATATATGAAGGAAATTATTAATATTAGATGTCATGATCCCAAGAATCATGATATTTATATCGTTAAGACCTTGAGACAAGATAGTTTAATCGATGGGTATGTATATACAAAAAAACCATTTAATTTTGACAACTTATCATCTCATGAGACTATCGATGGATCAAGGGGATATATAATTTCATACCCCACCCATTTCATCATATCCAACACATTCATTATATATTGAATGATCAATTTAATTCATAAATAATATTCCTTATCATAGAAAAACATTGTATGTAGAAATGATATACAGTTTAAGAAATAAGAATATCCATGAAAAAATATGGATATTTATGAAAATTTTAATGTCTAATGATCACAATAAAGTTAATGTTTCAAGGGAAAAATAATGTCTAATAGTTAATCAATGTATTATAGATGACCATAAAAATGTGGATATTTTAGTAAAATCAATTATTTAAAATAATGGAAACAAAAAATTTAAAATATAATTTTTAAAATATTTTACTTTATTAAATCATTGAAATATTATATATTAATCTAAATTTAATAAAATAATTATGGTGATAGGAATTTCTGTTAATGATGTATACGATAAAAAAAACACTCCTTTTGACCTTTTTACAAAAAAGTTGAAAATGACCCATTCAGGGGAACATTATAAAGATTAAATTAAAAAAATATAAAAATTCAAGGAAAACATAAAATTTCCTTAAAAAATCATTTGAGTAATAAAAAGTACTTTTTTAAAGAATTTTTTTTAAAATATGGACAAGAAATAAAAATTTATCAGATAAAAAATAGAATTAAGTTTAGCTTTTCTTTTAAACATTCCTACTAAAAAAGTACCTTGAAATGAATCAATAATAATAATGAATAAATATATATTAATTTTAAATACCTAAAAGGTTTATTATAAACACCACATAATATAAAATAGCTGCATAATACCAAATGTGTCTCAATGGAGTGGAAATTGAGACAAAATTCCTTCCAACAATCATATCATTGAAATGATAATTATTCAACGAAAAGATTATGTGAAAAAAATTTAAACAAAAAAAACATGTGTAAATGAAAAATAATATAATTATAGGTCATTTCACACAAAATCATGACATAACATAGTCAATGAAGTAGATTTATAACCCAATGAATGGAAATTGAGTTAAGAAACCCCTTAACTTGCGTTCGACTGGCCTCATAAATTCTTTTAACCTCCTATATAATAAATTTAGATTTATTATAATTACATGAAAGAAACATATAAATATCTATAATATAATATATTATCCATTTAAAACATTTTTATATCCTATTTGTTTAGAACTTTTTTAATATTATCATTATTTTGGGTGTTAACTGCTTCATTTTCCATGAATGTTTTGGTTCAGTAGTTTTGGTCCTTATATCCCGATCATGGTTCCATAATATCCAGAATTTTATTCCTGATATAAATATCATATATATTTAATATATATATTTATATATATTTATAGTTATCAATAAAAGTTAGAGATAGAAAAATGAATTACACCGTTCATAGAGATGGTAGGCCATACATATGCATGAATGTTGTTTTTTACTTTTTGATAGATAGAAATAATGAAATTTAAATAATAATTAAAATTTATAGGATAATTTATAAATAATATATATCTTATATATTTATTAAATATATCCTTATTAACTTCCATTAAAATTATAAACGAAAATTGGATCATAT
Source organism: Viscum album (assembly GCA_963277665.1). Taxonomy (NCBI): domain Eukaryota; kingdom Viridiplantae; phylum Streptophyta; class Magnoliopsida; order Santalales; family Viscaceae; genus Viscum; species Viscum album. The sequence continues at coordinate 99,684,408 of OY728151.1, read as the reverse complement.
CGCTTTATGTAGGTGGTAGTCCTCACATACGCACGAGCGACATTATCATTTTTCAACAGATTGAAAGTTAAGAATGTATATATAATATTATAATTATATAAGAATATTTATGTCATAAATATCATATATATACATTATTTACATCTTTATAACCATCCAAGTAAAGTGATGATGAAAAAAAGTACATTGCTATGTGGAGACGGTAAGTCATATGTACGCACATGCGATGTTTTCACTTTTCAAAGGATATAAAAGAGATTTAATATGGTTGTACCATAATAATAACATAAAATATATATATTTATGATACTAAATTTTTTATTTTTGGATGGGTGAAACACATTAAGATTAAGTAGAAGAATAAATAAACCTGAAAGAGTTGGAAAAGACAATTACCTCTTCTTCAGTAGACTTCCTTTAAATGTCCTCTTAAGGGACCTATGTTTGGTATTTTAGAAGGAATAGAGCCTCTATAACTAGTATAATAATTTTTAGATTGTAATTGGAAATAATTGTTTTGATATAAGTTTCTCAAAGTGATGTAAATAAAAGATATAATGGGTTCCCTTTTATAATTGAGGGGAGGGGTATTCTTGGAATTTCATTAAGTATTAAATTAATATAAATTATTGTTTATGTAAAAATGGTTCTAAATTGATATAATATGAATATAAGATTGGTATAAGTCTAAATATTCTCATAATATAAAATTTTTAGTAGTTTTATTTATTTTTCACCCTTATATTTTAGTTTTATCCCATGTTAAACCTTTTGACAATTACCAGAATATTAATGTTTTCAATACTTTAAGGGTCAATAATATTATAATAAAAGGAAAAAAGACCCATAAATTGACTATGGTTTATGTTTTCCACTATATAAAATTTATATTATAGAAGATAATATTTTCATGAATTTTAACTCATTTAATAAAATATTATTTATTAAAAAATATCATTATTATTATTTATTATAAAATATCATTAATGTCATTTTTGAAACTATTCATTTAATTTGACTTTAAATACATCAATACAAAGAGGTAATTCAAATATAATCCTTTAAAACAACCTTATAATTTCATATGAATCTATAAAATTCATGGAACATAATAATTCATTCAATTTGTATTACTTTTAATATTTTTAAAATAATTTATTTTATTTATATATTAATTGAAAAAACATAGTGCGAGTGTTACATAAACATCTAAGATAATTATTAAATCATTAAATATTAAAATAAATTATCAATAATAAAATAATCATTCATATTTCTCATAAAATTTTAGAACAAAACATAAGTTTTATTTATCCCTATAAAAAAATAATATAGAAATTAATAGAAGAAAAATGAAATTTTTGTCTGTATCTCTCTATTAAATATTATAAAGGTAGAAATCAAATAAATATGTCACAAATTTGTCATAATTTTTCATCTTTTATAGAAATTTCCAAACTAAATTTATCCTATAGGACAAAGTTATGTTTTAGGTTTATTTGTAATGCCTTATCACATTATTTTTAACCATAATTACCCTATTTACCTTTAATGATGTGATAATATCTACCATGGTTACAATTTTTAATGAATAAAAATAAAACGACCCTATTTTCAAAATTTGCAACTCTTGATTCCAAATATGGTATATATTTTTCAAGATTCAATTTTTACCAGTGGAATTTGTTAATTTAATATTAAAATATAAATGCAACAAAAAAAATTTTTTTAGAAAAATGTCTTCTAATTATAAAAATGTTTCAATACTAAATTAAACCATAAAATTTACACCAATGAACTTAATTGGATTATTAATAATATAATAGAATAAATTTTAAATTTAAAATATTTTAAAACAATATATAACTTCTTAATTCTTGAAACCAAAATACAGTTTTCAATGAAAATTAATATTTTTCACTATTCATTGGAAAATCAAATATTTTCTGAAAAACCCAAAATTTCACCCTAAGTTAATTTTGATATGATAATTTAAAAAAATATGTTTATATTATAAAATAAAATTTATAAAAGTGAAAAAAATTAAATATATCTTCCACACAAAATGCAATAAAACCAATTTTTGAGGAAACCATATTTTTTGAAATATAAAATGTTTTTAATAAAAAATGAGTAATTATTTATTATTAATCAAAAAATTATATAAATTATTCAATTTTTTTAACCCCATTCACTCCCACCATTCCAATGGATAGGTAATATCCATCACATTAAATAATAATATTTTAATAGTGTATAACAGTTAACTTAATTATCGGTGTTGCATGTTGTATATGATATAGATCATAATTTTCTTGTAAAATACTAGTGTGTTACATCCCCCCCTTAGTAAATTTCATCCTCACAAGTTTAACTTTTGAACAGTAATCAAGGTTTTGACATTTAAAAATTACTTTTTGAAAATCCTACATTAGAAAAATGGTTGATAAAAATTCCTCTTAAAAAGAGGGAAAGGGAAATATAAAGGTCATATGGATAAAACAAAACTATGTTTTAAAATAGTATAACATCAGGGGGAATTTAATATATGTAAATAAAGAATAAAACTAACACCCAAGGACTAGAGTGGTAGATAACATGGTTAGGAGAATTTAATGACTAGAAACCATTTATTTGTGATGGCTGAAAAGATCATCGATTCATTGGAAATGATCATAATAGGGAAAAAATTTTCCAAGATAATTTTTCTAGAGTTAATGAATTTCATTAACATATATAATAATAAAATAATAAAATAGACTTAATTTATAAGAATAATTTAATCCTTTATTCAATTTACACCACAATCTCATCCTTTCTCCAAATGATGATTATTTGAGATCATTTTTTCATGGATGGAGCACTAAAATCCACTTATAACAGATCACATAATACAAAATATTATAAAAATATATTCCTCATATCATTAATTTTTTTACAAAAACTAAAATTGTTATCACAAGGTATGGTAATATAAAAAAATGTATAATCTTTCATTTCAAGAAATAATAGATTTTTCTTAAAAATTTATACAATAAAACCAAAGGTTTAGCTTATATTATTCATAAAATAAATAACCCTACATCCCAATTAACCGTAATAACCTCAATATTAAATAATTTTTTAACCTCAATGGTTATATCATACCTTTTAACTTACTTTCCCAAAATTACTTGCATTCTTCCCAAATTTAATTGTATTCTTCCCACAAATTAAACCTAAATGTTTCATATACATCATCCTGATGAAGTATCCCAAAAATATCATTAATCATGATGATGAATCACTATATAATATTATAATGTTGTGACCTTCACCAGAATATCATGAATCAAATTTATATATGAACATAAAAGGTAATACATAGCTTGAAAATATTTTGAAAATATCACCTTGTCAAAGAATAACTATTTAACCATCATGATTATCTATATCCGATTATCCAATAGACCATAAAAATAATATTTTAAACTAAAGGGTTATATAAACCTTAATTGATATTATTTCAAAAACACCATAAAAGTTACAAATCACCTTAAAATCACATCACTTAAAACCTCAAAGGGGTATATATAACTTTGAACTTATTGAAACATTAAGATTATAAAACCACGATGATATCAAGATAACTTAAGTTAACCCAACATTAAAACATATATGCTTCAAAAAACTAACAAAATACTTATTCCTTAAATAAAATCCTAAACTATATCCCTATGTCCAAAAAAGAAATAGACTTTATCAAATATGACCTAATATTTAGGTACACCACTACTGGGAGAATATTACGGTTCGTGTCAGACTAACCAAATTCATTAATTAAAATCTACTTGATTTGTTGAGTGAAGTCCCAACTTCTAGAAATCATAATCTTTATATAGTCAACTATTTTCTGCTTAATATGAAATAATATAGATTGAGATACTTATTTTAAAACATATTTATTTAATTCAACCCATTGTTCTCATGATAACTTTCCAATAATAGGAGGTACTCTCAACTTTGGCTGATCGAGCACCCCATACACCTAGTTTTTTTTTAAATTCAAATGACGAAAGGCATTTTTGGCTTAATTTATTATTTGACTGATTTGGTAATTTAATCTCAATGAATTAAATACGTTCATATTTAATGACATTATTCTATTTTAACACACTCATAACTTAAGCATGATTTCAAATAGAAAACATTCACTAATCATGTTCATTTTATCATTTCAGGCTTTCTTATTATTATACTACATGATCACATGTAATAAATACACATCCATAAAATCATAAACCTTGCACAAGACAAAATAAATAAATAATGACATGATCACGAGCTATTAAATATTGGTTAATCTATCATGTGAATAATGTATTAACTGAGACCCTTGAGTAATTCTTTATTTTAATATCTGACTTGAAATGTAGTGCTTGAAACTCCCATGTTTTCCACTTGTTTATTCTACACCGACTCTCTGCTCAAACCACTTATCCATGAAATCATTTGATCTTTACAAGATATACTCACACATAGGTGTGATGAAATCAGGGTGAGAAATTATATTTTGTCACATAAACGTGGACACACAAACTCTTATACAAACTAATGATAGAGGGATGATGTGAAGATCATCAAAATAAAATAATTATTACATTTTAAAAAACATAAATACAATAATTAAAATAAATATATAATAAACCAAAAATGAATTGGTTGGTATCAGATCATGATCATTCAACATGCAATTATATTGCATAAGAAAAAAATAAACATTCTATAATTAAAGTCAAGAGTATTTTTAATGTGTTAACTCACATTAAAATAATTTTAATTAATTATTAATAAATATTAAAGCACCTAAAATAATTTTATTAAATCCAAAAAAAATAAATTTAATTTCTAATTTTTTTTTTGTATTTTTTAAATTTCATTTGGACCTAAATTAGATCCCTAGAAATTTATTTTAGGGCTAATGATGGTTCAGGATGGTTGGAACCAGACTATACCAGCCTGGCCCAAGTCTAGTTGGGAATCCTTTCAATGGAAATTATATATATATATATATATACACATAAATGTACCAATCCGGGTGTGGGCCTTATATATATATAAAATAAATCTTCCAAGGGAAGAGTTGAACAATATTTTAAGTGAATATTTACCATCTTTTTTTAAACAAAAGAACGTTTCCAAGGGAAGATTTGACATTTTTTATTTTTGACAGCTAAATCAAGATTCCAAAGAAAGATTGTATTTACAATAGACTACATACCCAAAAAAACATCTGGTGTATTTGGATAACATGCAACATAATCACATCATGATCCAACTAAAAATATATCACACTAGTATCCATTAAAGTGATGAAAGAAATAAAACATTAATATCCATCAAATTTTTTTATGAAAAACTCATCGATCTTAGACCAAACATATCTTGATGATACAAACTCATATTTACACAATTTTGGTTGAATTGGAACCATATCAAAATATTATTTCCGAATAATAGAAAATTTAATTAAAAGTTTAATATTTTGAATTAAATAATTACACATCATCTCTAATTCTAATTTAAGGAACCCGAGATGCATCAAAATCATGAAAAACATGAAATATAAAATTTTGGGTTTTGATTCATTTTAAAATAATGAATCAAAAAAATACCTTTTAAAATTAAATTTTATGACAAATAATAAAATCTAATGAAAGAAAAAATAATAAATTTTTCATTTGAAGTTGATGAATTGGTTCGCTCACCATCAGCTTTTCAGGGATCAAATTTTTTAACCTAAATTTCCTAAAAATAATCCAAATGTGCACTAAAAATCCAGAATTATTCATCTATTATTCACAAGTGCTATAGTGGGAAATCAAAGGGCTTTACATTTCCCCTTCAATCACAAGAATAACACTGACTTGATCGAGAAGACGAGATCGATCTGACCATGTCCTTTCATTGGAATCTATCTCTAAGAGATTTAGAGGAGTTTAGAGGAGATATTATCTCTCTAAAGTCGTCCAAATCGTGGAGCTCACTATTCAATAGGATAAAAATAGCTTTTTTTGTACCTAGGTTATACTTTCAAAAAGTGTACTTTTCTCCCTAAAAAGTAATAACCTTCATTTTAGAATTTTTTTTCACACTTATGACTTAATAAAGTTATTATAAATGTCACAAATATTTTATCACTAACTTGTAACACTATATAATTTTATGTGATAAAATAAGAACCGTTAACTAAGCCCATAAGCTCCTTTAATAATTTAACAAACCTAGAACTTGTTATGTTCATTTAAAAAATTATATCTTCTCTTATTCAATTTTATGATTATAAAACTTATGAATACATTGTGAAATAAATTCAATAATAATTATTCTAAACTTTAATAACATAATTGAATTATTTACATATGATCAAACACACTCGGATAGTCACGGACCCCCCACATGGGGACCACTTTGTCCTAAACTCCTATTCATCTAAATTGGTGGAACTTGTAGATAAACTTAATGTGCAATCCTCTATGTACTTATCTTGATATAATTGAGTCCAAACCATAGATCAAGAGAAAATTATAGCAACCCATCATGACCCTAATGATATAAATAATGTCATAGCTATGAATACCTCTTACATACACGATCTGTGTAATATAATATCTTTATCTCGTGATATATCATAATGAAATATTCACACTTGTTTCATCATACTTATTAATATATATATTTCAGGAACTTATTGGACAAAATTACCTTATTTTATAATGTCTATGTATTTAATAATGGTAATACCATCCTGGTCAACCTAGGACCATGAGATATATCTTCCTCAACTCAGAAGTGATAAATTGTATCTGGATTATTCAACCAATTACATGCCACCAATGACGTACCCAATACAAGCTACCTCACCACAACTTCAATGTCATAGTTTTTTCTTTACATCAAAATATGCTATCAAATGGTACACATTGATAATAATCTTAAGTTCTAAGAACAATACACATGTTCGTAGGTAAGAATAACTAATGGAACCTGAAATATGTGGTGTTCTTATTAGTGGGTTATCCATCAGGATATCATTTGGTTGAGATCACCATGTGCTAAATTCATGGGTAGAAGTCGCAATGCTTATAAGACCCTAGCACCTGATAGTCAAACATCATCTGTGTCCTATCAGTATGATGTATCTAGACCATATGACATATATTTAAGATTATTGTTATGGTATCTCAATGTTATCATTGTATTTGGGAACTACTATAAAATTTTGATATAACATGTAATATTTCATTACCATGTAAATTGTGGATGAATAAGTATTAACACTATTATCGTAAAAATAAAAACATGTATATATCAAATTATATACATGTAATGGTAATAAAAGTACATAAAGGATTTTTTCTAGGTCACCCACTCACAAAAAGTATTAATAACAATAATCATAGTGAGAAACCACATAATCATGAAAATAATTAACATGATATTTAAATCAGAATAACTTCCTTTCAATCTAAGACACATTAGGTTTAACCTAGGTTATTTAATATCATTATCTATTCAAATAATTCTTAATGGGTTGTGAAGAAAATGTGAATTAATCCAAGAATATCCCCTAGGAGTTTCAAAATAGGTGAATAGTAATGGAAGAATCCCCATTAACTAGAATGATGGCTGAGATTATACTCGACTAACTCTTTTCGAAGTTATTACCAGTAGATGAATCTATTCCAAAATCACATCATCTTATAGTATCTAGATAGGGTTGAATTGCTAGGAGGACTACAAAATATATATCTTTCCAAATCATTAGTATGTTATAATATAATTAAACTTATCCACAAATTTAGTCATATAGTTTTGTTCCCAAATCTATTTATTCCTATATCATTTTCCCAAGGTTTCTACTAAACTGCCAATTATACCAACTATAACAACCTGACTCTAGTAACCCAATGATAGTGTCTACTTTTTTACATTAGTATAATATACAAAGGATATCATGCTGAAGGATAAATTAGTTTATTATTCTTGAAGAACCAGATACATACCAGATTACCATATTACATTAGAAATATAAAATACATAGCATAAAAAACATTCTTTTATACTTGATATTATTCATAATAGCCTTCTTCATATCCTATAGAAAATAATAAAAAATAAAGTTTGAACTCAAACTCTTAGTAGGTGTTATGTAAAAAATAAGTTATCATAAGTAAATGAGGCATAATAAAAATGGCAAGGTAAATAATCTAAACACATGTCATTTAATCAATGACTTAAGAACAAAATTCATCCATTGATAATATCAATGAAGTAATATCATGGATAATATTAACTAAATTCTTAATTAATAAAATAATAAATATTGTACATTATTATCTCAAACATAATGATATCTATACTCTAAAGATATTTCACCAAGATGGTTTAATTTATTGGTAAGTACAAACAAAAAACCCATTTAATTTGGCCAACTGATTCATCTAATGAGACAATCGATGCATCAAGGGGATATATATTTCTATACCCCACCTGTCAATTCATGTCCAATGCATTTTTCATATATTTAAATATAAATTTTATTCATAAAAAATATATCTTATCAATAAATATCTGTATAGAGTAAAGAATATATATTTATCATGTTTTCCGAGTTATAAAAAGAAATTCATAAAATAACACGATATATGGAAATGATATACACTTTAAGATATAATAATATATAATGATAAATAACATGGATATTTAATGGAAATTTAATGTATAAGGGTTACAAGAAATTAAATCCTTCATGAAAAAGTTAATGTCCAAAAATTAATCAAGAGATGAGATATGACCATCAAAAAAGTAGATTTTATAATAAAAACAAATATTTTAAAGACTGGAAAAGAAACATTTAAAATATTTTGTCATATATGGTTTCATTTTAAAATCACTAAAATATTATAGAATAATATAAAGGGTGTAAGACAATTATGGTAATTGAAAATTCTGTTAAATCAATATATATTAAAAAGAAAACATTCCCTTTGAAATTTTTATAAAAAAGTGAAAATAACCATTTCAATTAAAAAAATAGAAAGATTACTTTAAAACAAAATTATTTTTTTTTGGATGAATTAAAATTTCCTTAGAAAATTATTTTATTAATAAAAAGGAATTTATTGGAACAATTTTGAAAAATATGGGCATTAACGAAAAATATATCTGATCAAAAAGAGAAATAATATTGGTTTTTATTTGAAACAATCATCTTGAAAGAGTAAATTGAATTGAATAATTAATCCTCATGAATAATTATATATTCATTTTAAATCTTTAAAAGGGTTATTATATATTCTAAATAAATGTAAATAGGTTCATAATACCAAATATGTCTCAATGGAGTGGAAATTGAGATGAAATCCCTTAAAAAGATCATATCATTTGAATAAGAATTAGTCAATAGAGAGATTTTTTGTAACAAATTTAAATCCACAAAAACATGTGGAAATTAAATATAATACAATCATAGGTAATTTAATTTATAATAATTTAATAACATAGTCAATGAAGTAGAAGTGTAACCCATTGAATGAAAATTGTGTTAGGAAACCTCTTACCTCGTGTTCAACTTTCCAGGTAAATTATTTTAGCCTCCTATATAATAAATATAAATTTATTATAATTACATAAAATAATAATATAAATATCTATAATATCATATTTTATCCATTTATAACATTTTATCACCCATTTTTTGAAAATATGTTATCATTATCATTATTTAAGGTGTTAACTACTTCGTTTTTCATGTATGTACTGATCCGATAATTTTGATCATTGTGTCTTTCTCATAGTTCCATCATCTATAGAATATTATTCAATATATAAATATCATATATATTCTATATATATATATATATATATTCATGCATAAAATTTGGTGATATAAAAATGAATTACACAGTTCATGGAGACCGTAGGCCGCATATACACATGAACATTGTATTCACTTTTCGACAGATGGAAAAAAGGTAGACTAAATTCAAATTTAAAGGATCATTTTTTTTCTCATATATATCTTATAAATTAACTAAATATATTTTTATTACCATCAATGAAAAATAGAAATGAAAAACAGATCACATCACTTCATGGATGTGGTAGTCCATATGTATGCATGAGAGACGTTGTCATTTTCAAATGAATTAGAAGGGAAAAAGGTATGTATCACCCCAAGTATAAATTAATTAATCCTTTATTTAGGTATTTTAAATATTTAAAGTGTTTTTTTATGTTTAAAATAGTTCATAGAACATTTCAAATGTTTTTGTGCTTTTCTAAAGGCGTGCAGTTTGAGAATAGTTAGTAGAACCAGTGTAAAAAATTCAAGAAATCATACTAAGGAAAACAGAGGATAATGGATAATCACACAATTTTTCCAAACTTTATTCCCACCTATGAGTAATTGTGAAAAGTGAAATATATCAAAAAATATGACTAGAACATGGTTTTTCTGACCGTGTGATCCAACCGTGAGAAGGGTATGGGGAGGAAGTGTCCAGTGCATGATTGGCACATAGTTTGTCTAACCATGAAACCAAACTGTGAATGGAAAAAGTTTAGATCCTAAAAAAGTGTATCTGACTTTATTTTACTCAAAATCCTCTCATTTTTTACATATTTTGATCCTAAATCGGTTTTTATCTCACCAAATGTTGTGTAGACTTTCTATTTCAATCCAAGAGTGATATGTTGGAAAATTATAGTGTGTTGAAGGTCGTGTTTCTTGGTAAGTCTCCATTATTGGTGATTTTTTTGGGATATACCATTATTCCCTCCCTTTGATCCATAGATATACTATTTTGGGGATAAATAAATGATATTTTATGCTAATCATGATGAGATATGGTTGTTTTGATGTTCGGGAACAAGAACTAAGGTAGGTATTTGGAAATTCAAACCAGTTTTGTTGAAAAATTTGTGACGCTATTGGATTTTACCATAATTTCCATGGTAAGTGGATTCACTATTGACTCCTATTATTAGAACATTAAGGCTTAGTTTTAAATTGATTTAATTTATTGAAATTGATGTGAAAATCCTAGTAGAAAACATATTTAGAAATGGTTTGTGGATATGTGGAAATTGTTTGTTGTAAAAAGTGATTTGTTTATGGATTTTAAAATGATTTCTTTTTAAATTTATTTTTTATGTCTCATTTAAATTGTTTTATGATTATGTTTTCAATAAAAGATATGATTTTTTTTTGAAATGTTTGGTTTGATATTGGTTTGGAATACATGGGTTGGTGTGAGTTCGTGTTTTGACATGACCCAGAATAAGGGGAATACACCATTAGGGTACAAGGGATGTGACCCTAGATAAGGGTCATGTTCCTTTGGGGAACAAGGAGATTGGAAAATTAGTAACGACTTTGTGGATGGATGAGAAACTGCTCTTGTGTATGGAACTCTCACTGAAGCATGAATGTTTGGGTGTGTGTGTGAATCATGGATTCAGTATGCCTAAATGGAATGTAAAATAGTTTAATGAGTTGTTTAGTTTTTTTACTTTGAATCTGTTTTGGAATGGAAATTATTTTATATTTTTATATAAACTAATAAATTTATTTAATGTGTTTTATATAATTTTTTCATATAAATTTCCTAAGATGTTCTATCATAGTTTCATGAGTAGGGAATTCATTTGGGGAAAATATAAAAAATTTCATTACTCACACCTGCTTTGGTAATTTGGTTCTTTTATAGATATTCTTTATCGAGGAATAGGTAAAGAAAAGTTATCTCATTTATTTTATCAGGCATCATGATACTTTGGGTTTGATTATGGAGTTGGAGGATGGAGATTTTTGGGAGTTGTGGAGTTATTTAATTGGATACATTGAGCTTTGTGGTTTAGTCTTCCGCTTTGGTACTCTAATACTGGTCATGATATGGTTTGGTATTATTGTATTTTTTATATTACTTTGATTTATATTACTTTTTTGTCATGCATCATATTGTGGTTTTGATTATGGTATGCTCAGTTGTAGTTTTTTTTTGTTTTTAATGGGAAAATCATCCCCTGATTATATTTAATTCCTTGAAATTTATTTCCATCCATTGGCGTCTTGGGGATATCTCCCATGGCCTAATAAAAATTATGTCTTGACTCAAGATAATTAAGAGAGGTGGTACATCACAAGGTATATATGATATTATAATTATGAAAGAAAATTTATATAATAAATATCATATATATTAATTATTTCCATCTTTATTACCATCCATGTAAAGTGGTGATGAAAATAATTACACCACAATATGAATATGGTAAGTCATACATACACATGAGTGATGTTTTAAATTTTCATAGGATAGAAAATATATGGAATATTGATTTTACACAATCATAATAATATCTTAATATATTTATGACACTAATTTTATTATTTTAGGATGGGTACATGTGACACCCTCTGGGTCACTGGTATGTCTCATTATGAATTTGATCAATTGTTTGGTTTACCTTTAGAGTTATTAGACACCAGGGTCAAAAATTAGAGTTTATGGAGAATAAATACCAATGTGTATGGTTAGTTCATGTTTTTTCTAATCATGAAACTAATCGTGCGAGGGCTTATGGTTGGTGATAGTGGTATTTTATACTATTTGAACATAGTTTTTCAAATTGTGTGATCCCAAGGGATAATCATGAAACCTATTTTGGGGAATCATGTATCTCCCGCATGGTTGGAACACAATTTTTCTAACCATATGAAGAAACCACGTGGTTTTTCTAGATCACTTAAAATTTATTATTTTACCAAATTTCCCGTGTTGATTTTTATAACTCATGGAATCATTCCTCCTCTCTTTCTTGTATAACCACCCTCCTTGTATTTGAAGATTCTTCCCTATTATATTTGGTGAATTATCCTTGGATACAGGGTAGTTTGGATTAAGGTAATCCCTTTTTTCATGGTTTATTATTCCTTCCCCATTCCTTCCTATTATTCTTTCATTTTCATGGAGACGTGTAACCCTAAATGGGGTTTTAGGTAAATCCAGTGTGTGTAATGGGAGTTTTGGTATGTTTTCTTATGAAAAAGGTGTGTGAGGCCTTCTCATACATATTATGTGTGGTTTTCATTGACGGTGGTAAGGTTGGAACCCATTCTGAGGTTGGTGTCAATATTTATGGGTGTTTTCAGTAGATTAACTTTAAATTCACAATCACATAGGTTTGTGATTATAAAATTTCCACTTGTTTGATTTATTTATTATGATTAGACCACGATTGATATGTTTTGTAGCTTGTTTTGTAAATTTGGGAGTTTAAAAAGATATTTTCAAATGGGAGTGGCTCTTTTACACACTAAGTGCGTTAAAATTTCTCAAATAGGTCTATGGTTCTAAATGGATTTCTAAAATGGTTTTATAAATGTTTTAACCTTGTGTAAAGTATTTTATTTAAAACGAGCATGTTGGTTTGTGTAATTTTCTTGTGAAATGTTTTTTCATGTTTGAAAATTTCTTTTGATTATGTTGGTATAGAGTAGCACATGGGTAAACCAAGGTGTGAGTGAGGGGTTGTCCAAGGGACTGTAAGAGATTTTTGGGAGGAAGACTGTGAGATCTTCCATTTTTTCCAAGGGACCATGAGATCCATTGGGTGGTAAGATTGTGAGAGCTTCTATTTGTGTTCTAGTAGATTTTTAGAGCTCTTAGAGTTGGTACCAAGTAAGTCCATGAGAGTTTCCACGTTTTTAGTTAGATATAATACTTTTTTAGAATCAATCATGTTATAACTGTGTGGTTCGAGCTATAGGTTCACATACTCATTCTAGATTTATTTATATTCCTTGTAAATTTTATTGGTTCCATTTTTATATGATATCATGTTTTTATTCCCATTTCTAATTATATGGTTATATTATGTTGATGTTATTCTCACATTTGTTATGAATTAATGGATAAGTTGATCATTATTTTCCTTGGGACTTGTTTTCTTTACTCGATCTATTTTGGAAATTGTTTTAGAAAACATGTTTTATTATAAAAGGAAAACCCAATTTATTTATAAGGATTATTTAAAATTGGTTTAGTTTTGAAAAGTATTTGAAGACTAATTTAATGTTTTTCATGGTTTTAAAATACTTAAATATATTCATTGTGGTATCCTACTAGGATCTGTGGCTCAAAACCTATAGTTTCTGTTGGTATTATGTAGACATTTTTTGTTGGACACAAGTACTGTTAAGTGAACCATGTAACTAGGTGTATCTAATTTGATAACATCATTCATTATTTGATTGAGGATACATGGTCTCACCCAGTTGTCTTGTGAGGAGATATTTTGGGATTTTTTATTCATTTGGATTTATATATAATCCTCCTTTGGTCTTGTTCCCATTTTTTTTGAGTTCAGTATTTTTACTTGAGATACCTTTTATATGTATCATTTATGGAATATTTTTTATATTATGTTTTTGTTTATTATGGTGTATGCTTATTATCTATTTTGTATATTTGGTTATAGTATTTTTTATGTAAACTCTTGTTATATTGACATGTTCAACCCATTTTATGGATTAGTCATGATGGTTTACAATGGGTGAAACTATTCGAAAGAGATTGTTGTTTATGCTTAGTTCTTGTCACTAGATCATGGTGTTTGGGGATGCACTTTAGGCTGTGTAGTAAGATGGATTAGGTGACGGATCAGGTCGACCTGGTTTGGTTGGTTACAAGATGGTATTAGAGTAGGTTATTTATTTAGGGTTCAGTGGTAGACTAGATCTAAGACCATTGTAAATTGAGAGGTGGGAATATTAGAGTTCCTAGCTAGCTCTTATCATGAAGAACCATGAGTTTACATGGGTGGTTTGGAATTGTATCGATGTTTGGGATCGATTATGGGTTGTCTTAATTAAATTTGGATGTATTTCTTGATTAGTGATAATTCCTTCGGCGAACCTAGGGTATATTTTGATTTTAGGGGTGATATAGGGAGGCTAAGAGGAGGTTCATGGTTATGAAACATGGTTAGTAGTAACCATACATAGCCTGTGTAGGATTTTCTTCCAACCTCTAGTGACACCCACATAGTTGGAGCACATTTTTCCTAATCATGTGAGAAAACTATGCACTGAGGAAAATTCTCAATTTTTTTTGATTTTTATGATCATTTTCCATGAAGTGTTTCTTTAGATCTAAAATTTATTATTAAGAAACATTATAGGGTTTCTTTTTAGTCCATTTAATATGGTTTAAGATTGAATTGTTCTTGATAAAGATTTTGTTTTGTGGCTTGTAGAAAATTTCTCCTAGAAGTACCTCATCCAATAATATAGAGGGTGATGTAGAGAATATCCCACTAGTGAACCACCGTATTAATATATCTTTAGTGGAGTTTGTTTCTTTTATGATTTAATCCTTGCAGGTCAAGTGGATGGTCAAGAGAAAACATGGATGGTGGACCTTGCTTAGGAGTTAACGAGGAAATATCCACTGATGTTTTGTGGCGAAATTGGATCCAATGATCCTAAAGAGTGGTTAGGTCATATCAAGAATATCTTGGAGTTATTGAATACCCCTAAACCTTTAATACGGGATTTACCACTTATGTGTTATTAAGAATGGGAAGAATGTGGTGGGAGTTGATGGTCCTTTCAAGGTACCATAAGGATCTCACCAAGATCACTTTCAAGGTAGATTTTAATTAGTAGTTCTCTCTAGATACTTTGAGGGTGGTGAAAGACCATGATTTCTTAAATTTTGATGAAGGGGAATATTCAGCGATGGAGTATACCACCTAGTTTACCAAGTTTTTTCATGTCTCCCTGGATATACTCACTGACAATTACCTCAACGATCAACCTTTTGAGATAGGCTTGAGTCCAGAGATCAGGTTTATTCTTATTCTTATCTTTATATAGACTTATTCAGAGGTGTTTGATAAGGAGGATTTGGAAGAGGTAGATTTTAATAGAAATAATGTCACATTGGGGTTATTTTAGTGGGAAGGATTCAAATTTCTTCATTAGGATAGAAATGGAAGCTGGATGAGTCTCATTGTAGAAGTGGAAAGAGTGTGCAGTTGTAATGTCCCGGTTCCGGAAGCCACCCAGAGGCGCCCCGTACCCGGTTGGTCACATAGGCTCAAGCGCATTTCTCTGAACTCTTGAGGCTGTCGACTAACAGAAAGGGCCTTGGGTGTGATAGTGGGGAAACTATGCCCTCATTGACAAAGTACACAGAAGAAGTAAAAAATTAAAAACAAGAGCGGAAGCAGAAATAATGACATACAGCAGAAAACTGAAGGTATAAACTGGAGAACACATATATAAAAGGATGAATGATACATATGTCTAGGAAAACAACCAAACAAGTCACAATGATGGAATAAAACAGTACTAAACCAAAGTGAAAAATAAAATAGATAAAATTCTCAGAATCGCAAGTTATAGCTTGGTCCCATGCTCTCCAGCTCCACAGCAAGTCAAGTACATAAAGTAGAAGTGTGCTTTCCCTTATCTATACCTGAAACAATACAATCTGGTTGGGCCCAAAAGCATGACCCCAACTGGGTGTGAGACTAAATACCAGTAGGAAACCACCTAAAGATCTGTGCCTAATTGTCAGTGAGTATATAAAAGTTAAAAGTACAGGAAACAGTAAACAAGAAAGCACTAAGAAATAAAAAATCCTCAGTTCAATGAATTAAAAACACCACACAACCTGAAAAAGCATAACAAAACAGATAACACAGCAGGTAACCCTCTAGGAAGTACCCACAGCCTACCCCCTCTGGTCCTACCTAGAAACACAAGTAAGTAGCTAAACACAACGTAACCCTCTAGGAAGTACTCACAGCCTATCCCCTCTGGTATTACCTAACAAGTACAAGGAAGCCTCTGGGAATTACACTCAGTCTAACCCCTCTGGTTCAGCTCAAGCATAGATTCTTTGAGGAAGCACTCACCATCAATTCCCCCTATAGTCTAATAATGGTACTAAAGGTGATCTTGGGAAGCACTCACATAACATCCCCCCTGTGGCCCACGTCGAGGAACTACAAACACTCTGGGGAAGCACTCAACATCAATTCCCCATGTGGTCTCGCATCGTAAATTATAAAGACACTCTGGAGAATCCCTTACGTCCATCCTACCTATGGTCTATACACCAGGTTCTCATGGCTCTGTGTAAGTCAAGAAAGTGTAGAAGTGCGTAACGGACATGGTAAACCTCATGAACTACTTGGCTAGAATTCTACAACACAATAGGATAACAAAACAACAGTCACACCATCTTACAATACTAGGCATGGGAAATTAAACAGCAACTGAACAAGAAAACAAGACCCAAAGGTCAAAATAGGAAAAACAATGAATGGGAAAAACATCCAAGGCACAACAATTCACCCTATTCACAACCAATAATAATCTACTCAGGCATACCAGCATAGTAGAGAAACAATTGGGCTAGAATAGTGAACACGCAATACCCTGTTCATGGGTATTGGGAAAAGTTCCACATAAAACACAAAGACTTCCAATAGAAAGGCACAAACCACCTACCTCAGGGTTAGGAGATCTCTATATGTTAACCTCAAAGCTTGATTCTCTTTAGAACGCAGTATATCTAAGAAAACATCAAAAATCGTTCAACCCATGATAACAAAGAATAGAAGAGAAATCATGAACCTAGGTTCTAGAAGAAGAGAGAAATCACTGTTGTGATAACAACGAAACTAATGGTGTTTTATTTGAAGGATGGATGGAGGCTTAGGGGCTCATCAAAGATCCGTAGCTGCTCGACACTCTCGAACGAACTAGGTTGAGAAAGAGACGATTCGGTTCATCGACGTGACCCCGATGCATTTAATGAAAAAAATACACGACATGTACTTTTGAAGTACATGATGCATACTCATCGTTTCCATACTCTGATTTAGGCGGCCTCTAGGTCATCACACATTTCCATGTGCAAGGCTACTACACGGACAACACAGGGCAACCTGCGGTAACCGAGTACACGTCGTGTACTCATAAAGTACACGATGTGTACTTCAAAAATTTCTAAAAACTTCTATTTTATAAAAAACTCCAGGAAAAGAAAAACATACCTGAAAAGAAGATTAGAGTTCTAACAAAATTCCCCCCTTAAAGAAATTTGTCCCTGAATATCCCAAGAGCAGCGTAGAAGAAGAAGCCTCAAACAGTTATGGCCACTGTGCTCATACATCGGCCTCCCCCTCCCAAGTCTCGTCATGCACCCGCCCGTGCTACCATATCGCTCATAACAGAGGAAGAGACCGGCCACAAAGAACCTTTGTACTACGATCCACAATCCGGATAAGATTCTCCTCAAACGACACATCCACATCGAGCTCAACCTCCTCAGGTTGAAATACATGAGACAGGTTTGAAAAGTAACGTCAAATCTGAGAAACGTGGAAGACTTCATGCATAGCTCGATACATATAAGGTAAGTGAAACCGGTAGGCAACTGGACCAACTCTCTCCAACACCTCAAACAGCTCGACGCACCTCGGTGAAAGCTTACCCTATCTCCTAGTCCTATTGTGTTCCAACCTCAGTGTGACACATGGGAAAAACTGATCCCTGACCTTGAACTCCATAGGTCGTCTCCGCTGACCAACATAAGACTTCTGTTGATACTGTGCAGTATCCATCCTCTTCCCAATCAACTATATCTGTTCTCGGGTCTCCTAAACAAGACAAGGTCTCATCAAAGCTACCTCTCCTGCCTCCAGCCAACATAAGGGTGATCGACATGGACTACCGTACAAATCCTCATAAGGTGCCATATGAATAGTTTTTTGAAAACTATTGTTGTAGGAAAACTCCACAAGATGTATATGATTTTCTAAAGAACCTCTAAAATCTAGAATGCATGATCGGAGCATGTCCTCATTCACCTGAATCATAAGCTCAGACTGGCCATCTGTCTGGGGGTGGTAAGTTGTACAAAAAAGTACTTGTGTACCCAAAGCCTACTGAAGCCTATTCCAGACCTGATAAGTAAAATGTGGATCCTTGTCTGAAACAATGGAGTGTGGAACTCTATGTAGACGTACAATATCTTGGATGTACAGCCATCCTATCTCATCAACACTGAAGGTCAACATGATTGGAAAGAAGTGAGAAACCTTCATGAGTGTGTCAATGACAACCCAAATAATATCATTCCCCCGAGGTTACCTGGGAAAGCCGGTCACGAACTCCATCATGATGTCATTTCACATCCACTACGGAATGGGTAACTTCTATAATATTCTTGCGAGTCGCTGAGGCTCCGCCTTCACCCGATGACAAGTGGAACACCTCATGAAAAAACCAGCAACGTCACTCTTCATACCTAGCCACCAGTACTGACAGTGTAGATCATGATACATCTTGGTGATGCCAAGATGAACTTCCAAAACTGAGGAATAAAAATCCCGTGTCAGCTCCTCGTGTATGTCTACTGGCACCCATACACGCCCCCATAAACGCAAGATCTCATCCTCACCTACGGTCCATCAAGGAATAGGGACCTCTGATGACATACTCTCTCTTAAAAATAGGACATCAGAATCTGATAGCTACCTCATTAAAAGTCAATATAGTATAGTAGAGGTAACAACTATAGAAGAAAGAAACATCTGCCCTTGACGGTCGTGCACCTCCAAATGCATCTCAAAGAATAGATCCATAAGCTGCCACTCACTGCTGGCTTCTTGAACTGCCTGCATCTGAGTCCTCCTACTCAATGCAATAGCTACTGTGTTGCCTTTTCTAGGCATATAGGAAAGATCAAAGTCAAAGGACTATAAGTACTTAACCCACCTGCGCTGTCTCAAATTTTGATCACGCTGAGTGAAGATGTACTTGAGAATTGTGTGGTCGGTGATAACCATAAAATGATCTTCCAAAAGATAATGTCTGCAATAGTGTATGGAATGAACAACAACTACCAACTCCAGATCGTGCGTCAGGTAATTCCTATCTTATGGCCTCAACTGCTGAGACCCGTACGCAACAACTCCATCACCCTGCATAAGAACAGCTCCTATCCCAATACCTGATGCATCATAGTTAACATTATATCTCTTTACCAGCTCTGAAAAGACTAGTATGGGTGGTGAAGTCAACCTCCCTTTCAGCTCCTGAAAGGCTGACTCATAAGAATCTGTCCATAAGAACTTTTCCCCTTCTTAGTCAGACCCATCAGTGGTGATACTAATTATGAAAAGTCTTTTATGAAATGTCTATAGTAACCATCCAGCACTAGAAAACTCCGCACCTCAAAAAAGATCTTCAACTGATCCTAGGAAAATACAACTCTCACTTTCTCTAGTTCTTCTGATACTCCTGTCTCTGAGATAACATGACCCAAGAAGTTAATATGATCCATCAAAAAGTGTCACTTTAAGAGCATAGAATATAATGGATGCTCCCTCAGTGTAATTAAAATGATCTCAAAATGGGTAGAATTTTAATGTCAAGTGTGAGAGTACACCGAGATATCATCCATGAAGACAACCACAAAAGAATTCAAGTATGGACGGAACACTCGGTTCATCAATGCCATGAAAACTGCAGGCAAGTTCATGAGACCGAACAACATAACCAACTACTCGTATAGACCATACCTGATCCGGAAGGCTGTAAGAGGTATATATGATGGTCTAACATGAAACTAATGATAACCAGACCTCAAGTCAAACATTGAGAATACCCAGGCTCCTTGAAGCTTATCAATGAGATCATCGATCCTTGGAAAGGGATATCGGTTCTTAACCGTCAACTTGTTCAACTTCTGATAGTCCACACAATGTCTGAGGGAACCGTATGCCTTCTTCAAAAATAGGACATGAGAACCCCAAGGAGAAGTACTGGTTCAGATGATGCTCTTTTCCTGAAAATCCTCCAACTACTTCTTGAGCTCCTGCAACTCAGGTGTATCCATCCTATAAAGAGAAATGGACACTGGTTCCGCTCCTGGAACAAGCTCAATCGAGAAGTCTACCTCACACTCTGGAGTAAAACTTGAAAATTCCTCTGGAAAGACATCTCTGAAACGATCCAACACTAGAGGGTAGTATAACTGTGAAGTCCCCTGGTCATCCATATAATGACTAGCAATATGGGATGTAACTTCTCCCAACCCATGATACTCTGGACCTGCTCTGCTCGCATAGACGTCCCACTCACCCCTATGAAGAAAAGATCCACCCTCTAGTGATATGAAACTCACACTATGGTGATAAAAATGGACGACTGCCTGGAATGGAACTAACCAGTATATCCTGAGAATGACATCATATCCTGTCATCTCTAGGACATAATGGTCTCATAGAAAGTGACATCCACCAACTTGTAGAGGGCACTTTCTGCACTGACGTACACTATCCGTTCTACTCCCCAACAAAGTGTCTAGAACCAAGATATTAGTAGAAGAAAAGATGTAGAGACCAAAGCTCTCCACGACATCGACATATATAAAGCTATGGGAATCCCCTGTATCAAAAAGAGCAGATGCTAAGACTAAGGCTACTAAGATCATACCTCGAACAGTAGAAGGTCCGGGATCCTTCTCCTGCTGGGTCTGCTCCACTGCAAAAGTCTACCATGTACTGCGGCCCTGTGACCCCGCCTAACCACTCTGAGCTGATCCGCCTTGATTTTTCTGAAACCTGGGAGATTTTTTACCATGTCCATGACCTCCACCTAAGCATGAAAGGCCAAAAAACTCTAGTTCCCTACTGTTCAAAAACTGGTGGTGCTACTCCTGAATGTGGAGTCATAGAAGAACCCATATCACCAGCTTCTAGAGAGAATATCTGATTGAAGTGTTGAAGATGACCCATATATCTACAATATTGGATCTCCAATAGGTATTTTGGGTAATGTGGCCTCATATTCCCGCTCTTTCTGCACTGGTAACACACCAACTGGTTACCGGAAGAAGTGTCTCTCCTCCTCAGATCACCACGCGAAGACTCCATGCAGCACTTCCTACTGTCAGTAGGAGGAATACTAACCCCATACATCGAGACGATCTAACTCAAAACTCTAAAATACCTCATATTGTGCTCTATGATCCGTGCCTGGTGACTATATAAGTGATAGAAGTCAACCATAAGATGTTCACCTACGATTGTATGTCATGCCTCATACCATCCTCAAACATCCTTGCCATGAATAGGTGATCAACTCCGGGAATAGGCATGAAGCACTGTAGCTTGGTAAAACGGGAGGAATACTCCATAATATAAAGAGTACCCTACTCTAGACTCATAAAATCCCAGGCTTGATCGGACCTCAGGTTCTACGGATAGAAGTAATCAAAGAAGATGCGCTGAAACTCATCCCATGTCATAACCAGCTAGTGTCACACCTGTGAGATCACATCCCACCACCTCTTGGTGGAGTCTCGAAGAATATAGGTAGCGAGCTTGAACCTCCTCTCTAGAGGTATCTCCAGATGCTCAAAGATCATCAACATGGATTCTAGCCATGACTCCACAGCCTGAGGTCATCCTTCCCCTAAGAAAGTGGGAGGCTGGTGCTGCTGGAAGACCCGCGTCAAATCATCCATCGACGGGGCAGGAGGCGACGCTCCCTAAAAGGTTTGCATCATCCTAAAAAATAACTCCTTGAAATGTGCATCAAAACCTACATCAGGTACAAGGGTTGGAGCCAAGGCTGACACAACAGGAGGATCTGCATGTAGTCCCTAATCGGCCATGTCTGGTGTCTGATAACCGCTTTGGAACTGGCATACAACTAGAGGACTTCTCAGTGGCATTACTATACAAGGTCAAGCAAACACCTTAGATCAAGATATCAATGAATTAAAACAAGGCGTGTAATAAGGGAACATGGGAAAGAAAGCACTCATGTTTTACAAAACATGACTACATGACATGTACATTTCCTACACAGCGTGTTGCTTGAAGTCATTCACATGGGCGTGTACTCATGCCTAAACTAGTCATGGAACACCCCATACACATGGTGTGATGTCTTAACACACAGAGTGTACTTTAATCCTCTTCCCCTACCCAAGTCCTTCTATACAGTTAAGCCACATAGCTCTCCCAAGACAAGACTACATGGCGTGTTCAATATAGACATGGTGTGTACTAGACAAGCTTCACTTGGCCCGTGTTGTTAGTGACATGACCTGACACACGGCTCACACTCCACAGCATGTTCTAGATAGATGTGATTTATATGAGAAAGGATAACACTGACCCGTGTTGTTCATGACATAGACAGGTACCTAGGTCAGACTACACGGTGTGTTCAAAGTGAACACGACACGTACGTGAAAGGGTAGCACCAACCCATGTTATTCGTGACACGGCTGAGTACCTGGGCCAGACTACACGGTGTGTTTAGAAAACACACGACATGTATTAGACACAACTCATCTAACCTGTATTGTTAGTGACATGGGTGGGGACGAGGTTGACACGACATGACGTGTATGTACGATACACGACGTTTTCACTCCATATTTTTCTCTATCCCATTTCTCAATCCACACGACCTATGACATGGTAAGAGGCTACACAATGTGTACATAAAGTACACAATGTTTACTTAAAAAACAGTTTCTTCCTAAACAGAAGAATGCATGACATGTACTTAACATTACACGGCGTGTCACCTGGTTTTTCTAGATAGTAAGCCTCAGAAACTACTTCGGAACCCATAAATCACTGAAATGAGCCTTGAAAGTGCCAAATTACGATCCGAGAGGGTCCATAATCCCCGTGAATCCAATTTTGGAATCTTATACAAGTTATATCAAGGAAAAAAAGCAATGATCCACCAAATTATGGTCCATGAGGGCCCATAACACCTCATGAACCAAAGTTTGTCATTCATTCAAGAAATCTCTACACCAAATAACACCCTATCAAATAGCATGTATTTTTATCAAAGAAACTATCAAAACATCATGAATATTTTACACATCATATATCACAACAACATGCAATCTATAATGCATCCTAGATGGCATGGAAAAAATGCATGAAAAGTGACTTCTAGCAAGTGACTATATGATGCATGAGATGGAATACCCTCATCTCATCAGGTTGCAACAGAAATAGAACCTAAATAACATCTATAATAACAGCACAAATCATTTTAATCACCCAAGGTGAAATCAGATTAACTATCATAATTGTAAAACTAGAAAAATTGTAATTTAAATGAGGTAGATTGGATTTTCCTTGTACACAAGTTAGCTACTCCCGGGCACAACTTATTACCAAGTACCTATTCCATATTATCCCTGGATAAGTATACAAACAGTATGTCAATAGAAAAGAAACACCTTGATACCACTTTATAACATCCCAGTTCTAGAATCCCCCAGAGGCTCCCCGTACTCGGTTGGTCACATGGCCTCAAGCGCATTTCTCTGAATGCCAGAGGCTTCCGACTAAGAGCGAGGGCCTTAGGTGTGATAGTGGGGAAACTATTCCCTCATTATCATAGAACACAGTGGAATTAAAAATATACATACAAGATAGGAAGCAATAATAATGACATACATCAAAAAACTAAAGGTATAAACTGGAGAACACATATATAAACGGATGCATGATACATATGTCTAGGAAAACAGCCAAACAAGTCACAATGATGGAATACAACTGTAGTAAACCAAAGTTCTAAAGAAAGCAGATAAAATCCTCAGTATCATATGCCATAGGTTGGTACCATGGTCTCAATCTCCACAACAAGTCAAGTACCTGAAGTAGAAGGGAACTTTCCCTTATCTATACCTGCAACAATATAATCTGTTTGGGACCAAAAGCATGACCCCAACAGGGTGTGAGACTAAATCCCGGTAGGAAACCATCCGAAGATCTGTTCCTAATAGTCAGTGAGAATATGGTTGGTTAAAGTACAGAAAATAGTCAATAGGAAAGCACTAAGCAGTAAACAATCCAAATTTTAAAGCATTCAAAACACCACACAGCATGCAACAGCTTAACAAACCAGACAACACAACAGGTAACCCTCTAGGAAGTACACACAACCTATCCCCTATAGTCCTACCTAGCAACACAAGAAAGCAGCTAAAATCAAGGAAACCCTCTAAGAATTACTCACAGCCTATCCCCTCTGGTTCATCCTAACAAGTACAAGAAACCCTCTGGGAAGTACACTCAGTCTAACCCCTCTGGATCAGCTCAAGCATAGACTCTCTGAGGAAGCACTCACTATCAATTCCCCCTATAGTCTCTTAACGGTACTAAAGGTGCTCTGGGGAAGCACTAAACTTCACAATCCCCTTGTGGCCCATGTCAAGGAACTACATACACTTTGGGGAAGCACTCAACATCAATTCCACATGAGGTCTCACATTGTAAATTATAAAGAAACTCTGGATAAACCCTTACGTCCATCATCCCTATAGTCTATACACTAGGTTCTCACGACCCTATGTAAGTCAAGAAAGTGTAGCAGTGCGTAACGGCCAAGGTAAACCTCAAGAAATACTTGGATAAAATTCTACAACACAACAGGATAACAAAACAACTGTCACACCATCCTACAATACTAGGCATGAGAATGTAAACAAAATCCTAACAGGAAAAAAAAAACCCAAAGGTCAAAACAGTCAAAACATTCTTGGGTTAAACATACAAGGCACAAAAATTCACCCTTTTCACAACCAATAATCACTTACTCAGGAATACTAGCATAATAGAAAAACAATAGGGCTAGAATAGTAAACGTGCAATACCACGTTCATGGGCATTGGGAAAATTTGCACATAAAACTCAAAGACTTTCAATAGAAAGGAAGAAAACACCTACCTAGGGGTTAGGAGATTTCTATATGTGATCCTTGAAGCTTGAATATCATTAGAACGTTGTAGATATAAGAAAACATCTAAAAACATCAACCCATGAAAACTTATAAAAGAATAAAAATCATGAAACAAGGTTCTAGAAGAAGAGAGAACTCACCGATGCGATTCCAACACAACCGACGATGTTCTATTCGGAGGAAGGACAGAGGCCGGGGGGATCATTAAAGATCCATGGCTTCTTGATGCTCTCGGAAGAACTAAGTTGAGAAGGAGACAATTCTGTTCGTCAGACGCGACCCCAGTGTGTTTAATGAAAAAAAAATACATGGTGTGTAATATTGAAGTACACAACATGTACTCGCCATTTCCGTACTCCACTTTAGGTGGACTCCAGGTCATCACACATGGTCGTGTGCAAGGCCGCTACATGACTAGCACACAGTTACCCATGATAACTGAGTACACGATGTGTACTCATAAAGTACATGACATGTACCTCAAAAATTTCCAAAAAACTCCTCTTTTCTCAAAAACTACAGGAAAAGAAAAACATAACTGAAAATAATATCTGGGTTCTTACAGTATTAGTCGTCGAGCATGGATCCAATGGATTCCATGGGGTGAAATATTGTTTTTTTCTATGAGTTTGGGAAAGGTGGTCACACCAATCCTAATTTTTTGTAGGCCCCAAGGACGTTCAACTAATCTGGATGTATGGGGAGTCTCTGACACTTCTTTTAGATTGTTTTTCTAGGGAGTAGTGTAGGATCCATGCTTTCAAAAAGGTTTTAGTGTAGTATGATGTGAAAAATGGTGGGGTATATCACCCTTGAAGTAAGGGGTATTCTTTCCAGGTGAAAAATGTCTAGGTGAGGACAAAGACTATCCATCTAGATGTAGTAAAGGTTATTCTAGATGAATAGAATTCTAGGACTTCCACCACGAGAGGTGTGGTGTTTATTACTTCTTATATAGAATCTAATTTATTATATATGATCATATTTCATTATTTCATATCATTTATGTTTCTTTGATGATTTGGGTATGAGAGTATAGTTGATTCCATTTGTGATAGATTTGTTCACCGCATTGGGTAGGAAGAAGGTGTAGGGTTTTAATTTCCCAAAGTTTCATGTTTTAATTTCTAAGGTGGAATTAATTTGGGATTTCCTCATATTGGACCTATACATTTTCAACCTCATCATTTGTATATATTGTTTTATCATCTTCAAGGTGCTACTTGATTGTTATCACCGCATGTTCTAGTTTCTTACTCTTAATAGGAGCACTCACATCTTTTAGGGTGATTGGGATCAATGTTCAAGGAGAGAAGGACCTATTTCTTTTAAATTGGGGTTAATTTTGTGTTAGTTGTCCCAGTTGTTTCTTGATTCCTTGTAAAAGAGTTTAGTGGGTTAACATGAAATGGTCATACGATATGTACCTATATGTGTTCCTGAAGGATTTATCAGGAATTCTGCCCCAATGAGTAGTCAAATTTACAATCGATCTGCTCCCTGGGATGAGAATGATTTCCTTGTTATCCAACTGAATAGATTTATCCAAAATCAAAGAGATGAAATTCTATCTCGAGGGTATCAAGGTAAGGGGATTTATCCTCCCTAGAATGTCACTATGTAATTTTCTAGATCTATTTGTAAAGAAGGTAGAGAAAAGCCTTAAAATTTTCATAGACTATCATATGCTTAATATAGTGAGTGTAAAGAATAAATACCCATTTTGAAGAATTTATGATCTCTTTGATCAACCCATGGAGATCATTAGTTTTCAAATATTTAATTGATATTTAGGTACCATCAGTTGAGGTTCTAGGAATAGGATGTTCCAATGATTTCCTTTTAGAATCTGTACAGAAATTTTGAGTATTTGATTATATTATTTGGGATTACAAATTATCATATTGATTTTATGGAATTGATGAACCAGATGTTCCATAACTTTTTTTGGACTATTTCATGGTCATATTTATCAATAAAATAATTGTTTATTCCAAGAAATAGGAGGGCCATGCTAACCATATGGAGCTTTTTTAGGTGTTTTGAGGGAGAACTGTCTCTATGAAAATATTTCCAAGTGCTGGTTTTGGATTAATGAAGTAAATTTTTTGGCTACATGATTTATGAGGCAAGAGTTTCAGTGGATTTATAGAAATTTCAAATAGTAATGTCTTGGTAGAATCCTAAGAATGTGTTCGAGATTCATAGCTTCTTGGGTTTAGTAGGGTATTATAGACATTTTGTTCTTGAGTAATTTATTCTAGATTATACCATGAAAACCATGACTAGGAAAGAGGTGAAGTATGAATGGTATGAGGGGTTCAAGTTTTCCTTTGATTAGTTTCAAAACCATTTGACATTTGTGAAATTGTTGATTCTTCCAAATACCGAGATATCTTTTTTCATGTATTGCGATGATTTTAGTGTGGGTTTGGGATGTGTGATGATTTAAGATGACCATGTAGTGGCTTATATCTCACAGAATCTATTCCGATATGAGTAGAATTACCCCACCCAAGATCTGTAATTGGAATTAGTGATGCATGTGATGAATACATGGTGACACTACCTCTTTAGGGAGTGTGTTTTTGTGTAATTGAATCATAAAATACTAAATTATATTTTTACCTAGAGGGTAATGATCATCAGGTAGAGACACTAGGTAGAATATTTTAAAAATTTTTGATTTTGATATTACTTATATGTATGGAAGGGGTAATGTGGTCAAGGATGCATTAAGCATGAAACTTATAGTGAAAGACATTCGAGAATTCACAGATGATTAGGGTTTGATGAAATTTTTTTATCTAATTCTAGAGGTTTAGGAGGATGGATAAAAAGTTTTATTATCCAATTTTTTGGTCATTCCCTCTCTTGTCGATCTGGTCTGGAGTGAGTAGGTATTTGACCCTGAGTTCAAGTATATTAGCATTGTTTTAAATTTTGGGGATACCTCGAGTGATAGGTCTCAGTATCCTGATGGATATTTTCTTTTTAATAGTTTTATGGAAGTTTATTTGAGAATGAGTAAGGAGGTGATGCATGAGGTGCACCATTCTAGTTGGGTTATTCACCCTAGGGAGACCAATATTATATATACCATGATATGATGATATTGGTGGACTGGGATGATATGAGTAGTTTCAGATTTGGTTTCTCAATGATTTCCCTTCAAGGGGATCAAATATAAGCATCAAAGACTGGTCATTTTATTGCAGACACTTTCCATTCTAGTTTGGAAGTTGGAGCATATCTCTATATATTTCATGATCATACTACCTTATACTTTGAGTGGGAAAATTTTTATTTCGGTGATTGTAAATTGTTTGAAAAATTCATCCCAATTTCTTCACATTAGGGACTCAATGAAGGTAGATAACCTCATATTTATGTATATCTAAGAGGTTGTTATGATTTATGGAGTCCCCTTGGTGACTTTTTTAGGTCGGGATTCCAATCTCACTTCTTAATTTTGGAAGGGACTCCAGGAGGCTTTAAGAACCTAGCTGAAGTTGAGTATCATGTATCACCCACAAAAGGATGGCCAGTCTGAGTGAACCATACATATTCTTGATGATATGTTTTAAGAATGTGTGCTTGATTGTAGAGGATTGTAGGAAAGGAATATACCATTGGATGAGTTTTCATATAATAACAGCTACTATGATTCAATCAAGAAGGCCCCATTTAAGGTGTTGTACATGTGTCTACACTAAAATCCATTATATTAGGTTGAGTTGGGTGAGGATTATTTATTTGGAATGATCCACATCTTGGAAGAGATGAATGTACTTTGGATAATTTAAAAAATGTTGGTGATAGATCAAAGTAACCATAATTCATATGATGACCATCGTCATCACCCGTTGGTGTTTCATGTTAGTGATCATGTGTTTTTTCAGGTATCAGTTAGACTGGGACACATTCACTTGGGAAAGCAGGGGAAGTTGGAACCCTGTTGTGTTGGTTATATTATTGTTTTAAAGAAACTTAGGAATCTGGATTATCAATTGAAGTTTCCAATGTAGATAACCTTGATCCATGATGTCTTTAGAGTTTCCTAGTTGAAGTGATACCATTCGAACCCATCTCATGTATTGGTGTGGTAATATTTGGAGTTTGAACCTGATGCCACCATTGTGGAGGGACCAATTCATATATTGGATTATCATAAAAATTTGATCATGGTAAATTTATCCCATTTGTTTTTGTTCTCTAGTAAAATGGTTGCGATAGCCATGAGACAAGGGAACGAGAATCTTTGGTGAGAGAGAAGTGGCATAATGTTTTTTATCCAAGGATTCCTGAGGACTTTATGGGGGGACAAAGTGGTGTGGTGGGGATTTTTTGACACTCATAAGGTCACTATTATGTTGAATTTTGATTTTGATCTATTTTTTTCTTCACCTTTATATTTCTCATTCTTCGGGGGTTAGATATTCGAGATTTTGGGGAAGATAATCCAAGGTGCATTGTTGGTGCAAGATTTTTCTAACAATGCAGCTAGTCGTACGAGGGTACTAGTTGCTGATAGTGGTATTTTACATACTTTGAGAACAATTTTTCAAACATTATGAGCCCAAGGGATAACAACATGGAATTTTATTATGGGAGGTAGTTTCTATTACATGATTTTCCAAGTCATGCAATTTTCTAGCTCACTTAAATTTTGTTAATTTATCTAATTTCCCCTATATATTTCTATACCTCTTAGCCTCATTACTCCTCCCTTGTGTGTGAAGCCCCTCTACTTGGCTTAGAATATTATTTCCATTCATATTTGGTGGATTCTCCTTATATCCAAGGTGGTTATTCTTGAGGTAATTCTCTTTCTTCATGGTTTGTTCTTCCTCCCCCTTCCATATTTTTGTTCTAACATTTTCATGGTGGTGTGTAACCCTAGAAGGGGTGTTGTTTGAATATAGGGTATTTGATAGTGGTTTTGGTTTGTTTTATTATGTATAAGGAATATAAGTCATTCTATTACCTATTCTGACTAGTTTTTATCCATGTTGATGAGGTTTGAACTATTTCCAAGGTAGGTGTCTCTATTTATTGGGATTTTCCATAACTTACATTTTAAATTTATAAATGGATTTGATTTTTTTTTATTAAATTTCCACTTTTTTATTTATGGTTAATAATTATACCATTACTGATATTTTTTATGGCTTGGTTTGGAAATGTTTGGGTTTAAAGTGGGGTTTCCAAATGGTAGTGGCTTTTATGCAATCCAAGTGTTTTATAAAATGGATCAAAGTGGTTTTTGGTTCTAAATGGATTTATAAAATAGTTTTTATAAATGTGTTTACCTTGTGAAAGATATTTAATTTAAAATGGTAATTTTTATTTGTGAAATTATAATGTGAAATGGGATTTCATTTATTTCACATTCTTGTGATTATGTTGACATGGAGTGGATCATGGGTTTACCGGGGTGTGAGTTAGGGGTTGTCTGAGGGACTGTGAGAGCCTTTAGGGAGGAAGATCATGATATCTTCTATTTGTTTTCAAGGGACCATGAGAGCCTTTGGGTGGAAATACCATGATAGTTTCTATTTTTAACAAGATACCATAAGATATCATGGAGTTGGGCCTTAGGAAGACCATGATATATTCCAAATTGTTTAAAAGACTAACATTTGTTTTGACTCAATCATGTTAAACCCTTGTGGTTAGATCCCTATGTGCACTTACTCATTCTATATTTATTTATATTCTTTTTTGTATTTTATTAGTTCCAAGATGATATGGTATCATGTGTATTATGACCATTTACAACTATATGGTTATATGATGTTAATGTTATACTCACATTTATTATTATTATTTGGATAAATTGATCATTTTTTTCCTTTTTGCTTGTTTTCTTTACTCAATCCATGTTGGAAATAGTTTTTGAAAACATGTTTTATTTGAATTTGAAAACCAAAGGGATTTATAAGGATTATTTAAAAGTAGTTTAGTTTTGAAAAGTGTTTTGGAACCAGTTTATTGGTTTTCATGGTTTTAAAATCCTAAAATAGATTCATGGTGGTATCTTACCAAGCTTTTTGTATCATACCCTACATATTCCCTTGGGATTATATATACATTGTTTTATAGGACATAAGTAATGTCAAGAGAACATGTACCTAGATTTATCTTCTTGATTACCATCATTTATTTTTTTATAGAGCAGATGTGGTCTAATCAGGTTGGATCATGAGGAGTCATTTAATGAATTTGTATCTATTGGGATGTATGTATATTCCTTGTTTGTTATTGTTCCCATTCTTTTGAGATTTGGGCTTTTTTACTTGAGATATAATGTATATGTCTCATTTATGGAATGTTATGTATATAATGTTGTTGTTTTTTATGGTATCTTTACTTCATATACTATGTTACTCTAGTTGTTTAATGTTTTTCATTGACTATGATTGTATTTATATGTTCTTCCCATTTAATGAATGAGCTATGCAGATTTACCATGGTTGAAACCATTCCCAAGAGATTCTTGGTTATGACTGCTGGTTGTCACCAACCCTTGGTGATCAAGTATGTGATTTGGGCCATGCATTGGTATGGATTATGTGATGGGTTGGGTTAACTTGGTTCAGTCCTTTATAGTAAAACACATTAATATGAAGATGAAGAAAAACATAAAGTTGAAATTGTTAATAAAGAGGATTAACACTTCTTCGGTAGACTTCCTTAAGATATCCTATTAAGGGACTATGGGTTGGTATTTTAGAAGGGTCATACCATCTATAACATGAATAAGTATGTTGATAATGGAATTGGGTATATTTTTTTTGAGATAAGTTTCTCAATGTGGTATAAAGAATAGGGAGAATCAGTGTCCTTTTATAATTTAGGGGAGGAGAATTCTTGGAATTTCTTAAAGTATTCAATTAAAAAAAATTATATTTTATGTCTAGATAGATTAAAATTTATATAATTTTGAGATAATACCAGTATGAGTCTAAATCCTATTATTAAATAAAATTTTGACATGTTTGGTTATGTTTCCAACCATATCTTTTAGTTTTAACCCCTATTAACCCTTTTAACATTTATAATAATATTAATGTTTTCCACACTTTAAGGGTCAAGAATATTATCATAAAAGAAAAAATACCAATAAATGTACTATGGTTGATATTTGAAACCATATCAAATTCATTTGGATGATGATAATATTTTTTACGAATTTTAAATAATTTATAAAATATTATTTATTATAAAATACCATTAATGTCAGTTTTAACCCTATTCCTTTAATTTGGCATTAAATACATCCAGAAAAAAGGGAATTAGAATATAGTACTTTAAATCATACTTAAAATTTCACATATATATATAAAATTCATGTAACACAAAAATCTATCAAATTTTAATTACTTTTAATATTTTTAAAATCATTTATTCTGTTTTTACTAATTGAATGAATATTGTGTCAGTGTTGCATAATATTTTAAGCTAATTATTCAATCACTAAAAAATAAAAATAAATTACCACAAAAAAATCATTCATATTTTAAATAATCTTTTATAACCAACCAAAATTTGTATTTATCCATATCTAAAAATTATATTGATATTAAAAGAATAAAAGTTAAATTTTTGTGTTTATCTTTCACATAAATATTATTAATGTCAAAATCAAAGGAATATGGAAATAAGTTTCCATACTATCGAAACGTGGATGGAAATGAATGAACTAAATTTATCAAATATGAAAAATGAAAGGGTTAGGTTTATTTTTAATGCCTTATGACATTATTTTTAACCTTGATTACTCGATTTACCCTTCATCATTGTGATAAATTTTACTATGGTTACTATTCATAATGACTAAAAATAAAAGGGAACTATATAAAAAAAATTGAACTCATAGTTATTAATATTTAATTAATTTTCTAATATTCAATTTCTATAAGTGGCAGAAATTAACTTAAGATTAAAATGTAAAATGCAATAAAAAACTGTTTTTAGAAAAAATTGCCTTTTTATTTATAAAAGTGTTTTAAAATAAATTAAACACTAAAAAATATTCTAATTAAATTTATTAGATTATTAATAATATAATAAAAATAATTTTACTTTTAAAATATTTTAAAATAGAATGTAAATTTCTAAATTCTGGAAACATAAATACAATTTTCAATGAAAATCTGTATTTTTTCACTATTCCATGGAATATGAATCTTTTCAGAAAAATAAAAAAATTTAAAATTAAATTAATTTGGATATGATGATTTAAAAAATATTTTCATTTTATAATATATAGTTTCTAAAAGAGGAAGAAATTAATTATGATTTCCACCCACAGAATTTAATAAAAACCATTTTTGGAGAAAACAAATTTTCTGAAATATAAAATTATTTTTAAAAAATTTGAGCACTTATTTATTATAAATAAAAAATTAATATAAAACGTTTATACAATTTTTTTATAAATTTTTAACCCAATTCATTCCCACCAATCCAATATCTAGAAGATAACCGTTATATTAAATTATAATATTTTAATATTATGCCATGGTTCACTTAATGCTCTATGTTGCGTGTTGTATACTATATCAAACATAGAGTTATTTTTTAAAATATAAGGGTATTACACAAATGGTGGAGAGTTTTTTTTTCATTAAAGTTTTTCGTACTTCATGATTATAAGGTATTTTTATTCTATGAATTAGTTGAGGGACTGGTCTTTATACGATGGTGGAGGCACTAGATATTAGTGCACATGTAGTTTTAGTGTAATTTGGATTCCCTTGGGAATTACATGGTTTAGTTTTTCTAGGTTGTGTTTGGTGTATTTTGAGTATTCATTCAGGATAAGAATAAAAGGGTTTTATCCAATAATGGTTCATCTTGGTGGCACGTTGCTGCTCAGGTGAGAGCATGATAAATGGTGCTGTCGGTTGGTGATTTGACTGTGGAAATCACATCATGAGTTGGGTTGGACCTCAATGTTATTGGGTGATTAAGATTTTTATCTAGTGATTAGTGAATTGTTTTATAGTATTATAATGGTTTATTGGTATTATAATTTGAGTTTTCTTCTGATGGGTTTGTTGAAGGGGGTCCAACCAACTGTTTTGTGTGGGACTCAATGTGGTGGGTTTGAAACCACATCAGGTGAGTCTATGGTGATGGAAAAAAATATTTTGGGTGGTGTATGATGATTTTCATGGAAATTATGTCATGTTTGGGATGTTTTTGTAAAATTGATCCTTCCCTATATTGGTTTCGGATTTGGAATACATTGGACTAGCATTCACTTTTTCAGTTGAGTGTGGCACATTGGAAACTAATCCAGCTGTGTCATTAAAACATGAGAATTATTATTGGTGGTAAATAATTATAGTCAGGAGAACCATAGATTGTAATCGGCCTTTGTTTTATAATAACTATGGTGGGTAAATCCATATTCTTGATGATCAATTGGATGAAAAAATGATTGTTTCTCAAAATAGATGGGCTCAGGTAAGCATCATCTTGATGTTTTAAAATTGTTTTATAGAAGGCGCCCACATTTTAACAGATATGGCACTTGGTTTTGTGATATATTATTTTGAATAGAGTTGGGAGTTATTTTGTATAATTAGTCCATTTGTGACCAAATATACTTATGACATCGGATTGGTGATGCAGTAGGATGGACACCAAGACATCTTAGGGATGAGAAGTGTTATGGTGGCGAGTTTATAACATCTTTTTCCATCAAGGTATTTCAAATTTAATAAAGAAATTGGAGTTTGATTTATTATATGGCTAAAAGTTTGTGTTGGTATTCCATAAAAAGTTTTAAGTTGTTGGAAACCTTTAATAGGTGATTTTGGACTTGGAATGAAGCTCTAATTATTCCCAGAGGAGTCACATGAGTGAACCAGTGGTTCAGAACATAGAGTCAGGGCTATAACATGATGTTGCATCACCAATAGTGAGATAATAGCTATGGTAGTATCCTAGATGGGTTTTTGGGATCATCAAATAGCCAGTGGAATCTAGGAATGTTTTTTTAATATGGAAAAAATGGTCTTTTCAACCCTTAATCTTAAACATATTTTCCTCTTCATTTGTACAATAGCCATGCCCAAGCCTTCCACTCTTCCTCTCTCACTTCTTGATGGATCTCCCTTTTTCTTAGTCTAAATATTCTTCTGCTCAGTATGATTAAGAGTATAAGGAAAATATATAGGTCATAATACCACTTTTCTTCATTTATTTGAGTGTATTTTTCTCTCTCAATTATTATGTCTAATATAACCTATTTAAGGGTGTTTGTATGGTTTCTCGGTTTCTCCTGATTTAGGCTGAACCGGTGACCAGTACTCGATGATTTGGATTTGTTATGCATAAGTCAGGGTGTCCTTAAACCTAATTCATAGTCTCATTAATTTTATGAGTGTATGAATCATGTGATCAATGGATACATGTGATGCTTTAACCTCTAATTAATTAAATGTTTTAAATTGAGTTTGGATTAGTTGAGGTCCCTTTTAAGTTTTAAATGGGTTAAGAGGGATTATTTTATTTAAATCAATGTTTTTAAATTATAATTTCAGAAACATATATATTGGTAAATTGTTTTAACTTCTAGTTAAATCTAATTAAATGATAATTTGTGGTTTTAATTGATGTAATATGTTTTGTTACAGAGTTAGAAAATTGATATAGTAAATCCCATTTAAAAATTGGGATGAAATTTATTAAATGATAATTGGATTTATATGAATTTAAATCAGTTTTTGGAAATTGTAAGTCTTGATAAAGTCTTTATGTATTGGGGTGAGGTTATTGAATGACCTTAGTATAAAGTAAAATGGTAAAATATGGTTTTGAAATGGGGGATGAGTGTTATAAAAGTGAGTTGATAACATGTGAATTAAGATAAATTAATAAATGGTCATGTTGGTTAAATAAGGTTCCATTAATAAGGCTATAAGGTGTGTCACTTTATAGCTTGTGATTTTCACCCTATTTAATAGATACTTGGGAGAATTATAATGCCCTTACGAAATTATAAGTGGGTTTACGCAATGACATGTGACTTATTAATGATTTTTAATATGTTTTTTTGGTAAAATGGTTCATGATGGGTACCATGGAGGGTTTTCTTTGAATTATGTTTTTTATGGAAAATTATTAATTGATAAATAAAGATTTTTTAATTGAGGGTTTAATATGTAAATTATTGTCAAGGGTGAAATGCCTTCGGTGTCATCCCATGGATTCATTTTTGGATATAAAATGGGTGGAATGCCTTGAGTGAGCTTGGATTCTGTTAGGATACTCAATTTAATTCAACGGTTTGATACCTATATGGATTCAAGGATGTCCAAATCTAAATAATTTCAAGAGAAACCTTGGATTCCTCACCGATTTATCACCGTGAATGATTTGGGGAGGATCCTCCTTGGATTCAAGTGATGTCTAAAGTATTTAATGACACATATGAATGGTGTGTATTTTCTTAGGGTACCCTTATGAACATCACAATATAGGATCCGAAAATTTGGATTAATTATATGAGAAAAAATGGCATGGGTGTGGCCAGGATTTTAGTAATGCCTGAGACTTTGAATTCCTTAGACACATGGATGCTTATATTTGGTTTAAAGAAATTCGATGTTATATTCCTTAGATTAACCTGGTTTGTCTATAGAAGAAGTTCATGGATGACTTTCATGGATTATGGATGACTTGGTTAGATGGTAAGGCTTGATTGATCCCACACAGATCCTCTTATGATTTCAGGGATATGGTCTCCTTGGTCAAACACCTTAAAACTTACCTAATATTAGGAGACCCATCTCCCTATTCAAGGATATATGGCACTATCCAAAGTAGGTAGGTCTGACCTCTAGTGTCACAGTGGAACTTGGGATAAAATGATATTTTTTTATTGAATGATTTATTTATTTCTTTCATTCTTTCTATAA
The DNA here is from genome assembly GCA_963277665.1 of Viscum album. NCBI lineage: Eukaryota > Viridiplantae > Streptophyta > Magnoliopsida > Santalales > Viscaceae > Viscum > Viscum album. The sequence goes on along the minus strand of OY728151.1, from coordinate 99,646,614 downwards.
TAAATTAAATTTTTATTAGTAGCACTTATGAATGCACTTGTTATATGGACTAGTTATTTAGGGACATCATTGGTGGTGGCCTATTTAGTTTTACTCACACCCTTCTCAGATAGCCATGGAACTTGTGTACCCAAGTAGAAAACTATCTATTGTAGGTTATAGGTTGATGGAAAGAACTCGTTGCTTGAAGTTGATAGTGGTATAGTAGGATAAAGTATAGATGATGGGGTCAGGCTACACTCTAAATCATCTTGTGATGAGTTCTTAGTTTCCATTTATTTTTGTGTATTCTTATTCATACTTGTATATGATCTGACTCAGGGGATCTTGGTATTGTATGGAATACCCATTATTATTATAGGATGTGATGTTGTACTTATTTATTGTTAATTGTATATTTTTTCTTGTGATGGTTATTTTTCTTGGTCCATTTATTGATAATATTTCTAGTGTTTTTATACTATAACCATAAGCTATAGTCACTCCATAATATCCTTATAGACTATGATCAATGGTCAGAATCCTCTGGCGTACAAGGAGGCACACTTGAGGCCATATAGCACCATCTGTCTGACAACTATTCATAATGAGTTGGGTCAGAACATTACAAAATAGTATCAATTTTCCTTTTGTTTTTATTGATTATTTGGGATTGGTAGACATGAGACTAGGAATGTGTCAGAACATGGTAATGAAATCATGTCTGGGAGGGATCAACTCACACATGGGGGGAAACCCATGTTTCCAAAGATGAAAATTGTTGTTCTTGGAAGTTTTCGGTTACTGTTGAATTGATTTCACATCAATTGATGAAAATTATATGCATTGTAATGATTTATGGAATAATTTCTATTTTATAGACGTGGAAAGAGATGGTCTACGCATTCAAGCACCATGCTTAGAATATAGGTGTTTTATATCATCTGTATATTTCATATGATTTATATGGTTGTTTCCTAAAATTATTATTAGATAATAATTATTTTGATTTATATATAATTATGTTTTATAGTTACTTATTGGTAAAAATGGGGTTTGTTATTTAATGTATTAGTATAATCATATATGATTTTTCCCACATAAGGATATAGTGGAATCTTACTTTGACAATTCTCTGGGTGATCCTTTGATGAATAGGTAGATATAAAAGGATTTTTAAATGATGGTATTGATTAAATTAGGTTCTAGTAAGCAACCTATAATTATTTTCCCTCATAGATTTTTAATTACAACCTATTTAATAGATATTTTAGAATGAAAAAAATGGAATTTGGGAAATAATAGGAATGTGAATCCTGTTGAAATGTGATCTTGTGAAATGATAAATTCTTAATAATTAAAAATTTGAAAGAGCTGATGTTAAATGGATGATGTGACTTAGAGGAATTATGTTTAATGAACCATACTTTACATGCATTGTTATTGCTTTAAAATTTGAAGCACACTTATTGCAACATATAACAAAACCATGAAAGGACCGTATAGGTATAGTGTCTTTAGATACTAGGAAACATAAACAACTGGTTCATAAAGCATCTACATTGTCTCCCATTTATTTCATCATATCTAGAGTCCCTTTTGGAATATCCTACTTAATAACCTTCTTCCTGACCTAGGGAAATAAAAAATACAAAGGGGTGAGCTCAAATGATCAGTAATGGTAAACAAAAGAAATATCAATCACATCATATTCATAAGAACATAACATTTTGGAAATCTTAACCTGCAAAAGAAATCATAATTTCATAACATGGGATAAATCATAATAGTGAAATGTAATCCCAATAATCATAACATAAAACATGAAACTTTGTGGCACACACACATAATCATAGAGAATCATTTCTTAGTAGTCAAGACTCATTTCCAAGACTATCTTAGCGGACAAAGTCCATTTTTGAACCGATTTCACTCGTCATTTCAGTCCTGTTTCACTGAACTAGATTAAACTACCATTCTAGCAATGTTTATCTCATGAGATATAAGTCTTTACCAAATGCATTGGAGGGAGATATAGGTCCCACCCATCTCATAATGAAACCATTATTCTGTGTTCCACAAAATCATAAATCATATATCATAACATAACCCATGTAATAAAAATTGGATTCTTAAGCATCATGCCATCATAACATAAATCATATAAGATAAAAGGACTTCATAAAAATAATTCCATCATAACATAATCAAATCAATGTAAAAATATGGATAGAAATAGAGCCCTATATTATCTTATATGGAAAATAATTTTGATAAAATGCTTGAACTCCATTCTTGAGGAAAATATCCTTTCTATTTTATTTTTTTTCCTTTCTTAACATGTCATAAAATTTTAAACTAAAAGAAGTTGATTAAAAATAAACACGAAAACTTATAAAGGAAGCTTCAGGGAAATAATGTTAAATGAAATCATAAAAATCCATTCAAGCCGTATAAGTTAAAAAAACATTTTTCTCATACTTTGGCCGGAAAAGTCAAAAAGTACCTCATTCAAAAAACGAAAAAAGATTCCTTTCATATCTTTTACTAAAAACTCAAAAATGGGTAAAATTGGATTTAAGAAATTGTAGGAGGATTGAAATAATATTACATATTGACGAAACATGGATGTGGATGATAAATTTTCCATAGTAAATTCTGAAGTATAAACAATCTCGGATAAACATTGAGATTACGAGATTTTCCCTTACCTTAGGTCCGATTTGATTCATAAGTGTCCAAAACTCCTGTATAATGATTTAAATAACGTCATTTACTTATTAAAGAATCATACTCATTGTTATTATATCATATATGGTCATATTCTTAGCATCTTATTAGTAATATTCCATTGCTACTTGTTATTCGGGTGTTTATTACCTTTTGTTCTTATGCGTGTTTTGTCGAATAAATTCTTATTCTTATTTTTAGGTTATAGATAACTCATTTCCAGAATGGTATTAGTGTAATATATATCATATTTATTAATTCAATTCATTTATATAATCATTATGCAATGAATATCATGTAGAACAAGTCGCATCACATCGTGGAGACGGTATTCCGTACGTACGCACGAGCGATGATATCATTTCCATGATCGTGGAATTGTATTGGAGTGTATGTATACTATTTATGAATCAATATCACTTTATAATAATCATATATAGTTATTCCCTACACCATTATACCCATCCAAGTAAGGTGGTGGTGGAAAACAGATTACACCACGACGTAGAGACAGTATTCCGTACGTACGCACGCGCAGTGATTTCATTTTCCGTAGGATTGATAAAAGGTGAAATACGGTTGTTTAATATTTATAATAACATAATTTTATATGATTTATACTGATGTTATTACTTCATAATTGATAAAATAAAGAATATGAAGTTGAAGAAGAAATAAAGTTGAAAGAATCGGTAACAGACATTACCTCTTCTTTGAAGCGCCTCTTCTTAACCTCCACTTTGGGCACTAAAGATGATATTTGAAGAATATCAGAACCTCTAGGATGTTTCTAGGAAAGTGGATAAGAGAAATTGGGAGTGTTTGGCCGATCTTGAAGGCTCAAAGTGGTGTGAGGAGGAGATGGAGGAGGTTCCCTTTTATAGGGGAGGAGAGGGGCACCTTTGGAAAAACAAAAAATATTATTTTATTATAAAGTCATATTGGGTTTTTAATAGCTAAAAATTTATTTATTTTGAAGCTAAGGTGGGTATGGGTCGAAATAATCTCATAAAATATAATTTACACAAGTTTATGTTTCTATTATAACCTTATCATTTAGATTTAACTTTAAGTTAAATAATTTTACTTTTACCGTGTATTCTTGTTTTCTTACACTATAAGGTTAATAAACATACTATAACAAGAAAAAAGAACACCAAGTTGTTTATTATTAATCTATATAACCTTATCTATGTAATTTGGCTGAACCTTAGATTTTTATGAAAAAATTAACAATTAATAATATAATATTTGTTTTAAAAACTATTTTATGTCATTTTTGATACTATTTGGTACTTGATTTTTGTGAAAATAATAGCAACATGATTAGTTCGAAAAAAATTAATTAAATCAATAATAATATGTCCTATTAACCTATAAAATTAGTGTAATTCATAAAAAGTATCAAATTACATTTATTTGAGTATTTATAACATCAATTATGTTAATATTTCATTAATAAGATAATTATTGCATCATCATTGTGTCAGAAATAAATTAAATTAGTTAATGTCTAAAAATTATAAATAAAATACCATTATGTAGGAATGCTTTTTAGATTTCTAATTAATATTTATAGTCTAATTTATCTTATCTATAACCCTATATTAAAAATGTTTTAGTTACTAAACATTGATTTTAACTATTTTAAATATTCTTTAAATAAAATTATATTAAATGTCCTAATCTAATACAAGTGGTCCTAAATGGTCATATTTTATTCCTGAGGTTATTTTTTTCTGAATTAAACTTATCCAATAGAATTAAGACATGTGTTAAGGTAATAATAATATCATTTTTACCCTTAATTACCCTATTTACCTTTAACCGTGGTAAAAAAAGTAAAAAGTTACTATTCACAAAAATTATTTTCATCTCATTGAACCAAATTATAGTCCTTGATATTAACCGTGTCTCTTGGATTTTTGAAATTCCACTCACAGAAGCAGTAAAATTAAGTGTTATGTGAATTTTCAAATTCTCATAGGAGGTGGGTAAAAGACAGTGAAAAGATCAATAAAATTTTTATATATCTAAAATTATTATAAAATGACTCCAATGAATTAATTTGAACTTATATAGGTATTATGTATCAATTTTTACATAAAATAAATTTAAATAAAATAAATAATTATTTCAATAAAAAGTCGGGTTTTAAATAGTAACCTAGTGTTTTCACTATTCATCAAAATTGAAAGTTTTCAGAAAAATACAAAAATTTCACCCTAAGTTATTTTCGACATTCCGAATCCAAAAATGAAGTCCATTTTTAATGATAAAATTTATAAAATTTCAAAAAGTGGGTATTACTATTTATAACAGCTAGTTTTAATAATATTTTAATATCATATTGTTGTTTAGTGAAACTCGGTATTGCATACAACGCAAGCTATCGAGGAAGGACGCGATTGGGTGTAAAGAAAGCCAAGCTAGTGTTGTGTGTAGTGAAATATTCCTTTGATGATTTATATAAAATAAAAACAAAAAATATCGATTGTTACATTCTAACTCCCTTAAAATGAATTTCGCCCTCGAAATTCTTCACTTTGTAACAAACAGATGAGGATACCTCTCCCTCATCATATCCTCAAGCTCCCATGCAGATTCTTCTAATTGGTGGTTCCTCTATAAAACTTTCACCAAGCGAGTGGTCTTGTTTCTTATGAATTTTTCACTACGATCCAGAATCCCTATCGGCTGTTCTTCATAAGAAAGATCTTCCTCCAGCGGTACAACTTTTGGGCTGAGTACATGTGTAAGATCGGGTATGTAATTTCTCAGGAGAGATACATGGAAACCATTATGAACTTAAGAGAGATTCGGTGGAAGTTCCAATCGGTAAGCTACCTTCCCAACATGATCCAGTATTTTGAAAGGACTGATATACCTAGGGCTCAACTTTCCCTTCCTTCCAAATCTCATTACTCTCTTCCAAGGAGATATTCGTAAGAACACTTTATCACTCACTAAAAACTCTAGGTCTTTTCTTCGGTTATCTACATAACTTTTTTATCGACTCTGAGCTTCTCTTATGTGTTGTTGAATAGATCTGACCTTTTCTACCATCTCATCAACAAGATCAGGTCCTAATAGCTTTCTTTCTCCAACTTCATCCCAGCAAGTTGGAGTTTGGCATTTCTTTTTATAGAGAGCTTCATAAGGATCCATATGAATACTAGAGTGAAAGCTATATTTATATGAAAATTCCACCAAATGTAGGTGTTGATCCCAACCACCTTTGAAATACATAGAGTAGGCTCTCATCATATCTTCTAGAGTTTGAATTTTTCTCTCAGACTGACCGTCTGTATGAGGATGATAAGAAGTTCTGAAACTCAACTCTGTATCCAGAGTATGCTGAAGACTTTTCCAGAACATTGAGGTAAACCTCGGATCCCGATCAGATATAATGTAATGTGGTACTCCATGAAATCTTACCTCTTCCTTTACATATATCCTGGAAAGCTGATCCAGAGAGAAATCCTCTCTAATAGCAATGAAGTGTGCAGACTTTGTAAGACGATCAACTTTGACCTAGATAGCATTATTGCCTTTGGATGTTTTAGGATGTCCAGTGAAAAAGTCCATAGTGATGTTTTGCCATTTCCATTTAGGTATGGGTAATGGTTGTAACATCCCCTTAGACTTCTGTCTCTCAGTTTTAACATGATGACAAACCAAGCATTGAGAGACATATTAAGAAACATCTCATTTCATGCCATCCAACCAGAAGTACTCTTTCATGTCCCTATACATCTTCGTGCTTCCAGGATGAATAGAGAATGAAGAACTATGAGCCTCATACAGCAACTCCTTCTTTAATTCTAGGATGGGAGTAACAAAAACTCGATTACTGAACTTTATTATCCCATCACAATCAAAGTTGAATTCAGGAACATTTCTCACCTTCTTTTGTAACTCTACATCTTAACTTTGTGCCTCTTTAATCGTCACATTTATAGATGGTTTATCATTCATTTGAGAAAGATAAGATTTTTCCCCTTCCATTATTATTCCAAGATCCATCCTTTGTAAATCCATAAATATTGGATCTTTTGTGATCCTCATCATGGATAAGCTAGCATGGTCTTGTTGACTTAATACGTCTGCCACCTTGTTTTCTTTCCCAGGTTGGTAATGAATTGACCAGTCGTAATCCTTAATCAAATCCAAACATCTTCTTTGGCACATATTCAGATCCTTTTGTGTGAAAATATACTTTAAACTTTTATGATCAGTATAAATATCACACCTTTCATCATAAAGATAATTCCCCCAAATCATTAATGAAAAGATTACCACAACTAACTCCAAATCATGAGTTGGGTAATTTTGATCATGGATTTTAAACTGTCGTGAGGTATAATCTATCACCATATCATTTTTCATAAAAACACACCCCAGCCCTTTATTGGATGCATCACTGTAGATCACAATCCATTCTCCACTACAATGAAGTGTGAGTATAGGTGCAATGGATAACCTTCTTTTTTGCTCCTTGAAATTCTCTTCACATTCCTCTGTCCACTTGAACTTAACTCTTTTTCGAGTCAACCTGGTGAGTGGATTAGATAATCATGAAAAATATTTCACAAAATGTTGATAATAACCAGCCAAACCAAGAAAACTTCAGATCTCAGTTACTGTTGTTGGTCTCGACCATCTTTCAATAACCTCTCTTTTTTCTGGATCCATACATATCCCATATTTTGAGATTATGTGACCCAAAAATGAAACTTTTTGAAGCAAAAATTCACGCTTGGTAAATTTGGCATAAATATTCTCCTTTATTAGGGTCTTCAATACAATTTTCAAGTGATCTTAATGTTCTTCCTTGCTCTTTGAATAAACAAGAATATCGTCTATAAAGACTACCACAAACTGATCAAGATAGTCTACAAAGACTCTATTCATTAGATCCATGAAGATAGCAGGGGCATTAGTAAGACCAAATGGAATCACTATAAATTCATAGTGTCCATACCTTGTATGGAAAGTCGTCTTTGGTATATCCTCCCTTTTGAACCTTAATTGATGATACCCTGAATGAAGATCAATCTTGGAAAAGTATTGAGCTCCGCATAGTTGGTCAAATAATTCATCAATGCGTGGGAGAGGATATTTGTTCTTGATAGTGATCTTGTTAAGTTCTCAATAATCGATGCAGAGTCTCATTGATCCATCTTTCTTCTTAAAAAACAGAATAGGTGCTCCCCAAGGTGACACACTAGGGCGTATGATTCCCTTATCAAGATTCTCTTGGAGTTTCTTCTTCAATTCCTGCAACTCAATTAGGGCCATTCTATAAGGTGTCTTTGAAATATGCAAAGCGCCTGGTACTAGTTCTATTGAAAAATAAACTTCATGATTTGGTGGAAGACCCGAAAATTCCTCTGGAAAGACATCATCAAACTCTCATACAATGGGAATATTCTTAATCGTGAGTTTCTCTCCAACCATTTGAGAAAAATAACCTTCATTTAGTGGAATCAAGACCCATAATATGGAAGAAATTTCTACTAGAAGGTTATGTTCATCCTTGCATCGATAGAAGATCATAGATTGATCTGGATTATGAAATGTGACTTCCCTTATTTGGCAATTTATATGAGCTCTATATAAAGAATGCCAATCCATGCCAAGAATCACATCAAATTCCACTATATGAAGGACCACAAGATTTGCAGGAAGCACTTTCCCACAAACTTTAATCGAAGCAGAATTATAAACTTTTGATGCGACTGTTGTGCCATTATAAGTTGTCACAGCTAACTCAATATCTAATTGTTAAGGTAATATGGTGATACCCTTAGAAAATTCTTTAGAAATAAAAGAGTGGGTGGATCCAAAATCAAATAAAACATCTGCTACTTTAGAGTGGATGGTAAGTGTACCTTTCACCACTTCATTATCACACTCCACATCGCTGATAGAAATTGCATGTGGCTTTCCTTTGTATTTAGCATTAAGAGTTTATTGACATTGATCATCATCAACAACCCTTGGATTAAGGCATTGATTAGCATAATTCCCCATTTCCTTGCACTTGTAACATTGAAGTGTAGGAGGTGCACTCTGTGTAGCCTTTTCTTTGTTCGCATCACTAGACATATTTTTCCCATCATTGTGGCATTCAAATGCCCGATGAACTTCCTTTCCACATTTGAAACATTTACTTGTCCCTTTAAGAAAACTACCTCCATGTTTCTTTCCACACTTTGAGCATAAGGGAAAACTCATCTTCTTTTCAGTGTGCTCTTTAGATTTTCCTTTGAATTCCATTTTCCTCTTATAATCAAACCCATATGACTGATGGGTTACTCTATTCCCCATCTCAACCTTGAGAGCACATCGAACGATTTCCTCGTAGATATTGAATTCCCTTATGGATAAATCCCTTCGAAGACTTGGTCTTAATCCACTAAATAATCGATCAATCTTACTCTCAGGTTGGATAATATTCTCAAAGGCATACCTTGAAAGTCTTGTAAAATTTGCTTCGTAGGTACCAACCGATTCATCATCCTTTTGCTTCAGTTCAAGAAACTCCTTCTCCATCTACGTTCGAAGAATATGAGGGAATTACTTATTGAAAAATAAGATCTTGAACACATCCCATTCCATGGACTCAATTTCATCTCTTTGCCTCGCATTCTTGATAAGAGTACACCATTGATCAGCTTTACCTTTCAAACGATACACTACTAAGATGACTTTTTCATGTTCAGAACATTAAATAACTGAAAATATCTTCTCAGTAGTACTGATCCATTGTTCAGCAACTAATGGATCAGTAGTCCCACTGAATGAAGGTTGATGCTGCCTCATGAAGGATTCAACATAATGTTGCTCCTTCCTTTTCTCGTTTGGAAGTCCTGCATGATTCATATCTTGAGAAAGTTGTGTGAGAATGGCTACAATATTTTTCATTCCAGCTCCCATAACATTTTGTTTCTCAGGGGGACAATCATTGCATTTCCCATCACATTCCGCATTAACACGGTTCCTTCAGGTTCCATCCATTGACTAAAAACAAGAAGAATAGTGTGAGAAAAACTAATTATAATAGGAAAACCACATAATAAATAATAAAATTTTACACTTAAGGTCTTATCTTAGGTTATTCAGGGCCATTTCTAAAACACTAAGATTGTGTTCTATGCTTAGATATTTCCTTAGGGTTCTTACTAAGGCTTTCACAACCTAGTTTCCAAAGGTTGACTATACCTTTCCTCTAATACCAACTATAATGACCTGTACTTTACAAACATTGTTATTGCTTCAAAATTTGAAGCACACTTATTACAAAATATAACAAAAACATGAAAAGACCGTATAGGTATAGTGTCTTTAGAAAATGGGAAACTTAAACAACTGGTTCATAAAGCATCTACATTGTCTCCCATTTATTTCATCATATCTAGAGTCCCTTTTGGCATATCCTACTTAATATACTTCTTCCTGCACTGGGGAAAGAAAACATACAAAAGGGTGAGCTCAAATTTCCAGTAATGATAAACAAAAGAAATATCAATCACATCATATTCATAAAAAGGTAACATTCATGAAATCTTAACCTGTAAAAGGAATCATAATTTCATAACATGGGATAAATCATAGTAGTGAAATGTAATCCCAATAATCAGAACATAAAACATGAAACTTTGTGGCATACACACATAATCTTAGAGAATAATTTCTTAGTAGTCAAGAGTCATTTCCCAGACTATCTTAGCGGGCAAAGTCCATTTCGGAACCGAGTTCACTCCTCGTTTCAGTCCTGTTTCACTGAACTAGATTAACCTACCGTTCCAGCCATGTTTATCTCATGAGATATAAATCGTTACCCAATGAATTTGAGGGAGAAATATGTCCCATCCATCTCATAATGAAACCATTCTTATGTGTGCCACAAAATCATAAATCATACATCATAGCATAACCCATGTAATAAAAACGGGATTCTTAAGCATCATGCCATCATAACATAAATCATATAAGATAAAAGGACTTCATAAAAATAATTCCATCATAATATAATCCAATCAATGTAATAATAGGGATAGAAACAGAACCCTATATTATCTTAGATGGAAAATAATCTTGATAAAATTCTCGAAATCCCTTCTTGAGGAAAATATCCTTTCTATTTCGAAAACATTTTTCCTTTATTATCATGTCATAAAATTTTAAACATAAAGAAGTTGATCAAAAATAAACTTGAAAACTTATAAAGGAATATTAATGTAAATAATGTTCTATGAAATCATAAAAATCCATTCAATCCCTATAAGTTAAAAAAACATTCTTCTCGTACTTTTCCCGGAAAAGTCAAAAAGTACATCGTTCTAAAAATGACAAAACATTCATTTCATAACTTTTACTAAAAACTCACCAATGGGTAAAATTGGATTTAAAATATTATAGGATGATAGAAATAATATTACATATTTACGAAACATGGATGTGGATGATAAATATTCCCCAGTAAATTCTAAAGTATAAACAATCTCAGATAAAAATTGAGATTGCGAGATTTTCCCATACCTTAAGTCTGATTTGCTTCGTAAGTGTCCAAACCTCCTGTATAATGATTTAAATAATTTCATTGACTTATTCCAGAATCATACTCATTGTTATGATACCATATATGGTCATATTCTTATCTTCTTATTAGTAATATTTCATTGCTACTTGTTTTTCGGATGTTTATTACTTTTTGTTCTTATGTGTGTTTTGTTGAATAAATTCTTATTATTCTTTTTAGGTTATAGATACCTCATTTCCAGAATGTTATTAGTGTAATATATATCATATTTATTAATTCAGTTCATTTATATAATCATTATGCAATGAATATCATTTAGAACGAGTCGCATCACATTGTGGAGACAGTATTCCGTACGTACGCACGAGCGATGATATCGTTCCCATGATCATGGAATTGTATTGGAGTGTATGTATACTATTTCAGAACAAATATCACTTTAAAATAATCATATATAGTCATTCTATACACCATTATACCCATCCAAGTAAGGTGGTGGTGGAAAACAAATTACACCACGGCATGGAGATGGTATTCCGTACGTACGCACACACGGTGATTTCATTTTCCATAGGATGGATAGAAGGTGAAATAGGGTTTTTTCATATTTATAATAACATATCATTATTTTATTGATACTGATTTTATTACTTCACAATGAAACAACTAAAGAAGAAGTAGTAGAAGAATAAATAAAGTTGAAAGAATCGGTAACAGACATTACCTCTTTTTTGAAGCGCCTCTTCTTAACCTCCACTTTGAGAACTAAAGATGGTCTTTGAAGAATACCAGAACCTCTTGGATGTTTCAAGGGAAGTTGAGAAGAGCAATTGTCAGGGGTTGTCTGAGATTGAAGTCTCAAAGTTGTGTGAGGAGGAGAGGGAGGAGGTGCCCTTTTATAAGGGAGGAGATGGGAACCTTTAGAAAAAACTAAAAATATTATTTTATTATAAACTCATATTCGGTTTTTAATAGCTCCAAATTTATTTATTTAGAAGCTAAGGTGGGGATTGATCGAAAGCCTCTCATCCAATAGAATTTATACAAGTTTATGTTTCTATTTTAACCTTATCATTTAGATTTAACTTTAAGTTAAATAATTTTACTTTTATCATGTCTTCTTGTTTTCTTACACTATAAGGTTAATAAACATACTATAACATGTGAAAAGAAACCCATGTTGTTTATTATTATTATATATAACCTTATATAAGATATTTGTCCGAAACTTAGATTTTTAAGAATAACTTAACAATTAATAATATAATATTTTTTTTAAAACTAATTTATGTCAATTTTGACACTATTTGGTACTTGATTTTTGTGAAAATAATAACAACATGATTAGTTCCAAAGAAGTTAATTAAATCAATAATAATATGTCATATTGACCTAGAAAATTAGTGGAATTCATAAAAAGTTCCAAATTACATTTATTTGAGTATTTATAACATCAATTATGTTAATATTCTCTTAATAAGATAATTACTGCATCATCATTGTGTCATAAATAAATTAAATTATTTAAGTTCTAAAAATTATAAATAAAAATCAATTATGTAGGAAATATTTTTATCTTTCTAATGAATATTTATAGTCCAATTTATCTTATGTATAACCCTATATTAAAAATGTTTTAGTTATTAACCTTTGATTTTAACTATTTTAACTATTCTTTAAATAAAATAATATTAAATGTTCTAATCTAATCCAAGTGGGCCTAAATGGTCATATTTTATTCATAAGGTTGTTTTTGGTCGAATTACACTTATTAAATATAATTAGGACATGTTTTAGGGTAATAATAATATAATTTTTACCTTTAATTACCCAATTTACTTTTAACCGTGGTAAAAAAAGTAAAAAATTACTATTCACCAAAAATTATTTTCATCTCATTGAACCACATTTTAGTCCTTGATATTAACTCTGTCTCTTGGATTTTCTAAATTCCACTCAAATAAGTAGTAAAATTATGTTTTATGTGAATTTGCAAATTCTCCTAGGAGGTGGGTAAAAGACGGTGAAAAGTTCAATAAAATTTTTATATATCTAAAATTATTATAAAATGACTCCGATGAATTAATTTGAACTTATATAGGTATTATATATCAATTTTTACATAAAATACATTTAAATAAAATAAATAATTATTTCAATAAAAAGTCGGTTTTTAAATAGTAACCCAGTGTTTTCACTATTCATAAAAAATTGACAGTTTTTGGAAAAAACCAAAATTTCACCCAAGGATAATTTTGATTTTCCAAATCCATAAATGAAGTCCATTTTGAAAGATAAAATTTATAAAACTTAAAAAATTGGGTATTACTATTCATAACGACTAGTTTTAATAATATTTTAATAGCATATTGTTGTTTAGTGAAACTCGGTATTGCATACAACACAAGCTATCGAGGAAGGATGCAGTTGTGTGTAAAGCAAGACAAGATAGTGTTGTGTGTAGTGGAGGATTCTTTTGATGATTTATATAACATAAAACAAAAAATCTCGGGTGTTACATTATGTGCTTGACTTGACCCAATTTATGGGTAGTGGGATAGTTGTGAGTTACCAAGTTATGAGGTTCTCGTGTTATAGACCTTACCTATGTGTAATTTTAATCTTGGTGATGGTAGATGGGGCTGGAGTGAGATCACAGTTTGTAATTTTTTTGATGTGTGGTGTAATACACAATGAACGTTATGCTCATTGTATTTACCCACTAGAGTTATATACTTATTATGACGAACTATAAGCTTCAGACTTTTATTTGAACTGTGATCTTGCATACTGTGGTGTTCTATGGTTTTTAGAGCCTTGTAGGATGGGGTTTTGTCATGTATTGTCGTTATGTAATTGAGGACCCTAAAGGTAGGTGTTGGTGGAATTCTAAGTGTTGTATGTTATGAAATAGTATCTGGGGAATTACCCATGGTACATGAACTATATGAGTGTTGATCTTTGTGTTAGGGGGAGAGCCTAGTGTCACATGAGAGTAACATAGGTTTACAGAGTTAGTAAAATGTGATGTATGAGAGTAACTCATGAGTAGGGTTGACCAGATATAATGGAATGCGTTTATGTTATGTAAATCATGGATAAATACGTCCGTTTATATGATCGGTACATGTTTGGTGATGTCAAGTGGTGATGTAATTTAAATTAAAAATTTGTCTTTCTAGTGACTTGTATTTTGGTCAATTTTTAAGGCCTAGATCATTTTTAAGACCTAGGATGTTAGGATGAGATTTTAATATATGAAAGTAGTCAAGGTAAGGATTTTGGGTTCTTGAAGGGATTCTTGTGATGATGGGGGGTCTTCCACTTATCCTTATATGTGAAAGATGAAAGGACTATTATATAGTGGCATCTGGGATAACTCGAGTTAGTTAAATTGACATTCTAGAAGTTTAGTCTTTTTCTTGATTGGGCATGAGGACCTAGAATTGCTTACACTCAACTTATGAGTGATGATTCAAGTTCTTTAAGTTTGTCACAATAGGGTGTGTGGACCCTAATTTTAACTGATATCAGAAGGTATGAGACTAAATACCCATTTTTTAGATGGAATTAAGGTATTATATTTGGGACTTGGATCATTTCACCAGATGTGTGACTAGGTGAATGGAATGGGAAAGGAGATGACTTGGAGGTTTCAAAATGTGAAAACACTTGGGATTCTGGTGCTTGGTATCAATGTTAGGGGTATGTGGAAAGATCCTTCGAGTGCCAAGAACTATCAAATTTAGGATTTTTTTCTAGTATTTTAGTGGATGTGGGGATGGATTCATATAGTATTTAGATTACACTAGTTAAGGGTAAGACATATTGTGGACCTTGGCACAAAATAAGTGCCTGATTTTGAAGAGTATTGAGGGTACTCCTTGTTAAGAAAGGATGACCTACACGTGATAATGGTCTTTGGTTTAGGTGTGTGAGCCTTGTTTGGGTGAGACATGAATCATGGGATAAGGGGTCAAGATACATTATTTTTGTGGTGTGGGAGAGTGTGACCACTTTGATTCAATTGATTAAGGTAATGAATTCGGGTAAGCGTAGTGCCTGAAATTTTTTGGATCACTGAGTAGTGGTGTAATAGAATAGGGATAATGACCATGGTAAGGCATTAGGGGAATAGTTCCTCAGGTTTTGGTTAGAAAGGATAAAAAGAACCAGGGTTGAGAAGGATGGTGGGAATTGATTAGGAAGATTAACACACATGTGCCGTAGGTATGATCATTGGTGTTGGTGCTTGAGGAGAAATGTAAGGAAATCAATATGGTGGGGTTCCCACAATAAACCATTTAATTGTGTGACCCTCATTTTAGTCATGTTTCAATAATTTTTGAGGATAGTGTTCCATATATCATTAATGAAAAACATTTTATGTTAGTAGTGACACTTAGGTATATGTGAGTTGGACACATCAAACTATTTTGTTTTGTGATAGATGGAATGTGTGCCACAATAATTGGGGTTTTGATTTGGTGTAATGGTGAAAAGGACACTCATATGGTGGATATAATTATTTAAATTGTATTGTGTGTGCCTCAAAATTATAAGGGTTGTTTATTCTATGAATTAGTCACATGAACTATCTTTACATGATCATGGAGGCATCAAACATCAGTGCATGTGTATACTTAGTGTGATCTAGATTTCCTTATGAATTATAGGGGTTATTTTTCTATATGTTATTGCGTGGACTTTAATTTTTCATTCATGATATATATGAAAGGGTCTTATCTAATCATATTTTAGTTTGGTGTCATGTTTTTGCTCGGGTGAGAGCACGATGAATGGTGAAGGTGGTAGATGACTTGATCATTGAAGTAAAATTAGGGTTCAGGTAATACCATGATGTATTTGGGTGATCAATGTATTCTTCTAGTTGTTATGGAATCATTTTATAGTAGTTTAATGATGTGTCTGATCCATAAGCTAAGAATTCTTGTGACAAGTTTCACATAGGGGGTTTGACCAGCTGTTTTGTGTGGGATTTGACGTTCTGGGTTCAAAACCACATCAAGAATGTCTATGATGATGCAATAAGAATCTTTCAAGTGGAGGTCAGGTATCTATGAGGAAAATATGTCATTTTTGGTTTGTTCTTGGATAGTGGAGGCACATCTGTTTTGGTTTAGGATTTGGAATTTAATGCCCCAACCCCAGAAGCCTGGAGCTAGTGCCTTACTTTATTATATTGGCATGATTACCAGGAATAAAATCCTGAAGGAATGATTAGTTTAGAATTTTTTAAAACCATATCAATAAATGATACCCATTTTACATTGGTAAATATAAAATAAAACAAAATACATAACAAAGTCTAACAAACTAAATCTTGGAAACTCATTCAAAGATCTCTTCTTTGTAACCTAATGAATGAATAAAATACGGGTGAGATCCAATGATTAGTAAGGAGTAATTATAGAAAAATTAATAATGAATAAATGAGAATAATCAATATTTAAAGGTAAAAAACTAAAAAAACATACCATATAATCAATAAGCTGATAATGAAATGCATCCATAGATTTTTTCATACTGAAAATCCTCTGAATAATAATAAATGAAATGAAGGAAATTCTTAAATATTAGATTTCATGTTTCCCAGGAACATGAAACCTTTACCATAAATACCATTCAAGATAAAATTTAAAACATACTATTTACAAACCAATTTTATTTTCCCAATCTTAACTCTACTATCAATACCTTCCACAAGACAATTTAAAACATACTGGTTACAAATTTGAAGGTTTTTCCCAATTGAATTTGTCTCATGAGACTACTGATGCATCGAGGGGATATAATTTAATGGTAACCAACCCATGTATTTCATGTCCAAATCATTCCTCATATATCAAATAATCTATTTAAATTGATGAAAAATGTTCCTTATCAAATATTTGTGTTGAGTAATGGATAAATTGTTTTCAATATTTCCCTAGTAAATCAATAACTTTCAAAGTAAAGACCACATGTAAAAATGATCTACGGTTTATAATATAATAATGTAAATCATAAGATAATATGGATATAAAAAATAAATATATTTTTAAATGAAAAATTATTATGAGAAAGTGATTTTTTTAGATAAATATAAAAATTATAAAGAAAGTGATATTTTAAAGATAAATTATACCACTAGGTAATTTTCAAGTCAAAACCCTAGATGATATAGTTAAAAGATAGACTTAAAATACCACAAAATATGATTGAATCATGATATTAAATTTAAAAGGGTAAATATACACAACATATTAAATTTAATTGATTCATAATAACAAATATGTCTCAATGGAATGTAAACTGAGACGAAATACTTTACCTTACGCTTCCTTTTGGTCGAACTCTCTTTAACATCCTTTATAATGGTTTTAATAAATTTTAATAACTTATTATAGAACCATATTAATATTTATTATATCATATATTACCTTCTTATAATATATTATTGACCATTTTTATCAATATTCCATTATTTCTACTATTTTCGGTGTTAATTTCCTAGTTTCTCAGGCATGTTTTGACTTGTTATTATTTGTTCCTATTAATTAGAGAATGTTCTCATAAACTAAGATATAAAAAACATGATTTTATTATTATATATATCGATTTTATATGAATTTATATTATTCATAAAGTTTGGAGATATAAATGAAATGCACTGTTCATGGAGACGGTAGGTTGTATGTATGCATGAAAAATGTTTTTATTTTTTTATTGTATTAAAAGAATGAAGAGTAAATTTTATATATGTATATTATAATTATCATATAATAATTTAATCATATATATCACATATTTTTATTAAAACTATCCTTAATACATTCCATTTAAAGTGTGAATGAATCACGTCCCATTGAGGAGGTGGTAGTCCACACATCCAAAAAATGATGTTATCACATTCTCAGAAAATGAAAATCATGAAGGTATATGATATATAAAAAATTGAAGAATAATAAATACATTTTATATATAATATATATAACATATAAACTATAATTCCATCATTATTCTTGACCTTTAAAGGTGAAAATGAAATAATGAATGACATCAGTTCGCGAGGCGGTAATCTACCCTACAAATGAACAATGATTGTGTATTGAATTTTATGGAAGTTTGTGTGAGTGTAGGTCATAAAATTTAAATAAAAACATTATATTATATTTATTATACAAATTTTATTATATAGGAAATATATAAGAATAATTTAAGGAGGGTAGAAACAAATGAAACTAAAGTGATCATTGAAAAACGTTACCTCTTTTCTGGGTAACTCATTTTGGTTTATACCAAAATACTTACGTGGACTGATTTATTGTAACTCCCCGACCCTAGTTACCCAAATTCGGTGAATTATTACATATAATTGGAATGATAACAAGATATCAAGTCCTAAAAGAGCAATTAGTTTAGTATCCTTGGAAGTACTAGATATATAAATAAGTTTTACATTACATCATGAAATAAAGAAAAACAACATTGTTTCCCATTTAAACACACTCATATCCCTTAGCCTATTCATACAGTTTAATCATGATATACTTATTCAAATCATGGGAAAAATAAAACATAATAAGTGTGTGAGCACAGATGATCAGTAGGGATAACAATATAGCAGAAACTATCATAAATAATCATAAACATTTAAGGAAATGTATAAGACTAAGACACAAGACTTTTAAACATAAACTTCTAAATAATATGGAAAAGATAAATTGAATAATTCCATTTAATTATTCACATGGATATTATACTATTCTAATTATCACATGAAATACCAATATCAAATTTCTTAATGATGGAATGCATATTGTTGGACATCATTACAACATATTCAAGGCCTCATTCCAAGACTACAAATAATATTTTGTCAAGGCCTTCTTTCAAGACACTAGTTTTTATCACGAGCCATACCAATGAATCAAGGATCTATAGAGGGATCCACTATTAACTTACTAAGTCCAATTCATTCTTCATATGAAATGGTTGAAACATAATCTAAACATTCGTATTAAAACTAGCATACGAAATGTAAATATTTTAACTCCAAACCAAGAATGGTATAAAAATGGAACATCCAAAGTCAAAAATAACTCCTTAAATAAAACATAGAAGATTTTATTATAATAAATTATCCTGAATAGAGAATAATGAAGGATATTGACATAGATGAAAATAATCATCCAAACTATTTGATATAAATATCCCCTCTTTCTTGAAAACATTTAAAAGTTTCACTATTTGGCAAGATTATGTTTAAAATAGATTTTTAAATCAAAGTGTCCCATACCACATTGAAACTTTTAAAAGGAATTTTAATTTTAAAACATTAATGTCCACTTAAATAAATCCTTAAAACCATTTTTAAAACATATACATTAATGAGAAATATTTAGAAGAATAAATCGTTAAAACATTTAAAATGATATTTTAGTTAGAGTTTCTAACCAAATGAAAGAAACCTAAATACAAATAATTGAGGTAATAAAAAAACCTTATAATATCATGATAATAAATGTATTCATGATATACTATGTCAAAGTACAATATATACACCATATAAAAGTTAATTGGCGCATAACAACAAAGAAGTCTCAATGGAATGTATGTTGAGATAAAGTCCCTTATAAAGAATGTATCCTTAGGTTAAGGATAAATCAATGAAATACTTATGTGTTAATAAGATAAATACACTCATAATGATTGTATATTTAGTGTAAATCAATCAGAGGACATTGACACATATTCTTGTAAAAACAACACCAATGACTTGGATGTTTAACTCAACGAATAGAAATTGAATTAAAAATACTCATATCAAGTTCTTATCGATGTCTTGGGAATTTATCAATGGAGTGATTATGTGTATCAAATTATATAAACACCAAGGGGGGTGTAAATTACTACATAAGTAAATAAATAGTGATTTCACACATAATCTTGGAGTAAAATAATCAATAAAGTTTGCGTAAAACCGAATGAGTGGAAATTGAAATATGAAATTCTTTTACTGATATGGTAACTTACGAAAAAAACACCCCATGAAAAAAGGATCATAAAATTATGATGTAAAACCCATAAATTAAATTATATTACACAAATAACACAATCACGGGTAGTACATACACCACACAAAAGGTAATAGTGGAAAATATAGCATGAATCTCACAGGAATAAAAGTGAGATGAAAACCCCTTACCTAGTATTTTCTTTAGTATAGGGTCAGTTAAAATCATTTATAATGGTGAAATAATTGTTAATAAATTATACAAGAACCAAATACATAGATATGATATCATATATGATCTTCTAATATTGCATTGTTAATGATATTTCTGTATTATCGTTGTTTTGTTTGTTAACTGATTCATTCTCCTTCAAATGTTTTGTTACGTAAGTCATGTTTGTTATGTATAGGATGTATTTGAATAATATAAATAATGATATTATGTTCTTAAACATTATTTTTAAATCATAAAATGAAAATTACTCTTGAATGGTAACGATGGGGAATGAATCTTATCACGTTTGTGGAGACGGTAATCCGTACGTACGCATGAGAAAAAATATCATTCAATTGATGGTAAAATTGTATGTAATTGGATGGTATATAATATATATAGAATCATTAATATGTCTTATTTATTATTTACATACATTTTACTCGTTATTATAACCATCCAATAATGAAGTGTTGAATAAAAAAAAACACCATAACGTGGAGACGGTAATTCGTACGTACGAACGTATGGTGACTTTGTCAGTCATAGGATGGATATAATATTTAATATGGTTATACCATATTTATTATTACATCAAAGTATGTATAAGGTATTGGATTTATTATTTTGGTGTGGAAACAATAAAGAAAGAGGAATTGGAAGAAGAAAAGAACTTTGAAAGAGGTGGTGAAATTATTACCTCTTCTTCGGCTGCTTCCTTTTCATTTGATCAAAAGGGATCCACAGGTTGGATTTATGATAAAATTAAGGCCTATATGTTTATGTTAGGGTATATTGGAGGATATTTGATCTGGTTTTGGCTGATCCAAATGGATTTGGAGGTGTTAAATTAAGAGAATTGGAAGTACCCTTTTATAAGAGAGGTGAGAGTCACTTTAGGAAAACCTTGAAATATTATTTTATTATATAATAATTTCCAGCTTATAATGGTTTAAAATAGATTTATTTAGAATATAAGGAGGTTGTGGGTTGAAATACCTTCAACTAATAGGTTTCAGAGAAGTTTACTTCACCATATTTACCTTATCTTTTAGATTTAAGTCTTAGTTAATTAGTTTAACTTTTACCATGTCTTTTTGTATTCTTATACTATATAGTCAATAAACATACTATAAACTTCCAAGAGAACCTAAAGTTGTTGATTAATGATATATCTATCATTATATATGTTTTTTAACCGAATATTATATATTTATAAATATTATATCATTTAATAATATAATATTTGTTTTAGAAAATCATTTATATCAATTTTGAAGCTATTTAGTATTTGGTTTTTGTGAAAGTCATAACAGTATGATTACATAGAAAACAATTAATTTAATCAACCCTAACATTTCCTATTAATCTATAAAATTTTTGTAATGAATCAAAAGTATAAATTGACAATTATTTTGATATTTATAATATCGATTATTTTAATCTTTCGTTAATAAGGTAATTAATATATCAACACTGTGTCATAAATAAATTTAATTATTTAATGTCTAAAAATTATCAATAAAATAACATGATGTAGGAAATCGTTTTATATTTCTATTGAATATTTAAAGTCTGATTTATCTTATGCATAACCCTATATTAAAAATGTTTTAGTTATGACAATTTGAATTTAACACTTTTAACTCTTCTTTAAATAATATAATAACAAATGTCCTAATCTAATCCAAGTGGACCAAAAAGGATCATATTTTATACCTAGAGTTTATTTTGGTAGAAAACAACTTATCCAATAGAATTAGGTCATGTTTTAGGGTAATTATAATATCAATTTTACCTTTAATTTACTTATTTACTTTTAACCGTGGTAAATAAAAGTCAAATGTTACAAATCACCAAAAATTATTTTCATTTTATTGAACCAAATTTTTCTTAATAATGTCAACTGTGTCTCTTAGATTTTTTAATTTCAATTCACAAAAGCATTAAAATTACATTTTATGAAAATTTACTAATGTGCCAAAAAGTTGGCTAAAAAAACGTTAAAAAAATTCAATAAAATTTTATACATATAATTTTATTATAAAATGACTCCAATAAATTACATTGAACTAATATAGGTATTATATATCTATGTTATCTTAATATTAATATAAATATAAAAAATAATTATTTTAATAAAAAGACATTTTATAAACAATAATGCAGTGTTTTTCACAATTCATAAAAAATTGATAGTTTTCAGAAAAATACGAAAAATTCACTCTAAGATAATTTTGATATTCTAAATAAAAAAATTATTTCTATTTTACCAATTTCAAAACATATAATTTTTAATAATTAATTTAAAATTAATTCCCGTTTTCAAAACTAGAAAGCGGGTTTTTGAGAAGTAAAAACTATCAAAAGATTGATATGTGTTTAATCCAATTTAAAAGTGAAATTAATTCCAATGACTAAAATTTTATTAAATGATATAAATATAATTTAATTATACTTAAAAACCCTTCAAATGTTTTATTTAACAGTATAAATTATTTTTATTACAAGAGTTGTTTTCAATTAAAATTTAGTATCTTTCACCATTCATCCAAATATGAAAGTTATCATAAAAACATCAAAAATTAATCCAAACTAAATTTTTTTGTCCCTATTATAAATAAGAATTTTATTTCATCAAATTGAATATATAAAAGTTTCAAATATTGTATTAGAAATGGATGGCCATTAAAAGGGGGAAAACTGCATTTTTTGAAAAATAGTTCTTTTCTCTAAAAAATTGAATTTGTCCTTATATTGTGTCTAAGAAACACAAGAGATGAATGTTAAAATTATATGGGATATATATAAAATTCAAAATTCAGTTATTACTATTTAAAACCACTTTTTAAAAATCTATTTTGATAGGTAGTGGTGGGTTTGAACTCTATGTTGCGTACATCACATGCTATTGTATTATTCAAAGAGAAGCATACCATGGAAGCTTGGGGTGTTAAATTATTCTATCCTTCAATAAATTTCATCCTCACAATTTAAAAATTGTTCTTCAAAAATAAAAGATACAAAAAATAGAAAATAACTTTGTGGAAAACCCACATCAGAAATAGAGTTAATAAATTTTAGTTTTAATAAAAAGGAAAGGGAAATGAAAAATCCACCACCAAATTAGGATTTAGAATAGGAGAACATTGGTGAAAAATATAATTGGAGGAAAAACGTAAATATTTATAAGTAGTTATTGAGGTCATAAATAACAAACAAGTGAAAGGAAAATTGTGGGCCTCAAATCCATTAATCTATGATGAATAACGTAAGGTATTAGGATAACACATTTTTGGGTTTAAGATCATTTCAATAATGTTTAAGAATTAATTTCTCCATAGAAAAAAATACATGATAAGTAGAGTTCCATACAGTAATTAATTTCTACCACAAACTCATCTTTCACTCCAAACGATGAGTATTCCAGATGACTTGGTCAAACCTGAAGCACTAGAATCAACATATAGAGAATAACATAATCCACAAAGTATGAACTATATATTTCCCCTGTCTTTTGAGATTAACCAAAACCAAAATGGTTAGTACAAGATCTGATGATCCCCAAAAAGGATAATCCTTTAGAGAAAGAAATACTAATCTTAATTTCTAAAATTTAACCAACAATACCCAAAGATCAATAAATACCATTCAATAAACAATTGTCCTTAAAATACTTTAGTATAATCCTATCTAATATTGAAACCCAAAACTCAGAAGAATTTAATTACATGGTCTTTTATAGTAAATATTAACATTTATCTCCAAACTACTCTTAAAGACTCATACAAAAGTGTAATTAACCAAATCACATATTCTCTATGATAACTTAATAATTTCCATTAATAAATATAATCTCTATAAAAAACATAGATTCTTCTAAAATAAAAAAATACACCATTACTTCTCAATTGAAATTCCATAGTATTCTATATTCCTTAGACATATTTTGTCCCCAACAGAGCGTACATATTCAAAAATAACATTTGTCACTTAATCACTAAATCATTTTCCTATACTAAGGATATCCATTTCATAAAAAATAAGATCCAAAATAAACTTATTATTGATCAATGAAATCATTTAACAAAAAAGAATTAGTCACACTAACTCGGGACTTCACGTAGTCCAATGGTAGTTGATAAATTCAAATCACACTCTGGTTTTTGGTTCGATTCCCACAACATTTTCCCACATGACGTGTTGTCACACAGTCTGCGTGTTTTCCTTTTTTGAAAACTATATTTTATTACATTAAAAAAATGAGATAAATTCCTCAAAATAACTATAAAATAATTTAACCACAAATGTTATCTCATACCTCTCATTTTCATCCCAAAAATTAATAACCTTTAATTGCCTCAAATTCAAGGATCATATAAACCCAAATTGTTCTTTATAACTATATGAACCAAAGAAAAGATAATTCTTCCTCAAATAGCATTTTCACATAACAAACTGCATTATTACACATACAAGAGAATTATCTTCTAAATTAATCCCATAAAAAAAGATTATTAATACTTTTAAACAATTATACATCTATTTATTTCCACATAGGTTCTTCCTTGACCTATAGGTTATCCTATAGAATAGTTCATTGACTCGGGTAATGACAAGGTCCCTTACATTTACGACAAATGACTGTAATTGGATTCTTAGGATCATTTTTATTTTCTTCCATAGCACTCTTTATTTTTACTCTGTAATTCTTTAAATTATGTAATTATTTTCCACACATAAAGCATTTATTTATTCCATTGATGCACTTTATTGGGTGTCTCCTTCGACATTTCTGGAAAGATAGAAATTGAGCTTTCCTTTCTCTATGATTTCCACTGCTGGAGCTCTTATCATTCTCTTCCTTTCACTTCATTGTTGAGTTTGGGAGTTGGTTAATGTATATATTATTGATCATATTTTTGGAAACATGTTTCAGTATGAACATGATATCTTTTAAACATATCAACTTTCCATTTAGTTTCTCATTTCCATCATCATTCCCACCTTTTACATCATGTTCAATGTTACTATGACTTCCATGGAATGCATCCACTGACTAAGACAATAAAGCATAGTGTGAGTCATAAAATAATATAGAGAATATCATGACACCTTATTTTCAATTTAAAAAACAATAGGATTAACCAAGGTTATTTATTCTCATCTTATATTAAAACCATTCAAATCGGCTTTTAATGAAAATGTGAATTATCCGAAGAATATCCCCCGAGAGTGTCATAACCAAGAGTGTAGAAAGGCCTGTTTTCGTGTACCCAGATAACCTAGGTCAAGCCCAAAACGCTTTTTCAGAGTTTTCACTCCTAGGAACATCTGTTCCAGAGCCGCCTCTACCTGCTCATATCGAGACAGGGATGTATTTCTTGGAAAACCCACATAATATTTACATTACCAAAATTTTTGGATATTCTTCTATACTAATCCCCAAAGTCTATCTGAGGGTAATATTATCTAATCAGTGTTTTTATTAATCTAGTTTCCAATGTTTGTACTAAATTTCCTCTGATACCAACTGTAACGCCCCAAAATTAGTTAACCAAAGTCGGTTCATAAGAGTTCAATTCCAGAAATACCGATTAGTTTAGTAGCCTTGGATGTACTAGATATATACATAAGTTTTATATTACATCATGAAACAAAGAAAAAAACATTGTGTCCCCATTGAAAACACTCATAACATTTAGCCTATTCTTGAAGGTTAATCATGATATACTTCTTCACATCTGGGGAAAAATAAAACATAAGAAATGGGTGATCTCGAAGCTCATTAGGGATTAAAATATAGCGGAAACTATCATAAATAATCATAAACATTTAAGGCAATGTATAAGACTAAAACACAAGACTTTTAAAAATAAACTTCAGTATAAAATAGAGAAGATAAATCAAATAATTCCATTTAATTATTCAGAAGGATATTCTACTAGTTTAATAATCACAATAAATATCAATAGACAATTTCATAATGATGGAATGCATAATTCTGGACATCATAATCACATAGTCAAGGCCTCATGACAAGACTACAAATAATATTTTTTCAAGTCCTTGTACCAAGACACTAGTTTTTCTCATGAGACACATGGATTCATCTAAGAGATATAGCGGTCTCCACCTGTCACTTACATAGTCCAATTCATTCATCATATAAAAAGGTTGAAACATAATCTAAATATTTGTATTAAAACTAGCAAACGAAATGACAATATTTTAACCACAAACCATAAATGGTATAAAAATATCACATCCAAAGACAAACACAACTCATTATATTTAATATGGAATATTTTATTATAATAAATTAACCTCAATCAAGAATAATGAAGGATATTGACATAGATTAAAATAATCATCAAAACTATTTGAGTTAAATATCCCAATTTTTCTTGAAAACATTTATAAGTCTCACTATTTATCAAGAAGTCATTTAAAATTGATTTTTGAATCAAAGTGTCCCATAAAAATTCGAAAATTTTAAAAATAATTTTAATTTTAAAATTTTAATGTCCATATAAATAAATACTTAAAACCATTTTTAAAACATGGACATTAATGAAAAAAGTTTAGAAGAATAAATCTTTAAAATACTTTAAATGATATTTTAGTTAGAGTGTCTAACAAAATGAGAGATGATTGAATAAAAATAATTTAGGTAATAAAAAATATTTATAATATCATGAGAATAAAGGGATTCATGACATAATATGTCAAAGTATACTATATACACCATATAAAAGAGAATTGGCACATACCAATAAATAAGTCTCAATGGAATGTAAGTTGAGATGAAATCCCTTATAAAGACTATATCCTTAGGTTAAGGATAAATCAATGACATATTTATGTGTGAAAAATATAATCACACTCAATATAATTGGATATTAAGTGTAAATAAATCACAGTATATTCACCCATATTCTTGTAAAAATATCACCAATGACTTGAATGTTTAACTCAAAGAAGTGAAATTGAGTTAAAATTACACTTATTAAGATCATGTTGATGACATGAGAATTTATAAATGGAGTGACTATGTTAATCAAAAGTATATCCACACAAAGGGGAGTTTAAATTACTACATAAGTAAATAAATAGTGTTTTCACACATAATCTTGGAGTAAAATAATCAATGAAGTTTGCATAAAACTGAATGAGTAAAAATTGAAATTTGAAATTCCCTTATCGATTCGGTAACTTATGAAACATAAACCCAAGAAATAAAGATCATACAATTATGATGTAAATACACATAAAATAAATTATATTACAAAAATAATACAATCATATGCATTACATACACCAGACAAAAGTTAATATTGGAAAATATAGCATGAATCTCAGGGGAATAAAAGTGAGATGAAAACCCCTTACCTTGTATTTTCCTTAGTATAGGTTAGGTTAACCTCATATATAATGGTTAAATAATATTTATTAAATTATACAGGAACCAAATTCCTAAATATTATATCATATATGATCTTCTAATATTGCATTGCTAATGATATTTTAGTAGTATAATTGATTTGGTTGTTAATTGATTAGTTTTACTTTATTTGTTTTTTACATAAGTAATGTTCATTATATATATGATGTATTTTATTCATATAAAGAATAATATTATGTTCTTAAACATTACTTTTAAATCATAAAATGAAAATTATTCTGGAATGGTTACGACAGGGAATGAATCTTATTGCGTTTGTGGAGACGGTAATCCGTATGTACGCACGAGCGACAATATCATTCAATTGATGGTAAAATAGTATGTAATTAGATATTATATCACATATAAAGAATCATTGATATGTATCATTTATTATTTAAATATATTTTACTCATTATTATACTCTTCCAAATAATGAAGTGTTGAATAACAAACAACACCACGATGTGGAGACGGTAAGCCGTACGTACACACGTATGGTGACTTTTTCATTCATAGGATGGATATAATAATGAATATAGTTTTAACATATTTATAATAACATAATAATATTTATAAGGTAATGGAGTTTTTATTTTGGTGTGGAAGCAACAAATAAAGAGGAAGTGGAAGAAGAAAATAACTTTGAAAGAGGTGGTGAAATTATTACCTCTTCTTTGGGTGATTCATTTTGATTTGATCAAAAGGGCTCATTAGGTTGGCTTTATGATAAAAGTAAGGCCTCAAGGTTTAATTGAAGATTGTTTAGAGGATATTTGATCAGTTTTTGTCCAATAAAAATGGATTTGGAGGTGTGAAATTAAGATAAGGGAATGACCCTTGTATTATAGAGGTGATGGTCACTTTAGGAAATGCTTGAAATAACATTTTATTATATATTCATTCTCAGTTTATAATGGGTCAGAATGGATTTATTTGGAGGAGAATGTGGGTATGAATTGAAACCCCTTAAACCAATAGGTTTTAGAAAAGTTTAGGTCACCATATTAACCTTATCTTTTAGATTTAACTCCTAGTTAATTAGTTTAACTTTTACTATGTCTTCTTGTAATTTCACACTATATGGTTAATAAACATTATATAAACATCCAAGAGAACATAAAGTAGTTAATTAATGACATATCTATCCTTATATATGTAATTTTTATGAACCATTTATTCTTTAGGAATATTAGATCATTTAATTATATAATATTTGTTTTAAAATCTTATTTATGTCAATTTTGACACTATTTAGTATTTGGTTTTTTGAAAGTCATAAATATATGATTAATTCGAAAAAAATTCATTTAATCAACTATAAGATTTCATATTAATTTATGAAATTCTTAAAATTCATTAAAAGTAACAATTTACATTTATTTTTATATGTATGATATCAATTATTTTAATTTATCATTAATAAGGTAATTAATGCATTATCATTGTATCATAAATAAATTTAGTTATTTAATGTATAAAAATTATAAATAAAATACCATGATTTATGAACTCATTTTATCTTTATAATGAATATTTAAAGTCTAATTTAGCTTATGTATAACCCTATATTAAAAATATTTTAGTTATGAAAATTTGAATTTAACACTTTAAACTCTTCTCTAAATAAAATAACAATAAATGTCCTAATCTAATCCAAGTGATTCAAAGAGGATCATATTTTATTCCTAAGGTTGATTTTTGGTAGAAAAAAACTTATCCAATATAATTAGGACATGTGTTAGGGTAATTATAATATCATTTTTACCTTTAATTAACCTATTTACTTTTAACAATGGTAAATAAAAGTCAAAAGTTACAATTCACCAAAAATTATTTTAATCTAATTGAACCACATTTTTACTTACTGATGTCAATTTTGTGTGTTATATATTTGTAATTAAATTCACAAAAGTAGTAAAATTACATTTTATTCAAATTTGTTAACGTACCTAGAAGGTGGGTAAAAAAATGTTAAAAAAAATTCAATAAAATTTTATACATCTAATTTTATTATATAATTCTTCCAATGAATTACATTGAACTAATATAGGTATTATTTATCTATTTTTACTTAAAATAAATTTAAATAATATAAATAACTATTTTAATAAAAATTTGGGTTTTAAACAATAACACAACGTTTTTTAGTATTAATAAAAAATTGAATGTTTTCAAAAAAATACCAAAAAATCACCCGAAGACAATTTTGATATTCCAAATAAAAAAATGATTTATATTTTACAAATTTAAAAACATATAATTTTCCTTAATTAATTTTAAATTAATTCCCATTTTCACAACTAGAAAGTGGGTTTTCGGGAAGTAAAAACTATCAAAAGATTGATATGTGTTTATGTCCAATTTAAAATTGAAATTACTTCCAATAACCAAAATTGGATTAAATGATAAAAATATAATCTAATTATACTTCAAAACCATTCAAATGTATAATTTAACACTATAATTTTTTTTTATTAAAAAACTTTTTTTCAATTAAAATTTAGTATCTTTCACTATTCTTCAAAATATAATAGTTATTAGAAAAACATAAAAAATTTATCCAAACTAAATTTTTAAGTCCCACTTATAAATAAAAATTTAGTTTCATAAAATTTAATATATAAAAGTTTCAAATATTTGATTAGAACGGGTTGGCCATTAAAAGGTGAAAAATGGCATTTTTTGAAAAATACTTCTTTTATCTGAAAAATTGAATTTTTCCTTATATTATGTATATAAAACACAAGATATGAATTTTAATGTCATATGGGAGATATATAAAATATAAAATTTGGTTATTAATATTCATGAACACTTTTTAAATGGCTAGATTGATAGGTCATGGTGCGCTTGAACTCGGTGTTGCGTACATCACAAACTACTGTATTATTCAAAGAGAAGCGTATCGTGGAAGCTTATGGTGAAACATTAATTCCCAAATGTATGATTCTAGGATTATGGGAGGTATTTTTTGAGATTATTTGGGTAGATTTTTCACATGCCAAATGGTTTGATATGTGTGATGATGTGGGAGAGGTGAGTGCCTTTTTATATTGGAGGGGGAGTGGCATTCTTGTAAATATAAGAAGGTAAAAACTATTAAGAGGTATACTTTACCTCATGTGCCTCATGAATTGAAAAATAATATATTAAAGTGAAATTATGGTCTATAAAAACCTCCAACACCCAAAAATAAGTGAATTTTTATAATTTGGATCCTTGACATCTATGTTTCCCCACTTTTACGATGTTGGTTTTTATTAAAGTAACTTGTTTTTTATCCAATGTAATTTAACCATTAATCCTAAATTGAAGTTAGATTTAAAGAAAAATTAAGAAAAAATCAATTCTAAATATTATATAAAATTTATAAAACAAAAATTCTATGTGTGTTGGAATTTAATTTTTAAAACAAGCACATGTAATGCACAAAAACACAACTTTAACCCAAAGCTTTCTAACAATGTTTTTAATTTTTATGGGTCAATATGTTCATTATAAAAGATAAAATAGTCCATTAATAGACCATATATTATATTTATTAACATTTACAAATAAAATTTCAGAATTTAGTATTTCTATTAAATTTTAAATCATTAAATAAAACATATTTTGTTATAAAATAACATTAATGTCAATTTTGAAATTATTTAATTAATTTAAATTAAAAGATATCAAAAAAAAATGATGGAATTAAAATATATTAAGATCAAATACATTTAACATGACCTATTAATATAAAACAATAATATAAAATAATAATTTATTCAATTTTATTAACTTTTGATATTTTTAGTATCATTTAATTTATTTAATTATTTACTAAATTATTACCGCATTGGCGTTTCCGAATCATTTTACGTAACTAATTCATCTATAAAATGAATTATAAATTATTGGGATAAAACTGAATCTTTTAAATTTTAAAAAGATATGTATAGAAAAATATGATGTTTTTTACATATCTTAAGGCTTTATAAATGTTAAAGGTGAGGAAGGTTCCTTTTTTGTCTTTTTTTCCTTAGTTAACTTATAATACAGGTCACTTTAATGGAATAGTATCCCATTAACTCATAACATTAGAATAAATAAGGGATATTGTTGTAATATTGGCATACAATGGCTTTTTGATAAGGGTCTAGGACATTTCCCCTTGAGAATAAAGTTTAACCTCAAAGTAAAATAATATTTACCTTAATTACTGTAATTAAATTTAATTACTTTCAATAACATTTTTTCTCAAAAAAACAAGTTTACCCTTTTAGAATATAAATATTATAATTATTAAAAATATTTATATCCATTTTTTCATATTCAATTAATAGAAGTGGAAAAATTAAATTTAAATATAATCCCACACACGTGGTGAGAAAGCAGTTTTATTAAGAGAAAATGTTCAATATTTAATTATTTTTTATATTTAAATTCAATATCAATATGATTCCAATGACCTAAATTGGATTAATATATTAATAATTGATGTATTTTTACTTTAAAATCAATTTCAAAATATAATTTAATATTAATAATTATTTTAATGAAAAGGAAGTCTAAAATGAAGTATTTTTCACAGTTCATCAAAAAATTAATCTTCTTAGAAAAATACCAAAAAATTCAACCTTAGATAATTTCGACATTATTAACTAAAAAATAAATTTTATTTTGAAAAATAAAATTTATAAAATTTTTAAACTTTTTGAAATTTAGTTTTAAAATAGGTGCGCTATTAAAACGTGGTAAAACTCTGTCTTGGATGTAACACAAGATAACTTCGTGTTGTGTGTAGTGTAAGATTAACATGGTGTTGCGTATAATTAAAGATAGAAAATATTAAATTTATTTAGAAAAGGAAGTATTTTGAAGTCTTGGGGTGTTACATTATTCCCACCATAAATAAATTACATCATCACAATTCAAACTCGATATCGGTAGTCAAGGGTCAGATATTTGAGAATTTTATTATTAAGAAACACAAATTGTAAATTGGATTAATAACCCATCTTATCAATAATATGGAAAATTAAATGTGAATGACCCCACAAAACTAGGATTTTTAATAGGAT
This sequence comes from Viscum album, assembly GCA_963277665.1. Classification (NCBI taxonomy): domain Eukaryota; kingdom Viridiplantae; phylum Streptophyta; class Magnoliopsida; order Santalales; family Viscaceae; genus Viscum; species Viscum album. The sequence goes on along the minus strand of OY728151.1, from coordinate 99,613,614 downwards.
AAAATTATTGAAAACATGGATACAGAAGAGAAATCTAACTATCATGTTCAGATGGAAAGTGATAGAGAACATGTTCATGATAAAATTGTTGACCAAAAATACCTTAACCAGAGGTGTCAAAAATGACAATGATATCATAAAAATGATGATAATAAGAAAAAAATTAATACCCTTTTCCAATATTTGAGGAATTATTTCACTCTAAGAATTTAATAAAATATAATTACTTGATACATTTCTATTTCATAAGCACAATATGATCCTTTGGTTTCACCTTCAACTATTTATACTTCATATCTCAGCACAAGTTGCATCCTAGGATGAAGTAATACATTAGCCTCTCAAACCTAATACAAATATCATCTTAAACCATTCCATAAATGGTTAAATTTTACCAAATATTATGATCCAACACTTTAGAAAGATGCTCACTGAATTTCCAAAATGAACATATCATCAAACCAAACAATGTGAAGTGGGTCTAAATTGTGTCATACAAAACTTGTGAATACCTTCATCATGAATTCTCTTGAAACATGTTTGTAACTATAATTACTATATTTTTTTATGAAAAACATTCATTCTTTTTTATTCCATATGTAAAACACATATTATTGTATATATTCATTAAATCCAAAATTTTTGTAAACTCCATCAATGATAACATAAAACATATTGTCAGAAAATCATTAATCAGTTCCAAGTTAGTTTTTAGTATCAAATATACTTTATCCATATCAATTATCTATTTGTATAAGCAACATTGTCTCAACATTAGAAACATGTTAAGGGTGATATTTACCTCAACCATGTGTTTTCCAAAAATTTATACTTGCTGCGAAATAGATTTTCTTTGTAACATTCAACATATGCAATAAAATCCTTAATGAAATAGTTCCAAAGTATAATACTTACATATTTCATAATTATTATGAATAGTAACTTACTCAAATGACATAATTATTGAATCCAAACATAAGAATATTAATCATTATTCTTCACTTATGGTGGTAGAAAAATCTTTAGATCGATCCCTTGGCTTCCGATGAAATATATTCCCTTGAAATTTGGGGAATTCATTTACATAGTGCCCAATTTCCTTACATCAGAAGAATTTAAAATTGTAATTTTCAATATTTACCTTACAATCAAGAATTTGGTAACCATTTTCTACACATTTATAGAAAAATCCCATTTCATTCAAGCATGTAGCAGGGTGTTTTTCCCACAATTATATCATATATGAAAAGCCTTCATTTTCTTCTTTACCTTTTCCATTTTCGATCTTCCATCTTCTTCTTCTTTGGATTCCATTAGAATCAATAATAATGAGAGAATTATTTCTATGTACTGATGGCACATAAAAAAATTTCGTTATATGTTTATTTTTTTGAGAAACCAGTGCCCTTCAAAGACTTGGTTTAAGATATTTAAAGAAATGGTTATTCTTATACTCTGCGTCATGTATATAATCTTTATCATACCTAGATAACCTTGTAAAGTTATCTTCATAGTCCACAACCCTTTATTCATCCTTTTACTTTAATCTAAGGAACATCCTCTTAATATTAGTTTTTTTCCCACAAGGGAAATATTTATCGAAGAATGTATCCTTAAAAGCATTCCATTCCATGAGTTCTATTTCATCTTCCCCCTTAGTGTTCTAGATCTACAAATTCCATTGATCATAATCACCTTTTATACAATACACCACAAGTGTATCCTTTCCATTTTTAGAATATCCCAAATCCATAAATATCTTCTCTAGAGACATAATCCATTGCTCGACAATAATATTATTAGTAGTCAAACTAAATGATGAGGGATTCTATCACGTAATGTGATCCAAAATAGGTAAATCTCATTGTAATATAGGTTTCTCTATACGGGAAATGTTATTTGTCATAACCTGATTAAGATTACCTAATATGTTCATAACTTGATCAGTTCTAATACCAGTCAATTTGGCTTTCTCAATAGGGAAATATCTATATTGTAAACAATTATTGAAACCCTTCTTTCTTCCAGGTTCAATTTCTAAACAATATCATACACTATATTAGACCATAAAATTATATAACATAATGTTTAATCCCAAAACTAGTGAAATGCCTATCATAAATCAAATCTTTTAGGCATATATAATCTCATATTCAAAAACATGGTATCTTTGGGATTTTCTTATATATATATATATATTCAATGTATAACTCGGGGTTATGTTTCCTAATTAACATTTTACTAAATATAGTTTCAAGGTTTCTACTAATCTTCCATTAATACCAAATGTAATTACCTAACCGCATAATCCTAGAGGTTGTGCCTTAATTTATTACATTGGCATGATTAGAAGGAACAAAATCATAAATGAAATATTACTTTAGTAGTTTTGAAAACCTGATACATACATGATAACCATTTTACATTGATAAATTAAAAATAAAATATAATACATAACAAAGGTTAATAAACTGCATCCTTGAAACTCATTCAAAGATATCTTCTTCATAACCTGGGGAAATGAAACAAAATAAGGGTGAGCTTAAATACTAAGTAAGGGTTTAGTATAAGGGAGGAAATAATGAACCATTGAGCATAATAAATATTTAAAGTAAAATAACTGACCATGGATTCCATGCAACCCAAAAATTAATAATGAAATGAATCCATAGATTTTGTCATGGTGAAAATCATTTGGATAATTATAACTGAAATGAAGGAAGTGCTTAAATATTAGAAGCCATGTTTTTCACGAACATGAAACATTTACCAAAAATACCTTTAAAAATAAGGTTTAAACATACTTGTTAAATTTTTTTTGGACTATCCACCCATAAATATATTATCAAGACCTTTCTCATGAAAATTTAAAATATACTGGTTACAAACGAAAAGGGTTTGTCCAACTGAATTCATCTCATGAGACTATTGATTCATCAAGGGAATTGAATTAACCATTACCCAACCCTCTTATTTAATATCCAAAGAATTACTCATATATTTAATAATATATTTAAATTCATGAACAAATTAACGTATCAAATATCCATATTGTGTAAAGGATACAGATTTATCAATATTACCCAAGTAAATCAATAACTTTCAATGTAAAGACCCTTTGTAAAAATGGTTTACAGTTTAAGAAATAAACACATCCATCATTCAATAATATTTATATCAAAAATAAATATAATTTTCATTTAAAAATGATTACTATAATGTGATTGGTTTAATATAATGTTAACAATCACAAAAGAAAGTGATATTGAAAAGAAAAGTTTTATCACATGGTAATTTTCAAGTCAAACCCTCTTGGATGAGAGAGTTAAAAGTGAAACTTAAAATACCATTAATTATGAGTGAACCATGATATTAAATTACAAAGGGGAAGTATATACACCACATTAAAGTTAATTGGCGCATAATAACAAATAAGTCTCAATGGAATGTAAATTGAGACGAAATCCCTTACCTTACACTTCATTTTGGTCAAACAGTCTTTAACTGCCTATATAATTGTTTAAATCATGTTAATAACTTATTAAAGAACCAAATTATTATTTATTATATCATATATGATCTTATTATATAATATTACCCATTTCTTATAAATATTTCATTATATTCACTATTTCATGTGTTAATTGCCTAGTTTCTCGAGTATGTTTTGACTTGTTATTTTTTGATCCTATTTATTAGATAATGATTAAATAATATCCAGAATGTAATCCATGATTTAATTATAACATATATTAATTGTATATGTATTTATAGTAAATAATAAAATTTGGAGATATAAATTAAATGCACCATTCATGGAGAGAGTAGGTTGTATGTATGCATGAACGATGTTTTCATTTTCTGGTTATATTAAAAGAATGAAAATTAAATAGTATATATGTATAATATAATTCCAGTTTAATAATTGTATCATATATATATATTTATATATAATATTTTAATTAAATTCATCCTTAATACATTCCATTTAAAGCATGAACGAATCACACCACATTGAAGAGGTGGGAACCCAAACATCCAAAAACGACGTTATCGTATTCCAAAAAAATGGAAAGAATAAAGGAATGTGTTAAATAAAAAATTCTAGATTCATAAAGAAATTATAAATATCATATATATAATATATAAACTATAATTTTATCTTAATTATCAACATTTAATGGTGGAAATGGAAGAACCAATGACATTGGTTCGCGAGGCGGTAGTTTTCCATACACGTAAATGATGATTGTATATCCCATTTGATGGATGTGTATGTGAGTATAGATCATAACCTTGACATAACAACATTATATTATATTTAGTATATTTATTTTAATATATTTTTAAGATATAATAATAATTTAAGGAGTGTGGAAAGCAATAAAACTAATGTGATCATTGAAGAATGTTACCACTTTTTCAGGTTACTTATTTTGGTTTATAACAAAAGACTTCCTTAGTTGGATTTCTTTCCAATATGAGGATTTTAGGAATATATCAGTGATGTTGGGAGCTTATTTGGGTAGGGTTTTGGTGATCCAAATTTCTTGAGAGGTGTGATTAATTGGGAGGCACAAGTGCCTTTTTATAGTGGAGGGGGAGTGGAATTCTTGTAAATATAAAAATGTAAAAACTATTGGGTGGTCTACCTTACCAAATGTGCCTCAAAAATTTAAAAATAATGGATTAAATTGAAATTATGGTCTATATAAACCTCCATCACACAAAAATAAGATCATTTTTATAATTTTGATCATTAAAATCTATGTTTCCCCACTTTCACAATTTTGGTTTATATTAAAATAACTGCATTTCTATCCTAAATAATTTAATCATTCAGACTAAATTAATGTTATATTTGTTAGAAAATATAGACCAACTGAATTCTAAATATGATATATAATTTATAAAATAGAAATCCCATGAATGTTGGAAATTAATTTTTAAAACAAACACATGTAACGTGAACAAACACTACCTTAACCGAAATTATGGTAACAATTTTTTTAATATTTTGGGGTCTATATGTTCATTATAAAAGATCAATTGGTCCATTAATAGACCATTTTTGATATTAATCAAAATTTAAAAATCAATTGGAAGAATGTAATGTATTTATTAAATTTTAAATAATTAAATAAAATATCATTTATTATAATTGATCTATTTTTACTCTAAAACCAATTTAGAATATATTTTAAAACTAATTATTATTTTTAAAAAATAGTTTTCAACTAAAATGGTGTTTTTTTACTATTCATCAAAAAATTAAACATCTTAGAAAATACCAAAAATTCACCCTAAGATAATTTTGAAAATAAAAAATAAAAAATTTGTTTTATTTTGAAAAGCAAAATTTCTAAAAGTTTAAAAATTTTGTTTTAAAATAGGTGTGTGATTAAAAGGTGGAAAAAAATAATGTTTCTTATGAAACAAGTTAACTCAATGCTATGTGTAGTGTAAAATTAGCATGGTATTTCATATAAAGAAAGATAGTAATATAATTAAATTTATTCTAAAAGTAAAATATTGTAATGTCTTGGGGTATTACATGTAAAAAAAGACAAGAACCAGCATTGGACTGATTTTTTCACAAGAAGTTGGGTGTGACACATTTAAAACTATATAGACTGCACCATTAAAACAAAAGAATTTTATTTGGTGGGAATTTCTTATGATGAAGAGAACCATATCTCAATATTGACCTTCATGGGATAAAAATTATGGTGGGTATATCTATACTCTTGATGACCAATCATATGAAAAAAAAATCAGGTCTTGAAATAGATAGGCTCGGGTAAGAATCATATTAATATTTATAAATTGTTTGGAAGCATCCACCTGTGTTTTAATAAAAAGGGCACATGGTATTGGGAGCTGCACTTTGAAAGAGAATTGGACATTTATGAATGTAATGTGGATGTTTGGAACTGAATTTGATGAGAATCAAGGAATACTTATACATTGAGGATTTGAAAGTGATCATGGAAAGAAGGGTGGAAGGACCATTAATTCACATGACCCATTACATGGGATTGGAGGACCAATGATAAGAGGAAGCATGCGGAGGATGAAAGAAACATTACACGATCTGAATTTGAAATTACCAGAGGAGGAACAACATGTAGGCATGGGAGGAAAATGGGACATTAATGACTATTACTAAATCTCAAAAGTAATCATAAATGGCCCACAAAAATGATCTTATAAATTTAAATCCACTTGCATGAATGAAATCTCCAGGTTCAAAAGTGGTGAGGCCCTTATCTTCAAAGTCATAGTGGGGATCTTTAAATTCCTTGGGGTGGAGAAAAAAATCCTTCTTGGTGGATATCATATCCCCCAAATCCATATAAATGTTTAGAAAAAGGTAAATATCATGGGATATGATTTATAATTTTTTGGGTTAGGTAATTTATCATATATCCCTCTCATTTTGTCATAAATTACCACCTTCTTGTACCCCTTAATGGTTAATTACTGATTTGAGTGTTTTATATCATTATTATGCTTGGGTTTCTTATATTATTATATGAATGAATTTAGGTCTTATAAATGGAGTGATAAATCTTTGTGGTGCATTAAATTTAAGTTTTTAAGGGAAAAGTATCATTGGGATCCTAATTGATCATCCCTAATTCAAATTTAATTTCCTTATGCATTTATTTATTTTCTGTTCCTCCCATGTTCATCTGTTGTGATTCCATATTTTTCACCAATGTATACCGATCACCCATGTGGTATCATATCATTTGGTATCATCCCTCGACAATATAAACTAGGTTCATTGTTTTTTCTATTTATCCCATTATTTTCTTCTCCTTATTCCATTTTCATCCTGCAACAATTCTAGATGCAACTTTCTTCTCTATTTTGACAACTTTTTCTTTGTGTTTTTTAAAATATTGTTATTGTAATCACCTGTTTTGATAATCCCAAATCATGTTTCATTTATATGATAATCATGTTTCTATAGGATAATCTTCTTTTTTTAATACTCTTTGTTTGTATCAAGTGACAATTCTGTATCTTTAATCTCACTGCTCTCTTGTTTAAGCTTACAGTGCAACATTTATCTAAGTTTAGGGTCACTGATAGAGGTTACCGATGATGGTGACCAATAAAGGTGACCAATAAAGGTTACCTATGAAAGGTCAACAATGGAAGGTTACTGATGAAATGCCCCTGATAGAAGGTTACTGATGAAAGGTCACCAATAGAAGGTCATCGATGAAGCTTACCGATGAAGGTCACTAATATAAGGTTACCATTGAAGATTACCATTGAAGGTTACCATTGAAGGTTACCATTGAAGGATATCGATGAAGGATACTGATGTAGTCTACCATTGAAGCCTACTGATGAATCCTACTATTGATAAGGCTACCAATACGAGTCTACTGAAGCTCACTCTTCTACTTTATTAATTTTCAAATTCTTTGGATTATTCTAATGTTCATATTTGGTAAATTTAATGCTTTTGATATTAATTAATGCTGATTTTAGGCATATGAAGAGATCGTATCTCGGGATAGTATGAGGTACGAGGAGGACCACACATGGTTTACTTATTCCTATTTTCGAATCTAAAATATAAAATAGAAGACTGAGGAAGAAAACAATGAGGCGAAGGGAGAGGAATGCATGAGATAGAGCTTACTAGCTAGATCAAAGAGAACAAGGAAGAACCATCCATCACTTACATTGTCAACCCAAGAGCATCACGATGATCATTTTGGAAAAAATTCACATCTACCTTCTGTACTTCTTCAAATATATGTCAAACAAAGAAGTATAACATCTCAGTACTTTAAATCTAGAACTTGGAGTTGTGACACTCTGTTTTTGGGACAACTTCCAGAGAAAGGCTCGAACTGCAATTTATTTACTCCCAAGAGTCAATAGATGAACTGAGAACACATAGATCTTTCTAAACTCAATCTTAAAATATTTTATTCATTGTGTTATTTTATTTTACATTTCTTAGAAATGTGGGATTGTATGTTACACACACTGTATTTTGTGCTTCAACTGGTGGATTCTAAAAATACTGACATCAAACTTCACTTACACCTTATTTCCCACATGTGACCGTGGAAGAGAAAGTGTGTGGTCTGGATTGTTTATTTAGTAAACTTGTTTCAATATTTGACAAAGCTTTTTACGCTAATTCAACTGAGTAATGATCACCCTGTGAGAAACCTGTTGACCAACTAAACATTTATATCTATACTACCTTAATTTACTAGGCTATTTCAAAATTGGGGGATCTTTATCATAATGTTTTTAACAGAAAATTTATGTAGGAACTTAATTTACCCCCCTCTTGAGTTTCCACTCTAACCAAGATTTGGTATCAGAGGTTTAAATTTTTATTACTACCATATGAACTGTTGTACATGTTTTCAAATTCCTTTTAACTATAATTTTATTTATATCTTAATGATCTTAAAATTTCTGTCATATCTAAAATTTTAGTTCTCTAAAATTCTAATTAACAATGGATAATAGATTTGAGGGTTCTACTACTAATAGGACACCTTTATTTAATGGAAACAACTATGCTCAGCAGAAAATAAAAATTAAAATGTATCTAGAGAGCATGGGACCTGAAATCTGGTACACAATTGAAAAATAACATGCATTTCCTGTTAATACTAGGGAAACATGGTCTTAGTTTACTAAAGGTACATATAACAATAACGGTAAATCAATGAATGCATTGTAATATTCTCTAGGTGATGAAGAATTCAATAGAATATCTACTTGTAAAACTACATATGAAATTTGGGATACTCTGGCTTTTTCCCATGAGGGAACAACTAATGTTAAATAAATGAGATTAAATACTTATACTATTAAATATGATAATTTTAAAATGAAGAAAGATGAAATTATATATTAAATGTATATCAGGTTAAATAAAATAGTAAATACCGTGAGTATTCTTGGGAAACTAATATATAAAAAGGATTAGATTATGAAGTTTCTTTTATGCCTACCTGACAGATAGAGAGGAACTTCTGTTTCTATCCAATAATAATATGACATAGGCAAGCTTCTAGTGAAGGAACTGATTGAAAAACATAAGATGTACGAAGAAGAGATTATGCTAAATCAAGAAGCTAATGAAGAACCAAGAAAGAAATCTGTTGCATTCAAGACTGGTACCTCAAAGAGAAAAGATAAAGAAAAAGTTCAAGTTCCAGTAGATACTTCAACCAATGAAGATTCAGCGTCTAAAAGTGATTATGAGATGGATAATTTTTATAGAAGATTAAAAGATTTATACTGTAAGAAGAATTTATATAGAACATTAAACTATAAAGGAAGGTATGATAGTAAAGGATAGTGGAAAAAGGAAAAAAATGGAATGACCACACAAATGAGATAGTCTACTATGAGTGTAAATGAAAAGTCCATGTGAAGGATGATTTCCCCAAGATGAAATTTAAGAAGAAATATGATGATAAGGGAAAGGGATAAAAAATGGCTATCAAAGTGACTTGGAGTGCTTCAGAATAAATCTCTAGTGGATCTGACACTTCTGATATTGAAAAGAACAAACATGAAAACCTGTGTCTCATGACAGAAACATCTAAGGTAATACCCAATTATCCTATAAAAAATTCTTACTATTCTGTGAATGAAAGTGAATAAAATAATGATGAGAATATTACTAAGGATAAACTATTTGAATATTTTGGAATGCTTGAGGATACCTTTATTGAACTCAACGATAAATATAAATTATTGAAAAGAGAACATGCTTTAAAATGATAATTATAAATCTAATCTAGATATTGAGATGGAAAAGTGTTCTCAACTATTAAAATAAAATACTAAACTTAAATTATCAAATGAAAAATTAAAACGAGATCTTGAGATGTTTACTGAAGGTAGAGATACCTTGACTCAGTTTATAGGGAAACAAATTACTCCAAAATACACAAATGGTCTAGGATATCAACCAGGACAGAGAAGGATTATTAAAAATTATTTTGTTCCAAAATCTAGACAGTTCACTTCTAGTTCATGTTCTGGACCATCTTTTGAAAAATAATTTTTTAAAGGACCTAACAAAGTGTTTATTTCTAAAAACATATCTGTTGATTATAGGAAACCTGGGAGACAAGTATGGGTTCCCAAATCTTTAATTTTGAACCTCTCTGGACCCAAGAAAATATGGTTACCAGTGATACCCTACACTTAATCTGTTTTACAGGAAAATTGTATAAAGATATCCTATAAAACTCTACAATACTTGGACAGTGGATGTTTAGGACATATAATAGAAGACTATCCATGATTTAAGAGCCTAATTAAATTTGATGATGGACATGTCACATTTAGTGATAATGATAAAGAGAATATCTTCAAATTTGGCCAAATTGGTAACCCAAATACTATATTAATTTCAAAAGTACTTTTTGTTGATGGATTAATATACAATTTTCTTAATATCTCTCAATTGTGTGATGATGGTTTCAATGTTAAATTTTAAAATGATGCATTCAATGTTTTTAATTCTAAAAATGATTTAATATTCACTACTCATAGAAATGAAAATGTATATGCTATTGATTTAAAATCTTTAGGTAGGAAAAATTATTCTTGTCTAAATGATTTTCATAAGGAATCCAGGATATTTCGCAGAAGATTAGAACACTACAATGTGCACTCACTTAGGAAACTAACTAGGCAAGGCTTAGTTAGAGACTTACCTAAATTGGAATTCCTACATAACAAAGTTTTTAATCCTTGTCCAAAAGGAAACAACACAATGTTTCTTTCAAACCAAAGAAAGAAGTTTCCACTTCTCAATCTCTTGAGTTAATTCACATGGATTTGTTTGGACCATCTAGAGTTTCAAGTTTAAATGGGAAGAACTATATTTATGTTCTTATAGATGATTTTTCTATCTATACTTGGGTATAATTTCTAGCTCACAAAAGTGAAGCATGTTTTTACTTCATTAAATATTCCAAGTCTATAGAAAATCTTAGTGGACATAGAATTAAGGCCTTGAGAAGTGATCATGGCTGTGAGTTTGAAAATCATTAATTGGAATCTTTTTTTCTCAGAAAATGGCTATAATAATAATTTCACTGATCCTAGAACACCTGAACAAAAAGGAGATGTAGAATGAATAAATAGGATACTTAAAGAGATTGCTCGGAACTAATAAAAATGAGTATAACATGCCTATCCATATTTGGGATAAAGCTGTTAATACAGCTTGTTACATCATCAATAGAGTCTTAATTAGACCTATTATTAAGAAAAACCCTTATGGGATCTAGAATAATTGGAATCCTAAGGTTAATTATTTTATAGTGTTTGGTTCAAAATTATTTATTCTTAACATTAGGTATAATCTTCAAAAGTTTTCTACTAATAGTTATGAAGGAACTTTCCTAAGTTACTCAATCTCTAGTAAAGATTATAGAGTATTCAATTAGAGAACAAAATGTGTTGAAGAATCAATTCATGTCATATTTGCCGAGACTGATCCACAAGAACCCTAAACCTTTATTGAACAACTTGATGAAGAAATGTCAATTCTAGACCTAAATGATAAAGACAGGGAACCCTTAGTGAAGACAACCGGTTTTGGAAACTTTTCAGAATCTGAGCATAGTGAATCTGAACCTATAGACAACAACAAAGAGTCTAGTTAAACTCTTTCTAGAGGTATTAGAACTATCAAGAATCATCCTTTAGATTATATAGTAGGTGATCTAAATAGAGGAACACAAACTAGAGCTTCTCTGAGAAACTAGGTTGAACATCAAGATTTTATTTCATATATTGAACCCAAAAATATTAATGATGCTATCAATGATGAATTTTGGGTGATAGTTATGAAAGTAGAATTGAATCTATTTGAAATAATTTTTTTTTTGGGAATTAGTAGAAAGACCTAAAGACCCTTTGACCATAGGTAAATAATGGGTTTTTATAAATTAAGTTGATGAATCAGGTGACATAGTTAGAAACAAGGATAGACTAGTTGCACAAGGTAATAGTTAAGAAGAAGGGATAGACTATGAGGAAACCTTTGCACCTGTAGCTAGACTAGAAGCCATTAGGATATTACTTTCTTATGCAGCTCATCTGAATTTCAAAATTTATCAAATGGATGTCAAAAGTTCATTTCAAAATGGGTATATTTTTTAGGATGTATTTGTTGAAAAACCCACTGGTTTTACTAATCCCCATTTTTCAAATCATGTATTTAAACTTTCTAAAGCCCTATATGGTCTAAAAAAATCTCCAAGAGCTTGGTATGACAAACTTAGTTCTTTTATTATTTCAAAAGGTTTTACTAAAGGAATAGTTGATCCTACCCTTTTTATTAAAAGGATTTCCAATGATTTTTTAATAGTACAAATTTATGTAGATTACATTATTTTTGGATCCTTTAAAAATTCCTTATGTACTCATTTCTCAAAAATGATGCAAGATGAATTTGAAATGAGTTTAATGGGGGAACATAAATATTTCCTTTGATTTCAATTTTTTCAAAATAAAATTAGTATTATTTTAAATCAAATTAAGTATACTAAGGATCTCTTGAAACGTTTTATCTTGGATGGTAATAAAGGTAGTGATACACCTACGAGTACCACTTGTAATTTGGATGCTGTTGAAACTGGTAAATCAATGTATCAAACCAATTATAGAGGTATGATTAGGAGTTTGCTCTACCTTACTACTAATCAGCCTAATATTATGTTCAGTGTATGCATGTATGCTCATTTTCAAGAAAATCCCAAAGAGTCTCATTTAACTGTTGTAAAAAGGATTTTTAAATATCTCAAGTATAATAAAAACATAGGACTATTTTATCGAAAAGGAAAATAATTTGATTTAATAAGTTATTCGGATGATGACTTTGCTATTTTCAAGTTAGATTGAAAGAGTACCTCTGGAACATGTCACATTTTGGGCAAGTCACTAGTATCATGGTGTAGTAATAAATATAATTCAATTGAATTATCTACTATCGAAGATGAATATATAACTGTTTGTAGTTGCTGCGCTCAAATTCTCAGGATGAAACACACTTCACTATAATATGAATATCAATTCAAACATTTCTCTATAAACTGTGATAATACAAGTGCTATTAACATCTCTAAAAATCTAGTATCTCATGCTAGGACAATGCACATTGATGTGAGACATCACTTCTTGAGAGATCATTATCAAAGAGGTGGTATCACTCTTGAATTCATTGGCACTGAACACTAATTGGATGATATATTCACAATGCCTTTGAGTTATAAGAGATTTAATTACATCAAACATGAGTTAGGTATGATAAACGGTTAAGGTTGGACCTCACTGTTGGAACCTTACTGATAGTCAGCCTTAGGCATGGGACTTTGCATTTTTCTGCCAGAATATGAAATGTTTTTAGTATTACTTATTTCTTTTACACGATTTTTTCCATCCCCAATTGATAAAAACAAAGCACAAACCACATTTCGATCCACTTCACTCTTCTCCTGAACCTCTTACTTCCTAACCATGGAACCTAAACTTCTGCCAAAATCCTCGAACTGCTTCAGATCGCATGGAAAGATTGAAGAGACCGATGTTCAGTGATGAAAGAGATGCACAAAACCCTAAGAGACCTTGAGTTGAGTCTAGTAGTGGAAAAAAGGTTGTGGAAAAGATGATCAATACACATTTTCCAAAGAGGTAATCATGGTTGATAAGGAATTAAGTTCCGAATGGTTTCTGTCAAGAAAGTCACTAGTGCATCAGGCTCTTAAAGATCAGGATTGGGTAGAATGATTTTCAAATAACAATGGGCCTTATTACCCGAAGATAGTGAAGGAATTTTATGAGTATCTAAAATTCCAACAGTCTGAGATTGAAAACCGAATGTTTTCAATGATAAATGGGGTAATTGTGAGATTTTCGTCTATTGAATGGTCTGAATGTTTAAGAGTTCCACATGAAGGGATTTTTTATTACTACTATGGAGTGGTGCCTCCCACTAGTGAGTTATTCTAATATGACGAAGCTTTGGATGAAATGATCGGGAATGGGATCCCTAGGAAAGTGATTGCTGCTAAAATTGAAGGAGAATACAAGTTTATTTTTATGTTTGTTCTACAATTTTCAAGTCCTAGGAGAGGGGAATTTGATACCCTGAAGTATCAGGACATATTTCTTTTATACCTATTGAATCATGGACAGGAGATAAATCTGTGTAGGTTGCTGATGATTCAATTAGATGATATGACAAAGCCCAGTTCCAAATCCAATGCTTTGTTTCATTCCAGGTTGATATCCTTGACGTTGAAAGTGAAAGGAGTTACTGAAAATAAGGAGGAAAAAGTTATTCTAAGGGACAAATTCTGCATTACCAATATAATCTTTAAGTTTATGAAGATCAGCTAGAACCCTTGGCAAAGAAAATGGCTGAATGATGAGGATAAGATGTATGAAGAATTCAATCCTGTTACCCATCCTACTAGGAAAAATAATAAGATAGATCTAAGACTAAAGACTAATAAAGTAGAGACTATACACTCAAATGAAGAAGAAGAGGCTGTTGATGTGCAATAAAGAGAGGATTTTCTTATAGATGACTAGAGTGATCCTAACCTTCCCTCAAGTCCTCATGAAAATACTGTATCCTTTGGTGAGCCTAGCCCACAAAAAATATTTCCATGAAGAGAAACTGTCCCAAAGGACAATGATGATGAGGAAAGCAGTGAAGAAGAAGGGGAAGAAAATGTCTTATGAGAAATTAGAGAGACCTCAAGGGAGGAGGATGAAACTGAATCTTGTCATGATAATTTTGAGAAAACTGTTGATTAATGTGAAGAGTAATTTCTAAGTCTCATTCCTTTGATAAGATATATTGATATTGTGAAAATTGTAGATGAAGAGGTTTCTAAATGAGTTGAAGATTTTGTAGAAGAAGTTGTAGTGGAAACTCCTATTGATGTAGTTGATCAAGGAGGTATAGTAGAGATGGTTGTAATTGATCAGAAGAGTGCTTCATGTGAGGGGGATGAACCTGTTCCCACAAGTTCAGTTGTTGTTGCTCATGGAATATAATATTGGAAAGAAGACCCTGGATTCATGGTCTTGGTCTTAGACTATGGATAATATGATGATGACAAGCCTAACAGAAGCCCTCCAATTCCATCTGATTCAAAAACTACTATTGTAGATCTAGTAGTTCTTTTACCTCAAGACTATGTGAAGAAGGATTATTTAGAATCATTGAAATCAGTTTTGAGGAGACAATTTGATGAGAGATATACTGACATAGAGAGAATAGTGATTCTCAATCAATAATTGGTGTCATATTCCATAGAAAGAGTAATTTCTACCTCTCACTCAACTTTGATACATGAATTGAAGGAATATCAAAATCAGGTAAAAACCTTGTCAGGGTCTATGAAATCTATGAAACAGTCAATTTCTAGTTTAGAAACCTACATGGCTTCAAGGGTCTAGTGGAAAGAGACCTTAAGTGTGTTAAGAGTATTTTTCGGTAGATGGTCACTGTGTTTGAGGACTTCAAGAAATCTATGGAGACACATGTGAGCAGATAGGATGATAAAGTGAAGAGATTGACCAATGGTCTGACTAAGTCTTTTAAAGAGGCAGTGGACTTTACTATGGAACCTCTGTGTTCATCTGATTCCTCTTCAGAAACTCCTCTTATTGATCTAGAATCTTTCAGATCTATTGTCAGAGAAGAAGTGGATATGTTCTTTGGTGAAAGTACCTCAAATCCTGAGTCTATGACTTATGCCATTTTTACTACCAAAGAAATTCATAATCTAGTAGGAGATTATCTATGGGAGGATGGTCAAGATCATAATGCCATAAAAGATAAAGTTTATTTCAATTAAAAAAGGTTGTACACTAAGCATCAGATGGACTGTAACTTCAAGCAATTGTTGGAAAACTTGAGGATCCCACCAGTCACTCAAGATTTTAAGGGTCAAGTTAGTAGGCTTAGAGAGTTGACTCCTTCCTTAGAGAAATCCGTGGAGAATATGGATTATTTTATCTCAGTTATGGAAAGAGGAGGAATCATTATTATGGATTTCATAAATCTTCTTTTACCCTTCCTCCATGTGGACTGCACCCCCATTATTGTTCCTCCAAAATTACCTTCTTCCTCAGTTGCCTCAAGTTCTACCAGTGCATCCCTATTGCTGACTCCTACTGAGGCCATCAGAAGCTTGACCCCTATGATTCCTCAAAGATCTACTCACTATCAGTCTATTGATGCTTCTATAGTAGCTCCCCTTACCCTTCTCACTTCCATACCTCATCATATCCCTCCATCTTCTAGACCTACCTCCTCATCCACCAAATACAAAGCTCCCTTGGGCATATCTAATGTGGATTGAATGTGCAGTTTCCTAGTAGATAAGGATCTTTATACTCTTTTTGTATATTGTATTATTACTTTATTAATAAAAAAAATCATCTTTTGTATCTTTTTTGTCTTCCATTATTTTTGTTAATCACTAAGGGGGAGGATTTTTCAGTTGGCTGGAGTTCAAGTCCTTGCATATATACACTATCTACATTTTCCAAAATAAACATGGTTTATTTTTACTCATACACACCGCTGAAGATATTATAAAATGTTCTTGATCCTGATTCAACAATACCTAAATCTAAATTTTCACTAACATAATTTGTGATTATCAAAAAGGGGTAGATTTTTGGGCTCACTTGTTTTGATAATCCCAAATCATGTTTTGTTTATATTATAATCATGTTTTTATAGAATAATCAGGTTTTATTAATACTCTTCATTTTTATGAAGTGATAATTATGTATCTTTAATCTCACTGCTCTCTTGTTTAATCTTATAGTGCAAAAATTATCTAAGTAGAAGGTCACTGATGAAGGTTACCAATGAAGGTCACTGATAAAGGTTACTGATGAAGGTTACCGATGAAAGGACACCGATGGAAGGTTACAATGAAAGGTCACCGATAGAAGTTGACCAATGAAAGGTCACTGATATAATTTTACTAATGAAGGTTACCGATTAAGGTCATTGATAGAAGGTTACCGTTGAAGGTTACTGTTTAAGGCTACTAATGAAGGATACAAATGAAATTTATTATTGAAGCCTAATGTTGAAACCTACCTTTGAGAAGGCTACCGCTACCAGTATACCGATGCTTACTCTTCTACTATATACTTTTTCAAATTCATATGATTATTCTAACAGTCATATTTGGTAAATTTAATTCTTCTTACATTAATTAATGATGATTTTAGACATATCAAGAGACTGTATCTGGGGACAGTATGAGGTATGAGGAGGACCGCCCGTGGTTTAATTATTCATTTTGTTAGATCTCAAATATTAAATAGTTGACCGAGGAAGAAAATAAAAGAGGTGAAGAGAGAGGAATTCTAGAGATATAGCATACTCACTAGATCAAAGAGAAATAGGAAGAACCATCTAGCACATACATTGTGAACCCAAGAACATAAAGAATATTATTTTGGGAAAAATTCACATCTGCCTTATTTTCTTCTTTAATTCTCTATCAAACCAAGAAGAAGAACACCTCAATACTTGGAAGCTAAACCAAGAGTTATGACACTCTGTTTTGAGGACAACTTCCATAGAAAGACTTGAACTACAATTTCTTCAATCCAAGGAGTCAAGAGATAAAATGAAAACACATAGAGCATTATAAACTCAATCTTATAATATTTTATCTATTTTCTTCTTTTATTTTATATTTTTCAGAAGTGTGTGTTTGTCTGTTACACAAACTATCTCTTGTGATTGAACTAGAGGATACTAAAAATACTCACATAAAACTTCACTTACACCTTCTTTCCCATTTCTGTCTATGGAAGATACCATGTGTGCTCTAGATTTATTTTTTTCCCTTGAAGAACTGTGGTAGATGGTGTGATCCTTGGTCAGTTTGTGAAAACTGTTGTAAAGAACGATACAAGATCTATATCATTTTTATTGTTAATAAAAACTGCTTGGTGGCATGTGATCACCAAGTGGAGAGGATTAAGTCTCGGCTTGAAACTGGACCTCTTTTTTAACTCTTCTGTGTTCTATGTTTTTGTATTACTCTATTTTTCTATTTTCTACTGCTTATAATTTCAAAAATAGAAAACTTTTTTACATTAAATCAGAGACTTAGTTTTTGTTAGTGTGTGTATGTGTTTAATTTATTAAACCTATTTCAAAAGATAAATAAGTGTTTTACACTAATTTAACTGAGGAAAAATCAATTTTTGAGAAAGATATTAAGCAACTAAACATTTATATCTCTATTTCCTTAATTAATTGGGCTATTTCAAAATTGGGGGATCTTTATCATAAAGTTTTTAATAGAAATTCTAAGTAGTAACTCAATTCACCCCATCATTAGTTTCCACTCCAACCAACAATTATATGTAATTTTCATTATTTAGAATATAATATTTATTATTTATTTGGAAATTCTATAATCTAAGTCATATATTTGGAGATACAGATGAATAAAATTGTTGTATAGATTCACTCTTATGAAATTTAATTATCACCAAAATGGGTTCCAATCATGTTTTAATTTCAGATCATCTCACAATTTTACATCATTGTAATCAGATTAGTACATTTTGTCATTTTCATATTTTTTACATCGACCAAAACTAATACACTATATTATCTCATTTCATTATTATAGTACTTGAAAAAAAATAATGAGCATTAAAAAAAATAGAAAAAAATTAACTTCTCATTTGAAAAATTTTGTTTTCTCCTTTAGTCACAAATTTTATTTCATTTTTTTATCCACCATATTCTTTACTTTATCCATATCCAACCTTAAACCGTAAATATAATTACTTGGATTTTTCATGTATTATTTTCAGATGTTATATGAAATATTTTCTATAGTAACTGTTGAGACGACATGTGATTTTGTGGCATAGTGTAGACATAATAAATGTTTGAAATATATTAAATACATTTAACATCATGCATGCATATTTTAATTAGAAAAGTAAAATAAATCTTGAATGGGGGCTTGAATCAAGAATCTTAGG
Source organism: Viscum album (assembly GCA_963277665.1). Lineage (NCBI taxonomy): Eukaryota > Viridiplantae > Streptophyta > Magnoliopsida > Santalales > Viscaceae > Viscum > Viscum album. Next base: position 99,594,540 of record OY728151.1, on the reverse strand, counting down.
GTTCCATTGAGTTCAAAACATGGGTTTTTTCCCTTGGTGTAACATAATATTTATGAGCTTGGGGAATTTGCGAAAAATTAATCATAGATAGATAATTAATAAAATAAATAAAGAAATAAAAAAATTGATTTATTTTATTTTTTCTATGTAGATACCTACTTAATATTTAAATAAAGATCTATGGGATATTCTTTATGCTTGGACTCTAAACACTAGAGACCTAGAAGTCATTATAGGAGAGCATTCCTGGATAATGATGATGGGTCATGACCGAATCATGGATCATTTCACCAACAGAATTGATATGCACATCACTTGTTGATTTAAATTTATGGAATTATATATGTTTATCATGATTCATTCATATGATTTCATATTCTTCTAAAAAAATTAATCTAAGATTAATGAATAGAGGTCATGGTTTGTTCCTAACTTTTCATGTCTTATGAAATTCTCCCTCGTTTGTTCATTCGATCATCTTTGGTATTTTCCTTGGCCAATGGTTTGACCAATACCTAGTATTCAATAATTGTGCAATTGTTTTTGGCATAATAGATTTATGTCCTGGTTATGAATTGAGATGGATTGTGTGTTTTGTGAATTGAAGGTGATGGTGGATATATCAAGGGAGAACAAGACTAAAATAGGAGTTCTTTTTTCTCCTTGAGAAACACACGGTAAAGTTATATATGTCTCAGTAGAGGAATTTTCTAAGTAGATCTAAACCTAGATCATGGCTGGAAATGACGACAGGGCTAAGCCATCCCCAAATCTATGTTTTTTAGTTAGAGTGGCAGTTCAGGTGATGTAGAGAGTATCTTTGAGTAAAATTAGTGGGATATGGAAAATACTAGGTTATACAGCATGTAATCTGGTGCTACAATCCATATTGGAATCCTTGGCTATGATGGTAGGGATTCAGATGTAGTTAAGTACCACACACTCTGTGATATTTTCACACACCGTTTATACCTTATATGACCGATTAACATGTACTTCTAAATGCACACGGACATGACTAGAAGAATGTTCAGTACTTAGACAAGGACACAACTAGGTTTACACAGGTTGGTACATGAGCATGACCAACGATACATGGCATGGACAAGAGACCCAGATAGGGTGTCGTGTGATCTCTACATGATGTTTACTATTCCTAAAAACCATGTATTTAGATAATTTTATGTCAGGTGAGGATTTACCACATGGTAAGACTTGGGTATAGATGGACATGCTGTGTACCACTAGTACATGTAGTGTACCCAATTCGAGGTTACTTTAAGACCTTAGTTTCTTTATTATGGTCTAGTTTGGTTGAATGTGTTCCCTTGGTCCATTACCATAAGGGTACAATGTGGAATTACATCCACATAACAGGATTATGCTCCCCTCTAGAGGATGAGTCTCAGATAGAGTTCGTGGTGTACCTCAATGAGACAGGAGAGTGGTCATATTTCATTATTATACCCTATGTGGGGTTTGTGGAATCAGTGTGTCCTCCTTAAGAAAAGTGCTAATAATTTATCTAGAAGGTCACACTAGTGAGATTTCTTCAGTTGGAACAAATGATCTAGAACTTTTGACTGACTGTCGTTGATGATATCATGGCTCATGGATGGGATTATCCTAGAATTAACATTTCTTCAAGAACAATCTTGTGGATGGAAGTAGGTTAAGACCACTCGGTGGCATGATGTTCATCCCAATTATATCTAGGTGTTTCTATAATAAATTTATTGTTATATATTTTATTGAGCTAACTATGCTTGATTATTTTTGTTTAGATCCTTTTGGATGTCCTACAAGGTATTTTTATACTCACCCTGCATGGGATCTGACCACACATGTCAGGTCTTATACATATGATGGCTATTCTAATGATGTATTGGGAGGTATATAAAGGGTGGAGCATAGTTTGAGCTTGTTAGACTTGGGTATTTTCCTAGAGCATTAATTTGATCATATTCCACACCCTTAGAGGGGTCAGTATAGAAGCATGAGGTGGTCATATGTTTGACCAATTACCACCACTTCCCCCAAGTGGTCAACGCTACGCTCAGGGAGTTGGTGGTTAGGGACAAGGCTAGATATATGCTTTAGAGGCTTATGACCCTGAGGCTCTAGGGATGATACAAGGTATGACCTATGTATTTTCAACTTTAGCTACAATATTGATTGAAAATAGGTTTGATTCATTCAATCCTTTCCGCTTATCTTGTTCTAGACTTAAAGATTCTGGTTGAGCCATTGGATCAACCTTTACATTTAGAGGCTCCAATAAGTGGTGACTCAACGATTGTGCACTTGTAATGATAATGTGATCTAATTCTAAGAGGTGATAGTTTTATATGGAATTTCTTTGTATCAACTAAGAGGTCTTGTAACATCATCTATGGCATCAAATGACTATCCATAGTTCATTTCCAGATCTCTTTCATGGTTTCTCACTTTTACTCAAAACTATTTTGATAATAAAAAATTAATTTCCATCTAGGTGGAGGATGTTATGTGTTCACACAAAAAAGACTAGGTTTTTCATTATGGTTGAAAAGGAAACATTGGTGGATCAGGATGATCTAATTCCTAGGAGAGTGAAATTGATTACTCACTAGTTGGCTAGCATAACTCTTGGAGTAGTTGATGCTTTGGGCTATTAGTTTCCTACAGTGGTGGAGGAGTATGAGGGTTTCTTTCTTGAGGATGTACCATGTTTAACTCCCCATAGAGATCTAGAATTATAAATTTAATTTTATCATCGGATGACCCTAATATATCTTCTAGAATATCATAAGGCTTTTAGAGAGCTTAGTGATCCAAGGGTGGAGTTAGAAGATTTCCTGGAGAAGGGATTTGTGAGACCCAACATTTCACCCAGGGTAGACCCAATGTTGTTCGCCAAGAATATTTATGAGATCTTGAGATTATGTATGAACTATCGGTGCTGAATTAGGTGATTTGGAATAATTAGTATCCGCTATCATGTATTGATGACCTCTTTGATCAATTTATAGTGGCATGATGGTTCTCGAAGATTGACCTCAGATCAAGTTATCACTAGTTGTGAGTACGATATGAGGATATAATGAAGATAGTATTTAGATGTCTCTATAGTCACTATTAGTACATTATGATATTGTTCCACATGATTAATTACCCATATGTTTTCATGGGACTCATGAACTGAATCATTCATCATTTCTTATACTATTTCATGGTTGTCTTCATTGATGTTAATCTAGTGTATTTGATGTCTGGGGAGGAGCATACAGGGAACATGGGGATGGTCTTGGACTCAATCAAGGTGCGCGATATTTATAGGTAGCTCTTGAAGTGTCGGTTTTGGATTCACGAGTCCCACTTCCAAGGAAACATCATCTTAGAGGAAGGAGTAGAAATGGACCTAGCGAAGGTTTAGGCAATGATTTCTTGGGATCCACCCAAGAGTGTTTCTGAGGTGCATATTTTCATTGGGTTGGAAGGGTACTGTCATATTTTTATACCTGATTTATCTAGAGTAAAATCACCATTGATAGATTTTATCTAGACTAGGATGGATTTAAAGTAGACAGAAATATGACAGAAATGATTTCTAGAGATAAGATGGAGGTTTAGAAGAACTCCCATATTGAGATTGTCAAGGGAGGGTGTTGAGTATGTAGTGTTATATGATTCCTCATGGACCAGTTTGGTTTGAATTCTTATGTATATGTAGGTGGTGATTTCCAATTTTTCATGTCAGTTAAGACCACATAAGGATAACTACACGACACAAAATCTTGAGTTAGCAGTGGCAGTCTTTGCACTGAATATGTGGAGACACTACCTTATGGGTGAAAAATTTATCACCAAAAATGACCATAAGAGTCTCAAGTACATATTCCCTCAGAAGGATCATTAATTGAGATAGATATGATGGTCATATTTCCTACAAGAATATTAATTTGAGATTTTCAATACTCTTTGGAAGGGGAATGTAGTGGAAGACACTCTCAGTAAGAGAACTTGTTTTCATTTGTTGGTTGAAGTGTCAGAGAAGTTAGCTTCATTGTAAATTTTCCTAGTGGAAAATGATGGTGCTTCACATCTTCAATACATGCTTGTTACCAAACATATTTTACAATGTGTTAGGGATTCTCAACATAGAGATACTGACAACGAGTCCTTACATACTCACATATCCACTGGACATGCTTCTGATGAATATTCTAAAGGTGGGGAACACACTATCCTTTTCTAAGGACGAATTATGGTAAACTTGATATTGTGGGTGGAGGTGATGTAGGAGTTTCATACATCCCCTTTGTTGGTACATCCATGTTTGTAAAAGATGTACTAGTATCTCAAATATTAGTTTTTGTGTATAGGAATGCGAAAGGGAGTTGTATTGTTTTTCTACCAATGCATCACTTTCAAGTAGGTAATGAATGGGCACCAGGTTCTGATGGGTTTAACTCAATCCATTACGGTGCGAGAGGGGATGTGGGATGAGATATACATGGACTTAATGAATAGGTCAACATTATTTTCTAGGAGAAATAATTCCATCTGGGTGACCATAGACTGACTCACTAAGTCAAAACACTTATTATCCATTTGAGAGTAGAGTTTAGTATAGATATTCGGACATCTCTATGTACAAGAGATAGTGGGATCCATGGATTTCACTTGATGATTGACTTTGACCATGACTCTCTCTTCACATATTACTTATGGAGGGGGTTACATGAGGCTATTGAGACTCAATTACGCTTATGAAAAACATTTAACTCCCTGAATGATGCCCAGGTAGAGAAGACTATTCTATTCTTGGAGGGTATACTGTAGTCTTGCATGTTGAACTTTGGCCATAGTTGGTAGGATCATCGATCCTTGGTGGAATTTATGTACAACAACATCTACCATTACACCATTGGTATGAAACCATTTGAGGACTTGTATGGATAAACCTACATATATCCACTTAATTGGATTGATCTAAGAGGGTAAGCACTCATGGGCTCGAAGTTAGTGCAAGATACTATAGAGAAGGTCCATGTCATCTAGGAGTGGAAAATGACTACACTAATCCAACAGATTTCTTATGTGGATTGAAAAATGGGTCCGTTAGAGTTCATGGAGGAGGACCATGTGTTCTTAAGGGTCTCTTCTCAATGTGGGTGGATTATAGATATTTGGTTAAAGCAGAATGTTATCTTTTATATTAATTATTATTTTCATATAATAAATAGAGTTGGAGAGGTGTCATACCACTTAACTCTACCTTCTTAGTTGAATCCAGTATATGAAATCCTTCACATGTCATATATGAGGAGGTATGTGCATGACCCATAACATGTTATTGACTAGGGTGATATAGAAATCAAGGATGAATCTATATTTACTGAGTAATAAATGGAGATTAAGGATCTATAGGAGAGGATATTTTGATGGAGATTGATTCATCTAGGTCATATCTGGTGGTAGCATGAGAACCTTTAAGAGATCACCTAGGAGAGGGAGACCCAGATGCAAGCCTAGTACCCACATCTTTTTTGTAGGTTTTTCTATTTTTTGGATGAAAATTACCTAGGTTGTGAGAATGTAATTACTTGAATTTTACATTTATTATTTTCATATGTTATATGGAATATTTTTGAGACCAAACACTAAGATAATGTGTGATTTCTATGCCCCATGTTCCATAATAAATGTTTGAAATATTTGAAATATATTTAATAGTAAGTGTGAGTATTTTTCTTGAAAGAGTTTAATAAATCTTGAATATGGGGCCATACCAGAAAATTGAGGGAACTTTTGAGTTCAGAATGTGTGTTTCATCCTAGACACAACATAAATTTTTTCTGCATGGGGCGTTTGGAAAAAATTCATCACAGATATTGAATTAATAAAATAAATAAATTTATTTATTTATTTTATTTTTTTCAACACAACGAGCAACCAACTATTTAAATATATGGCTATAGGATATACCTCAGGGATGGAATCTAAACCCTCAACACCTATACATCATTGAAGGGGAGAATTCTTGGAGAATGATGATAGTTTGGGACCAAATCATGTGTTTTTCCAACAACATATTTCATAGAGCTCTTCAATAATGGAAGTGCATAACCATTCTTATTCAATGATCAATCCATACTCTATGTAGGATGGTGATTTTTTTCCATCCTGTTTCATAATCCCAGGTGAACACAGATCAATTCAACTTATAGAATTGATACATGCATAATCAATAGATTAAAATTGATTAATTATATATGTTCATCATGCTTTATTCCTCTTCATTCAACTTATTCTATGATAACGAATCTAGGATGAATGAAAAAAGGATTAGGTTCATTCCTCAATTTTAATGGCCTATGGATTTCACTACTGTTTATTAGGTCAATAATCATTGGAATTTTACTTGGCCAATGATTCGACCAATACCAATATTCTGTCATTGAGAGACTACTCATTGGCACAATGAATTGATGTCGTGGGTACGACTAGATATGGAGGTTAAATTTTTGAAATTGACGGTGATGGTGGATAGATTGAGGGATAATGATTCTAAATCTGATGTTCTTTTTTCTCCTCAAGTGATGCATGGTGAAATAACAAATATCCTGAAGGAGGTTCTTTCGATGTATATCTAAACTCAGATCCTAGCTAGCAATGAAAATATGTCTTTTCCAACCACATATCAATGTTTTCTGGAAAGGGTGGTAATTTTGATGACACTAAGATTAGAACAGAGGAAAATATGTGGGATCTATAAAATCATGGGTTATACAATGTGTAATATAGCATTACACATCATGTGAGAACCCCTAGACGTGACACTATAGTTTTGGATGGAGTTAAGTATCACACATCTTGTGACATGGTGACACACTGTGTGACCCATTTGTGACGGCTCATCATGTACTTAAAAAAGTACAATGACATAGTTAGATGTATAGGTCCAGAGGTACACTGTATATTCCGACACATATAGGGATAGGTGTATATGGGTTGGTACGTAGGCATGCCCAAGAGTACACAAACACATCCAGGTGACATGTGGAGGGTGTCACATGATCTAAACATGTCATATACTATTCTTATATTTCATATATTTGGAGACATATATTCCGTGTGTGACTTTACCACAAGATCATACCTGAGGATTCTTAGAAATAGTCTGTACCTCAAGTACATGTTGTGTACCACATTTAAGAGTATTTTTAGCTCTTCATTTCTTTAGTATGGACCAGTCTTGGATGATTATGTTCCCTTGGTCCATTCCCTCTATAATAACCCATGATTTTATTAAATGATATTTGTTTCTTTAGAAAATTTGTGTCATATTATATTTTACTCAAAATAACCATATCTCTTTAATAATGATCAATACATTAGTAACCAAAATGGGAAAATATGGATCAATATAATCCATTAGAATATTTTTCCCAACACTAAAGAAATAAAACATAATATTCGTAAACCAATCAACATCTTATAAAACGATTCTAGTGAATATTTAATGAAATAATGAAGTGGTATTTATAGATTATAAAGGGAAATGTGATAATTGGTATTTGACCATTATAGGACCCTTGGTGAAATATGATCGTTAGTCAATATAACCAATGGTAAATTTTACCTTTGAGAACCATAATCTTTGTTAATAATTATAATTTTATAATTAGTGTTTTTAAGTAATAATTAGGAAGGATAATTAATATTGAAAAGGAGAAGAAATGACATCAACTAGTAGAGTCATGCCACATGAATCCCACTTGAATGAACTCGACAGGGAGTTAGTGTTACTATGATTTTCCCTTGACCAAGCCCAAGGAGAGTTTAATTAAGTGAAGTAAGAATGAAATCACATATGGGAGAGATATAGGTTAGAGTAAATTACCACTCGGTCGATGTTATTTGATCCACCATATTAATCCATCACCATCGAAAACCATACCCTTAGGTTATAAGTGGATATTATAAGGGGTATAGTGTCCAAGAATAATTTAATTAAAGTGTAATACCTTTGTAGAAATTAAATTTTTATTCCAGCAACTAGATTTTAAGAATATTTTTTCTTAATAAAATATATGTTTAATTGAGTTGAATTTGATAAAGTGATTTTTTAGAAAAAAAATTGTACCTTTCATAAAAAATATAAATTTTTACAATAAACTAAGTTATTATGAATGATATTTATTAAATTGTATGTAATAAAAACTCCTACTTAATAATAAATGATAAAATATATTTATTATGTCCTAGGAAATTATTAAGTATCAGAAATTTTATTGTGCCTTACAACCCACTATTTTTTAAAATAAATAAGGATATTTATATTTTAAAGTTAAAATTATAATATTTAGGGATTTATTATTATAAAATAAATATCTTTTTTGAAATCATCAAATAAAAATTTGTTTAGGATTAATTTATAATAATTTTCTAAAATACATTATTTCTCTAAGAATAGTAAAAATATAATATGGGGTTTTCAGTTTGTTTAATGACTACATAATTATTTCATAAAGATTTCATAATTCTTTAACCACAATAGATGACCTAAAATCTGTTATTTTAATAATATAAAGTATTTTAATATATTTTAATCAATTCCAAAACCTATAAGTGACATTCCAAAATCTAAAATGGAAACTTTGACTTAAAAAACATTACTTTGTGGAAAATTAAACTTCCATGCCAGAATTAGTAATAATTTTTTTTTGGTGCTTTTAAATTAAAATAACATTAAATATGTCTAAAATGACAAAAAAATGTGAAAAAACCATGGGTAAGCTAATTGTTTTTTATTTTTGACTACCCAGGTTTCCAAGGCCAGTATTTGGAAATTATTAATCAAATTCTAAACTTTTTTTTATAAATACCCTCCCATTTATCAAATTACATTCACTCCAAATACATCCTTCATTAATTTATAGTGCTTTCCTCCCAATTATCCCCCAAGGTTTCATCAATATCCCAAGGTTCCATTCCTCATGATTAAGGATTAAATCTTCAAGGTAAAGGAATTATCCTTTCTTTCTCTTCAATTCAAGAACCTCTTTTCAAATATATCATTTAAATGTTATGGTTACTCTCTTTTATTAATATTTTGATCTCACCCTTACTGGAAAATTATTTTTTTATCAATTAGAGACCCTTTCACCCTCTCATTTTACCCTTTTCTAAAACCATGATTTATAACCGTCATGACATCAAATTTACCTCTCAAAATTTTCTTTATACTTAATAAATTCTATTTTTTATTTTTTTAATACTAAAACCGTTTTATTTTCTATGTTTATTGAACTAGATTTATAAATTATTTATTTGATTTGAGTTTTTACACATAAGAAGCCCATATTCCCTTTTCAAGGGTTTTAAATGACATAATGATCATATCTTTATGAACTTTTTAAACACTATATTTTTTATAAGAAACACATTATTTATTATCCATATTTTTTTAAAACAATTATTGATTATGATATGTGTGGATCACATTAATTAATAAATTTTAATTTTATGACTTGATAGCATTCCAATGTATTAGGTAATGAATTTAATCTCTAGAGATGATACTGTTTATGATACCTTGGTGAATAACCTTGGTAATTTTCATTTATGACACCTTAGTGACAAACCATGGTGATATGATTATGAATGTATCATTTAAATAATGTATCCACATTTACATTATATGATTGATTTTATTTTTATTTTTATATTCCTCATGTTCCCTTTCTCCTGACATAATGATATTTCTCATGTCATTAATGATATTCCACCTGATCATATGTAAACTATATCCCTTACGTATTCCCTTACTGGGCATCATGATAAAACCTTTCATTTGATGTATGTCCCAAGGATATGACATTCAGTAAATGTACTTATGATGAACCTATTAATATGTTTCCAAGTGTATTTATAATAATGTTTTATGTTATTATGTATTATGTACCTTATTTCCAAGAAACTAATCTTTAAAATATTCTCTATTTGTACCATGTAATGAAAAAGTATGTAATAAAATGGAAATATATCATAATTAGTATCAAAGGATGGTTTAGTTATTTATGGGAATTAGGAATATAAATTCTTAGTATGAACTCTAGATAAAATTTTAAATATAAGAAAACATACTGTTATTTTGGTGAAGTATTATATAAGTTGCTTCTGAGAAAAGAAATATCTATCTAGATACAAACAAGTGGATGTGGATCAGGAATAACTGTATCTTCTGGTAACACCAAAAAAAAACACATTGATTTAGAATCAATTGGGAACTAGTGCACAAAAATGGGTCTTGTTGAAATACTAGTTTGACAATCTTGGGCTATATGTTTGGTTAATCAGAACATTTTTATGATCCATTGTGAAGGATATATAGAAAATTTAATTAATGTGCATGATATTTTAAGATATAAAATTAATTTATAATTATAAGATTCTTAAAAGAAACATGTTTCTCACTAAAGTTTTATTCTTTTATAAAATAGTGGGAAATAAGAGGAACCACAAAAATGTTTATCATAACAGATGATGTGATAATGGTCTTCTGGTGGAATTCGGAATAGAAAACTTTGTGAGAATGATGAATCAAATATATCGAGTTATGAATAATAACTTGGATCAAGTTGAGCCGCCAGATTCACCTTGAAGGTAATAAATTTCCACTTATTCTCTCATGTGTCAATGACTACCTTCTTTTAGTGGATATAACGACCCATTTATTACTGAAAAATTAAAAATCTCTAAAGAAAATATCTTTTATGTACTCCACTATTCATAGAAAGTGAAAGTTGTCTTGGTAGTATTCCACTTAGAAGGGGAAGATAATAAATGACAGACATTGATAAAAAACATTAAACGAAGAAGTTTGATTGATGTTATAGAGTGAGAAGCATTTAATGGAATATTTGTCAACACATATTTTCACAGTATGGTGCAAACAGAAATGGATATGGAATTCATTGAACTAAAGCAGAATGAAAATGAATTGGTGGGAAGCAATGAGATAAACTTTAAAATAATTTCTTGATACACATCTATCTTTTTTATGGATCCTAAGGTAAAGGTTTATAGAGTCTTAGGCAGACTAAGACCTCATATATGGAGAAATTTAGAAAATTAAGACAATAAAATATTTTAGGAGATAGTGTAGAGTTCTATAAAGGTTGAATTTGAGTTTGAAGAAATGTAGTGGTCACATAGGTTGAATGAAAATAATAGAGATATGAATCCAAAAATATGGAGGAAGTTTGATCATGAAATAGAAGTAAATCAAATGAAACTTCCCACATGTATCGAATGTGGGAAGCAGCATTCAGGGAATATTTTTCTTGGGAGTGTAAAATGATACTAGTGTGTAAGAGATGGCTATGTAGCTTGGAACATTCATGGTGATGTGAAGCCTCAACTTCTCAATACCAATGATAACAGGAAGATGGTTTATCTCAACTAGTAGTTCAATGCTTCAAGTGTGTATAGCTTTGGAACTTTTTCAATCACTGTAAAAATCATAAGATAATGGAGGTAAATAACCAAAAACCTCAACATAGGAAAAGGGAGAAATGTTGGTCATTTTCTAGCATGACGACCGAAGTAGAGGCTCCAAATGATGTGGTGGAAGGTACTCCATTCTCTCAAATCAATCAATTGATTTGTTTGATTTTGGTTATATTAATTCCTTTAATTCATCTACATTTTCAAATAATATAGAATCAATGCATGAGATGATATAATTAGAGTAATTAATAAAGACTCTTGGAGGGATTATCAAAGCATCAAAAATATATAGAATTTCTAGTATTTACTTTAGATAGTAAAATATCATCAAAAATATATTAGTCAATCCCATGGTAGAATTTGACACTATACTAGGGATGTAATGGATCTCAAAATATAATACTAAGATCAACTTTATAAATAATGAAATCTCATTAGTATTGATTGGAAAACCTAAAGTTATTTTCAAAGGAGTTATATCCCAACCTAATATTTATCTGAAATAACCACTCATAGCCTTCTTTATGGAGATAATCAGTGAATAGGGAGAGGGAAATGAATGTATGAATAGAAAATGTACCCATAGTTCAAGAATAAATTCCCATATTTAATGAGGAGTTACCAATTCCTCTCCCCTAAATAGAGTTTGAGTCATCCATTAAGCTCATTCCTGTATCGAAGATGATGACATAGACACCATATAGAATGTAAAATGTGCAGCTATAAGTATTAAAGAAACTACATTATGATCTTATGGAGAAGGTATTTATTTGAATAACCTTATCTCCTTATGGAGTATTTGTATTCTTTATAAAGAAGAAGGATGGATCAATGTGGAAATGCATTGATTATACAAAACATAATGGGATCACAATGAAGAAAAAGTACCCTCACCCTGAGATTGCTGATTTATTTGATTAGAATCATGGGGATCAATTATTATCTAAGATTGAACTCTGATCTGGGTATCATTAATTGAGTGTGAAGAAAGAAGACATTGAAAATATGGTCTTCCAATCAAGATATATGCATTATGATTTTGTTTTTATGCTTTTCATCTTGACCAATTCTTCTACTATATTTATGGATTTGATGAATAGATTATTTAAGGACTACATTGATAATTTTTTGGTAGTTTTTATTGATGATATTATGATATATTTAAAAATTCCTGAGGAGTATGTAGATCATCCAAGGATTATATTAAAAACTCTAAAGAAGGATGTGATATTTAAAAAAATTAAAAAATGTGTTTTTTTACAACAAGGTTCATTCTTGGGGAATATTTTAATAAATTAATGAATCTCAGTTGACACTTCCATAATAAAGGCTGTGGAAGAGAGGTATCATCCTAAAATATTATGAGATTTGTAGTTTCCTTGATTTATAAGGATATTATAGGTGGTTTGTGAAAGAAAAAGTTCCTGAATTTCTAATACAATAACCAAGATAACTCGAAATGGGGATAAGTTCATCTGGAAAAATGAGTGTTAATAATGTTTCCAAGAGTAGAATAAGTTATTGGTTACTATACCTATGCTTACTCTACCCTTCATCAGAGAAGGATTTTTTTAGTGATGCGTCTCTGAAGGGGATTGGGTGCATCCTCATGGAAAAAGACAAAATGATTACTTATGTATCTCGATAGTTAAAGCCTTATGAGAAGAATTATCCTACGAAATACCTAGATCTAGATACAATTATTTTTCTCAAAAAATATGGAGGCACTACCTTTTTTTGATAAATGTGATATATACACTGAACACCAAAGTTTGAAGTATATATTTACACAAAATTAATTAAACATGATAAAAAAAATTGTTGGAACTTCATAAAGACTATGACTCTTAAATTAATTATCACCCTATAAGAGAAATAAAATTTTCAGATGCATTAAGTAGAAAAGTACCTATTGTGATGGAAATGATAAAGATTCTAGGAGATCCATTGATTAAGGACTTAGTAAAGTTAGAAATGGGAATCACGAGGGAAGGTACATTATCAATCCTATCTGAAATGATTTCTCATTCATCATTACTAGAAAAGATCAAGAAATCTCATAGATATAATCCTTTGTTACAAAAGAAAATAGAGAATATGAAGAATGGGGATTTTATTGAGTTCCAAATTGATCAAGAAGTTGTAATTAAATTTCATACAAGGCTATATGTCCTCTATATTTTGAAGATAAAGAAGGAATTGATTGATGAAGCTCATTGATCAATATTCTCTAGACATCATTTAAGCATTAAAATGTATAAGGAAATTCATGATCATTATTGGGGAGATAATATGAGAAGGGAGATTTCTGAATACATTGCGAGGTGATTGATATGCCAACAAGTGAAGGTGGAGCGAAAAATTACTTGAGGATAATTGAAACCACTACCCATACAAATATAGAAGTGGGAAAATATCACCATATACTTAATCACCAGTTTCCCAAGAAAATCCACTGAAAATATTGTGATATGAGTTATAGTGGATTGAATCACCAAGACATCTCATTTTATCACTATTCAGGAATATTTCTCTCTTTTTTAACTTGTTGATATATATGTAAAGAAAGTGGAGAGGCTCCATGGGGAACCACTTTATATCATTTTTATTCATGATGCAAGGTTCACATTTAAATTATATAAAAGTATTCAACATGCTCTCAATACTGAATTGAATTTCAATATGGCCTATCACCCCCAAACTAATGGGAAATAAAAAAGGATTGTTCATAGACATTATAAAATGTTGAGAACATGATAAATTGAATTTAAAGGTGTATGGTATCGACACCTACAAGTAGTTATGTTTTCTCTCATCAACATATTTCAATCATGTATTCATATAGAACCCGATGAAGCTCTATATGGGAAGCAATGTAAAAATTCTACTTTTATTTGTTAAAGTTTGTGAGAGGAAGATACTTGGGCTTGATATTGTGAACTATTTTACAAAAAAGGTTCATGCCATCCCACAACATATAAAAGATTCTCAGAGATGGTAGAAGAGTTGTGAAGGCAACCATTTAAGGGATATGGAGTTTGATTTTTGTGACAAATTTTTTCTTTAAATATCACTATGGAAGAGACACATGTTATTTTGGAAGAAGGGTAAGCTTATCCCTGGGTACATTGGACCTTATGAAATCATGGATCACATAGGAGCAGTGGCCTATTAGTTTTCACTTCAACTAAGTATAGTTCAATTTGATGATGTATTCCACACCTCTCTCTTGAAAAAGTACAAACTTGACCCCTAACATGTACTGAATCTAGAAGTGGTACAAATAGAACATGACCTCTCTTATGTGTAGTAGCCGATAGAGATAGTGGACCATAGATAAAGGGTTCTACGCAATAGTAATACCCCCTTGACAATGTATTATGAAAAAACCACAAGTTTTAAAAGGTTACATGGGAGCTAGAGCAAATAATGAATAAGAAGTACCCTCACATTTTCACAACCAAAAATATGAGTTGAAATTTCTGGATAAAATTTATAAAGGGGGGAATAATTTTATAACACATGTTTTTTAAATGGATATTTGTTTCTTGAGAAAATGTGTGTTATATTATATTATACAAAAAAATGCATCTCTTTAATAATGATCAATACATTAGTCACCAAAATATGAAAATATGGATCACTCTAATCTGTTAGAATCATCACCCCAATATTACAAAAATAAAACAGAATATTTAGTAAACCAATAAAAATATTAGAAATTGATTTTAGTGAATATTTAATAAAATAATGAAGTGGTATTTATAGTGTATAAAGGGAAATTTGAGTGTTGGTATTTGACCATTATAGGATCATTGGTCAAATATGAATGTTAGTCAATATAACCACTGTAAAATTTTATGGTTGAGAACATTACCCTGTGTTAATAATTCTAATGTCATAATTATTGTATATAATTACAAATGAAAAAGGATAATTAATGTATAAAGGAGAAGCGATGAACTCAACTGGAAAAGTCATGTCACATGAAGCCCATTTGTCATATATTGGGATAGAGGTAGTGTCACTAGGGTTCTCCCTTAACCAAGCCCAACCCAAGCTTCAACAAGTGAAGTTAGAATGAAAGCACCTACAGATAATTTCAATTTAGAGAAAATTACCACTCGGTCGATGTTAGTTGAATCACCCCATGAATCTATCACCATCGCACACTTTACCCTTAGGTCATAAGAGGGTGTTATAAAGGGTTAAGATTCTAGGTTTTTGTTAATTAATGTATAACTAATTTTTATAAATAAAATTTTAATTCCATCAATTCAATTTTGATAATAGATTTTCTTAATAAAATATATTTTTAATTCATACGAATTTGTTAAATTGATTTTTTAGACAAAAAATGTAATTTAAAAAAAGATAAAAATTCGTACAATAAATAAGGTATGATGAATAATATTAATGAAATAATATGTTTAAAACACTCTTAGTTAAATATAAATTATAAAATAATTTTTTATGGCCTTGTAAATTTTTAAGTATTATAAATTTGACAGTGCCTTACAATATTTTTTTAATAAATTAGTAATTTTACATTATAAAGTTAAAATTATCATAATTATATAATTATTATGATAAAATAAACATAATTTTTGAAAACGACTTGTTGAAATTAGGTTATGGTGAATTTATGAGAAAATTCTAAAATACTTTATTTTCTATTGAAAAGTAAAAATACAGTTTGGGGTTTTTAGTATGTTTAATGACTTTATAATTATGTTATAATGATTTAATAATTAATTAACCACAATAAACGACCTAAAATATGCTATTTTATTAATATAAAGTATTTTAATAGATTTTAATCAATTTAAAAACCTATAAGTGACTTTCCAAAGTCTAAAATAGAAACTTTGACTTTAGAAACATTAGTTTGTGTAAAAATCACTTTACCAAGCCAAAATTAGTAATAAAAAATGGTTTTAGGTTATTTTGTATTAAAATAACATAAAATTTGTCCCAGATTTCCAAAACCATGGGCAAAAACCATGGGTAAACCAATAGTTTTTCAATTTCCACAACCTATATTTCCATGGCCTATATTTTAAAATTATTAAACAAATCCTCCACTTTTGAAATAAATACCCACCCATTTATCCATTTACATTAACTCCCAATCCATCATCCATGATGTTATGGTGGTTGTTTCTACCATGTATTCCTCAGAAGGTGTCCTCAATCGCCCAATTTTCCATTCCTCAAGATTTTGGAGTAACTCTTCAAGGAAACGAATTATCCTTACATTATATTCAATTCAAGAACATCTTTTTTTATATTTACTTTAAATGTTATGGTAACTCTCTTTTATTACCCTTTTTATCATAACATTAAAATAAAATTGTTTTTTATCCATATGATACCCTTTTCCCCCCTCATTTCCCCCTTTTTTAAACCATGTTTTCTAGCCTTCACACTGTCGAATTTACTTCTCAAATTTCTCTCTATACTTAAGAAAATCTCTATTATTTATTATTGTGAATACCTAAAACTCATTATTTATCTTGATGTATTCACATATATGTCAAAATTATTTATTTTATTTTAGGATTTACACATAAGAAACTGACATCCCCTTTTCATGGGGTAAAAATGATGTAATGATCATGTCTTTAACCAATTTTGAAATATCATGATTTTGATAAGAAACCCATTATTTATTCTCCATGAGATATTGATAAAAGTATTGATTATGATATATGTGGATTGAATTAATTAATACAGATTAAGGGTTCACCCTGATAGCTCTCCAATGTATTAGGTAAAGAATTTAATATCTAAAGATGACATGTTTTATGATACTTTGGTGAATAACCTTGGTAATTTTTATTTATGACACCTTGGTGAAAAACCTTGGTGGTATGATTATGAATGTCTCATTTAAATATTGTAAACATGTTTCCATGTTATAAATAATGTTATTTTTGTTATGATATTCATCATGTTCCTTTTTCATTCTATAATGATATTCCTCATGTTCTTATTGATACACCTCATGATCACATGTAAACTGTTTCCCCGCTTATTCCCTTACTAGGTCTCATGCTCACCCATTTACTTTTATGCATGTCCCCATGATATGATATATAGTAAATGCACTTATTATGAACCCATTAATATGTTTTCAAATGGATTTAGAAGATTTTTTTTATGATTTCATGTTTTATGTACGTTATTTCCAAGAAACTAAACTTTAAAAGATCCTCTAATTGTACAATATAAATAAAATTTATATAATAAAAATGTGGGATAGAATACCCTCAAGGGTATAGTGTATAATTTCATAAAAATCATAGGATTTTTATCCACTCAATAGGATGAGTCTCACATAGAGTTTGTGGTGTCCCTTTGTGAGACTAGAGAGTGATACTTTATCATCTTTATACCCTAGTTGGGGTAGGTGGAATTGGCATGACCTACATGACTAGGGAATTGATCCTATATCTATAGGGTCATATCAGTAGGGTTCAACATATTTTTTTAATAAGATCCCCTATATAGAGGGTTGATCCAGATTGGGTTTGTGGTGTCCCCCAGTGATTCTTGGTGTGACCCCCAATCAGAGTATCAGGGTCTTCTGAAACCAGTTAACATTATTTGGTGGGGCCTAATGATATTGACCTCTTTATTGAGTGTCTCCAATGATAGTATGGCATGTGGAGTGGATTCTCCCATAACAAGAATTTCTTTGAGTAGAATCCTATGGATGGAAGTTGGTTGAGATCTCCTGGTGCCGCAGTGTCGTCCCTGAGTATATCTAGGTTTTTCTATTATAAATTGATTTTTTATATATTATATTGAGTTTAATATCCTTTAATATTTATGTTTTTTTCTTTTGGGGTGTCCTAATAGGTATTTTTATACTCACTCTTGAATGTGATCTTCCCGCACGTGTCATGGCTTATATAGATGATGACCCTTTTGACAGTGTCCTATGAGATCATGGAGTGAGTGAAGTGTAACTTGATCTTGAAAGACCAAGTTGATTTCTGGGATCTGGAATTTTATTATAGCCCTTGTCCTTAGTTCAGGCTGGACTCTATAGTTTTTGATTTTTATTTGACCCATTTTTTCTTTCAGTACTTTAATGTCATACTCTGTTGTGGGATCTTAGGTGTATGAATGCATTGGTTTAAGTTGTTTGACATTTCAGAACTGTGTGGGTTTGGATATGTGTGCATGTACATGAAATTTATGTTAATACCTCAAATTTGGGGGATACGACTATTAGATACTAGTTTCTAGCCCCTGATATATTAGAGGTGGACTTGGGGTAGTCACGGGTCGGGCCCTAGTGGGTTAGGTCAGGATAATAACCATTTTACAATTTTTCTTTACATCAAACATTTCTTATATTCAATCAATTAAAACCTTTTTAAAATTTATGTTTTTTATCTTTTTCCCAAAATTGATTTCTTCTTATTGGTTGTCTTCTTGATTCTATTTAATAATTCTTTTAGGAACCATCTTATTGTTCTTGAAAGTGTGAGGATCAATTTAAGAGATTAAAAAATAGAGAAGGGGAAAGAGTTTAAATAATTTAAAGAAAATGGTGAGTGAAATAGATATAAATGAGATTGACATCAAGTTATTCATGAAATATTTTACTGATCAATTTACAAGTTTTAATTCTAGGTTGGATAATTTTCAAAATTCTATAACATCACAGACACCATAAAGGAAATAATTTTATGAAGATGATTATGAGTACTCTGATTTCAGATAATCATTCCCTAGGATAGGTTTAAATAGTGAACGAGGATAAAGTGATTAATGAGGAATCAAAATGACACTTCCATACATTCAATGGTATACTAATACATAAATCTATTTGGAGTGGGAGAGGAAATATATGAATGTTTTTAGGCTTTATAACTAATCATAGGTTAATAAGGTAAATTTGGAAGTTCTTTAGTTCAATTATTATACATGTTTTTAGAGGGACCAATTACAAGTGAGTCGGCGATGAAATGAAGAATGGTCAATCCAAACCCGGGACGAAATGAAGATATTAATTCAATAAGGTAAATTTCTAATCATTATTATTGATATTTTCAATTGAAGTTGTAAAAACTTATGCAAGGATCCATGTTTGTGGAGGAATACTACATAAAAATGGAGATATTAGTGATTGTTTCCAATTTAGAAGATCGAGAAGCTATACTGTCAAGGTCCATCAATTATTTAAATTCAGTGATTCGAGATGTAGTATAAACTTGAACCCAAATTATCATGGAAGAATTTATACACAAAGTAGTGAAGGTAGAAAATAAACTATATTATCAAAGGATATAGGTATGTTCCCAATTTTTTTGAAGGATAACTATAATGATCCTAAATAAATATCTAGGTAGAATGAAACATAACCAAAGGGTTTAAAATTTCTTCCCAAATAAAGAGAAGAGGAAAAAAATATCTTCCATACTGATTCAAAATATAATTGATATATCCTTAGTGATAAATCTAGTGAGGATGAAATTACACCTTTGGAGGAGTGTTCAAATGTGGATGTTTAATAACCCATACATGGAGATTCAATATTGGAATGTATTGATTTAAACATTAAATTATATGATAATCATGATTAGGAGAAGTGTTCACACATTTTCCCTATGAGATTATACATCAAGAAGATGGTATGTAGTATGCTAATTGATAGAGGAAGTTTTAATAATGTGACTATTACCTTATTGGTGGAGAAGTTGAGTTTTCCTACTCTAAAGAATCTTAGATATTATAGGTTGAAGTGGTTGAATGATAGTGGATAATCGAGAGTTAAAAAATAATCCATAGTTTTCATCTATTGGAAAATATCAATATGAGGTGGTTTGTGATGTTTCTCCAATTAAATAAGGGAATTTTCTTCTTGGGTGGCCATGGAATTATGATATAAGGATTATATACGACGAGCATGCTAACTATTTCTCATTTTTTCTATGGTGGAAAGAAATTTTTAACTCCACTCATTTACATACAAGAATATGAGGATCATGTGAGGATAGGGATAGAGTAAAAAAAGATAAAAGAGACAAATATAATGTGGGAAAGGTAAAAATAAGAGTTAGAAAAAAGAGTATGATGAGTTAATAGAAAAATAAATGAGATAAAAAATTAGATAAAATGAAAATAACATAAAAATTATGAGTGAAGAATGAGATATGAGTGACATGAAAATAATTGGGGGAAAGAAAATATTTTAAAACAAGACTTTTGAGTGTAAGGTGAGTTTCCTTTTTTGGAAAAAGTGAGGTGAAAAAAGATTTATTTAGAAAGAAAGTGTTCGTACTCATTAGAAGAGATACTTATATTGCAACTAACAAACATAATCATTATTTTCTCTCTTATGTTTTTTCTTTATTATAGGAATGAAGTGATTTTTAAAGGAAGTATTGGAAATATGTTTCATTTGATCCATGTGGATTGGTATGTAAATACTTGTTAAAAATTATATTTTTAAAAAATAAAGTCAAATCCATTACATCTAGAAGATAGTCCTTTCCTTGTTTTGGATAAGTTCAATGATGATTCCTATAAGAATATATTACCCCACATGTATGGAAATTTTTACTAATACATTTAATGATAATGATCAATCTCCATTTGAATATATATATATATTTGAGGATAAATCCATTTGAAAAGGGAGGGGATGATGACAATGAAGGCACACATATACATCAATGATTCAAGAGTGATCATGGCATGGAAGGTGGAAGGAGAATAAATGGAAAAGAACAATTGCATGATATTGGTAGCCTAATGATAAGAGGAAGAATAAGGAGGATTAAAGAGGCTTTATGTAGCCTCAATTTGGAATTACAAGAGGATTCCTAACATGAATGCATGGGAGGAGAAAATGGGCCCTTAATCTGTAACGACACAAAATTTTACAAATGAAAATTCCTCTCGATCTGATTAAATGTATTATTATGTAAGATGTTTATATAAAACATATGAACTTATTATGTTTTATGTATTTTTATTTTAAAATACCGTTAATAATTTTTTTCATTTCAAATATACCCAATGAACAGTGATCACATGATTAGTATAAATATAAGGCTTTAACAAATCCAATTTACTCAAATAAATGAAGTGATGGCCTCATCTAGTATAATTTCTCCATAAAATGCACATTTTTTGGGGCTTAGAAAGGAGGTAGCATCACTGGGATTCTATCTTGACCAAGCCCATGATGAACATCAACATGTTAATCTTGAACAGAATCACCTATGGGAGAAGTGGAAGTTAATAGAGATTACCACCTGAGCAATGTTATCCGAGATGCCCCAAGAGTCTATCACCATCGCACACCTTACCCTTAGGTTTTATGATAGTGTTATAAGAAGTTATGTAACAATACCCTAGAACTATGATTATGTGTATTATTTTTTTGTATAAAGAATATACATTCATTTTATTATTGTTACTTTGTAAATGTTTTTTAAAGAAAAAATAGTATTTTTAGTTAATATTCAATTTAAAATGTTATTTTGATGAATTAATGGATTTTTAGATTAAATAATATTTTAATAAAATATTATCACTAAATTGAATCATATTAAATATAAATGATCACATAATTTTTATAAATACAATTGTAATTTTTATTAATGTTTGAAAATTATTTTTTTCAAACCCCATGAATTTTTAATAAATGTTAGTTTTTATTTTAAAATTTAAAATTCACATATTTAGAAAATTATTTAAATAAAATTAAAACCATTTTTGTATTCAGTATGTTGAAATTATCTAATGGTTAATTTTTCATAATTTTCTGAGATAGTCGAACTTTTTGGAAAAAAATTAAATACTGTTTAAATATATAATGTGTATTATGATATCATAACGACCCAATAGTGATTTAATAAAAAACTATAAAATGATTATTTGGACAATATATGTTTTAACTTTAAAATAATGTAATTTTAGATTTGTTTTATTAATTTTATGGTTCCTTAGTTGACCCTCCAGGACTTATATAATATTTTAACTTTTGAAAATGATTTCCTTGAGAGTGTGACTCACATCCACATAATCAGGCGTAATATTTTAAGAAGTTAGGCAATTTTCTCTATAAAATAATTTTTTACACTACACTTTGGAAAAAAAATATGGGAAAAAACCATGGTATGGTTTGTGGTTTTGATTAGTTTAATGTGTGGTGTCCAAAACCTAAATAATTAAGAATTACTTCTCCTTTTCTATATAAACCCCTTTAATCCCTCATTCCTATTCACTGAAACCATTTTAAGCTCTAAAAACCCTTTACCTCATATATATATATAATCTTCCCAAGGCACCCTAAGCTTCCAACAATCCCCTCTAAAGCCTCTCCCAAGCCTTTGGGATCACACTTCAAATTAAAGGATTTCTTCCTTTCTTATTTTGTCCAAATTTATATATATTGTTATTACATTTTTATTTTATATTAAAAATGCTGAGTTATGATTTAAAACGTCTCCTATACTTAACTTCTTATGTTTTAATGGTGATAGACCCTTTTCCCTCTCATTAATTCCTCTCATGTACACCTGTTACCATGTCGCAATTCCATAATGGATTTCTCTCTCCTCATTTAAATTCAAGCAATTATTTTATATTGTGCATCTAAACTCAATTAAGTATGTTGGGAAATGTATCTTTATGACCCCTTTACTTTCCATTTCATGAAAATATGATGATATTCCCTTTTTTATCTCATAAACCCTTTTTATGAATTCTTTTGTAAGGCCGATATACTGCTTAATTTGCACCGCGATTTTCCAAGCCCAAGTCATTGTGTAGTGAATACCATTCCCATTTCTCTATCCAGGGTATTTAACATTAAATATATTTACTTATCAATTATATAGTTTCATATATGTATTTCACATTCCTTTGTCGTGGAATAAATGATGATGTTGAATGATTCCATGTTGTATGATTCATATGGCACACTTATGCATGAAATGAAATGAATAAGAAGGGTGAACCCTAATAGTGATCCAATGCATTGGATAAATATTAGTATCATGATAAATCAAGTGAAATGAGGATTTACTCATGATCCATGTGTAATGATCATTTTCTCATGATAATTTCATGTTAAATGTTGTTCCCACATTTCCATGTTATGATAATCATACTATATCATGACTTTATGTTCATTTTTCTATTTTTCTCTATTGATATGCCTATTGACTAAAATGTACTATATTCTTCATGTTTTTCCTTGTTTACTACCTTAATGAGATTTATAGATCACCCTTTTCTTATTCATGTCCTCAGTTTATCCCATGCAATTCTAAGTACAATGGAATGATATGGTCATGTAAAAGATGTTTTTAATAATGATGTTGTGTTTTTTGTTCTATGTTCTTATGTAATGTTTCTAATTTCCCAATACACTAGACCTATAAATCCTTAGAGTTGTCTTAAGTTCAAGTTTATTTAATAAATCATGTTTAACTGTGTAATAAATAATAGGTTTGTTATATAATCACTCTTATTAAATCCCAAAAGTGAACTTATATGTCCCACACAAATGATTTTACAAATTTAAATCCACTTGCATGAATGAAATATACATGGATAAAAGTTGTGGGGTTCTTTCCTAAAAATTCATGGTGGGAATATTTAATGTCTTTGTGGTGGTTACAAAAAGTCTTCTTGGTGGATATCTGGTCCCCTAAATACATATACACATGTAAAAAAAATTCAAAATCATAGGATAGGATTCAGAATTTTGTGGGATAGGTATTTTGACATTTATCACTCTCATTTGGATATAAATAGCCAAATTATTGTACCCCTTAATGGTTAATTATGAATTGGAGTCATTTATAGCATTATTATTCTTGTCTTTCTTATTTTCTTGATTGAATTCAAGAAATTATTATCAAAGAAGTGATCAACCTTTATGGTGCATTATAATTAGGGTTTAAGGGGAATGTATCCTTGGGCTCTTATTTGATCATCCCCGTTTCCCTTTAATTTCCTTCATATTTATTTATTTTCCATTCCTCCAACGTTTATACCTTGTGTTTCCTTATTTTTTTCCAATGAATACTATGCAACCATATGGTATCATATAAAACATGACACCTGACATAAGTCGGGTGATGTTGTATGATGACCACTAGGACCTCTTAGGGATGATAAGTGTTATGGTGGAAGGTTTTTAATGAATTTGTCTATATGAGCACTTAAAATTTAAGAAATAACATATAGTTATATTTTTTGGAGGGTTAAAATATTTAATTTGTATTTGATATAAATTTTTGAGAGGCTGGACACCTCATAAAGGTGATTTTGGACATGGAATGAAGTTCAAATTTTGTTTTAAGTCAAGGTAGAGAACCAAGGGTTTGAGATGTGGATTCAAGGAAGAAACATGATACCGAAACACTATAGTCTCTCCAATATAGAGGCACATACTAAAAGGTGTCCATGATAGTATCATCGGAGGGATATTGGGATCACCGTCTGGTCAGTGACCTTCTAGAAGATTTTTTTTAAAATGGGGGAAAATGGTCTTTTCACCATATTTACCCCATAATCTTATTGTGATTTTACTCCACCTAAATTGAGAAATGGTCATGCCAAAGTCCTCCAATATTTATATTATTATTCTTGAAGGATCTTCCTTATTCATGGTCTAGATATTATTCTATTTAGTGAAATCAAGAGTCTATGGTATGGATACAAGTAATATTTCCTCTTTTCTTCAGTTATTTCAGTGACTAAGGCTCCCTAGAATATTATGTCTAATGTTCTATATTTTTAGGGTTTTTTTTCCAATTTAATCAATTTCTCCAGATTCTCAAAAAATCGAAAACTAATAATCAATGGGTGGGATTAACTAATAATAATATGAGTTCCTTATATCTAACACATAGTCTCACCATTTTTCTGAGTTCCTGCATGATGGAGTCAAAAAGCCAATGTTGTGCCTTGACCTCAGTTTAATTAAATGTTGTAAATTGTGTTTGGCTTAGTTAAATGACCTCTTATATTATAAATAGTTTAAGAGGAATTTTTTTGTTTAAATGAATTGTTTTGAAATGGAATTTTACAACCATTGATATTAGTAAATGTTTTGACCATTGAGTTAATTTTAATGGAATTGTAAGTGGTTATTTTAATTGATATGTTATTTTTTTTTCTGGAGATAGAAAATTGAAATGATAAATCCCTTATACAAATTGAGATGAAATTTATTGAAAGATAAATAGCATTATGAGAATTTAAATCATTGCCTTGGTAATGTTAAAAACTTGGTAAAGCCATTATGTATTGGGGCGAGGATATGGAATGACCTTAGTATAGAGTAAAAGGTATACCATGGGTTGGAAATGTGGGATGAGTGTTATAAAGTGATTAATTAACTTGTGAATTGAGATTAATCAATAAATGATGGTGTTTGTTAAATAAGGTGTTAGTAAGAAATCTATATGTTGTTTCCCATTGTATCTTGTAAGGATGCCCAATTTTATCAAACCTTGGGAGAATTAGAAGTCCCAAATGAAATGATATGTGAGTTTATGTAATGACATGGTATTTAGTAATTCTGTTTTATATGGTTTTGGTTTTTGGTTAAATGGTCTATGAAGGATCCCATGGGGCTTTTTCTCTTGAATGATGTCTTTCATTTTTTGAAAATTCTTTCTTGGTAAATAAATATTTTTTTTGGTGGAATATATTTGGTATCATCCCTTGGATTCTATTTTTGGATATGAAATGGGTGGGATGTCTTGAGTGAGCATAGAATTTGTTATGGGACTTGTTTTAATGCAATGGTAGGATGCCTCTGCGGATTCAAGGATATCCAAAGCTAATAAATATCATGAGATATCTTGGATTTATCACCAATTCATCATTATGAATTCCTAAGGGATACTCCCCCTTGGATTTAGGTGATTCATTATGTATTGAATATCATGGATAAATTTCATATATTAACTCAAGGAACCCTTATTAATGTCGTGGAATGAGCTCCCTAGATTCGTCTTTATTATACGAGATAGAACGCCACGAGTGTAGACATAGATTCCAATCAATCTTGATACGCTGAATTCCTTGGGACATGTAGTTCCTTGGATTCAGTTTAGATAATGTGAAGGTCATATTCCATGGATTATCTTGGTTTGTGAAAAGAATAAGGCCATGAAATACTTACATGGATTTTGGATGACTTGGTTAAATAAGAATTTCCTATGGAGACACCGTGAATTCCCTTATGCTTTCATGGCTACATTTTATTTGTCACACACCTTGGAACCGACCTAAGATTATAAGACCTATCAACTTTTTTGGAGATATCTAGAACAAGCCAAAAAAGGGTATGTCTGACCTTAGGTGTCCTCACAAAATATGAGATTGAAGGCTATGTCCTTATTTAATAATTTGTTTATTTCTTTTGTTTTTTTAGTAAATATACTTTTTATCGATAGTACTTTTCATTCAATTATTATATGGATGGGTTATTTAGGGTCATAATTGATAGTGTCCTACTAAATTTTACTCACACCCTACATGATCCACTATGAAATTTGTATACCTGACCAGAAGACTATTGATTACGAGTTACAATTTTAGGGTAAGGACCCACTGGTGGATGTTTTTTTGAGCATGATAGGATAAAGTGTCGATGATGGGGTTATGATACACTTGAAACTATATTGAGATGAGTTCTTGGTTTCAATTTATTTTTTGGTATTCTTATCCCTACTTGTATATGATCTTCCATGAAGTATCTTGGTATTATATGGCATACCCAGAATCTTTCTTCATGTTTGAATCCACATTCAAAGTGGATGCTCAAAATCATGGTTTACACTATATCCTTGAAATATTTTGGATGAAATTATTAAAATTAGTATAAAGAGGTAGAAATACAACCAAAATACTCTACTATGTGAACAGGGATGTACGCAGTGAGACTCAAAACTGAGACCTTTCTGAGACCCCTAAATTCATTTCCAATTGAGCTGAACTTACTCATTACTGATTTAGGTTAGATTCTTAAACCCATATCATTTGGTTCATATCACTTGAAATTTCATAGATAGTATTAACTATATTGGTTTCTAGACTCAAGGAATCTTATCTTGAGACCATGAAGAAATTGATCCCCCCATATTTGATTATTCTAGATAATGGTGTCTTAGATTACAAAAAATCTGGTTTACACCTGAAGTCAAACTCTCTCCAATTAGTGGCCTTTATCCCTTTGATGATACATATGTCACTAGAACCTCACTCTGGTTCCTAGTAAAATAAATAAAATGGATCCCATCATTTTAACACCAGAAATTCAAAGAACTAATTACAATACTAGATTTTTATATATTTAATCGTTTCAATACAAAAAAACTCTATTAATTTTAATTCTCAATTTCACACACTATTTTTAAATTATTTAATAAATGTGAATACCCCAAAAATATTTCTAATAATTGTCTCAAAAACATTCAAATACATATTTTTCATAAAAATAATAAAAATTAATTTTTAAAACAAATTGCCATTAAAACACTCGATGGATCGTGTTTTAAACCATAATTCAATGAATATACATTTCAGAATAGATTATATAATATCATCACAAAAATAATATTTACCACAAAACCATCAAAAAATGACAAAAAAATAAATGTGGTAAACACAGTAGAATAATGAGACCTCATATTCACCCACAGAAAAGTCTTTCTTGTCCTCAATTAATAAATCCTCAATACAAATATTTATGACAATAAGTCTAAAAATGATTAAAAAAAATTCAAACCAAAAAAAATTACAAAATTTGTTTTCTTTCATGAAATTAAGACAATGTAAGAAAGAATTATCACCATATTAAAAACAAATGAATTTTACACAATCCTAGTTTCATGTTTTAAAATAAATGATTAAATCTCTAAATAATGTATTGTATTGAAACTTATTCAATATGAATTCAAGTATTCTTTAAAAAATCTAGTTTTTCTCCATGGAATAAACACAAAAAACTCAATAATTAATCTGAATCAAGAAATAAACATAAATTAAATAAGTCATGTAAAAATTAAATGCATGAGTCTATCCTAGAAATAAATAACAGCTTAGCATAAATAAGGAAAACTTGACCATCATCCTCAAATACCCACAAAACTCATCCATGGATTAAGAGTGAATTTTTTTTTACAAAAATATATAATTTTGAGTTATAAACCAAATTAGGGAAAACAAATTCTCTTTAAAATGTCAAATTTATTCATGAATTTTCACTAAGAATGGGTTTTCAAAAGTAATAGACAATATGTAATTAGATAGATTCCAAGGATAAACTGAATTGATTAACCACTCAAATCAAACAAAATATCCTTTAATATTGAAAAATATTATTATTTAGGCATGAAAACCATCACATAAAAATAAATAAATTTAAAAAATATCAATGGAAAACTTGCTGCATACTTCCAAAAAACCGAGTTAAGAACATATAAACACCCTGTCCCAATAGTTATTATTAAAATTGTCCTCAATGTGGATCCTAAGACGGTGGATTAAATTTAACAATTTAAGTTCTCATAGATTTTGCAATTAATTAGCAAAAACAACATGCAATAAGTTGATCAAAAAAGTTCACGAACTAGCATATTTAAATACAATGGTCTGAAAATAGAAATTTTCAAATTCTACAGACATGATTTCTTTTCATGTTAATAATAATATTCAATTCCACATAGTAAATAACATATATGACACAAATTACAACATACTATCATATTTAAATCAACACTAATGTTCATGTTTCAGTAAGAAAATAGAATTAACAAACATTTTTTACATAATTACCTATTCCACTCAATTATATTTCATCATTTAAGAAGAATTTAAACTTTTAAAAGGTTTAGAGTGGAAATACACAACATATGTTTTATCTTTTTTATGTGGATAACCACTTGAAATTGCTTTTAATTTTTTGGACCACACTACTCTTTTATTTTCCTATAAAAATAAAATAATATCATTATTAAATATGAAAACCAATAAAATAATAACACATACTTGAGTATTTATTTTAAGTGGAAATTAGTTCTATTTTATGCATGGGTTATCCAAATATATTTATGAAGCATCTAAAGAAATCCATTAGTATGAATGGGAAATTAAATTCAAATAAGAAGCTTGACATGTTCACACATTACTCCTTGAAAAAACATATAACACATTGCCACACACTGAAAGAATAATCAGATTTCATGTTTGGATGTTCTAAGAAACAAGAATAATTTTAAAATTTATATAAAAAATATGATCCACTTAACTCCTTTATTAGAAAATTAAATGTTTATAATTTATTTTTATAAAAGAAGGTCATATTTTCATTTATTCCTTCATCAAAATCAATTTCATTCATAGTTGGAATTCTATAACATGACTTTTTTAGTTCAAAGAGTTAGGTAAAAATTTTATTTTAATATAAATTCAACACATATATTGTAGTTGAAAACCAATTCCTCTTCATCATCTAAAGGTTTAAATGCTATTCTCGTGAAAAAATAATGTTCAAAATCTTTGTTTTAAACACTAATAAAGAACTCATTTATATTTTCAAAAGGCATAAACTCATCACACTCAATCTCTTTCATCCTATCAAAAAAACCCTGTTAGAATAATCTATTTATTCAAGCAAGAAATGTCATAATGTTCAGAATGTAACTAAAATTTTTTGAATCCATTTTCAGTTTCAAAATAATCTCCAAATTTATTAATTATGTTTTGTTTAAATGTCACATTTTTCAATTTAAATTTATTAAAATACTTCATTTTAACTACCATATCATATGTCCCACATGAATTTTTATATAAATAATCAAGTTACATGTTTTCAATGTTAATTATCATAATTCAATTACCATTTTCGTCAAATAAAAATATCAAATTTTGATTCAAAATAGTTCAATTTAGCAATAATTCGGACATCAATGTTTGGATACAAAGCCTTTAATTTAATCTCAACAGACTCTTTTTCATTTACCAATTAATTTACCTCACAAAATCATCAAAATTTAATTATTAAGGGTGATTTTAATTGTTACCCATTTCATTTTTATAATTAAATAAATCAGATGTATTTATTTCCTCATAGATAATATTTTCTCAAACTGAGATTCTATTTTCAAAAGCACTTTCAAAAGATTTAATTAAGTTTTTTTCTCATAAAATCTCATTTTCTGTGAAAATATCCTGAAAAAATATATATTCAAATTTGGAATAGACATAATTATCATCTAAATTATATTCACAATGTAATTCCAAAATGTTGGAGGTAGGTATAACAGACTCCTTTTTAGCTTCTGTATCTTTCATTTATTTTTCACCTGAGAAAGGATACAATGATATTGAACTTGGAAATTCAAAACAAAAAAGTTTATGAAGTAATTCTAGAAGTGAGAGTTTAAAAAATGATGAATTTTGGTTGAGTTCAACTCCCTTTGAATCAATAGCTAACACCTCTTGGTTGTGCTATGCTATTGGAATGAAATTATAAATTTGAGGTAATGGGTAAACATGGAAAAGATCCTCAACCTCTAGTTATTATCCTCATTCAAAGGTTATATATACATATTTAATTGAATTTGAAATGTTTTTCCCCATCCCTCAGTAACATAAAAATCGGGAAATAATATTGATAATTCATGGAGCTCCTTGGTCAAAGGCTCAATGATCTCAATTTTCAAAGATTCTTTAGCTTCAATCATGAAAACCTTTAATTATTACTCATCACAACCTGAATTATTAAGTCTCCTAATATCCTTGGTAAAAATTTTCACTCCTTCCTCCAAAGAATCCCCCAAAAATATCTTCAAAAATTCAACCATAGAAAACAAAATGATCATCTAATGATAGAAAATAACTCATCATTCCGGATTCAAATTTAGGTTCTCCAGTCAGTGCTTAGTTATTTTTCAAAGGGGACCACAATGATCCAAGTCCACAAATATTGGAAACCTTGGATTGAGTTTTGTACTTCATCAATTCCACTATCATATTCCTTCGAGTTCGAATCCACTCTCAATTTTGGCACTCAACAGTTTGTTGAAACTCTCTTTCAAAGATCTAAGATAAAGAATATCATTACTCATTCAGGTTTTCTTCTTCAGATCATCTCTATCATCCCATACCACATGAAATTTCATCCAAAGTCTCACTAGATCAATTTTAATATTCATCAAATCTTCTCTTGGAATCTTGACGAAATAGATCACACCGTCTTTGATTCTAGATAACACTTTCTCGGCCTGCAAATTTTTTTTCTAAAACTAATGTGAATATAATATTTGTTCAATAATAATATATATTTTTTAAAATGAATTTTTGATTTTCAATTTAACAAATAGATAAACTAAAAATTTAAAAATGACATAACATGAAATTGTGTGGATGATCAAAAATATTAAATAGTGTGTAAATCAAAATTAAATATTTGAAATCATGATAAACAAATAAATTAATATAATCATCAAATAATCAATTCTAAAATAAATTAAATATAAAATTGTAATTAATTAACTATGCACAAATTATAAATCGAAAATAAGAAAATCAGTAAATACATAATTTTGATAATATATGAAAATTAATTAATCTTATTAATAAAAATAAAATAAAATAATTATAATTTCAATAAAATTGATCATTTAAAAAACCCAAAAAACATATTAGATTTCAGCTGGCTAAGGTATATGCATATACATGGTGTTCATTTTTGAAAATAAATTTATTATAAATAAAAACAAAAATTCTAATAATGATATTTAAAAAACCAATAAAATCTGCTTATAGTTGTGTGGGTGACATGGGAGATTAGGTGGGGTGTCTAAGAGGGAAACAATAGGGAATTGCACCTAATAGATGGGTAGGTAGTAGTAAGGAAGACATAAGCAAGGAAATTTAATATGGGAGGAAGAGAGTGAAAATGTTTGGTTGTGTCTGTCAAGGTGAGTTGGAGACATAAGACATGAGGCTGCTGGAGCAACAGGCGAGGTCAATGAGGCTGGTGTAGGGGGTGAGGGAAAATCATTGAAAGTGAATCATAGATTCATAGGTTCTCTCTCTTTGAGACAATCCATACATAGAGTTAGAGGAACTACTAGGGTTGAGAGTGGGAGGAAAATTGGGAAAAAACATCCCTCATTTCCACTACCCATCACATTACCCAAGACAACCGACTTGCTAGTCTTTCCCTTGGACTAGCCCTATACTTAATTTCCTGCCCCAATTCGATTTGCTCATCCTATCTTAGGCATTCATTGGATTCCAATATTAGTATTATATAATGTAAAATTTAATTTTTTTTCTTCATCCCTGTATATTCTACTCTTACGTACATAAAATTTATTTTCTCCTATTAATAATAATTTATCCATGACAATGTATGATAACCAATATAGGGCTAACCAATATTTTTTTTCCAATAAGTGTATATGACTTTGTTATTCAATATTCCAAATCAATTATTAATATTTATTTAATTTTTCATAATTTAAAAAAAATATAGTAGTGGATTTTTGGAATTTTGATTTTGCAATTATAGAATAAAAGATTGCAGAAAAAAACAAAGACAATTGGTAGTAGGACAAAAAGTCAGTCTAATACGAGCCTAATAATAACTTTCATTATCTATTACCGATTTTTTTCATCCATTTGATAATGTACTCAATGAAATTTATGAAATAACCATTTTCTACTCAAATATAAATATTCTACGTTATTTCAAAAATCTCTAAGGAACAAAAAATTTCACTTCCTCTGTGAATTTATTCAATGAACTCTCCATGATTACAGACAAGACATTAAACCCCACCCAAATCCATCTTATGTTTTTTATGCCTCACCTTCCTTCATTTCATCACATATTAAGAGAATTGGGATGATGGATGAAAAATCAACAGGAAATGTAATGAAATAGTAATCATGATGGGGATGGTGGATGATCACATGCACTAATCCCAAAACACCACCACTGCATCATCACAATTAAATAGAAACTTAAGTGATTGAAATTGATATTCTATAAATAGTGAACCTACCTCAGAAATTAACCATCGAGTTAGTAATCCATGTTCATGAAGTTTAAGAGATCACACTACAACATAAATTGTCTTTAGCGGCGGTTTTTAGCAGCAGTTTACATAACCGCCGCTAAAACATTTTGTAAAATGGTTTAGCGGTGGTTTATTAAAAACCGATGTGAATCCTTTTTAATTTTTTTATAGTGGCAACGATCCCCACCCCCCCCCCCCACCCCCAACTGAGCCGACCCTCTTCCCTGACACCTGCGACCCTTATCCCTCAACGAGCCCCAATCCTAGCTCTGCTCCCCTCTTGTGCTGCCATTGACCTCGTCGCTCGTCAATACTGACCCCCCTTCTCCCCTGACACCCGCGACGCTGCCATATCCCACAACCCTATCGAGTTACTACCCTAGGTAGGCTCCCCTCCCCTGACGCCAGTGGTTTTCATAGTCGTAGGTATTGTTTTCATATTTTTTTGGAGGTTTTAGTGCATAGGTTTATATAAATATGCTACCCTTTTGTGTGTATAAACATGTATTGGAAGTGGTTAGTGTCCATTCACGATTCATATATATTCAACTTTGATGGTTTGGATTTGGATACCAATTATGTTTAATTAGGAACATAGATTGTACCACCACGTGATGAATTGGGTCAAGGGTATGGGTTTATAATCCTGATTTTGGGTTATTAATTTGGTCCTACATAGATTAGGGATACACTAGGTTAGTTAAATTGATCCCATAGGAGAAGTTTTAGTGTATTTTATGGGTGTGTGATTTCCTGATCTAGATGTGTACTATAGTGTGAGTTTTTTTCACTTGTTATATGCATCTGATTCACTGGTTTTTAGCTTCACTTTTATTTTATATAAAATGTGAGATAACGTGTTTTTATTATAGTATCATGTGTTGGAAGTCTTTGGTTGACTGTCTACTGGTTGTACATACTCACACCTCGCATATGCATCTTGGTCCATATGAAGTTTGACATGGTATATGTAAAGGGGAAACCTATAAATTCTATAGAGGAGTACCTTGATTTTGTGGTTATTGGTTATAGAGGTAGGATATTAGAGATACTAGTGGTTTGTAGCTTGGTGTAGTGCCATGTTTGGATCCCTATTCTACCTTTATAAGTCTTTTTTCTTATAGACTAATTTGATTATATTTTTGTTTATTGTATCTCTGGTTATTATTATTATTTTCTATTATTATAGTTTGGGTTTCCTTTCTCATTCATCATATTTATATTTTACAATTAGAGTTATGAAACTAAAAGTTATTTATTTTAAGGGTAAATCATCCCCCAGTAATATTCTTAACCCTAGGTGTTTATTTCCATCCTTTAGGGTTTTTGGGATGGACCTGAGGTTAGTGGCATTCTGATATTATCTAAGGTGATCGGTTGGGGTTTTGATATTACAAATGATATAAGTTTGGTATAATCTATTTCTTAGGAAGTTAGGTATGGATATAGGATGTATTAGGACTTGCAATATAGGGTATAAAAAAGGTATATATAACTTCTTTATACTAATATTCAAGTTACCTAGGTGGTTTGAGTATTAAAAGTGTTTTAAAACACTTCTAGGAGTGTTTTCTCCTCATCATCATGGGTTTATCCAATGATAGTTGTGTATCAACATTATTAAAGAGACTTAACACCATAAAATCATCTTTCACATGATATTTCATGGGTTGTTACTTTGAAAATTTTGCATTTTGATCTTTCTTGTGTATTATTGCACACTGTAAAACTTTTAATTAAAGTGTGGGGTGGTGAATAAGTAATGATTTTAATAACATCGACTATGGTTATATAAAAATAATACCACTGGTTGGAAGACCTATAAATTTGCAGGAATGTGATACTAGGTATGTGGTTCCACCTAAACCATAAGTATATTAGTAACTATTAATAATAATAGTGAAAGTTTTTAGGGTAGTGGAAAAGAAAAAATTGGAATGAGCAACCACATTATATGTATCAATCATTGGAATTTCAAAGGAAAATCCTACCAATATTATAGGGTGACTTAGGACATAAAGATTCAAAGTCATGGCTAGGATGGGTAAATAGAATCTTAGATGTTCTTGGAACTATATATGGGAATAAATTAATTATAGTAGTGTGCATACTCAAAGGACTATCATGAAAATGGTGAGACTGAGTCATCTATGTTAAGGTTGATCAATACCTTACCACAAATAGATTTAAGGATTTTTTTAACAAAAAATTATACCTACATACCTTTCATTTATTAATAAAAATATAGTTTTTTTATCGTAATCATAGAGATATCTCATTTATGTAATATAGAGCCCAATTTACTTACCTTCCTCACTTTGTACTAGAAGTGGAATCTATTTAATCTCTCAAATCATGTGTGTTTGAGTTGGTTCTGTGACTTTAGAATCACTCTAAGGTTTTAGTTTTTTATTAATAATTTCATTGAGATTCAGAATAACTTGATGGTAGAAAAGTTGAACATTACAGGGAATATTAGTGGAGGTAACACCTTTTTCCACAGGAGCATAAGTGGAAACTTCGGCAGTGTAAATAAGTATAGAAGGAAAAATTATCCCTAGGGTAGAAAAGCACAAGATAAACAATACAAAAGGTCGTTTTACTTTTAGGAACTTCAAAATAATTAGTTGGGTTAATTCCAATATGACTCTTTCGATCACTTAAAAAGGGAATTTATGATAGTCCTTTGAGAATTTCACAACTATGGCCGAATATGACATCACAAATGTTTCTATACTTATCCTCTAAATTCAAAATGAGGAAATGGTTTTAATTTAATTCAATCCTCTCATGATCAACTAGGATGATATCATCAGATTATTTTTCATCCATAAAATTGATTTATTTATAGTGATTCCAAGAACAACCCCAACATCCCGGCAAGCCCTATATCAGCATGGGGGTAGGAATTATCAAGGAAGGGCTGAATGATAAATATTTATGGATAATAAAAATATATAAAATTAATAATAGGTTCCCTTAATAGTGTGCGGTACTATTAGTATTGATTTAACCATAATGCATGTATTTCTTGACGGTCTATACCAATAATCAAAGTCACAATAAATGAATTTTTTGCAACACCAACATTGATCCACAACCCATGATCATCTTATTTCATTTGAATAATGACGCCAAGTCTTGTTTATAACTTTTTTAGATTTTTAAGGGCAAATAACTTCCTTAATTTTTTCCCCACCTTAGCTAAGGTGGAATATTTCATCAAACATTTGAAAATCCATACTTGTACATAATTTTTTACCTACCCACTCCCTTCATAAAAAGAGATTTATAAACATTATTACAAGATGGTATGGATGGAACCTCTTCCTTATTAGTGGTTTAATTATACTAAATTCAGTGCTTGATATCCCTTGTTATCAACTAGATTCAATATGACATCATTGATTCTATTAGTTAAGGCTTGGAAAACTATTTTTATTCTATAATAATCCATTTTTTATATAAGTCTAGATTCAATAAGTGACTTTACTTCAGAATGAAACTTCTAGATCAAGTGTTGAAGAAACAAAGTGGTTTCAGAACACCACTTGCTGAGTCATGATCAACCATGACACATTTTGATCATATTTTATATCAAATGAGACTGGAAATAATTATTACATCACTTAATTCATGAATTTTTGGATTTAATCAGATATTTATTTAGCTGAATAACATGTACTTTATTTGCACATCCACCCCATAGATCATATCTCCCCCTAAATATTGGGCCACTTCAAAAAATGGTTATAATTATTTAATTTTATGGGAGAGGGGAACCACCAACTTTATTAAGTTGAGTAATGTGTTTGGACTTTGTTCACTCACCCTAATCATGCAATTTAATTCTAATCCTTTGTGGTGGTACTACTTTAGATGACACCACTAGTGGGTGATTTACCATATGTATTGATATAAGAAAATCTTATGTAACATATTTATATATTTTTTCAACAATTATATATGAATCTCTTTCCCTATTTAGTAATAGTAATATGTTATAATTTTTTTTAATATTGTGTAGGCACATTGTTATATACATGGATAAAATATGGATCACATTACCAAGGAACACACCTCAGTATATTAAGAGTTTGAATGAGTTTTTAGATTTTGCAATTTCCAATTGATCCATTGAAGGGAGAATAAGATTTCCATGTCCTAAATGTAAATTTAGAAGATGGTTGAAGAGAGATGATGTTTATGAACATTTAATTATGAATCAATTCCCTGATCAATATTTGCATTGGATTTGACATGGAGAATCAAACATTACAGAAAGGTTGAGAACTGATGTCAATCCACAGAATGAACTACCGACTTCGTAGACAATGGAAAATGAAATGAAAAACCTTATAAATGATGCATTTGGCACTGCAAGAGACCAACATCAACATCAAAACATATCAGAACAACCAGATGAGGGTGCTAAAAATAGCAACGAGACAAGTGATTTTTTTGAGACTGTAATACAACCAAATCAAGATTGTAACATATCATTGGATCCTCCTATTGATTCTGTGGAGCCAAATATAAGAGAAAAATTCACTGAGTAAAATGAATTTCATGATTTAGTTGAAGATGGAAATCAAGAATGGTATAGTGGGTGTTTGAAATATTCAAAGATTTAATTTCTGCTAAAGTTTTACCATATTAAATGTCTATGTGGAATGACAAATAAGTCAATGAACATGATATTGGAATTTATTCGTGATGCATTTACTGAAGAAAAAACCCCCAAGCATTTTTATGATATGAAAAAATTTGTTTACAAGCTTGGTCTGAATTATACAAAAAATTCATGCGGGTCCCAATGATTGTATGCTTTATTGGGGAGAGGATAAAAGTAGAAAAAATTGAAAAAAATGTTCTTTTTCTAGATGGCAGTCAAAGGGTGATGTTAGAAGTCTGAATCAACATAATTTCATGGAGAAGAAGAAAAGGAACACACCTAAAAAGGGTTTTCCTTATTTTCCTTTGAAGCCTCAATTTCAATGATTATTCATGTCATCGAAAACCACCGAACACATGAAGTGGAATTCATTATATAATAACAATGATGGGTTAATGATACATCCAAGAGATTCAAAATCGTGGAAAAAATTTGATTCATTACATCCAGATTTCTCAGCTGTTCCTAGGAATGTTCGATTGGCATTGGCTACTGATAGATTCAACCCATTTGGGACTTTGAGTACCTGTTATATAATTTGGCCAGTTGTTTTGATCCATTACAATCTGCCTCTATGGATGTGTATGCAACAAACATCTTTTATCATTTTGATGATTATTCCTGGGAAACTAATGCCTAGAAATGATATTGATGTATATTTTCATCCTTTGATTGATGAATTTCATGATTTATGGAGCAATAGTGTTGACAGATTTGATGCTTGTTCTAAAAAAATGTTCCAAATGCATGCTGCTTTAATATAGACCATCAATGAGTTCCCTGGGATTTGGAATTTATCTAGTTGGAACACTTACATGGGTTTGGATTGTCCCATTTTTAATTTTGATTTTGATCCCAAACAGCTACCTCATTGTATAAAATTTTTCTTCTTGTTCGATTGAATATTTCTTGATGCATCTCATAAATTTCAGTTGAACAGATCAAAATTTAATGGTTTCATTGATCATAGACCACCCCTAAAGTTGTTAAATGATTCTAAAATATTTACACAACTTGAAAATATTGAAACAGAAATTTGGAAGGTTCATCATTTGAATGATAGTGGAAAACAGGTCTGAAGTGCATCGTCAAGTGAAATCAGAACGCAACAATGGAAGAAAAAAAGTATTTTCTTTAACCATTCGTATTGGGAATTTAATTTATTGCAGAATAATATTGATTTGATGCATGTTGAGAAGAATGTCTCTGAAAATTTGATTTTCACATTACATAATGATCATGGAAAGTCAAAGGATCATCTCAATGCTCACAAAGACTTACAATTAATGAACATATAACGTGATCTCTAGCCAGATGACAATGAAAAGTATGCTCCAACATTTTTTGAAATGAAAAATAGGGATAAAGACATATTCCTTCAAATTTTAAAAAATTTGAAGGTATCTGATGGGTATTCGAGTAACATCTCGAGGTGTCTTTACTTGAAGAATCATATGTTACATGGATTGAAAAGTCATGATTCACGTAATTTGATACAATAGTTACTACCATTGGAATTGCGTACATTATTACCTGAAAAATTTACTGCTATTGTAATCCAATTCTGCACATTTTTCAGGAAATTATGTGAGAAATTTCTACATCCATTTCAGCTTGACAACCTCCAGGAGAGGTTTTTATTGACCCTTTGTGCAATAAATATGATCTTTACTCCATCATTTTTTACTATCATGATGCATTTAACTATGCATTTGGTTGAGGAAGCTAAATTAGGAGGCCCCGTTCATTATTGATGGATGTATCCAATTGAGAGGAATTTTATTTATATGATTTTCAGTTAATTAAACAATTTTTTTTATTTAAATATATTCATAATTATGATTATATTATTTCACAGATATCTTGGGAATTTGAAATCATACGTGAGAAATAAAGCTCAACCAGAAGGATCTATCGCTGAAGGCTATTTGGCTGAGGAGTGTCTTACCTTTTATTCCAGATACATGGATGATATTGAGACAAGATTTAATCGATTTGGACGTGTTGAGGACACATTGACTCAATCTCAAAAACATCAGAAATAAAAAAATATTTCCTGCTATTAGCTGATCAGTTGGGAGGACCTCAAATGTGACACTGACAGAATTGGATTTATTACAGGCACATAGATATGTGCTACTGAATAGTAAAATTTCATATCCATTTGTTGAAGAGTTTAGGATACAAACAAAGAGACAAATGTGAGACTGAACACAAAATGAGAAAGATAAAATGAAAGTTTTGAATAAAGAGCTTGTAGAATGGTTTGTACGATGTGTAAGTTCACAAATATTACAATAAATATGAATATAAGTTTGACAGATACATTTTTTAAATATAATAAATTATATTTTATTTTTTAGATCATGAATACCGATACTCGAGAAAAGTTTTCAGAATATTCAAAGTTTCTTTCTAGAGGTCCTATAAAACAAGTTAGAAAGTTTGACGCTTACAATGTAAATGGCTTTAGATTTCGTATAGTCAATCGAGAAGTGGGTTTGAAAACATAGAATGGTGGTATATTTACATTTTATGAAGTGGGATTCTATGGAAAGATGGTTGATTTTATTGGATTAAACTACCATGGGAATTTTTCATTTATTTTATACAAATGAAATTGGGTCGATATTATCAGGTGTGTTAAAATAGATTCCTTGAAATTTACTTCTATGAACTTCTCTCGCTTGATGGATGTTGGTGATCATGAACTACATGATCCGTATATCTTATCTTCACAAGATAAAATGGTATATTTTGTGAATGATGTTGTGTATGAAGGGTGGAGTGTAGTTTCGCATGTAATACAAAGAGATTTGTATGATATGGGTGTTGAAGTGGAAGATTTGACCTCTGAAATTGAATCTCATCAACAATAAGAAGCAGAATTATTTTTCCACCATGATATTGAAAAATATTAGTCTAGTAAGGATGAATGAAGTGGATGATGTAATGGAGCAGGAAACTAACATGACTAAAGGGGAAAATAATTGTATGTACAGTTATTTATTCATTCAGTAACCACTTATTTCATTTATTCAGTCATTCATTATCATTGATATATATATTTTGTTTGTTATTACTAGGAATCTATTATCAATTTTTATTTTTTTCTCTATATAATTTTTTTGAAATATATATTCTGAACTTAATATTATTTGACAAAATGACAAGAATGCCAAGGAGGAAGCGATACACTATTTCATCTACTACTGTGACAGATGACGATCCATATGTCTCCCTCTCCACGAAATTTTAGCCACCAGCTGCCTACACCCCTACACCATCTCCCCTTTCACCATCTCTCACACCCTCTGTTGGTGTCCCATTAGAGGTTGAGTCGTCGACTCTCCCTTCAAGAGACTCAGAAGTGGGGCAACATCACGCCTCTTCCAGTTCATCATGGGCATATTGGAGGGTCACTGTCATAGGTAAAAATTTTAATATAAATAAATTTATTGCATTTTGATTATACTAATTATTTTCTCATTGAAGATGAAAAAATGGAAACCATGGAGAAAAACATAAAAAGAACATATGTTTTGAATATGAATGGCGAGAAGATACTCATGTCATTTGATTCATTTGGGGTCCCTACGGATGATGCCACGGGGTTACTTGGCTAGATTCTAGGCCAACTGGAAGTGAAGCCCATTTACCTACCTATTTCTTATGATAATTAGAGACATATGCCTCCAAGTTGGGAAAATTAATTTTTTGATTCCCAAATAAAGGTAATTTTAATGCATTATGTTTTAATTGAATTTCATGTTACAAATATGTTCAAAATGAATTTTTATATACTGATGTTCTTCCACTTTACAATTGCTGATGTAACAGCACGAAAGTGGACGTTGGAAAATCTTGGTATGAAATGGAAAGACTTCAAATGGAGATTTGGTGTGATTTTTATGATACTATTTTGACCATGCAAAAAATTTATGAGAAGCTACCTAGTGGGGTACCGAAAGAATAGTGGAATGTTTTTTTCACAGACATCGTGATGAGAAGTGGAAAGTATTGAAATAAATATTATTAAATTATCATAATTTTACATTTACACATGTATATGAAGATATGAAATTGAATAAATTACAATTAAACTACATTTTATTTCTTTCAGGATCTCTCAAGATAGAATGCCTTAAACTAGGATGAGAAAGTCATCCCTCACACTGCAGTGTCAAAAATATTTTCTAGAAGTCGAATGAATCTGGAAATATTTTCATTAGTATTAATATTAATAATATAATATTATCTCTTTAATATATTAAATTATTGATTTATCTTTTCTTAATGCAGTCACAGAGTTTAGGGCACGAAGTATTCTGAACTGAAGTGTGGTTGAATATTCTCAAAAAAACAGATAGAAGTTTTGTTAATGAGCCTGCAAAATAAGTTGGGGTATGGAGTCAATTTTTTATTATAATGACTTATTATCATTTTTTTAATATGTTATTATATATTGATATTTTATTTATATGTAAAAATTAAATTACTATGTGATTCCAATCCTGGGCAGTCCTACTCAGTATCCCAGCATGACCCGGTTGCTAATGTCCTTGGGAAGGAGCCTCCTGGTAGAGTGCGCGGGATGGGTTTCAGACCCGTGCCATCTGAGGTCTTTGGCATTCCACCAGTGATTCCAGCTATATATACTCCTGATTATAGTTAGTCCATAACTGAAGATGCTCAGAGGGGTATCGCTTCTCTATGAACTATAGTTCAAGACCTGGGGGCTTAGATATCCACTTTTCAAAAAGTGATGGCTGCTATATATCAGTAGATGAGTATATATTCCCCCGGTGGTAGTGCATCGACTGGTGGTAAGTAGGTTAATCATACAAAATCAAAATCATTTATTTTTCAAACTTTCATTGGTTTTATGTTTTAATATAAATATGAAATAGTATTTAATTTTCAATATAATGTTCTTTCAGGTGACAGTAGAAAGTGGAGATGGAGGTGGAGAGCGTGACGATACATTTTCATCATCAGACCGTGAGTATTTTTATTGTTGATGCGTTGGGAAAATATGGGAATAGTCGGTTTGTATATATATAGTTATATTTTTGTTATAGAGTGTTTGACTAACTTTATGAGATTTTAGGTTTTGTGCATATTTTTCATATGGATGATCCATCTAGGGTGATATGATTTGCGTTCGAGCGTAATCATGTTGTTTGATAATAGGTGAATGTATTTTGGTTTTCCACCATATCAAAAATAAATCAGGTTTTTATGACAAAACATAACTCGAGGTAAGGTTTGGGCACAAAGCAGGGTAGTCTAGTTTTTTGACCCAATGTAAAAGTGTTTGGTGGAAGTGAAACTTTGTGACCTACCATTAAGGGAATAATTTCTGTATCATTGGTTTTGGTAGTTATATTTTCTATCATTGGTGTGGGAGGTAGTGATACATGGGGATACTGTGTGATAGTAATCAATTTGAGTGTCGAGATTTCAGTAGGATGAGTCATCTACAATATTTTTTAGATCTTTTCCTATAGTATACAGTGAATGAGTGTCTGCAATGAATTGAGTATTAACTCCAATCACATTGAATATTTAGACTTATGAAACGCATGGGTGTCATTATATGATGTTTATGAATAAGAACACTCACCTACAAATAATTCATTTCTAGTGGTCTTTCTAGATAATCCAATTTACAAGAAAACCAACTTGAAATGGAATATTTTTATATCAATAAATATAATTTTAATTCCATTCAAATTTATATTTTACATTATTGTTCCATTATTAATATTTTGGAAAAAAACTAATATATTTGTCCCTAGATAACATTAAAGAATAGTCTAAACAAATAGTATATGAAAAATAAGATGACCCATTGTTTATCCCCTCCCACCATTAAATATGTATATAATTTCTAAAGGAATGAAGCTTTAGTACTCTATCAAGGGATTCCTCTATAACTAGTTCGAGCTAAAGTTAGTTGGAGTGAATATGTTTTGGTAGTGTATGAATAAGAAACCACAAAAACCTTTAGATTTAGGATAAAATTGTAAAAATATCCAACTTTGGAAAATATAAAATACAACACTCCCTTAGGGGTTAAACTAAGTTCTATATTCTTTCTTCTCTCCCATATTCTATTTTTTTATTTTTATTTTGATAAATTTCTTATTTTTTGTTCTTTATTTCATGTGGGGATGCTTTGTAGTATCTTGGTAGAATAAGAATATGACTGGTAATGAATAACATAGTAATGGGTGTAGTATATACTTTAATGAACTATTAATTTTGAATG
Organism: Viscum album; assembly: GCA_963277665.1. NCBI lineage: Eukaryota > Viridiplantae > Streptophyta > Magnoliopsida > Santalales > Viscaceae > Viscum > Viscum album. The sequence continues at coordinate 99,550,007 of OY728151.1, read as the reverse complement.
AAACATTTTTAAATGAAACAGAAGGGTAACAACTCAATTAAAAGTGGGTAATGTATAAATAATTGGTTTTCATTAAATATGAAAAGAAATGGAATTATAAATTTAAGATGAATGGTAAATGATAAATATAAAAACGGATAATTGTTCTGAAAATTGATAAATTGTGAATGAATGTTGTGGCTATTTTTTGTAGAAAGTGGTGAGGGTTTATAATATAAGAATAGGTAGAAATGGTAGCATGTTTAAGTGATGACTTAGTACTTGTGATGGGTGTAGCATTCCAATTTTTTTTGGACCCTTTAGGATGGTATTGTGTGTGGATTTATTATACTTTTATTTTCTTAGGATTTAGTAGGCACCCCACTCTAGTGGGATAATCTTACCAACACCCAAATGTTTTGGGTTCATAGTGTTTTATAAGAAATCTCGGTTGATGAGTGAATGGATGGATGACTAGTCACTCTTCCTAAATATCCCTTATATATGTTTCACAAGTATGATGACTCAATGTATTTATAAGAATATGGTATATAATAGATTTAAGTATTGTATGTTATGTATTGGTTTACATGAATATGTGTCTAAGATTATAATGTATGGTCGGGGCCGTGTATAGTAGGAAGAGGGTATGAGGTTGATTCCCTTCATGTTCATGATACCCTACTATATTGAATTTGTTAATATGTTGATGGAGATGGATGTGTGTTTTTTATAATGATGATGTGGTTGTTATATTTGGCATGGTTGTGATATGAGATATTATGTGTTGTGATATGACTGAAGAAGGGATTGAGATCCCCATGATGTTTTTTTATTGGTGTGTGAGAGTGACAAACTAGTGGAGAATTGGTTGTGGGGTTCATTTTGATATATTATATTGTTTTTATGTTATTATATCTTGATGAAATATTGCTTGAGTGAGACATGGTTAGGCTGGGTTATAGTTTATTGAGTACGTTCTTAGAACCGCCTCCAAAGCAAATAACGGTGGTTTAAACCGCTGCTATATGAAAAAAACCGCCATTAAGAGCCTGATTTGTTTTAGTGTCAAAACACTACACAGAGGTTGAAGGAAACATGGAGAAATAAGAGGGAGAAAAGAAAAACACAGACATGAATAGAAGAGAGTCCAATTGGAATTAAAAAACAGAAATAATTACAAAGGTTCCATTGATACAATTGGAAGGAAACTGATGTTTCTATAAGGTGAGGGGAAACAATATTTAAATAAAATAATCCCATTCCTCCCTACTTTTAGTGGTGATAAATTCTTCTTACTTGGATGATTATCATATGTGAAACACCAAGGGTCGTCACTTGAATCTCATAACTAAAATATTCTCTCCCATGATCGCACTCAGAATGCCTTCATGAATATTTCCAGTGATGTGTTTCGATGCTTTGCGGGTGAAGTGGATGTCATGCACAAGTGGGATTGGGTATTCAGTACTAGGATTATGAAGTTGGGCTTCCAATGGTGGGTTTTGGATTTTTGAAATAACCATATTATTCCTCAAGCCAGCTTTGTCACACTTGTGCATACACAACAACAAAATGGGTTTTCACAATGCCGCCATTTAACAATGCTAAAACAATGTTGTTAAAAGTACCCCTTTATTAGTGTTTTTTAGCACTGATAAAGGTACCCCCTTTACTAGCGTTTTTTAGAACTATTAAAGGGACCACATTTATCTGAGTTTTTTAGTAGCACTAATAAAGGGGGGCCTTTATCTGGGATTTTTTACTACCACTGATAAATGGAATAATTGAAAAAAACATAAAAAATAATATATAAATATATAAATATATTTAAATTAATATAAATATAATATATATATATATATTAAATATGTTTTAAGTATGTATAAATAGACATTTACACTTAATATATTAGATATTTAGTGAAAATGATTTCAAAAATATTTTAAAAAATATTATTAATTAATAATTTTTTAATTAAAATCCTGTAATAATAATTTAATAACAATTTGAAGACATAAAAAATCACAAAATTAATAAAAGATATAAAATATGTTTAAAATGTAATTCAATCTTCAAACATCCATAATTTTTTATCTGAGTTTTCATTTTAACTTTACCACATATAATATTGATGCATATGATGAGCTCTACGCCCTCTGTGACACAAGTAAACATCAATCACATTTTTAAGGCCAAAAAGGTCCAAAAGGCCTCCAAAACTGAGTTTTTAGTTGGGGTACCCCAATTTTTTAGCATTTGATGGATTTTCAGCCTCCTTTAAGGGGGTCTTTTTTCCCTTTTTCAGTGGGGACTGAATTTCTTCCCATGTCTTAAATTCATATTGATATTATGGCTTTTAAATTTTATCGTTTTAATAATTTAATTTTATTTATAATCAAATATATTTCAAGAAATTCATATTTTATTAATATATTCACCCATAAAACTTTAATTTTATAAATAAATAATTAAACATATTTGTATATAAAATATATTTCTCAATATATAAGCCTTATCTAAAAAATAATATAACTTTTATTTAAAAAACAAATATAGGAATATTTAAATATATATATAGTTTTTGTGTGTGTATTTGCGTGTGTGTGTATTAACAAACTGATATATATTATCTATATATTCTAACATATAAATAAACATATATAATATATATAATATATATAAATATATATAATTATACTTACAGATACACATATATATAATATATATACATGTGGATGTATGTTATATATATGTATGTGTTTATTTATTTAAAAACACACACAAAAAACATAGTTTATAAATGTATTTAAAACTAATATTATAAATATACATTAATATACAAATAAATATTGAGATAACAAAATATAACTAAATTTATATATAAATAAATAGATATAAATATATATTAATAGAAAAATAGATATATATATTTTAATATAAAAAATATATATTAATATAAATATATATTAATATAAGAATAAATATAACTATATATATATAAAATAGATATATTAGTAAATGGAGAAAAAAATGAGACAACAATAAAGGTGCAGATGTGCAAGGGAGAGGTCTCGGGTTCGAATCCAAATGGAGGCATGGGTGAGAGGATGAGTGTAGGGGGATAGAACTATTAAAGGGTGTGGGGTGTGTGCCTAGCATTGTTAAAGGCATGGAAGGCGTGTATGCTGACATGGCTTCCTAACACTGTTGAAGGGGGGTCAAACTCTGTTAAAAGGGGCCCTTCGATTTACTATTTTTTAATTTTTTTTGACTTTTATCAGCACTAAAAAATCATTGATAAAAGACACTTTTATCAGTTGTTTTTTTATCACTCATAAAAGATTACTTTATCATCACAATGTTTAGCCTTGATAAAAGGGACATCCCTTTTAATAGCGCCTCGATTATTAGTGTTTTTAGCACTGAAAAAATATTTTTTTGGCACTGATGAAACCTATTTTGTTGTAGTGATAGATCAACATGGTAATAATCATCTTAAACTAAATACATAGTTCACGGAATCTCCTCAACCTGAGGACATTTATTAACAATCATGAATGTTATTCAAGTAAGAGGTTGAGAATTTGGTATCTAACAAATCTGTTCTCTGACTTATATATGGTTTGGAATCGGCTTTGAGGGGCACTACATAGTACGTTATCATGTGTTCAATATTGTGTGCTACTATTGGAAACCAAAAATGTAGGTAAAATGGAATTGTGGCTTAGAGTGTCTATACAAGGATGGTCCAAGGTGTGAGATAATATGTGTGTCGATATTTAATTCATACTCGAGTGGATAAGTGAAACACCCCTAGTTTCAAGTAATTAACCCTTTTTTTATTTATTTTAAGTATTTAATTTTATTGGGTTATGTTTGGGATTGTTCAGAGGAGTTTTGAACTGTTTTTGGGATTTTATGAAGGTTCATGGTTTGATCACGATTAGTAAAAACTGTACAAGACCTCCCAAGAATCCGTGCAACTGAAATAGTGATCACTAGGTAGATGCACATTTAGGCGCATGATTTGGCCAAACCATATGATTAACCATGAGAAACAATGAAATATTGGATAGATGGGTTCGTTAGGTTTGAGACACGGTTTGTGTAATGGTTCGATCCAACTGTGTGAGGGGTGTTTGGAGGGTGTGGCTGGAACATTTTTAGTGCATGGCTTTCCTAACCGTGCTCCCTTACCATAGACCATAAAAAACAAGATCTGGATTTTTTTGGATCTTACTCGAGTTTTCCCCATAATGACTCATTTTTTCCAACCCAACCCTAACATGAATTACACTCCTTCCAAAGGCTAGAAAGTCCCTTCCCTTAGATTTAGGAGCGATCCATTATAAGTTCTCATTCTTGGTTGTTTTCCTTATATTTCTTCTTCCTCCCTCTCTTAGAATCATGGATTGAGTTTTTTGGAGATTAATCCAAGTTTTGTGATTCCAATAATGACGAGATATGGTTATTTGTGGCAAGGAACAAGATCTAAGGTCAGTTTATGGAGTTACAAGTTTAGTTTTTTGAGTTTTGGGTCATTCTTAATTTTAACCAAAGTTTGAGTAGTATGTGCCTTCACTCTCGACTCCTCTTGTTAGAACGTGAAGGATTGATTTCAAATTGATTTAATTGATTGAATTTAATACTGAAATTTATTTTCAAATCATGATAGAAATCCTCTTTATATATGGTTTGTGAAAATGTGGAAATTGATTATTTCGTGGAAAGTATTTTATTTTCATGATTATAAATTCGTGATTTTAAAATATGGTTTTCCTTGATTCATGGAAATGGTTTTCTAAAAATGTTTTCAATAAAATAATTTTTTTATTGAAATTCATTTTCATGGTTGGTTTTCCCCGACATTTGAATTACTTGGTTTGCATGTGTTCATTGGCATTGACATGACCCTATGGAAGGGGCATGTACCATTTTGTTACTTGGTAATTGTTACCTTGTGATGATTTGGTAGATCGATTAGAGACTTCTAATGAGTATGGAACTCTCACCTATTCATGCATGTGTGGATGTGTGGAATGGAATGAGTTATTCCAAATAGAATTGAGAAATGGGTTTATAGAATTGTTTTGTTCCTTGATTTGGAATATTGGTCGGTTTTTAAAATGGTTCAAATTTGATATAAATGACTTTAAATTGTTAAAATATTTTATACACATGTTCTAAAATTTCTTATATTAGTGGAAATAGTAGGTAAGTCATTTGGGAAAATCTTAATGAGTTTAACACTCTCCCCCTATTTGGGAACTTTTGTGCATTTTTATATATTGTACATTGAGACACAATTAAAGGAAAGGTATCTCATTTATTTAGTGACACATCATGATATATTAGGAATGATTTATGGAGTTGGATATTAGAGAATGTTGGGAGTTGCAGATTGGATGAATTTGGTTTATTTGAGTTTGGCTGTTTTTGGTTTCTGCTTTTACTATGATATTGTTGTTTGTCCTAGTTATACGTTAAGTTTTATTACATTTTTATCATGCATAATATAGTGACATGTTATGTTGTGGTATTTTGGTTTGGTTGTTTTATCTTCAAATGTAAAAGCATCAATTTTTTTTATTAAGACCTTAGAATTTATTTGTAGCCTTTGAAATTTTAGGGATGTCACCAAAGGCCCAACAACACTCTCCACCTCTACCCAAGCCAGTGGGTGAGGGGAGGGATGTTACAAATGGAATTAGTCTTGGTTATTCTAAATATATTTTTAGAAGAAATGGTATTATATTGTTCAGTCCTAGAGTTGACAATCATTTTGGATTAGTCCTTAATATGGGTTGGTTGTAAGGAGTAGGATCTTTAAAACGTGAAATTTAGAGCATAAAGAAGTGTAGATAACCTATTTATGTTGAAGTTAATGTTACTAGGGAGTTAGGTATATAATTATTTTAGGACACTTGTAGGAGTTTTAACCTCATCTCTAGGGGTTTAGATGATGATAAAATCATGGAATGCATTGATATTAATGAATTCCCACTAAGAGTGCATAATCAATTTTGAGTAATGATTTATGATTTGATGAAAAGTGTTGATTTTTGAAAATAGTTGAAAATGGTTTGATTTTTAAAAAGCATGGTGGAATTTTCAAAAGAGGATTAAAATGAAAATTATTCAATTTCGGGGATCCTTTTTGTGATATGTGTGATTTGGTAAATTTGAAATTGCTAAGCCTTCAGTTGCTAGATAGTGTGACTAAATAGAATTTTATTTTGGTTATAGAAAATGGATCCCTGTAGGTATTGTAGAACGTAATTAGATGATGCAGCTAAGAATGTAGTTGCTCTTGAACAAATGGTGATCTAAGAATTAGTTTAGAGTATCTTATATGCTTTTAAATAAATAGTTAAATGGATTAGAAGGGATAAACGAAGTAAAGTGTATCATTATATTTAGGTCAATGAGAAAAATCTACCCATATTTCGTGGTGATTCAGAACAATAAAAAGAATATGTTTGGGAAAATAGGATGAATCAAATCATCAATTTATTTGGCACACTAGTTGAGTTTAAAGTGAATTAGGCAATATACATGTTCGAGGATCCAGTAAGTCAGTATTAGGACTTATAAATTAAGGCTAAATTAGACCAAGAAATTGCATGGGGGGATTTTAAAGAATTGTTTAATAGAAAATTATATACTCACATGATCAAAATTACTATAAAAGTTGAATTTTTATCTTTAAGAAGAAGAAATTCACAAATAATAAGTATAAGGATAAATTAATGAATTTAATTCACTTTTCACCCGAAGTTTCTACAGGTGCGTCCCTGAAGGAACACTTTTTTAAATTAGGGTTGAGGCCAAAAAATTTCTCCAATATTGTCATTATTTGTATAATGAATTATATAGAGATTGTCAATAGAGAGATGGTGGTAGGAAGAGATATCCCAGGTAATGTTGATGGGGTAATCTTGTTGAAACCTATTGGAAATGGTGGAAACACTCATGCTTGGAATAAGAGTAAGAGGGACACCTATTCCAAGGTTGTGGAATGAATCAGAATCAGATAGCGGGATTATTGAATCTTCCTACTAAACCAAAGATTATGTCAGGATGTTTTCAGGGTTTTTTTTGAGTATATCAAGAAAGATTTTACAACACCACCTATAACATGTCACAATTGAAAAAAGATGAAGAATATTTAGTGTTATTGACATAGTGTTCTAAGGTCCGGTTCTAGGGGAAAATCCGATGATTCTCATGTACTGTATGAATCGATGAGATGAGTGAATCATAATAGATATCGTTAGTAGAACCAAGGAAGTAATGATGATTATATGAATACAGTGACTCCTCGACCAATGAAATTTTAAAAGGATAATAATGAACAAAGTGTATTTTTTAATAAATTATATGGAGTTGAGGAAATGATTTTGGATAATCAATATGAAAATTTTATGGTGAGAGGTACAATTATTTTGAATTATACCCCCATATAAGAATTATTTGATATGATTTCATCCTATTCATTTATTTCTTCTCATGTTATTGATCATCTGGGTTTTTAGGTTGATATGATACCATATGTTTTGAGACATTAGTCTTATCTTTACCAATGATAATGTAGAGCCATTATGTTAAAGGCATGTTGTATAAATATCAACGAGGATGAATTGATTTGGCATTTATCTGTGCTTGAGATGGATCTATATGACTTAATCCTAATTATAGATTAGTTGAAAATTTTAAATGATCATATTGAATATTATACATGAAGGGTTAGTGTTACAACTGTTTATGGTATCAAGAATCTCTTTAAAGAAGATCAAAATGTAAATGTAGGTGCAATATGATTTTTGTCACCAAAAGCTTATATTATCTCATACAAGATGGAATCTTTGACCCTAGCATCAGTGGATGAGATAATAAATAGACTTTTTATAACATTTTTTAATCATTTTCTTGAAATTTTTACACATAATATTTTTTGAATTTCCACCCATAAGAGATATATAGATTATGATTTATCTTTATTCAGGGAAAAATCCTATCTCACTTTAAACGTATCTAATGTAACAGACATAATTAAGGGATTTTAAAGTATTTTTTGGAAGATATAGAAAGAAAAGGGTTTTTTCATCCAAGTACATCTCTGTGGGTAGCATTGGGTTTGTTTGTGAAGAAGGCAGATCAAACTCTTTGGATATGTGTGGATTATCATAAGATTAACCAAGTTATGATAATGAATATGTATACACATCCATGAATTGATGATCTATTTGATCAATTTATGGGAGATTAGTAGTTATCTAAAATTTATTTGTGTTTGGGATATCACTAATTACTAGTTCAAAAGGAGGATATTCCAAATACAGCTTTCAAAAGTAGATATGAACCTCATGAGTATGTAGTTATGCCTTTGTTATTATGAATTCACCAACTGTGGTGGTGTTTCGGATAACATACTGGTTCATTTTAAGACAATGGTTGTGCAGGAGAAACACTTATTGATAGTGTTGGGTATCATGAGGGTTCATCTTTTTTATGAAAAACATTCGAAGTGTTATTTTTGGACAGAAGAGTTATGTTTCCTTGGCCATTTTATCTCTAAAAAATGTGTTTCTATGGATATTAAAAAGAAAGATATTGTGACCTATTGGAAGCCTCTAAATAATGAATTTGTGATATACAATTTCCTTGGAATTTCTAGTATTTACCTATGTTTTTTAATGATTTTTCCAGAATAGATTCACTAATGAATTAATTGATAAAAAAAATGATCCATTCCAATGGAACAGAGAATGTAAGAAGTATTTTCAAGAGTTTAAAGTTATCCTTAAATCCTCACCAATCATGACATTACCAAAATATAGATAAGGTTATCTGTTGTATTGTGATGATTCAAGATATGGGTTGGGGTGTGTTATCATGTAGGGAGATCGTGTTGTTACTTATGGATAATGATATTTAAAATTTCATTAGAAATAACCATCAAATAATTTGGAATTAGATACTATAGTAATTGCTTTGATGACATAGAATAATTACCTCTTGGGTGAGAAATTTATGGTATTTATTGATCAAAAGAGCTTGAAACATATTTTTTCACAAAGATATTTGAATATGAGACAACAAATTTGAATAAAGTATCTCCATATATTTTACATTGACTTAAGGTATATACAGGGTAAAGGTAATATGGTGTCAGATGCATTAAGAATAAATTCATATAGTATTATGGTGAAAGAGGCTTCATATATGTGGTAGTTGATATAATTGATAGCTAACATGCACTAGGATTGTGAAGACGAAGGAACTGTTGTAGTTTTCTTTTTAGTTTATTTTTTTTTTCTGATTTGGTTGAAAATTTTAAATAGGAATAATGATATGGAACTTAATTTATTTCTATGAGGTCAAAACTCAATTATGGGGAGACCATTGAGGGATAAGAGCTTGATATAGGATCATCTTTGTGGTTTCGAGATCAAATGGCCATAGATATGGTTTCTTAGTAACAACTTATTCATTATTACCACCATTATAGATGGTTTGTTCATCATGGAATACAAAAGATTTATAAGGAACTGAAAGCAAAATTTTGGTTGGTTAGTATGAAAAGTAAAGTGGCTGAGTTTTTTGTGAGATGCCTCTCCAATTAGTAGGTTAAGGCAGAGCACCAATGACCAGTAGGTATGAGTGGTATTTACTTATTCTAGTGTAGAAATGAGAGCAGATTGCTAGAGATTTTGTAACAATTCTATGAAGGATTGTTCAAAAACATGATTCAATGTGGGTGATAGTGGAACGACTCAAAAATTTGGCCAATTTAATACCTATTAATGAATTTCATTCTATATAGGACTTGTCAAATATATATATTCTAAAAGTGGTAAATAGGCATATCATACTAGTTTTGATAGTACTAGACCGAGACCATCGGTTTACATCTTGTTTTTAAAACTCCTTATAAAAAACATTGGACTCAATTGAATACAAGTATGGTGTATCATCACAATATAGATAGAAAATCTGAAAGGTTGATAAAAACATTGGAATACATTCTTAGGGATTATGTTAGGGATTTTGGTGGGTCGTGGGAGCAGAACATAACATTAGTGAAGTTCTTATAAGATAATAGTTATCAGGAATCAATAAATAAGGCTCATTTGGATTCATTGTATAGGTTTCCTTGTGGTTCAACACTTTGTTGGGTGGAAATAAGTGAGACTTTACGAGCTGGACCAATTTACGTACAAGAGACTACATAAAAGATTCATTTGATTAAGAAAAGAATGGAGATGTCTCAAATTCATCAGAAATCATATGCGGATAATCATTTACGACCATTGTTATTTTAGGGGATTCATCATGTGTTCTTGATAATCTCTCTATTAATTGTAAATCATCATTTTGGGAAGAAGGAAAAGTTATCTCCTCAATTCATAGGCCCTTTTCGGATACTTTAATAGGTTAGTGATGTGGAATATCATTTGGATTATCCACCATAGTTCAGTAAAGTGCATAATGTGTTTCATGTATCACAATTGAAGAAGTTTCAACCTAATCTAGACCATGTGGTTGAATGGGATCATGTGGAAATAGAGCTGTATGGTACATTTAATCATGTGCTAGTGCGGATTGTGGATAGTAAAGATAAAGTCTTGCATGAGAAAAGCATCTGTTTGGTGCAGGTTTTAAGGTATCATGGTCATATTTAAGAGGGAATGTGAGAGCATGATAAATAAATGGTTAAGCAATAGACCACACTCTTTTATTCCAATGGTGTTTTTAAATGTTTGTGGACAGAAAAACCAATGTTGGGGAGAATATAATACACCTTTTTTAGATAATTACCTATTTATTTATGTATTTTATGTAAATAAAGTAATTGGTACATGTTTTGGAAGGTTGAGAGATGTTTTGGAATGTATTTGGGGAATTTATTGAGGTTCATGTTTTGATAATAGTTAGTAGAAACTGTGAAACACCTCCTAGGAAACTGTGAAATACACAACATGGGAACTGGGTAGGACCACGGTTAGGTGCATAGTTTATCCAAACTAGGAAACAACTTAGGGGAAACCTTATATTATTGGATAGAGGGGGTTTTAATGATTGGCACACAATTCATCTATGCATATGATCCAACCATGATTGGGGTTTTTAGAGTTTGTGTCTAGTGCACGGTTAGTGCATGGTTTTCTTAACCGTGTTCCCTAAGCACACACCATTAAAAAAAGATCCATTTTTTGTGTATCTAACTCAGTTTACCCTCTTAATGGATCATTTTTCACTAATTGAACCCTAACATGAATTCCACTCATTCCTATGGCTTTAGATACTCTTACCTTTAAATTGAGAGTTATCCTTAGGAGAATCTAAGTGTGTTGGAGGCCCATATTTTTTAGTAAGTTCCCTTTATTGGTTGTTTTACTTAAATATATTTTTCTTCCCTCACTTGGAATCATTTATTAGGTCCATTCGAGTTAAATTCATGTTGTGTGGTGCCAACAATGATGAGATATGGTTTTTTGATGGTTGGTAACATGATCTAAGGTTTGTTTTTATATTTTCAAGATGATTTTTTTGAGTTTTGTTTCATTATTTATTTTCTCCAATGTTTGAGAGGTAGGTGATGCCACTCTCAAATCCTCTAATTACATCTTGAAGTATTGATTTCAAATAGATTTAATTTCTTTAATTTAATTGTGAATTCGGTGTACAAATATTTCTAGAATCCCTCTTTAGTGATGGTTTGTGAAATTGTGGAAATTATTTGTTTTGTGTAAATTAATTTATTTTCATTATTTTAAAATTGTGATTTTAAAATATGGTTTTGTTTTGATTTATGAAAATGTTTTGTTATAAATGTTTTCAATAAAATAAATTTTTTATTTAAATTAATTGGTATGTTTGGTTTGGTGTGAAATCTGGATCACTTGGTTGGAGTGTTTTCATTTGTAATGATGTGACCCTATGGATAGGGCATGTGCCACTAGGTAACTTAGTAATAGTTACGTACTGATGACTTGGAAGATCAATAAGAGGCTTCTCAAGATTACGGGACTATCAATTGGGCATGCATGTGTGATTGTGTGGAATGGAATGGGTTATGAAAAATGGAATTTTGAAATGGTTATAAATAATTGTTTGGTTTCTTTCTTTGGAAAATTGGTTGGTTTAAAAAATGGTTTGTCTTTGATATAAACTAATCTAAATTATTTAAAATATTTTATATAAATGTCATAACATCATATATTCTAGTGGCATTAGTAGGGAATTCATTTTGAGAAATCATAATAAGTTTTAGACTCACCCTTTTCTTAGTCACTTTGGTGAGTTTGAATACATTGTATATTGAGAAATAGTTAATGAAAATGTATCTCATTTCCTTAGAAATGAATTGTGATATCTTGGGAATGATTTAAGGAGTTGAATCTTAGATATTTTTGAGAGTTTCCTAGTGGGTGAATTTTGTGTCTTTGAGTTTTTTGGGTTTGGTTATCACTTTTAATTTGATATTTGTTTTTTTCATGGTTAAAAATTGAGTTGTATTACATTTATCTCATTCATCATTTAGTGACTTTTTGAGTTATTGTATTTTGGTCTGGTAGATTCATTTTCCAAGGAAAAATTATCCCCCAATTTTTTTTATGAATTCCTTGACATTTATTTCTTGCATTTAGTGTCTTGGGGATGTCACCTAAGTCCTAGTAACACCCTCTACCACTTCCCAAGACAATGGGTGAGGGGAAGGATGTTAAAATAGGTAAATGGATTTAGACATTACATCAACTGAGGGTGTTTGAAAAATGATTTTTTATTGGGATGATCATGTAATGTTCTAGATTGCACTAAAGGTGTTGGAATCAAGCTTTTTGTTGTCGAACGAATATGGTATTAATGTGGAGTGAGTGTTAGTTTATGAATTAGGTTGAACACCTATGATTAAAGCTTCATCAGAACTGTGGCTGGTGAACTATGAGATGTTGAAGTCCTCATTGTCTTTGGTCCTGCATAGGTGAAAAAACGGTAGTGATAAAAACAACATCTCAATGAGTTATCTTAAATTTTATGTCGAACACCTTCTTCTACCATCACTATATATCTTTGGTGGTTTCTTCATGCACAAGGAGATAATTTTTGGTCGAGCTTATGTTCTTATTCAATCTCGGTCATTGGATTCTACTTGACTCAAGTGATCTTGGTTGGTCCTCAACATAATGTTTGATGCTAATTTATGGCTCAGTAAACCTCAATGGGTTTCAACAGTGTATCTTTATATTCTTCAGCCCAGACAAGGTTACAAAGAGAGATTCAGGTCATAGAGCCTTTGGTTTGGAAACATGATTATCAATTGAAATCATGAGAAGTGTCTTGACCTCAGTGGTAACTTCAATCAATGCTAGTATGATCTGATTTTGGTTTCACAACTTTAGCGTTTTCTGACCTCTCTCTAGTTGAGAATTAGCATGGTTAAATTTCTATTTCAATAGGGTGGTCTCTCTTGGTGTTTCTCCCTATTCATACACCTTGATTTGTTGCAATGAATGTTTGGATCTAAGATTTCCCTCCATAAATGTTCAATTGACTTCTAATGGGATGACAAAAATTTGATACAAAAGGATGAAATGAGTGGCATATAAGAATGGTGTGGGTGAGACCACTGCGGGAGGGGGCAGATGCTACCATGGAAGGAAGTAGGGAAATGTACAATGGTAGAAGGTTTTTTTATGATCAAAGAAGGGTGAAAATAGAAAAATAGAGGCAATGGTTGCAGGAGGGTGGTAGCACATTAGAGGTACCATAGTGGTGTAGAAAGTTTTTTTTAGCAGTAGAATACCAACAGTAGATGTTTATTATGATATAAAAATTGGGGCAAAAAATATCTTCTAAAAATGAGAGAAAATGGGCACTGATAGAAGACTTTTGACAAAGGAAAGTCCAACACAAGAAATAGTGGTATTATGCTCCTACCTTATTATGGTAAAATGGGAATTATTTTTGTTGTAGAAAACTCGATGATAGAAGAAACCTCATGATAGAAGAGTCTGACAGTAGAAAAACTGACCACTCATAAGGTCGCACAATTTGACTATAAACATTTATAGCTTCCATAATTCACATAATTGTTTTTCTTTAAATAAATATTCTACATTTAATTAAATGATGAAAAAAATTAAAAAAAATTCCAATTCAATTTTTAATTAACCAATTTAAAACCATATATTAAAAAACTCAATATTTTTTTCATTTAGAAATCACATTTTAATTCAAATTTAAAATTTAAAATCTAAATTTTTTAATAAAAAAATTCAATTTACGGATTTTCAATTAATTTAAAAATAAATAAATCAATTAAACTGAAAAATAAACCCCTTTAAGAATTATAATTCTAGGTCGAATCAAATAATTAAAAATAAAAATCCGAAATTTACTTCCTATTTGATTTATAAAATTGAATAAATCTTAAAAAAAAATTTATGCCATTTTTAATTAAATTCCAATTTCAAAAATTAAAAAAATGAATTAATTAACTAATATTCTAATTAATTGAGAGGTAACATTTTTTGAAAAGCCAACGTTTTTTTTCAAATTTTCGACTCACATCACTCCATAACACTTGAACCATTGCACTCCCATGAAATTTTTTCATTGAATTTGATTAATTAAAGAATAAAAAAAGTCATTCATCCAACCTATATTTAAATATACATGCTATAGAAGAAGTGAACCCAGATTCATCCATTGTAAAAATTATCATGCATCCTCTATGAATCAAGACATTACCTCACTTTAATTTAATTGAGAGTTTTAATTCTAGGAGTGTATCCAATTAGATATAAGTGGAATAAAAGTTTTAATAATAAATAATTATAATTATCCCTTTCAATTATGTTTCTTAAAAACTAGATCAATTTTCTACTTCATTGATATAAATAAAATAAATTAATTATCAGTAAATTATTAGCCTATTAATTTGGGATTAATATTACCTTTGTAAAGCCCAAACCTAGAATCCTAGACTGGGTGTATTATTTTGATACATTGTAATGATTACAAAGAATCAAATCCTTAAGGACTGATCAATTTAGTAGTTTTGGAAAATAGATTACATACATGAACTTTATATTAAAATTACTATCATAAAATAAAACATAGATAATCCTTTGAGAACACCATTATTCTCCTAGATTAACCCTTCATATCAATCATAAAACACATCTTGGTATAGTGGGAAAATAAAACATAAGAAATGGGTGAGCTCAGAATCTCAAAAAGGATAAACAATATAGAGGAATAAATCACAAATAAGTATAAACTTTTAAAAAAAGGAATAAAACTAAAACACAAGAATTTAAAAACATTATCTTCAACATAATATGGAAAAAATAAATCGAATAATTCCATTTAAACATTTATATGTATATTATACTAGTCTAATAATAACATTTGAAATCAATAACTAATATTACAATGAGAGAATGCATAATACCGAAGATCATAACAACTACATCAAGGCCTCATACCAATACCAAACACAAATATTCTGTTAAGTACATACACCAAGACACAAGTTTGTATCATGAGACCTACTGATTCATTGAGGGGATATAGTAGGCCCCACACATCACTTACTAAGTCTAATGCATTCCTCATATGAAAAGGGTGAAACATAACATAAACATTTATATTAAAACTAGCATACAAAATGCTAATATTTTAACCATAATCCATGAATGGTATAAAAATCAAGAAAATAAATAATCAACATATCATAAAACCTTAAATACAAATGGGAGATTGTATCATAATTAATAAACCTAAATTAAGCAAAAAATCCAACAAAGGATGTTGACATAGATGAATGTAATCTAATAAAATCATTAAAACTCTTTTATAGATGTATCCCTTTTTCAATTTGTAATCTTTCAAAAGATTGCATTATTATAAAAGAAGAAATTTCCTTTAAAAATAACTTTTTAAACATGAAAGTAATGATTCAAAATTTTAAGCTTTCATAATGGTTGGAAATAGCCACTCGCACCATATATGTTAAAAAAAATTCTTTCTTTAATTTGTTGAAAAGGGAATAATCTACATTATTTTTAAAGCGATTGAAAGATTAAATTCAAAACGTTTTATGAAAAGTAAAACAGGGAAAACATGACATTAATGAATTTTAAAAAAATAGTAAAAAAATTTAAAATTTATTTTTATGAAACATGGTTTTGGATGATAAATATTCCCCAGTAGATACTTATGTATAAACAATCTCGTATAAAAAAACTGAGAATACAAAATTAACCCTTAACTTGTACTTTACTAAAGTCATGGATGAATTAAACGCATGTATAATAATTAATGTATGTTATTAAATAACCATATCTATATTTTTTATATCATATATGATCCAATTATATTGTTATGTTAATAATATTTCAGTATTACCATTGCTTTGGGTGTTAACTACTTCATTTTCCTATGCATGTTTTGTCTTGTAAGACATCTTTATTATACATAGGATATATTTTATCCCTTTAAAAAATGATAATAAGTTTATAAATATTATATTTACTCATAAAATGAATTTTATAATCATTCATTAATGGTTAATGTGGAGAATTAATCTCATCGCGTCGTGGAGAGGGTAGACCGTACACATGCACGAGCGACGATATCATTCCTTTAATGGTTAAATGGTATGGAAAGTGGATGTTATATTAATTATAAAGAATAATAATCATGTCATATTAATTATTTATTTCCATTATACTCATAATTATACCCATCCAAATAATGTCATGTTGAATAACAAATTACACCACGACGTGGAGACGGTAAGCCGTATGTATGAACACATGGTGATATTATTATTTTTTGGACAGATAAAATGATGAATATGGTTGTACCATGACTATATTAACTTCTAAAAATATTTATGATATTTTATTTGTTACTCTTTTATGTAAAAAACATATAAAGTGGAATTATAAGAAGAAAATTACAATGAAAGAGGTGATAAAATAATTACCTCCTCTTCGGGTTTCTCGTTTTGTTTTTCAAAAAAGGACTCCTTAAGATTGTTTTCTGCCAAAAGTTTAGCCTCTAGTATTAAGTGAGAGATGTTGAGAGGTGATTTGGGTAGTTTTTGATGAGAAAAATGTCTTTTGAGGTGTTAATAAAAGATAGGGAGAAGTTCCCTTTTATAGAAGAGGTGAGGGGCACTTTAGGAAAGTCTTGAAATATTAATTTATTATAAATTGATTTTCGCTTTCTAGTGGATCCAATGTGAATTATTTAGAAAATAAAATGAGGATGGGTATAAATCCTCAACCAATAAGTTTTATACATGTTTAGGTCATAAAATGTACCTTATCTTTTATATTTATCCCTTAGATAAATAGTTTAGCTTTTACCATGTCTTCTTATATCTTTATACTATATTGTTAATATAGTTACTATAAAATGACAAGAGAACCTAATGTAGATAAGTTATGAAAAATTTATCATTCTCTATGTTAGTTGGCCTTATATTATATTATTATGACTTTTATATCATTTAATAGAATAATATTTATTTTAAAATCTCATTTATGCCAATTTTGGCACTATTTAAGACGTGATTTTTTTTGAAGTCATAAAAACGTGATTATTTTGAAAAAAAATCATTAAATAAATACTAACATGTCATAGTTTTCTATAAAATTCGTTTAAGGCATGAAAAATTTCAAATAATCTTTATTTTAATATTTATAATATAATTTATTTGATTCCTTTATTAATAAGGTAATCACCGCATCATCATTATTTCATAAATAAATTTTTTATTTAATGTATAAAAATTATAAATAAAATTACATGATGTAGGAAATATTTTATCTTTATAATGATTATTTATAGTCAAATATATCAGTTATATACCTTCATAGTATAATTTTTTTAGTAAAAAGATACATTTTTATATTATATTTCTCTTTATTTTAAATTAATTATTATAACTTGTCATTATCACACCCAAGTGGCTCCCAAATTAAAAAAATTTGGTCTAAGGTTTTTTTTCTCCCATGACTCATCCAATATTATAATCACATGTTTTAGGGTAGTTTAATATTATTATAATATTATTTTTACACTTATTTACTTAATTTACCCTTTAATAGTGGTAAATAAAAAAATTACTGAAGTTACAATTCATAATGAAAAAAATAAAAGATAAATATTTAAATAAATTATAACTTATAATTAAAAATATGTAATTAATTTTTCCAAATTCAAAATACAAAAGTTTCATTAATTAATTTTAAATTAATTTCTATTGTAAAAACAAAAAGCCGGGTTTTAAGATGTAAAAACAATCAAAAAATTAACATATGTTTATATCCAATTTATGTTTGAAATTATTATAATTATAAAAATTGGATTAAATGATAAAAAATAATTAAATTACACTTTAAAAACAATTTAAAATATAATCTAACTATATAAATAATTTATATGAAAAAGAAATTTTTAATTAAAATACAGTATTCTTCGTTATTCATTAAAATATGAAAGTTATCAGAAAAACAAAAAAAATTATCCAAATTTTTTTATGTCCCTATTTTAAATTAGAATTTTATTTCATCAAATTTAATATATAAAAGTGTCAAATATTTGATTTAAAAAGGGTTCACTATTAAAAGGTGAAAAAACTAGATTTTTTGAAAAATACTTATTTTATGGGATGAATTGAATTTGTTCTTATATTATATCTATGTAAAAAATAAGATGAATGTTAAAATTATATAGAATATATAAAATTCAAAATCTGGTTAATACTATTCATAACTGCTTTTCAAATGGCTTGTTTGATAGGTCGTGGTGTGCTTGTACTCGGTGTTGCCTATATCAGAAGCTATTGAATTATTTAAAATGAAGTGTACCATGGAAGCTTGGGGTGTTACAACCTTCACCAAAATGAAATAAGTTTTGACTATTATATTTTTCATTTTTTCCTTTTTTTTAAAAATTTTCCCAAACATGTATGTGTACATTATTGAAAAAACAATCTATTCTTGGATATTCAAAAATGAAATATATTCGTTTACAAGGTTTCTAATGTCTCAAAAATTCACCACAACATCACAATTTCCCATTTTACTCCAGATTCATATGAATTAAATAAATTTATTATCTATTGGCCCCCTATGGTTTTAATTTTTATAGAGGTCCAGTTAGCTCAGATCATGTTCAAATGTCCAGTGACCTCATGTTATAATTTTGATTCCATAGAAATATTTTTACTCACACTCTTATTCATAGTTATAAAACCAAATTTCCTGGAAAGAAGTGTCCAAATCACTTGTTAATCATCTGAATATTTTAATATCAAAACTATTTAATTCCTCTATATGTCCCCGACCCTAGTTATGCATAGTCGGTTCATTATTACATAACATTGGCATGATATAAGGAATAATGTCTTGAAAGATCGACCAGTTTAGTAACCATGGAAGTAATAGATACATACATAAGTTTTACATTACATCATGAAATAAAAAAACAACATTGCATCCCCTTTGAACACTCTTATATCCCTTAGCCTATTTCTAAAGGTTAATCATAATATACTTTTTCGCATCCTAAGAAAAATAAAACACAAGAAAGGGGTGAGCTCAGATGATCATTAAGGATAACAATATAGTAGAATCATTTATAAATATTAATAAACATCTAAGGAAATGTATAAGACTAAAACACAAGCCATTTAAACTTAAACATGATCATAATATGGAAAATATAAATCAAATAATTCCATTTACTTATTCAAATGGATATTCTACTAGTCAAATAATCACATGTAATATAAATAGCCAATTTCATAATGATGGAATGCATAATTCCAAACATCATAACCATATAGTCAAGGCCTCATGCCAAGACTAAAAATAAAATTTTGTCAAGTCCATGTGCCCAGACACTATCTTTTCTCATGAGACCTACCGATGCATCGAGGAGCTATAGCGGGCTCCACGTGTGACTTACTAAGTCCAATGAATTTCTCATATGAAAAGGTTGAAACATAAAATAAACAATCATATTAAAACTAGCATATGAAATGTTAGTACATTAAATATAAACAATGAATGGTATAAAAATAAAACATCCACAATAAAACATATCACAAAAACTTCAATATAATATGTAAGATTGTATCATAATAAATCAACTTCAAATAAGTGTAAAATCTATCAAAGGATGTTGAAATAGATGACATGAAAACTATTTGAGAGAAATATCTGTTTCTATTTTAAAATCATTCAAAAGATAAGAAAACTTTATTTATAAAATATTATTATAATATTGTAAGGGAATATTTGAAGGTTTTATAATGGCAGAAAATAGTCTCACTCGCTGTATAAATTAAAAAAGCATTCCTTCCTTAATTATGTCGAAAAGGTCGTAAATGACCTTGTTTGGAAAATGATGGAAAGATTTTTTTATAAACATTTTATAAAATTTAATACAATAGTATAAACTAATTTAAACCATAGTCTAGAAAATTGTAATTTTTTTTGAAATACATTTTTAAGAAACACTGATGTGGAAGATAAAGAGGTCCCAGTAGATACTCACGTATAAACAACCTCAGATAATGAAGAGATTATAGAATTAACCCTTATCTTGTACTTTTACATGATCTAGGGTATGTTGAAATCCTGTATAATAGGAAAATAATTGTTATTAAATTATAAAAGAACTAAATTCATAAATATGATATCATATATGATCTTTTAAAATTGATTTTATAATAATATTTCAGTAGTATCATTGTTTCATGTGTTAACTGATTTGTTTTCCTTTATATTCTTAGTTATATAAGCCATGTTTGTTATGGATATTATGTGTTTGATTCATATCCAGAATGATTTTATGTTCTTAAAAATTATTTTTAATCATATAATGAAAAATATTCTTGAATGGTTTTGAGGGGGAATGAATGTCATTGCATTCGTGGAGACGGTAATCAGTACATACAAACGAGTGAAAATATCATTCTATAGATGATGAAATAATATGTAATTGGATGGTATATAACATATAAACAATCCTTAACATGTTATATTTATTATTTACATCATTTATACTAATTATTATACCTATCCAAATAATGAAGTCTTTGAATAACAAACTACACCACAACGTGGAGATGTTAAGGCATACGTACACACGTATGGTTACTTTGCATTAATAGGATGGATAGAATAATAAATATAGTCGTAAAATATTTATAATAACATCATATTTTGTATAAGGTACTAGATTTATTATTTTGGTATGGAAACTACAAAGAAAGAGGAAGTGGAAGAAGAAAAGAACTTTGAAAGAGGTGGTGAAATTATTACCTCTTCTTCGGGTGTTTCCTTTTGAGTTGATCAAAAGGGATCCTTAAGTTGGATTTATGGACAAATAAATGCCTCTAGGTTGATGTGAGGGTAGTTGGGAGGATATTTGATCAGTGGTTGGGCGATCCAATTGGATTTTGAGGTGTGATTTTGAGAGAAGGTTCAGTACCCTTTTATAAGAGAGGTAAGGGTCACTTTAGGAAAAGCGTGAAATATCATTTTATTATACAATCATATTCAATTTATAATTCCTCTAAAATGATTTATTTCAAGGATAAGGTGTGTATGGGTTGAAAACCGCTCAATAAATAGGTTTTAAAGAGGTTTAGGTCACCATATTAACCTTATCGTTTAGATTTAACTGTTAGTTAAATAGTTTCACTTTTACCATGTATTCTTGTATTATTATAATAAATGGTTAATAAACATAATAAAAAATCCAATATAACCCCAGGTGATTCATTATTAATATATATAACCTTATATAAATCCTTTTTTGAACCTTATATTTTTATAAATATTATATCAAAATATAGTATTTGTTTTAAAAACTCTTTTATGTCAATTTTGACACTATTTGGTATTTTTTGTAGAAGTCATAATAACTATATAACTTCAAAAAAATTATTTAATCAATAATAACATGTCATATTGACCTATAAAATTAGTTTAATTCATCAGAAGTCTCAATTTACATTTATTTCGATATTTATAATATTAATTATTTTAATCTTTCATTAATAAGGTTATTAATGCATCATAATTTTATCATAAATAAATTTAATTATTTAATATATAAAAATTATAAATTAAATACCATTATGTAGGAAATAGTTTTATCTTTCTAATGAATATTTATAGTCGAATTTATTTAATTTATAACCCTATATTAAAAATTATTTAGTTGTCAAACTTTGAATTTACCACTTTTAACTCTTCTTTATATAAGATAATAATAAATGTTCAAATCTAATACAATTGGACCAAAATGATCATATTTTATCACTAAGGTTTATTTTGGTTGAAATACACTTATCCAATGGAATTATTACATGTGTTAGGGTAATTATAATATCACTATTTACCTTTAATTAACCTATTTAGTTTTAACTGTGGCAAATAAAAGTCAAAATTGAGTATTCATAAAAAATTATTTTGAACTTATTGAACCAAATTTTAATTACTGATTTAAACTGTTTCTCTCAGATTTTTACAATTCAATTCATAGAAGCGGTAAAATTACATTTTATGCAAATTTTTAAATGCACCTAGAAGGTGGGTAAAAGACGGTAAAAAGTTCAATAAAATTTTATATATATAATACTTTTATAAAATGACTTCAATAAATTACATTGAACATATATAGGTATTATGTATCTATTTTTACATAATACAACTAATTATTTAAATAAAATGTTGGTTTTAAACAATAACATAGTGTTTTTCACTATTCATCAAAAATTAAAAGTTTTCATAAAAATACCAAAAACTCACCCTATGATAATTTTGATATTCCAAATAAAAAATAATGTTCATTTTGAAAAATAAAATTTATAAAATTTCAAAAAGTGGATATTACTACTCATAACAGATAGTTTGATTGGTCATGGTGTGTTAAATCTCTATGTTGCGTACAACACAAGCTATTGCATTATTCAAAGGGAAACATATCGTGGAAGCTAGGGGTGTTACATTCTCCCTTCCTTATAATAATTTCATCCTAAAAATTTATAGAATATTACAGCATATAAAGATTTGGGTGTTCCTTCATCATAAGTTTTTCAGGTTCCCACAATGCCTCTCCCATCTTATGATTTCTCCATAGAACTTTAACCAGAAGAGTCTTCTTGTTTCTCCACACTTGTTCTTTGGTATCAAGAATTCTAATAGGATCATCGCAATAAGACATGTTGGGTTCGAGTTCTATTTCTTCATAGGTGAGTACATGCGTTGGGTCAGGCATTTATTTTCATTACAGTGATACATGGAACACATCATGAACTTTGGAGAGACTTGGCGGAATCTCCAAATGGTAAGATACATATCCAATTTGTTCAAGAATTTCAAAAGGTTTGATATACCTAGGACATAATTTACCCTTCTTATTGAAATGTATAACACCCTTCCATAGAGATACCTTCATGAAAATATGATCTCCAACTTGAAATTCCAAATCTTTCCTTCAGTTATCAACATATCTCTTTTTCCTATGTTGAGATGATTTGATGTGGGTTTGGATAACCTTCACCTTTTCCATTGTTTAATCAACAAGTTCTAGGCCTATGAGTTTGCATTCACAAACATCATCCCAACAAGTTGGTGTGAAATATCTATTTCTATATTACACTTCATATGGTGCCATCTAAATACCTAAATATAAGCTATTGTTATAGGGAAATACTAACATAGGTAAATATTGATCCCAAACACCTTTAAAGTCATGTGAGCAAGATCTCAATATGTATTCTATGGTTTGGATAGTTCATTTTGATTGTGCATCAATCTGAGGGTGGTAGGAAGTGCTCAAATGAAGTTTAGAATCCAATTCCTTCATAATACATTTCTAGAATCAAAATGTAAAACGGGGATCTCAATCAGAAACAGTCAATAGGGGTACTCCATGAAGTCTTACAACTTCTTTAATATATATTCTTGATAGATTTTCATGTGGTAAATCTTCTCTTATAGCACAAAAATGTGATTAATTGGTATGATGATCAACAATGAACCATCTTTCATCGTTCCTTCTAGGAGTATTTGGTAGTACCATGTCAAAGTACATCGTAATATCATCCCATTTTCAGTCAGGTATGTGAAGAGTTTGCATGAATCTTCTAGGATGTTGTCTTCCAGCTTTCACTTGTGGAAATACCATACATCTTGACACATAATCAACAATCTCCCTATTCATGTTGTCCCACCAAAACTATTCTTTCAAATCTCCATACATATTACTACTACTAGGGTGTATAGTGAAATTTGATCTATGAGAATCATCCAAAAATTCCCATTTTATATCAGGTATGTTAGGAACAGAAATTCTCTTCCCAAATTTCAAAATCTTGTCTTCATATATGTAGTTGATCAATCTCACATCATTCACAACATTAATTTCCTATTAAAAATCCTAATCATCAGTCTATGAACATTTTATCCTTTCTAGTAAATATGGTTTAGCAACCATTTAAAAAATTATTGATGTTTCACCTTCCAGTATTATTCCCATATCCATCATTACTAGATCCATGAAAAAAGGATACATTTTAACTCTCATCTTATTCAAAACTCCATGATCCCTTATGCTCAAAGAATCTTACACCTTATTTTCCTTCCCCATGTGGTAGTGTGTAGTGTAATAATAATCTTTGAGTAGTTAAAGCCACTGTGTTTTCCTCATGTTAAGTTCTTTTTGTGAGAAAATATACTTCAAACTCTTGTAATAAGTATATATCTCATATTTATCACCATAGAGATAGTGCTTCCACATCTTCAAAGAAAATATTACAGCTGCTAACTCATGATCATGAGTGGGATAGTTTTTTTCAGTAATTTTTCGCTATCATGATACATAGGCAATAACTCTATCATTCTGTATAAAAACACAACCAAGTAGTTTATTTGAAGCATCATTATAAATAACAAACCCATCATTCTCTAATGGTAGATTCAAGATATGATAACTGACTAATATTCTCTTCATTTATTCAAAAAATTATTCTCACTCTTTTGACCAAATAAATTTAACGTTTTACGTGTGATCTTGGTTAATGGGTTAGACAATCGGACAAAATTATGGATGAAACACCGATAATATCTGGCTAAAGCAATAAAACTCCATACCTCAATTACAGTCATCAATGCTGGCCCTTCTTATATTTCTCTTATCATATAATGATCAATAGAGATTCCATACTTAGTGAAAATATAGCCAATAAAATAAATTTTCTTGTTGCCAAAATTCACACTTACTAAACATCCCATATAATTCGTTTCTTCTAAGGGATTTGATAATAGTGAACAAGTGATTTTCATGACCTTAAAAGATTTTAGAGTAATCCAAGATATCATCAATAAATACCTGTACAAATTAATCAAGATATTCCATTAAAACACTATTCATTAGATCCATGAAAACAGAAGCTACATTAGTCATTCCAAAAGGCTTAACAGTAAACTCATAATTCTCGTACCTGGTTCGAAATGCTGTTTCGGGAATGCATTCCTTCATCAAACACAACAGATGATATCCAGATCTAAGTTCAATCTTAGAATAATATTGAGATCTATGAAGTTTATCAAATAAATCATCAATGAGAGGTAGGGGATAATTGTTCTTTATTTTTATATCATTTATCTCCCTGTAGTCAATGCACAACCTCATAGATCAATCTTTCTTATTAACAAAAGAATAGGGGCTCCCCATAGAGAAACACTAGGGAGAATAAATCATTTATTACTCAATTACTATAGTTGTTTCTTTAGTTCCACTAATTCAATAGTGGTCACTCTATAAGGGGTCTTCGATATTGGACTTGAACCAGGAATTAAATCAATAGAAACCCAATTTCTCATTCTGAATGATGTCCAGGTAAATCCTCTGGAAAAAAATCAACATATTATTTCACAATAGGTACATCCTCTATTTAAACATTCCTTTCCTCACCCATAGTTATTTCATTCTCTTCCTCCCCAATAATTAAATTTATCCGAGTTACAAGGGGTGGATCTAGATAAGAATTAGGTGGTGAAATTTCTGTTCTAATGTTATGGTACTCCTTATCATCATCGAAAATTGTAACCTTATTCTTCTTACAATAATTTTTTTCATCTTGGTCCGAAATCCAATCCATAGCGAGGATTATATCAAATTAAATCATATTTATGATGATGAGATCAGAAGATAAAGAACATTTATATTCCCTAATGTGGACTAATTCACTAAATTTTGTTGTAATGACACTTCCTTAAGAAATTTTTACTGACAACCCCCATGTTAAATCTAATTGGATATATCTAATTTTCTTAGAAAAATAGAAAGATATGAAACAATGAAATGATCCAGAATCATATAAATTATTTGATAAATTTGAGGAAACCATTAAATTATATCCCACCAAGTGATTAGGAGCTTAAACCTCCGCAGTATTGATTGCATAAGCCTGGCCTTGCTCCCTTGACCATTTCTAAGGTATGTTTCCCTAATGGTTAGGAAATTCATTCACATAATGCCCCATTTCTCTACAATTTTAGAATTCATCATTTACAACCTCTTTCTTTACCTTGCAATCACGAGCTTGGTGGTCTTTTTCACCACACTTTTAACAAACTCCAATTCCGTTCAGGCAAGTACTAGGGTGTTTCTTCCCACATTAACCACATGATGGAAATTCAACTTTTCCATTCTTCCCCTTATTTTCATTTTCATAGTGTTCAATAGATCTATTATTCTCTTGCTTTTCTTTAAAGTTGTAAGACTTAGAGAATTCATTTTATGTTTTGATAGGACATGAGATAATATATTTGTATGATGGTAAGGATTGTGAGACTAATACTCTACAGATAAATGGTTTTAACCCACCAAAGAATTGATCAATTATACTCCTTGGATAACATATACAATCCTCTTCATGCCTTACTAACCTTGTAAAGTTAGCCTCATACTTTGCAAAATTCTCATCCTTATTTTTCCTCACACTCAAAAATTGTCTTTACAAATCCGCTCGATGGTCACAAGGAAATTATTTTTCTAAAAAATATATTTAAACTCCATCCATTCCATATTTGATACTTATTCATCTTTATTTGTGTTTTGAATTCATGACCACCATTGAACTGCATCTCCCGTGAGGCATTAAACTAGAATGACATCTTTTTCCCTTTCGCTACTCCCCCAAGAATGAAATATTTTCTTTATGGAAGGTATCCATTTCTCAGCTAAAAATGGATTTGTAGTCCAATTGAATTTTGGTAGTTGTTTCCTCATGAAGCGGTCAGACATGGATCCTCCACATTGTGTATTAGGGTACTACATAAGGGTAAGGTTATTATTCATAACCTGAGTGAGTTTTCCCAATATGGTGATAAGCTTATCATCAATAGTTGCATAATCAGCTCAAATGTAATTATCTTGAGTAGTAGGGAAATACCTATATGGATTAAATGCATTGATACGGTTTCCATTCTTTCCACTATGTGACATTTGTAAACAATGACATACACTAGATTAGTTTATGAATCTCAATACATAATTACAAATTTATAAAACACTTAACAGAAATTGAACAATTTGTGGATATAATCTGTAACCCTAAAAATGTTTTCTTTGTGGAGGTATATTCTCATAAATACTTTATAATTGTTTATAAAGAAAGTGTGAATTATCCTAATCATATCCCTCAGGAGTGTCATAATCAAGAGTGCAACAAGGCCCATTGTGATGTACCCGGATTCCCTGGGTCAAGCCTGAAACTCCTTGTCGAGGGTTTCACTCTTAGTTACATCTGTTCTAGAGATGCCTCTACCTTCTTATATCCAGATAGGGATATATTACTTGAAAAATACAAAAAATATCTACATTACCAAAATTCTAGGAAGTTTTTCTAAATTTATCCACAAATTCTATATTAGGGTAATGTTCTATAATCATAGTTTTTATAAATCTAGGTTCCAAATATTGTACTAAATATCTTCTGATAACAACTATAATGCCCCAACCCTAGTTACCCAGAGTCCGTGCTTTATTACATAACATTGGCATGATATAAAGAATCATGTCTCAAAAGACCAATTATTTTAGTAGCCTTGTAAGTAATAGATACATAAATAAGTTTAAAATTACATCATGAAATAAAACAAACAACATTGTGTCCACTTTGAACACTCTTATACCCCTTAGACTATTCTTATAGGTTAATAGTAATATACTTTTTCGCATCCTGTGAAAAATAAAACATAAGAAATGGGTGAGCTCAGATGCTTAGTAATGATAATAATATAGAAGAAACATTCATAAATAAGCATAAACATTTAAGTAAATTTATAAGACTAAAACACAGGCCTTTTAAACATAAAATGAGAATAATATGGAAAAGATGAATCAAATAATTCCATTTACTTATTCACATAGATATTATACTATTTGAATAATCACATGTAATATCAATATACCATTTCATAATGATGGAATGAATAATGCCATACATCATTACCACATAGTCAAGGCCTCATGCCAATACTACAAATATTATTTTTCTCATTGCCTTATTCCAATACACTAGTTTGTCTCATGAGACATACCGATGCATCAAGGAGCTATAGCAGGCTCCACCCGTCACTTACTAAGTCCAATGCATTTCTCATATGAAAAGGTTGAAACATAACATAAACATTTATATTAAAACTAGAATACAAAATGTTAATACTTTAACCATAAACAATGAATGGTATAAAAATAACACATCCACAGTCAAACATATCAAAAACCATGAATACATTACGGAAGATTGTATCATTATAAATCAACTTAGCAAGTGTAAAATCCATCAAATGATGTTGACATAGATGAAATCAAAACTATTTGAGAGAAATATATCTTTCAATTTTTAAATCATTCCAATGTAAAGAAAATATTTATTTTGAAAATATTATTATAATATTTTAAGGGAATATTTTAAGGTGTTATAATGGAAGAAAATATTCGCCCTCACCGTATAAGTTAAAAAAACATTCTTTCCTTCATTTTGTCAAAAAGGTCGTAAAGGACCTTGTTGGGAAAATGGCGGAAAGATTCCTTTATAAAATATTTATAAAAAGTAAAACAAGTGTATAAATTACTTTAACCCATATTCTAGGAAATTTTATATTTTTTTTGAAATACATTTTTATGAAACACGGATGTGGATGATAAAGAGGTCCTAGTAGATACTCACGTATAAATAACATCAGATAATGAAGAGATAGTAGAATTAACCCCTACATTGTAATTTTCCTTGATCGAGGGTATGTTAACATCCTTTATAATAGTTAAATAATTGTTATTAAATTATAAAATAACCAAATACATAAATATGATATCATATATGATCTTCTAATATTTCTTTGTTAATAATATTTCAGTAGTATCATTGTTTCAGGTGTTAAATGATTAGTTTTCCTTTATATGTTTGGTTACGTAAGAAATGTTTGTTATGAATAGGATGTATTTGATTCATATACAGAATTTTATTAAATTTTTAAACATTTTATTTAATCATAAAATTTAAATTATTCTTGAATGGTTATGATGGGGAATGAATTTCATCACGTTAATGGAGATGGTAATCCGTACATACGCACGAGCAACAATATCGTTTTATTGATTTTGAAATCATATGTAATTGGATGGTATATCAAATATAAAGAATACTTAACATGTTATATTTATTATTTACATAAGTTATACTCATTATTATACCCATCCAAATAATGAAGTGTTTGAATAACAAACTACAGCACGACGTGGAGACGATAAGCCGTACGTACGCACGTATTGTGACTTTTCATTCATAGGATGGATAAAATAATGAATATGGTTGTAACATATTTATAATAACATAAAATTATCAATAAGTTACTGGATATATTATCTTGGTAAAAAAACAACAAAGAAATAGGATGTGGAAGAAGAAAAGAACTTTGAAAGTGGTGGTGAAATTATTACCTCTTCTTCGGGTATTTCCTTTTGAGTTGATCAAAAGGGATGATTAGAATGGTTTTTAGATCAAATTAAGTCATCTAAGTCGAAGTGAGGGTATTTGGGAGGATATTTGAGTATGTTTTGGCCGATCCAAATGGATTTGGAAGTGTGATTTTATGAGAAGGGGAAGTACCCTTTTATAAGAGAGGTGAGAGTCACTTTAGGAAAAGCTTGAAATATTATTTTATTATACAATAATATTCAGTTTATAATGGATCCAAAATAATTTATTTCGAGGAAAAGGTGGGGATGGGTGAAAACATTCTCAAACAATAGGTTTTAGACCGGTTTAGGTCTCCATATTGACCTTATATTGTAGATTTAACTCTTAGTTAAATAGTTTAACTTTTACCTTGTATTCTTGTATTATTATAATAAATTGTTAATAAACTTACTACAAAAATCCAAGACAACCCCAAGTGATTAATTATTAATATATTTAACCTGTTATTATTCCTTTGTCCGAAATTAATATTTTTAGGAATATAATATCAATTAATAATATAGTATTTGTTTTAAAAACTCATTTATGTCAATTTTGACACTATTTGGTATTTTGTTTTTGTGAAATTAATAACAACTATATCACTTCAAAAAAAAATATTTAATCAACAATAACATGCCATATTATCCTAGAAAATTATTTTAATACATCAGAAGTCTCAATTTACATTTATTTGGATATTTATAATATCAATTATTTTAATCTTTCATTGATAAGGTAATTACTGCATCATCATTGTATCATAAATAAAATAAATTATTTAATGTCTAAAAATTATAAATAAAATACTATTATGTAGGAAATAATTTTATATTTCTAATTACTATTTATAGTCTAATTTATATTATGTATTACACTATATTAAAAATGGTTTATTTATTAAACATTTAATTTAACACTTTTAACTCTTCTTTAAATAAAATAACAATAAATGTCCTAATCTAATCAATGTGGACCAAAAAAAATATAGTTTATCCCTAAGGTTGATTTTGGTTGAAATACACTTTTCTAATAGAATTACGGCATTTTTTAGGGTAATTATAATATCATTTTGACATTTAGTTACCCTATTTTCTTTTAACCGTGGTAAATAAAAGTCCAAAGTTACTATTCACCAAAAATTATTTTCATCTTATTGTACCACATTTTAATTAATGATGTCAACAATGTCTTTTATATTTTTGAAATTCATTTCACAGAATCGGTAAGATTACTTTTTATGCAAATTTGCAAATGTGCCTAGAAGGTGTGCAATAGACGGTAAAAAGTTCAATAAAATTTTATATATCTAATATTATTATAAAATGACTCCAATGAATTAAAATGAAAATATATAGGTATTATGTATCTATTTTTACCTAATATAACTAATTATTTAAATAAAAAGTTTTTTTAAACAATAATGTAGTGTTTTTCATAAATCATCAAAAATTGAAAGTTTTTAGAAAAATACCAAAAATTCACCCTAAACTAATTTTGATATTCTGAATCAAAAAATGAAGTCCATTTTAAATATAAAATTTCAGAAAATGGGTATTACTATTCATAACGGCTAGTTTGATTGTTTTTGGTGTGTTAAAACTCTAATTTGCGTACAATGAAAGTTATTGCTTTGTTCAAAGGGAAACATACCGTGAAAGCTTGGGGTGTTACATCCTCAACTCTAACATGAAATTTTTCCAGAGTAAAGTTGACATTCGAGTTTATTAAAAGTTTTAAAATAAAAATAAATAATACAAAATAGTTATATACATTATTCAAAAATAGAGGTTTTTTTTATTTTCATTCATTCATTCATTTATTCATTTATTTACACTATAAAAATAAAATAAAATAAAAACAAATAGAAGCCATGTATGGTTTCATAAAAACAAATATATTTTTTTAGTTTTCAAGTCCCAACAAATATTAAATAGTCTTAAACTAGTTGAATCCCCTACCACACACTTATCAATGACATTAACCTCTTTGATTTAGGCATGTAATTTATTAATGAAATGATGAAAAATAATTAGTTACATAAAATATTGATATGGATTGAAACCAGATATTTCTTTTTTTATTTATTCAGTAGTCTTGAGTTAGGATCTCCCTAGGTTATTTATAGATATCCTTGAGCTAGTATCTTTGGTTCTATCCATTTAGGTAAAACATGTTGAAAAATAGTATAGTTATTAGATAAAGATAATGAAAAATAAAGATATATGAAGAGAGTCTTGAATTTTCCCTCTTAAGAGGGGATATATTTAGACTGTCTATAACTATAAAGTCCTAAAATTTTCCCCAGTACATCATAGGATGGGGTTTGTATTATGAAAACCACCACATCTAGTTCCTTCCAATTATTCTTATCCTAAATTATTTCTTAGAGGACCCATGTGATAGAGTTCTGTATGTCCACCCCCTCATCAATGGGGTGTATCTGATATGGTCTGGGTAATAGTATGGTTTATGGAGTCTCCTCAGTATTTTACACAACTATTGTGGCTAATTTATATTACATTATTAGATAAAGTTATTCTTATTTCATAGGTTCAAAAAAGGGTATTTAGTTGAAAATTCAAACTGAAAATAATCTCAACAAGGTGATTTTATATGAAAAATTTCCCCTTTATAGGAAAAAAATTGTTTTTCTGTTTCTCCATGAGATTCCACTGGGAATTCTTCTTCTATTGTGCCTCCCTCTAGTTGATTTTTGGGATGATCTTGAGGGAGTAGTTGATTCACCATAGGTCATGTGATATCATCATCTTGTTTTTACACTACTTAGGGGGACATGTAATCACTTTTCAGGGATTAATGTACCTCTATTTCTTTCACATGATCAATCCTGAGTTCTTTTCTATATTTCTCAACCATTGGTGTGTATTACTTAACTTCCTCTATAGATAATTTGAAAATATTTTCAAATATCACTTCATTTATATCCATTTCTTCTTTATGGGAATCAATTTCTTCAATTTTGAGCTCTAGTTTCTCTTTCAGGGTGGCATGCTTAGGTTCTTCTTCATCCTCATCGAATATGGGCATCCGTTGAGTTGAGTCTATAAAATTATAACTAGGTAGATTAGATTATAATTCAGTTTGTAAAAATTTAGAATTAAATAAATCTAATTTATTGGCATCCACCTCTTTAATTTCAACATTTTGGTCACTCTCCAAGTGAAATTACACTTTGAAGTCCTCAGTAGTGGATGGGGTTGACAGTGGACATCCAAGATTCTCTTCAAATATATCATCATGAACTTATTCATCTTCATCATCCATGCCCCATTATTGTTTTTCACATATAAACGAATGAAAATATTTAGATAGTTGTTTTTTAAATTATAGAATGAAAATTTTGAAAATTATTCTCCCTGAATAATTTCAACTTTTATTTTATTTTCACGTAACAAAAGATTTAGGAATATGTATTTAATAGTATATAGTGGAATATCTTCTGCTTATAAAATCACTCCCTCCTCCTATTGAATATCTTAGTATAAAAATACCATGGGACCTAGTTCTACAAATTCTTGTTGTTTACTTCACTTTATATGTTCTTTTAGGGAGATTTCTATTGAAGAGAACATGTTATTTAATTACATTAGTATTTATTTATGTTGATTGAATTGTTTATCCCTTATTTAGGATCTATTTAGATAAATGTGTATCTCCTCTGGTGTATACTCATATATAATTTTATGGCATGGGGAAATGTGTTATTGATGGTATTTAGACCTTTTCATTTAGTAAGTTTCATCCTCCCACCCATTAGTGTACGATGAAGGTTGTTGATGGTGTTTTCATTCAAAAACAGTCTTATGGGATTCCCATGGGAATGTAAAATTGGCATATAGTCAAGGATCATTATAAAATGTACACACAATGATGTTTATCTCAATTGGGTAAAAGAAAGTGGAAAAAAATAAATATATGGAAACACTAATCCAGGGTGTTTGAAGATTGTGAATGATCTACATTAACTCCTCAGCAATGGTTCCAAATTGATTGTGTGATTATTGAAGTTAGACATATTTTTTTATTGAAAACATTGAGTGAAACATAGAGTTGGCCAAGGTGGATCCCCATGATGTGTATATGGGTTTGTTCTTCACTATTACAAGACACTTATTAATACTTATTTTTTTATTTATTAAGAAAATGCATAGGTGGAATTTTAGAATTTTTGTTTTGCGAATATAGAATAAAATAATGAAAAAGAAAATGTAGATAATGGTATGTAGGTAAAATGGTTATTCTAATATTGATCCACTAATAACTTTCACTATAAATTATTTATGTTTTCATCCAATTGATTATGAAATCAATATCATTCATGCATCACTATACTCTACTAAAATTTAAAACTCCTATGAACATTTGGAAATATCCCAGACACATAAAATTTCACTCCTCTATGAATTTGTTCGATGAATATTCTATGGTGATAGAAAATCCATCAAACACTAAAAATTTCAAAAGTATATTACGCATGACCTGAATCCCTTAATTTCCTCACATATGAAGAAAAAATAGGACAAGGTAAGATAAGTCAATAGATTATGGAATGAAATAATAATAATTCTAAGGAATATGTAAGATCACAACACCAATCCCAAAAACATCCCCATTGCACCATTACAAATAAATAACAAAATGAGAAATTTGAATGGGGATTCAAGAAATAGTTAAACTCCCTCATAAATTCACCCTTGGGTTAATAAAGCATGTTCGTAGTGTTTAAGATATCACAACACTACATAGAGGTTATAGGAAACGTGAAGAAAAAATGTGTATAAGATAACAACACACAAATTAATGAACCAAAGTCCAACTATAATTAAAATTAATAAAGACATACAAAGGTTCTTATGATATAATCGGTAGGATCTAGTTATTTATACTAGGAGAGGAATATTTTTTTATATAAAATAAACTTCATCCACTCTTTCAATGGTGAGCACTGATTCTTACATTCTTGATTGGTATCCATGGGAGTATCTTTGAGGTATGTCACTAGAATCTCTAAAATAAAATATTATCTCCCATGAAATCACTCCAAATGCCTTGGATAATTTTCCTTGTGATGTGTTTCAATGCATTGCTGGTGCAGTGGAAGCCACACTTTGGGGGGATTAGGTATTTAGTACCAAGACTATGGAGTTGGGTTTCAAATGTTGGGTTTAAACTTATAAAGAGCTATACATTACTACCTTCAAATTCATTTTAACACTTAGTCCATGGTATATCTTAAACCTCAGTTCAAGCCTTAATAGGAAAGTGGGTTCTCTGAGTCCGAGATCAGAAATTTGGTATCTGGAATCACGATTCTTGGATTTATCTATGGTTTAGCACCGATTTCATGTGTAAATGTGCAATAGATTCTTGAGTCTGTAAGATTTTTCATATTTATTGGGAAGAGAAAATTTAGGTGCATGGGAATTGTGTCCTAGAGTTCCTTTAAATGGAATGCACAACGTGAAAGCTGCTATGTTTTTTTAATATTCAATTCATGCTCGAGTTGATTGTTAAATTGTTATTATCTTGGAATCGCTATGGGTGTTTCAAAACTGGGTTCTCATGGCAGAATTTTGGTAATGTAACAGGTTGTACAACATGTGTTAGGAATATTTTTTTGGGTGTTGAATGAATATGGTTTTTATGTGGTGTGAGTGATGGTTTATGTATTACATTGAACACTTGGTATGTTTTCTAGTCTAGAACCATGGATGGTGCTTTGAGAGGTGTCAAGGTCATAACAATCCTTAGTCCTATATAGCATACAAAATTGTATCCATCAAATTTTTGTCTCAATGATGTATCTTGAATTCAACATCAACCTCCTTCTCCAGCCATCACTTTCAAGCTTTAGTGGTTTCATAATGCACAAAAAGATCATAAGATGTTGGGATTTTATTCTCATTAAATCCCATACATCATATTCTACTTGGATAGAGGTATATTAATCGATCCTCAACATCAGGTTGAATGGTGATACATGACATGGTTGAAATAAATGGTTTTAAACAATGGATATTTGTCTTGTTTGGTTGGCATAGGGTGGTGTAGAAAGATTTATGTAACACCATCTTCAGTTTGGAATCATATTCCTCATAGGAAATCACATGAGGTTCCATGGCCTCTGTGGTAAATTCAATTGACATTGGTGAGCTCAGATTCGGTTTTCACAGCATCAAGGCTTCAAGATATCTATCTAGTTAAGATTCATCATAACCCGGGTTTGATTTCAATAGGACAATAATGCTTGGTGTTACTCTCTATCCATCCTCTTTGATTTTTTGTAATGATAGTTCAGATCTGATATTGGTATCCTTTAACGTTAAATTGTCTTTTCCCAACATGGATAACATCAGATACAATAGGGTGACACGAGTGTCATGGAAGCATGATTAGGGAAAGGCCACAGTCGAGGTGGATGGTGATTCTATGGATGGAAGTAAGAAAATGTGAAATGATATTTTTTATAAAAAAATAAGGGTGGAGGTAGAAAAATAGGGGAGGCAATGGTAGAAGAAGGAGGGAGGTCACACATTGGTGGCACCAAAGTGGAGTTGGAAATATTGTTTTTCACCAGTATAAGACTAAAAATAGTTGAGGCCTATGGTTGATACACAAGGGAACATAAGAACGTATACCAATGGTATTAGATGGGAATTGATAAAAAAAATATTTATTGGTGGTAAGTCCAGTGAAATAAATAGTAGTATCAGGCTCCTTCCTTCTAACAGTAGAAGGGGTATTCATTAGGTAGTAGAAAACTCGATGGTAGTAGAAGCTTTATGGTACTAGAGTATGCTAGTAGCAGTCTTAACCCCTCACACATCCGTATAATTTCTCTATAAAAATTTATGGTTTTAATAATTCACATAAACAATTTTTTTTCAATGTAGATATATTTTTTATTAAATTAAATGTTGAAAACAAATTATAGAATGAAATTCTAAGTCATTTTTTAATAAAATAATTTAAAACTAGATTTGAAAAACATGACATTATCATCATTTAAAAATCACATTTTAATCCAAATTGAAAATTAAAATTCATGATTATTTAAAAAAACAAGTTCAATTTATGTATTTTAAATTATTTTAAAAAATTAATATTTCAATAAAAATCAAAAATAAATCTCTTTAGGAATTTTAATTCTATATTTGATCAAATAATTAAAAATAAAAATCAAAATATTATTTCAATTTTAAATTCCCAAATTGAATAAATCATTTTAATCCACATTTTAATCCATTTTCAATTATACACTAATTTCCAAAAATGTCAAAATAATAATAATAATAAATTATCATTTGAATTAACTAATGGGTACCTTTCATTGAAAAAAAAGACAAAAAAATCAAATTTTTGGATCACATCAACTTGATAACATCAAATATATTTTTACATGTCACTGCTAATGAAGGAGAAAATCTCCAAAAAGGAATCCTATATTACATATTTAATAAAGTAGGGGTAATCAAATTCCTGGTGGGGAAAGAGAAATTTTGGAAGGATAACACGACTGGTTGGTTAGTTTGTTATAGGAATTGGTTGGAGTATTTACCTAAGTAGGTGATTGGAATGTGGGACATTTTATCATTCGATTAGAAGTGATTTCTTATCAGAGAAATTATTAGGAAAGGTGGGTGTTATTTGAATTCTTCCACAATAACAAGAGGGATGATGAAGGATGCAGACTATCCCACTTTCCCATAGCTGTAACATTTTCCACTCTACCTTTATTTCATTATAATTATAGTTTCATAACATTTAATACACAAAGAGTATGTTGTTTATCAATTTTTCCAATATTAATCACTATTAGGTTGAATTCCATAACAATTTGGTTCTATAATTGAGAGATGATTGTTTTTGTAAGTTTAGATCATAGTTAAGGTATGTGATAATTAGTGTACATGTTCTCTTTGAGGATTATCATAGAAGTTTGAATGTTAAGTAGTTTCCTATACACTGTTGTAACGATTGTGCTGAGATATGAATAGTTTGCTAAGACATAATTATAAACGAAGCGATTACAGCTGAACGATTAATGTAATGAAGTTAAGTTCTCATCCTAACTTGGATAAAAACTAGAATGGAGAGTTTCATTTCCACTAACAAGGAAGCTCTAGAAACTCAACATTATAGGTTACAAGAGTGTTAGTAGGATCATGAATAGAAGAAGAAGGTTTGGTAACAAGTGCTAATAGATTTGTGAATCATTTTTGAAAAACTTATCTAATGAAAAACTGATTACTAGAAATTTGTGTTGGATCACAAGACATCCCAGACCCAGTTCACTCCAGAGTAGCAGAACCCATTTGGAAAATTTTCCTTAAGTGTACCCCCTACATGTTAGAGGCTACCGACTACCTATGAGGTCCTAAGGTGGGTCTGTGGGGAGGCTATGCCATCATGTGAGAGTGTAGAACAATGGGGTTAGATTATGGACATGTGAGTAAAATATTTATAATAATAATGAAATAAGGGATCCTAAATAAGAATAATCATCCAAACAGTAATAATCATTAAAATTTATAAACTATATCATATAAAAAATGATGATGTCATATATTTATATATTGAAAAAAGGAATACATGGTAGAAGTTAGATAGTAAAATACATGATATAAAAATGAATCAAAAATAATAAAAAACTATCCAAGAATATAGATCTATGGATTGGTCATCTTTTACCTAACTCCCAACCTAAAGAAACCAAGAATTTCATTTGTCAAAAGCAGGATTCATCCCTTTGTCCACATCTCTAATCATATAATTTTATAGGGTTCCAATGGTTACCCTAGATAGGGTATGATACAAATATCAGTAGTCCATCACCAATTAAGTTTATTCAAATAAAATTAGTGAATATAAACTATATAGTGTTTAGGTATATATTTTCAGAAAGCAATGATAAAATAAATAACTACTACCTGCTCCAGCCTCAGCTATTGTCTAAAAATGTAACTATTTAATTAATTAATTAAAAATTCAATTTATATGGATGGAATAAATTTTGATTTCGAAAAAACTAAAATATATCAAAATAATAATAAGTGAGAATCTAAGGTGAAACCAATGAATCCTTGACTCGAGGGGTTGGACCAAATCATAGTAGAAACTCATGTAGTCTGAAAATAAGGTGTATGAATGTAATGCAAGAGATACAACCAAGGAATTCCACTATAAAAGAATTTAAACAAGTCCATGGATATTAGTCATATTAAGCCTAGGCTAATCATGTATGGGTTCAATGAGGTGAATACATGGAGACACTTTTCCAAATAAATCATTATGAATCCAAGGATTGTTTTTAATGAATTCAAATATCTAGAAAATATGTCAAGTAAATCATTGGTACAACACTATGGAATTCAAATATTAATATAAATAGAAGATTTTTTTGTGGTTATCTCCCATGGAAATCATGTCAATGAATTAGAATGGTGTCCTCTGTGTTCTCAAGGAATTCCCTCTGGAATCCAAGGATGGCTCAAGTATGAACATTCATATAAAATGAAATTTTCTGAAATTAGTTTTCACCTTATACTCATTTAGATTATATTTAGATGTAATCATAGTCAATGTAATACTCATTCCAAATAATTATTCAATAGGTTTATTCCATTACGTTCATTAATCATGAAAAGGTGAGTAAAATAAATGAGAACAATATCAATTCAATTAAAAGCGATAATTCCAAGTTATATATATAAATATAATTTCAATATAACCATTTAAATATATATTTAATTGCGATGGAACACTTACCTTAACATGGACAAGTCGAGCACACCCAAACATTGTCTGAGGTAAACCCATCATGGGTCACTAAAAGAATAGAAGAGAATTCACCCTACCTCGGGTAGTCAACATTGTGGTCACAACCTCCAATAGTGTCAAAATGTATTGAATATGGTATTAGAGTAAAACCTAGAAATGATAAATTAAAGCATATGAATTTAAGGAGAAATGACTAGTGAAACCAACACGTGCACAATGGAAACAATTTATAGACAACAAGACATTAAGGGTTCATTCATACAACACCTAACATATTTTTTTAGTAGATTCCTGGTCTAGTATCATCCCTTAGTTTGGACTAGATAAGAAGATAATTGAATAATGGATAAAAAAATGAAAATAGGGAATATGAACTCACACCAAAATAGTACATTTGATAAAAAAAATAATGAAAAAAGAATTTATAGAGTGGAGATATTACTAGTAGGAATCCAATGAGATAAATGGAAGTTAATTCATAGGTTGGATGGAGAATTTTTCAATGAACCTAGGTGGAAACCATCAGAGGAGATATCAACGTGATGGACCAGAGGTTCTATCCATAAAAAGAAAAAATAATAAAGGGGATTATGTTATAATGAATCAAGGGAAAACTAGACATTTCAACTGTTTTAACTTGGTCACATGGTTTTACCACATGGTTTTCCAAACTGTGGACAATTGTGTGACTATCCTTTCTCGAGGATTCCCCTCACATGGGATAGGCACATCATTAGACTAACCACGCAAAACCCATGTGAAATCTCTCTATATCATGTATGATACAAGCCACATGACTATACATCCGGGGTCGTTTAGTTAGGGTAAACTGTGTGGCCCTCTATTATTCTCTGAAACACCCACACAATTTCATCAAATCATGCATACTAGGTGCCCAATTTCTACTAACTTCACAACCTAGCTATTTCTTCCATAGGTTGGGGTTCTGGGATCCAAAAAACCATAGACACCCTATTTTCCTCTATAACATTAATAGGAATTCATATAAGGATAAAACCAAATAATTAAACCAAAAACTAAAGGTTACATATCTCAATGAAAAGATGGGTTCTTACAGTCTCTCCCCTTTAAAGGAACTCGTCCCTCAGTTTCCATTCAAAGGGTGGTGAAACTTAGTTTGAGAATAACTCCATCAACTGAGCTTGTGTATTAGCCTCCTGCTCAAATATCTCATCTTGTACATGATCATACTACCATAGCACCAATACTAAAAGGATATAATAAACCCGAAGATACTTATTTCTCCAATCAATAATGTGTATGAGAAACTCCTCATAAGAATCATAAGCATCTAATTCAACATCCTAAGGATCAAAAGTATGAGATGGGTCAGAATGGTAAAAATGATGTTGTGAATAATGAAATATTTCATGAATGAAAAAATAACAAAGATGTATTATCAATAAATAGGCTACAATACTAACTCTATACATGATCTCAAACGACCCAAAAAATGATTTAATAGCTTCCCTTTCCTCTTTTTCTTGTTATGGACATGTTTGGGTGATACCCACCCGAAAGGACAATCCCCTTGAACTCCAGAGGTTTTCGATAACTATTAATGTAATATTTCAATGTAGACTGAGTAGTATACATCAGATTTATAATTAACTACACCTGCTTCAAAGTCTCCTGCATGAGACGAGGACCGAGTAGTAATGCCTCTCCTACCTATAACCAACACAAGGGTGAACGACATGGCCTACCATATAAGGACTCATATGGATCCATCCATATAGTTTCCTAACATAAAATATAGTAGAAAAAATTAAAAAGTGGGATATAGTTATTTCAAGAGCCTTCAAAATCATGGATGCATTCTCGGAGCATGTCCTCCAACACCTGTATGGTCTATTCTGACTGGCCAACAGTTTGACGGTGAAAAGATATGCTTAGATGCACCTGTGTACCCAAAGGTCTATATAACTCTTTATTTGAAACTTGATGTAATACAAGAACCCCTATCTAAAATGATAGAATAATGGACCCCATGTAAGCACATAACCTCACAAACATATAGTCTTCCTATCTCATTACCTAATAAATTTAACTTGATACAAAATAAGTGTTCTACCTTTATCAGCTGATCCATAAATACCAAAACCAAAACTATACCTTGAGGTTACATTGGTAAACCATTCAAAAAATCTATTTTGATGCTATCCCATTTCCATTATGGGACCAACATCAGCTATAACAAGCCAGTGGGTTGCGGTGTTCTACCTTCACCTCTTGATAGGTTGAACACCTATTGATAATACCTGCAATCTAATGTTTCATCCTAGTCCATCAATACTGGAAGTGCATATCACAATACATCTTAGAGATTACAGGGTGAAATTACCACTAATAAGAATGGGATTTATGCATCATCTCCTATTTTATATCCATAGGCACCTTGATATGCCCATGTATATATAGGATTCTGTCTCCATCAACAGACAAATCCAAAGGTGGGTCCTGACATAGAATACTTTACCACAGTACCAAACCTTCAAGATATGAAAATTGAATTCTATTCACCCTATCCATAAGTGAATAGGTGACTGATAAATATATAAAAAAATTCTACCCAAAACTCTCTTGAAACTATTGATGCATATCAAAAAGAAGGTTTATCGATTTCCATTCATAACTGGCTTCCAGGATGGATTGAGCCTAATTTTTCTGACTTAGAACATCAACTACTACAGTTCCCTTTCTAGAAATATAGGAAAGAGTAATGCCAAAATAATTAGGATATTATACCTATCTATGTTTTATGATATTCAAGTACCACTATGTAAAGATATATTTGAGGCTCTTATGGTCCGTATAGACCACAGATCACTTTCCCCTCTATTAATTTCTCCAAAAAAGCAAGGAATGAATTCCCATTACTAGATCGTGTTCATAAATGAAGTAATTACACTCATGAGGTCTCAAATTAAAATATCTACATGGGATGAATCAATACTCCTTTATTAATACTGCTCCCAACCCGATGCCTGATACATCAAAAAAACTATATAGCCTCTCCTAGGATTTGAAAGAATCTGGATCAGTGCTATAGTAATCCATTCTTTTCAGATCCTGAAAGGCATTACCACACATTTTAGACCATTATAACATTACAAATTTTTTATTCAAACCGGTAATATATCACACAAGTCATGATAATTTCTATATAAAATTCCAGTAATATCCAACCGGCACCAAGAAAACCCATATATCAAACACATTCTTAGGATTCTCCTAGGAAACCGAAATAATCACCTTCTATAGGTCAATTAATAGCCTCGATTATTAGAAAATATTATCTAATAAGAAAACCTTGTAAATCCAGTATTGGAACTTTGCGAGATTAACGTATAAATAATGCTCTCTTAGTGTATTAAAAATCATATCAAGATGTTTGGGAAATTAATTTTGAGTATGATAATACACCAATATGTCTTCCAAAAAACCATGATAAAGGAATATAGGTAAGGATGTAAAATCCTATTCATCAAGGCCATGAAAATAGTAGGTGTATTCGTAAGACCGAACAACCTAACCAATTTGTCATATAAACCATACCGACATCAAAAAGTCACACGTGGTATGTCTAAAGGCATGACTAACATTTTATGATAGCCTGATCTTAGGTCAATATTCAAAAACACTATATATCATTGGAGGTGGTTGAAGAGATAATCTATGTGTGGTAATGGATAAATTTCTTCACTATAAGCCAGTTCAACCATCAAAAAATCCACACATAGCCTCAGGTTCCCATTCGCCTTCTCGGTAAAAAGCTTGAGTGAAACCCAATATGAGGAATGGGGTCAGATAAAACCCATAGATTCTAAATCATCTAACTATATCTTGAGCTCATAGAGCATAGTAGGTGTAATCCTATAAAGAGGAATATATACTGGAGCTTCATGTAATGATCTCTATTGTAAACTCTACCTCTCTCTCACAAGGTTTCCAGACAATTCATCCAAGAAGACATCCCTAAAATGATACACCACTAGAGGAAAATATGTCAGATGAATTTCTTGATCCTTCATGTAAAGTATAGAAATATCGGCTATAACTCCAGTCATACAATGGTTCTTTGGCACATCATTACTTTCTTGGAAATCCCACTCACCATTTTGAAGATAATCGTCACCTTATGGTGATATAAATGATACCCTACAACAATAGCAGTCTATATTGGCATCATAGGAGACCAACCAACCCTTCTTCTGAATGACATTAAATCTCATCATCTATAAGATGAATATGAAATATAAGAAATAATAACTTCCAAACTAAAGAGGACATTCCTCGAATTATTATATACCCTCTAACTGTACACCCAATGGTTTGTCCAGGGTCATTACCCCACAAAATTATTGAATTTACAGCAACAGAATATCCATGATCGGTAATGAGAAAAAGGAGTGATAGGAACATATATATAATAAATAAGATTCAATAGTAGAGGCTACTATAATAGTACAACATACTATAGATGGTATTTCATTATTCTCCTTAGATATCAGATATAATGTGTGCAACTGTTCTAATCTATGGCCCCGAGCTATAGTTGGACTACCCAGAGCAGGTCCGCTCTACTAGCACTAAAAATCTGAAGTCTGGTTACTCCATCCACAACCACTTCCTTGGTCTACATGGCCAGTGTTACTCCAAATTATTTCTTAATATGATTTCATTGATTCTTCTACTAAAGTTTGATCTAGAATGGTCCCTCTTATTCTATAAATAGG
This sequence comes from Viscum album, assembly GCA_963277665.1. NCBI lineage: Eukaryota > Viridiplantae > Streptophyta > Magnoliopsida > Santalales > Viscaceae > Viscum > Viscum album. Next base: position 99,505,388 of record OY728151.1, on the reverse strand, counting down.
AAAAAAGTTCCATCAAAACCACTGAATATAACGCATATGACCACAAGCATGACACTCAAGAAGGTCTCTATCACACTGTGACTTCACATACCCCTTCTATCCACACTAATAGAATATAATAGAGATTCCAATGTTGATACTTTGTATTTCACCAGTCTAATTAGAAACCATAAGGATACGATTCCTAATACTAGAAAAACTATTGCCCTATCTCGGCACTAAACCTCTATTCCCAATACCATCATCTTCCCTCAAGATACACTCAGTGATAAGATCCTTGTTCAAAATCTCAAAAAAGTATATAAGAAAATAAATTCACCCAAAAGTGGCTGGCATACATGATCCCATCCCTAAATAGTCTCTCTCATGATAGTTCATCACCATCAAGAAGTGGTGAAAATCATTGTAACTTAGTGAAATGCATTGAATAGTCCATCATAGACATATCACCCTTCTCTGGGTTCATGAACTCCCTGGATCAGTCATATATCATTATATGATGGAAAAAGTAATCGTAGAATTCAGTCTAGAAGTCCTGCTAGACCAAACCATGATGATGACCATCCCTGGTAATCACATCCCACCAGTTCTTCTGAGAATCACTTAGCATATAGGTGGAGATATTTACCCTCATCTATAGAAGAATATCCAGATAAAATATCTTTCATCCAGGACTCAAAAACATGAGGACCACCATCCCCTGATAAGATAGGAGGAGAATACTATTGGAAATCACGAGTACGATTAGACATCATAAGTGAAGGTCATGGAGAACCTTGCATATGCAACATAAAGAATAGTAAACCATCTAAAAGATGAGTTTAGGTTCCTCATTTGGGAATAAAAGGTGGTTCCTTAGGATGCACTAATGGAGGTATAACTTATGGCTTATGGACCCCCACCTCCAGAGTATGATAATCCTCACCCTCCTGGTGCACGACTAGATGATATTGCGGTTGCAGAGTTCTACAAATTCCATGCACATGACTCAAAAAAATATTTAAAAGTATATAATATATCTATAAAATAGTAACTGAATAAAAGGGATCACTACCCGACATACTACCCTAGATACCCTCTTAGGAGGCTTGGGTATTGGTAAGTGTTCATTAATTTATTTATTGGGGTTCTAGAATATAGAGGATCAATTGAAATTTAAGGAGTAAAACACTCTATAAATTACACTAGGACTTCTCATTTACAGAAACATACTTTATTTCTAAATCATAATTCATAGTTAAAGTTCATAAAAGAGTTTTTACATAATATAAGGCTCAATTAAATAGATTCCTATCCTCTATTTATAAAGATCCATACAATTTATATTCGAATACTAACACCTATATAATTGCAACCAACCCCTTATATCCAATCTTTGAATTTAATGGGTATGATATGATGGATCAATTCAAATTAATTACCGTTTCCAATTTATAAAGACCCACACACCTTATAAAATGAAATTGGTTATCAAATTATCAATGATAAATACCATCTCATATAACTGGGGTTTCATAGATTATATAGGGTTAAAATTGGGTATTTAATATTCCACCATAAATCTATATAGGAAACAACCATTTAGGTTGGTGTTGAAATTTTAAACAACCAATTTCCTTTTCCTATAGGAGACTTTAATAGAACAGAAATATAAAATAATAAAGTCTCACTCAATAATCATAGGAAACAAATAAAATTAATGTAGAAAAATGAACCTATACGGTATGTAGTATGCATGGAATGAGAATCCTAGGTTCCTATAATGATACATATAATAGTGCTCCTTACCATTCTATTATAAGGTAGAATATCTGTAAATCATAACATTTACCACAATTCATCTGCATCACACAACCGTGAAAGTATATCAACTATAATAAGTGAAAAACAAAAAAATAATTATCCATTCCCATGGAACATGGAATTTACACGAAAAGTGGCTTATCTACTCCCATGAATGACTTATAACCAAGATCAAACACATTACTAATATCTTTTATACAATAAAAAATAGTAATTCAAGAAAATAAACCTTTCATACCACTTTGTGGTGTCCCACATGGACTCAAGAGTGCCTTCTTGTATGTCATAGGTTTTAAACTAGCAGCGTGGGCCTAGGTTGTGTCCATGGGATGAATATTACCTCATTTTAGAATGGATGAAAATATAGTTATAATATGAAAAGTATGAATATGTAATATAATAATAATGAAATAAGATAGAATAAATAAGCATAAGTATAAATATAGTAATAATCATCAAAGGATATAAAAGGTATCATATAAAACTGATGATATCATTTCTCTACATAATGAATATATTTAATACATTGTAGTAGGTAGATAGTGTAATACATGTTATACAAAAGAATCAAAAATTAGAAAAAAACATCCATGAATCCTGAGCTCTCTCTCAGTCATCTTCTATCCAACACCTATTCTAATGAAATCAACCAAGTCATGTATCCAAAGTGGGAATCTTCCCTTTTTCCACATCTATGATCATATAATATTCTTGGGTTCCAATGATGCCACAAATAAGGTATGAGATAAATCTCAGTAGGCCACCACTAATGGTGTCTATAAAAATCCAGTCTATGAATGTAAACTATACAATTTGCAAGTATATATAAAAGTAAATCAATGCTAAAATAAGCAACTCATACCCACTTCAGCATTAGCTAGTTTATGAACATGTAAATATTTAATTTATTAATTTAAGATTCATTTTATATGGATGGAACACATGTAATTGTCAAAAACACTAAAATAGATCATAATAACAATAAGTGAGTATTCAAGGTGCCACCAAGGCATCCTTTACCTCAGGGGTTAGGCCAAATAATAGTAGTAACTCATACAAGAAATAATGGGTCTGAGTGTAATCCAAGGGATACACCAAAGTATTACACAATAAAAGAGTCTAACTGATTCCTTGGATCTCATTTATAATAATCCTGGTCTAAGCATGACTGGGACCAATGGGGTGGATCCATGGTACCGTGTGTTCAAAGATATCAAGCTAAATCCAAGGAGTATATCCATCGAATTCAAATAAACAAAAAACATGTTAAGTAAATCATCGATTAAACTCTAAGGAATTCACATAATAAGATAAATACGATATTCCACAATTGTTATATCCCTTGTAAATCGACTCAATGAATTAGAATGACGTCCTTATTAGTGCTCAAGGAAGTCCCTCAGGAATCCAAGGATGGCTGAAGTCTGACAATTAATATAAAGTTGAAAAGGTAAAAAAGTAGTAGTATCGTTATAATTATTTCATTTTATTCATATGTAATAATAGGCCATGTAATACTCATTACAAATCATCATTCAAAAGGTTCATTCCATTACCATTTACTAAACCTGACATAGTGAATTAAGTTCATACAATTAGTTATCACTTCAATTACATAATCATTTATTAGGTTCATTCCATCACCTTTCATTAATCACAACAATATGTGTTAAGGACACACAAACAATATCAATTCAATTACAAGGTATAAGTAAAAGTGATATCGATACATATACTTTCAATATAGATATTAAAATATTTATTTAATTGGGATGGAACACTTACCTTAACAAGGCCTAGTAATGAACACCTGAATGTTTTCTATAGTAAAACCTACATGGGACACAAAAATCATAACATAGAATAAACCATAAATGGGATGGTTAACATTTAGGTCACAATCTTCCTTGGTATCAAAAGGTGTCAAATAGGGTATTAGAATATAAACTAGAAAACTTAAATTAAAGCATAATAATTTAAGAAGCAATGATTGGTGAAACCGACTTGAAAAAAATGGAAACAATTTATAGATGGAAATACTTTAAGGGATGAGTCATATACTACCTGTAACACCCCGACCCCAGCTACCCAGAGTCGGTGCATTACTTCATAACATTGGAATGATCACAAAAGATCAAGTCTCGAAAGACCGATTAGTTTAGTAGCCTTGGAAACACAAGATACATTCATAAACATTACATTACATCATAAAAATGAAAACTACAATAACATGGTCTCCCTAGTCCACACTCATATCCTCACTGACTATTCTTGAAAGTCAGTCATAATACACTTCTTCACATCCTGGGAAAAATAAAACATTGAAAGGGGTGAGCTCAAATGCTCCGTAAGGATAACAATATAGCGGAAACTTTCATAAGAAAACATAAGCATTTAAGGCAATGTATAACTAAAACAAAAGCCTTATTGAACTTGAACTTCAGCATAATATGGAAAAAGTAAAATAAAATAATGCCATTACTTACTCACATGGATATTCTACTAGACGAATAATCACGTGAAATATCAATAACCACTTTCATAATAAGGGAATGTATAATGCTAGACATTCTGAAACACTTTGTCAAGGCCTCGACCAAGACGTCTAAAATGATTAAGGCCTCGACCAAAACCATAAATCAAATTGGGAAAGGGCCTCGGCCAATTCCACATCTAGTTGTCTCATGAGACCTACCGATGCATCGAGGAGCTATAGCGGGCTCCACCCGTCACATATTAAGTCCAATACATTCCTCATATGAATAGGTTTAAACATAACATAAATATTCGTATTAAAACTAGCATACGAAATGTCAACAATTTCTCCATAAACTATGGATGGTATAAAAATAACACATCCATAGTCAAATATTTCACAAAATGTTCAATGGAAGTTTTGTATCATAAATCAATTTCAATTAAACTTAAAACACATCAAAGGTTGTTGACATGGATGAAATCAAAGCTATTTGAGAGTAATATCTCTCCTTTTTGAAATCATTTAAAAGTCCCATAATTATAAAATAATACATTTACTTTGAATATATTCTTATAAGCTTGTTAGGGAAGCTTTGACGAAGTTATAATGGCGGAAAATAGTCGCACCCGCCGTATAAGTTTAAAAAAAACATTCTTACCTTAAATTTGTCAAAGAGGTCAAAAAGTACATTGTTTAGAAAATGACGGTAAGATTCCTTTCAAAAATGTATAAGGGTATAAATGACATTAACACATTTTCCATTTAATAGTAAAAATGTTTTGAAAGACATTTTTAAGAAACATGGATATGGATGATAACGAGGTCCCAGTAGATAATTATGTATAAACAACCTTGGATAATGAAGAGGTTGTGAAGTAAACACTTACCTTGTAATTTTCCTTTGTTGGGGTAGGTTAACCTCCTGTATAATGGTGAAATAATTGTTATTAAATTATACAAGAATCATATACATTCATATGATATCATATATGATCTTTTAACATTGCTTTGTTAACAATATCTTAGATTTATCGTTGTTTCGGGTGTTAACTTACTCGTTTTCTTTTATATGTTTTGTTACGTAAGTCGTGTTTTTCATGGATAGGTTGTATCTTATTCATATCCAGAATGATATCATGTCCTTAAACATTATTTTTAAATCATCAAATGATAATTATACTTGAATGGATACGACGGATAATGAATCTCATCGCGTTCGTGGAGACGGTAGTCCGTACGTACGCACGAGCGACAATATCATTATTTTGATATTAAAATAATATATAATTGGATAGTATATCATATATACAGAATCATTATCATGTTATATTTATTATTTACATGAATTACATATCATTATTATACCCATCTAAATAATAATATATTGAATAACAATTACACCACGACGTGGAGACGGTAAGCCGTACGTACGCACGTATGGTGACATGTCATTCAAATGATGGGTAGAATACTGAATATGGTTGTTATATATTTATAATAACATCACAGTATATAGAAGATACTGGATTTATAATTTTAGAATTGAAATAATAAACAAAGAGGGAGTGGAAGAAGAAAGAAACTTGAAAGAGGGTGATGAAAATGTTACCTCTTCTTCGGGTTCTTCCTTTTGATTTGATAAAAAGGACTCCTTAGGATGGCTTTCTGACTAAAGTAAAGCTTCTAAGATGAAGGGAGAGAAGTTGGGAGAGTATTTGGGCAGAGGTTGGCTGAACCAAAAGGCTTGAAAGTGTGAATAAGGTGGTAGAGGTGGGGGCCTTTTATAAGAGGAGAGGAGGGGCTCTTTTGGAAAGATTGAAATGTTACATTATTATACAATGCTTTTCGGATTCTAAAGGTCCCATACTTATAAAATTCGTGGATAAGGTGATAAGGGTTCGAAATCGCCTCATCCAATAGGCTTTGGACAAGTGTAAGCCTTGTATTTTTCATTATCTTCTCATTTTATTTAAATCGTTAAATAATGAGGTCATCGCTGCATCATCATGATGTCATAAATAATTTAATTTATTTAATGTCTAAAAATTATAAAAAATACTATGATGTAGGAAATATTTTTAGCTTTCCAATGACTATTTATAGTCAAAAATATGACTTGTATAACCCCATATAAAAATTGTTTTAGTAAAACATTTCATGTTTGTGTCATTTTTTTACTTTAACATTAAATAAAAGGTATTTATGTCATTTTCCAACTAAAGTGGCTCCATGGGGTCCCCAAGTTGACCCGTGGATTTTCTTGGTCGGCCATGGCACATATAATGAGGTTAGGACATGTGTCAAGCTCATCTCTTATTATTAAAACATTATTTTTACCTTAAACTACACTAATTACCTCTAATCGCGATTAAGAACTTAAAGGTTACTATTCACCAAAAATTATTTTAATCTCATTGAACCACATTTTACTTCTTAATGATAACCATGTATGTCGGATTTTTGAAAATCAAATCACAGAAGTGGTAATATTTCATTTAAACGAAAAATCAGTTATTTAACTACCACTTAGTGGTTTCACTATTCATCAAAAATTGAAGTTTTTCAGAACAAGGCCAAAATTTCACCCTAAGCTATAACTGATATTCCGAATTCAAAAATGATGTCTATTTTACAAAATTCCAAACATATAAGTTTCATTAATTAATTTTATAATTAATCCCCGTTGTTACAACAAATAGCGTGTTTTTAAGAAACAATTTATATCAAAAGATTGGCAATTATTTATGTCCAATTTCAATGTTAAATTAATTCTAATGAACACCATTGGATAAAATGGTAAAAATATATTCTAATTATACTTTAAAACTACTAAATAGTATAATTTATCACTATAAATTATTTTGATTAAAAAAGTTGTTTTTAAGTATTTTTCACTATTCATAAAAAAATTAGAAGTTCTCAGAAAAATACCAAAAATTCAACATAGGCTAATTTCAATATTCCGAATCCAAAAATGAAGTCCATTTTGATAAATAAAATTTATAAAATTTCAAAAGGTAGGTATTACTATTCACAACGACTAGTTTAATTAGTTGTGGTGTGTGTTAGAGCTCGAGGTTGCGTACAACACACGCTATTGCATTATTCGAAGGAAACGTACCGTGGAAGCTTGAGGGGTTACATTCTCCCCTCATTCAAATAATTGCGTCCTCGTAATTTCTAGGGTATTAATGCATAAAAAGACTCGGGTGGTTCTTCATCATAAGTTCTTCAGGTTCCCACGTTGCCTCTTCCATTTTATGATTTCTCCACAAAACCTTTACCAGACGAGTCGTCCGGTTTCTCAGCACCTGCTCTCTCACATCAAGAATTATGATGGGCTCTTCACAATAAGATAGATCTGGTTCCAGTTCTAATTCCTCATAGGTAAGTACATGTGTTGGGTCGGGCATGTATTTTCTCAATAGCGATATGTGGAAAACATCGTGAACTTTGGAGAGATTTGGCGGCATCGCCAAACGATAAGCTACAGCCCCAATACGATCTAGAATTTAGAAAGGTCCGATGTACCAGGGACTCAACTTACCCTTTTTACCAAAACGTATAACTCCCTTCCATGGAGATACCTTTAGGAAAACATGATCTCCCACCTGAAATTCCAAAACCTTTCTTCTGTTATCGGCATAGCTCTTCTGCCTACTTTGAGCTGATTTGATGTGGGTTTGGATTACCTTCACCTTTTCCATTGTTTCTTCCACCAGTTCTGGTCCCACAAGTTTTCTTTCACCAACGTCATCCCAACAGGTTGGTGTACGACATCTCTTTCTGTATAACGCTTCATAAGGTGCCATCTGAATGCTTGAATGGAAGCTATTGTTAAAGGAAAATTCTACCAGTGGTATGTATTGATCCCACATACCCTGAAAGTCAAGAGAGCATGATCTCAACATGTCTTCTAAGGTTTGAATAGTCCGTTCGGATTGTCCATCTGTTTGAGGGTGATAGGCAGTGCTCAAACAAAGTTCAGTATCTAAGGCCTTTTGAAGACTTTTCCAGAATCTTGAACTAAAACGAGGATCACGATCAGAAACAATCGATAGGGGTACTCCATGAAGTCTTGCAACTTCATTAATATATAATCTTGCTAGACGTTCAAGTGGTAGATCCTCCCGTATAGCCAGAAAATGTGCTGACTTAGTAAGACGATCAACAATGACCTATATTGCATCATTCCTTCTAGGAGTCTTTGGTAGTCCCATGACAAAGTCTATCGTAATATTATCCCATTTCCACTCAGGTATGGGAAGAGGTTACAATACTCTACCAGGATGTTGCCTTCCAGCTTTCACTTCTTAACAAACCATACACCTCGACACAAAATCAACAATCTCCCTCTTCATATTGTCCCACCAAAAATGTTCCTTCAAATCTCTATACCTTTTGGTGCTCCCAGGGTGTATAGAGAAATTGGAACTATGAGCATCATCCAGCAATTCCCTTTTTAGATCAGGTATATCGGGAACACAAAGTCTCTTCCTGAATTTCAAAATTCCATCCTTATACACAAAGTCCCTCAATCTTCCATCATTCACATCTTTAATCTTCTTCTGAAATTCTTTATCATTGGTCTGAGAACTCTTAATCCTTTCTAGTAATGATGGTTTTCCAACCATTTAAAAAAGCATTGATGTTTCACCTTCCCTAGTTATTCCCATGTCCATCTTCACTAGATCCAAGAAAACTAGATCCCTTTCAATTCTCATCACATTCAAAACTCCATGGTCTTTTCTACTCAAAGCATCTGCCACCTTGTTTTCCTTCCCCGGGTGGTAATGTATCGTGCAATCATAATCCTTTAGTAGTTCAATCCATCGCCTTTGCCTCATGTAGAGTTCTTTTTGTGTGAAAATATACTTCAAACTCTTGTGATCAGTATAAATCTCACATTTTTTACCATAGAGGTAATGTCTCCATATCTTTAAAGAAAAGATCATAGCTGCTAACTCAAGATCATGTGTAGGATAGTTTTGCTCATGAATTTTTAGCTGTCGTGATGCATAGGCAATGACCTTATCATTCTGCATAAGGACACAACCAAGTCCTTTCTTCGATGCATCACTATAAATAACAAACCCATCATTCCCCGATGGTAGAGTCAATACAGGGGCATTGACTAATCTTCTCTTTATTTCTTCAAAAAATTCTTCACACTCTTTTGTCCAGACAAATTTAATCCCTTTACGTGTGAGCTTTGTCAATGGGTTAGCCAATCTGGCAAAATTCTGGACGAAATGTCGATAATAACCTGCTAAACTAATAAAACTGCGTACCTCAGTTATACTTGTCGGTGCTGACCATTCTTGGATTGCCTTGGTTTTAGAAGGATCAATGGAAATTCCATCCTTAGAGACAATATGGCCAAGAAAAGAAATCTCATGAAGCCAGAATTCACACTTGCTAAATTTCCCATATAATTCATGTCTTCTAAGAGTCTTCAGGATAATGCGTAAGTGATTTTCATGATCTTCGTGGATTTTGGAGTATACCAAGATATCATCAATAAATACCACTACAGAGTCATCAAGATATTCCTTGAAAACCCTATTCATTAGATCCATGAAAACAGAGGGTGCATTAGTCAATCCAAAAGGAATTACTGTAAACTCGTAATGCCCGTACCTTGTTCGAAATGCTGTCTTTGGAACGTCTTCCTTCTTCACACACAACTGATGGTATCCAGACCAAAGGTCAATCTTTGAAAAGTATTGATCTCCATGTAGTTGGTCAAACAAATCATCAATGCAAGGTAGGGGATACTTGTTCTTTATTGTTGTAGCATTGATCTCCCTATAGTCAATGCACAACCTCATAGATCCATCTTTCTTCTTAACAAAAAGAACATGGGCTCCCCAAGGAGAAACACTAGGGCGAATAAATCCCTTATTACTCAATTCCTCTAGTTGTTTCATTAGTTCAACTAATTCCATAGTGGCCATTCTATAAGGGGTCTTCGATATGGGCCTTGATCCAGAAATTAAATCAATGGAAAACTCAACTTCTCGTTCTGGAGGATGTCCAGGTAAATCTTCCGGAAACACATCAACATATTCTCTCACAATAGGTACATCCTCTATTTGAATATTCCGTTCCTCACCCTCAGTAATTTCCTTCTCTTCCTCCCCAATAATTGAATTTAGTTGAGCTACTGGGGGTGGATCTAGATAAGAATTATGTGGCGACGATTCGGCTCTAAAGATAAGGTGTTCCTTATCATCATCATCAAGAATCGTAACATCTTTCCTCTTACAATAAATTTTTGCATCATGGTCCGAAAGCCAATCCATACTGAGGATTATATCAAATTCAATCATGGGTATGATTATGAGATCAACAGGTAAATAACATTTAGGTGCTCTAATGGGAACTAATCGACATAACTTTGTTGCAACAATACTTCCCTTAGGGGTTTTGACCGACAACTCCCTTGTTAAATCAAATTGGAAATATCTAATTTTCTTAGAAAACTGGGAAGATATGAAACAATGCGATGATCCAGAATCAAATAATGCATTTGCTAAACTTGAGGAAACCATTAAATTACCTGCCACCACGTCTTTCGGAGCTTCCACCTCAGTAATAGTGATAGCATAAGCCTGGCCCTGATCCCTTGGCCTCTTCTGAGGTAAGTTCCCCTGACGCTTAGGACATTCATTTGCATAATGTCCCTTCTCTATACAATTTTAGCATTCCACGTTGAAAGCCGCTTTCTTTCCCTTGCATTCATGAGCTTGGTGGCCTTTTCACCACACTTGTAACATACTCCTTTTCCTTTTAGACAGGCACCAGGGTGCTTCCTACCGCAATTATCATAGGGTGGAAATTCATTTCTACCCTTCTTCCCTGTTTCCTTATTTCCTTTCCCAGAGTTTTCAGCGGATCTATTCTTATCTTGATTTGATTTAAAGTCATAAGACTTAGATAATTCCTTTTCCGTCTTGATAGCGCACGAGACAATACCTTCGTATGAAGAGAAAGTTTGTGATACTAAAGCTCGACGGAGAAATGGTTTCAACCCATCAAAGACACGATCAGTCTTACTTCTTGGGTTACGTATGTAATCTGCAGCATACCTTGCTAACCTTGTAAAGTTAGCCTCATACTTTGCGACATTCTCATCCTCCTTCTGCCTCAGACTCAGAAATTGCCTTTCCATATCCGCCCGATGGTCTCGAGGAAAGTATTTTTCTAAGAACAGCTCTTTGAACTCCTGTCATTCCATGTTTGTTAATTCATCATCTTCCTTTGTGTTTTGAATTAGTGACCACCATTGATCGGCATCTCCAGTGAGGTGGTAAATTACCATGACAACATTCTCCCTTTCACTACTCCCCAAGGCATGGAATATTTTCTCTAAGGAATTTATCCATTGCTCAGCTACTATAGGATTTGTACTCCCATTGATGGTTGGTGGTTGTTGCATCATGAAACGGTCTAGCATTGATCCTCCACGTTGCGGATCGGGGTGCTCCATACGAGTAAGGTTGTTATTCATAACCTGCGTGAGTTGTCCCAGTATGGTGAGAAGCTGATCAGCACCAGTTGTATCCCTAGCTCCACCATAATTATCTTGAGCAGGAGGGAAATCCCTACACGGAGTGTGTGCATTGATACGGTTTCCATTCTTTCTACTAGGCGCCATTTCTAAATAATGGCATAAACTAGATTAGTTCATGAATCAAAATACATAATTCCATACTTGTAAAACACTTAACAAAAATTGAACTAATTATGGATATAATCCATAATTATAAAAATGTTTTCTTTGAGGAAGTATATACGCGTAACCCTTCATAGTGGTTTGTAAATAAAATGAGAATTATCCAAAGCATATCCCCCGGGAGTGTCGTAACCAAGAGTGCAGCAAGGCCCGTTGTCGTGCACCAGTTCCCGTTCGAGTCTAGCTCAAAGCGGTGTTTTCGGGTTTTACCCCTAGGTACATCTGTGCCAGAGCCGCCTCTACCTGCTCGTATCCAGACAGGGATGTATTGCTCAGAGAACTCACAATATCTCTACAATACCAAAATTCTAGGAAGTTCTTCTATACTAATCCTCAAAGTCTATCTTCGGGATATGTGCTCTAATCAAAGTTTATCTAAATCTAGCTTCCAAGGTTAGTACTAAACTGCATCTGATACTAACTGTAACGCCCCGACCCCACCTACCCAGAGTCGGTGCATTACTTCATAACATTGGCATGATCACAAAAGATCAAGTCTCGAAAGACCGATTAGTTTAGTAGCCTTGGAAACACAATATGCATTCATAAACGTTACATTACATCATAAAAATGAAAACTACAATAACATGGTCTCCCTAGTCCACACTCATATCCTCACTGACTATTCTTGCAAGTCAGTCATAATACACTTCTTCACATCCTGGGAAAAATAAAACATTGAAAGGGGTGAGCTCAAATGCTCCGTAAGGATAACAATATAGCAGAAACTTTAATAAGAAAACATAATCATTTAAGGCAATGTATAACTAAAACAAAAGCCTTATTGAACTTGAACATCAGCATAATATGGAAAAAGTAAAATAAAATAATGCCATTACATACTCACATGGATATTTTACTAGACGAATAATCACGTGAAATATCAATAACCACTTTCATAATGAGGGAATGTATAATGCCAGACATTCTGAAACACTTTGTCAAGGGCTCGGCCAAGACGTCTAAAATGATTAAGGCCTCGGCCAAAACCATAAATAAAATTGGGAAATGGCCTCGGCCAATTCCACGTCTAGTTGTCTCATGAGACCTACCGATGCATCGAGGAGCTATAGCAGGCTCCACCCGTCACATATTAAGTCCAATACATTCCTCATATGAATAGGTTTAAACATAACATAAATATTCGTATTAAAACTAGCATACGAAATGTCAACAATTTCTCCATAAACTATGGATGGTATAAAAAAACACATCCACAGTCAAATATTTCACAAAATGTTCAATGGAAGTTTTGTATCATAAATCAATTTCAATTAAACTTAAAACCCATCAAAGGATGTTGACATGGATGAAATCAAAGCTATTTGAGAGTAATATCTCTCCTTTTTGAAATCATTTAAAAGTCCCATAATTATAAAATAATACATTTACTTTGAAGATATTTTTATAATCTTGTTAGGGAAGCTTCGACGAAGTTATAATGGCAGAAAATAACCGCACCCGCCGTATAAGTTTAAAAAAAACATTCTTACCTTAAATTTGTCAAAGAGGTCAAAAAGTACACTGTTTGGAAAACGACGGTAAGATTCCTTTCAAAAATGTATAAGGGTATAAATGACTTTAACACATTTTCCATTTAATAGTAAAAATGTTTTGAAAGACATTTTTAATAAACATGGATGTGGATGATAACGAGGTCCTAGTAGATAATTATGTATAAACAACCTTGGATAATGAAGAGGTTGTGAAGTAAACCCTTACCTTGTACTTTTCCTTGGTTGGGGTAGGTTAACCTCCTGTATAATGGTGAAATAATTGTTATTAAATTATACAAGAATCATATACATTCATATGATATCATATATGATCTTTTAACATTGCTTTGTTAACAATATCTTAGATTTATCGTTGTTTCGGGTGTTAACTTACTCGTTTTCTTTTATATGTTTTTTTACGTAAGTTGTGTTTTTCATTGATAGGTTGTATCTTATTCATATCCAGAATTATATCATGTCCTTAAACATTATTTTTAAATCATCAAATGATAATTATACTTGAATGGATACGATGGAGAATGAATCTCATCGCGTTCGTGGAGACGGTAGTCCGTACGTACGCACGAGCAACAATATCATTATTTTGATATTAAAATAATATATAATTGGATAGTATATCATATATAAAGAATCATTATCATGTTATATTTATTATTTACATGAATTACATATCATTATTATACCCATCTAAATAATAATATATTGAATAACAATTACACCACGACGTGGAGACGGTAAGCCGTACATACGCACGTATGGTGAAATGTCATTCAAATGATGGGTAGAATACTGAATATGGTTGTTCCATATTTATAATAACATCACAGTATATAGAAGATACTGGAGTTATAATTTTAGAATTTAAATAATAAACAAAGAGGGAGTGGAAGAAGAATGAAACTTGAAAGAGGGTGATGAAAATGTTACCTCTTCTTCGGGTTCTTCCTTTTGATTTGATCAAAAGGACTCCTTAGGATGGCTTTCTGACTAAAGTAAAGCTTCTAGGATGAAGGGAGAGAAGTTGGGAGATTATTTGGGCAGAGGTTGGCTAAACCAAAAGGCTTGAAAGTGTGAATAAGGTGGTAGAGGTGGGGGCCTTTTATAAGAGGAGAGGAGGGGCTCTTTTGGAAAGATTGAAATGTTACATTATTATACAATGATTTTCGGATTCTAAAGGTCCCACACTTATACAATTCGTGGCTAAGGTGATAAGGGTTCGAAATATCCTCATCCAATAGGCTTTGGACAAGTGTAAGCCTTGGATTTTTCATTATCTTCTCATTTTATTTAAATCGTTAAATAATGAGGTCATCGCTGCATCATCATGATGTCATAAATAATTTAATTTATTTAATGTCTAAAAATTCTAAAAAATAATATGATGTAGGAAAGCTTTTTATCTTTCCAATGACTATTTATAGTAAAAAATATGACTTGTATAACCCCATATAAAAATTGTTTTAGTAAAACATTTCATGTTTGTGTCATTTTTTTACTTTAACATTAAATAAAACGTATTTATGTCATTTTCCAACTAAAGTGGCTCCATGGGGTCCCCAAGTTGACCCATGGATTGTATTGGTCGGCCATGGCACATCCAATGAGGGTAGGAAATGTGTAAAGCTCATCTCATATTATTAAAACATTATTTTTACCTTAAACTACACTAATTACCTCTAATCGCGATTAAGAACTTAAAAGTTACTATTCACCAAAAATTATTTTAATCTCATTGAACCACATTTTACTTCTTAATGATAACCATGTATGTTGGATTTTTAAAAATCAAATCACATAAATGGTAATATTTCATTTAAACGAAAAATCAGTTATTTAACTACAACTTAGTGGTTTCACTATTCATCAAAAATTGACGTTTTTCAGAACAAGGCCAAAATTTCACCCTAAGCTATAACTGATATTCCGAATTCAAAAATGATGTCTATTTTAAAAAATTCCAAACATATAAGTTTCATTAATTAATTATATAATTAATTCTCGTTGTTACAACAAATAGCGTTTTTTTAAGAAACAATTTATATCAAAAGATTGGCAATTGTTTATGTCCAATTTCAATGTTAAATTAATTATAATGACCACCATTGGATAAAATGGTAAAAATATATTCTAATTATACTTTAAAACCACTAAATAGTATAATTTATCACTATAAATTATTTTGATTAAAAAAGTTGTTTTTAAGTATTTTTCACTATTCATAAAAAATTAGAAGTTCTCAGAAAAATACCAAAAATTAAACATAGGCTAATTTCGATATTCCAAATCCAGAAATGAAGTCCATTTTGATAAATAAAATTTATAAAATTTCAAAAAGTAGGTATTACTATTCACAACGGCTAGTTTAATTAGTTGTGGTGTGTGTTAGAGCTCGAGGTTTCGTACAACACACGCTATTGCATTATTCGAAGGAAACATACCGTGGAAGCTTGGGGTGTTACACTACCTACCTTATTCTTGTAGTAGATGCCTCATCTAGTATTAGCCCTTAGTTTGGACTGGATCAGAAGAAAATAGAAGAACAAACGAATTAAAAGAAATCAGGGTATATGATATCGCATCAATATATCATCTCTAATAGAAATAATAATGATAAAAGGAGCCTATGGAGTAGAGATATTACCTATAGGGATCCCAAGAGACAAAATAAAAAGTTGATGGGGAGGTTGGATAGAGATGTTTTCAATGTATCCTGGTGGAAACCATGGGAGGAGATCTCAACATGAAGTAGGAGCAGGTTCAATATTTTGGAATAATAAATAAGAAATAAGAGTTATGTTATAAATCCTCATGGGGAAAATAGACATTTATACCATTTTAACTGGGTCCAATGGTTTAGTTATCTGATTGGCCAAAACGTGTGCCAACTATGCACCCATCCTTTCCTCAAGACTACCCTCACATGGTCTAGGTGAATGGTTATACTAACCCTGAACAACCCATGATAAAAAAATCTACATTATTTATAACAATATCTACATAACCTTCCAGACAAGTTCATAAAGTTAGTGAAAACCATACATTCTTATACATTTCTCTAAAACACCCCCACGTGGTTTTATCAAAACATGTGTACTCGGCTGCACGATTTCTACTAACCATTCAACCCAACTATTTCTTTCACTGGATGGGGTTCATGGATCCAAATAAGTCTTGTAAACCTCATTTCTTTCATATATTACTAGGAATTCATATGAGAATATAAATAATGAATAAAACAAAAAATTAATGGTTCCAAAAATAAAAAAATCCGGGTTTTTATAGATCAATTTTGTAAAACTAAAGAGATAATAACTTTAGGGGATATATAATTTAGAAGAGTAGAAAATAGAAAAAGTGAAGGGGGATAAAACAACATGGGGAGTGAAGAAAAAACATCAGGTAATGTCATGAACCCCTCCCACAAAATATTCCCCTCATGAGCTGTCAATGGTGAAAGAGAGATAATGACCCCCGAGTCCTGCCTCCAGTAGGCCCCGGGGTGGCGACTAGCACCAAGGGTATGAGTTTTTCACAATATGGGAGGAATTAAACTTTTTATTTATTTAATATTAGGAAATAGGATGAGTGAAATAGAAAAAGAAAAAGAAAGGAAAGACAAATAAATAAACCCAATCCAATCCCACAGGCATGTTTAAATAGTTCTGAAATAAGGTACAAGTACAAGAAAGCTCAAAAGTATAGTACCAAAAGAAACAAGAGTACAGGAAACAGAAAAAACACCAACTGTCCCGGCTAGTAGGGTCCCGTACAGCCCTGGTAGTCCTCTTGGAAACCTGAAAGTAAACGTAGGGTGAGCATACAAGTATACTCAGTAAGGAAACCTAAAGCTCTCGTGCACAAGTGGGGAGACATCCTAATGTCTCGTGAGAACAACAGAAGAAACCAAAACCTATCAAGGGATTCTATCCACCCAGCTTCACCAGCCACGCTCACCAAAACACAAAACAATAGGTAGTAGTATATAAGAACAAGAGTATTTGGGAACCTCGCACCAATTCCCACTAGTTAGCTTCTCTTCCTAATGGCGAACGTCCTGACACTACCACACTCTTCCTTCCCGTACACACCTGGGCCTCACAACCACATATCCCGCCCAGACACAGCTGGGCCTCACAACCACATATCCCGCCCGCACACACCTGGGAATCACAACCACATATCCCACCCGCACACACCTAGGCCTCACAACCACATATCCTGCCCACACACACCTGGGCCTCATCCCGAAGATTCTTGGGAAAAATTAAACCTGCCTAAGGAATCTTGGGCTAACACCACCCCAATCGAAACCTACCTGAAGAGTCTTAGGTGTATGGTCGCCTCAATCCATCACAGCTTATGGAAGAAGGAGCAGGAAGGAGCTAGTAACTAAGGGGAAAACACCCTCTCCCAAGAAATGGGAGTGTTCGGCACTAAGTGCTCAACATGGGTGGGGTGCGAAAAAACACAAAGATACAGATATATATATATATATATATATATATATATATATATATATATTCCAAACACACACCCTAACCTATGGATTCTAAATAGAGAACTGAGCACGTTCCTCGGCACTGCTATGTCGAAGTAGGAATATAACAAACAACCCCAATCCCATTTATGTTTTCAAGTTTCAGCATAATTAGTTTATTATTTCCTTAACTACTGGGAAATAATCCATAACCAACCATATCAATCGTTCTTAAAACATATCCCTACCATCCACAAATCAAGTTAGGAAAACACATGAAACTCAACAAGTCCCTTCTTATTAACCAACCAACCCCGTTGATTATTATTACCGTTCCATTACCATGCCCCGCCATTCATTAACTCTTCCACTTTTATTTATTATTCAAAACCCATAGTTTGTTCACATTCAACCCATCCTTGCTGCCCCGCTTCCAACCAGCATAACCAAAAAAAACACCGAAACCCATACATCATCGTCCTTTGATATCATTTATCGTAGCCCCGCTTCCCATCACCAACATAGCATTCACACCAACCCACAACCCAGCCAACCACAGCCCTGCTTCTCACCCGATCCACAACAACCCACAAAACACTCCCTTCACATAAATAAACCCTAACCAGCACCCACATGCTTATTATTTCAGTTTTGTTTAACTGGGGTGATCACACAAGGGTTCCAGTTATTCATTTAATCAGTCCAATTTATGTGATTAACCAATTCCAACATTACACAAAGTTTACATCCATAAGCGGTCTTGAAAGATAGGGCAACATTTAATTGTGCATGCAAAGGACCCTAACGACTGTGATTTTCAGTACACATAGTCCTATTCAATTCACAACATAATATAATAGGATATAAATAAAGATAAACACAATAATTCCTGATCTCCAATCTTTAAGCCAGTTATTATCTTTATTAGACATGTTCAAAAGTGTTTCATGTAAACAAGAGAGAACCCACCCCACATGATGCATAGTTTTAGAGAGACTAGGGTAAGATCCATACCTCCACAGGTTATGATCACAACGCTCCCCCGGATCAACTTTAGAAGACGTCCATAGACACCCGTCACTTCTGGAAAAACCCGGAAAAACATACTCAGGTGGAAGATGGGAAGGAAAGGCCGAAGGGAAGACAACAGATCCAAGCTTAAAAGTTCTGCCTCGTCGTTACGATCCCGTGGCCGCTGACGGATCGTAAATCGGAGCTCGGACAAAAAAGTTATGGAAGAAAAGCGCCTTGGAGTCTTTTAGGAGAGCTCTGATCGAAGGAATGGGGAGGAGAGGAGTGATTTGAAAAGGAGGATAGGTCCCCTCATTTTATAGGTGAGAAAAAAAAATTACACGGTGTGTACTTCCTAATACACGGCGTGTACTCGGCCATTTCGCACTGTCACCACGCGGCTTCCAGCATGGCCTTCAACACGGAATACGGCCATTGACTGGTCAACACATGGTTTTAGGGTAACGCGTACACGGGGAGGGACTACACGGCGTGTACTATGGACTACACGGCATGTACTTGTTTATTTCATGTGGCAAGGACATGTCATCAACACGACACAAGGTCGTTGACTGGTCAACACATGGTTTGAGGGTAACACGTACGCAGGGAGGGACTACACAGTGTATAGTATGGGATACACGGTGTGTACTCGTTTATTTCATGTGGCAAGGAAATGTTATTCAACATGGGGTATACCCGATGAGGCAGTACACGACGTGTACTCACACTACACGGCGTGTAGTTACAAAATTCAGAAAAGTATGGGAAAAGTCCATTATACCCTCTAGAACACTTCATGACCTTATTTTGAAAAAGGAATGGGCCGGAGTGGTCCGGGACATTACATCAGATACCTCTTAAAACATTCTCGTCCCCGAGAATTCAGAAACCATCCCAGAGGAACCCATCAAGATACCTCTTAGGGATCTTTTTATAACAGGAACCCATCCAACAACCCTGATCATATGTGTTAATAATTCCTTCTTTTATGTTCAGATATTATCCGCTTTAGGTGGCACTGACTCTCTTGCACGTGTTTAATCGCATCCTCATTAATGCGTCTCGATTAAGAATTGGGTCTTCCCACTTCCATACATTAGGATTTTTTTTTCAACGTCCACTTCCCCAAACACCGTACAACCAACACACTGCCCAAACACGTGGTTTGGGGAAATTCCTTCTCTTATGTCAAGATATTATCCTCTTTAGGTAGAACTGACTTGCCCACATGGGTTCAATCGGATCCTTATTAATGCATCTCGATTAAGAATCTGGTTTTTCTCTTTCCCCACACATCCAGACATGCTACACACTTCCAGAGAACAAGGAAACAAAAAGTCTCACAACCGACAAGACAAGTATTCCATATATCAAAGGTACAGAGTATAACATCAAAACAAATCTTAGAAGAACAAAGAAAAACACAAGTCAAAACAAGTTCAGGTATTGAGTGTGCCTTTGAGCCTCCCGCTCCCATGTGCTCTCCCCGAGGCTACCATGCCTCAACAACAAACGAACCAAGGCGATGGTTCGTCCATAGAGAACCTTCTATTTACGATCCTCGATTCTGACTGGTCGTTCTTTGAAGGTACCATCGTCTCCCATATCTAACTCTTCCTATTCAATAACGTGAGAGTCGTCGTGCAAGTATCGACGAAGATGGGAGATGTGGAAGATGTCATGAACCTTCTCCAACTGAGGTGGTGGGGCTAGCTAATATGCCACCTAGAAGACTCTCCTCAGCACCTCAATAGGTCAAATGAACCTAGGGGAGAGAATACTCCCTTTCCCAAACCTCTATTTCCCCCATCAAGGGGAAACCTTCAAGAACACTTGATCTCCAACCTGAAACTCCAAGGGCCTCCTCCGACGATCAGCATAATACTTCTGTCGATCCTGAGCCTCTTTCATCCTCTCACACACAAGATGGACTTTATTTGTGGTTCTTTGTACTACCTCTAGCCCAAGAGCACCTGTCTCACCAACCTCTACCCAAGAAATGGGTGAACGACATGGTCTTCCATACAAAGCCTAAAATGGTGCCATGCCAATAGTAGAGTGGAAGCTGTTGTTGTAGGTAAACTCTCCTAAAGGAAAGTGTCGCACCCATGACCCTCCGAAATCCAGAACGCTTGCTCACAGCATGTCCTCCAATGTCTGGATAGTCCGCTCTATCTGCCCATCGGTCTGGGTGTGGAAAGCAGTGCTAAGGCGTAGCTGGGTTCCAAAAGCATGTTGTAATCCCCTCCAAACTCGTGAGGTAATCCAAGTATCCTTATCTGAGATGATATCTTCGGAACTCCATGAAAACACACCACCTTGTCTACGTACCTTTGTGTTAAGGTACTCACCGGGCCTGACTCCTTAATTGCTAAGAAGTGAGCTGATTTCGTCAGTCGATCCACCACTACCCAATTATAATCATAACCACCCTGAGCTCTGGGTAGCCCTATGACGAAGTCCATTGAGACATCATCCCATTTCCACTCGGGGACATCTAAAGGATACAACAAACCACTGGGAACACGGTGTTCAACCTTCACTTACCGACACACTAGGCACTTAGCCTCAAAATCCACCATTGCCCATTTCACCCCCGGCCACCAAAACTGTTCCCTCAGGACTCGGTACATTTTTGAAACCCCTGGATGTACTGCTAGGGATGATATATGGACCTCACGGAGAACTCCCTCACACACCGCCTCTGAAACAAACATCCTTCCAGGAAAAATCATCAGATGTCGGTTGTCCTCTGACCATCCTTCTAAAGCGTTTCCCTGAAAAATATGATCTTTCATTACTTCTACCTCGAAGTCTCCCCACTGAGACTCTTCCACCTACTGCAACAAGGAGTATTGTACCGTCATATGAAACAAACAGCCTCTAACACCCTCTACCCTTGCATCCAATTTCAAGGAAACCAACTCTCCCATTTCTCTACCAGCATCAGCGGATTCCCGCACCACTTCCTTATGAAACTTCCTGCTTAGGGAATCAGCCACAACGTTACACTTACCTTTAGTGTAAGAGATCTCTAAGTCATAGTCTTGGATAAACTCGACCCATCTCTACTGCCTTATGTTCTGATCATGCTGGGAGAAGATATAATGTAAGCTCTTGTGATCTGAGAAGACCACAAATAACTCCCCAATGAGGTAATCTCACCACAATTTCAGGGAGAATACTACTGTTGCAAGCTCTAGGTCATGGGTAGCATAGTTACGCTCATGAGGGCGCAACTGCCTAGACCCATAATAGATCACACCCTTCTTCTGCATCAGTACGCACCCAAAACCAATGCCAGAAGCATCACAAAACACCTCATACAACAACCCTTCCTCTGGAAACCTGAGTACGCGAGCACTGAACAACTTCTCCTTCAGGTAGTCGAACGCTTTATGGCACTAGTTGCTCCATAAGAAGACCTGGTTCTTCCTAGTCAATGTCGTCAATGAAGTAGAAACTCGAGAGAAGTCTGAAATGAACCTCCAATAATAACCTGCCAGCCCTAGGAAACTACGAACTCCTGCCATGCTCTTGGGTGCCGCCCAAGAATCAACTACCTCTACCTTTGATGGGTCCACTGACACTCCATGATGAGACACTACGTGCCCAAGGAAGTTTACTTCTTGTGTCAAGAACTTACACTTCGAAAATTTCCCATAAAGATGGTGGTGTCGAAGGACTTCCAAGACTGCCCTGAGATGATCAACGTGCTCCACCTATGATCTTGAGTAGGTCAAGATGTCATTGATAAACACATTGAAGAAACGGTCCAGAAACTCTCAGAAGATAAGGTTCATAAGTCCCATGAGCACAGCTGGTGCATTTGTAACTCCAAACGGCATCACTACAAACTCGAAGAGTCCATACCTGCACCTGAAAGCCATCTTCGAGATGTCACTATCCTTTACCCTCAGCTGATGATATCTAGATCGTAGATCAATCATAGAAAAACAACATGCTCCCCTCAGCTAGTCGAAGATATCATCTATCCTTAGAAGGGGGTAACGGTTCTTGACTATTACCTGATTCAACCTTCGGTAGTCTATGAATAACCTGAGACCACCATCTGCCTTCTTCACAAACAAAACTGGAGCACCCCATGGAAATACGCTAGGTCGAACAAAACCCTTTTCTATCAGATCGTCATTCTGAATCTGCAACTCCCTCAACTACGAAGGTTCCATCCGACAAGGGGCCATCAAAATCGGACGAGCACCAGGATGTAATTCTATCCCGAACTCAACGTCACGTTGTGGGGGTATATTCAAAACCTCCTCAGGAAAAACATCGAGGAACTCCCCAACAACCTCTGGAACATCCGTCATCTCTGTAACAACGGAAACCACTGATAACCCACCTAACAAGGAAAGGAGAGGCTTCACATGCCGGCTTCCCACTTGATAGCTCCTATCGCCAACAAAAGATACACGCTGCCAATCCACGTTGGAGAACACGACCCTTATTTGGAAGCAGTGGATAATGGCACTAACAGAAAACAACCAGTCAATGACTACGATGACATCGTATGGATGCATCTGTAGCAAAAGAAGGTCCTTACTAGATTGATGTGGTCCCAACATCATCCCACATCCCCAACAAACACAAGATACCTTGGTCTGGCCTCCAACTAGTGTACTCAGCACTAGGGGTACAGAAATTCTCTCTACCTCTAGACCCAAAGCATGGGCTAGACCGGGTGCAACAAAGGAGTGTGAAGCTCTTGAATCGAACAAAGCAGAAATGAGAGTGCTGAACAAACAAATCGTACCTCGCACCACCTCTGGTCCTACCGGAGCTGTCAACTCTAATGCGTGAAACTATCCATGCCTAGCTCCTCTACCTCTCTAAAGTAGACCACCTCTCCGACCATGGCTTGGTCGAGGACCTTGAGGAGCACCCTAAGGTCGACGTCCTCTTGCATAGTCTGCCCTCAGAGGAGCAGGGTCCTGCTGCTACTCGAAGGGCCTCGCCGACAACTGGTGCTTCTGAGGTGGGCGCTGAACTTGCCCACCTCCACCATACTGAGCTCAGGTTAGGAACCGACTCTGAATGTGCCCGAAACCTCCACAAGAGGAACACTTCGGTCCTGGGATCATGAAAAAGGGACGATGAACTGAAGATCTGAAATGGAACTGCTGGGGCCTGCTCCCTACTGTCCTGAATCTGGAAGGTCCTGTCGCAGGAGACCTACTGCTGACTGCCTTCCCCTTCGACGAACATAGTTGGATCCCCTCTCATGGTGCACCTCCCCGCGAGAGCATCCTCTCTACAACCTCTGCCTTCTTTTTTACTGCCAAGTACATCGGAAGAGTGAAGTGGGTGACAACATACTAGAGCGAAGTATGAAGAAACTCCTCCAAACATCTCGCTCGAGACTCCTCATTTAGAAAGAGATTTAGAGCAAAGCATAGGAGATACTTGAACATGATCCCCAACTCTCGTACTAACGTACTCCCCTAATTAAGGGATAGTAACTCCTTCCACTTCTCCACCTTGATCATGGAAGAAAGGAATTCCTCTCGGAATTATTTCTCAAAGTCAGCCCATGGAATCTCTATCTCTGTCCTCTCTCCGAGGTAGAGCGTCCACCACTGACATCCCGCACCTCTCAGCTGACTGACTGATAAGGGAACACAGTACTCTATTGGAGCATGAATCAAATTAAAAGTGATCCCTAGCTCCTCAAGCCACCCCTCCGTCTCCATATCCGAAGTTCAACCCTCATACTTCTTGAGGGTTTTTCGCTAGAATGAACAAAGAGTCTTCTGCCACTGGCTATCTTCCTCCTCTTGGTCAATCCTCAACTGATCGAATGCTTGGATCTGCTGGGCCTCAGCTGTCTGAGCCACCTGGGGATGACGTCCAGGTGCCATAGCTTTACGGTAAACAAAGATCGCTTAATCCCATGTAGTAAGGAAATTTCCCAAGGATTAATTTTATCATTTTATTCAATTTCTTTCCCAGAACACCCAAATCAAGTAAAACACAATCATGATGATGCATGTACCTTCCCTAGGGTCTCTACCCTGCAATTAATGTAGTCTCACTTTGTCATTCGGTAGGCTCAGTGTCCTTGCATCAGATCATGGGGGGCCCTAAAATCCCGTGTCCTAGCCGGTCTTCCCTGGCCTATGTCACGCACCATGATCTTCCAACACTGTTTCCCTACCATCCCATGCAATCCTCACTATGCCTAGCTCCAGACTCCATCCTATCTATCAACCATAAGTTCTGATACCATTCTTTCATGACCCCCTCCCACCAAAGACGCCCCTCCTAAGCTGGCAATGGTGAAAGAGATATAATGACCCCTGAGTCCCGCCTCCAGTAGGCCCCGGGGTGGCGACTACCACTAAGGGTATGAGGTTTTCAAAATATGGGAGGCATTACCCTTTTTATTTATTTAAGATCAGGAAATAGGATGAGTCAAACACCAAAAGAAAAATAAAGGAAATACAGGTAAATAAACCCAAACCAATCCCACATGCATGTTTAAATAGTTATAAAACAAGGTACAAGTACAAGAAAGATCAAAATTACAGTACCAAAAGAAACAAGAGTACAGAAAACTGCAACAACTCCAACTATCCCAACTAGTAGGGTCTCACACGGCCCTGGTAGTCCTCCTGGAAACCTGAAAGTAAAAGTAGGGTGAGCATACAAGTGTACTCAGTAGGGAAACCTAAAGCTCTCGTGCACAAGTGGGGAGACATCCTAATGTCCCATGAGAACAACAGAAGAAACCAAAAACTATCAAGTAATTCTATCCACCCAACCTCACCAGCCACGCTCACCAAAACACAAAAAAACAGGTAGTAGTATATAAGAACAAGAGTATGTGGGTACCCCGCACCAATTCCCACTAGTTAGATACTCTTCCTAATGGAGAACATCCTGAAGCTACCAAAATCATCCCACCTGTACACACCTGGGCCTCACAACCACATATCCCTCCCGCACGCACATGGGCCTCACAACAACATATCCCTCCCGCACACACCTGGGCCTCACAACCACATATCCCGCCCGCACACACCTGGTCCTCATCCTGAAGATTCTTGGGAAAAAGTAAACCTACCGGAAGTGTCTTGGGCTAACACCACCCCAATAGAAACCTACCAAAAGTGTCTTAGGAGTAAGGTCACCTCAAGCCATCACAGCCTATGGAAGAAGAAAGAAGGAGCAAGTAAATAAGGGAAAAACACCCTCTCCCAAGAAATGGGTGTGTTCGGCACTAAGTTCTCAACATGGGTGGGGTGCGACAAAACAAAAAGATAAAGATATATATATACGTATACCAAACACACAGCCCATCCTATGGATTCTAAATAGAGAACTAAGCACATGCCTCAGCACTAATATGTAGATGTAAGCATACAACAAACAACCCCAACCACATTTAGGTTTTCAAGTTTCAGCAGAATTAGTTTATTAGTTCCTTAACTACAAGGAAATTATCCATAACCAACCATATCAATCGTTCGTAAAACATATCCCTGCCATCCACAAATCATGTTAGGAAAACACATGCAACAAAACAAGTCCCTTATTATTAACCAACCAACCCTATTGATTATTATTCCCATTCCATTACCATGCCCCACCATTAATTAACTCTTACACTTTTATTTATTATTCACAACCCATATTTCATTCACATTCATCCCATCCCTGCAGCCCCGCTGCCAACCACTATAACAAAAAACACACCAAAACCCGTACATCATCATCCTTTGATACCATTTATCGCAGCCCCACTGCCCATCACCAACATAGCATTCACACCAACCCACAACCATGCCAACCCTAGCCCCACTGCTCACCCAATCCACAACAACCCACAAAACACTCCCTTCACATAAATAAACCCTAACCAACACCCACATGTTTATTATTTCAGGTTTGTTTAACCGGGGTGATCAAACAAGGGTTTCAGTTATTCATTTAATCGGACAACTTTACGTGATTATCCAATTCCCACATTCCACAATGTTACCATCCATAAATGATCTAGAAAGATAGGGAAGCATTTAATTACGCAAGAAAAGGCCCCTAAATATCGTGATTTTTAGTAGGCATAAGCCTATTCAATTCACAACCTAATATCATAGGATATAAATAAAGATAAACATAATAATTCCCCATCTCCGTTCTTTAAGCGAGTTATTATCTTTATTAAACAGGTTCAAAAAGTGTTTCACGTAAACAAGAGTGCACCCACCCCGCAAGATGCACAATTTTAGAGAGACGAAGGTAAGATCCCTACCTCCACAGGTTCTGATCACAGCGCTCCCCCTGATCAACTTTATAAGATGTCCGTCGGCGCTCGTCGCTTCTGTAAAGACCCGGAAAAACATCCTTAGGTGGAAGTTGGGAAGGAATGGCCGAAGGGAAGACAACAGCTTAAACCTCAAAAGTTCTTCCTCGTCGTTACGATCTCGTGGCCGCTGACGGATCATAAATCGGAGCTCGGATGAAGAAGTTATGGAAGAAAAGAGCCTTGGAGTCTCTTGGGAGAGCTTTGCTTGAAGGAATGGGAAGGAGAGGAGTGATTTGAAAAAGAGGAGAGTCCCCCTTCTTTTATAGGAATGAAAAAAAATTAAACAGCATGTACTTCCTATTACACGGCATGTACTTGGCCATTTTACAAGGTCACCACGCAGCTTCCAACATGGCCTTCAATGCGGAACGCAGCCGTTGAATGGTTAACACATAGTTTGAGGGTAACCCATACACGGGGAGGGACTACACGACATTTAGTATGGGCTACACGGTGTGTACTCAATTATTTTACATGGAAAGGACACGACATCAACACGACACAAGACCGTTGACTTCTCAACACATGGTTTGATGGTAACGCATGCGCGGGAAGGGACTACACAGCATGTAGTATGGGATACACAGTGTGTAATCATTTATTTCACGCGGCAAGGACATAGCCTTCAACATGGGGTATACCCAGAGAGGTGGTACAGGACGTGTACTCAAACTACACGACATGTAGTTACAAAATTCTGAAAAGTGTGGGAAAAGTCCATTTTACCCTCTAGAACACTTCATGACCTTTTTTTGGACAAAGGAATGGCCTAGAGAGGTCTGGGCCATTACAGGTAATCAATGTCAGGTGGTTGTGGATTGTGAATATCTGAGTGTACATAGGAATATGGTGTTTAGTAGTTGTCAAGAAGGAGACTCAAGCTAGGACGATGTTTCTATGATACAAAGACCAATGAGTGTTACAAAGAAGGTAAAATTTCCATCATTTTCGTTAGAGGATACTTTTGGTTGGATTACTGTAGCTTAAATATATCACTAAATCATTCTAATGTTGTATTATTTGAAATTATCATTTTCAAAAATGATTAGGAAGAGCACTGCTTTATATTGGTTTCTTTCTTGGAAGAGCATGATTCTCACAAAATAGTGGGAGAAACTAATGTTGTCATTGATGTATTATTTCATAAAGGAAATAAAGGGAGATAAATTTGATTTCTAAATATACTATGACAATCTAGACCTATTTATGAATACATACATGAATTTGAGCAAGCAACATTAATAATTATAGATTTTTAGAAACATTTTAAATGTTATTATTCATGGTAGGATTGTGTTCTGAGATAGAAAATAGATTTTCCATGTAGGATAAAGAGAAAAACTACAACATAACTTTGGTGATGAAAATAAAAATTTAGTTAATCAGTGAAGTTTTTTAGAGAGAATTCTTTGGGAAACTGGTGATTCCACCACTCATGTGGAAGTCCTCCTATGGTGCATAATTTTTAAATGAATAGATCAACCATTAAAAGAAATATAATATATGAAGAGTGGAGTTGATTTAAAGAATTTTACTTTGTCATGTTACATAAATTTAATATTATAAGTTAATGATAAAATAATTAGAACATTATGACAAGTTTTTGAGTGTTTTTTGATTGGATTATATTGTAACGACCCAATCTTTTTGAGTAGTATATTAACTTACTCTTAATGATTTAATAAAATGTTAATGGTTAATGCAGAAAGAGGAGTCGATGGCTTCATCCAGTAGACTCGACCCTTATGAAGCCCACTGATCAGAGCTTGGGAAGGAGGTAGCATCTGTGGGCTTCTCTTTGGACCAAGCCCAAGCCGAACTTCAACATGTAAAGCTTGAACGGAAACGCCTACGGGAGAAGTTCAAGTTAGTAGAGATTACTACTAGGGCAATGTTATCTGAGCCTCCCTCGGATTCTCTCACCATAGCACACCTTACACTTAGATCTTATGCCGGTGTTATAAGGGGCTATGTGACGAGACCCTAGCTTCCTTGTGTAATCCTTTTGGGTGAATAAATTGAGATCTCTTCCTTTAGTGATGTTTGTGGAATTTCTTTTGTCCGGATAATTTTAGGATATATTTTATTGATGAATTTTTTAAAAAGGGATATTTTAAAACATTTATGTAAACCATAAATAATTAATGATTTGTAATGATTTTCAAAAAATGGTCTTCTACAAAAGTGTTCATTAAAGAATTTGGAGTCTAATAACATCAACTTAATTTTTGATGAATAGTAAATTATGAATAGTGATTTTACGCTTAGGATTAGTAATGTGACCAAATGGATTAGTAATTTCACTCAAAGAAAGTTTTAATATAATTTAGACACCTAGATTAAGTAATGTGATTCAATAAAATGGGTAAATAACAGTTTCATAAATTATTAGTCAAGTATTAGTTTTTTCGGATGAATAGTGTTTTTTAATTAAAAATTTAATTAAAAATAATTAGAAAATTATTTTTATAAAAAGGAATTTATTTTTGAACTCAGAGCATCGATATTATGTTAAGGTAATTTTTGGGGATTTTTCTGAAAAAAATGAATTTTTGATGAATAGTGTTTTTATTTAAAAATTAAATTAAAAATATTTAGAAAATTATTTTTATAAAATGGATTTCATTTTTGAAATCAGAGCATTGATAATTGGTTAAGGTGAAATTTTGGGATTATTCTGAGAAAGTTGAATTTTCAGTGAATAGTAAAAAAAATACAGTTTTAGGGTTTCGGTATGTTTAATGACATCATAACTGTGTCATGATGATGTCATGAGATATTTCAAGGTTTGGACGGACAAGGGTGATGAATTATTGTTTTGGGGGCCCCATTTGGCCTAACTTTATGTAAACTATCATGAGAGAGCACATGGGTTTGAGAAAAACACTTGTGAGGTGTCCCTTGGCCATTAATGCCTTGTCCCCTCACTTTCCCTATAAGTACCCACCCTCTCCTCCTTTAGTTTTTACTCCCAACTCTCCCCCAACAAATTTATGGTCTCCTTACCTTCCAAGGAGTCCTCCCAAGGTGCCCCCAAGCCCTCAAGGTCCAAAACATTTATTTTCAAGAGTCACGTTTTAAGGTAAGGGAGCCGACCTCTCTCTTTCTTTTCATGTAATCCTTTTTATGTCATTCCTTTTATGCACCATGTTATATTGTGAGAGGATGTTATTTTATATTCCTCTTACTGACCTTTTCATGTTTATATGATGAGAGATCCCCTCTTACTCTCATCATTTCGTTTTATGAATGTTTAAGTGACGCCGTTAGGCTGCCGAATTTTTAAGGGATTCTTTCAACCTTCTCATTTTTCAAGTTCGATTTTCATGTCAAGTATTTCAAGTTCCTTTTTATTATATTGGGGTATGATATCTATATCTATCATACTGATCTCTTATGATCATATGATGAGAGACCCTATTTGATCTTGTCAATTCTTTTTTATTGAAGTTTAAGTGATGCCGTTAGGCTGCCGAATTTTCATAAGAGAAATCTAATTTTTGTCTTCCTTCCATGTTTTTCATTTCAAATGTTATGTCCTTAAAATTTCATTACCATGTCCACATATCCTTCTTATTCTGTTTCCTTACTGTTTTATGGATCATTTATGAGTGGGTTACCCATTTCCCCTCTCTTTTCAATGTTTTCTAATACCTTGTAACATAGCCGTTATGCTGCAGAATTTTCGTCTCAAAATACCTCTCTCTTTTCTCAAAATTATTTTATGTTATAAAGTGAATACTCAAAGCTCTTATTTCTAAAAGGGTATTCACATATATATCAAAATGTTCCATTTTAAATTCTGGGATTTACATACATGAGACCCGCTTTCCCTTCCGTGGGTTTAAACTGCCGTAAAGATCTTGTCTTTAAAGCAGTTTTTAAAACGTTATGATTATGAAATGAAACCCATTTATTTTATGCTATGTGGGTTATTTATGAAATGTTTGATGATGATATATGTGGATCACATGATAATAAAGGCAAATTTAAGGGTGCTCCCTGATAGCGCTCCAATGCATTGGGTAATGATGTAACCACTAGAGATTACAATTTTCACGATACCTTGGTGAATAACCTTGGTAATTTTCAAATGACACCTTGGGGATGGACCTTGGTGATATGTTCATGATTGTCTATGTTAAATGATGTAGCCACATCTTCAAGTTATGGAAAATGTTATTTTTATTATGAAATGCCTCATGATTTCTTTCTCATGCCTTAAAGTTTTTTTCATGTCCTTATTGAAGTATCTCAAGTTCACATGTAAAATGTTCCTCTTGTTTCCCTTACTAGGACTTCTTCTCACCCTTTCTTTTGATGTATGTCCCCAGGTTATGAGATGCAGTAATGAACCTAGGATTAACTTAAGGAGAATCCTTTCAAGTGTTTAAGAAGAATGTTTTATGTTATTTTCATGTATTATGTTCCTGGTTTCCAAGACACTAGACCTTAAAGATCCTCAGTTTTGTGTAATGTAATGAAAGTTTATGTTATAAAATGGAGGGATGATATAGTTGGTATCAGAGGATGGATTAGTTATTTGTGGAAATTAGGATATAAAAATTTTAGTAAGAGCCCTATAGAAAAGTTTAAAAATAGGAAAACTTCCTGGTATTTTGGTAAGTATTGAGTAAGTGGTTTATCAAACAGATACATCCCTGTCTGGATACGAGTAGGTAGAGGCGGCTCTGGCACAAATGTACATAGGGGTAAAACCCAAAAACACCACTTTGAGCTAGAATCGAACGGGAACTGGTGCACGATAACGGGCCTTACTGTACTCTTGGTTACGACACTCCCTGGGGATATGTTTGGTTAATCACAAGCTTTTTATGAATCATTATGAAGCGAATTATAGAAAAGTGTAATTGTCTAAGCATGAAGTCTTAGTTAAAAGATCCATAAATGAAATAAGTTTCTCACTAAGGTTTTATTCTTTTAGAAAATGACTGGCAATAGGAGGAACAATGCCGATGGTGACCGCAATGCACCTTGTGCTGATGGCCCTCCGATGGAAGCCGGAATCGAAACATTCATGCGAATGATGAACCAACTGACTCATGTTATGAGTAATAACTTGAATCAAGCTGAGAGGCCGACCTCACCACGAAGGGAAAAACTTTCTGTTGAGTCTTTTATGCGTCAACGACCACCAACATTCAGTGGATCTACTGACCCATTGGTTTCGGAACAATGGATAAGCTCCATTGAAAAGATCTTTTCTATACTTTATTGTTCGGAACAAGAAAAAGTCACCCTTGCTATTTACCGCCTAGAGGGAGAAGTTGATCAGTGGTGGTCACTGATCAAAAACACAAAGCCACGAGGATAGATGGAAGCTATGGAGTGGGAAGAGTTCCGGGGAATATTCTTTAATAAGTATTTCCCTCGTTCGATGAGAACGAGAATGGAGAAAGAATTTCTCGAGCTGAAGCAAAAGGAGAATGAATCAGTTGGAACCTACGAGATGAACTTCACAAGGCTTTCCCGTTATACCTCAAGCTTCGTCATGGACCCTAATTAGAAGGTTGATAGATTCTTTGGTGGACTACGACCTCATCTACGGAAGAATCTAGCCAACATGGACTATGATAGCTATGAAGAAATTGTTCGAAGTGCTATGAAAGTTGAACTAGAGTTTGGGGAGACACAGTGGTCTCACGAATCTAATGAGAAGAAGAGAACTCTAGAACCAAGCCTGGGAAGAAGTTTTGATCAGGAAAGAGGTGGAAATCATATGCAACATGCCACTTGCAATAAATGTGGGAAGAAGCATTCGGGGAACTGCTTGATCGGAAGTGGTAAGTGCTATAGGTGTGGAAAAGAAGGCCATATTTCTCGGAATTGTCGTAGTGATGTGAAGCCTCAAATTCCCAACACTAACGATAGAGGAAAGATGGTTCTGGCCCTACCCGAAGTCACATGCTTCAAGTGTGGACAGCTTGGGCACTTTGCTAATCAATGTCCAAATCCGAGGGCGGTGGAGGGGAATCACCATCAACCTCAGCAGAGGCCAAGGGAGAAAGGTCGTGCTTTCGCTATCGCAACAACTGAAGTTGAAGTTCCGAACGATG
Organism: Viscum album; assembly: GCA_963277665.1. NCBI lineage: Eukaryota > Viridiplantae > Streptophyta > Magnoliopsida > Santalales > Viscaceae > Viscum > Viscum album. The sequence continues at coordinate 99,471,957 of OY728151.1, read as the reverse complement.
TGGTAGCAGGTACTCTTGTTGTCCTCCCAAAACAAGCAAGTACTTTATTTGATTCTGGTTCTACGCATTCCTTTATTTCCTCCAAGTTTGCAAGGAATATAGAATCAATCCCCGAACTGCTAGAGGTAGAGTTGTCAGTCAAGACTCCAAGTGGGATTATCCTTGCATCAAAAGTATTTAGAGACTCTAGTGCTTACTTTAGTGAGCACAATCTTATCGCAAATCTAGTAGTCATTCCCATGTTGGAATTCGACGTTATACTAGGGATGGACTGGCTCTCAAAGTATAATGCTAAGATCAAATGGAAAATTAAGGAAATCTCAGTAGTCTTGAATAAACGACCTACAGTTATCTTCCAAGGAGAGATATCCCGAACGGATCCCTTTCTAGAAGCACCTCCCATAGATTTCTTTATGGAGTTAATCGGTGATGATGAAGAATGGAAAGGGAGCATACAAATTGAATATGTTCCAATTGTTCAGGAGTACATGGATGTATTTCCTGAGGAGTTACCTGGACCTCCCCCAGAAAGAGAGGTAGAGTTCTCCATTGAACTCGTACCTGGGTCCCAACCGATATCAAAGACTCCGTATAGAATGGAAAATGTGGAGCTAGAAGAGTTAAAGAAACAAATCCAAGACTTGTTGGAGAAGGGGTTTATCCGACCGAATGTGTCTCCTTGGGGAGCACCAGTTCCCTTTGTAAAGAAGAAGGATGGATCAATGAGGCTATGCATTGATTATAGAGAACTGAACGAGATCATAGTGAAGAACAGATATCCTCTTCCAAGAATTGATGATTTATTTGACCAACTCCACAGGGCTCAATTCTTCTCTAAGATTGACCTTCGATCTGGTTATCATCAACTGAGGGTAAAGAAGGAAGATATTCTAAAGAATGCCTTCCGATCAAGATATGGGCAATATGAGTTTACTGTTATGCCTTTCGGCTTGACTAATGCTCCTGCTATTTTCATGGATTTGATGAATAGAGTCTTTAAGGACTACCTTGATAACTTTTTGGTAGTCTTTATTGATGATATTTTGATATATTCAAAAAGTTGTGAGGAGCATGAAGATCATATGAGGGTTATTTTGAAAACTCTACGGAAGGAGAGGCTCTTTGGGAAGTTCAGCAAGTGTGAGTTTTGGTTACAACAAGTGGCTTTCTTGGGGCACATCGTAACCAATGAAGGAATCTCGGTTGACCCTGCGAAGACAATGGTTGTGGAGGAGTGGCCTCAACCCACAACAGTAACTGAGATTCGTAGTTTCATTGGTTTAGCGGGATATTATAGGAGGTTTGTGAAAAACTTTTCATGGCTTTCTAATCCACTAACCAAGTTGACTCGAAAAGGGGTTAAGTTCATCTGGACAAAGGAATCCGAGGAAAGTTTCCAAGAGCTGAAGAAGAGATTGGTTACTGCACCTGTGTTAACACTACCCTCTATCGGAGAAGGATTCGTTATTTTTAGCGATGCATCTCTGAAAGGGCTTGGGTGCGTCCTCATGCAAAATGACAAGGTAATTGCTTATGCATCTCGACATTTGAAGATTCATGAGCAGAATTATCCTACGCATGATCTAGAGCTGGCGGCAGTTGTTTTTGCTCTAAAGATATGGAGGCACTATCTTTATGGGGAGAAATGTGATATATACACTGACCACCAAAGTCTAAAGTATATTTTCACACAGAATGAATTGAACATGAGACAAAGGAGATGGTTGGAGCTTATTAAAGACTATGATTGTTCAATTCATTATCACCCTAGAAGAGCAAACAAAGTTGTGGATGCATTAAGCAGGAAAGATCCTGTTGTTCTGGAAACAATGAGGATCTTAGGAGATCCTTTGATTAAAGATCTAGTAAAACTGGACATGGGAATTATAAAGAAAGGGACATCATCAACCCTATCCCAATTTATTTCTCAACCTTCATTACTAGAGAAGATCAAGAAGGCTCAAAAAGAAGATCCTTTGCTGTGGGAGAAGTTCGAGGCTGTAAAGGATGGTAAGTTCCCTGATTTCAATGTTGATCAAGAAGGTGTATTGAAATTTCGTACAAGACTATGTGTTCCATATATTCCGGATATAAAGAAAGAACTGATGGATGAAGCTCATAGCTCTACTTTCTCTATACATCCTGGAAGCACTAAGATGTAAAGAGACCTTCGTGATCATTATTGGTGGGATAACATGAAGAGGGAGATTGCTGATTACACTAAAAGGTGCCTGGTGTGTCAGCAAGTAAAGGCAGAATGACAACTTCCTAAGGGGGTATTACAACCACTACCCATACCAGTATGGAAGTGGGATAATATCACTATGGACTTTGTAACTGGTCTCCCGAAAACATCCAAAGGAAACAATGCGATATGGGTTATTGTGGACCATCTCACCAATACAGCCCATTTTATCTCTATTCGGGAAGATTTCTCTCTGGATCAGCTTGCCAAGATATACGTGAAGGAAGTGGTAAGGCTGCATGGGGTACCACTATCCATCGTATCTGATCGTGACCCAAGATTCACATCAAAATTCTGGAGAAGTCTTCAACATGATCTGAATACTGAATTGAATTTTAGTACGGCCTATCATCCTCAAACTGATGGCCAATCTGAAAGGACTATTCAGACACTCGAAGACATGTTGAGATTATGCTCAATGGAATTTAAATGTGGATGGGATCAACACCTCCCATTAGTGGAGTTCTCCTATAACAACAGCTTCCATGAGAGTATTCAGATGGCACCCTATGAAGCTCTGTATAGAAAGCGGTGTAGAACTCCTACTTGTTGGGATGAAACTGGTGAGAGGAAGCTTCTTGGGCCTGATCTCGTGCAAGAGATGACGGAACAGGTTCATTCCATCCAACAACACATAAAAGCTGCTCAAAGTCGGCAGAAGAGCTATGCTGACAATCGTCGAAGGGACTTGGAGTTTGGTGTTGGCGACAAAGTCTTCCTTCGAATTTCTCCATGGAAGAGAGTCATTCGGTTTGGGAAGAAAGGGAAGCTTAGCCCTAGGTACATTGGCCCCTATGAAATCCTTGATCGCATAGGAGCAGTGGCATATCGTCTAACACTTCCACTGAACCTAGCTCAAGTAACTGATGTCTTCCATGTATCTCTCTTGAGGAAGTACATACCCGACCCTTCGCATGTACTGAACCCAGAGGTGGTACAACTGGAACATGACCTCTCTTATGAGGAGCAACCAGTGGAGATCTTGGACCATAGAGACAAGGTCCTACGAAACAAGACTACCCACCTTGTGAAAGTGTTGTGGAGGAATCATAAATATGAAGAAGTGACTTGGGAGCCTGAGGAAACAATGAAGCAAAAGTACCCTCACCTTTTCGACTAGGCCTCAAGTGTAAATTTCGGGGGCGAAATTTCTTAAGGGGGAAGAATGTAACGACCCAATATTTTTGAGTAGTATATTAACATACTCTTAATGATTTAATAAGATGTTAATGGTTAATGTAGAAAGAGGAGTCGATGGCTTCATACAGTAGACTCGACCCTTATGAAGCCCACTTATCAGAGCTTGGGAAGGAGGTAGCATCTGTGGGCTTCGCTTTGGACTAAGCCCAAGCCGAAATCCAGCATGTCAAGCTTGAATGGAAACGCCTACGGGAGAAGTTCAAGTTAGTAGAGATTACTACTAGGGAAATGTTATCTGAGCCTCCCTCAGATTCTCTCACCATAGCACACCTTACACTTAGGTCTTATACCGGTGTTATAAGGGGCTATGTGACGAGACCCTAGCTTCCTTGTGTAATCCTTTTGGGTGAATAAATTGAGATCTCTTCCATTAGTGATGTTTGTGGAATTTCTTTTGTCCGGATAATTTTAGGATATATTTTATTGATGAATTTTTGAAAAAGGGATATTTTAAAAAATTTATGTAAACCCTAAATAATTAATGATGTGTAATGATTTTCAAAAAATGGTCTTCTACAAAAGTGTTCAGTAAGGAATTTGGAGTCTAATAAGATCAACTTAATATTTGATGAATAGTAAATTATGAATAGTGATTTTATGCTTAGGATTAGTAATGTGACCAAATGGATTAGTAATTTCACTCAAAGAAAGTTTTAATATAATTTAGACAGCTAGATTAAGTAATGTGATTCAATAAAATGGGTAAATAACGGTTTCATAAATTATTAGTCAAGTATTAGTTTTTTCGGATGAATAGTGTTTTTAATTAAAAATTTAATTAAAAATAATTATAAAATTATTTTTATAAAAAGGACTTTATTTTTGAACTCAGAGCATCGATATTATGTTATGGTAATTTTTGGGGATTTTTCTGAAAAAATGAATTTTTGATGAATAGTGTTTTTATTTAAAAATTAAATTAAAAATATTTAGAAAATTATTTTTATAAAATGGATTTCATTTTTGAAATCAGAGCATTGATAATTGGCTAAGGTGAAATTTTGGGATTATTCTGAGAAAGTTGAATTTTCAGTGAATAGTAAAAAAATACAGTTTTAGGGTTTCGGTATGTTTAATGACATCATAACTGTGTCATGATGATTTCATGAGATATTTCAAGGGTTGGCCGGCCAAGGGTGATGAATTATTGTTTTGGGGGCCCCATGTGGCCTAACTTTATGAAAAATATCATGAGAGAGCACATGGGTTTGAGAAAAACACTTGTGAGGTGTCCCTTGGCCATTAATGCCTTGTCCCCTCACTTTCCCTATAAATACCCACCCTCTCCTCCTTTAGTTTTCACTCCCAACTCTCCCCCAACGAATTTATGGTCTCCTTACCCTCCAAGGAGTCCTCCCAAGGTGCCCCCAATCCCTCAAGGTCCAAAACATTGAGTTTCAAGAGTCACGTTTTAAGGTAAGGGATCCGACCTCTCTCTTTCTTTTCATGTAATCCTTTTTATGTCATTCCTTTCATGCACCATGTTCAATTGTGAGAGGATGTTATTTTATATTCCTCTTACTTCCCTTTTCATGTTTATATGATGAGAGATCCCCTCTTACTCTCATCATTTCGTTTTATGAATGTTTAAGTGACGCCGTTAGGCTGCCGAATTTTTAAGGGATTCTTTCACCCTTCTCATTTTTCAAGTTCAATTTTCATGTCAAGTATTTCAAGTTCCTTTTTATTATGTTGGGGTATGATCTCTATATCTATCATACTGATCTCTTGTGATCATATTATGAGAGACCCTATTTGATCTTGTCAATTCTTTTTTATTGAAGTTTAAGTGATGCCGTTAGGCTGCCGAATTTTCATAAGAGAAATCTAATTTTTGTCTTCCTTCCATGTTTTTCATTTCAAATGGTATGTCCTTAAAATTTCATTACCATGTCCATATATCCTTCTTATTCTGTTCCCTTACTGTTTTATGGATCATTTATGAGTGGGTGACCCATGTCCCCTCTCTTTTCAATATTTTCTAAAACCTTGTAACATAGCCGTTATGCTGCAGAATTTTCGTCTCAAAATACCTCTCTTTTTTCTCACAATTATTTTATGTTATAAAGTGAATACACAAAGCTCTTATTTCTACAAGGGTATTCACATATATATCAAAATGTTCCATTTTAAATTCTGGGATTTACATACATGAGACCCGCTTTCCCTTCCGTGGGTTTAAAGTGCCGTAAAGATCATGTCTTTAAAGCAGTTTTTAAAACGTTATGATTATGAAATGAAACCCATTTATTTTATTCTATGTGGGTTATTTATGAAATGTTTGATGACGATATATGTGGATCACATGATAATAAAGGCAAATTTAAGGGTGTGGTATGATAGCGCTCCAATGCATTGGGTAATGATGTAACCACTAGAGATTACAATTTTCACGATACCTTGGTGAATAACCTTGGTAATTTTCAAATGACACCTTGGGGATGGACCTTGGTGATATGTTCATGATTGTCTATGTAAAATGATGTAGCCACATCTTCAATTTATGGAAAATGTTATTTTTATTATGAAATGCCTCATGATTTCTTTCTCATGCCTTAAAGTTTTTTTCATGTCCTTATTGAAGTATCTCAAGTTCACATGTAAAATGTTCCTCTTGTTTCCCTTACTGGGACTTCTTCTCACCCTTTCTTTTGATGTATGTCCCCAGGTTATGAGATGCAGTAATTAACCTAGGATGAACTTAAGGAGAATCCTTTCAAGTGTTTAAGAAGAATGTTTTATGTTGTTTTCATGTATTATGTTCCTGGTTTCCAAGACACTAGACCTTAAAGATCCTCAGTTTTGTGTAATGTAATGAAAGTTTATGTTATAAAATTGCGGGATGCTATATATATATCCTCTTCACCTCTCTTAAGTAATAGAGAGAGAAATTTAAGGGAAGATCAAAAATATTTTGTTCTATGTTTGAGGATTGATTGTTTAATTTTCTATGATTTCAATGATGTCAAATAGCCTTTAATTATCAACAATAGCACCCATATTTCACAATAAAACTTTTGATAAAGATTTAATAATGTGTTGGGTTGATCTAGAGGTTTCTTAGATTTGTTTCATCAAGCGATTGTCACCAGAGATGAGTGAAATACACTTTTTATTGAAATCGAATGACGTAGCATTTAAAATTATTTTTTTTCTTATTATTAATCACATGTGATCCTTGAGTTGTATTCATCCATGATAACTATAATAATGAATTCATGATTCTAGTTGAAACATAAATTTTTCAATTATCACTATTTCAAGTTTCCATTGTGTACCCAGTACCTTCAAGTGGAATCAGAGTGGTAAAGTGTTTGAGTAAGTCAAAATAAAATTATTATTTTTTCATGAATTTGAGTAGAGAGAAATGTGAAGGTCCCAATGTCCCAAAATATGATTGTATATGAGGTTGGATGATTGAGAAATTACCACCCAAAGAATAAAATTATAATTTTGTGTTTAAAAAATAAAACTATATATATATATATATATCAATATAATAGTTTCATCTCAGTAGAGATGGTCGTCAGAGTTGTACGGTTGGAAGAATACCAGTGATTTGTGATATTGTATATATAGAAAAACAATAACTATATTTCCAAATCATACCATTTTAGGGGTTATAAAGTAATTAAAAAAGTGGTCCTAGGGTATACCATAACTTTTCAGACCAAAGGAAAGAAAACTAAAAACATCAAAGGGATGGGGGATGGATTGAATTTCATTTGGTGGTCAAAAAAATTATTGCAAGAAAAAATCAACCAACTTTGGTTTCACTTTCCCCAAAATTGATGGGGGGGGTGGTGGTAGAGACAGACAACCTAGGGCCACTTTTGGAATGAGTATATTTAAAAAAAATATATTTTTTATTTATCAAATGGTGGCGATTCCTTCGAAAGCCTGTAAACCCCCCAACCCTTGTGAACCCATGTATGGGGGTGTATTGCGACACCCGAACTCGGGCGGGGCGGGTTGGGGTTATTCATGACCACAAACCATGGGAATGTCTGTTTAGGCTCTTCCTAACTTGTACAACCTATTTCGGTCCCCTTGTATCCCTGAAACCCTCAAGCGGGGTTTAAAAATACAACAGGGGCCCAAAAAATATAAAAAAATCCAAAAAATCATAAAAAAATTTGAAATTATTAAAACTATTTTTTGGAAAACGAAAAAAGTTTTTCATGAATTAAAATTTATTTAATTTTTTTTAATTAGTAAATAATATCCTTAAAGTAAAATTATTCATGAATTTAATTTTTTTTGAGTTTAAAGGGTACAGACTGATCATGAACTTTAGAACAACCAATGTCTTCCTGATATTCATTCATTCATTCATATATTTAATTATTTCAATATATTTTGTTATAATAATTATTTAATAAATAATGATCTGTATAAATTATTTATCCTAATTATATGTATAAGGTTATATTCACCCATATATCATTATTCATCTATATTATTTATTCCTAATATCCCCTCATATTAATGAAAGTATTATTGTATAATGATAAGGGTGACTGGATAATGTAGTTTTCACAAAGACATGATGCCACATGATATGGGAGTTCAACGTATTAGATGAGGTGAGAGTTACAACTTGATTCTTAAGAAACATGACTCAAGGAGTTACCCATAGGGTCTATATTGATCCATTATTTACGAAATAGATCAATAATTATAATCATATCATGATCACATTATTTGTTTTAATTTATGAACTGTTTATTATTTTCATGTTTTTTTCAGTTTAGAATCACCCACATAAAATAATAAGCATGAATTCATAGATAAAATGAACATTCATGACGAATGTTTTCTATTTATGTATGCATAATTTGGGATCTTGATCACATAAAGCAAGTATGATGAATATAAATATATTTCAATCGCTATGAAAAACTATTAAAAACCCTCAAACTAATGCAAGGTCATTCATTATAAGAGAGGTGACACCACTCAATAGATTGAGGAGCCACAAGCTGATGCATTTTTTCAAACAAAATCCTTCCTTGAAACTCTATGATTTGTAGCATAGTCATAACTTACACTACGAGGATAGGTTTTAAGAATTATATCCACTAGAACACTCAATCCACTAAGTATTCCAAATCTAGTAGTTTATGGATACTTTTATTTGATAAATATTGAGATATATTTATGACTAATAAATCTATATTGTATAATAATTGTTAATCAAGATAAAACCACTAATATTCAAATTTTTTTTTGTAGAAAACTAAATAATGATACCACAAGTTCATTGTGATAAATTCTGGGAAAAGAACATGTATGAACTAACATGAATTTATAAGAGTAATATATGTGATTGCATATTATATTATGATATCAGAAAGAAAATATATGAGTCAAAGTCACCACTACCTATTGATAAAAATCATGAATATGGGGTGAAAATGATGTTTATAGGATGCACATTGGTGATGCATTTGATGTGTACATCATACTTTTATCATCAATGTCTAATGAGTTGTGATAAAAATAAATACATAAATGGTTTAACATGTTGTCTCATCTATAAAAAAAATTCAAGGAGAAAGTGAAGCAATAAATGAATGAGATTTTTTGATTCTTATATCCCTATCACCAAGTTACTCATGATTTGATAAGATTATAAAATGAACAGTATGGAGAAAATGATTCAATATATTTTGATAAAGGTTCTCTTATTTTACAAGAACTTAAAGAATATGAAATCATTTGTTATTGCAGTGAACAATATAGAAGAAAAGGTTAAAAACCATGAATTTTTCTATGTTAATAGAGATTTTACAACATATTTCTATGAAATCAAAGGTAAAAATATAGAATCAATCAAGCTTCTACTGGCATCACATGTGGAAGAAAGGTCACTGGAAGATAAATTGTGATGAAATAAAGAATAAATATATTGATTCTTTTACTTTAGGAACATTAATCACTAAATGTAATATTTATATTTCACTAATTGGGTATTATATACTATATCTATATCATACATTTATATCCAAATAAAGTAACCAATTAATTTCATAAACATTACAAATATTAGGGTGAATTATCAAGTTTTCTAGTAAGGGTGATTCCTATATCAGTAGTGAGAAAAACAAAAATTCTAATTCACCAAGTTAATTTACTCTTTCAGATTTATTATTTTGTATATAGTATTACCGTCAAAATTATAACATGTGTACATTAGAAACAACATTAAATTATTTCACATTAAAATGAATGTCATTTATAGTGTGCCATACTCAAAAAAACAGTCTATTAATACTTCAATCATTGAAAATAAATAATGAATATTAATATATAAGACTCAACAATATATATTTTTTAAAATTTAATTATTTAACAAATAAAACAATAAGTTTTTTTCCAACATATACAATTTATGGTTTTTAGACTCTCTGTAGATAAAACTATTAAGTATTATTGAAATATTTATTTATAATTTTTTAGATAAAGAAACATATTAAGGTATGGCATAAAAATTTTAGACTTGGTTTGGCTTGACTGTGTAAACAATTATAAAGAGAATCTAGTTGTATGTTTAAATACTTCAATATATTACTTTAATAAATTTAAGGAATATTAAATTTTAATAATTTACATGAATGGTTATAATATATGAGTAGCTTTAATCCCATGATATGAAGGATATCATACCAATGCATTCATCGATCATTAAAAATGTAGAGTAGATATATTCATAAACTCACATTTCCATTAACACATCAGATCTATGATGTTAGTAAAATGATGATTGATGATGGGTCTTATAAGTGTTCGTTGATCCTTAAAATGTAGATTTTACTTATTCTTAAAGTCAAATTTTACTATGCACATCATATTAATTGTGTAAATACAAGTAGGATCAGTGTTGATACTTACAAGTCATTCAAAGTCTTCCATTATCTTTATGAAACATGTTTTAATAATTATGGTGTTATCCTATAACCATATAAAAAATATAATAAAAAATGGATATCATATGAGCTATAATATTAATAAAATCCATTATGTCATAAAAGCATGTGTTTATTTGAAATTTTTTGTTAATGTAATTTCAATAAACAAACAAATATCAAGATAATAAATTTCATCTTTTAAATTTTCATAATGTTATTATAGTATATTACATAAAATCAATAAGATAGGAAAATATATAGTCTATTGATAAATTATATTTCTATAAAATGGTTCACATCTCTTTTAGAGATATAGGGAGAAATATTGTCTTGGATAAAGTCAAGTATATAGATACAAAGTAGTTGAAATTGGAACAAGTTTCACAAGATCTCATAGAAGAGAAGTTGGTCATGAGACATATACTACATTAGATGAATAAAACCAACAAGGTGGTTTTATTTCCACCATGGTGGGTGATAGATTATTAATTAATAATAATGGATCCTATAAGTAGTAAATATAAATATTTTATTATTTAAAATTTTTACATGAATTCAGAAAAATGGATTCTATGTATCAAATCAACTTCTTTATTTTTGATAATTTCTCCAATTGATGAAAATCCATTGGTGGGTATTTAAGGGGAACTATACATGTGTGGTGAAAGTGTGGTACCAATAAGTATTTATTGGTTATACCATGTCATTAAGATTAAATCCATTATATTTTTTCTTATTATAGAATATTCCTATGATCATTAAATTGGGCATTAGATATCAACACCACCTTTCATGGAATGTAACTATACAAAAAAACCAGAAAGGGTTGGAGACGTCAAATATTTTCTATAAGTAATCCAAGTTTTAGATATCCATTTATATATTAATATTATCATCATGACTAAAGAATATTAATTTAGAATACAATTATTCTAAGTGTCTACAATAGGTTAATGGGAGTTCCATTTTTTTCCAAAGAAAATATGATGTTAATATATGGAAAACAATTATTAGTATTATAGTCTATTAAGGCTGTATTGATAGAATATTTTAAAATATTTACTTAATGTTGTAACCCGAGTTCTAGGGAATAATATCGACTAGAGTAGATTAATTATTTCCTTAGACCAATTCGAAATACAAACACTAAAAATGTATTTAAAATATAAGTTGGAAAAATTTGGGAGGGAATTTTTTTCAATGTCACATGGAAGAAATCACTCTAAGAAGACATGTTTGAGACATAGGAAGAAATCATAATTTTGATTATAAATCTATATATTTTGGTAATGGATCTAAAAAATATGTCATAATATGTTCTAGATATGATATTTACAACTCATATATTATGATAGGAAAATATCAGGTAAATCAATAAAAACTATATATAAAGTAGTTAGAGCTATACAATTGTACATGGAAAATCACACAAGGATATGAATCCGGTACTTGGTAAGGAATGATCCTTTATAATAAGGGAAAAAATTCTCTTTAAATTTAATTATGATCCAATAGAATAGTATGGATATTGAAATGAACTAGAATAACTCATTTCATATGATATCAATATCTATAAATACCAAGTATGTTAAGATTTATATTGTTATTTAAGAAGTATTATAAAATACACAATGATTTGTTTCATTTATTGGAATCTAACCTAGTAAGTAATGTTGTATAATAATATAAATCATGATAAGATTATGATAATGGTACTATCCAATATAATAGGTTTAGATAGAGGATAAAGGGTTATAATATGAGATATCTTCAAATGTGGAGTCTTACTCAAGGAGGTGAAGCTACATATAGTAAAGTATCCATGTAGAAAAATGCGGCAGGCTCAGTAACAAAATCCATAACTCAGTAGAATCATGATTTTATCATGTGATATCTAACAGGTTGATGGTTATCACGTTATCTCAAGTTCAATTGGGAGTGTTATGAATGTGGGTTCCCTGGATCCAACTTGAGTAGTACTTTTTGGTTATTATATCTTGTATATAAAGAGTTATGTATAACATATTCTTACTATAATAGTATTGATACTTCTTCATCCACTATTTATATGATAATTTCCATATATTATTTATCATATCAATAGGTTATATATGTTCCCAATAATATAGAGAAGCTTAATATACCATGAAATTAATTTTAAATATTTGTACTATGGTCTTGATAAATCATATTAATTTAAGACATATGATGTTCGACTATTAGGTGATGGGGGATCAAAATCATTGAAACATATTCTCATGAATTTCAAATTTAGTTATATTTATTATAGGAGATCATGAGGACTAAATCACCAATAGAAACACCATATGTTTTGAGTTTCATTAGTTATTTCTATTTAAAACCACGTGTATTGCTCTCTCAACTTAAGATCATTATTAGTGTATACCATTGGATCAAATAATATGATTCAAGATAGAAACCATGTATTTTATATTTTGGGGATGTAGATTGAATTGAGTGAATTATTGGTGGTATTACATTGATTGAATGAACAATATAGGGTTTATTGCTTCTATAAAGGAAGAGATATATAATTCCCAGTTGATTATGATGATAACACCTTTATTAAATCTAAGGACATGGTAGATGAAGTTAATTCCATCAAGTAAGTAAGTAAAAGATATTATATTACATGAGAAAAATATATTATATTACATGTCAGGTGTTCATGGTAGGTTGTCAATGATATGACTAAACATCATCTCCTTAGGAGGATTTCTAGGTTTATATAATTCACTCCTGGTTAGTGATTTTCAATAACTTCTACCAAGATAACGTTCTAAAGGGACACACACCAAGTGTATTTAGATGATTTACCAATTCTAGTGAATTGGATTTTATGAACTTGTGGGTCCCGTGATGGGGGTTTATTAATTTATAAATTTATATGATTTAAAGGAAAATAACTAAATTCAATATTATTCATGTTTAGAATAATAACTATTGAATTTATTTAATTATTATATTCACCAATTAATTAGTGAATTTGTTTTTCATAAAAATAATTATATAATTTTTAATATCTAAGGTTAATTTTAATAATTTTTGGGGAGATGAATTGAGCTAATGACTCGTAGTTTTTAATGATGCCTAAATTTAATGTTATAAGTGAGTGATAAATTTTTTACAACATTTTCACCATGATTTATGTGTCGTTTGTGTCATTTTTGATCCTATTTGAAATGTTAACTTCCATAAAGACCTATGTTCAATTTATAGAAGGTGGAATTTAGTTGTTGAAACATTTTAATACCCAAAAATATAAGGGTGATAAGGTCTTTATATAATTATATATTCTTTCCACCTATCTCATGTCATAGATTGAAAAAGTGAAGGGAAGATCAAAATTTGTTTGATCTGTGTTTGAGGTTTGATTTTTAGATCTACTGTGATCATGAGGACACATAAGAGCCTTCAATTATTCATGCCAAACCCAATATTTTATAGGAAAATGTTTTTTTAAAATATTTTGTAATGTGTGTGAATGGTCTATAGGTTTCTAGGTTCGGTTCCTTTAAGAAATTATCATTCATGACAAGTAGAAAATTCCATCAGTCAAAATCGAAGAAGGTAATAGTTAAATTTATTTTTTTCTCTTATTATTAATCACACCAGATCCTTATGTGGCACTAGGCTATGATTATTCTAGTGATTAAGTCCCAATGTTTATCTCAATAAAATGATATTAAAATCCAGCTATTTTGGGCTTCTATTATACACCCATTACCAGTAGTTGGACAAAATATTATTGAGATTTACATTATTATTTATAGAACCCAAGGGGACACCACCAAATATATTAACATATTAATTGATAAAATTTGTGGAAGGTTCCAATATGGTAAATATATAGTCATAAAAACTTTCATATCACCTTAATAATGAGCCAAAAAATAATTATCCAATATACCAAGACATTGAATCATTCGATATAACATCAATATATACATGAGTATAATTATATTGGTGATAAAGAAGGATGGTGGTTGGTGAATGTGTGTTTATTACTAATCTTTGAACAAATAAACTATTCATAATATATTTCCACTTCTATTTATATATTATTTTCTCTATGAGTTACATGGATTGAATCTCTATATCAAACTTGATTTGATGTTAGGGTTCCATCAAATCAATGTTCAAGTTGATGATGTTGTGAAAACAATCATAAGAAATCATATAGAACACTATGATATCTAGTGATGTATTTTGGACATTTGAACACCCCCAATAAATTCCAATATGAAGTTCCCTTATCATTGTTGGTGAATTTGTCTTTATTATCAACCATATTTGGAAATTATTATGTGACGGTTGAGAAGTGTTTTTAGGTTCTTTGATGTAACATAAAAGGTTTTTTGATGTTTTTTAGTTCACATTTAAATAATCTAGAATTTGGGATTAGATATACAAATTGAAAAGAGAAATTATCCTATTCATAGGATAATTTACCTACTCATAAGACATTTTATCAATAAAAATGAGTTTTTGAGAATTTTGGTAAAGGTATTTATCATATATGAGCCAATCGTAAGTCAATTTATTAATTTTCATTGAATTTATCAACACATATGATATTATAGATATTTTTTAGAAAAGGGATTTAACAATTTGGGTTTCCTGAAAGATAATATAATTATACACAATAGATTTGATTTTTTATAGGACAATTCATTTAAAAAAAATCTTTTGATAGAGTCCTATGATAATTTACTTACGTAAAAGTTATTTGGGTTCCTGTAAAAGAATTTATATATATAAAAGTGTAGGTAACCAAATTGTATTATATGTTGGACCAATAAAAATTTAAAAAAGAATGTTTATGGAATTAGAATTAACAACTTGATACTAAATCTGAAAATGATTTGTTGATCGGGTATTTCCAAATTATTAGGAGATAAGTCAAAAACCATGATTTAAGATGAGTTTAAGGAAGTTTAAATGAGAATTTAATGAGATGTATCATGAAAAAATCTCTTTGAGACTTCAAATTTAAATATTCCAAATTATTAATAAATTAATTTGTTTATATTATTTAGGTAGATTTTGAGTGAGAATGTTGATAGGGATAAAAAAACAAATTTTCAAAAATTTGTTAGGAAAACTATTTGTATTCAATGTATGAAAATAAAAAAGAGAAATAATTAAGGAAAAAATGTTAGAGAATTATCAAGATACGATGACACGATGTTGTATCTAAGAATGAGTTTTTGAGAAAATTGTTGACCTGTATGAAAATTTGAGTTATAAAAAGGTCAAATAATTTTATTTTATAATGATGTTTATTTAAGCTATTACTATCAATAAGGAAGAATAATTTCTCATTTGTACATGCTCTCATGCATGATTTATTTATTTTAAACTTGTGATAGGGGGATTGATCTATTGTTACCCCTTTCATAGTCATCTTGAAGTTTAATAATTTCTTGAATAAAATCGAATATTTAATTCTATATAACCCTATCCTATTATAAATATTTGATTCAACCAAGTGTAAGGAGGAATTTTTCAAAGGATAGTGAAACTAGGATAAACAATTTCATTCATTTTTTGTTCAAGGATGTCACTTTCCCTTACTTTCTACTAGATTTTTACATCTCATCATGAGTCATGGATATACATTAACCCTTTATTATAATTACTCTTGTATTAATGATAATTCATGACTCATAATCTAAAAAGAACCTGGTAAAGATAAATCTCCTACATTGGGTCTGAACCTACTAAAATACCCCTATGATTCTTATTTATTATTATTGTTTCATACAAGATATGAAGAGATTTTAAGAGTTGATCATTAATATAATAAGAATACAGTTTTAATTACAAAACCAAAATATGTTTTAATAACAAGAATAACTAATTCACCCCCTCTATGGTGTGAAAAATGATATAGGCACTTCAAGTTTTATCAGATGAATGATCCCCCTCAAATACCCGACATTTTCCAGGGATAATAATTAAAGGTCAGAGTTATATGAATAGGATAATAGTTATCTTTTTTAAGGAATTTATTTTTCATGGATGGAAGGATAAAATTAATCTTTATATTATAAAATAATATTTGGAAGTTAATAATGCTGTTATTGTGGTTTTTCCGTCCACTACAGAAGATGAAGCCGAGATATTTGCTGATAATAGAAACCTGGAGATTGATTGGAATGATAAGAATAATATATTTTAATTATAGTTATATAATTTTTACACCAAAGTTACGGGATTTAATATAACTAAATAAATGTGGGATAATGGTGAGAAAATGAATGAAGGGAACATTAATCTCCAAGAATCCAAAATAAGAATTTGGTGGGATAAGTTTAAATATGTCAGAATATATGAGGTTGAAATAATTGATGACTATTTTAACAAGTTTAATGGATTTTTTATTCTTATTAGAGGTTTGAAACAAACCAAAAGACTTCATTTTTGTAAACCAAATAATGAGAAAAATTCCAAACATGTTGGATCCAATGATTTCATCCATTGAATACATAGAATATCTTTCCCTTAATAAGGCTCATAGTACTCTCTTGATTCATGAAATGATAAAATCACCCATCATTAATAATAAGGATAAGAACGAGATGGATTTTAAATATATGATAAAAATTAAAATTTAATATGAACAATTTTATTCTTCTAGTTTCATAATATATGATGATTAAAGTGATGAAATCCATCATAAATTTTGGATTTTATATCAAATAATTTAAAAATAGGTAAAGGAAACTTTAATGTTAATATCCTATAAAATTATTTAGGAGTGGGGATATACAATTTTTACCATATATTATCCGAGATTAAAGAATAGTATTGAGTATTATGAGGAATAAGAGGAAGAGAAGACTCAGTGGGAGACAAAAGTCATATTCCTAAAATATAATAAAAAGTCAAATGAAGTCAGGAAGAGAATTAAGAGAAGAAAAAAAAGAAGTATATTGAGTAATAAGAAGGAATATTGATCTAAATAAATTAGTTATTCTGAAATGGGGTGTGTTTGAATGGATTATAACTTCATGGAATGTATTTTGGAAAAAGGATTTGTTGAAAAAGAAGATAGTTCAATCAGTGAAGGATATGAAGAAGGTGATGTGACTTATATGTTTCACATGATGAAATATGAACTTGAAGTATGTATTGATATAATTAATAAACTCAATAATGAATTAAAATATATTAAGAAGTATATGATCAATATTGAGAAATATGAATTTGAGTTTTTTATTATATAAAATTATCACATTGAGGAGATCAAGCTTCTTTAAGTGAAAGTGGCTAAGAAAGAGAAAATCATAAAAGATATTTTGAGTAAGGTTTTTGATCAAGATAAATTTATTATTAATATTAAATCAATGATTATTATGGCTTAAAGTATCCTTCTTAAAATAAATAAAATCACCTCAGTGTATTGAGAACTCATGTACACCATCTTAGATCATATTTGTTTCTACTTCATTTAAAATTGGGAAACCTATTTAAACGAAGTGTCCAATATCCAAATGTCAGTATGAGAAAAACTAGGTTTAAGGAATCCCTCAAAATAAATCTATTAAAACAAAGATAGTGAAGAGTAATCAAAATAATATGGGATCGTCAAAATTTATATAGAAGAAGACTATTATTTCACCACATCAATAAGATGTTATTCAAAAATAAATTTAGTAGTTTCATATAAGATAATGATTAAGGAGTTAATACTAGAATTGTGGATAATTTGAAAGTATATAATATGTTTTTTTGTATAAATTGTATCTCCCTTTCAACCAAATAAGGTTAAAAATTAGGTTTAGCTACTCAGATGAAAAAGGTAAAAGACCCATGAGTATACAAATAGATAATGAGAACCCATATGTAATGTCTAAACAAAAACGATTAACAGGGAATAAGGATATATTATAAAGATGTAATCTAAAATTTCATAATTCAAAAAAATATATGACCATGATTCTAGGTCAACAAAAATGTTGACTGAGAAAGGAAGATGTAGCATAAAATCAAGGGTTAAGGATCACTTATTGTTGAGGTGTTTCTCCAAGAATGTAAAAGGAGAAATCCATGGTTCCTAGAAAGTGGATTATCATTACACATGAATAAGGATAAAAAAATCTTAAAAAAAGAATAACACGATAGTAGTGAGGTAAATCTTTTCAATGAATGTTCCTTAATGATCAAGGGTAATATAAAAATTCATATAATGGTTCAAAAACATAATTCAAAATAGATCTTACCTGTTTATGGGATCAAACATAATATAGTCAATCTGAATTAGATGTTTGATGAGGGGAATGAGGTAATGTGAAATAATAACACAGGTCTTATCAAGATAATCAAACACGAGAAGATTATTTTTTCAAATTAATGGACTAGTGGAAATATATATCAGATAGGATGCTCAAAAAATTCTTGATACCCATGTTTAAAAAATAAAAATAAACTACGCCATAAAAGGTTTGGTCATATTTGTTAGATAATCTTGAGAAGTATATCCAAGGGTGATGTGGTGAGGGACTTTCAACACCTCAAAATAGAAAGGTAATAATTTTTTGAAATAATACAGAAAGGGAAAACCAGTCAAGTTAGACATAAAAGAGTTGAAATTCTTACATCCAAGCCTCTGATGTAGATACACTCTAATCTTCGTGGAACCATAATAAATAAATTCACTCATGGTGATCATTATTTCATCACCTTTACTAATGATTATATGAGAATGATGTATGTTATATTTATAAAACATAATTATAAGGTAGTGGATATGTTTAAAATCATTAGAGAAACAATTGAGAAAGAGGTAGAAATGTGTATAATGAAATTAATATATGAAAATAGTTACGGTTTTGTAGGTAGAGTTTTTTAATACTATCATAAAAAACATAGAATTAAAATATAGAACATTGATCCATATACACCCTAATAAAATTTTGCTGCCTATATAAAGAAAAGGATAATTTTTTATATGGGAATAAAAATGTTAGTATAAAATGGTATCTCAAAATTATATTAGTGGGAATATATTTTCATAATCTTTCATATTCAAAAACTATGTTTATTAAGGTTATATTATAATTTTACAACCTATTAAATGTTGTATAAAATGAATCCCACTGTGAACTATTTCAGAGTATTTGGTATTCCTTACCTTATAAAAATTAAAAACTCAAAATTGTAAAAATGTGATGAAATATCCAAGGATATTATATTTTAGAATATATATCAAGTGATAGTTGATATAGATGTTGGAATAAGAGACTATATATTTTTTTTAATTATTTGACGTAAAAATTACATACAATAATCCTACATATAATGATCGATTTGTATCCATTTTTCCTGATTAATATGAAAAAAGTAAAATTTTAAAGGTTAAAGTGTTGTAAATGGAAAATATGGACTACATATTGTTAAGGTAGAGTCAGATCAATCTAATGATGAGAAATAGGTGTTTGAGAATAAAAAATAGAAGTTTCAAAAGCTAAAGAAACATATGAAGACAAATAATATCATTATAAATCATCCAAATATAATGAAAACTATAAGAGGACTATAGTTTAAAAATCAAATTTCTTTAATCACAGTGATTCATCCACACTTAGTGGCTAAATTCTATCAACACAAGGAGTATATTAAAGCTTTAGATAATGAGTAAAATTAGATTTTGGACAATAATATATGGGATCGTATTCCAAGACCCAATAACAATAATATCATGGGGATAAGTGGATTTTAAAGAAAAAATTTAATTATTAAGGAAAATTCATGAGGAAAAATCTTGGATTATATGAAAGGGATACTCTCAAGTTTATGGTGTTGAATTTGAAGAAATCATTCCTCCAGTTGCAATATAGTAGGCCAAAATAAATTTATTTCCAATAGAATCATGTAAACAATAAAAAATCTATAAAATAAATGTAAAATATACCTTTTTAAATGGTGATATTAATGAATAAGTGTATATTGAGTAGTTAAAGGGTTATTTTCTTGATAATTATGTATCAAGCATATATAAATTAAAAAAATATATTAATATGGATTAAATAAATCCCTATGGGATTGTAATTAAAATCTCGATACATGATTGAAAGATATGTGATTCACTAAAGGGAAAGTTGATTTAAACTTGTGAATCAATGAAATGGAAACACATTAACTTATTATTGTTGTTAATGTTGATGAAATCATCAGTGCATATGGACATGAATGTTCTAGTCAATATTTTTCAAATCATATAAAGAAAAAATTTGAGAATTCTATACTGGGATATATGAGATAATTCATGGGATTATAAGTGATGAAAAAGAGAAATTTAATTTTCTTATCCCAAGATAAGTATTCAAGATAATTTTTGAAAATATTTGAGATAAGGGAGTCAAATATCATGTCTAAACCCATTTAGATAAGACTAAAATTATCAAAAGATATTATAGTGGAGAGGTAAATCAAATAGAATTTAGAAGACTAATTGAGATTCTACCTTATCTCACAGCCTCTAGACCATGTATTTTATATGTAGTAAGTTTATGTTCAAGATATCAAAGTGACTCAAAATCATGACATCTTATGGAATCTAGGATATTTACTAGATATATCAAAGGGGATATGAGCTTTAGGTTTCATTTACGAAGGTAAATAGTTTTAAAATTTATAGATTAAGAGATGATGATTGGGTAGGTGATTGTGATTATATAAAGTCCACTTCAGGTGAAATTTTCCTTTCGAGAGATAGTTTAGTGAGTTGTGACCATAATAAATATTACTCAGTCACACTAATTACCACCAAGGTCAAATATATTGCTGCTATGATTTCATACACTCAAATTATTTTTATGAAGTAGCCACTAGATTATTTTAGGGTGAAAGTTGATAGACCTATCAAAATTATCTATGATAATCAAAGTGACATGGATATTTAAAAAAACATCATAAAAACTCAAGGTATAAGTTTATTGATATAAAAAATAATTTAATTACAAAGATGGTTGCTACTAAAGACATCAGGATAGGATTGTTTTCCACCTAAAATTTGTTGGATGATATTTTCAACAAGGCTATCCAAAAGGACATATTTGAGTACTTGAATCTAAATAATGGTGTTAAACCCCCACATATACAATCAAGATGTTTTTTTGAAGAAAACCAATGAGATTTTTATTATATTTCAAAATGATGAGAAGTATGTACATAAATATTTAATTATAATCTGGTTTTTGTGCACTTATTTCCTTATCATTTATTTAATTTTTTTATTCTATAAAATGGAGAGTTTGTTGGAAATATTGTGTTCGTAAATTGAGGGAGATATCACTTTACCACTTATTGAAAATTATACTTGTCACCAAGAATTTATTTCTCTATAAAACACTAATCTAACCCATGTTGTAGTGTTATTATGTTTTTAGATTGAAAAAGGCTCTAATTTTTTGTCTTTGAAAGAGATTTTGAGTTTTAAGATGAAGTTTTAAAAGAGTTTCATGGGTGGCCCCAAAATTAAAATGGGTATATTGAAGTTACATTAGAATTATTGGGGAATATTTATTTACTATGGAACCTATTTGGAATGTCTTATATGAGGGTTGAGAAGTGTTTTTGAGATTCTTTGATGTGTCCTGAATTTTTTAGATATTTTAGAGTTTACTTTTAAATTATCTAGAATAAATGGATGAGGCATTCTAATTGAAAAAGGAAATTATAATTTGTATAGGACAATCCATCTAATTATAAGAAATTTTATATAAACAAGTAATTATTGAGATATTTAGCTAAGGGATTTATCTTACACAGGACACCCATAAGATAATCATTCTATGTGTAGTGGATTTATCAGCATGTGTGATGTTGCAGAGAATTTTTAGCAAAGGGATTTATCCAACATGATCTACCTTTAAGATAATTTAATTACCCACAGGATATTTGAGATACCCTAAAGATAATTCATTTACATTGAATGATTTTGAGAGGGTTTAAGGATAATTTACTTATACATAAGATATTTTGGGTGCTTATAAGATAATTCCTATATGAAAAAGATATGTGGCCATCTTGGAATACATATTATTCTTATTCAAAGGTAATAGAAGGTGTTTTATGAATTATAATTCTTAAATGGAGAAAAATATTGAAAATTATTTATTGATTGAGTATTTATAAATTATCAAGAGATCAGTCAATAACTATGATTTAAGATGATTTCTAAGGAAATTCGATTGAGGATTTAATGAGAAAGATCACAACCCAATTTCTTGGAGATTTAATTTAAATATATGAAATTATTGATCACTGATGTTGCTACTGTTTTTCTAGGAGACTTCGGCTGAGAAAATTTATTCATTCAAAAAAGAAAAATTTTCCAAAATTTTCTTTGGAAACAATTTTCATATTAAATATGTGGATATAAAAAGAATAAATAAATAAAATAAAAATGTTTGATATTTATTTAGATATACTGATATGATCTATATCAGAGAGTGAGTTTTAGAGAAGATCATTGATCGATTTACATGTTTGATTTATTTTATGGTTAAAGAAATATGTTTTATAGTGCTGTTGATTTAGTTTCTTACTACTGAGAAGGAAGAAGAATGTAATTTTTGTGCATTATATCATGCATGAGTCATTTATTTTGAACCTCTGATAGGGATATCAGTGTTTTACTACTAATTCTATACTCATATGGCAGCCAAAGTTTTTCTTGAAGAATATATAATATTTGATACTGAGGCATATTATACTATTTTTAAGATCACATTCTACTAATATTGATGAAGAAATATTCAAAGGTTAGTGGTAGAAAAGATAAATAATGTCATTAATTTTCTATTATAATACAAGTAAAAATATTTAACTTTACCTTACATTGTATTATATTTTGATATCTTATCAAGAGTTATGGGTATAAACTACCCCTCTATTATAATAACTATTATATTAGTGATAATATAGGCCTCAAAACCCAAACCCAACCTATAAAGGATTAGGATCTCATATTGAGGTTGAAGCTTGTAAGATTCATTCATGATGTATGTTTCTTATTGTTTTTCCATATGGATGGGGATGTTATTTAAGAGTGGTTCGGTACTCTAATAGGTTACAAGGGTTAAGTTACTAAAATCAAAGAATTTGTAAAAATAAGAAACCCTGATTTACCCCACAATGGTTTGCTAATTGATCAAGGTAATTTATAGTTGGCTATAAATCAAGTGTTTATGGGCTTATTTAGGTAGTATATATTGGTTTTATTTGATGATATATGTATACACATCAAGAATTTGTTTGAACATTTGAAACACTTAACTATAGTTTTTGGGACACTAAAATTACACCTATTGAAAGTAAATAAGAAGAAGTATTTCTTTGATAAAAATTTTATAGAATACCTTTTCACATCATCTCAAGTAAGGTAATTTTGATGGATGCAATGAAAATATATTGTGTTACCTCATAGACATGACCACAGAATATGAAAGGGGAGTGAGGTTTTTTGGGTATGACTGGTTATTACATAAAATTTATTCAAGGATTTGGAAAGATTGATAAACCTGCAACACCGCAAGTTTCAGGTACATGACCCTTTATTTATGTATTTTTAGGATATAAGGTGATTGGTTTATGTTTGTGGAGGTTTAAAGGTGTTTTGGAATGTTTTTTGGGCATTTTATAAAGGTTCGTGGTTTGAGAATGGTTAGTAGAAATCATGAAAGGCCTCCCAGGTAACAGTGCAAGTGAAACAATGGGCACTAGGTAGGCACATGGTTAGATGAACTATTTGGCCAAACCATGCATCCACCCAAGAGAAACCATGTAAATATATATAGAGGGGAATAACATGGTTAGTGAACATTTTTCCAAACCATGTGATCCAACAATGTGAGGTGGGTTTGGAGGCATTGACTAGGGAATAATTAGGAAATGGTTTTCGTAACTGTGCACCCTAACCATGAACTATTACAATTTAGATATGAAATTAGTGGATCTGTATTGGTTTACCCCATAAACCTCTTACTTTCCCCGTAATTAGATCATTTCACAATTGCCCCTTCCTACCATTATTGGGGATACCAATCCTTTTTACCTGGGAGCGATTCTTAGGAGAAATTATGTGTGTTGGAGGTTGGGGTTTTTGGTAAGTGATCATTCCTTGTTTTTTTCCTTCGTTTTCATCTTATTTCCTCTCTTGGAATTGTGGATATAATACATTGAGGATAAATACATGTTGTGTGATGTCATTCATCATGATATGTGATTTTTTTGTTTAGGGGAATAAGATATAAGTTCAAAAATCGATGTTTCAAGACTGTTTTTCAGTGTTTTGTGTTGTTCTTTTGTTTCACCAATGTTAATGATGTAGGTGTATTCACTCTAGATTACTATTATTAAAACATGAAGGATTTATTTTAAATTTATTTAATTGAATTATGAAATCAATATGCAATTTGATGGAAAACCTCTCTTGGGATGGGTTTTTTGGAAATGTGGAAATTATTTAGTTTTTTGAAATATGCTTTTGGTTTATGATTTTAAAATGATGATTTTAAAATTATAGCATAGTTTTTATCCATAAAAATGTTTGTAGAAATTTTTTCAATAAACTAGATGTTTTATTGGAATGTATGGGTATAGTTGGTTTGGATTTGTATTTGGCATACATGGTTAGTGAAGGTTCATTTTCATTGGCATTAAACTAGGTAAGGGGAATGTACCATTGGAGAACTTGGTAATGGTTACCTTATGATGACTTGGTAGATCAATGGTAGACCACTCAAGAGCATTGAACCGTCACCTTCGAATGTATGTGTGGGTGTGTGGATATGTGAAACTATTTATTGGGTATGCCAATGGATTTGAGAAATGGTTTAAAATACTCGTATGGTTTCTTTCCTTGAAAAGCTATTTATCTTGAAAAATTGTTTGGTTTGGAAAACGATTTTGGATTTAATATAAACTGATTTAAATTGTATAAAACTATTCAATATAAATGCACTAGCATGTTCTATCCTATTGGTGTGAGTTTGGAAAACATTGGGGGAATCTTACTAATTTTTACACACACCCCCTACTTGGGTACTTTGGGGATTTTTCAGATGTGATACATAGAGAAATAGGTAAAGGAAAATTATTTCAGTTATTTAGTGATGAATCATGATACTATGGGAATGTTTTATTGAGTTAGATATTAGAGCATCATGGGATCCATGGTGTTTTTGTCTTGAGTTTCTTTGAGTTTTTTTTGTTTTAGTTTCCACTTTTTACACCGATGTAGTTTGGTTTGGTTTTGTTTTCATTGAGTTGTATTTTGTACTCATGTAACATATAGAGGATATTTGGTTATGGTTTCATTAGTTATGTTGTTTCATTTTCAAAGGGAATAGAATCCACCAACTGTTCATGAATCCCTTGAAATTTATTTTCCAACCTTTGGTGTCTTGGGGATGTCACCTAATGCTTCATAATGTCCCACTGCCTCTTCCCAAGCCAATGGGTGAGCAGCAGGATGTTACAAATGGTATCAGTTTGTTCGATCCTGGAGTTAAAAAAATCAATCTAGATTAGAACTTGAGTTATATTTTTAGTAATGATTACGATCATCAAAACTTGAAATATAGATCATAAATAGGCACAACTAACCTATTTTTGCAGAATTTCAACTTACTAGGGAGTTTGGTTACATGAGTGTTTTGATGCGCTTCTAGTAATTATAACCACGTCATTATGGGTTTATCAAATGAGAAGCAATTTACATACATTTATATAAATTAATTCCCACCAGGAGTGAATAATTCATTTGAGTGATAATTTTTTATTTAGTGAAGAAAAATGTTGGTTTTTAAAAATAATGAAAATGGTTATATTTTCAAGAGCATAGTGGATTTTTCAAAAAAATGGTTTGAAAGAGGGAATTGATGAATTTTTTGAAATCCTTTTTGATATATATTTGATATAGTAAATTTTAAATTTTTATGAATTCAATTTCAAGGGAGTGAGACTAAATTATGTTTATTTTGGTTATAGAGAATGGAACCAGGTTGGTGTCACAGAAAACAACTGGAAGTGGTTTCTATAAATGTGGATTCACCTAAGACATAGGTGAACGAGAAATTGTTTTATAATATTTACTACGATTTCTAGGCCTTATATAGAGGGAACATAAGGGATTAACCTAGACAGGTGGATCTTTCAGTTTAGTTCCAAAAGTAGAATCCACCCATCTTTCGAGGTGATTGCGAACCAAAAAATGTATAAGTGTGAGAAATATTATGAATGCAATATTTTATTTCCTTAAAACATCAATTGACATGAAATTTAATTTGGAAACATACATGATGGAGGATCTATAATACCAGTGGTTGGATTTAGCAGTTTAGTCTAAATTAGACAAAGGCATTGCGTGGGTGGATTGTGAATAATTTTTCAACAAAAAATTCTATCCAAACATGTTCAGAATTTATAAAATAATGGACTTATTAATTTTTAATAAAGAAAAACACATAGTGATATATAATTTATCTAAATTAATGAATTTATTCCTCTTTTCACTAGAATAAATTGCAAGTGCGTCCTTAAAAGAACAAAATTTTGAATTAGGGATGAATCCAGAAATTCCCTACACAAATTTCATGTTTTTTTATAAAATATTATATAGAGATGGCCAATAGAGATATGGTGGTCTAAAGGTGAATATCAGGTAATACTGGTGGAGGACACAAATTGATACCTATGTCAAATAGTTGGAACTCAAATGGAACGAATAAGTGGACGAGGGACACCTATTTCCATGGTCTCTATATAAATCAGAATCCGAAGGCCGGATCAGTGAAACATCCTTCCATGCCAAAGAGTAAGCCAATATTTTTTTTATTTTTGTTGTTTAAGAATATTAAATGAGATTGTACAACACCACCAAGAGCATTCCACAATTGAAACTATATGGGACACCTTCAGTTCTATTGTCGTAGTTCTCCAAGGTCAGGTGCTAGGGACACATATCATGGTTCAAAAATATCACATTCTTTGATAGGATGTGTGAAATATAATAGTGATCATCATTATAACTAAGTAACCTATAGTGATTCCTGAAATACCATGACTCCTCAATTGGTGAAATCTCAACTCGGTAATACAGAGAAAGGATCGATGAGTAATAAATTGTATGGATATGAGAAAATTATAATGGATGATCAATATGGACCTTCAATGGCAATAGATATGATTATTTTGAATTATACCCTTTTTAAATCTATGTTTAATATAGTTTTATCCCATTTTCTTATTTCTTATCAATCAATTGATCTTATTGGTTTCTATTTTGAGATGATTCCTTCTATTTTGAAATTTCAAACTTCTCTTGGCCAAATATAACATCGAGCCTTTATGTGAAAATAATGTTCTATAATTACCAATCAGGATGAATTTATTTGGTATTTTTTTTATTCTTGAGGTGGATATATACAAATTAATATTGGGTATGGATTGGTTGAAATTTTTCAAATCTCAAATCAACTGTTATACCCAAATTTTTAGTTTTAAAACTGATTATGGAATCGAGAAACTCGTTAGAGGAGAGAAAAATTAAAAGGCTAGGGGAATGGGATTTTTGGAACGAAAAGTTAGAACTATCTCATACCAGTTAGTAGCTTTGACCCTGTTATTGTTAGATGATATTGAGAATATATATTTTCCAATAGTTTTTTGTTAGTTCTGTAATGGTTATCTTGGCAATTTCTTAGTGTTTCCACCCAAAATAGAAGTGGATTTTACAATTGATCACTTACACGGGACAAGTCCTATCTCATTTCTCACTTATTGGATGGAACCAAACTAATTAAGGGAATTTTAAAGTATAGTGGAAGAGTTAGAATTTTAAGTGTTCATTCATCCTAGTACATCTTTGTGGGAAGAACTAGTTTTTGTGTGTGAAAGAGGTGGTTGTAACTCTTTGGATGTGTGTGGATTATCATAATCTGAACTAAGTTGCGATAAATAATCATAATACTCTTCCACACATTGATGATCTATTTTATCAATTGAGTGGAGAAAAATGTTTTCCTAAAATTGATTTTCTTTTGGGATATCACCAGTTTCAGTTTCAGAAAGAGGATATTCTGAAGACAACTTTCAGAAGTGGATATAACCCTTATGAGTATGTGATTATGCCTTTTGGTCTTACGAATACACCCGATTTCATTATGGAATTGAAGAATTATATATTTTAAAGGTATCTAGATTATTTTTTGGTTGTTTTTGTGGATGACATATTGCTGTATTTAATGATAAAAACTAATAATGTGAAACAGGTGGTAATAGGGTTGGGTATTTTATTGGATCATCATCACTATGAAAAACTTTCAAAGAGTGTTTTTTGGATACAAGAGGAATTTTTTCTTGGCCATTTAATATCTGAAAAAGTGTTTCTATAGATATATATATAGGATTTGATCTATTGGAAACATCCAAATAATGTCTTTGAGTTATGCGGTTTTCTTGGTATGGCTAGTTATTATTTATGTTTTTTAAATAATTTTCATGACTAGCTTCACCAATGACATAATTGATAAAGAAAATTTTCAATTCCAATGGAACGATGAATATCAGAAGTCTTTTAAAGATCCTAAATTTAATCTTACATTAGCATATATCTTGATATTTTTATAATCAGGATAAGGCTATGTGGTGTATTGTGATGCATTATGATCTGGGTTGGGAGGTGTTCTAATTCTAAGAGATCATGTTTTTGATTATGGATAACAAAATTTATGGTCTTATGAGAAGTACTACCAAACATGAAAATTATAATTATATGTGGTGGTCCATTCTTGGAAAATTTGGCATCATTACCTCTATGGTGAGAAATTTACTGTGTTTATGAATCATAAGAGCTTGAAACACATTTTATCTCAAAGAGACTTGAATCTAAGGCAGTGAAGATAAATGGAAAAAATTAAAATGTTCAACTTAGAATTGATGTACACATTGGGTAAAAGGAATTATTTGGTAAATTAATTAATAATAAATTCACATATTTAGTTGGAAAAATATACTTCAGATCAATGGAAACTGATGTTGATTATAGTAGACATGAACTAGGATTGTGAAGACTGAGGTAGTGTTGTGGTTTTCATTACACATTCATTTTTTCTTGATTTGGATGATAAGGATAAACATGCATAGAAATTTGATTATGAATGTGTTTCTATGATGTCAAAATTTAATGTTAGGGGGAACATTGAGGGATAAATGTAACACCCCGAGATTTTATGAAAAATATTATTTTAATTTCATTAATGTCTTGTGTTGTATTCTACACCAAGATTACCCTGTGCTATACGCAACACCGTATTAGCTTGCAGTATACGTAACACTATTCTTGGACCGTGTTACACATAATTTTGATAATAGTTAATCTACGCAACATTGAGAATATATATATATATATATTAAATGTATAAATGAAATATGGTTGGATTCTGTAATACGAAAAAACGAAGGATTCTTTCACAACACACAACCCTGACTTGGATTGCATTACACGCAATCGCGACCTTCCTCGATAGCGTGTGTTGTACGCAATACCAGGTTTTAATAAACAATGTTATATTATTATAATATTTTCATGAACTAGACGTTATGAATAGTATTAACTAAATTTTGAATTTTATAACATTATTATTCATCTTACACATTTCTAGAACATGGTATAAGAACAATATAAATTTTTCGGGTAAAATAAGTATTTTTCAAAAAATGCAGTTTTACCACCTTTTGATGGCGCACCCACTTTAAATATAGTTTTTGACATGTTTATATGTTCAATTTGACAAAATAATATTCTTCTTTTGAATCAGGATATAAAAATTTATAGTAGATAAAGTTTTGATATTTTTCCGATAACTTTCATATTTTAATGAATAGTAAAAGCACGCTATATTTTAATTAAAAACAACTTTTTCATCGTAATATCTTATGTGGTTAAATTATAATATTGAATGGTTTTAAAGTATAAATAGAATATATTTTTACCATTTAATATAATGTATGTCATTAGCATTGATTTTACCTTGAATTCGTAGGTTAAATCAATTCAATCTTTTGCAATGTTTTAAAGAAAAACCCGTTTTCTTTCGACAACGAGATTAATTTTAATTTAATTTCTGCATCTTTTGTGTATTGAATTTGGGAAAATGGATTCCATATTTAGAATAAGTGGGTCCAAATTATGTTAATAAGCTACTTTTTATTTTTGGGAATTATGAATAGTAACTACAGTAAATTTTATTTACCATAGTTAAAGGTAAATCGGGTAATTAAGGGTAAATATAATATTTTAAAATTACCCTAACAAATGTCAAAATTTTATTGGATGACTAAAAGTCGACCCATATCACCTAAGGGTCGGATTAGAATCATTTAATGGACATTTTTCCATGAAAATAACTTAATTATTATTAAAACCAAAGAAAGTGACAACATGTCACTCTCTTAAATCGTATAAGTATATTAATTTTAATTTAGTGATAAAATTCATGAAACTTCGAACATGAATAGTATCCAGAAATATAATGAAATTATCTACATCATATAAATTTATTTATAATTTTTAGGGATTAAATAATTATCATTAATTATGACACAATAGTGATGCAGAAATTGTTTATCTAGTGAAAAATCAAGAATATTGTTTTTATTAAACTAATAGTTACCATAAAATGCACAAATACCTAAAAAAAACTTATTGGACATGTAAATGTAAACCATAAGCATCCAATGGTCGAATATTGGACCATTTGGAGCCTTATAAAAGCGATTATGACACTTATATTATTTTATTTTAAATGATGCCAAAATTGTCACCTTCATAATTTAATAAATATAACAATTTAAATATTGTGATTTTAAGATGATAAATTCGAGTAAAAGTATTATTGTTAAAGGTAATAGATTTATTTTCATCATAGTATTTTATTTTTAATTTATATGCAACAAATAAGAATATTAAATAATTATACAAAAATGTTGTAGTATTTATTTTATTAAGAGATAAACCAAATAAATGGTTTTAAAAATAATAAAATAAATATTATATGAACTATTTAATGTGCTCAAATAATTTTTAAGATACATATGACATTTTATAAATCTATTAAAACTTTTAGTTCGAACATATCTTCTGTATTTATTTTATTTAAATTCAAATAAATGAATAGTGTCAAAATTGACACTATTGTTATTTTATAAAAAAACATATTATAAAATTGATTAAAAATCACAAAATATTTCAAAATTATAAATTATAAATTTATATGATCTAAAATGTTATTAAGAACCCAATTATGGACAATTCACAACAAATAAGTAATTATTTGTTATAATTTAAAAATTAGAATGTTATTACCACAAATAAAATTAAATTGATTAAATAAGGATAAATCATGTTGATAATGTTTAAAATAAATTCTTAACATGTCTAAATTCTATTGGTTGATGATATTACAACCTTATATTATCTAATATTCGAATATGAGTCATTTTTGGAGGTTTTTATGTGGGGTTAGATTTATTATAAATTAATATTTTTAAGAATTCCTAAGGTGCCCCTCTCCCCCCTTATAAAAGGACACCTCCTCCCCCTCCTCCTCACACCAATTTGAGCACTCAAGCTCGGCCAACCCCTGCCAAAATCTCTTCTCCACTTCCCTAGAAACATCCTATAGGTTCTGGTCTTCCTCAAAGACCAATTTTAGTGCCCTAAGAGGAGGTCTCAAAGAGGCGCTTCAAAGAAGAGGTAATTACCGTTACAAATTCTTTCATCTTTATTTCTTCTTCCACTTCTTCTTCTTAGGTTGTTTCATTATGAAGTAATAACATCAGTGTCACTCATATACTTATATGTTATTATAAGTATGAAACAAACCTATTTCACCATATATCCATCCTACGGAAAAAGAAATCACCGCGCGTGCGTACGTACGGAATACCGTCTCCACGCCGTGGTGTAATCTATTTTCCACCACCACCTTACATGGATGGGTATAATGGTGTAAATAATAACTATAAATAGTTATTACAACATCATATTGATTCTGATATATTGTATAATCCACTCCAATTCAATTCAATATTTGTGGAAATGATATCATCGCTCGTGCGTACGTACGGACTACCGTCTCCACGACGCGATGAGATTCATTCTCCATGTTAACCATTTAAGAATGATTATAAAGTATATATAAGAAATAATAATGAAATATATGACATTATGAATCTACTGGATTTATGTATATATATATATGTATGTCATCTACTTACTTCCATTCAGGACAATAAGGAAAGGAAAACAGCGTTCATGCGTACGTACGGACTACCATCTCCATGAACGGTGTTTTTCATTTCATTTATCTATCTATTATATATATATATATACTGAATATATATGATATATAAATCATATTTTATATTCTGGAAGTAAGTAAATCATGATATAAGTAATAATAATGTCAAGAACAACAAGTCAAAACACCTACGATAAATGAAACGATTTTACCCAAAACGCTTCTTTAACATGGAATTTACAAAAGAACGGGTAATATAAAGTCATAAGTGAACCATATATGATATCATAACAATGAATATGATTCTGTAATAAGTCAATGACATTATTTAAATCATTATACAGGAGGTTCGGACACATACGAAGCAAATCGGACCTAAGGTAAGGGAAATATCACAATCTCATTTTTATCCGAGATTGTTTATTCGTAAGTATTTAGTGGGGTGTATTTTATCATCGACATCCATGTTCCCTCAATATGTAATATTGTTTCCATCCACCTAAAATTGTTTAAATCCATTTTTACCCTTCGGTGAGTTTTTAGTAATATGTATGAACGGAATCTTTTGTCGTTTTTCGTACGAGGTACTTTTTGACTTTTCTGAAAAAAGTACGAAGAATGTTTTTTTTAACTTATACGGCAAGAATGGATTTTTAAAACATTATTTCCAAGAAGGTTCCTTTACATGTTTTCAGGTTTATTTTTAATCAACTTCTTTTAGTTTAAAATTGTATGACATGTTAAGAAAGGAAAAGTATTTTTTTAAATTAGAAAGGATATTTTCCTCAAGAATGAAGTTAAAGTGTTTTATCAAAATTATTTCTCATATAAGATAATAAAGGGTTCTGTTTTTATCCCTATTATTACATGGATTTGATTATGTTGTGATGGAAATAGTTTTATGAATTCCTTTATCTTATACGAATTGTTTTATGATGTCATGATGTTTAAGATTCCCATTTGTATTACATGGGTTATGCGATTATGTATGATTTATGATTATGTGGCACACATAAGAAAGGATTCATTATAAGATGGATGGGACCTATATCTCCCTCCAATGCATTGGGTAAAGATTTTATATCTCATGAGATAGACATGGCTGAAATGGTAGGATATACCGGTTCAGTGAAACAGGACTGAAACGAGGGTTACTAGATTCAGAAAGAGACTTTGTCCACTAAGATAGTCTTGGCAATGAGTCTTGACTAACAAGAAATGATTCTCTATGATTATGTGTGTATGCCAAAAAGATTCATGTTTTAAGTTATGATTATTGGGATTTCATTTCACTACTATGATTTATCCCATGTTATGAAATTATGCTCTCTTTTGCAGGTTAAGATTTCCAAAAGTTATGTTCTTATGAATATGATGTGATTGATTTTTCTTTTGTATACACTTACTGAGCATTTGAGCTCACCCTTTTCTGTTTTCTTTTCCCCAGGATATAAAGAAAGGTTTTAGGTAAAAAAAGGGAAGATCTTTTTGGGAGATATTGAAGATCTTTCACCACGATTAGAAGATTACGTTCGGAGTTTCCAAAGACACTAAACTATTACGATCCTTGTGTGTCTGTTTTTGTTATGTACTAAGTATTCCGCAAATGTAATGTAATGTCCATGTACGTCAAGCTTTGGGTCTCTACAGTTGGTATCAGAGGAAAGGTTTAGTCAACCTTTGGAAACTAGGATGCGAGAACTTTAGTGAGATCCCTAGAGATATTTCTAAGGTATGTCTAGGGATGCCCCTAAGGATAAGTATACGTATAGGATATAGTCCTAGAACTATGGTAACGATATTAGATTTAACCAAAGATGTTAGATATTGAAGGTACTCCCTCTTTATTATGTTGTTTTCCCTAGCATGATTTTTGCCTCCCACACTATTCTTTTTGGGTTTTAGATGATGGCTGGAACCCGAAGGAACCGTGTTGATCAATGCAATGGACAATGCAATGATTGTCCTCCTGAACAAACAAATGTTATGGGAGATGGAGTGAAAAATCTTATTTCTATACTTACACAAGCTATGAATCATTCTGGACTTCCAAATGAGCAGAGAAGGGAACAATATTCTATTGATTCCTTCATGAGGCAACGTCCACCTTCTTTCAGTGGGTCTTCTGATCCACTTGTTGCTGAACAATGGATCAGTAGCACTGAAAAGATATTTTCAGTTCTTCAATGTTCTGAACATGATAAAGTCATCTTAGCAATATATCGTTTGGAAGGTGAAGCTGATCAATGGTGGAATCTTATCAAGAATACAAGGCAAAGAGATGAAATTGAGTCCATGGAATGGGACGAGTTTAAGAACTTGTTTTTCAGTAAGTACTTCCCTCTTATTCTTCGAACAAAGATGGAAAAGGAGTATCTTGAACTAAAGCAAAAGGATGATGAATCTGTTGGTATATACGAAGCGAATTTTACAAGACTTTCAAGGTATGCATCTGGCATTATCATCCAACCTAAAAGTAAAGTTGATCGATTTTTCAGTGGCTTAAAACCAAGTCTTCGAAGGGCGTTAGCTATAAGATACTTCAGTAGCTATGAAGAAATTGTGCGTTGTGCTATCAAGGTAGAAATGGAAGTTGGTGTTACATATCCATCTCATGGTTTTGACAAGAAACGAAAGATGGAGTTCAAGGAGAAATCTCAAAATAATGGTGAAAAGAAGATAAATGTTTCCTTATGCACAAAGTGTGGAAAGAAGCATGGTGGAGATTGTCTTAAAGGGACTAGAAAATGTTTTAAGTGTGGAAAAGAAGGTCATCGAGCAGCTGAGTGTCGATGTAATGGAAAAAGGGTTTCTAATGATGTGAATAAATCAAACACTGCAGAGAACGCACCACCAACACTTCAATGCTTCAAGTGCAAGGAAATGGGGCATTATGCTAACAAATTCCCAAATCTAAGGGTTAGTGATGATCGACATGAGCAACCACTTAAGGCAAAGGACAAAGGGAAGTCACATGCGATCTCTATTGGTGATGTTGAATATGACAATGATGTGGTGGAATGATTAAGTGTTTATGTAATGGGATTCCAAAATAATGTTGTCTCATGTAGTATTGGAATATTTATGTATTGGTCTAATGTGGTATTCAAAGTAATTGAGATATTATGCGCATAATGAAGGGAAAACGAGAAAATGAAATGTTTAACAGTATTCATGAGCTCATGATTGATATAAGGACTAAGTGATATCATGGTTTGAGTATATAGAATTTTGAGGATTTTGGTTTGTGGAAAGTGTTAACGTTTAACTGCATTCATGTTTTCAATAAGGTTCAATGGGTATTCAATAGAATAAGTGATTATGGACTTTGAATGTTTGGAATGTGCCAAAAAAAACATATCTTATGCTCTATGGGGATCGACGATGGTGTTAAATCTCTGGTAATTGTTTTCACTATGTTATGAGAGTAGAATGCAGTATTAGGGATAAGCCTAAAGATTGGAATGGATTATGTTGGACATAAGTTAGTATTGTTTAAGGATAGAAGTTCTCTCGATATTATTGATGGGATGTTATAGTAATATAGTTTTAGAAAAAGGACAACCTGCAGGACGAGCGACAGCCCATCGTGTCGGACAAGGCTGTGGAAATCGAACCCACAACCGAAGTGCAACTAGCCTTTATCGCCTACCACTGACCTACAGGAAGTCCCTGTTTAGTAGAAACTAGTTTTATTATATTAATCAGTATGATATGTGAAGTATAAGTTCATTTTAGGAACCATATATGATTAATCTCACTATAGAATGACTTATGTATAACTTTTTCTAACCTTTTGTTTGAGACAGATGGAATGACCCATCATTCTATCACATGATCTGCTAACACATCACGAATGACAAATTCAACTTCATTTCTTTAAGAGATGAAGTTGAAATTGTCCAAAGAACGACAAACGGTGAGACTATACCAAAATCACGAAAGTATTTCTTCTAATTCCAATTTCATCAACTTTAGGGAAACGATCTTGAAAACCAAAAATGTTGTCCTAGTGCTCTTATATCTGATTAATCAGATGGTACCTTAGATCGTCACAAATTTATGGATTTGTGATTTCCAGCTTTTCCATACCCATGTTCTCTACCACTCTCCATCAGAACATGATGGTTAGATTTCTCTTCCATATCCATATTTTCACCTATGTGGAAACCCAGTGATTAGTTTATTTGGGTTAACCATTACGTTTCATACCTTTGTTTTTAAAGACTGGTTTTGGTATTCCTTTTTACGATGTGGGTTTCTATTAAAGAAACTTTCAAATAGTAAACCATTTATAACCCCGACGAATTTCGAGGGCGAAATTCATTTTAAGGGGGGTAGAATGTAACACCCCGAGATTTTATGAAAAATATTATTTTAATTTCATTAATGTATTGTGTTGTATTCTACACCAATATTACCCTGCGCTATACGCAACACCGTATTAGCTTGCAGTATACGCAACACTATTCTTGGACCGTGTTACACACAATTTTGATAATAGTTATTCTACGCAACATTGAGAATATATATATATATATATTAAATGTATAAATGAAATATGGTTGGATTCTGTAATACGAAACAACGAAGGATTCTTTCACAACACGCAACCCTGACTTGGATTGCATTACACGCAATCGCGACCTTCCTCGATAGCTTGTGTTGTACGCAATACCAGGTTTTAATAAACAATGTTATATTATTATAATATTTTCATGAACTAGCCGTTATGAATAATATTAACTAAATTTTGAATTTTATAACATTATTATTCATCTTACACATTTCTAGAACATGGTATAAGAACAAA
The DNA here is from genome assembly GCA_963277665.1 of Viscum album. NCBI lineage: Eukaryota > Viridiplantae > Streptophyta > Magnoliopsida > Santalales > Viscaceae > Viscum > Viscum album. The sequence continues at coordinate 99,434,451 of OY728151.1, read as the reverse complement.
ATAATTTTTTTGGGTAAAATAAGTATTTTTCAAAAAATGCAGTTTTACCGCCTTTTGATGGCGCACCCACTTTAAATATAGTTTTTGACATGTTTATATGTTCAATTTGACAAAATAATATTCTTCTTTTGAATCAGGATATAAAAATTTACATTAGATAAAATTTTGATATTTTTCCGATAACTTTCATATTTTAATGAATAGTAAAAACACGCTATATTTTAATTAAAAACAACTTTTTCATCGTAATATCTTATGTGGTTAAATTATAATATTGAATGGTTTTAAATTATAAATAGAATATATTTTTACCATTTAATATAATGTATGTCATTATCATTGATTTTACCTTGAATTCGTAGGTTAAATCAATTCAATCTTTTGCAATGTTTTAAAGAAAAACCCGTTTTCTTTCGACAACGGGATTAATTTTAATTTAATTTCTGCATCTTTTGTGAATTGAATTTGGAAAAATGGATTCAATATTTGGAATCAGTGGGTCTAAATTATGTTAATAAGCTACTTTTTATTTTTGGGAATTATGAATAGTAACTACAGTAAATTTTATTTACCATAGTTAAAGGTAAATCGGGTAATTAAGGGTAAATATAATATTTTAAAATTACCCTAACAAATGTCAAAATACTATTGGATGACTAAAAGTCGACCCATATCACCTAAGGGTCAGATTAGAATCATTTAATGGACATTTTTCCATGAAAATAACTTAATTATTATTAAAACCAAAGAAAGTGACAACATATCACTCTCTTAAATCGTATAAGTACATTAATTTTAATTTAGTGATAAACTTCATGAAACTTAGAACATGAATAGTCTCCAGAAATCTAATGAAATTATCTACATCATATAAATTTATTTATAATTTTTAGGGATTAAATAATTATCATTAATTATGACACAATAGTGATGCAGAAATTGTTTATCTAGTGAAAAATCAAAAATATTGTTTTTATTAAACTAATAGTGACCAGAAAATGCACAAATACCTAACCAGAACTTATTGGCCATGTAAATGTAAACCATAATCATCCAATGGTCGAATATTTGACCATTTGGAGCCTTATAAAAGCGATTATGACACTTATATTATTTTATTTTAAATGATTCCAAAGTTGTCACCTTCATAATTTAATAAATATAACAATTTAAATATTGTGATTTTAAGATGATAAATTCGAGTAAAAGTATTATTGTGAAAGTTAATAGATTTATTTTCATCATAGGATTTTATTTTTAATTTATATGCAACAAATAAGTATATTAAATAATTATACAAAAATGTTGTAGTATTTATTTTATTAAGAGATAAACCAAATAAATGGTTTCAAAAATAATAAAATAAATATTATATGAACTATTTAATGTTCTCCAATAATTTTTAAGATACATATGAAATTTTATGAATCTATTAAAACTTTTAGTTCGAACATATCTTCTGTATTTATTTTATTTAAATTCAAATAAATGAATAGTGTCAAAATTGACACTATTGTTATTTTATAAAAAAACATATTATAAAATTGATTAAAAATCAAAAAATATTTCAAAATTATAAATTTAAATTTATATGATCTAAAATGTTATTAAGAATCCAATTATGGACAATTCACAAAAAATAAGTAATTATTTGTTATAATTTAAAAATTAGAATGTTATTACCACAAATAAAATTAAATTGATTAAATAAGGATAAATCATGTTGATTATGTTTAAAATAAATTCCTAACCTGTCTAAATTCTATTGGTTGATGATATTACAACCTTATATTATCTAATATTCGAATATGAGTCATTTTTGGAGGTTTTTATGTGGGGTTAGATTTATTATAAATTAATATTTTTAAGAATTTTTAAGGTGCCCCTCTCCTCCCTTATAAAAGGACACCTCATCCCCCTCCTCCTCACACCAATTTGAGCACTCAAGCATGGCCAAACCCTTCCAAAATCTCTTCTACACTTCCCTAGAAACATCCTAGAGGTTCTGGTCTTCCTCAAAGACCAATTTTAGTGCCCTAAGAGGAGGTCTCAAAGAGGCGCTTCAAAGAAGAGGTAATTACCGTTACCAATTCTTTCATCTTTATTTCTTCTTCCACTTCTTCTTCTTAGGTTGTTTAATTATGAAGTAATAACATCAGTATCACTCATATACTGATATTTTATTATAAGTATGAAACAACCCTATTTCACCATCTATCCATCCTACGGAAAAAGAAATCACCGCGCGTGCGTACGTACAGAATACCGTCTCCACACCGTGGTGTAATCTATTTTCCACCACCACCTTACATGGATGGGTATAATGGTTTAAAGAATAACTATACATAGTTATTACAACATCATATTGATTCTGATATATTGTATAATCCACTCCAATTCAATTCAATATTTGTGGAAATGATATCATCGCTCGTGCGTACGTACGGACTACCGTCTCCACGACGCGATGAGATTCATTCTCCATGTTAACCATTTAAGAATGATTATAAAATATATATAAGAAATAACAATGAAATATATGACATTATAAAGCTACTGGATTTATGTATATATATATATGTATGTCATCTACTTACTTCCATTCAGGACAATAAGGAAAGGAAAACAGCGTTCATGCTTACGTACGGACTACCGTCTCCATGAACGGTGTTTTTCATTTCATTTATCTATCTATTATATATATATATATATACTGAATATATATGATATATAAATCATATTTTATATTCTGGAAGTAAGTAAATCATGATATAAGTAATAATAATGTCAAGAACAACAAGTCAAAACACCTACGATAAATGAAACGATTTTACCCAAAACGCTTCTTAAACATGGAATTTACAAAAGAACGGGTAATATAAAGTCATAAGTGAACCATATATGATATCATAACAATGAATATGATTCTGTAATAAGTCAATGACATTATTTAAATCATTATACAGGAGGTTCGGACACATACGAAGAAAATCGGACCTAAGGTAAGGGAAATATCAGAATCTCATTTTTATCCGAGATTGTTTATTCGTAAGTATTTACTGGGGTGTATTTTATCATCCACATCCATGTTCCCTCAATATGTAATATTGTTTCCATCCACCTACAATTGTTTAAATCCATTTTTACCCTTCGGTGAGTTTTTAGTAATATGTATGAACGGAATCTTTTGTCGTTTTTCGTACGAGGTCCTTTTTGAATTTTCTGACAAAAGTACGAAGAATGTTTTTTTTAACTTATATGGAAAGAATGGAGTTTTAAAACATTATTTCCAAGAAGCTTACTTTACAAGTTTTCATGTTTATTTTTAATCAACTTCTTTTAGTTTAAAATTGTATGACATGTTAAGAAAGGAAAAGTATTTTTTTAAAGTAGAAAGGATATTTTCCTCAAGAATGAAGTTAAAGTGTTTTATCAAAATTATTTCACATCTAAGATAATAAATGGTTTTGTTTTTATCCCTATTATTACATGGATTTGATTATGTTGTGATGGAAATATTTTTATGAATTCGTTTATCTTATATGAATTGTTTTATGATGTCATGATGTTTAAGATTCCCATTTGTATTACATGGGTTATGCGATGATGTATGATTTATGATTATGTGGCACACATAAGAAAGGATTCATTATAAGATGGGTGGGACCGATATCTCCCTCCAATGCATTGGGTAAAGATTTTATATCTCATGAGATAGACATGGATGAAATGGTAGGTTATACCGGTTCAGTGAAACAGGACTGAAACGAGGGTTACTCGATTCAGAAAGGGACTTTGTCCACTAAGATAGTCTTGGCGATGAGTCTTGACTAACAAGAAATGATTCTCTATGATTATGTGTGTATGCCACAAAGTTTCATGTTTTAAGTTATGATTATTGGGATTTCATTTCACTACTATGATTTATCCCATGTTATGAAATTATGCTCTCTTTTGCAGGTTAAGATTTCCAAAAGTTATGTTCTTATGAATATGATGTGATTGATTTTTCTTTTGTATACCCTTACTGAGCATTTGAGCTCACCCTTTTATGTTTTCTTTTCCCCAGGATATAAAGCAAGGTTTTAGGTAAAAAAAGGGAAGATCTTTATGGGAGATATTGAAGATATTTCACCACGATTAGAAGATTACGTTCCGAGTTTCCAAAGACACTAAACTATTAGGATCCTTGTGTGTGTGTTTTTGTTATGTACTAAGTATTCCGCAAATGTAATGTAATGTCCATGTACGTCAAGCTTCGGGTCTCTACAAGAAATTCCTGACAGAAGACCAGTTTTGTTGTTTTGAGATCGGATGGTCATAACTATGGATTTTTAGCAATAAATTCATTAAGGTTAACACCATTATAAATCGGTTATTGATCCAAGAGATCAAGATATGTATAAGGAAATAATAGTAAAATTTTAGTGGGTTGTCAGAAAAGGAAAGGTTTCCATGTTTTTTTTGAGATTCTTCACTTGTCAACAGGTTAAGGAAGACCACTAATGACCAGTGGAAAATGTTTCCATATTTGGCAATTCCGATGTGGAAATGAGATCAGATAGATATGGATTTTTTAATAGGTCTACCAAGGATGGTTCAGAAGCACGATTTCATGTCCGTGATAGTGGATTTACTCACAATTTCAGCCCATTTCATCCCTATTTCTGAATCTCATACGTAGGATGAATTTTTCAAAATCAATATCCAAGAAGTGGTAAAATTTGATGGAAAACAAGTTTTGATAATACCAGACCAAGACCCTGGGTTTACATCTCGTTTATAGAAATCCTTTTAGAAATCCCTTGTAACTCAATTGACTATGTGTATGTATTAACATTATCAAACGGATAGAAAATCGTAAAGGATGGTACAAACATTGGAGGACCTGCTTAGGTATTGTGTAACATATTTTTTTGGCTCGTGGGAGTAAAACATATCGTTGATGGAGTTCTCGTATAACAACATTTATCAAGACTTGATACAAATAGTTCCTTTTGAAGCATTGTATGGAAGTCTGTGTCATTCTCCATATTGTTTGGTGGAAAGAGGTGAGACTTCAGTGGTTGGACCCAGCATTATAAAAGATGCAATAGAGATGATTCATTTGATTACTATGAGAAAAGAGACGGTTTAGAGTCATCGAAAATCATATGTGGATCAACGTCGATGGTCATTATCATTCTAGGGGAGTGATCATGTGTTCTTAAAAATCTCTCTATGGTTTTGGCATCATCATTTTATGAATTTGGGAAAGTTATATACTTGATACAAATGCCCTTTTGAGATAATTTAATGGGTTGGTGAGGTGGAATATCAGTTGGATTTTCAAACAAGTTTTAGTTTAGTTCATAAAGTGTTTTATATATATCAATTGAAAAAGTATCAGCCTGATCTTTACCAAGGGATTCGATGGGATCACGTTGACCTAGATCCGTCTGTTATGACAGTTCATGTGCTAGTGTGAATTGTGGATAAGAAAGAGAAAGTATTTCATGGGAAAAGCATCAGTCTGGTGATTTTTTATATCAACATGGTTGGATTTAGGAAAAAAAGTTAGAAATTGATAAGGAAATGGTAGAGTAATGGCAAAAATTCTTTCAAACCAATGGTGATTTTCAACTTTTCAAGGATGTAAATACAAATGGTGGGGAGAATTTCGCACCACTAGTTTCTGGTAAATAACACTTTATTTATTTATTTTTAGGATATAATGTTATTGGGTTATGTGTTGAGAGGGATGGAGGATTTTTTAAAAGTTTTTTTGGTATTTTATAGTGTTAAATGGTTTAGGAAAGGTTACTTGAAACCATACAACACCTCCCAAGAAACCATGTAAGTGAAATAGTGGGAACTGGGTAGATTCATGGTTAAGAACACAATTTATCCAAACTGTGTCGCCACCCCAGAGAAACCATGAAAAGATGTATTGAGGGGGAAAAACATGGTTGGAAAACAATTTTCAAAACCTTTTGATCCAACAATGAGAGGTTATTTTGGAGGTTGTGTCTGGTGGACGATTAGTGCATAGTTTTCTAGAATATGTTCCCTAACTTTACACAATTGATATTTAGATCATAAATTAGTGGATCTCACTCATTTTCCCACTAGGTATCTCATTTCCCCCCTAAATAGATCATTTCATTATTTCCACTCCCACCCAAGGCTATATAACCAATCCTTTTGATCCATGAGCCATTCATAGGTGAATCTATGTGAGTGGGAGACGAATTTTGTAGCCAAGTTAATAATATTGGTTTTTCCCTTAATTTTATCCTTCTTAACTCCCTTGTAATCATGGATATAATCCTTTATGGATAGATCCTTGTTATTTTATGTCAATCATGATAAGATATGATTTTTTGGTTTAAGGTAATAAGATATAAGGTCAAATCATGAATATTCAAGCTGGGTTTTTGGTATTTTGTGTTATTCTTTGGTTTCTTCAACATTTGTGAGGCGGGAGGTTTCACTCTCAACTCCACTTATTATAATTTGATGGATTTATTTGAAATTGATTCTATTGATTGAATTAAGATAAAGAATTGATGCATAACTAGATGGAAAACCTCTTTATTGGTGATTTTGTGGAATTAGGAAAATTGACAAGTTTTGTGAAATGTGATTTTGGTTTATGATTTTAAAATGATGATTTTAAAATTATAGCATGGTTTTGATGCCTAAAAAAATCTTTGTAGAAACATTTCCAATAAGATAAATTATTTATTAAAGTGTATTAGAATATTTGGTTTGGAATGGGTTTTCACATACTTGTTTGGCATGGGTTCATTTTCCTTAATGTGACCCCGTGGATGGGGCGTGTTCTATTGGGGAACTTGGTAATGTTTAAATTGTAACGACTTAGTAGAATTACATATGACTTATCATGATTTTGGAACTATCCCATGACATTGCATGTGCAGGTTTGTAGAAATGTGGAACCATGTATTGGGTATGGAAATAGATTTGAGAAATGGTTTTAATGACTTTTTAGTTTCTTTTCGTGGAAAAATATTTGGATTAGAAAAATAATTGGTGTGGAAAACTTTTTTTAGATTTGATATAAAAAAATTTAAATTATTTTAAAATGTTTTATATAAATGTGATAACATTTTCTATCATAGTTTCAGGAGTTGTGAAGTCATTATGGAAATCGTACTAAGTTTTATAACTCACCCATGTTTGGGATCTTTGGAAAATGTTTAGATGTTATTTATCGAGACAGAGGTAAATATAGGGTATCCCAATTATTTAGTGATTCATCATGATACCATGGTAATGGCTTGTTGAGTTGGATCTTGGAGAATATTTGGATTCATGAGGTTTATGTCTTGGGTGTCTTTGAGTTTTGTTGGGTTTTTCTACTTTATTCTCTGATATAGTTTGGTTTGGTTCAGTTTTCTTTGAGTTGTATTTTGTAATAATGAATCATATAGAGTATGTTTTTTTATGTTTATATTTGTTAATTTGTTTCATTTTTGAAGATAAAATCATCCACCGATTGTTCATAAAGCCCTTGGTATTTACTTCTATCATTTGGTGCCTTGGGGACGTCACCTATTGTCTAGTAATGTCCCACTGCCTCTTCCCAAGACAGTGGGTGAGGGAGGTATGTTACAAAAACCCTAATATAATGGATAATAAATAGGTATATTAGTGGAATACTGGAGATGCACATCCATTTTAGGAATAAATCATTTCAGGATTCATAATCTATTTCTTGAATTACCAAATATTGGTTACCCATTATTATGGAGTAGGACGCCTCATGCAGTGGATGTGGCATAGTCCTTAAATAGGTGGAAAATCAAATTTATAGTTTTAGTAAAACTTCTTTTATGTAAAATTTATCTAAGTCTATTTATAAAAAAAGATATGATGGCACTCATTAATGCTAATAGTCTCTAGAAACAAAATCTATTGGTTGAAGATTTTGTTATTATATACTTTTCACAAATCACTTAATATTTTGTTATCGAATGACTATATACTATTGAACAATAGTTTTGGTAGTAAAAAATTTTGGGGCATGATTTTATGGTAATGTATAAACCATAGAAAGTTAATCAAGCTGTTGGTTCGATATCCAGATTGGTGGAGGATATTCCCGAGATTGTATTAAAGATAATCTCAAATTTTCTACTCTTTTGAAACCATTTTGGATGGACTTGGACACAATTAAGATTTAGATCTAACAAGATCTAAATCCTGAGAATGTTATTATTATTATTTCCCACCAACCTACATAATAAATGGGGTATACATTCTCTATTGGACTAGTGTATTATAAGGTAAGTCTAGTATTGTTTAAGACATCAACCTTAATTCCAAAATTTTAACATTAATATCACTCATCAGCTACTAGTGGAAATGGTGGATATTAAAAAACATAAAAATAGTAAGTTAGGGGATTATTTTAAAGGATATGACATAGACTGTACTTTTTTTAATATATTTCATTAAAATTGTTATAGGAAGAAGACCTTGGATATGAATTCAGATGATCTTCTCCCATATTTTAATTTTTGGAACTTATTTTTGGAATGACATCTCTATGGATTTTTTGGTTTAGAAAGATCATAGAGGTTTTATTTATTTCTGGTGGTTATAAAAAAGTATCCAAGAATAACTATTTTTTATTACTTCAAAATAAATTTACAACCATTATTATAGATGATCACTTTATCAAAGTGATCGAATATTTTCACAATATTACTAACACGATTGTTATTGACCGTGATCCCTAGTCTGTTAATAATATTTAGAAGGATCTTTTTTGGTTAGCTGATACTATTATGAAGAGAAAAATTATGACTGTCATTTTTTTCAAATTTATAAACAATATTTTTCCTTTGGAGTGACCCACTTCAGGGGAAAAGTGGATTTTATGGGATGAATATTTCTATAACATAGATACTCATGCTTAAACTCATATAACCTTTTTTAAAATATTTTATTGATACACCCAATTTGTGTCTACATTTTCATGTACTATATTGAAAAATAAGAACAAGTTTTCAGCAATTACCTCATGCTTAGAGAACAAAGACTTCGATTTATGTGATCTTGTTCATTTCCAAGAGGTTTATGGCCAAGTACACAAAACAGAGAAGAATAGAGGAAAAATTTACAACTACACGACATGTACTTATATACACACCCTGTAAATTCCAGTTCAGACACGGGTTGACCCGGACAAATACATGCCCAAGTAACCAGAAGGTGGTACACACTGTGTGAAATTTCTACACGTTGTGTAACCAAAAGGTGGTACATACCGTGTGACATTTCTACACACCATGTAAGACATTCTAGAAGCAGTCGGTGGCTGAGAAGAGTCTACACGCCCATATGGCTGGCTGAAGGGGATACGCTGTGTTCCATTTCTACACGTCATGTCTGCATTTCTAGAAGGGGTTGGTCGTCAAATTTTGAGAATACACACCATGTGTGGCAACACTACATGTCGTGTACATTCACCTACCAGGTGGCATTGTGTTCCAAGTCAAAGACGGTGTGTTAGGCCACCTACCAGTAGAGAAAACGAAGCCAAAGACCTATTGACTAAAGTACACGACATGTAATTTTGATATAGTCCATGTACTTATTTTTTCTATAAAAAGCACCCTTGTCCTCCGGACCAGGGTGGTGTGTGTGTATAATTTTGTGGAGAAAGGGTTGAGACTCCGAAGGAAACACACTATGCCGTCATACCACCATTCTTCCATCTACTGAAGAATCATTCTGTTTTCAAAGTTCCAAGCATGATTTCATCAGGTATCAATAGTTTTGTGTTTATCATTTTTAGTATGTGTAACTAAACACCTAGTGTGTTGGGGTTGTGGAAGCTGATGAGTTGTAATTTGAATTAAGTTTCTCTGAAAGTGTTTTTTTAATAATCTCTTCTTGTTCTTATTAAATCACTTCATAATATCATTGTCAATTTTGTACCAGACCAAGGACAAAATTTTCAGGGATTCAAAAGAAGAATAACTATGAACAACTCAATGACCAATGGAAGTAACCGTCAGATCAAAATGGACTAAGCCAAATAAAGATATGTTAAATACTAACTACTGGACCAAGGAGTTACTCTCTTCAGTTCTAAATATAATGTTTACCGGATCACGGAATCTTTATTTAAAATTATACCCAGAAATTTTGGTTATCATGAACAACACAACCTCATAAGCAACTTGATTTAATAATAAACTTATCACAAATTAATAACCCCAACGCATTTCTATCTTTATTTTCATCAAAACCAATTCTCCCGTATTTACTTTGGTTTTAGTAATTAATTTTTTAAAAGAAGCTTAAAAATAAATTGTTCTTTTTGTACCCAAACATCCAACCAAAATCAATTATAAATTCAGTAGACTTTTCTAAAAACAAAAATACAAACTAAATTATGAAAAGATAAAATAACCTCCTAATTTCATATGGATCGACCCCTTACTGGTGAAATACTTGATAGGGTAATTAAAATTTGGGACACTGAAAACAAACATTCGGTGAAACGACCATCCAAATTTTGGAGTCGTTGCTGGGAAACTAGAGTAATTTTATTTTTGTTTCAATTAAATTTGTATCAAATTTTAGTGAAAAGAAAAACAAAAAATTCCCAAAAATTACTTTCCTAATTCCATTTCTATTTATATTTTGTTTTCCCTTTTACACATGGGTTTTTTTTTGTGTTTGTGTCTGATCACAGGTGCATGAACCAATGCATCACACAGTTTAGGAGCGCTGAGTCATCGGATCTTCTTCCACCTGACCTAGAAATCGAACAGACTTTGTCTCATCATCGACGTGAACTGATGTAAACACACAACCACAATCCATTAACCATGGCGAACAAGGAGGAGGGAGAACAAACCATTGATGCTACGGCTGAACACCCGTACCAGGACAAGCAACCTCCCACTGTTGGTATACTGGAGTAGGAACCAGGCGGGTTCATGGAATTTCTCCCAAGGAACTACCAAAGCACACCACAGCAACCTCCTCCGGAGTATGACCAACATCAACAATCGGTGCGGATCTTCTAAAGGCCATATTTCTCTCCTCAGGAGAAGCAATACATGCAACATCCACCCCCTTAGTAGCCACCTCCGAGACGTATCATTAGTGATTACGGCCTTACGTCGATCCAAGGAGCTGACACCGGCATCGTTCATCCTCCAGCACAGGCCCAACACTTCAAGATCAAGCCTTCTATTATGCAGCTGATCCAGAACATCGTTCAATTCGGCGGACTACCCAGTGAAGACCCGAATGCCCATCTCTCCAATTTTCTAGAGATCTGTGATACATTCCATTACCATGGATTGTATGATGATTCCATTCATCTTCACCTCTTCCCCTTATATCTACAGGACAAAGTGAAATACTGGATCAAAGGGTTACTGGAAAGATCTATCCTCACCTGGGAGGAGCTAGCCCAGGCATTTATGTCCAAATATTTTCCACCTTCGAAGATAGTAACGTCGCGAAATGAGATCCACAACTTCTATCAGCATGACTCGGAGTCATTATACGAATCATGGGAATGTTTCAAGGAGATGTTACGTAAATTACCACACCACAGACTTCTACTATGGATGCAAGTCCAAATCTTTTACGGAGGACTAACAATGAATACGAAGTCAGTGGTGGATGCAGCTTCTGGAGGTATGGTAATGAGAAACTCCCCCAAAGAACTTTTCAAACTACTGGAAGATATGTCTGCCAATAGATATTAGTGGCATTCCGATCAGGGGACCCAAAAATGAGGTATGCATAGTATTGATGCTACTACCATGCTTTCTGTCCAGTTGGATGCAGTATCCAAAAAGATCGACACACTGAATCTCAAAGGCACATCTCAAGTCCATGCAGCGAACCATCCAACATGCGGTGACTGTGGTAACAACCATATCCTGGGAGAATTCTCGGGACCTTCAGTAGTTCCTTCGACAAGAGAGGTGAGCTATGTTGCTCAAAACAGAGGTTTGAACCAGTGTCAACAATACCAGAACCCGGTATGGCACGAAAACTAGAACACAAGCTTGGGCTAACAGCAGCAGAATCCTGCACCCCAGCGACTGCCTGTCTATAGTCAACCACAATAACAGAACCCATACCCAAGTCTCCAACAGAACTAGCAGGGATCCTACCATCACCAAGGGTATCAAAACCCTCACCCGCAGCAGCCAAGGCAGCAACCACCACCACCAGTTGCACATCCACCTCAGCAAGAGAATACCTCAAGGTTAGGGGATCTTATGAACAAATTCATATCTACTACTGGGACCAGATTTCAGTTCCAGGAGGCTTCTATTCGAAGCCTCGAGAACCGAACGGCCTATTATCAAACCAACTCTCAGGGAGATAGCCTGGTACACTACCATGAAACACCGAGAAGAACCCAAGGGAGGAGGCCCATGCCATCAATTTACGAAGTGGAAAGAATCTACACTAGAAGGAACCAACACATTCAACTGCATCTATACTCCCTATTGAAAACAAAGGTACAGTTTCAGACCCCTCTTCATCCGAAAATCCATCACCAGCGGCTCAACCAGAAAAAGGAAAGTAGGTCATCCAACCATTCAAGCCTGCATTACCTTTTCTAGAGAGGATGAAGCAAAGGCAGGTGGATCACCAATTTGGAAAATTCATGGAAGTATTCATAAAGATACACATCAATATCCCATTTTCCGAGGCTCTTACACTAATGCCCACATATTCCAAATTCATGAAAGAAATCCTCTCGAATAAAAGGAAGACAGATGATTTGGGAACCATAGCACTGACAGAGGAGTGCTCCGTAGTCATACAACATCCCCTTCCTACCAAGCTCCAAGATCTTGGTAGCTTTACTATTCCATGTATAATTGGACCTTGTGAATTTTCAAAACCCTTATGTGACTACGAGGCCAGTGTAAAACTCATGCCATTCAGAGTTTTCCAAAATCTCAAACTCCACGATCTGAAGACTACTCGAGTCGCCCTTCAACTTGCTGATAGATCCAATAAATATAAAATGGGTCTATTAGAGAATGTGAAAGTGAAGGTGGGAATATTGACCCTCCCTACAAATTTTATTATCCTAGACATAGAGGAGGATCAGGAGGCACCTCTTATATTGGGAAGACATTTCCTGTCCACATGGAATGTCTTGATCGATGTGCACCAGGGGGAGTTGATTTTTCGGGTAGGGGATGAAAGAGTCTCATAAAATGTTCTAAAGGTCTTCAAAAAAGAATAATTAAGTGAACATGAGGGATGCTACGCAGTGAATACCATGGATGAACAACTGATCAGACAAGGAGATGATCTGGTATGTTCTTCCATTTCAGATGATATTATTTTTCCAGACATGCCCACTGATGAAGTTCCAGAGGACCTGAAATTCATTGAAGTCCAGGGCGGCCACTACTAACAACGAGATCTAATTTATGAAATCCTAGAGAGTGAAAAGGTACAACAACTCATACCATTAGTTCTCGAGGCACCTGAACTAGAGCTGAAGCCTCTCCCACCTTCATTAAAGTATGAGTATTTGAGAGATCATCACACTTTTCCCATTATACATAGTGAAACACTATCACAGGAGCAGGAGGATGCACTCCTACAAGTTTTAAAGTGGAGAAAGCAGGCAATTGGATGGACTGTTGCAGATTTTAAGGGTATCAGCCCTACCATTTGCACCCCCATGGTGCTGCTCGAAGAAGGAGAAAATCCATCTAGACAACCCCAGCAGCGTCTGAACCCTCCCTTGATGGAAGTCAAAAAGAAAGAGGATATCAAGATGTTAAATGTAGGCATCATTTAAACAATATCAGATAGCCCGGGGGTGATTCCCCTGCAAGTTGTCCCTAAGAAGGGAGGTATCACTGTGGTATCTAACGACAAGAATGAGCTCATCCCCACTCGCGCAGTCACGGGTTGGAGAATATTTGTTGATTACAGGAATCTAAATGATGCCACAAGGAAGAATCATTTTCCAATGCCCTTCATGGATCAGATGCTAGGAATAATAGCAGGGAATGAATATTACTACTTCCTCAATGGCTACTCAGGCTATAATCAGATCTCAATTTCACCAGAGGATTAGAAGAAGAGCAACTTCATTTTCCCATACGGTATGTTTGCCTACTATAGGATGTTTTTCGGTATGTGCAACTCTCCCGCCACATTCTAGCGATGCATGATGGCTATTTTTCACGACATGGCGGAACAAATCCTGGAGGTCTTCATTGATGATTTTTGCATTTACGAGAAGTCATTTACCACCTGTTTGCGGCACCTGAAGCTAGTATTGGAGTGATGAGAAAACACTAACCTGCTTTTGAACTGAGAAAGGTGTCATTTTAGGGTGCAAAGTGGCATATTCCTTGGACAAAAAATTTCAACAAAGTGGATAAATGTGGATTCGGAGAAAATAGAAGTCATTTCACGACTTCCCATTCCAACTTCTATTAGAGCCATCTGCAGCTTCCTGGGACATGCAGCTTTTTACAGGTGGTTTGTCCGTGATTTCTCAAAGATAGCCCAGCCCCTAACCAACCTTTGGACTAAGGATGCAATTTTCAAATTCAATGAGGCATGTACCATATCTTTTAATCATCTAAATAAGTGCCTGGTCGAATATCCAGTGATAATTTCCCCCAACTAGGAGTCACAATTTGAAGTAATGTGCGATTCTAGTGACGATGCGGTGGGAGATGTTCTAGGTCTGCGGCTTGACCGAATCTTCTGACCCATCTACTATGGTAGCATGGAACTCAATGAGGCCTAACTAAACTACACTACTACAGAGAAAGAGATGCTGGTAGTGGTATTCGCCATCGACAGGTTTCGTTCTTACGTTGTGCTATCTAAAGTTAATGTTTATAATGACCATGCAGCACTTAAGTACCTGTTAAACAAGAAGGATACAAAGCCTCAATTGATCTGATGGGTCCTACTTTTACAAGAATTTGATATAGAGATCTGAGATAAAAAGTGGAGTGATAATATGGTTTCTGATCATCTATCCCGTCTGGAGCTACCACACATGGAGAAGGAAGAGGGTCGAGAGATACGTGAGGATTTTCTTAATGAGAATCTCTTTTCAATTATCGAATCCCCTTGGCCCTAGTTTTCTGATATTTCTAACTATGTAGTTACAGGTGCCATCCACCCTGACCTCCTCTTCTAGAAGAAGAAAATATTCCTCTCTGATTTTAAGTGATACATCTGGTAAGACCCTCTCCTATTCCGATTCTGTGGAGATGGGGTGATCCTACGATGCATCCTAGAGATAGAGGCTCAAGGGGTCCTGGAATTTTGTCATGCATCACCCATTGGAGGACATCATGGGCTGGATCGTACCATAGAGAATATTCTCCAATCTGGGTTTTTTGGCCCACCATGCATAAAGATGCGTGAGCCTTTATTGCCCATTGTGATCCATTTTAAAGAACATGAAATATGGGACATAGAGCCGAGATTCCCCAGTACCCCATCATGGAGGTCAAGATCTTTGACGTCTTGGGCATCGACTTCATGGGACAATTTCCCCTTCTTTCGAAAATACCTACATCCTCATCTGCATTTATTACGTCTCCAAATGGGTGGAAGCCACTGCTACGGCACATGACAGAACTAAGGTAGTCATGACCTTTTTAAAGAAGAACATTCTTAGAAGGTTTGGCGTTCCTCATGTGCTAATCAGTGATAGGGGGACTCACTTTGACAACTCATTAATGAAAGGAGTATTGTCTAGATATGGGGTAAAGCATCATATGGGCACACCATACCATCCCTAATAAAGTGGAAAGGTGGAGCTCTCTAACAGTGAGCTCAATAAATTTTGGGAGAAAACAGCAAATACCTCATGAAAAGACTGGTCCAAAAAGCTTGACGACGCTTTGTGGGCCTATTTCACCGCCTTCAAGACACCCCTGAAGATGTCACCATTCCTCCTCATTTATGGAAAACCATTCCATATACCAGTGGAACTGGAACACAAAGCATATTGGGCCATCAATTCCCTAAATTTTTATCTGAAGGCAGCTGTAGAGAAGCGAAAGTTCCAACTATAGGAACTCGATGAAATTAGAAGGGAGGTGTATGAGAACGATAAATTGTATAAGGAGAGGAAAAAAATCCATCCACGACCAGATGATTTCTTGAAAAACATTTCAACCCGGTGATCATGTACTCCTCTTCCACTCTCTTCTTTGCCTATTCCCAGGAAAAATCATATCGAGGTGGTTGGGACCGTTCCAGGTCAGACGAGTATTCCCCAACAGAGCGGTTGAAATTTCTAAGGAGGACAGTCAACCGTTCAAGGTGAACAGCCAATAACAGAAGATTTACCATCACATGGAAGATACTGTGGGAACAACCTCCACCACCCCTCTCAGCTAAGAAAAGGTAAGTTGGTCGAGCCAAAGACCTAAAACAAAGGCGCTTCCTGGGAGGCAACCTAGAGGTTACACACCGTGTCCCACTTATACACATGGGATGCACATATCTTTTTAGTTTTTAATCTTAATTGTATAAATATATTGATTAATTTACTTAATAAATAGGGATGATGCCAGTGTCAATGGCTAAGTCACTAGGTTTATCTGAGCCATCACCGGTTCGAATCCTCCCGACCTACCTTTGGCACATGGATCTTCCTTTTTATATTTTCTTACATAGCGTGTGTAGTAAATTTCATATATTCATATTTTCATATAATAAAACCAATGACGGGGATGGGTCGGTTGGCCAATATCAAAACTCGGTTTCCAAAAGACCCGGGTTCGAATCCTGAAAACCACCTCATTTACATCATTTACCCTTTTAATAAAACCACATGAAATGTCTTCCAACATACGGTGTGTGTTACCTTTTTTTCTTTCTAAAACTAAAATATAAAAACACTTTTCTATTAAAATTAATTCATGCGGATGAATTTGGCAGATTGCCAAAGTCTCGACCCTGGATCCAAAAGACCCGAGTTCGAACTCGGCTAATCTCCCTGCTTCATCCCCTTATTTTATAATTAAATACCACACACCGTGCAGTTATTTATTCCCGTGTGTATAGGTTGTATAGATTAAATATATATAAATAATAAATATGGGTAGCATTACTACCTTTTCTCCTGTGGTTGAGGGCTTCCGTCCGAAGCGGTTGTTCACCGGTTCGAACCTCACCCCAAGCACTAGACCAAAGGTTGTACTTTTCTTTATACAATTTTTAAACACATGACATGTATATACCCACTAAATTATCTGTATAGTTTTATTTTTCAATTCTATATATACATATATATCTATCTATTTATTTTTATCATTTTAATTAATTAAAATTAATTATTATATAGTTTATTAAAATAACTATATATATATATGTTTGTATAAAAAAAATGAGATACCCGACATGTAGCTCAGACGTACACGCCGTGTACTGCAGCTATATAAGCCACGGCCACCCGGCTTCATGCCGTGTCACGCGGTGCTTCCCCTCTTCCCATTTTCTTCTCCCGAATGTCACCTGCCCTCCCAATTTCTGGATCCATCGATTTGGTTCGTTTCGAGCTCGGATTTCTTTTTCATTGCGATCATAGGTCAAGGAACGCCCTTCTACACCCTCTATTTGAAGTTGTTATACACATTTAGGGTATTTTAAGGATCAGGAAACCATTCGGATTCTGCTGTACATGACCACGAAATGAAGAACACACACCGTGTACTTTCATAAACGACCACACACAAAATGCTTCACAATTTAAACATACACGGTTTGTTTGTTCAATACACACCGTGTACTTTCCCCCATCATGCTCGAGTACCCTTTGCACATGGCCCCACACACCATTTTCTTGTACACGGTGTGTGTGTTTGATACATGCCATGTTTATCATTTTTTCCCCTCCATGTGTAGCATTTGTCACTGCCTCTCTCCCCATGTTCCTATACACGGTGTGTGTGTTCGGTACACACTGTGTTGTCTATTTCGTTCCACCGGCCCCATGTCTAGCCCCCACACGACCATGTTCATTGAGTCATGAACGCGCCATGTCTGTCCCATACATGGTGTGTCTTTTATTCTTAGAACTGTTAAAATCATGGTCGTTTCATTTCTGATACACGACCATGTACCATTTGTATGAACACGACGTGTATGTTCAGTACACATCGGGTACCTTTACATGGTCTATATTTTTCTCTCTCAGCATGTTTATCCAGAGAACACGGGATGCTATACAGGATTCACAACACACCTTGTACTCTAGATATACACGCCGTGTAATTTTATTTTTCAGATTTCTCAATTTTATTTATTTTATTTTATTTTATTTTTCTTTTATTTTCTTTTGTTTTCTTTTTAAGGTTATGGCAGATCGCGATCCTTCCCGGGGGAAGTGGCCGACCTCCACCACTGAGGCCGAGAAGACCATTTATAGGAAGATTCGACTCCTGCCTCCGACGCAGCCAGACAAAGATGCTCTGGTTTACGAGCTTCCTCCATTGGACATCCTCCCACCACCCATTACCTCAGCGGAGGCTGGTCCTAGAACAACCGGTCCTTCACCACCCCATCCGGAGCCTTCGAGCACCATCGATACATCTCCACTGTCTTCTGCACTTCCTGAGCCCTCTCCAGTAGCTACTGGCTCCACATCGACCGCCCCATCCAGCGTTCCTCCATCTACTTTAGTAGATCCACCCCCAGAGCCAACTCCTACTGCTACACCTCCGCCTAGGCCGGGACCTGCAGGTGTTCCCTATCCCTGCATGGTGTTCCTGTACATCGATCTAGCACAAGACAGGGTTCGGCGCTTCTCTCGATGGCCGATTCCATTGAGTGGCCACTACCTCGACATCACAATTCCTCAGTAGCTAGGCATATGGGGAGAGTTAGAGGATCTCCTTGGAAACACTCCTCTGCTCGCTATTTTCTAGGTTAGCACTGCTATCTTCCGTGATTTATTTTTGGAGTTCGCGGCCTCGTTTGAGTTTGATGGAGTTGAGTACCAGGAGACACCTAGTGATGTGGTGCCCGTGGTTCAGTGTCGACTGGGTGGCCGGTGATTTTTCCTCACCATGACAGAGTTTGGGTGAGGGTGTGGTTTTTACCCCCATCCTATCACCACACCCAATGTTTTCACCCTGACTAGACCTGAGCCCTCTGAGCTCAATGACATGGGGTGGGAGATTGCTGGGCCTGACCACCGCTACACTCCTACCTCACAGAGGAGTACCCTTATCATCAACCACATCCTTCTTTTTAACCACCGGTGCTTCCGCACTATTCTTTTCCCTCGCCACGCCGATATGGCGGTCGTGACCGGTCGTGACATGGATCTCCTTGCCTATGTCATCTAGAAAGACTAACCAGACCTCCCTTACCATTTCGCCTCCTATTTCCATGCTATGTTTATCGATCGTCAGGGTAACCTGAACGGCGGTTTTTATTCCACTCACCTCACCCACCACCTTGGGGTTTTCGAGCCTTCTTTACCCAATTAATTGTTAGGTTCTCCCTAATGGATGGACTATCTAATGCTCATTCACATGGGTTTGGTTTGGAAGTAGGGGTGCCTATATCCTTGCCCAGGCTCACCCCCACCCACCTGCTGACCCTCCTACCCCAGCTGATGCACCTGCTCTTCCTTCCCCACCCCCTCCAGTTTCTACACCCCATCCCCTTCCTAATGACCCCCCTTATTCTAGAGTTACTTCTTCTATACCACCACCATCCCCACCTACCCTCACACCCTTGGTCAATCTCACCCTTTCCCTCTACCTAGACATGGTGGAGCAGCATTTGGTACGTATCGATAGTGTCCTGGATTGCAAGGAGCAGCTGTTGGAGCTTCTTGTTTAGCATCTGGGTATTCCATTGCCTCCACCACTTGCCTCTGCCTTAGCTCTTGGCCCTTCCGCTTCTGCTCCACCACCTTCTACTACACTGGCCACAGATTTCGTTCTCCTATCTACTGTGGTCCTAGTTACTCATATTGCTACCACCACCGCTGTCTCCAATCTAGGGCGTGTTGTAGATCCTCATCTATTGAGCCCAGTACCCACGACTCCAACTTCTTCAGCTTCCCTTCCAGATGCAGAGTTAGAGCCTCCAGCTTCCATGGCTACTGAGCCCTCTCTACCGGTTGTTTCTGTACTAGATGATGCCTCTTTTGAGTCGACCCCTTGACTGGTTTTGGGAAATATGCTTTTCTTTGTATATATATTTTTGTTTACTTTCCTTTCTTGGTTTACTTTATTCCTTACTTCCCCTCAGTCTGGTCCACTATTATGTCCCCGCCTTCCCTTGTTCCTCTTTTTGGGCACTTGGTGGACCACATGTGATATTAAGTATGAGGTGTGTCTCTCGACCTATTTAGTCTTTTCCCTTTTAAGATTCTAGGAGACATCATTATTAGAAGATATATTTGAAAACATGAAGACATTTTTGGTTAATCATATTTTTATATAATAAGCTGAAAGTGAATTTTTTTTAAAAAAATTTGAATTCTTATTTTGGTTCTTATGTATTTTGAAACTATTGCTGATATAATTTTAATTAAAAAATTGTAATCCTTGGATAATTACATCAATTAGAGTAATAAATTATTTTGAATGTCGTGATCTGATAGTCTCTTTATTTATTTTTCCCACTCCTAAGAGGTATTCTAAACTCCTTTGTCATATTATTTCTAAATACCCTCTTTCTTGAGAGATTTTTAGAATATACATAACTACCATAATTTGCAAGTTTTCATTTTGAAACATGAGGAATTTTTGAATTTCATTAAAATTATTGAGGCATAAGATTGTTTTAAACCCCTTTATCTTGAGCCTACCCTACATCTTATCTTCGTGAATCCCCTAGAGACCATGAATAGCCTTTATATGAAGCCATATTAGAACCTTATTTCCCATAATACACTAATTATTTTATGATTTTGCATGATTATTTATTTCAGCTCAAAAGAAGGGATTAGCAACACATGGTATAAATTCGTGAATTGTTAATAAATGAAGTGTGGGGGAGAACCTCTTGATCATTTGGGGAGAAAAGAGTTCTATACCTCTATTTTGGAAATTTAGAAAGGTTCCCTTTGTTTTAATAAAAAAAACTGGTACAAACAAAGGAGCCTTATACACACTTGTTGGTTTGTGACTCCTACTCAACTAAAGGAGATGGTGGTGATGAGATCATTTGATAAAGATTGTTGAGGATGTTTTTACGTTGAGTTTAATTTTGAATATCATGCATTGTTATTTAAAGAATTTATCCTTCTTTTTCAAGCCTTAGATTTATTTTTCACATCTTTACCTACTAACCTTTATCCATAGAAACATCTGATCCTTATTGAAAAGTCATTATGATTTTTGTAAGTCAAATTTTCTAAAATGGAGAACTAGATTTCCCGCAAACCTATTAATAGAGTTTATATATCCTTGATTGAGAATAACTTTGTTTAAAAACATCTTGAGTTTTGAGCATATTTTTGGTAAGGTAAATCATCAAGTGGCTTGCTTATATTTTAATGGTTGAAACATATGTTAAAAGAGGATGAAAGTGGTTAATTGAATTATATATGAGGCATGATTAAAATATCTCCTAGATTAAAATTGCTTTGTATTCTATTTGAAATTTTCGCCTGTCACTTATTATTTACATTTATGATTAACTAAAGTTCATCCTTTTACAATGTAGATTATATTAAATTAGATGTTGAGATATTCTTGAGGGAAAGAAATTGACTAAGTATGGGGAAATTTGATACACCCAATTTGTGTCTACATTTTCATGTACTCTATTAAAAAATAAGAACTAGTTTTCAGCAATTACCTCCTTCTTAGAGATGAAATACTATGATTTTGGGGACCATGTTCATTTCCAAGAGGTTTATGGCCAAGAAGACAAAACAGAGAAGAAAAGAGAAAAAATTTACAACTACACAGCATGTACATATATATATGTCGTGCACATTCAAGTTCAGAAATGGGTTGACCAGGACAAATACATTCCCAAGTAACTAGAAGGCGGTACATGCCGTGTGACATTTCTACACGCCATGTAAGACATTCTAGAAGCAGTTTCTGGAAGAGAAGAGTTTACACACCCATGTGGCTGGCTGAAGGGGACATGCCGTGCACCATTTCTACACGCAGTGTCTGCATTTCTAGAAGGGGTTGGTGGACTAATTTTGAGACTAAACGCCCTGTATGGTGGCGCTACATGCCGTGTACATTCACCACCCAGTCAGTTCTGTGTTCCAAGTCAAAGACTGTGTGTTAGGTCACCAACCAGTGGAGAAAATGAAACCAAAAACGCATTGACTAAAGCACACGATGTGTAATTTTGATACACGCCATGTATTTATTTTTTCTTTAAAAGACCCCTTGGCCTCTGTACCAGGGTGGTGTGTGTGTATTATTTTGTGGCTAAAGGGTTGAGGCTTTGAAGGATAGACACTCTGTCGCCGTACCACAGTTCTTCCATCTACCGAATAATCATTCCATTTTCAAAGTTCCAAGCATGATTTAATCTGGTATCAATGGTTTTGTGTTTGTCATTTTCAATATGTGTAACTAAGAACCTAGTTTGTTGGGGTTGTGGAAGCTGATCAGTTGTAATTTGAATTAATTTTCTCTGAAAGTGTTTGTTCTAATAATTTTTTCTTTATTCTTCTTAAATCACGTCATAATATCACCAGAAATTCTGTACCAGACCAAGGGTAGAATTTTCAGGGATTCAAAAGAAGAATAATGACGAACAACTCCATGACCATTGGAAGTAACCATCAGCTCCAAATGAACTAAGGGAAATAAAGATATGTTAAATAATGACTACCAGACCAAGGAGTTAGTCTCTTCGGTTGTAAATATAATGTTTACCTGATCACGGAAACTTTATTACAAATTAATACCAGAGAGTTGGGTTATCATGAACAACACAACCTCATAAGAAACATGATTTAATAATAAACTTATCACAAATCTGTAACCCCAACACATTTCTATCTTTATTTTCATCAAAACCAATTCTCTCGTCTTTACATTCATTTTTGTAATTAATTTGTTTAAAGAAGATTAAAAATAAAATGTTCTTTTTGTACCCAAACAACCAACCAAAATAAATTATAAATTTAGAAAACATCACTAAAAACAAAAAAAAACTAAATTAATCAAAGATAATATAACCTCATAATTACCTATGGATCGACCCCTTACTGGTTCAACACTTGTTAGGGTAAATATAATTTGGGACACCGAAAACAGACATTCGGTGAAATGACCATCTGTTTATGTCCAAAAACCACCTAAATATTTTCATTATGTCAGTGTTAAGACTCAGGCTGAATACAAGATGCATGAAAATTTTTATAGGGATTCTATTTTAGTTTATTTTAAGAGGAATCCGCACAGAGCTCAACAATTCATGAATATATTTTCATATTGGGACCAGTGGGATGTCCAATTTATTTTTGGGGACTCCTTGTTTTTTATCACACATTTAAAGACTATGAAGACTCATACGTTTTTATCAAATTCATATGATTGGTATAATTGTCCCATCCAAATTCTTATCAATATTTGGTGTATATCTTATCATCTTTCCCTATAGAAAACTTCTTACATCAATCCTATTTTTTATTTGTATAAACTTAAGAGATTCATGGAAAATTTCCCAGATATAATTTACCTTCCTAAATTATATATTCATATTCTTGAACCCAATAAAAATATAGATACTATCTTATATGTAGGTTAGTCTTCAAGTAGAGGTCTTATCAAATGTAAGGGAGTTCCAACCGAGGATGGTACTCAGGAGGATACATCTCACAATTTATAATAGTTCCCAAATACTTCACACCTTAGAGACAAGGTGGTTATTGGTGGGGGGGATTGTTAGCGATGTTGTGTAATTTAAAAAGGACCTCAAATATTACATACTTACCAAATTAGGGGTAATTTATTACATGATAGGAGAAGGGAAATTATTGAAGGATAACATGGAAGGTTGGTTAGGTTATTAAAAGAGTTGGTTGGAATATTTAGAAAAGTTTTTGGATCAAAGGCTAGGCATTTTGAAATTTGGTTAGAAGTGATCTTTTTTCTAGATCAATTCTTATGAGAGGTGTATGATCACTAGATTATCACACTATTGTAATAGGACTGACCAAGGAGGTATATTCTCTCTTTTTTCTTTATTAGTAACTTCTTCCTCCTCTACTTCATTATAATCTACCTATTGTTTCACAATATTTAATACATATTTAAGATGTTGTTTCTCTCTTTTCATGAGTTTCACCTCAAATAGGCTGAATTCTATAATAGTTACCAATTCCTAAGAATTTAATCTTACACATTACAAACTCCATGAATATATCACACATGCCAATATGTTAGTATAACATGTCTTCCTTAAAAATTATTTTAATATTAAGTATTATGCTACTTGTCTTGAATTTGATCTTATACCCTACTAAACTTTGAACATTCTTAATATAACATAACATTCATATGGTTCAAAAAAGTTATCCTTTGTAAAAATATAATTCTAAGAAAATCAATATGAATGAATCAATAATTTTAAATGTAGAAATTAAAAAAAAATATTTCTATATTGTTATATAATTATCATTTCAACGACAAAAAACTCTCTAAATTTTCATTCCCAATTTGACATAATATTTTCAAATTATTTGATCAAATTTAAAATCCAACAATAATGCATATCACACTAAAAACCATATTTCATCTAAAATCCATAAAAACCTTCAAAAATAAATTTTTCATAAAAAAAATTATAAATTAATGTTAAGAAAAAAATGGATATCAAAAGACTAGATAAATAATGTTTTAACCAATAATTCATTGAATATCAATTTCATATTAGATTTAATATATGACCAGAATTTATCATTAAAATCTCATTTTACAACAAAATTGTCAAAAAATGACATGAAAATAAATGTGGTAAATAAACTAGAATAAATAAAGATAAGGAGGAGTGTTTAAATCAAATGAGAAATAACTTTTAAACTTCCATACAAAGAGAGATACACATTTTTTACAACTATATATATATATATATTAACTTAGAATTACATATTTTTTTCTTAAGATAAATATGTTTATAGATTTTTGTAAAATTTTATAATTGAATATTCTAATGAATTATCCATACCTAAGATATTTGGTGTGAATTTTAGAAAATATAGTGATGGTTAAACTGTTAATAAAAGTTAACTACGAATATTGATTGATGTTTTTGTATCTAACTATATTAAGAGTTGACATTATGTATGCTATCAAATTATATGAATGGTTTCAAAGTGATCCTAAAGTGTCACACATATAATATATGAAGAGGATTAAGATATATTCCAATGGAATACATATTTATGGGTTGTTTTATGAAAGAAAATATTATAATGAGTTTTTTGGTTGTATTGATGCAGAGTGGGTTGTAATGTTGATAATAAGAAATCAACATTTGGAGGAAGATTACTTTTGGGAAGAAAGAATGTATGTTTGTATTATAAGAAGAAAACTTCTATGACAATAAGAACATTATATTATAGATATGTGTTTATTACTCAAACATGTACAAAAATAGTGTGGATAAAAGAACATATTTAAACCTTAAAGAATATTTGATATTTCCATCAATTATTGGATGTGACAATCAAAGTGAAATTGATTTATTAAAAAGTCCAATGAAGAATTATAGATTCAAAAAAATTTTATAGACTATCAGGTAATATTTTGAGTCTTAGGGAACCCTGAGGGTAGGGTTGAATTAATGTGATAAACAATTTAAAAAAATTCTCCCTTTTATAATTAACCCACACCATTCATTATATCATTATCTCTAGTTTGAAATAACACTAATCAATCTATCTCTCCCTTCAGTTATTTCATAGTTGAAACAAAAAACATATTCATAAAATAAATCACCCAATGAAACATAGATTATAATTGGTCCATTTTCATTGGGCTACATTAATGTGTATACACATGGTTATGTTTTGGTTTACCAAAATACTTTATAGACTAATTTTTTTGGTGGATATAATGATTTAGGAAAGATAAATCCTCCCTAAGGATCATTTCCTTTATAATTATTTTAATGGATCTCTTACTACTTTCCCAAGGATCTATTCCTCTTTTTATTAGTTTGTGTACTACTTAAAGGAATGAATTATTTTATAGATGTGTAGGTCTATCTAAGATCAAAATATTTGGACTGATGAGTTATCCATAAAAATGTCTATAAATAATGGTTAAATGTTTTCCAACTTCATTAATCCTTATTATAAATATATATGTGAACAAATATTATTAATAGAGTTAAAATAATATTCTCTAAATAATATTATTTGTTGTATTAACCTCAAAAACAATGAATGTGATAAATTAATTGGTAAAGGAATTATCTTTGATATATTGTTCCTTATTCACCTTCAATAAAACTAGATTTATAAAATCAACTCCATGCATTAAGAATATCTTCTCTCATGAACTAGATCTATCAAGTAAGAACCTCACTACAATAAACTTGATTTATCAATTTTAATCCCATAATTTTTATATTTTTTCATAGATGAAGTTTCCAAAATTTGAATATTGAGCTCCCATTAATCTTATATATCCCATGAAACACATTAAAGATACATCCATACTAGATTTTTTATTGGATGTTTTATTTTTCCATCAAAGCACCAATGTTGATGTGTTCAACATATTGAAAAATTAGGGACTCTTGGATAACATAGTAGTTGGGATACTTGATTCTTGGAAAATGATTATTGAATTTTCATATAATGATTATATAGTTCACATGTGTTCTAGTATACTTCAGTTATTAAAATTGTTTCAATTAAATTTTCTCATATGCTAATTAATTATACCTATAAGCTATGATGTATTAAATTTTGTAATATGGGTAATTCTCCTAGGATTAACACTGCATTTAAAAAATCAATCTATTCATAAGATTATGTTAGATTTTTTTCATTTCCCAAGCTTGGATTATATAAACATAATCACATGTCATCCCATTTACCCCACATCTAGGTTGATGTTGACTTTTCTAATACTCATGTGGAATCCTTCTATAATAAAATTAAGGGTGAGACTTTCTTTAAACAAGAAGTTTATTTCTAATTTTATTTTTATATTTTCCCATATTATAATTATTAAGGTCCCCACAATAAATATTTATATCATAAAATTAGCGAAGTTCAAGTAGTGGTCCTGTAATGATCACCTAAAGCTTCCTATATAGATTCCACCATGACATGTCAATAAGGATATACTGGTAGGATTATTTTCATGTGGTTGTTAACTGACCCCATTACAATGCCTATGGAGGATGAAAATTATATAATGGTTATAAAACCTTATACTTAGAATGTGGATGAAACACTCAAATATTTATTAGTGAGAAAAAAGTAATTGGAATAATTTTTCTTATAAATTTTATTAGAGGTGTGGAAAAGTATTGGGATGTTCTTACTTTCACTGATGTTGTGAGGCCTAGTTTAACCCTAATCTAGGATATAGTGGTGGGTGTTAATTCCCTGAGTCCCTGAGTCAGACACTTGTAACATGGTGATTTAATTTAACTAAAGTAAATCACTTATACATATTAGAAAAATGAACTAGAGTTAGTTCCTTAGTAGAGATTTAGTCAGTTTCTTGTTGATAAATTTGAAAAACACATGATTAAATCATATAAAGGGTAGTCCAAGCATCTATTTTTAGAGTAGTTTACTACCCAAAGAATTTATTTATGGAACCAGTTTGAGAACATGATATAATCCATGGTTGATAAGGAGAATTAGGGGTTGAAATTAATAGGATCTAAAAGACGGAAAAATATGTTTAGACCCTATAAGAAAAAGAAGAACATGATTTGTAAATAATCTGAAATTAAAATGTGATCTTTTATTTGATTATGGTAAATAAATAGATCATTATTAACAAAATTAATTATATAATACTGATGAATTATAGGTCGATGCGTATTTTCACTCAGGAATGATGAAAGGGAAAAATTTTACTATGAGGGAAATGAAATAAATTCAAGGAGGAAAGCTACAAGTTGCAAGAATTACTCTAATATATATTGTGACAATGCCAGCAAGTAAATTTTTTATATCAATGGATCATTTTCATTATTACCCAATACCAAAAACTAAAGTAAGATTCTTATAATATCAAGTCCCTATAAGTCATTTTTACCCACATATTTATCTGGAATAGTGAAATTCATTTTTGATAATTTGTAAAATACATTGAATGAATAATATGATGAGTTAATGGAAAGAAACATCAAATTCATGGTATCACTAGAGGATCAAGCTAAAATGGAGAAATATAGGTTTACCTACGGCCTTAATGATGAACTATTAAAATGGTTTGACCTATAATTTGGATATATCAATGTGAAAATGGATCCTAATTTCCTCAACTATGATGGTTACCATTTATAACTGGATTTCAGATCTTCTATAATTGAAGAAAACTATAGTTTAATCTTGAAATGGATATTAAGGATTTATCTTAAAAATATTGGTTTGTTCCTCCTAACTTGAGAGCTGATTAAATGTACTGATTTTTTTTGTTTTCTAGTATCTATCTTGGTTATTAATATTCAGTAAAACATGAACTTTTTTTCCACTCAACCATAATATTTCTGTTTGAAAATTTACAAAAATGGATGTGATATACAGACATATAGTTTTCAATTTTATCTAAAGAAACCCCTATTAATTAGTGGTTTAAACAAATCACTCTCTATGATGTGATGCACCACGACATGGATAGGGTCACTAAATCATTATACTCTACATATATATATTACATGTTAGGTTATTATGAAAGGTATAAACTTATTCTCCTACCCCAGGATATCATTATTAGTTTATTATAATGTGACAATAATCAAGAAGTGTTTGAATTTACTAAAACAAGTTTTAACATTAACAATTAAATAATAAAATCCTTCATGAAGTTGTAACCTATGAAATATTTCATTAATATTACTACATGGTTAGAATCATAAGGGTCTCCTTGGATATCGATATAACATGGTAACAATTTTTGTTGGGATAGAATTATAATGCTGTGAAACTCCTCTAGCTAAATCACACTAGCTTATATTTTATTTAAGCCATTTAACCAAAGGTTCTTATAAACTATGTAATGAAAGTGTTTTTCCCAAATGTTGGGGGAGTTACACACCCCATGGATACCCTTAGAGGAAGGAATCTATTGGATACTTATTAATGATCAATATAATGATCATAATTAATAGTTTGGATACATTCAAATCCTAAAATAATAAAGAATACTATTATTAATTTATTTCTTTAATTTTGAACTAATGGAGAGATTCTATGGTTTTTTGGTTTTGGTTGATAATATATATTTTGTTTAAATAATTTCAATTCTCTACAAAACCCATCAGTGACCTATGAACTATTTCAAAAAAATTATAAATAATTATTCAGATAGATGAAGAAACTATAAAAAATTTAATTCCATATTCTATGGAATGTCTTGGTTAAAATACTAATGGTTCCTAAATATTTATATAACCATGACATAAGTTGTAATACCTTGTGTGTATAGATCGATTTGATTTTAAAGATAAATTTGAACTTTTATTTTTGTGTATGGATTGGATTTTGAATTGAGGTTTTGAATAGAAATATAAATGTTGGATGTATTAATGTAACGTTTTAAAGAATTTTTTGAGGCATAGGAGGGGCATCAGGTGTTTGGGAAGGTCTTGAAAACTTCAAGATAAGTTTTAGAAAATTTGGGAGTTTTTTTTCTAGTGTATGGATAAGGAATATAGTTTGGTGGAAACCTTTTGAGGAACCTTATTGGGCATAAGGAATCAATTATGTTTAGTTTTTTTTAATGAGTATGGTTAGGGGTTCATGGGAAATGCATGGGTTTCTTCCAAACCACGTGGAGCCTTGGGGAAACTGTGTGAGGTGGCATGGGTATGAGATTTGGTGCCTAGTTTGCACACAATTATAGAAAAACCATAAATATTTTTATAGAGGGTTTTAGAGATGATTCACATGGTTGGTATATTGAAATCCATGCAGTCCCACCATGTGAGGTTGGGATGTTTTGGATAATGTAGACCTCATGGTTGGTGCATGGTTTAGAAGACCTTGGGCCAGAACCTTACACCCCTTAAAAAGTAGAAAATTACAACTTTTCACTTAAGATTTTATAAACCCAATCCCATTATTTTCTACTTACCTTATTTCTATGAAAGAGACCCTCTAACCCTTATTCTTGCTCTTGTATTATCCTTTGTATTTGTGGTGTTTTATTTGAGATTATTTGGCCTTTAAGGTGATTTTACTCCTTGTCCTCCTTCCCTTGTTACTTTACCTTGGTTCATTATAAATTACAACCTATAGGTTTAGTGTTTTGGATCCAATTCCCCTAAATAATGGTTTAATTGACTAATCATGTTAGGTATTATGATATTCTTTGGAATAATATTTCTTGCAACACCATATACACCTAGTTTCTTATTGAATCATTAAAAGTATGTTTCCTAGAAAAATTTATTGATGTCTTTTTTAAATTAAAATTAATTAGTCATGGTTTTGGTGTGATATGTTATGTATTTGGATTTATTTTTTGTTCTAATTATGTAATGGGACTTATAGGGATTTATGTTATCCGTTTAGGTGTAGCATGTACATTCGAGAAGTGAATTATCACTTATTACTAAGTATTTTATTTTGGGTAATTATATTTAAGTGCTTAATTAAATATAGTTTTTTTATAATTAAATAAGTTTAATTATTGGATACAAGTTAGGATTAAAGGTTGTTTAAGATTTAGGTTTTGGTCCTAAATGATCTCAGAAAACAAGTTTCTTTGCTAAGGAATAAAAAGAGATGATTCACATAAGGTAGGTGGTTTCTTTAAAAAACCTAAATTCTTGTTTATTTATAAATTGCATCAATTTTGCAGTCGCACAAAAATTATATGCGACGACATGTGAATTTAAATGGAACCCTATGTTATGTACATTTCCTTGTTAAACCCCTAATTGGAAGTGTTATAGAACTATTATCTAGGGAGTTCCCAGTGGTATGCTCTACATAGATCGTGACCTCAATTTTGGACAAACATAATTAATTGGTAGAATTGTCCATGAAGGAGGCCATAGGTAACATGATTAAAAGAAAATTGTTAAAGTTTATTTTCGATTAAATATAGAGTTAGTAACCAACCTATAAGGAATTTTGACTTATATATTTTGTATGGAACCCTATTTTTGAAGACATGGAAAAGAAAGAATCTTGTTAAAATATTGAAAGATTAAATGTGAAGCTTGGGAAGATAATGAAATGGTTGATATGTTTGGATATGATAATTGGACTTGGTATTAAGTTGGTAAATGGGAACTAAGGGACTTGGTTACACAATGAAATAATAAATATAAATAAAATACTAAAATTGAAGGAGTTTATTATGTGAGTTAATGAAAATAAAATGATTGATTAACCTTAGTAGTATTATTATTTTATGATATTATAGGAATTTATTAGATATATACCATTTATTATATATATACTTTATTTCATTAAAATATCATTATTGAGGCCTAGATTTCAATAGGGGAATCAGAAGAATTTTGGGGGTTGTGATGACACCCTCAAATTCCTTGAGGGGTGATTCTATAGAATACCCAAAGTAATCCATTTAATTCATCATAGATTCAATAAAATGAATTCATCAATTATACACCCCTTATATTCAATAAAAACATATTGTTTATCAAATTCCACATATTAATGCTATGGGTTCTTAATGGGTACCCTAGCTGAATGCTCTCAGATGAGCTCCCTAAATTCAGTTTGACCTATTTGGGAGTAATTCCCCAAGAAAAAGTTTTTGATTCCAATAAAGCATGATTTTGTAAATTAAGGATTATTCCATTATTTTTAGATTGGTTTTAGTGAAAGTCCATGGGTCACCCCTTATATTCCCTTTGAGTTTTATTAAGAGGAAGTTTTGAGTTAATCCACACGGATTATCTCGTATTCATATGACCATGGTTTCCTCAACTATATACCTTGAAACTATTCGAGTTGTTCTATATATAATGAACGTACAATTACTGATGATGGTAGAAGCATGTATTAAATTAATGATGGGATCCACCATAGAGATCGACAATTGGTGGTTGTTGTACATCCTTTCATATAAATTGTAACGCCTCGACCCTAGTAACCCAGAGTTGGTGCTTTATTACATAACATTGGTATGACACAAGGAATCATGTTCCAAAAGACCGATCAGTTTAGTATTATTTGAAACAAGATACATACATAAGTTCAAAATTACAACATGAAAACAAATACAACATTAATTTATTCTATTAGAAACATCTAAGCCTCCTAGATTATGCCTGCAAGTCACTCATAACTAACTTCTTCATATCCTGGGAAAATAAAACATAAGAAAGGGGTGAGCTCAAATGCTTAGTAAGGGTAAGAAATATAATGTAAGATAACATAAACATTAGGCATGGTGAATAATTGAAAATACATGCTTCTATATATAATAAACATGAATAGTGTATGGTAGGAATATGAGATGAGTAAATAATGTCATAATAAAACATTTTCATGGTTATTCTACTAGTCATATAACCTCATAAACCATCAATAATATTTTCATAATAAAGGAATGTATAATTCGGTACATTCTGAAGCATTTTTTCAAAGCCTCGGACAGGAAATCTAAAAAAGATTAAAGCCTCGGCCAAAACCATATATCAAAATTGAGAAATGCCTCAGACAATTCCACGTATAATTGTCTCGTGAGACCTATCGATTCATCAAAGAGCTATAGCAGGCTTCACCCGTCACTTACTAAGTTTAATACATTCCTTATATGAAAAGGTTGAAACATAACATAAACATTCGTATCAAAAATAGCATCTAAAATGTCAATACTTTAAAAAAAACATTAATGGTATAAAAATTACACATCCACAGACAAATATATCACAAAAAATTTAATACAATATAGATTATTTGTATCATAATAAATAAACTTTGAACAAGTTTGAAATCCATAGAAGGATGTTGACATAGATGAAATCTAAACTATTTGAGAGAAATATCTCTTTTTTCTTTTGAAATCATTTAAGAGTCACATAATTATAAAAGAAATAATTTATACTGAACATATTCTTATAAGATTTTAAGAGATGCTTTAGTGATGTTATAACGATGGAAAATAGCCACACCCGCCATATAAGTTAAAAAGACATTCTTACCTTAATTTTGTCGAAAAGGGTCATAAAATACCTTGTTTTGAAAACGACGGTAAGATTCCTTTCAAAACATATATGGTCAAATAAGGGTATAAATGACATCAACCCATTGTCTATTAAATAGTAAAAATGTTTTGAAATACATTTTTATGAAAAAATGGATGTGGATGGTAAAGAAGTCCTAGTAGATACATACGTAAAAACAACCTCAGATAATAAAGAGATTGTGAAATTAACCCTTACCATGTAATTTTTCTTGGTCAAGGGTAAGTTAACCTCATGTATAATGATTAAATCATATTTATCAAATTATAAAATAAATATATACATAAATATTATATCATATATGATCCTATAATATTTCTTTGTTAATAATATTATAGTAGTATCATCGTTTCGGGTGTTAACAGATTCATTTTCATTTTTAAGTTTGGTTACGTAAGCCATGTTTGTTTTTGATAAGAAGTATTTTATTCATATACAGAATGATATTATGTTAATAAAAATTAATTTTAATTATAAAATGAAAATTATTCTTGAATGATTATGATGGGGAATTAATCTCATCGCGTTCGTGGAGATGGTAATCCGTACGTATGCACGAGAAAAAATATCATTATATTGATGGTGAAATCCCATGTAATTGGATGGTCTTTCATATATACAGAATCATTAACATTTTATATTTATTATTTACATTAGATATACTCATTATTATACCCATCTAAATATTTAAGTGTTTTAATAACAAACTACACCACAATGTGGTGCCAGTAAGCCGTACGTATGCACGTATGATGAATTTGTTATTTATAGGATGGATAGAATAACGAATATGGTTGTACCATATTTATAATAAAAAAAATTATGTAGAAGGTACTGAAGTTATTATTTTGGTATGTAAACAAAAAATAAAGTGTAGAGACCCGAAGCTTGACGTACATAGTTGTTACATTACATTTGCGGAATACATAAGACATAACAAAAACTGACAGACAAGGACCGTAATAGTTTAGTGTCTTTGGAAACATGGAACGTAATCTTCTAATCGTGGTGAAAGATCTTCAACATCTCCCATAATGATCATCCACTTTTTGTTTCCTTTCCTAAAACAATTATTTTAATCCTGGGGGAAAATAAAACAAAAAAGGGTGAGCTCAAATGCTCAGTAAGGGTAAGCATGGATAAAATAAAACATACCATATACATTTGAACCTAAAAACATGAACATAATGTTTAAACATAAAAATCTTGAGCAACGACTTAAAACATGGAAGTACATAAGGCATAGATCATAATGGAACATAAATAATGATAACATGGCATGGGAATAAAACACGTAATTGTGGAATCCATTAAGCACATGTAATTATTTCCATAGTAGCCAAGGCATTGCTGCCAAGACCATCTTAGTGGACAAAGTCTCTTTCTGAATCGAGTTCACTCCTCGTTCCAGTCCTATAATACTGAACCAGATTAACTTAATGTTCCAGCCATGTCTATCTCATGAGATATAAATCTTTACCCAATGCATTGGAGGGAGATATAGGTCCCACCCACCTCATAATGAAATCATTCTTACTTGTGACACAAAATAAACATATATCATTCATAATAACCCAACAAATAAAATGAGTTTCATAAAAATAATCCCATGATCACATAATCCATATAAAAGAAGTGGATATCATTCCATAATAAGAAAAGTGAAACCATGTAAATCATAGAGACATTATACTTGAAACATACACATATGAAATAATTTCATCTTACATAGAAAATGGTTTTGATAAAACACTTGAAATGAATTCTTGAGGAAAATATCCTTTCTTCTTCAAAATCATTTTCTTTTCACAAAATGTCATGCAATTTTAAAAGAAAAGGATTTTTTTAAAAATATTAATGAAATATTTTGGAGTAAGCTTCATGAAAATAGTTTTTTATAAAACCATAAAAAATCATTTCATTCCGTATAAGTTAAAAAAACATCCATCTCGTACTTTTGCCGGAAAAGTCAAAAAGTACCTCATAAAAGAAAGATTCCATACAGACCATGTAGTAAAAGTCAAAAATGGGTAAAAAGGACTTTAAACATACATGAAAACATTTTTATAAAACTTGGACATGGATGATAAATATAACCCCAATAAAAACTTACGTTTAAGCAATCTCAGATAGAAAACAATTGAGATTGCAACATTATCCCTTACCTTAGGTCCGATATGCTTCGTATGGATCCGAACCTCCTGTATAATTATTTAAATAATGTCATTGACTTATTAAATAATCATATTCATTGTTATGATATCATATATGTTTCACTTATGACTTTATATTATCCGTTCTTTTATAAATTCAATGTTAAAGTAGCGTTTTGGGTAAAATCATTTCATTTATCGTATGTGTTTCGACTTGTCGTTGTTGATATTCTTACTTATATCCTGATTTACATAATTCCAGAATGTAAAAAATGATTTATATATAATATATATTAATCATATACATATATATTATAGGTCGATAAAAGGAATGAAATACACCGTTCATGGAGACGGTAGTCCGTACGTACACATGAACGCTGTTTTCGTTTCCTTATTGAATTGAATGATATTAAGTAGATGAAATATATATATTTATATGTATACATAAATCCAGTAGCTTCATTATGTCATATATTTCATTATTATTCATTATATATACTTTATAATCATTCTTGAATGGTTAATCATGGAAAATGAATCTCATCGCATTCATGGAGACGGTAGTCCGTACCTACGCACGAGCGATGATATCATTCCCATGATCGTGGAATTATATTGAAGTGTATGTATAATATTACAGAATCAATATCACTTTCCAATAACCATATATATTTATTTATTTACACCATTATACCCATCCATGTGAGGTGGGGGAAGAAAATAGATTACACCACGGCGTGGAGACGATATTTCGTACGTACGCATGCGCGATGATTTCGTTTTCCGTAGGATGGATAGATGGTGAAATAGGGTTGTTTCATACTTATAATAACATATCAGTATATGAGTGATACTAATTTTATTACTTCATAATGAAACAACCTAATAAGAAGAAGTGGAAGAAGAAATAAAGTTGAAAGAATCAGTAACAGACATTACCTCTTCTTTGAAGCGCCTCTTTGAGACCTCCTCTTAGGGCACTAAAATTGGTCTTTGAAGCAGACCAGGACCTCTAGGATGTTTCTATGGAAGTGGAGAAGAGAAATGGATAGGGTTTGGCCGAGCTTGAAGGCTAAAAGTGGTGTGAGGAAGAGAGGGATGAGGTGCCCTTTTATAAGGGAGGAGAGGGGCACCTTTGGAATAACAAAACATATTATTTTATTATAAAGTCATATTCGGTTTTTAATAGATGAAAATTGATTTATTTCTAAGATAAGGTGGGTATAGGTATAAATCCTCTCATCCAATAGAATTTAGACAAGTTTAGGTCATTATATTAACCTTAACTTTTAGTTTTAACTCTTAGTTAATTAGATTGACATTTACCATGTCACTTTGTATTTTTATATTATATAGTTAATAAACCTACCATATATATCCAAGAGACCCCCAAGAGGTTCATTAATGATACACCTATCATGATATAAGTATATTAGCCGAACCTTAGGTTTTTCGGAATATAATAAAAATTTATAATATAATATTTGTTTTAAAAACTATTTTATGTCAATTTTGACACTATTTGGTAATTGATATTTTTAAAAATCATAAAAGAATGATTAGTTAGAAAAAAGTTAATTAAATCAATACTAACATGTCATATTAACATATAAAATTATTTTAATTCATAAAAAGTCTCAAATTACATTTATTTGGGTATTTATACATCAATTATGTCAATATTTCATTAATAAGATAATTAATGCATCATCATTGTTTCATAAATAAATTAAATTATTTTAAGTCTAAAAATTATAAATAAAATACCATTATGTAGGAAATATTTTAAGATTTCTAATCAATATTTATAGTCGAATTTATCTTATGTATAAAACTATATTAAAAATGATTTAGTTATTAAACATTGATTTTAACTATTTTAACCCTTCTTTAAATAAATTAATAATAAATGTCCTAATCTAATCCAAGTGGGCCTAAATGGTCATATTTTATTCCTACGGTTTTTTTGGCCGAATTAAACTTATCCAATAGAATTAGGACATGTGTTATGGTAATAATAATATCATTTTTACCCTTAATTACCCGATTTACTTTTAACCGTGGTAAAAAAAGTAAAAAGTTACTATTCACAAAAAATTATTTTCATCTCATTAAACCACATTTTAGTCCTTGATATTAACCATGTCTCTCATATTTTTGAAATTCCACTCGCAGAAGCGGTAAAATTATGTTTTATGAAAAATGCAATTTTTTTAACTACCACTTAGTGGTTTCACTATTCATCAAAAAATGAAAGTTTCCAGAAAAATACAAAAAATTAGTCCTAGTCTATATTTCATATTAAGAATTCAAAAATGATGAATATTTTACCAAATTCAAAACATATCAGTTGCATTAATTAATTTAAAAATTAGTTCCCGTCGTCAAAACAAATAGCGTGTTCTTAAGAGATAATAACTATCAAAAGATTGACACTTGTTTATTTCTGGTTTAAATGTGAAATTACATCCAATGACCTAACATTGTATTAAATTTTAAAAATATATTCTAAATATACTTTAAAACCAATAAAATTAATAATTTATCACTATTAATTATTTCAATTAAAATAGTTGTTTTTAATTAAAATCTAGTAATTTCCACTATTCATCATAATATGAAAGTTATCCGAAAAGTACCAAAATTTCACCCTAAGCTAATTTCAATATTCTGAATCCAAAAATGAAGTCCATTTTATAAAATTTCAAAAAGTGGGTATTACTATTCATAACGGCTAGTTCATAATAATATTATAATAATATCTCGTTTAGTGAAACTCGGTATTGCGTACTACAGACGCTATCGAGGAAGGTCACGATTGCATTTAATGCAGCCAAGTTAGGGTTTCATGTTGTGCAAGACTCCTTTGTTGTAACATACAACACAAGACATTAATAAAATTAAAAAGAATATTTTTTATAAAATCTCTGGGTGTTACATAAAGAGGATGTTGTATAAGAAAAGAACTTGAAAGAGGGTGGTGAAATTATTACCTCTTCTTCAGGTGTTTCCTTTTGAGTTGATCAAAAGGGCTCATTAGGTTAGATTTTAGATCAATGTAAGGAATCTAGGTTTAAGGGACGATAGTAGAGAGGATATTGGGTAGGTTTTGGCTGATTCGAAAGGATTTGGAGGTGTGGAATTAAAAGAAGGGGAAGTACCCTTTTATAAGAGAGGTGAGGGTCATTTTAAGAAAAGTTAAAATAATGTTTTATAATAATAAAATTTTAGGTTTATAATGGCTCAAAAATGATTTATTTCAAGGATAAGGTGGTGATGGGTCAAAAAAATCTCAACCAATGGGTTTTAAACAAGTTTAGGTTACCATATTAACCTTATAATTTTGATTTAACTCTTAGTTAAATAGTTTGACATTTACCATGTCTCTTGGTATTTTTTTATTATATGGTTAATAAACATACTACAACCAACCAAGAGAGCCCAAAGTGGATCATTATTAATATATATAACTTTATATAAGTCCTTTTGCTGAAAAATATATTTTTAGGAATATTTTATCAATTAATAATATTGTATTTGTTTTAAAAACTCAATTAAGTCAATTTGGACACTATTTAGAATTTGATTATTTTAAAGCCATAAAAACTTTATCACTTTGAATAAAATTTATTTAATCAACCCTAACATGCCATATTAACCTATAAAATTATTGGAATTCATCATAAGTCTCAATTTACATTTATTTGGATATTTATAATATAAATTATTTTAATATTTCATTATTAAGTTAATTACTGCATCATCATTATACCATAAACAAACTAAATTATTTAATGTATAAATATTATAAATAAAATAAAATTATGTATTAAATATTTTTATATTTTTAATGAATATTTATAATCGAATTTATATTGTGTGTAACCCAATATTTAAAATGGTTTTGTTATTAAACGTTGAATTTAACTCTTTTAACTCTTCATAAAATAAAATAATAATAAATGTAATAATCTTATACAATGGGACCAAATAGGATCATATTTTATTCCTAAAGTTTTATTTGATTGAATTAAACTTATCCAATAGAATTAGTGCATGTGTTAGGGTAATTATAATATCATTTTAACCCTTAATTCCGCTATTTACATTTAACCATCGTTAATAAAAGTCAAAAGTTACTATTCAACAAAAAATATTTTCATCTTATTGAACAAAATTTTACTTACTGATGAAAACTGTGTCTATCATATTTTTGAACTTCAACTCATAGAAGTGGTAAAATTATGTTTTATGAAAACCTTTTAGTGCTCCTAGAAGGTGGGTAAAAGGCGGTAAAAGTTCAATAAAATTTTATATATCTAAACTTATTATAAAATGAATCCAATGAATTACATTGAACATATATAGGTATTATATATCTATATTTACCTAAAAAACTAAAATTAAACAACTAATTACTTAAATAAAATTTTGGTTTTAAACATTAACATTGTGTTTTTCATTTTTCATCAAAAATTGAACGTTTTCAGAAAAATACCAAAAATTCACCCTAAGCTAATTTCGATATTCCAAATTAGAAAATGAAGTCCATTTTGAAAAATAAAATTTATAAAATTTCAAAAAGTGGGTATTACAATTTATAATATCTAGTCTGATTGGTTGTGGTGTGTTAAAACTCTAATTTGCGTACAACACAAGCTACTACATTATTCAAAGGGAAATGTACCGTGGAAGCTTGGGGTGTTACATTCTCCCCTCCTTAAAATAATTTCATCCCAAAAAATTCTAGAATATTAAAACATAAAAATATTTGGTTAGTTTCTCATCATAGGTTCCTTGGGTTCCCATGTTGCCTCTTCCATATTATTGTTTCTCAATAGAACTTTCACCAGACGAGTCGTCCGGTTTCTCAACACTTGTTCTATTGTATCCAAAATCTTGAAAGGTTGTTCACAATAAGAAAGATTAGCTTCCAGTGAAATTTCTTCATAGGTGAGTACATGCGTTGGTTCAGGCATGTATTTTCTCAATAGTGATATGTGGAACACATCATGAACATTGCAGAGACTTGGAGGCATTGCCAAATGATAAGCTACACATCCAATTCGTTCTATAATTTCGATAGGTCCAATGTAACTTGTACTCAATTTACCCTTCTTAACGAATTGTATAACACCCTTCCATGGAGATACATTCAATATAACATGGTCTCTGACCTGAAATTCCAAATCCTTCCTTCGGTTATAGGCATATAACTTTTTCCTACTTCAGGCTGCTTTGATGTGGTTTTGAATAATATCCACATTTTCCATTGTTTCCTCAACAAGTTCTGGGCCTACGAGTTTTCTTTCACCAACATCATGCCAACAAGTTGGTGGGTGACATCTCTTTCCATATAACACTTCATATGGTGCCATCTTAGTACTTTAATGGATGATTTTGTTATATGAAAATTCAACCATAGGTAAATATAGATCCCACATACCTTGAAAGTTAGGTGAGAAAGATTTCAAAATGTCTTCTATTATTTGAATAGTTCATTCTGATTGTCCATCTGTTTTATGGTGGTAGGAAATGCTCAAATGAAGTTCAGTATCTAGGGCCTCCTAAGAATTTTTCATAATCATGATGTAAAATTGGGATCATGATGAGAAACAATCTATAAGGGTACTCCATAAAGTCTTATAACTTCATTAATATATAGCCTTTCTAGACATTCAAGTGGTAAATCTTCTTTTATATTAAGAAAATTTGCTGACTTTGTAAGATGATCAACAATGAACCATATTTCATCATTCCTTCTAAGAGGCATTGGTAGACCCATGAAAAAGTCCATTGTAATATTATCCCATTTTCACTCAGGTATGGGAAGAGGTTTCATGACTCCTCCAGGCTATTTCCTTCCATCTTTCACTTCTTGACAAACCATACATCTTGAAATAAAATCAGCAATCTCCCTCTTATTGTTGTCCCAACAAAAATGTTCTTTCAAATCTCTATACATCTTCATTCTCCCAGGGTGAATAAGGAAAATTGGAGCTATGAGCATCATCCAACAATTTACTTTTTAGATCAGGTATATTCGGAACCCAAAGTCTCTTCTGAAATTTGAAAATTCCATCTTCTTATACAAAATCACTCAATGACCTACCATTTACAGCTTCAGTATTTGATTTTTTTGAAATCCATAAAAACATTGTCACTTGGAATAAAATTTATTTAATCAACCCTAACATGTCATATTAACAGATAAAATTAGTGTAATTCATCTGATGTCTCGATTTACATTTATTTTGATATTAAAAATATCAATTGTTTTAATTTTTCATTATTAAGGTAATTATATAATTATCATTGTGTCATAAATAAATTAAATTATTTAACGTCTAAAAATAATAAATAAAAAACCATTAAGTTGTAAATTATTTTATATTTTTAATGAATATTTATATTGGAATTTATATTGTGTGTAACCCTATATTAAAAATGGTTTAGTTATTAAATATTGAATTTAACTCTTAACTCTTCCTTAAATAAAATAATAATTAATGTTCTAATATAAAGGTCATATTTTATTCCTAAGGTTTTTTTGGTCGAATTATACTTATCCAATAGAATTAGGACATGTTTTAGGGTAATTAAAATATCATTTTTACCTTAAATTACCCTATTTACTTTTAACCGCGGTAAATAAAAGTCAAAAGTTACTATTCACAAAAAAATATTTTCATCTT
This sequence comes from Viscum album, assembly GCA_963277665.1. NCBI lineage: Eukaryota > Viridiplantae > Streptophyta > Magnoliopsida > Santalales > Viscaceae > Viscum > Viscum album. Next base: position 99,392,234 of record OY728151.1, on the reverse strand, counting down.
ATTGAACCTCATTTTACATACTGATGTCAATCATCTCTCTCGGACTTTTGAAATTCAACTCACAGAAGTGGTCAAATTAATTTTTATGCAAATTTGTTAATGCTCCTAGAAGGTGGGAAAAAGACAGTAAAAGTTCAATAAAAATTTATATATCTAAACTTATTATAAAATGATTCAAATGAATTAAATTGAACATATAAATGTGTTATTTATCTATTTTTATCTAAAATAAATTAAATTAAAATAACTAATTACTGAAATAAAAAGTCGGTTTTAAACAATAACTCATTATTTTTCACTATTCATTAAAAATTGAAAATTTTCAGAAAAATACCAAAAATTCACCCTAAGCTAATTTTGATTTTTTGAATTAAAAAATGAAGTCCATTTTGAAAAATAAATTTATAAAATTTCGAAAAGTGGTTATTAATTTTCACAATGGATACTTTGATTGGTCGTGTTGTGTTAAAACTCCAAGTTTCATACAACGCAAGATACTGCATTATTCAAAGGGAAATGTACTGTGGAAGCTTAGGGTGTTACATAAATCTTATATCTAGATAACTATGCAAATTATTATTCCTAGAAATTCTGGTTTCACTTTATTATTGGTTGATTATTTTAGGGATTCTATTGGTGGTGTCCTACTAATGTATAATCACACACTTCTTGGATTCCATGGAACTTGGGCACATGAGAATTTATTATTTTTTCATTTTAGGTGGAGTTTGGGAAAGTGCCCAATGTTATTGATTGCATGGTTTAGGCTACTATGATGGATCATATGATGTTGGGACTAATCTAGGACTCAAGAGTATTTCAAAGTTTCCATAGTTTTTTTATTACTTTTGGGATATTGTATATATCTACTATTGTATAACTACCTGCCATGTTTTGGATAATCTAATCTATTATATCATGCTTCGTTGGATTATTTTTATATCTTTTTGGGATGTATGTTCACTATCTAATTCATCTTAATGAACCTAATTTAATTATTATTTTTACTATTGGATCACTATTTTACAGGGTTCAAGTCTCCCCACTATTACACCATTTTCTCATGGTACTAGTTGAAAATCTTTAGCACATGAGGAAGAACACTTCTGGTATTGTAGTGACTGATAGTCTAGTCAATCTTTTCTGGTCTGGGTATTAAGGGAACTACAAAATGGTATCAAATCATATTTATTTATCTTACTATTTATTAAATTTATAAAAGAAGATAATAATTTATCAGGACATGGTATGGAACATTTGAATCAGAATTTACACCTCATTTATGAAGAAAGTATATTTTTCAAGGGACATGATTTATTTTTATTATGTTCACTATTATTATTGATTTAATTTCAATTTGATTGATTGAATTTATTATGAGGTTATTAGTTTAAGGGATTTTTCACTTATATTAGTATGAAAATACTGGGTGTATTCCTGCATCAAATTAAGCACTTAGGATTACTATTCCATCCATGTGATTTCTTATGTCTGATTATATGATTACGTGGACAGGGGCCTAGGTTGGTTATTTAAAGGTTCCATAACCATTTATATGGTGTTTCCATTTGATTATTTAGTGTAATATCCCTTAAAAAATTCATATATATGGATAAAAGACATATGGTGTGTTTATTTTGGTTTGTTTATTATGGGAAATCATCTAATTAAAGTGACAATTCAACATAAATATTTCTTTCTTCTATAAATTGTAATTGAAATTTTATTAAAATAAGCATCAACTATGAGAAATCATTGAAAAAATAAATGTTTTAGAGATAAATTATGTGATAAACATCTTTGATTTACATGTGGTGTCAGTTAAATAAAATACCAAGTATAACATATAAATCATTTTCTTTATTAACTTGCACTTGAAATTTATTTGACAATGCCCTATGTTATTTAAATTTATGTTTTAGAAAACGTTAAAGAATAAATATGTGAATCTTATATGTATATTGGGTAGTCGTTATGGGAAGTTGATGTAGACCATGTTTATGGGCGATTGGGGCAATTGATAGTGCTTGAGTTATATTTTTTTCCAATATATGAGACCATGTTTTTAATGTAAACAAAATTTGGTGTGGGTTATAGTGTGTTTGAATTGACCATGGATGCGAGTTGAAGGGATAAATGATATAGCCTTACTTTTGAGACCATATAGGGGTGATCAGAAGTGTGTGTGTTTTATGATATGAGAAGGTAGTGAGTTTCATCACTAGAGTTATGAACATGGAAATATAGTATATTTGGTACTGGTGGAAGAGCCCAAAGATCTTCTTTTGTTGTGACTAATGGTTTGGGAGTTGGTGCCTTGTGACTTTTGAGGGTGACTTGTGAGGGATGTTTTCCTACCTTATGAGTACATTCAAGGTGCATGAAGTATAGTTGGATGTTTCATCTTGGGTAATTAACACATGAAGAGTGATACCTAGTATGTGGTGTTGAAATGTTAGATAACTTGTAAATTTTATTATAGGTGGGTTAGGCCCTGGTGGTTATGAACATTATCAAGATTGATGTACTCTATAAATGGAATACCCTCAAAGTGTTTTGATGTGAGGCATGTGGAAATTCTAGGTATTATTGAAATGTTAAGCACTCTAAGTGTTGTCGGTTCAGTAGAACATGCGGTTTTCAAGGGTTTGACTAGTAAGGTTCCTAGAACTATTAACATAGGATTCAACTTTTGGAATGAAAATATAGTATAGATGAAACCCAATGGTATTTCTGAATGATGCTCATCATATCAATGGTTATATGGATAGATTGGGTATGGTGAAATATCTCTATTTTTTAAAATAACCTAGGGTTTTTCATGCTTAGTGAAATTGGAATACGGGAGAGGCATGTCTAGTGTATTGGTATTTTGAGCCAAATTTTGTAAATATGAACCTTGGTGGAGTTGAGGCAGACCATTATGATTGGATTCTATTATGGCTTGCTACTTTTAGGTTTTTATGGAATCTGCGAGGAAAGAACACAATGGAAATTCACTATAATATTTTAATTATGGTTGGGTGGTACTTAAGAATACACTTATGTGGGTTAAGTTAGAAGCAACCATGAGAGGACTAAGGGCCAATGTGAGTGTGATAATAGGCTTGTAGCAATGGTGTTCTGAGGATTTTAGGTGTTATCAATGATATTATGACCATATAGAAGGGAACATGGATAGATCAGATGCAAAAACACATACCATACAAGACTGAAACTTGATGGACGCATAAGATGTTAAGGTAGTTGATGTGGGACTGTGTCTTTAAAGGATTGACATGTGTATGGTTTTGATGAGACACATCTGGGTCGACACTATGGGAATGGTAATAAATGTTTTTGATGGTAATGGGTATTCCATAATTCATTTCAATGTGTGAACCTTATTTTGGGAATGTCTCGTGAATGATATCATGAGTGATGTTTCTATGATATGAGAATAAATGATGGTTTACATTTTGAAATGATTCTTAGGGGTGAGTAGTTTCATCCCCATTTACCCATCATGTTCAGTTATGGATTAAGATTGGGTCATAGAGATCAGAAATTGGTTAAATTATGTGATCGTACAGAAGCTCTGATTGTGGAAGTGGGGTTTTTTCCATTATGATACAACCCTCATGAAAGGAGGATCACAGGTGTGTGAGGTCAAACCACTAATGATCGTTATGGAAAACTGAGGCCGGTGGATAAATGTGGTAAAATTTATAAGGCTATTGGGTATATTTTAGGAGTATAATCATATGTGTTATTGGTAGGGGTTTGATCATAAACTATATAACATGGATGAGTTTAGGTGACTGAAACATGATTTAGTCAATAGTGCATCAATGATCGCAATAAACATATCATTAGTTTTGATCAGTTGAGTGTGTGATCATGGAATGCCACTATAATTTTGGTATAAACATTGGTGATCATGTTTGAATGACAATAGGATTAACTATGAGTTTATTAAATATTTTTTGGGTGGGTTAGTGAGATGTTAGTGGGTGAAACCGAGCATTTTTTTGGAAGAGTTGGCTGAAGACGTCTGACTATAATTATTGTGAGTAATTGGATATGGTCGGCTAGAAACCAAGCTAGTTCATCGTTTGTGGTGTGATGATTGAGTTTTAGATGGTTTATAGGGATTTTTTGAGGAAAATTATGAATATATTGAATGTTTCTTGGATGATGTAGGGCTGTCCAATTATTTTATAATTTTGGAATGATGAGGGGTACTAGAATTGTATCGGTGTTTGAATGAATGGTTGGTCATGGTGGTTTGTGAAATGGATGAAATGGATCATTGAAACATCAAGGCGATTTTATGATAGGAATTTTCAATGGAAAGGTTTGTGGTGGATTTAAATTATCCTATTCTAGAAATTTATTATGGTGGGGAGCACCATAAATTTTCTGATCAGTTGGATAAGAACACCTCGAGTGTCCTGGGGTAGATGGGTTTGTTTGAGTGATGTCTCAGTGTTTCAGTAATGAGATCAAGTGGTTGCTTGTGTTCAGTAGACCAAGTGATTTAGATTCAATATTTCATTGATGAATCATGCTGGGCATTTGGGGTTGGGACATATCTATTGAATTGGACAAGATGATCGATGCTTGTTTTAATATAAACTGGATAAAAATTATAACTTCTTAGGGCTGAGAAGTGTTATGGTGTAGAGTTTGTAATACCTTGTGTGTATGGATGAGTTTAATATTAGGTGAAATTTGAAATTTAACTCTGGTGGATGATACATATTTTCAATCGAGGTTCATAATGGAAATATGATCATTTTGAAGTCTTGATAAGATGTTTTTAGGCATGGTTTGAGTCTCGAGAGGCTCTTCCAGTGTTCATATAGGTCTCATATGATTTGGAACAATTTTATAGAATTTTAGTGTTTTGATCTAGAACATGGTTTGGTGTAAACCATGAAAGTACCCTTACATGGCGGTAATAAACCCCTACATGCAGTTCATTTTGAATGCACATGATTTGGGTTTCATGGGTAGCACATGGGTTGCTTCAAAAGCATGTGGTTCCTACAGGACACAATGTGAGGTGGAATGGGTTTGGGACTTGGATCATGGTTTGGTAAAGTTTCTAAAAAATGAAATTTTTTATAGAGGGTTCCGGTTACAAATCACTTGGTTTGTAAACTGTGAATTCCAACCATGCGAGGTGTTGCATTTGGGATAGTCTTGACTATACAGCTGGTGCACAATTTAGTAGACCGAGTGGACAAACTATATAACACATAAAAGGTAAATATTTACTACTTTTCTCTTATGATTTTATAACCCCAACCCACTTATTTTATCCTACCCTCATTCATGTGGACCAACCCCTACCCCCTTCATCTTCCTCCCCTATTATCCCATCGATTTGAGGCATTTTAGGTGTCATTAATCATCGTTTATGTTGAGATTCCTCCTCTTCCACTTACCCTTATTCCATTATCATAGTTACTTTTAAATTTAGATGTTTGGGTTCAGTGATTTGGTTATAATTCCACTGGATCATGATGGAATTAGTAAGGAATTTTAGAGATTCATCTTTTCTTAAGAAGAGGACCTCATGTAATTCTCTATACACCAAGTTTCATGTGCAATCATTAAAGTCATGTAACTTTTCCAAATTTATTAGGGTTTTATTTTAAAATTAAATTGAATTAGTGATGGTTTTATCATGATAGTATAGGTATTTGGATTAGGTTAGTTTCATAAGTAAGGCATGTGCATCTGAGGGATGTTTGGATTTGGTTTAAGTGTGAATTAGGCTCTGATGAGTGAATTGTTTCTTATGTCTAATTGGATTATTATGGATAACTAGTTTTATGTTTTTAATTAATTATATCTTGAATATAATTTGTTAAATTGAGTTTTTGTGTCAATACTCAACGGACTAGGGGCTAGAGATCAGCACAGAGTCGACATATAAAAGAAATGGGAGGTTGTAGCCTATGGTACCAATACCCATGAACCCACCCACATATTCATGAAACAATGAAGATACAATAAAAAATAAACAAAAAAATGGATGCATACATGTATCCCACAATTAGAGTATAATATAAGTAAAAATGGAAAAATACAATCCCACAAAAAAGTGTAAGTGTCCAAATTTCTCAGACAAAGGGGACTACTATCAAATGAAACCACCAAAACAGACCTCAGTCAAGCTCAGATAAACACCCCAGCATTTCTATATTTATGATCTGCCTACTCGAGGTTATCCATGGACTCATTCAAAAGGAATATCAACTATATAAGAAAAAACATGCGTGGTTTGAGTATAATAATACTCAACAGGCACCCAAAAAACATAAAATAAATGAGATCTACTAAAGAAATATAGTCTGTTCATCCCATCCAGAGGGAACCTAAGTAAGAGAGAAACTCCATCTCAAATAATACTCAGCTATAGATGACACGTAATTTTAATCCATATGGTGTGTTAACTAAGATATATGAAAACACCATATGAACTCCCAAAAAACACCAAGATATACTCGTCTCAAAATCCAAGTCTCATGAGGTCCTGTCCACATAGCTAGCCAAAGGATTCTACTTGAGGCTCAAAGGTAACACTCACCAAGGAGAACTCACTTCATAATACCTATCATCATAGATGTCACTCATCTGAGAGATATGATCCATCAAGAAAATATATCTCAGTAAAAATACATTACACAACACCAAATTTACTATTACTATAGAATTCACCATGCACAAGCTTCTATGACCCCAATTGATGAGGCCCACCCCACTCCACTACACATTATCGAGGTAGAAATAGTATAGACTATTCAACACATGAATCCTCTTTAAAGAGAGAGGGGGAGGGACCCATACAACTCTCCTACCCCATAGCTAAAGGAGTGTTAACTCCTAACAATCCCACACAACCTTTTTAGTACCCCTAAGGAGAGGACCACACCTTACTTCATCGAGGGAGAACTAATTCATAACCAGGTATCGCGTATAACAAGTGGAGGGTCCTTCTCCTTATAACATCACTTTATAGCTGAGGGAGCTCCATTTCTTATAGAGGATACACTCCCAGGCAGAACTCAATGATGAGGGAGTACAACTCTATAGATAGAGAACCTTCACCCTATGTGTAGGGGAGTTATGACTCTACCAATATGCACACAATGGGGGAACCACACCCTAAAACGATAGGGGAGTAATTTCATCACTGAGGAACCCTATCCTGGTACAAATGGGGGTACTAACTCTACCTACTAGCTTGCTATGGGGGGGGGGGGGGGGTACACACCATTATTGATATGATGTGTACCTATGCCAGGATAAAGGACCCACACCCCAGTGTGATGGGGGTATCAAATATAAGGATAAAGGACCTAAACCCTAACACCTCATGGAATTACCAACTCTATGTACTCAACAAGTATAGAGGGACCAAACCCCAGTACAACAAGGGAGCTCCTCTTCATCTGCACGAATGATATGGGTGACCGGCACTATAGTCCAATAGGGGAGTACCAACCCTAGGAGAACTACTCTATGGGTTGAACCTTTCCCACTCCAGGGATTCTCGTCTCCACTAGTTATAGAGGCTTGGAAAACCTACCCCCAGGTATGACAGGGGAGTATCAGTCCCAACGACTCTCTCTAATTGACCAAACCAATTCACAACATCAGTCAAGCATTGCTAAAATGAGTGACACATGCATCACACCTCACATAACAACACTACCATGGGTAGGGGACCCATTCACTAGAATTACTAAGCAGAACCACTCTACCAACCTACAGAGTATAGGGGAGATATATCCTGAGGTGATACTATAGGGTAAAATCCCCCAAATATCTCTAGTGATCCATCCTGATCACAATAAACATATAAGGCTAATATAGTTTCATTCTTTAACCATACCGCACTATATCTCAAAATCAACTCTGAAGGCTACCATCAAATTCAACATGAAAAAATACCCATGATATACTACTCATAAGCCTAAATCCAAGCCTAAAAAAAGAAAATACACTTTGCGGGATGTCTCAATAAGAAGTATAGGGCGTGTACCAAGGTCCAAATAGTGTGTGACCCCGCACCAACACCTAGTCATTTCCTATAATGGATGATTTGGTTGCACATGTGAGATTACATAGTGTGTATCACCTCACCCAGACCCTGGCTATGCCTTTTTCCCATTCCATTGTCCAACACCCCATGTCTGTGTCTTCTGGCCGTGTACCATTACCTATCCATGCCCCCTGACAAGACTACCTTGGCCATGACCCACGACCACATGACATGGGATCACTACATTGATTGTATGTTCGATACACAGTGTCTAGTCTCGAAAAATCGTCTCCCCAATATGGGAAGAACACATGGAGTGTGAACCATCACTAAATTCCATGTGATTTGTAATTCCAATTGAAAATTCCCTAAAATCCACAGAAAACACCCCAGTTTCCAAACAAACCCACAAATGGACCCCCACGGGGTCCCTATCAGTTATCTTAATGATATAAAACCTTAAAATAATGAATCTAATGGGGTATACGGACTTAAAACGCAAATATTACTACCTCGTAGTAAAATTCCAATGTTTTCGGTGAAGATCAATGATCGAGATCCACTACAACATGAATCTGGTGTGATCACCATCAAGGTCGAAGATTAGTAGAACCTCCCCTCATTGGGTTCACCTCGGTTTGAATATTCTTCCAATGGGGGGGGGGGTTTCTTCCTCTATTACATGTTCACACAAGGTACAGATATTGATATAATTTCTATTAAAAAAAATAACCTCTGATTAACACCCATCCAACACATGCTCATAATCAAACACCCAGTGCTAGAAAATTTTATGCTGCGCATAGTGTAAACACCACGTTCAAACTCAACAATGATCTAAAAATTCTGATCCAAGACTCCCATTAGGATTTATTTCACATTTCTGATGAAACTGCATGCACATGAAAAACTATATTTAATATTTTTAATATCCCTCAATGGAGGTTCTTTGGGCCCGGGAATCACATGCCGACTCAGCATCTGGATTCAAAACTATTCTAAGAAATATTTCAATGTCATAAAAGTCAAAACCAGAGTTTTTAAAATATACCTACATTAATCCTTTTTGTCCCTAAAAAGAAAAATTCTAGGCACAAGGAGAAAAACCAAGCTCTCCAGTTGTACTCTTAAACCTGTGAGCTCACCAAAGGGTTCCTCTACTCTCTACCAACACACACTTTTGGGAACCAAAACGTCCATACCACACCCAACATACAGCTCAAACTAGGTTTACATCATGTTGAAAAGTGGGAACATGTCACCTTTACTACAATAGGTGGAAAACACCAAGACCGCTGTCCATATGTGATCATAGGGTCAAGTGGTATATCAACTTGCTAACATGATGCAGATGCTGATGTAACTCGGTAGTTCTCATCTACCCCCAGATGAACTACAACATGACAACCACAAGAATATCTCACCCAACTCTAACACATCCATGTAACACTGCCACGAATGCACAAAGTAAAGGGACTCATCCAACACACCTTGACACCATCCAGTTTAGAAAAAACTGACTCACATGCCTGGTTTTTTATCACACCACAATGATGATTCTTTTTGGGAGAAGAATCCATCTTCCTTGTTAGTCCGAAGCTAGATAAAAAAACCAACATTGGGTTCTACCAATTCCACTCACCACCCATGTAGAAACTTGGTTAATAAGTGTTAGGAAAAGAGTACCTCAAAACAGTATCTAAAAATACTATTGTACAAGGTAGAATAGTCACAAAGTGTACCTCTAATCACCATAAGAGCCTCAAGGTCATAGGACTTTATGGATTTTATATGTCCTCACCCCCTGTCCTCCAACCCCACGAGCCTAGTGTGGACCACCAGGGGTTGTGGGGAAATAGCTCGAAACGTCCACCACCAACTACTGCTCTCCTTGATCCTCCTCCATGTCTTCCATCATAAAAAACTACTTACTATAAATGTTCCCTATTTTAGGGTGATCCATCAACCATATCCCTCTCAGCAACATGAAAAATCAGAAAATATCATGCAAGATATCCCCTTATATCGCAAGCATAACAGTAACTCTCTTAAAAACGACCATGTCCCCAATGAAACTCTTTCATAGTAGACTTAGATATCTTATTCTAGACATGAGTGTGACTTCTGCATTATGATCCTACTGACTACAATATTTTAGCTATTATAGATAACTCAACCCCATGATCAAAACTTCTAACCACATCCTCCCAACCCTCCTCTAGGAATATCTCTACTAAAAGATATCTATCCAGCACCCCCGCCTAAGAGGGAAGGTACAAAGAGACCACACCAACTTAAATGTCTTTGATGATGCCCTGATCAAAGGTCTTTTCTAACAAAAATGGATCTCGAAACATATCTAGGGTGTATCATGAAAGGTATGTGAACCTCTCCTAATACTCTTCCAAGAACCTTCTACCCTAAAAAATCTGAATAATCTGCTCGATATGCACCGATATCAACATGTCTGGAAAAAATATTCCCAAAATATATGCTTAAAATCCACCCAAGTTAGAGTCACCTTGTGGGGGGTCTGCATCAACAAACTCTTCCATGGGCCAAACAATCCACATATAAGACTCAAGTCTAGGACCACTATATGACTAGGATCTGTATTTACAAGGTTGAAAACACACATGAATACCTCAATCCAATCATCATCTAATTTGGGGTCTAGTCAACCATGATATGTGGGATGTTTCTACCTCAAAAAATCCTGGAGCACACTCATCCTGCCTGCATCTTCGACCTGAACTGCTGGCACAACCTGCTACTCAACGGGTGGTGGCTCAACTAGCAGACCACACAATGGTACAAACTCAAGCTTAGTGCCTTGAACTTAAGCCTCATATCTAGGTATATCATTAGAACAATACCACAATAGAAACCTATCTATATGTCATCATGGAGAAATCATAAAATAAAATCTAGACACTCCACAATCAAAGCGTATAACTGGAAAGTTGAATTAAGAAGGAAAAGGAACCAAAAACCCATTCCTATATGATGCATGTACCAAAATTTCCCTACAACTACTTTCTAATTGTACCAAGTCAACAAGTAGGCTATTAGAGTCCAATTGAATGGATATATAAACCATCATTCCAACATAGAGTCCCTAGCCTAAAAAACAAACTTGAAACAATTTAACACTGTCGCTATGTAACCCAAACCAAGTTATTAGATAGAAGACCCCTAACTATCAAATCCTAGGGACATACCTCCTCAAATACCACTCTATTAAGACCTGACCCAACGGGGTATAAGAAACGATATACCCAAGACTTCCCCTAATAGGCTAGGTGATTGAAACTAGCAAGGGAGGCCTTATCCAATGGATCCTCTATACAGTAACCAACATATATTTCTATACAATAGTGAGGTTATAGTAAAACAAAAACAAAAAATATAGGCATACATGTTAGAAACTAGCCCATGTCAACCCAGAATTAGTTACTAGAGTCGGATCGTGATAAGGCATGTGAGGTCTTCCCGGTCCTCCTGGGCTAAAAACTAGTGTCGGACATCAAGAATATGAAATTTGGAATGATTAAACAATGAAAAACATATAAATAAAAAAAATATCAACTAATAAAATAAACACCAAAAATATAAAAAACTAACTACTACACGTACCATAATGTTACCTCATGGGTATTCTCCAATCATAGGATCACACCCACTCCATGAGTAAACCAGAGTAGGAAGTAGCACCAGAAGATAAAAAAGAACATAAATATATAGGTGTGAGTATTAAAACATAGTAGTCTTACTAGAATAAACTATTTCATATTCCATCCTTTAAAAATAAAACCAAAACATTCTAGTTTGAAAATAAGACATGATAAAAATAATGTTTTCCTTTATTTTCATGTAATATTAACAAATTTCCATTTTGAAGAAAACATTAATTTTCCATCACATTTCAAATGTAGTTTTGAATCATGCATAAAAATTTCAAAATTAAAGGAAATAAATTTAGACTAAAACATGGTTTTAAAAAAATTGGAAACATGCATGAAGAAACTAAAATGGAAATCTCATTACAAGAACCATTGGAAATCCTTAATTTTCAAGGCTTAGTGAAATACTATGATACTTTTACCTCAGTGATAAGAACAACCAACTAAAACCCACAACATCTACATGAACAATCTACAATATAGGGACGCATCCCAAGGTCTAGGGGCCTCCGATCATATGCCAAAACCCACAACATCCTTGTTCACGATCCACTAGAGGGGATAACATCCCAAGATCTAATGTTATCTGATCATCATAATATGTTTAGTTAGTGTTGAAGTGTCAATTATACTAGTGGAAATGAAGCCCCTTCACTACCAATCTGCCTAGTAAGAAATGCCTAGTCTACCCACTTAATTCCTCGAGATTCTTATGTACACTATTTCAAATAGTGGTGACTTTTATCCAGAAAACATGTATGAACCTATCATTTCCTTTACCAAACAACCATTCAAACTATCACCATCAATCTCCCTCCTTGATCACATCCCAAGCCTCTTCATTAGGCACATTTCACAAATCAAACTTTTAACAAACGTATCATATTTCAAAAATAAGGGGGAATGCCTCAACAATGGTTTTTTCTTTCCAAAAACATTCTCAAAGTGCCAAATATTCCTCATTAATTGACAAGGAATACATTAATTTTAGAAAGAATATTCACCCAACACTTTTAATTTTAAAAACCATTTAAAATATCAATTAAACAACCAAAGAACCACAAATTTAAAAAAAATCATGAAACCATGATTAAATTGAAGAAACCCATTTAATAAAGGTGAAACACTATTTATACTCGAATTCACACCAAAACCTATTCACATTTCCAAACTTTCAAAACATGAAATTTGATCTATTTAAAATCACACATGAGCCCATCTTCATTCAAGTCAACTTTCAAAACTATTATACACACACCAAACATCATTAGAAATACCCACCACACACAAAAAACCATTTTAGAAACCAATTTTAAGTATCTAAAATTTTTATTATTCTAAAATAATTTTGGAAACATATTTTAATGAAGAATACACAAGTGAAATCTTGATAGTGAATCATGAAATATACAGGGATGTCAAACACAAAGCATCACCATCACTTTTTATAGTGTATACATCCTATTTAATATGATTTTTTTTAAAACACTCAAGAAGTTAAGAAATTCAAATTAAAAGTCTAGTCACAGGGAAGATACTTTTAGAAGAAGAAGACCAAGCTAAAACATCTCGTCACTCTATGACATTGATAATGACAACTTGAATCCAATCTTTAAACTTACATGCTCAGGCATTTACACACACACATACACATATAAATACCCCTAGTTGCTGCACATATTACCCTATCTATGAGGGGATATATATAAAGAGGTTATATATATATATATTACATACCACTAAAAATTTATATATGTCATCCTCGTGAAAGGAGAACCAGAAAACACTAATGAAATATAATAGAAAATAAAAAACACACAAAAAATGACTGAAAAATGTGAAACAAACCAAGAGAATAAATGAATCCAACCTAAAATAGTGATGTTTGAGCCAAAATAAATCAAACCGCTTCCCCCTTAGTGGTAGATTCCAGAATACAAATAAAACCAACCTGAGAGAGCCACTGCCTTCCCTAATAATGGACAAAAGAAAAAAAAATGAATCAAACCTAAACCTAGGGGTATGATAAAAATATTGGGTGATGCGTAGGAGAAAAATAACTAGAAAGAAGAAGGAGGAGGAAACCATAATGCTTACCTTAAAGAATCGACCACTAAACCAGATGAAATCTGGAGGATTGTTAGAGAAAAAGGGAGCTAAGTGGGAGGGGAGGCGTGTGACCATAGTGGAATGGTTGGGTCATATTTTTTGATGCACATATAAAGGAAAATAATAAAGAAATATGGTAAATAAAAAACAAGAAAAAAATTTAAAATACAGGGCAATTCGCTCAATTTGGGCATGGTTTACCAACCTGTGTTCCAAGCATGTACTAGCCATTACCTAGTCTAGGAAACCATGCATGGTTACCTTAATGGAGAAACACGGTTATACAAACCATGCTCCAACCATGCCAAAAGAAACTGTCTCGATGCTATTACCTAATGCATGATTGCCACACCATTACCCTTAATCGTGCACAACCCATTTATAGGACCCTATTTCACATGAAAATTTTAAAATTCAAAACCAGTCTATCCCAAAAATAAAAAGAGAGGATAAAATTAATTAAATTAATTAATTTTTCATGTTTGGGGCGTGACAATTCTCCCAACCACAAATACCTTATGCTTCCATAATGTCACCTAGCAACATAAATAACCAAATATGAACTCAAAACAGAAAGAAGAAAACCAAAACCACCAACATAGAGGTGAATCATCTAAATTCCAAAGTCACAGACAACCATATATAAAGAAAAAATAATTCGGGAGATCCATAGTGGATCTCTTCACTACAAGAGGCCAGTTAGCACAAAACAACACTAGAACTGGGAAATCCTAACCAAAAAGAGAAACCCTTTAACACAAGGGAAAATCGACGAATGGAAATCGAACCAAGAATCAGAACAAACAACTATTCATCATTTTTAAAAGAAGAAATCATCTCCAAAGTGAGTACCATCCAAAAGCAACACAAATATGAAAATTTCCAAAAGCACAAGAAAGAACCACATATCTTAGGCTCACATCCACAAAGGAACAACCACTAGAATACCATGAGGATATGACCACCAAATTTTTTAAAATAATGAGAAACTTATAATTATAAGGAAAACAAAAAAAATAAATTTTTAACTTCCTACACCATAATTCTAGAGACCAGATCTGAACCAAGGTTCCCCACACCCTCTATAATTCTTGAATGTGTGGAGAGCTTCACTCCAGGACCTATTTCTGAAGCCTAAATGTCTTGAATCATCTGATGCCCCATAGTAAGGAGTTGATAATACGTGGTTAGAACAAATTATTCTGGTGTCACGAGTTACCAAAAATTCAACAAGACCCTAGGGAATTTCATCAAGATATTTTATATTACCAAACATCCATACTAGAAAGAATCATATAAATTCTCTGAAAAATTAAATACATGAACTAACAAGTAGACTAGCTTGGAATAGGTTACACCGGTCCACACTAATCACTTGATGGAAAACCACCACAATAAAAAATAGAAATCATCCCTTGATCCCTTTATGAAGATACCACATTAAACTATGAGATTCTAACTGATCAGTCAACACCATCTTTAAAGAAATGGAAACCAGCTCATTGAAATGGCCAGCATTCCCCTTCACCATTAAGTCTCCTTGTAAAACATCCATGATTTATAGCACTTTCATCCCCTTCACTTACTTATGAATAAACTACTGGATGAAATTGGTCTTAAATATCAACCAAGACATATCAACTCGCAACAACAATGAAACAACTACCTTCTACTAGTTTGGTCCTAGTCCTTTAAACATTCCTAAGGAAACTCAAACCATTCTGACATCTAGAGTTTCCAAAACCTAAAAAAACTCAATATATCCCAATCTACTCAACCACCTCCAATATACTCTGATGCCTATAGACAGTAGGCACCTATTTAGTAGATCTCACCTCTACCACTCAACTTGGAGTTTGGACGAGGTTGTCAACTTGTTGATAATTCTAAAAAACATTCTAGGTCTTTATTGGTGTTATACTCTCAACAAAACAAGGGACAGAACAAGATCAAAATAAAATGATAACATGGCCAATTAACATTTTAAACCATCTTCGAATATTATAAACCAAAACCCCACAAAACCAATTCAAATCTAAATCAAATATCAACTGAAACAAAACCACAACAACATCACAAAACAAGCCAAGAACTCTCTTTAAAAAACCAGCATTTATAAATTCACCCATTTTAAAATTCAATTCCCCATTTCAAAATAAAAAATATTTACAATTTCCAAAAAGGATTTCAGAACATCCACTTCAAAATCCAAACCACCACTTCAATTTTCCATTTAAACCCACAAATGTCATTATAAAATAACACCTTTTTTAACATAAATCATTTTCCATTTCAAAAAAATATTATAAAATCAATTCAAATCTTCGATCTTGAACACTCACCCATGGTATCCTATGAACCATCACATATGTGTTCATTCAAACATCCATGTATATCATCCACACAAACATACCAACGTTAACACTACTGGAAAACGATCCTATACCCATGGTTCAAAACCATGGGTATAGACCCCAAACCCATGGGTATAGGCTATACCCACGGTTTGGGGAACCGTGGTCGTTGGTGGTGTCAGTATAGGTCCATGACCTATACCTTTTTTCCACCATGTCAAAGCTTCATCCAACCTGTCAAAGAATTATACCCAACGTTTAATAGTGAAAAAATGAAGCATCAAGGTGTTGAGCCCCTCACCTCACGCAATCTGCACATGAATTTCAATGCTTCTCACCACTTCAGATACTCCATATACAACAACATATATCTACATTTTTAAATATATATTAATCTCTGCCCCTATTATGAAAAAAAGTCACAGTGGGTTTAGAACCCACGTTAGCTGAACAAACGTCCAACGCTTAACCAACCGATATGCCTCAACTACACTAATATATATCTGCATTTATTTTAATATATTAATGCATTTCTATGTATTCAAAAAAATGAGATCAATGGGCTTCGATACCACGACCGAGGGAACTAACCTGCAATGCTTCACCTACTGAATTTCTGAACGAATATGCTTATATAATTTCACGAACCTATATATATTAATTCAAACCATGGGTATAGGATAAAAAACCATGGGTATAGGTTTTCCTACCAAAATGTTTTTGTTTCTCGCACATTTTTTTTCTGCCGGAAGGCTATCCCAACGGTTTTAAAAAACCCTGGGTATATGCCTTCGAAGAAAATATTTATCCCCACTTTTTTGTCAAAACCGTGGGGATAAGCCTTGAAATAAACACCTATACCCACGGTTTTACAAAACCATGGGTATAGGCCTTCGAAAAAAACTTTATCCCCATGGTTTTGGAAAAACCTTGGGTATAGCTAACCAATACCCACGGTTTTTGAAAACCATGGGTATCGGTTCAAACTCTATACAAATACCCATGGTTTTCCGAAACCGTGGGTATAGGGCACTCCTATACCAACGGTTTTTCCCAAAACCTTGCGTATAGGGCAATTTTCCAGTAGTGAAACATACCATACAGACACATAAGTGAACATCCATAAAAAATACTAAGGGTTATACATACCATTTTATCATCAAAACGAAAAATTTACCAAATCCCCAATTCGCTTTCCCTTTATATCTTCCCAAAATTTTCAAAATTCCAAATCAATTTCACGTTCAAACCCCATTTTTCACTCTAAAAACCCTTTTCAAAAATCATTTTCCTTTCAAAACCCACTCACACAAATCCAAATCAGACCGAATCACCACCAATTCCAAAATAACTAAAAAAGTAAACTAGTGGTCATGCATACCCAAACTACAGAGTTTATAAGACCATGAACTAAGAATTCCCCAACAACTGGAATCACATTGAAATGTGAATGTGAGCTCCACAGGGTTCTCAACACCCTGAAATATCAACATATAACACCATCTCACTTGCACATTCATCCACCAACATAGAGAATCTCATCCAATATGAAAAATTTCAATGATATAAATAAAAAAATATATTTGAAACCCATCTATCTATGGAGACTCAGGTCTCATCATTAGTGGTGGTGATCAGAAATAGACCCAAGACCTACATCCTGAGCCTTGAAAACCCATTATCTGACTTACCTAAAATCCTAAATAAGAAGGGCCTTCTCTGATACAATTTTTTCATGAACCAGCCATGGTTAACCCTGAACCGGTTACCCGAGTTAGCTTGTGACAAGGCCTAAGAGGTGTTCCCAATCCACCCAGGATGGAAACTAGTGACATGAATCAAGATTATGAAATTGGGAATGATTTAACCAATGGAAAATTGAAAAAAAATATAAACTAAATAATAAAAATAAAAACCAATAGTGTAAATAAATAAACAACTACACATACATCCATGTGACCTCATGGGTCATTTCTAACCGTAGGATCACACTAGCTCCATGAGATAACCATATAATGAATAGAAACCATAAGTTAAAATAATAAAGTTATAAGCGTGATTATTAAAAATCATTAGGAATTCCCAAATAAATTATTAACTATAAATTATTTTAAAAATAAACCCAAAACATACAAGTTTAAAAATATAACATAATAAAAATAATGTTTTACATTATTTTCAAAATAAATAACAAGTTTCCAATATAATGAAAAAGATTTCTTTCAATCAAATATCCGAAGTATTTTCCAAGTGAGCATAACATTTAAAAATTAAATGAATGAAATTTATATTAAAACATGGTTTCCAAAATGTAGGAAACAATCATGGAGAAACTAAAATGGAAATGACATTACAAGAACCATGGGATATCACTTAGTAGAAAAGATTAGTTCCATTCTATGTTCTTTTTAACTCAATGTTAAACACATCCAACAAAAAATAACAATGTTCTCATGCATGATCCACTATAGGGGAACTCATACCAAGGTCTAGTGGTATCTGATCATATGCCAAAACATACAAAGTCAGCATGCATGATCCAATAGAGGGGAAAATTCTCAAGGTCTAGTGGTCTGTGATCATAATCATATGTTTAGTTAGTGTTGAAGCATCAATACTTCAATGGGGAATTGAGACTCAGACCTTCTGATTTTCCTATCCTACTAGGACTATTCTTTTTACCTAGGTACCCAAGTTTCCGATGTTCTCTATATCAAATGGTGTTTAATTTTAATTAAGAAAACATGTATGAATAAATCATTTACATTCCCAAAAACCCATCTAAACTGTAACATCCCACCCTTCCTCATTGGATTGAAAAGGAGGAAGGGTGTTACTTGGCCTTAAGTTACATCCCCAATATTCCAAATGATAACAATAAATTCTAAGGGATTCATTTACCATAGGTGGAAGATGTGTCCTTTGAAAATAAAATAACTTACCAAACATTACTTAACAAAAACACCACTACATGATGCATGATATAAATGATATAATACTCAAAGAAAACCATTGATATTAAAAAAATGAAAAGAAAGAACAAAAGTGAAAGACTACAATATCACAGTACATAGTGGATGAAAAAACACAGTGACTCCAATAAAAAATTCCATGGTTCAACATGCTCCATGATCTAACACCACAAAACATCCCATATATCATGAAGTAATACTGAACATGTTTGATACTTTACCATTTACCTAGACCCTATAAAAACATCTAAAAAAGCACCAATGTTCCAAAATAGTTGGTGAGTAATGAAACCCGTATGTTTTCGACAAAAGACTTCTCTGCTCACGCCACTTGGATAGAACACATTAGCACATTTATATATAAAAAAGTTTTTATAAAATTATTCCAAATAGTTTATATCAGAATATAAAAAAGTTCCAATATTAAATAGTTTTCTCAAAACAACTTCATGTTCCAAGGATTGAAACCAAAAAATGTTCTAAAACCATTTAAT
Source organism: Viscum album (assembly GCA_963277665.1). NCBI lineage: Eukaryota > Viridiplantae > Streptophyta > Magnoliopsida > Santalales > Viscaceae > Viscum > Viscum album. The sequence continues at coordinate 99,372,584 of OY728151.1, read as the reverse complement.
AAGTTCCATTTTGGAATAATAATTTAATTAAACATATCCACACATCCAACCATGCATGTAACTTGGACATCCCTATACTCATGGGTGATGAGTCATCCTTTCAATAAGTTTTCACTTAATGAACCATTTGATGTGGGAGATACCTGAACCTTATCCATCCAACTAGTGATAGGGGTGACTTCTTACACTTATTTGTCCTGAATACACATGAACACACACAACCATTATGCAAAAAAAAACCAATTCCAAACAACCATTTCAATAAATCCATAATTTAAGGGAAAAAAATTCAAAAAACAAATTTCCTTAAAACCAAAATTTTATTGAAAACACATCTTCTATCATTAAAACCAAGACATAATTTTAAAACTATCATTTCAAAATAAAATTACCAAATTCACTTCCAAAAAAACTCCCAGTTTCCATAAATCCACAAAACAACCCTCAAGAGGTTTTCCAATGAGGAATTCATGAAACTTTCACCAGAAATTTCAATCAAAAAAATCAATTTGAAACGAATCCAATTAGTTCTAGAATGAAGAGTCATGAGTGAAGCTAGATACATTGTGTTTTATGATGAAAACAACGAACAACATGAAAACATTCAAAAAACCTGGTTGAATCTCCAAAAATATTTCTTTTATCACCTTCCCTATCCTCAAAAAGACCAAATATAATCATATATGGAATTGACAACAATATATCTACCCAAAATGGCCATATATATAAGAAAATAATAAAGGGGTGTAGTAGATTTAAGGAAAACCACAAAAACCACGAAGAACAAAGACTTGTCACAAGAATTTGGTTTCAAATCACCAAGAGAGGCCTTAAAATCACTTATGGATTGATATGAGAAGCCTCTAAAGCCATTGGGAGGATAAAATTTTGAGTTAGGGCCATTTTGGAAAAAATGAGGAATTAAATCATAAAACTGGCCTAGATGCATTTTTTAGGATCATGTTTTTTAACCACACACGGTTTAGTTGCACAGTTAGGAACGCTATGTGCTTACTACGCCCTATCCACTACCTCAAGGATGAACCTCTCATGATTGGATCACACAATTTTAAAACTATGCAAAAACCATTCCAAATTGCACTATCCAACATATCATGGTTTCTCCAAGTCCTTTTTACGGTTTGGTTAAACCATGCACCACTTGTGCACCTTCCCTTTATCCCAATATTCATTTTGTATGGATTCTTTTACATGTTTCAAGGTTTTATCAAACCGTTCACCAACCATGAACTAATAGAAAACCCCCAAAACATCCAAAAGTTATTCAATCTCTCCCAAACTCCACTTATATACATTAATGTCATAAAAATCATAAAAATGGTTACATGAAACTAGGGGTGCTATATTCTCCCCACCATTATCCTTTCCATCCCTATAAAGTAGAGAACTATTATCTTAATAAAATAGTTCTAGACATTTCTCATTCATTTACTTCTCCCATTCCCAAGTCTCTTCATTAATTTGACCATGTTACCATAAAACCCTCACTAGACTGATGATTTTTCAAGGAAAGACTTTCTCTTGCCTATCCAAAATCTACATTGAGATATGTACCAATAAATCATCCGATATTGGTTCGACATTATTCCATTGAATCACATGGTCAGTATCAGGATGATATTTTTTCAACTAAGACAGATGGAACACATTATACAATGGACTGAACCATGGTGGCAATGCCAAAATATATTACACCTCACTAACACATTCCAATATCTCAAAAGGAACTATGTATCTAAGAGATAACATGCCATGTTTTCCAAAATGATGATGTCCGATCCTTGGTGAGATTTTGAAGAATACATGATCACTCCATGCAAACGACAATGGCCATTGATGATGATTCACATATGATTTTTGAAGTTTTTGATTCTTATTCATCCATTTCGTGATCAACTTAATCATTTCTGTTGTATCTTAGACAAGGCGTGACCCATCTAGGGGAGTATCACCTATTTCCACCCAAAAAAGTAGATAACAACAAGGACTCCCATAAAATTATTCAAATGGATCCATTTGTATTGTGTCCTGGTAACTGTTTTTATATGATAACTAAACTAACGTCATTTTTGTACCCATGAACCCCTAAAATCCATTATGAAATCCCATAACATGTATTTCAATGTTTTCATAATCTGTTTGGATTGTCCATACATCTATGGATGACACGCTTTACTCATAGTCAGCTGAGTCCTAGGGGATTTCTATAAGGAATTTTAGAAATGAGATCTAAACCTCAGATATATGTGTGACATTATTGAAACTGGTATGACATGTCTCTTTACCACCTCTAAAATATATATTTTTTACAATTCCTCCACTATAAAAGTTTCATCAATAGGAATGAAATGAACTAAATTTGTGAGTCAATCTACTATCACTCATATGGAATCATGTTTCCAAAAAATTATTGGGAGACTTGTTACAATATACATTGCAATCTGCTACCATTTCCACATAGGGATAGTTAATGTCTGCAACATACCTACAGGTCACTTATTATCTTCCGTAACCTACTGATAGGTTAAGCATATAGAAATGAACTCAGCCACCTTACATTTCATGCTGACCCACCAAAACCAGGATTTATTTACATTATACATTTTCTATATTCTAGGATGAAAATACCATCTTAAATGACGGATAGAATGAATATTATTTTCCTAAAAAGAGATAGATATGACCATCTGATTTCAAAATAACAAAATTTAACTCTCATCTAGCATCTATCCCTTAATTATTTCCCCACCATTGAGTTTTTTCCCCATCACCACACATTATTCCTCATATTCCTATGCCTCTTTACCATCTCCAAAAAATTATGAACCATGTAAATTGGAACTAAAACCACAACATCACATAGGTATTTGTATTCCAAGTCCATTTCTCGTATCACTGACATCAACCGCCAATAATCTAATTCCTCTTTTTCCAACTAAGCATAAGAATTTATGCTTCATGCATCTACCATAATATTTCCTTTACCCAGTGCCTATATCAAGTCAACATCCAAAATTTGGAGATACTACATCCATATTCTTTGTCTCAAGTTCAAATCACATTGTGAGAAAATATGATTCAAGCTCTTATAATCCATGGACATAGTAAATTTCTCACCAAATTGATAGTGAAGCCAAATTTTCAAATCATGGACATGTTAGATAACACCAAATCATGTGTTGGGTAGTTATTCTCATTTTCTTGTAACTGCCTTAATATATATTCAATTACATAATCTCTTTGCATGAGAACAAATTCCAACCTTGATCCTAAAGCATCAAAATACACCACGTACCCTTGTCCTGATTCTAGACAAAGCAAGATTGGGGCTGATGTAAGGTAATTTTCAATATCATGAAATTAACTCTTTCATTCCACATATTATTGTAATGGAACATTCTTATTTTTCAAAAAGGTCATAGGTGAATCTATTCATGGGAAATCATGAAAAATGTGTCAATAATAACCATCAAATCCAAGAATACTACTTATCTTGAATACGTTATTCTATGGTTTCTAATAGATCAAAACCTTGACCTTTTATGGATCAATGAAAACAAGTATTATAGAAATTACATGGCTAATAAAATGTATCACTTATATCCAAAAATCACACTTTGATAATTTATAATATAGACAATGATTCCTCAGGATACCCAACATTGTCACTAAGTGTTACTCATGCTTGACCCTTGTATTTGAATAGACTAATACATTATCAACATACACCACCATAATAGAATCTAGATATCCCTAAAATATCTATTTCATAAATTCCATAAAGACCGCGAGTGCATTCATAAGACCAGAAAACATTACCATATATTCATAATGGTAATATCTTCTTTTGAAAGATAACTTTGAAATATCCTCCTTTTCAACCCACAATTGGTGATATTCTAATTCAAAGTCAATATTAGAGAACCACTGACCACCACTTAATTGATCAAACATATCATCAATGATTGGAATTCAATACCGATTCTTTATCATAACTTGGTTATGTTTACGATAATACACACATATCCTTATAGTTCCATCAACCTTTTTCACAAACAGGACCAGTGCTACCCACAGAGTTGTGCTAGGCCGAATGAAACCTTTGATTTCTTTCTATTCCACCTACACTTTCATGTCCCTTAATTCTATTGGTGCCATTAAAAAAGATGGTAGAGAAATAAAAATAGTCATTGGAATGATATCAATCATAAACTCCACTTCCCTCATTGGTGGATAACCTGAGAAATTATTAGAAAACACATCTGGAAACTGATCCACCACTAATAGAAAACTATTCTTCTCGATCATTTGTATCAATGAAAAATATACAACTTCTAAATGGTATGATATCATTCCAATTTTTAGTTCCAACAAGCTCATTTCACCCACCTTTACAATATAATCCCCTTGAAAGAGTTTCTTGATGCCATCTTCAGTTGAAAACTATACATTATTATATAATGGTCAATGTGAGACTTGAATATTTTCAACCAATCCACCCCTAGGATTATATAAAAAATCCATCTCAAGCACAAAAAAATCGCATCTTATATTGGCTCTATCAAAAACTATGGAACGACCTCTACGTAGAAAAAATTGACATTCTATTTTACCTATAGGAGTTGGAAGTTTTATCAGAGAAGAAATCATATCAACTTTTAAACATAGAAAATAAAAATCATTAGAATAATTAAAGGAATGGAATGAACCTGCATCAAACAACACTTTAATAAGGGTAGAATTCAATATAATCATATCTCTCACTACAAATTTTCCAGATGGATAATCCATGATAACCTAGTAAGCTCCATATAATTTAATTCTTGTCATGCTTTTCCCTCTATTTCCCTTTTGAGGCTTCCATTGATGAAGTGTCATGGTATTCCAAGAATCACCATATCCAGCTTTGTTCTGATGATGATATTGATTGCTATTTCCTCATATCATTGAAGCATATGACGCCCGTGACACCTGAGAATTGTCTCGAGCACCAGAACTTAGAGAACTACAAAAATTGAGCAAATGATACCCCATATTATTGTAATTGTGGAATGATCTTGGTGGTTTTTTACACTGTTTATTCCTATGGTTGAATGGACCACATTGAAAACATCATGGTTTGATCTTTGGTTTGGGAGAATGATTCACCGATCGAACCATTTTACTCTAAGACACACTCCCAAAATGGTAATATGTGTCCCTCTTTCACTTGCTTCGAGCATTAGAGTTCCCCCATTTGTCATGGGTACTAACATACTTCCTCCTCCAATAGCACCTGAGATTCCCTTTCAATTACTATCACAATATTGACTCTCTCTATATAATACACAATATGGAGCACAAAAATCTTCTAGGGAATCTATTTTCTCATCCCTAATTCAAAGATACATTCCTTCACAAAAACACTTTTAGAATCCTTGCATAAAATTAAAACTAAATTCATGAATTTAGCCACATAATCTATGATAGAAAGATTCTCATGATTCAAGATGAATAAGTTCATTATAATTTGAATTCTGAATGTGTGAGGATATAATTGTATGTTGAAAACTTTCTCAAAATCCTCCCATGAAAGGTTGAGGTCTACTTAATCCTGAACAGCTAAATCCCACCACTGGTAGGCAATATCTTCCAGCATATAAATTGTTGGCTTGGATTTCAGTTCTACTAGTGTTCCAATGAAATCAAGGATACTACACATCCTATTTAGCCACACCTCTTCCTTTTATTGTTCCGAATCACCCAAAACCGTCGGTGGATTCTACTTCTAGAATTAGACGTAATGATCCACATTCCTTATCATATCCATCATCTCTCTTGTATCAATATATTCAATGTATTGGAATATACTATGAACCAACTATTGGTTCACATGTGGCTCACGTACAACCACATTCATAGTGTTTATGTCCAGTTAGTTTCTAAGATTCTTATCGGGTGCTATTTTCTATTCAAACAACAAATTCCACAAGTCTCACTCTCTACTAACTGAATTCTTAACATTTCAAATTCTACCTCATCATACTATCCCAAAAGTTATGTACAAAATTATATATATTTTTGAAAAATATCTAGTTTCTTTTGAAAATCAAACCATATTTAAAATACCACAACCATTCCCCTTTTCAAAATCTTTCTTTTGAAAAAAACTTTAACAATTTTCCAAAATCAAAAAATTTCACCAAATAATTACTCAAAATGAAATATTCACTCATATAGGGAAGTAATTCCTCTAATTCACGTCATTATTTTCTCATTCACTAAACACATGAAAATGAGATTCCAATTCCTATAAGTATCTCCAAAACACTTATATACCCAACTCTCGAGTAACTTAAAGTTTATAATAAAAAGGCTAGATACATATTTCTATGATATATATTTCATGTTAGGAAAATATTAATAATTTATATGATCCAAAATCAAGGAATAGACAATAATGAATTAAACTCCAAGACAGAAAACCAATGCCAAGTGAAAGACTAACCAAGACTTAGACCACTTGTTCCAAAAAGGAAGGAACAAGAAGATACCCCTTGTATCAAATAGATTTTGAATATAATAAAACTCATACAACTTGTAACAACCCACCCTTCATCATTGTCTTGAGATGGTTGAATGGCATTACTTTTCCTTAACTGACATCCCCAAGACACCAAAGGATCAAAATAAACACCAAGTGATTCATTAAATATTGGGGGGAAATTTTCCCTTTAAAAATAAAAAAACTAACAAAACATACCATAAAAAAATAAACCACTACACGATGCGTCATATCAATGAAATACAACTCAAAAAAACCATTTATATTAAAATTAGAAGAAAACCAAGTTCCACAATGGAAGACTGCAATATCAAAGTACAAAATGGAAGAAAAAGCTCAAAAACTCCATCGAAAAACTCCAGTCTCTAAAATGATCCATGCTCTAACACCATAAAACATCCCTAGTATCATGAAATACTAATAAATATGTGTGATACTTTACCTTTTCCCATGTATTAAAAAAATTATATAAAATCACCAAAGTGCCAAAGTATGGCATGAGTAATGGAACTCTATTGGTTTTCAACAATTTACTTCCTTACTCATTCCACTAGGATAGAACATATTAGAGAATTTATATAAAATAATACAAAATGGTTTATATTATAATATAAACATGTTCCAAGATAATTTTTTTTTCAAAACAACTTCATGTTCCAAGGAAAGTTACCAAATAATGTTCTAAAACTATTTCACAGGTTCCATTTTGGCATAACCATTTTATTCCACATATCCACACATCTAACCAAGAATGTAACCTATAACTAAATATAATCATGAGTGGTGAGTCATACATTCACTAAAAAAATGAACTATTTTACAAGGGAGATCCCTGACCCTTATCCGTCCCACTAACGATGGGGGAGACTCATTAACCTTATCCATACTGAATGCACATGAACACAAAAACCCATTATGCCAAAAACCAATGACAAAAACCAATGACAAACAACCATTTCAACCATTTAAATAAAACCATTATATTATTGAAAAACACTAAAAACCCCATATTAATAAAACTAACATTTTATTAGAAACACTTCTGCAAGCATTAAAACAAAAATATATTCTAAAACCATCATTTTAAAATCAAATTATTAAATTCACTTTCCAAAAATACACCCAATTTCCATAAATCCCTAAACTACCGCTCAAGAGGGTTTCAAATGAGAAATTCAAAAGAATTTAAAAAAATTTAAATCCAAAAAATAAATTTAAAAATAAGAAAATAATTTATATCAATAAGAGTCAAGAGTGAGGCCACCAACCTTGATTTTTATGATGAAAATAAAGAATGGCATGAAAACATTTAGGAAACTGTGTTGAATATCCAAAAAACCATTGTAGATATCTTCCCCCATCATAAAAGTGACCAAATATAAACATATTTGGTATTAAAAACCTCAGATCTACCCAAAAAAGTCATAGATATAAGAAAAAATGTGAGAGGGAGAATTTGATCTAAGGGAAACCACCAAAAACCACCAAGTATGAAGACATACTGCAATAATCATTCTACAATTCACCAAGATAAGCCTATGGATCACCTACAGATCAATATGAGAGTCCACTATAGCCTTTTAGAGAAGAATATTTTGAGTTAGGGATGTTTTGGAGTGAAAAAAAGCATTAAAATATCAAACCAACCTAGATCCACCTTTTTAGGATCTAATTTTTTAATCATTCATAGTTTAGTCATATGGTTAGGCAAACCGTGTTCTAACAATGTGCTAACCACAACATTATGGGTAAAACTCACAAGGTTGGACCCCATGGTTTGATAACCATGTGCTAACCATGAAAAATCCTACTCTCCAAACATAGCACAATTTCTCTAGGGATTCTGAAATGTTTGGTAAAATTGTTTTCCACATATGTGGCACCTGTGTGCCTTCCATTTAGACCATGATTCATTGTGCATGGTTTTCTAAGGGTGCTTCATGGTTTTCCCAACCATCACACCAACTTTGAACCTATAGAAAATCCCAAAAACCCTCCAAAAGTTATCCAAACTCTCTCAAACATCACCCATGTACATTAGATACTTAATAAGTATAAAAAAGGTTACTTACTTCAAACTGAGGGTGAAACACAACCTCTCACCACTGAATTTAATCATTGAGTAAGACCCCATTTTCATTTCAATAATAATGTACAAGCCATTCACTAGGTACATATCAAAAATCTAACTTTTAACATATACATCATATTTATAAAACAAGGGGGAATGAATCGATAGGGGAATTCTTCTTCCATAAATTATTATCAAAGTACCAAATGGGAATCATTACTTTATAAGGAATAACTTCATTTTATAAAAAATAATCACCCAACACTTTTAAGTTCCAAAACTATTTTAAAGATCAATTAAACAACAAAGGCACCACACATTTAAAAACAAGATGAAAACCATGCTTAAATCGAAGTAACCCATTCATGAAATGTAAAACACTATTTAACCTTGAATTTTTACCAAAACTAATGAACATTTCCAAACTTACTAAAACATGATATTTTCTCACTTAAAGTATCACATGAACCCATATTCATTGAATTAAGCATTAACAACTATTAATACACACCAAAATCATTGTAAATACCCACCGCACATCCAAAACCATTTTAGAAACTACTTTTAAGAATCTAAAAGATTGATAATTCTAAATCAATATTGGAAGCATATTCTATAGAATAATACAGAAGTCAAAACTTGAAAGTGAATCCTGAAAAATAAAGGAATGTTCAACACCAAGAATTACCATCACTTTTTATAGAATATACATATCATTTAATATAAAAAATACATTTTAATACACTTAATAAATTAAAGAATTCATATTAAAGGTATAGGCCTATGAAACCTACCTAAAGAAGAAGAAGACCAAGCCGAAACATTGTAGCCCTCAATGTCTTTGATAATAGCAACTCGAATTTGGTCTTTACACTTACATGAAAATGAATTTATTTATATTTAAATAACCCTAGGTACATTTCACAAATTCCCCTTTCCATGATAGAATCTGTACAAAGAGGATATATATATATATATATATATATATATATATATACACTCCTTACCCATATAAGTCATCCTCAAGATCGGAAGATCAAAACGCACTAATGAAAAATACCAGAAACTCTAAAAATCACAGAATGTACCCACAAAATTTGAAACAATCCAATAGTATAGATTTCACCAACCAAAAATGGGGTTGGGTGAGATGAAATGATCCCAAGAACTTCATCTTTGGAGAAGGATTCTGAAAGATGAACAAGGCCTACTCAGGATTTCCACAACATACCCTAACAATGGAAGAAATCACCAATAATTGGATGAACCCTAACCGTAAGGTTTTTCTGAAAATAAAAATAGGAAACAAGAAGGAGAGAAATCACCAAAAAGGGGAATGAGGAGGGAACCCGAATGATTTAATTGAATAATTGACCACAAACATTGAATAAATATGGTGGATGTCTTGTGAAAAAGGGTGTCGAGCGGGAGTGGAGACATGTGGCCATAGATGAAGGGAGGGGGGAGATCGCGTGATGAACATGGGAAGGTAAGAAAGAAAAAAATAGGGAGAAGAAAAAAGGATAAAAGAAAAAAAGAAAAAAAAGCAAAAATAAAATTTTAAAATACTAGGAAAAATTCATGGTTTGTGCAATGATTACCAAATAAGGCCCCAACTGTGCACTAGACATTTCCAAGGATAAGCACCCTCACATGGTTTCTCCTAGGCATAAGAATGGTTGTGAAAACCGTGCTCCAACTATACCAAATGACACTATCCCATTAATAGTCCCTCTCACATTTTTTCCCCATGGTTACTCCTAACCATGTGTGACCCATGCACATGTCCCCATTTCGCTTCAAAATTTTAAAATTTAAACCCAGATTGGCCAAAAATCAAATGTGAGGGAAACAATAATTAAAATAATTATTTTTTCAAGGTTGGGGAATGATAATTCATTTATCCCACAATAATAGTACAATAGAAGTACACAAAGTAAAAAATACAATCCCACCAAAAACAATAAAATCATCCAAACTACATTGAAAAAAGGGACCATTATCCAATGAAACCACTAGAACACACGTAGGTCAATATCTGGTAAACACCCTAGTCTTTCTAGATCTACGATTTTATTTCTTTGGGTCCTCCTAGGAATCCATTGAGAGTCCTGCCATCTACACAAAAAACAACATGTTTAGTAAAATCTCATGCATGGGTGATTATAACAATACCCAGTAATCACCCCAAAAACAAAAAATAACAGAAAAAACTAAAAGGAAACAGCTTGATCAACCCATCCATTAGAATACCATGTGAGATGTAAAATCCATCTTGACCAATCCTCATATATAGAAGGAATTATAGAAAACATCTAGACATACTCATCTCATACTACAAGTCTCATGAGATCTCGACCTCATAGCTAGGCACAAGATTATACTCAATTCTCAAAAGGAACACTCTCCAAGGATAAATCATTCCACAATCCCTAGCACCCTAGATGGTGCTCATCCAAGAGACAAGCTCCATGGAGAACGAATATCTAGGTATAACTCTATTTTCCATCTCTAGAAGTCCTATCGATGCAGTATTGAAACATGAAGAAGTTTATCAGACCCCTAGTTGAGAGGATATTCTCTCACCTCAACACATTGTTGAGTGAGAACAACTCAAGACCATGAACCACATGCATCCTCTCTAAAGAGAGTGGTAGGAGGGACCCACACCCATCCTCTGCACCACATCAGAGGGAGTGATAAATACTAACCATACCATGCAACCTCTATAGTACCCATAAATATAGGCCTTCACCTCATTGAATCAAGTGATTACTAACTCCTAACTATGTATCATGTATAAAAAGTGGAGAGGCCTTCTCCCTATTACAACACTCCACAGTTGACGGAGATCCATCTCCCCTAGAGGACCCACTCCTCACCACAACTCGATGATATGGGAGTATTATTCCGAATATAGAGGGCATGTATCCTATGTGTATGGGAGTTCCAAATCTACCAATATGATTATAATGGTGGACCTACACCCTGACACGATAAGGGAGTACCAGCCCCATAGAGAACTCATGACCTGGTATGATGAGGGAGTACCACCTCTGCCTACTTAATCACTATAGGGTAACTGTACCTTAAATCAAAAGGGTATTACCTACCCCAGGCTAGAGGAATCACACCCAGGTGTGATGTGGGAGTAAAAACTCTAAGGATAAAGGACCATCACCATGACACCTTAGGGGATTACCCACTCTATATCCACAATGAGTATGGAGGGCCCTCACACTAGTACGACAAAGGATCTACATCTCTATCTACACAGTTAAAACGAGGGACATGCACCCTAGTCTAATATGGGAGCACTAACCTTGTGATAAATACTCTATGGGTTGACCCACACCCTATGTGTGGAGTTTTTTCCCCACCGATCTGAGAGGTATGGGAAACCCATGCCCTAGTATGACAAGGGAGTACCATTACCAATGTCACTCTCTAATTAAGCACGTCGATCCCCAACATTGGTCAAGCATCACTAAAAGGAGTGTCAAAAAATCATACCACACATTGCAACACCTCCATGGGTAGGGGGCCTATTCCCTATCGAGGAAGGGAAGTGCTACACTATCAGAATAAAGAGTCCAAAGGACCCGCATCCTGAGGTGATAGGGAAGGGTTCCATCCCATTCATCTCTCAAGTGATCCATCCTGATCACTATACCCAAAAAATCACTTCTAGAGTAACATAATTCTTGAATCACACCACAAAATATCTCAAAAACCACTCAAAATGCTACCATCACATTCTATGTGAAATACTACATATGATAGGATATTCAAAAACAAGGATCTGATCCCCTAATAAACATATATTCTAGGTTGGAGTCTCCACAAGAAGTACATGGTGTGTATTGGGGTCCACACAGCAAGTGACTCCACACCCACACGTGGATGTGTCCTACACTGCATGACTTGTCAAGTCATGTGAGGTTACATGGGGTTTACATTGTGTACACAGCGGGTCTCGCCTCACCTGAGAGCTGAACAAGTATTTTTCCCATTACCATGTCCAACTACATGTATACATGTTTCTTGGACATGCACCTTCCCACAAACATGTCCCCTCGACATGTATACCCTTTATATATACCATAGGCACCCGACTTGGGATCACTACACATAATGTAAATATGATACACAAAATATAGTCCCAAAAAGTAATCTTCCCAGAATGGGATGAAAAATGGTTTGTGACTATGTATTAAACATCATGTGATTGGTAATTACAAATATAAATTCCTTACTAGCCACTCAAAACCCCACAGTTTCCACTAAAACCCACTGATCGACCATGTATATGGTTCCTAGCAGTTATATATGGGCTATAAATTTGTAAAAAATGAATCAAAAGTGGGATCAAGGCTTTAAACTCTAATATTCTTACCACATGGTTAATCAATGAAGCTTTAGTTGAAGAAATATGCTAAAGGGTTGCTATAGTAAAATCTAGGCACGATCACCATCAATATTGAAGATTAGCGAGACCTCATCACCTCGGTTTTACCTCAGTTATTCCATCACTCTAAATGTGATAGGGTTTTAATCCTAAATTCTAGGCACATAAAAGGGGTAGATATTGTTTTAATTTATATTAAATCAATATCCTCCATTTAAAACATCACCAACACATGCTCCTGAGCAATACTTCTCTAGGATAAGGAATAATAAGGGGAATATTTACACTAGGTATGAGGTTACTTTAAATGACATATAATGTTGTTTTATTTTAAAATTCACCAATATTGTGGTCTCACTGATATTCCTATTGATGACCTCCAAAATTAAACGGAACACTATGTATGTCCATACCCTTGTTAAATCCATAGTTAGAAGTGTGGTAGACCCATCATGTAGGGTGGTCCTAATGAGATTATCTACTTGGATCATGATGTAATTTCCCGCTATCCCATACCACTAACCAGTGTTAAGATTCAAGATTGCCACTATACCTCAGGAATGCCTCCTTATAAACCAATGGCTTCCAACTAGAAGCAGGGGTATATGGTGGTACTATAAAGAGACTATACCTCATGAATTAAAGTGAATAGTTGAATATTGAATAACCAAACATCATCCAAAATAATAAACATATGAGTATATAGTGTAAATAAAAAATCCAGTGATAATAAATGTAATTTATTAAAGGTCATAATCACTAAAACATAGATACACTAACTTCCCACTACTCCAATCACATACAAATACCATAATAAATAAATAAATAAAGATCCCTGAAATCCCTTAGGCAAACCTCATCCCAAGCTCTATGTACTAATTCCAGATATCTTTCATGATATAAAATATACCTCATCCCAAACATGGGCCTACAACAACCATATACCAGATTATTTGGAATGGATTTGGCCCAAGTAGGGTGTGAGTATAAAACTCCACAGGGAACCACCAATATAGTTCCTTACCAACTAATATATATAGTGATATCTGCATGTGACATGCTCAGCTAAAATAAAAAAATTACTAAAAATAAATAAACATTAATGCTTATGTTTAGGACCTCAATCAACCATGAACATCCCACTTTTTGTGTGAGTTGTATTCATTTTCAATGGTTTTAATTGTTTGTTAACGATTTTTAATGAAATAAAAATATTTCAGTGACATCAATAAGTTGAATAAGTAATAATGATGATGTTTTTGGAATGTTATATTGATGTATCGAATCTTGGAAACAAAGTTGATGTATCATGGAAGAATGGATAAATAATAAAGGAACTTCTCAAGTCTTATTATCTTAAGATACAAATAGATGGTGTTATTTCCTTAGTGGAGATCAATATTATTCATCACTTGAAAGAAAAAATTTCATAAATTATTTTTAGTTTACTTATGATGATTTGTTAGTTGATGTTAATATATCAAAAATATTCTTAATGTTTGGATAATAAATTTTTCTAATAATATTATAAATTTTTATTAAAAAATTTCCTTAATAAGTTTTTGAAAATATTGTTAATGGATAGAAAATGTTGAACCAAATAGGCAAAAGAAGTTTCAAATCAATGAAATATGAAATCTAATGCCAGAGAAACTAAAGATAGATTCTAGTGTAAAAAGGTTATCAGATAAAGTCTATTAGATCTAGGTAATTGGAATAGGGTTTCCAAGAAGTACCATAAATGGTGTTTTTTTAATTATTCCATCAAGAAGAGTGTCTAATGAAAAGGCTTTTATAATTTCATTAAAACTGATTCAATTGGTTTAATATTTCTAAGGTTATATAACATAGTTCATATGATATACCAAGATGTAATGTCCATTGGATATGATTAGATGTAAAACCAAAAGGTTAGTGAAAATTCTTTGGGTATCACCAAATGAATGTTCACAGTGACATCATATTGATTTTAATATAATTAGTTAATTAGAAAATTGGTGGAAATAAATGTTTGACTAATTATATTTATAGGTACACTAGATAGATAATGATAAAAAAACTAACACTAGATAATGCTTGGTGATAGGTTCTTCATAAGGTTTTCATTAAAATGTCTTATGATATTGATGAAATGATAATGTTTTGAAGAATAGAAATGTCTCTATCAAAGATAGATAAATTTGGAAAGAATTTACTATTCTTAATGTATCAAATATAATGATAATTCTTGGATCTCATGATTCAATATAAATTTGGATGATGGAATAAGACATAAGAAATTTATGGTTCTTAAATGAAGTGAATACCTATAGAATTTATATTTGAATAATATTTATAAAAAATATATTAGTTAGATTTGTAAAAATATCAAAAAAATTCAGTTAATAATTCAAAATTAATGATTTATGTAAGAGTTAATGAGGTTATATGAACATAGTGAGTCTTCATATAAAATATTTTAGGTATTAGGTTTGATTGATAAATAACAGATTTCACAGAAAATCACACTGAGAAAACATGTTACGATTCTTAAATGAAGAAGTATCCATGTGAATTAATCAAATATAGGTTTTTGAGAGATATTAATAAAACTAAAGTTTTAATTTAAGATCATTGAACATGGGTTCCTGAAGTTTCCTAATAGTTGCATCATCCAAAAGTCTCTGAGTGATGTCATCACACATAATGTTATCAAGATATATGATGGTTTATTAGAAATACACCATACTAATTTCCATAAATAAATTATATATGGGGAGAAAATAAAATCTATGATGGTTCATTGGATAGAGTAAATATGAAAATCATATTTGAAACCATTAGTTAAAGGAAGATTCCTTATAATTTTTTTTGTGATATTCCTGTAAAGTGATAAAGTAAAACTAGTTAGAGTTTTTACTGTAAAGAATAGGTGTTCGAATCTTGTATTATACGTAAGATTCGAAAGACATTATAAAGTTATCATAAATTCCATAATTTCAGTTCTGCCAATCTGTACATTAAAAATTTCAATAATTTTGAAGGAAGATCATGATTGTAGCCAAGATTTTTGGAATGTTTAAGAAGAATAACGATACTAAAAAATAGGAAGTTACCAATGAATATTGATTTAATCATATATTTTAAGAAGACCAAAGGAATCCGAAAGAATATGGAGTTGATTGGGAGATTCAAATTGAGAAGTGGTAATGCCAAACTTGAGTTTGTTCCTTTCCCTAAATGTTCAAAGAAACTATTCCTATATAAAGGGGAGTTAATGTTCCAAGAAGGGTGTTGCTCAAAATATTGGTTAGAAGAGTGAGTTATGCAGTTATGCTTATTTTGAGGAAGTAATGTTTTATAAGGAAATGATGAACAAGAAAACATTAGATCTATTCTCATTTTTTCAAATAATTAGAATAAGAGGTGATAGATGGATTAAGGGACACTATATAGAGAAAAAATCACCAGGAATAGATGTTTTTCACAAAAAAAATTAGGGTAGAAGTGATTAGATGAACTTGTACTTAATAGAGTACAAGGGATTTGATAGAGTGTGGACACCAAATGAATAGGTACTTAATGAAGAGGATAAAAAGTTATCAAATGAAATATAACTATAAGAACACATGTTAGACCTAAATGATCAGAATTAAAGATTAAATGGACATGTTTTGAACAAAGTGAATGAAAGTGAAGCTTTTAGTTTAATACTGTGAAGATGATAGAGAGTTTCTTGATCACTATTGTATGGGTAACATTGATATAGGAATAAGTATAAAGTATAAATATAACATCCAACAGAAGTATTAATAGGTTAAATACTTTATTAGTGTTACAAATTAATTGAGGAAGTTTGATATTGTCTACAAAAGTAGTATAATGAACCAAAACAGACATAAAATTTGGATGAGATTATTACCTATCCAAGAATTTAGGATTATTTTTATCCCCCATTTTTAATTTATAGGTAACCAGGCATAGGATAAGGATTGTTCTCTAGAAAAACCACTTTAAATAGGTATCTCAATATACTAGAGAATTAATGTAATAGTTATCAGTTCACATGATAATGACTAGACAATCTTTTTGAGTACTAAACCTTGTACAAATATCATGTTCCATATTTTAATTTCATTCATATAATTTCATAGGATAAGGAAAATATAATATAAGAACTAGGATCTTAAAAAGTATAATAGGTAAAGGGATAAAAAGTTACAATTGAATAAAAAGTTCCCAACATTGATTCACCCCCTCTCTGCATTGAGTATATTCCGAAGTAGTCCTATCAATTGGTATTATAGGTTTGGTTCAACTATATTGGATTCTACAAATTAAATTTATTATCTTTTAAAGATTCTTTTTTTTTATTTTATTAATAGTGATGTAAAATTTGGGTGAAGATTTAGTTAACTTTATGTAGAAATTATTTTTTCTAATAGGTCCTTCGTGATAAGAAAAAATAAGTAGAAAAGAAAGATAAGGAAGATATTACTATTTTCTATAGAATAGAATGTATTATATTCTCCATGAATTTATAACAATAAATACATATTTATCTTGGAATGGAAATAACAAGTGGTTCAACTTACCCCTTTGTATATGGACAAAACTCCTACCTAAAGTGAATCAAGAATGTTAAGTGATTATCAGGTATGTAAAAATTATTGCAAAAACTATCCTCAAGAAGTGGATACTATAAAAATTGTTGATAATGATCTATATTCAACTTCTCAAGATATAAAAGATAATAAATTCAAATATATTATAAATTTAATTACCAAATAAATAGTCTCTCTAGTTTGTGGATTCTTTCAAAGTATGCATGAATATATCACTTGGTTGAATAAATAAGTAGATAATATAGAGGAGGATTTTATTAAAAAAGTTCTATAATGTCTAAATCTATCTAAATAGATTTTATCCTTTAAATTATGAAATGTGGAGCTTGAAACATTTTCCTCAAATATATATTTAAACTGGATCAAATAAGTTGAAGATAAAAACCACGTAAAAAAGGCTCTAGAAGAAGAAAAACCATGAACATGAAGAAAATATGAAAAATAACATTGAGATCAAGGATTTTAAATTGGAATTAAAATACAAGAATATCAAGGAAAATTACACTTTATTACAAAAAAAAAATTCCTAAATAGGAAGTTGAAATATTGAAGTAATGTAGAGAGAAGGTGATTATGATTGAAGATTAGAAAAAAAACACTCAATATATGATGTCTATAATTGGAATTCAAGTTTTTTAATCTTTAGAAGAAACATATTGAATATTTAAAAAATAATGACAAATTTTATTCCTAAACAAAATTATAATCAGAGGATTATAATATAAAAATACCCTTAACATGTGATAATAAGATCATGAATTCATTTGATGAAATTTCTCTAGAAGTTGTAATGAAAGAGGTACCATGCATACCTTTTTATAATGTTTTATCTAAGGATTGTTTCATGAACAATGTAGGTTTAAAAAATCAGAAAAATTATGGATAAAAAATGGTGATAAAAATATAACCACCGTGACTAGCGTGGTTGGAAAAGGAGTGTTTAAGAGGGTTCCCAATGAAGCACCCAACAGGTTATGATGAAAATACAAAAACATTATACAGAATAAATAATTTTGTTAAGGTTTGTGGTTAAATGTTCATTATGCAACATATTCAGGAATCATGAATTAGTTTTTTTTGGCATAATACATTAAATGATAAGTCAAGAAGGATTCCCATGCCAATGGGAAACATTCCAAAGATGAATAGGAAAAATCCATAGTTTATGAGAAATATATATATTTCAAATAGATTTGAAAAGTTTAAAAATATATTTGATGTGTGAAATAGTGACGATAATAATCTTGAAATATGATCATATTGACATGAATCTAAATTTTATAAGCAAATAAGACCACACAATTTGGTTAAGTAAGAATAAGAAACATTGGTATGTAAGCAGAAAATATTGTAAAAAAATTCTCTGAAGAATATATCAAGGAAAAAAAGTTAGAAGTCCTTGGATTCCAAATCTATGATGTTTAAGAAATGTGAATTATACAAAAGAACTAATAATAAGGACAAAACATAGGAGAACACATGTGGGAAACTAAAAATTTCTACTAATGTTTCTAATGAAAATTTTAAAATATGGATAGAAGGATTGGAGATAATGAGGAAAATAGAATAAGATCAATGAATAACACTTGAAAAATGAAAAAAAGGTTCCACATGAAGAAGAATTAGTCATATCTGTGAGGTGAAACATGGATGAACATTCACAAAGATATTGTTATATAAAAATTATTGCGCAATAAAATTTATTAAAGAAGATAAAAGTTACACCAAGGGATACATGTTATTTAAAATATATTGATAAGATAATGTTAACACAAAAATAAATTAATTAAGTGATAAGATACAGACACCCCCAATCATAATTAAATTTCATATTTGTATGTGTGAATTGTGAAGGAAATGAAAAAAATTGGTTGATAAAACTATCTCAACATTTTTATTCACATTATGAAAGAAAATAAGATCCAACATATTCTCTTAACTTTTTTTATTTGTATAGGTAATTAAAGGTGAAGCATAATCTCATGAGGAGATCCTATGTAGGAGGAATGACTGCCAACATTTGATACCCAAGATATTAATTTTTTCATCCTATAGTTTTTCAAAAGTTGGTTTATTGGAAAACTTATAAGAGGACCATCCTTGAAAAAGTTAAGTTGGATTCTTTCAACACATGATATGAATGTGAAAAAATATCACCTATTTATTTTATTTGAATATTTTAATTCTAATGGTATATATTGAAAAAGATCATCCTTTTTGAAGGTGTGGAATTTTTCAAAACTATATAAAATGACATAAGAAAGTTTTATTTTGGTTTATTTTCATCATAAGTTTATAAAGTACATATTTGGAATAGATTCATCATTATGAAGATCATAAGGAAGGTGTCCCTGAAGGGGAGACAAGTGATGTAAGATAATGTTCATTTCAGAATCATTACTCCATATAAATCTAATTATTCTAAAATATTCTTAAAGTTAAGTCATTAGAAAATGTATATCTTTATTATATCTCTAATCCTAGATTATTTAAAAAAAATATTAAAAAATGGTGCTAAATTTAATTAATCAATGAAATAAGAAAATTTGAAGTATGTAAGCACTCTAAGGCCCCTTATCCTTCTAGTTATATTATTATCCTCTGAAAGAGGCTAATATTCATTGATTATATTTTAATATTCATGTGTTCAAAAGTCTATAATCCCCAATTTTAGTGCATTTAATATATTGACCTTCACATTACACCATTGTGTATTTCATGTTTATAGTTTAAATTTGGGATCAATTAATCATCTACTTGGGGGAAAATATCAAATTAAAATAATTACTATAATGTTTTCCACAAGTAGATGATTAATTGGGCTCAAATTGACACTTTAAACATGAATTAAACAATCTTATGAAATGAATTTCAATTTATGAGATGAAATAAAATGGGTGATTATAGACTTTTGAACACATAAATCTTAAAATACAATCATTTAATATTAGCTTATTTCAGTGGCTAATCACACCCAAACCTGAGCTTTTCTAGACCTGAGACGCAATTATCTCAATAATATGAAATTGAATTTCATTTTTAGAATCATTTTTACATACAATGCTTAAAAAAATACATCATGCCAAAAAATCATGAAATATATCAAAATCATTTCACACAAGTGAGGTTCACAAGAATATTCCATGCCAAAGACCATTACTTTGTTCAAATTAATTTCCACATTTTATCCAATTTCAATTAGTCATGATGATGTGTTGTGTATATCATAATACATGTGGCCCATTTTATTTTTCAAGGGGATACAAAACTAAGTGCTAGGTGGGAATCACATTAAACCTTAATATGAGTGTCCATTTTTTTTGTTTTTCATTTTTATTTGTTTTTTTTGAACCTCACTAGATATAAAAGGACCAAATATGGGAAAGAAAACTATGGAGTCACGATCCCCAAGTGTCAGAAATTAAATTTGTTTTCAAATTTCATGATCTAGAATAGATATTTAATTCTAAACTCCCAACAAGACAACTACGGAGTCACGATCCCCAAGTGTCGAACAACACACATTTGTAAAAAACATTTCTATACATAGCCTTTTTTATCATTGTTTTTATTGGATACTGAAATTAAAATAAAAGTGATCCCAAACCCCATGATATGATAAAGGGAACCAAGAACTCAATCTTAAACCCATAATCAAAAAGTTTTGTATTGTGGGATTTGGATCAATAGTGTGAATATTTTAGCAATGAAAAATCATATTGGACAACCGCACTTTCCAAAAAAACCATGCTCATGAACATAAACATGAATTAAAATCATAATCTTGGAATTTAAAGTCATTTTATATTCCGTTTTTAGGACTCCGAATGTACATTAACACATAAAAGCATAATGAATTGATTTTTTTATAAAATATCATATTTTCACACCCCCAACATAGAATGACACTACCCTCAGTGTTAGAAGAGAAGATAAGAGAGAGTTCAAAATTGGGAAGAAGGAGGGGGAGAATTTGATTTGAAATTAATTAATGGAAAAAATAACTTGGTTTAATGTTTATGACCCATAAAAAAGTAGTTGATGCCTTGGGATTCATGTCAGAAGTTGTCTCATCGGGGATGGTTGAAGGTAGGTTTGAATTATGGGAGGAATTTTTTTGATTTTTAAAGACAAAAATGATTCAGTTGTTAAATCTCACATAGAAGAAACGTTATATCACATTGGAATCCCCATAGAGGTTCCCTAAACACAAAAAGAGAAAGAAGAAAATGAACCTGTTTATTTGGAAATTCCAAACTAATAGTCAATAGATAGGTAAAAGTCAGGTTGCCACCAGGAAAGTGCTTTGTTTAATGTCATTAGCTCGACATGAACCATAAATCTAATATTTTTTGTTTGGTTCATTAGTTAGAACAGTTAAATAATCCTCTATTTCTTGTTTGTTTAATTTTTCAATGAATGGTTTTAACCTATGTTCATTAACTTTAAATATCTGACCACAGGTTGGGTCATGAATCTCTAATGCTCTATGAGGGAAAAAATGATGCATTTTGTAAGGACTAGACTATCTCAACCTTAACGTTCATGGGTGTAAATGAAGTTTGGAACTATATAAGAGTAAAAATTTACCAAGTTAAAAGTGATTGAATTTTATATTCCTAGATTTGTTGGCTTGAACTTTAGAATTATTGATCCTTGATTTTTTATAAGCATCCATCCTAAGATCCTCAAGTACATTATTATCTAATTTCCTCTTTGTTTTGGCTAAAGAAATGTCAAATTTCAATTTTTTTATTTACCAAAAGGCCTTATGTTCAATTTAAAAAGGAAAATGGAATGAATTTATTTAAAACACATATATTTTGACATTCCTAGGATGGTTTTAGATGCATTATGATATCCCGAAAGGGAATCCAAGAGTTTCTGAAACCAAAATATCTTTAAGGGATTGTTTTTTTTAGAATCTTATTAATTTACCTATTTTCCAACACCAAATTACCATTGTTTTCATGCTTTAAGGTAGTGGAAACCACATGATAAATCCCATACTTAAACATGAGGTATGAGAAGGGACAGTTGCTGAAATGTGCTCTATGATCACAAATGATAGGCCTAGGAATTCCAAATCTAGAAAAGATGTGTTATTTCAAGAATCATATCACAATGTGATGGTCATTTTACTTGGTGGGAATGGCCTCAAACCACATAGAAACATAATAAATAAATAATTTTATGTAGATATATCCCCTATAGATTGGGAAAGGTCCCATGAAATCAATTCCCCAATAGTCAAGGATTTCAAAAACCAAAATGGGTGTAAGGGGAATTTGATTTATTTTGATTATGGATCCTAATTAATGACATCGAAGACTAAATTGGAAGAATGTTTAAGAATCCTTTGTGAGATTAGGCTAAAATAAACCTCTTTGGAGGACCTTTTCAGTTTTTTTATTTGTGGAAAAATGAACTCTAAAATCCTCTTAATGGCATAATTTAATAATGGACTCTTTTCAGACTCAAGAAAAAATATCTTAATGACTTGATCGGGAAATAAATTAATAGGTATGGATCATCAAACACATAATTTTTGACATCATAAAAGAATTTTCTCTTACCTTTGGTCCTATGAAATTTATGAATGTCACCCACAACCAAATAGTTTTCTATTTCAGAACACCACGTGAAATCACTCACAAAAAATAGGCGCTCGTTGGGAAATGAATAAGACAAATAATGAAGATGTGATTTGTCATCGAATTTCATTCTAGAGAGATGATCAACGAAAAAAAATTCAAGACCCTTTTATTAATTACTATTTTAATCAAACTCTTGATGAGTAAGGACCCACCTAATTAATCTATCCTTGGAATCTTGTTTTTGGAAATGATATTTTAGAGATAAATGATTGGTGAAGAAAATGATGGGGGATCCTAAGAGATATAACCTGAATTTATCTAAGGAAAAGACAAAACCATGTAACACTATCTCAATGATAATTTAGTTGATTTGTGCATCATTTAATGATTTAGTTGAATAAGAAAAGGCACATTGAGTATTCTCATAATGATTTCCTCCAACAACTCCTATAGATATGTCACTCGCATGACACATGAGTTCGAAAATTAGTTCCCAATTGGGAGATAGAATGATAGGTGTATAGATATGATAAGACATGAGTGTTGAGAATGATTCCTCATAGATTTTTGTCCATATAAATGGAGAATATTTCACCAGAAGAGCACAAAGTGGTCAGGATATTGAGCTGAAATTCCTAGAGAATCGTTTATAGAACCCAACATGTCTAAAGAAGGACCTAACATCCTTGAATGTTTGCAGATATTGATGGTGATTAATCAAATCAACCTTATATTTATCAAATTCAATCCCTATACTAGAGACTAGATTCCCTAGAACAAGTCCTTTTACCTTGTAATGGAATTTTCCCCAATTTATGATGAGATTTTTATCATCATATATAGACAAAAAATTTCAACATTTATTAGTCATACCTAAAAGGTCTCTATGAAGATAGAGAAGTCATACCTAAAGACCAATAAATAATCCCCAACCATGTAAAAGAAAATTCCCATCATACACCTCTGAAAGGTACTTGGTGAATTACATAACCAAAATGGAATGTGATTGAAAGAAAAAGTGCCAAATGGGTAGGTGAAGGCTGTTTTTTCATAACCATATAAGGAGAATACCATTTGATTTTACCCTGAGAATCTATCTTTGAAGCAGTAGAACTGATGACTCAACACTCTCCAAGGGACATCATAAATTAAGGGAAAGGGGAAATTTTATTTCTTAGTGTAAGAGTTTAACTTCCTATAGTCAATGAAAACTCTCCATACACTAATGAACCTTTTTTGGATATGATAAATATCCCCATTGGTAATAATATTGATTCCACCATTCATTGAAACAACTTGAATTGGTCTTACCCACTCACTCTGAACAATTTGTTATATGATACCCGCATTTAAAAACATAAGAAGTTATTTTATTACAAAATCCTTAAGATTGGGATTGAGTCTCTACTGAGGTTAATGACATGGTTTTGAGGAAGATTCTAAAACAATCCTATGAGTTTCAATGAGTGGGATAATCCCAGAAATATAAAAAAGGGTCCATCCAATTGATTTCTTATGCTTTCCTATGGCATCCAGAAGAATCTTCTATTGATTGGATTGAAGAGAGGATGAAATGACAATCTGTATGGTTTGATTTTCCCCTAAGAATTAATACTTGAGTGATGAATGTATGAACTTAAATTTGATAATAGATTGGTTAAAACATTAAAAAGATGGATGTGAATTTTCTTCTAACTCACTGTTTTTTTTCATATTTCTTGACAACATGTGTTCCTTTTGAACATAATTTTATACAACTGCATTGGCTATATCGGTATCCAAAATGGATATGGAATCGATGTTGTTGATTTTAGAAATGGTATCATTGATTTTTTATCCTAAAAAATCATAAAAGAAGTTGTCTAAAAGTAATTCAAGCTTGGGAGAAAAATTTCCCTCTTGTGAACAACATAAATAAAATATCATCTCTACATAGTCATCCTTTAATGATTCCTCAAAGTTCCTCTAGTTCAAAATCAACACTACCTATCTAATTAACTACATGGATATATTTACCATCTTGAATTTTATAATTTTCATTATAGATGTTTATATCGAGGCTCTTGTTTCAAAAGGTTGTTATCATGTACCCATTCCTAAATCAGATGACTAAGTTGAATATTGCTAAGAATGGACAACCATGAACAATGGGGGTTTTCTCCCTAAGACCTGAGATAGGGTTATTTTATATAACAATGAAGTCAGCATGGTAAATTAAATTTTTAAAATTCAGCAAAACATCTTTTAAGATCACCTTAGGATCTCAAACACTACGATGTTCATGTTGTAGTATGATAGGCATTGCTTAGAGATCTTCAAGACCTAATTTACAATACATGTCACATGGAATGAAGTTTACAATAGATCCTAGATAAAAATGGATTTCATAAATTTTATCTCTTCTAACTAACCATATATGTATAGATACCCTGGATCTCTCAAATTTGGAGGAATGGTCCCTTGAATGGTTGTACTCATATTAGAATCGAAAAGGACTTAGTTTTGATGTGAAAGTTTAATTTTAACATTGAAAAAGTCCTTAATGTACTTTGAGTAGGCATGAATGGATTGGATTTCATCGATAAGTGGAATATTCATTTTAACTTGACAGACAATTTCCCTCAATTTTTCATTCATTTCAGGTTTAGATTTTCTGCTCATGCATCGAGGGAAGGTAGAAAATTGTTTGATTCAATGGCGAGGTTCTGGTTCTTTCACATTATCATTTTTTCAGAATTTGAATGTGGTTCATTAAAATTTTCATGATATATTGAATCTTTTAATGGTTATATAATGGAATTCTTTTAGTTTTTCAATTGATCTCCTACATCATAATACAATCACTACTTTTAGTTGTTCATTTGGGGTTTATGTGTAACTGGGTTCTCCCTTTACAGTTGGGTATGGGATAGTCTGAGTAGGCATGGGTGACTTTCCAGTTTTAATTGTTGGTAATGTTTTTAAGTGATATTACTTATGAGTACATTTTATCCATTTTTTTACACAACTACTTAAGGATTCAGAGAGGGAAAGATTGGAAAGTGTATTTTGCTAGTTGGTTTAACCTAGGAGGATACTTGGGTTGTTGGATTGGATGTTAAATAAGTTTTTGGATAGGTTATTGATATTAGACAATAGTATTTTGGTATTGGAATGGTTGTGTTTGGAACTGATTATGTTTTTCAAAATTATGTTGAGGGTATGGGTAGAGACATTTTTTGTGTGTAAGTTGTTGATTATCCTTCCAATGGAATCCTGAATGGTCATTATTTCTTAGATTTAAGGTATTTTGGTTATGTGGATTTTTAATTTTCAATAAATTAACTTCTTTGGGTGGTCCTAAACAAATAAAGTTCTTGATAAGAAGTAATTATTTTGAAATTATCAGTATTTTATTCATTTTTGTCAGAAAGTTTACAAACATGATCAATAGATTGGGTTTTCTGGACTTTCCTAAGATCAATCTCTTCAACCTTCCTATTGAGTGAAAAAAGTTTTAATATATTATTTTCTTTTTCTAATATATTTTTCATTCCAATAGATTTAGTTGGATTCTCATAGTAAGGTGATGTTCCATATCTTTGGTCTTGTTCAAGCGGTCCTTCTAGATACTTGTAAGCATTATTTGGGTCTTTTTTTAAAGGTTCCATTACACATCATGTCAATGAATTGCTTATTTCCCAAAACCAACCCTTTATATAAAATCTGAAGATGTTATAGGATATAAAATCCATGTTGAGATACCTTGTTGAGTGTGTCATTGAACCTTTCCCATGTTTCAAAGATTTATTCCCCTATTTTTCAACAAATATTTTGATGCTCTTTTTAAGTGCAATTGTTTTGTAATGGGGGAATTATTTTTTTAGAATTATCATTAGTCCCAAGATTGAATGGATTCTAGTATCAAATTATTTAACCAATTATTTTCTTGATCCTTCAGAGAAAACAATTAGTCTCATTTTAGAAGATTCATTTTGATTTGGAGGGCACATGGTTTCCATAATATCATCGAATTATTTAACATGAAGGTAAATCATATCATACTATATCCCATGAAATATTTGAAGGTGGTTAAATACACGAGTTTTAAAAACATTTTGGTAATATCCTATGGTATCATGTATAATTCAAGAGGATTTATTTGTCCATAGCATTAAGAGGAAGTCATTCATGGTCTGATCAACTACATTCTATAAGTTTGGGGATACATCATTTAGATTTATTTTTTGGTTCACACCCGGGATTATGAGTTGGTTTCATTGAATACCCTTCATTTTATTGGGATCATTGTTTTAATATAGAGTATTAGGAAGATTGGTATCTAATGGAAAGATAATCCTAGGTGAATGTTACTCCAAAATCCAATGACTATCCACCCTAAATAGGGGATTTTAATGGTCCGTGGTGTAGGTGAACATGAACCAAAAAAACAACAGGGAAAAGATAAGAGAAATTGGATGAGAAAAGAGAAAATAGGGAAAATATAATTGGGTTATAAGGTGACTTACTTGGGACGTTAAAAACAATGTCAAAATTTTGTTGTGCCCAAATTTACAATAGTTTTATGGTGTAAGCAATCGCTTGTAGAACATCTTGGGTTATCAAATACTTAGAGACCTAAGAAGAAACCTAAAGACACATACATTTCCTGGAGGTGATTTGGATATGATGTGAAAAAATTGGGTGAGTGGGTAATTAAAGTGTTTTTTATAATTGAGAAAATTATATTTAAGAGAATGAGTTTATCCAAATTTATTACAAGGGGTGGATTGAATTAATTTCTTTTAATGGTTTCAATGTCATAAATTAGGGAGTGTTTATTTCAATAGAATATGGCCATCCCAAATTAGTCACGGATATTGTTTTTTAAATATCCTATGTCTAATCACCTATACACTTGGAGGATCATATTCATGAGCACTCTATATTATAGGATCCTTCTATCACTTAGGTTGTTTAACCCTAAAATTAGTGATATTAATAGAGAAAGCATATCATTGATTACAAATATCAAAAAGAAATTGATTCTGAAATATTAAATGATAAATACCATTATATATATAACATTTATACTCCCTTGGATCAACCCATAAGAGTTTTATCCCTCCATTGAAGCTATTATATCAATGAAAGTGGGTAATATACTCATGTAGGTGGAATTAAAGAATTAGAACAGTGAAATAACGATCAATCCATTGTTGTGTGATGTAATTAACAAGGGTTGTTGTGAATAAGACCACACATTGATTCAAATCTATCAACATTATATTTAAAATAACAAAATAATATTAGAATAAATTATTTTATTAAAAAACATTGGTGATTAGACAGACTTACATGTGAAAAAAGAAACACATGAATACAAAATCATAGCGTAATAGTACAATTGAATGTAAAAAACATGAATCCTCCATCCCATAACAACATGATCCTTATATAGGATTAAAGTAATACAAGGGTATATCCCCCAACATTCATTTCCTTTCCCACTAATTATGGGTGTCATGATGGGGGTGAGAAAGAAAAGGATTTTTGACTTTTTCAAAGTTGACCAAAAAATTATCTCAGATTGATCCCCCTTTATTCATTCCAATTTCACATTAATGATGGTCAAAAATTTGATGAAAATTGAAGATAAATATATTATTATATGTTTCATATAATATAATTCAAAATTTTGGGAAAATTGGATCATCCATTCGGATTTTATTCTCAAAATAGTGGGAGGATTTTATGGGTCTTCAAATCTGGCCCATTATTTAATAGTCAAATTGCGATGCCTAAATCTTGATGAAAAATTCAAAATTAAATCTGGAAACCATTTAATTAAACGATCCTCATTAATTTATTTAACTAAATTTTAACTTTTAGCTACATTGGGCTTGAATTATATCCCCACATCTATTTGATGGGACTGGGGCCCATTATGCTTTGTCCAAAAATTTCGGTGTTTTTGCCAAAAATATCTATCTTTTCGTAAGATTAATCCATAGATACAAGAATAAGAAAATTTCCAATAAAAGTGATCAATATTTATACTTGAATATTTTAAATATATTGTTTTGGAGATATTATAGGAGTTTTAGGTTGATTTATATTTCAAAAGCTTCATATCTCAAATTGGTATCTTTAGTACGGAATCAATGTGGACAACCTTTTAAGAAACGTTTATGATTTCTCATTCCATTAGGTTTTATGAGTAGTTAGTAAAAGAAATATTTTTTATCTAAATAAAATACTCTTTATTTCTACACTAATCAATCATCATGTAGACATAAAGTGAAATCATGGATGGAACATTTCTTAATAATGAAATGATATGATTTTACTATGGAAATTTTATTTCTTATCCATAAGGGGGATTTAAGGTGAGATGAATGTTTTTAATATTGGAAAAGTAAAACATACATAAATAAAGAAAACAGATAGAGAGAAATAAGATAAATATTTACATATTTATATATTCAATTTCAAAGAACTTTGAAGTTATTTCCAACAAAAACAGTGGGGGAGATTGAATATCCCACTTTGTGTGTGATTTTCATTTTTTATCAATGGGTTTTTAATGAAATATAATGATTTCATTTAAGTTAATATGTTGAAGAAGTTATAAATATAATGTTTATTGATTTTTTTGAAGTATCTAATCTTGGTAACGATGTTGATGAAGCTTGGAAGAATGGGTGAAAAAGAAAGGAAGTGCTCAAGTCTTATTATCTTAAGAAACATATAAATGGTGTTCTTTGCATAGTGGAGATTGAGATTACTGATTACATTGAATTTCAAATTTTAATTAAAGACTTTGAGTTTACTAATCTTGATAGGGATATTATCTTAATGAATCAAAAATTTGATTGATTTTTGGAGAATCATGTTTCTTAACAATATTATTTTGTTTTCTTAAGTAATTTACTTAAAAAGTTTATTAATATATTTTTCTTGGATAGAGAAGGATAAATAAAATAGAAGAAGAATTTTGGTGACCATAAAAAGATGAAATCTAACACCAGAGGCACTAAAGATGGAGGCCAATATACAGAGGAAATCAGATGGAGTCTAACAGAGTGAGGTAATCAGATGAGGTATTCCAAGTTATATCATCATAAAAAGGTTTTAGAATTGTTAAATTAGATATAGTTCACAATGGATGGAACTTTAAAAATCCATTAACATATAGTTCATCATATGAATATTTTAAAGATCATTTTACATAGTCCGTTAGACAAACCAAGATTTAAATCTTATTAGACAGACAAAGATGTAAAATGAATTAGTTTGTGGAATGTTTGGGAGATCACTAAATGAATGTTCATAGTGAAATCAGACTGATGTGAATGGACTGAGTCAATCATATGGTATCTAGAAATAATTGTTTGAACAATTACTTTAATAGTTACATTATACAAATTATGATCATCTAAAAAATACTAGTTGATGATTGGTAATATTTTATTAACCAGTTTAACAATGTAATTACATATAGATGTGATTCATAGCTAAATTTTGGATGAAGGGAAAATCCCTTTTAAAATAGAGATAAATATGTAAATGTTTTTATATTCATAAAGTATCAACACCATGATCATTGTAAAGAACTCATGATCTGAGATAAATTTTGATGAAAGAAGAAGTTGGAGGAACTTGATGGTCCCCAAACAAAGTGAAGTGTTATTAAAGTAATTATGGAAGATGAGCCATAAAAATTCCAACATATGGTCTTATAAAAAATCAGAAATTGTATTTAAGAATTTATAGTGAATGAATGAAGCAAGTTTTAATGAGGTTGTATAAACACAACGATTCATTATATACACTCTTTTTGGATGAATATTTCCATTGACTTGGCATAAATTTACTATCAAATCACATTGAGAAATCACGTAAATACCATTGAAGAAGCACTGTTTGAATGAAATAATAAAATAGATGATTCTAAGTGGTGTTCATTATACTCATGTTTTCAAGAAAGATCATCAGAAAGTGGTTACAAAACATTTGAATCAGATAGAATTCTCTATGGGATGTCATAATATATAATGTTATGAAAAGAAAAAAAAAGATTATTAAAATTTCATTATATTATGTTTTATGAATTCATTAGATATATGGAGAAGATAAAATATATGAGGTTTCATCAGATGGTGGAAAACTAAAAAATCATTTAACATATTGGTTTAAGGAAGATTCATTTGAAATTATTCTAATATATTCCTATAAAGTGTTGAAGGAACGTTGGTTATAGTTTTCACTAGAAAGAAGTGGTTTCAGGATGTTTTACTAGATGAAAGGTTTGATGATCTTTATGATGTTTTCCTAAATTCATTAAATGTGGCGATGCTTTGTCGGAAATTCAATATTTTTATAATTATGAAAGAATATAATGATTCAAGAAAATATTTCAGGAATGTTGAAGAAGAACAATGGAACTGATATAAAAGTATCATTCTAATGATTATTGTTTGACTCCTATGTTGTAGGATGTTTATAAGATGTCAAATTAAGAAAAATTCAAGCCAGAGATTCAAATTTGGAATTGAGAAGTTAAAATTTCAATGCATACCATTATCATCATTTTTGGATAACCTATGCCTATATTAAGTGGATTAGACATGCTGAGAATGGTGTTTCTCATAATATTGGTTAATTGAGTCAGCTATGTAGCTATGATTATTTTGAGGAAGTAAAGTGTCACATGGAATTGATAACCATGAATCATGAGAGCAATTAGAATTTTGGTAAAAGAATTATAAGAATAGGTACTATATGGAGCAAGTTATATGAGATGAAGTGAACAGAATTAAACAGAGTATTTGGGAATTCAATGAAGAAGGGTACAATTTATTAGATTAAGTGGTATCTGAAAAAGTAGAAGTTATCATATGGATCCTATGAACTAGATGAAATGGTTTTTAAGAAAGGGAATATGAAGGAGTCATATGAACTATCATTTGATGAATGTGCATATAATGTCCATGATCTAACAAAAATATTGGATGAATCAGTACTTGAAATAGAGCTATAAAGAATTGATTTCAATTTTCTATTGTGAAGAATATTGAGTGGTTCTTTATCAAAATTGGGCTTGTAATACTGAATGATGAGGAACAAAAAAGTAGAATTTTGAAAACCAATAGAAGTATAAATAGGTTTAATACTTTATTGGTGATACAAAGTAACTAAATAAGTTTGATACTATCTATACAGGTGGTATAAAGAACCTGAAAGGAGATACAAGTTAGATAAGGTTATCACTAGTCTAGGGATTCATGATAAGTTTCTTCTCCCCCCTTATTAAAGTGTAGGTAACCACACTTAATCTAAGGATTTTTTTTCTAGAAAACCCACTATAAACAGGTATCTCATTATATTGGATAATTCATATACAAATTATTGACTTACACAATTAAGATTAAACTACTCTTATTGAGTAGTGAAATATATAGAAATATAATGTTCCATATTAGAATTTCTTTAATATACTTTCATATGATAAAGAAAATATAATAGGATAATAAAGATCCTAATAGTTCTAAGTGGTAAATGGGTAAAATTTATAAATGGGTAAAAAGTTCTGAATACCAATTCACCCCCAAATTATTGTGGAGTATATCCTAATGTGGTCCTCTCAGACCATAAATACTTATACTAGTGTCAGGGTGTATTTAAAAAATCCACGTAGTCATTAAATATATAATATCACAACCACATACCTGGGAATGTTACATAAAAGTATCATAGACCAACCATTCCGGTGTTTTCCTTATAGTCATCACATACCCACAATTTGGGAGTTTTATTTATATTTCATCATTGAAATACCATGTGGTATTTTATTTATCCATGATAGAATACCATAAGTATCATAAACATGGATCCAATCTCACCTTAGTGTACCAGTTTAGCCATGCATTGATAGATCATAGGCCCGCAATAAATCACAGGAACTGAGCCCCCACAGTAAGGCCCCCATTGGTCCTAACTCTAAATAATTGGAATCCTAACTAGTAGTATCATAGACCTCCTCTATGAGATTTTTCTCAAACAGGTCATCACCCAAAAATCATCACAATAATCTCCTATAGGAGTTTTCCATCTCAGGTATACTCCCAAGAAGCATACCAACTAACCTCCTATATGGGAGTTTCCATTCATTTCAAAGAGTAACCCATGGAATATACCATATCAAGAATAAATTTAAAAATAATAAACATTGGTGTCCATATTACCAACCCACCATCTAGCCCATCGACATATTACACAAATAAGACCTATCTCATTACCGGCTAACCAAATCTTTGATCTAGGTTTTATGGTGACACCTACAATCATCTCTACCCATTTCCATATTCATCCTCCTACTAGGAACCCATGGGAAAATCCATGTTAAATCCCACTTTTGAGATTCCCCAATAACCAATAGTGTCTCCAAAAACACCTGAAGCACTGAAGACAACACATCCCATGACAACATCAACAAGGTAGCATAGTCTTTCCAGCTATACAGGTCTCTCCATAGGGGTAAAAAAATGAGATGGCTCATGACCTTTCTTGATCCTCTATATCACAATAGGTCAGTAATGGTTTCCCTATGGTCTATCCCCCATGGACTAGTGACATTGGAAAAGAGAGGATCATTCATCCTACCCTCATATGGACAATACTAAATAGATAGAATTTCAAAAAGGGCATCCTAATACCTACTCGGTATTCTAAGCCTATACTCAGCCCCAACATGGAGGTGCACTAATCCTCTAATAATGGTATAACCATTCATTTTAGGTATGACCTCACCTATCAATAGGTCTAGAGAATAACCATTATCTAATGTCCAGACCTCAACCATCTGCAACTAACGCACCAAGCTACTGCACAAGGGTGTCTTGTGGGCCCTAACATCCATTAATATTATTTTCTATTTTAATTTAATCAAAAACATATTATATTATTAAATTTACATGTGGAATCTCCTTCAGTGGTGTTTCAAATCATCCATATGCAACATAAATAATAGTTAAAATTCAAATGGCTATTATGTGAGACCACTTACCTCAAAATCAATCTTCTTGAACTATCTCATAGGGATGATAGCTCTACCATGGCCCGCTAAGCCCATCCAACCTCATCTAAGCTCTTTTAACCCTGATGATCCCCTAACTTACAATAACATCATTATTTAATTAATTATTATTTATTTATAATTAATTCAATTCAATTATAATTTAATTCAAAATTAATTCATTTTGACATAAACATCTAAATCTCACTATAATATCTCATATCACCGTAGCCACAATAAAACATAGGATAATGTCACATGGAATACCCCAAACCAATATTGGACAAAAACCCTAACATGAGACATCAATATATTAATAATTTCTTTTTTATTTTCAAGGAAAATCATTAAAAAAATTGATACAAAAATATACAATCTTCGAAATGATGAGGGGTGACACCTGGACATCATCTCAGGATATACCTGACCTAGGATTCATGAATTCCAAATGAGAATGGTCAATTCCACCATTATATAATGTAATTAGCACCAAGTTAATAAATCCATCAACTGAAAATTAAAATTATTGAAGAAGGAAGAAGACTATGTCCAAAAAAGTATGAGACTTTCCTTTAATATCCTCATAAATCCATCTACATCACCTTTATAGAAGGTATTTAAGGATGAGATAAAGGGAGGAGGTGGTTGGGAATATGTGTGAGGGAGAGGAGAAGGGAAAGGGGTTTCCCTTTAAAAATTCATATGGAAAAAATAGTAATTTTGTCATTTTTAATATGCAATATGGTTTGACAAACTATGTTCCAACAATGCAGCTAGAATATCCTCAATATATCCACCTTGCACGGCTATGTCACACGGTTTTCTAAAACATGATCCAAACATGCGGGTTTTCTCTAAAATTCCTACATATTCCTCTAAAATTACGACATGGTTTTACCTTAATCGTGATCTATTCATGTGAAAAAATTTTGACCCTTAGAAAAATAATTTGAAATACCCTCATCCTTAGGGTGACACATTTTTTACCCCAAACCATGATCTAGAATCTGTTCACCTTGAAAAAAAATCATTAAAAAACTCCAAAACAGACCTAAAGCTATGGAGGATTACCTGAGAAACCAATATTTCTTAAAATCCTGATTATTTTTTAAAACATCACATTAAGACATTCCAACCATAATAATTCCATTCTAAATCTCTATTCAAAATCATATCCACCCAACAACCAAAAAAATTCAAATCCTTTCTAAATATCAAGACCCTTAGAAATATGTGATCATACAACCTCCACACTATAATTATTCTCATGCTTGATAAGTATTAGTGGTCACATGGACACACATATCATCATATATTTTTCATTATTTTATATCTAATGATCCCCATTCCATTATTGAATTCATAATTTTCTTCTAAAGTGAAACTCAAAACCATAAAACTTAAATTACCAAAACATGATATAAGGCTTGTATCCATTTTTGAACACTGAGATAGTTTCCTACAAAATAGATATACAACATGAAACCCATGTTTCATCATCCAAATGATCATACCAATGATGTTTCTATCCACCATATAATTTATTTTGTCATGTTAAATTCTAATACCTCAGTACTTTCAACCACAAGAATAGACCATCAAAGAACTCTCTTAGTGGTCCATAAATTCATTTCTAATGGATATCTACTTACCATGCCCCAAACTACCCCATAACACCGTCAATTGTAATGTCCCAACACTTTAAGAAGTTATGAACCATTTAATTTTTGGTTTAAATCCTATAAAATGGCTCTTAGTATGATGGATACTCATTAAATGGATGTATCACGTGTGTCTAGGGTTTTTTTGAAGCCCAAGTACCAAAAATAAGAAAACAAGACTAGGCCTTGGGGTTAGGAGAAACCGTGAAGACCAGGTGTATGACTATACGACCGTTTGTAGATTTGATGTAGTGAGATACCACACAGCCAGCTCACGGTTACTGAAACCATGTGGTCAACCATGTTCTATTCCCCAAATTATAAGAATCTACCACAAAGTTGGTGTACAATTCTTCTAAATGTGAGGAAAATTTGTGTGTCACCTGATGTGTAATAATATTTTTAATTCTATTTTTAGGGGTTTATTTTAAATACCCCTTTCTTCTACATCACTCCTCTCACTCAAGATTTCCTCCGCTACCAAACACACAAAACCCCCTCCTCTCCTATCTTGGGGTTTTTTAATATCTAGATTAATAGCAGTTAGATTTATTCACAAATAAAATCTATTGACTACTCTCGGTAAGCTCTATCATCTTCCCCCCATGATTTCTTAGTTTTCACAACCCTCATTGTGTTATATTCATGCAATGGAATCATCCAATTTTTGCGGTGTTTTTATAAATCTTTGGATTCATTCCAACATAGGTCGAATGAATCCTCGATACCGGATGTGCGTAGTACTATGACATTGAGCTTGGGCATCTAATATTTTTCCCCTTTGATTTAATCTCATTTAACATTGTGCCACTGTTCCACCCTACCAAAACCCTACAATGATGAATCTTATTGCATATTAAAATGATGGTCTAGTTTTCCCATGACCTTTGGGTCTATACGTTGATGTGAAACCCATGTTTAGGGGATTTTTCTTGGATTTTGTCACCCCCTTAGCTTAACCAACCATAAAGCCATAAATTTTGATTTTTTCGAAAGTGGGAAAGTTGTCATTGGTGTGTGTGGCACCATGATAATATCTTTAGTTGATTAATAAGAATAGAATGCAGAATATAACATGAATAGTTCACCTCTTAATAGTGTCTAATATTGAACATTGTAATTTGGACTATTGGTAGTGCCTTATTCCCTTGACCCAATTAATGTCTCCTTCAATACAATATTCATTTAATGGTGTAATTATACTCAAATGTCTTGTTTATTATATGTGATTTATGGAAATGCCTTTGGTTAAATGCATATGCATAATACCATGTAATATTTAATATCTTATATCATGCCAAATGTTTATCCCCTTGTTAATGGTTTGAACCAATGAAAATTATAGTTAAACTTTTTGTATTTTTCTATTCAATTACATGTGTTGGAATGCACTTGTTGAAGGATTATTCCATGCAGCTTATCCCTACTACCTTTCTTAATCCTATTAAATTCTCATCGACATATTATATGAAATGTTCCATTTATGTTATAAACGAATTTAATATCTTAGTTAATGGAAGAATGAGTTATTGAGATTATTATTGTTGGATAGCATTCATAAATGAATCTCTTGTTATGTATACCTAGTTTGATATAGTGTTTGACACAGGCCGAGAGAGAACATGAGTTCCATATTAAGGACCCATGGATGGATTCTTCATGATCAATGGGTTCCAGACTGATGTGTTGGAGGCGATGCTTTGGTTTTCTAGGAAAGGCCTTCCTGGGAGATTTATTAACCTTATGAGTGATACAAGTTCCCAAGGGGAGAAACTAAGCGAGGACCTTTTGGTAAGATGGATACACCATGCCATGGGTGATAATGGACTCTCTTATAAGATACAATAAATAGAATCAGTGGATACCATACCACATAAAGATACATGGGATTATTTTAGATCTCCTTGGATGGGCTCAGTGTTATTGTCTCATTTAGATGTTTCTGGTGTGATAGTTGGGATTCTTTTAGATCACCTTAGACGAGAACATAACTCCACCTCATATTATTAATGGGATGTTTGGAATTCATTGTGTATTTGGTTGTTTATTCATATTAAATATTTCATGTATGTTCATAAGAGTATG
The DNA here is from genome assembly GCA_963277665.1 of Viscum album. Lineage (NCBI taxonomy): Eukaryota > Viridiplantae > Streptophyta > Magnoliopsida > Santalales > Viscaceae > Viscum > Viscum album. The sequence goes on along the minus strand of OY728151.1, from coordinate 99,334,537 downwards.
ATTATGAACTTGTGATACTTGTTCTTTGTTTCCTTTATGCACATGTGTTGACAAGTGATCAGGACCCCAATCCAAATCAAAAACTTGGGGGTATGATTCATGAATTTCCATTCTTATGATGGAACATGTTATATAGTCTATGAATTCCATAGGTTCCTAATTAATATACCCAAAATAGACCAAAGTAGGTGATTTGGGATGGGTGTCCGCATAAGAATCTAGACCATGTTATAGTTATTTTTTATTTACATCCATGCAATTTATTATTTATGCACACTATATCTTATTTATAGCATGAAAATGGAAGGATTAAGACCCCATGGGTGATGGCCTACTAATATTATATATCTCATACCCTGCTTGGGTGCTGTTTAGTACCCGAATAGACTTCTGACCATAGTTATGTATAAAAGGAATCTTTTTTTACTTTTGATTCATGATTTTTTTGATGCTTAGGATTGAGATGGATGAATAGAGCGATCATATGACTAAGATGTTGTTATATCAGTTTACCATTTGTTTTATTTTTTGATAGGATGTTATTTATATTTGTATAGCCATTTTACCTAAACTTGTATTTTCATTTAGAACCATGATATTATCATCATCACTTTTATACCATGTATTATTATTCAGCTTCCACAGCTATCTGTTTACTCTAATTGAGTAATTTATTGTTTCTACTATTGTCTACTTAATATTTGTCTTATATTATTTATTATTATTATTTAATTATATTTATCTATGATATATGAGGAAATAGTCTCCCCAGAAACACACCTTAGGACCATTCTTTTTTTTTCAGCCTCTGGCCTTCGAGGAGATGTGCTTGAGGTAATGTGCTCAACCGAACTTGGGGAACTATTGAGTGGCATCCAGGATCAAGATGTTACAAAGTGGTATCTAGGCACATTTTTTGTCATTTGTCCTACCTTTTCAAAGTATTCATGAGACTAGGATATAGGTATTATTTCTGGACCATACGCTTGGACGTAGCTAACCCATGTACAAGGGAAACCCAAATTTCATGGGTTGGGAATTATAGTGATTGTTTATTCTATTGATGGTTGATACGACTTCAATATTGGGTTAAGAACGTGATTCATGATGTAAATGTTATTGGTGTGATTGAAATGATGATTTATAAGACCTCATCCTGATTAAATGAAGGAATTTTATTTCTTTAATCATACTAGGCACTATAGTAATTTACATGACATGAATTACGCCATGCCATATTTATTTTCAACATGAATTTTCTTGTTTTCATGTGATTGATGCTATCCCGAGTTCTTATATCTTATATTTCATAAATTTTTATTGAAATATTATCATTATAGTTGTCTTGTAGGGATACGTTATGTTTTTGGGTCAAGTGGACACCAATTTTGACTCATGAGGGTATGTTCCCTCATGGATTGGGTTGGTGATCCACCATACTCAGCACAATGAAAAAGGGTAATTAAATCCCTAAATTTTTAAAATCAAAAACATATTTTAAAAAATAAATTTCCACCCTATATGGTAATGCGTGACCTTGACCACACCTTGTCATAGGTTGTGGTCCAAATTTCCTTATGAAACTTTCGAGGTCCTTCCTTTTTTAAATAGACCTGGCTCCTAGAGAAGGATGTTAGCTATATAATGCTCAGATTCATGCCACGGTCCTATCCAATTATCGATTTACTTATTTATTTTACCATATTCACGGGGTAATTTTACCTGCCCTTCCTTACTTATTCTTTACCCACATTCCCTGTCTATTATAAATCTTTTCTAAGGCATGTGTTTGGAAATTTTAGACCTATTCCACTGTGATGTCCTTGTGTTACACAATAAGAGAGTAGTTATGGGAACACTCTAGAGGTGGTGGGCCATGATCCACCCATTGTACCTTCTATAATGACTCTTGAGGCACCATATGTTGATCTTCCACTGGGATTCGATGCTCATTTCAATGATAGTTTTATGAGATTTATATAGACTGTTAAGATGCCCCTTGGTCTGACCTAACTATAGAAAAGCTTACACAGGACCTTCCGTAGAATAATCCTCCCACATTATCAGGGGATGGAGGTCCTCAGGTTGAAGATTAATGGATAGAATATATTATATCCATTTTGACCATATTGAGATTCCTCCAGAGCAGATGGTCAAGCTTCATACCTAAATGTTTTGTGACTCTACCAAGAATTGGTGGGATGTCATATCTCAGTTATAGAATTACTGATACATGAGTTGGGTTGACATCCAGATGGATTTCTTTGATCGCATCATTTAACCAACCTTGAGAGATGAATTAGACAAGGAGTTCTTGAATCTTTAATAGGTCTCCATGATAGTTCTTGATTATTCTGCTTGCTTAACCGTGAAGAAGTGTTTTTCTCCATCTCTAATGGGTGACAAAATGGCTATTGTGATATTATTTGAGGATGGTCTTGGATATAATGACTTATAGTTGGTGAAGACATTTTAGTTGACTCCCATTATAGAGACAGTGAACCATGATTTGATTCTATAGGAGAATATTAGGGATGATGGTCATGTGATCCAGGTCAGTTTTGTTCCACATTAGGGAGACAGTTCTTCAAGAAGTAATAAGAGTCATTTTTAGGGTGCATGTGGGGGAAGTTCTATCCAGGTGACATGTGATGATAGTTTCATTGTCTGTCACCAATGTAGTAGTATAGGACATAATATTCCCCAATGCATGAGGAATCAATCGAATACTGCAATTGCAGTGGAATGGGTCTTTTGAAATGTTTTTGACAATCTTTTCCTTCACAATATAGTGACAGGGGATCTATATTAGTACTTACACTAGGTATGGGATTTGAAACATCACATCAAGAAGGTAGTTTTTATTCAACTAGATGTTCATTCTAAGGCAGTAGAGGTTATTGATAAGGCAATCTGGCTTCCGATCATCAATGAAAATATAGTGGATATGCTCAGGAAAGTCATACTACATCTCAAAGATGTGGTTCAAGATATATGTATGTAGTGTAGTATAAATCTGAGAAGCAGAATCTAGGGCCACATAATTTTATAAGTACAATTCTAGTAGCCTCTAATTTAGTTTCATCCTTTTTGATATAGGTGCATCACACTATTTTATATATGTTGTGTGTGTGGAAATCCTTAGTCTTGATATAGAGTACTTATGTGGTGTTATGTATCTCGACACCCCACTAGAGGTTAAAACATAAGGAATACATCGGTGTTAGGATTTTCCCTTGAGATAGTTGGGTACCGTCTCATCTGGAATTTCTCCATCCTTGAGATTACTGGCTTTCACATCATTCTCAGTATAGACTAGCTCATGTTTTACCATGCCAAAGTGGATTTTTATCACTGATGAGTGTCATTTACATTACATAAGGGAAATTAATATATTCAAAAAGGTGAATGGGATATCCAAATAGTTCAAGATGGACCCAAGAAATATGGGCTTGGAAGAGTGAACGCTCAACTAGTGAGTCTTTTATGAGCGATTATGGAATGAAACTGATGGAGTTACCTCTCGTTGTGGTTTATTTCAAGGACATATTTATTGGCCATTTCTCTAGATTATATCCTGATAGAGAGGATGAGTTCACCATAGAAAAATTTTAAGGTGTATCACTAGTTTCCATTCCTCCATATAGGATGAAACCTAAAGAGCATCAATAATTCATGAAGAATCATGAAGACATTGGGGGTAAAAGTTTTATTAGACCCATCACATTGCCATGGGGTTCACCTATTCTTTTCACAAAGAATGTTGATGGTACCCTATGATTATGTAGATATTATAGATGGTTTAATTACTTTATAGTGAAAACCCATTTTCCATTTCCTTTTAAAGATGACCTCTTCGACCATCTCTGATGAGCAACTGTTTTATCCAAGACTGATTTGAGGTCAGGCTACCACCATGTTCACATAAGACCATATGATATACCATGTACTACATTTTAGAGTAGGTATTTCTTATATGAGTACATGGTTATTCCATTCAGTCTGACAAATGCTTCAGTAATCTTTATGTCCTTGATGAATCAGGGTTTTAACCCATATCTTGATTCTTTCATGGTAGTCTTAATAGATGACATCATAGTGTACTTGAAAACCAGACATGACCATGCCAACCATCTTTAGAACGTGATGAGTACAATGAGAGAGCACCAGATTTATGGGAAGATCATTAAATTCCACTTTTGAATTAGAGAGGTTCAATTCATGGGTCATATCATATCATATGTGGGTGTATCTATTGACAGAGGAAAGGTGACCACCATTGTTTCCTAGGATCATCCCAAGAATGCATTTGATATATTCATTTTATTATGGTTTATGGGCTATTAAATTCAATTAATTCAGGATTTTTCCCACTTAGAAATTCCATTCACATCCATGAATAAGAAGGTTGTACAGTTTCTATGGTATGAAGCTTCTATAAAGGCCTTTTAGGAGTTAAAAGAAATACACACTTTAACTCCTATTTTGATTCTTTCTGAACAAGGTAGTAGTTATACAGTTTATTTTGACGATTCAAGGATTGAGATTGGTGTTGTTATGATTTATGGTGATAAAGTCATTGTGTAGGTATCTCTCTAGTTTATAACACATGAGAGAAAATATCCTACACATGACCTTAATCTAGCCATTGTGTTTTATGATCTGCACTGTTAGAGGCACTATCTTCTGGGAAAAAGTTACATTGTTTACATGGATTATAAAATCATAAAGTACATCTACACATAGCGGGATGTGAATTTGAAGTAGCATAGGTGGGTAGAATACTAGTAGTCTTTTGTTTTTGAGCTCTCATACACCCCTAGTAATGGAAATGTCATGGGTGATTCATTGAGCTATAAAAATTAGACACAATCCATCCAAGTTGCCAATAGTGAGTGGAAGATGATGAATCTATTTACTAAGTTTCATCTAGAGGATCAAGACAATCACAAAAAACCTATTCTAGTTGATTTTTTAGTGACATATTCTCTCGATGTATGGTTTCATATGCATTAGTTATCATATTACAAGGTCCTCATTCTGAGGGAGAGTGTCATAGGTGAGAACCCGCCTCCAGGAAAGGTTGTTGATAATAGTGAGACCCTGTTCTATCATGGGTATGTTTGGGTACCTTTACATATACAAGAAGAGATAACGAGGGAATATAATGCCTCATCTTGGGAATTTCACCCTAGGATGTCCACGAAGTATTGGGATATACATCATCAGTACTGGTGGCCAAGTATGAAAAGGTAGATAGCGTGATTCATCACCTAGAGCTGCACCTGTCAGCAGGTGAGGGTAGAGCACCAACGACCCCCTTGACATTTAAAAATTTATCCATTCCTAATTGTAAATTTAATTATGTCACCATGTATTTCATTATAGGCATTCCAAGATATCCTCAAAGAATTGATATAGTATGGGTGATCATCGACATGTTGACCAAAGTCACTCACTTCTTTCCTACCCACAATACCAACTATATTGAAGAGTTATGTAGAATTTATAATTGGTAGTTAGTGTGACCTCATGGTGTTACATGTTCTATAGTTTCATACTAAGATGGCCAATTCACATTGTGGTTCAGGTAAGGGTTGGAGAAGGCACTGTGTTCATAGGTGCTTTTGAGTACTCAATATCTCCCTCAGACTAAAGGGAAATCAGAGCAGGTGATTTGCATGTTATAGGATATGCATAAGTCTTGAATAATTAATTTTTCAGGTTCATGGGAGAATCATATTCCTCTATTTGATCTTTCCTATAAGAATATATTTTAAGAAACAATTCAGAAGGGTTATTATGAGGATCTCTGTGCTAGACCATGTCATTCACCCATGTGCTGGCTAGAGGTAGGGGAGGCAGCTATTTTGGGTCCTCATTTTGTTCTAGAGACATTATATCATGTTTAGATGATTCAAAAGAATATGGATACAGCTAGATAGAGTATGAAGACATATACTGTTTGTTGTCATAGACCTATGAAATTTGAGGTGGAACATGAGGCCTTTCAATGAGTATCTCTTCATTTGGGAAATAAATGAAACAATAGATTGGGAAAGATATCTTCAAGATCTGAGATAGTGGGGAAACATGGGATGAGAGAATATAGGTTGTTATTACCTCATCAGTAACCTTCCATACATGATATCTTCAAGGTTTATATTTCATCTTTGACGATACCATCTAGACCCATCTCATTCGTTTGATCCTGATTATATCAAGCTTGAGGTAGATGCATCCTTTGAGGAGCATCCAATCCGTATCATTGACCATATCATGATGGTTCTCTAAGGTAATTTATTTACTTTATTCGATGTTCCATGGAAGTACATGAATGTTCAAGACAAGACCTGGAAGTTTGAGGCTAATGTACATGTGCAGTGGATATATATTTTCTTAGAGGACATTATACCACCATATTAAGGGCCACTCAAGGATGGGTTGTTTAATGGAGGGGAGGTGGTAATGTCTTATAATTTCTAATAGGTAAGGATAATTTAATTTTTTGATTACATTCATTTAAACAACCCTTAGTAAGATTTATAATATTTAAATGGAGATATAAGGTGAACTTGGGGCTTGTTTGAAGCCCAATGTATTGGAAAAAGGAAAATAGACTGGGTTGTATGGTAAGGAGAAACTGTGCATCCCAGGTGCTTGAATGTGTAACTGTTTATAGATAGGGGTAGTGAGCTACTTCTTGGACACCACATAGTTAGTGAAACTATGTACTCAACTCTGCACTACGCCCTAGAGTAGCAGAATATACTGCACGGTTGGCATAAGAATTGGCCAACCGTGAAGAAAAACAATGTGCTACCTGATCTGTAATAAAAATTTTAATTTTATTTTAGGGGTTTATTTTAAACATCCTTTTATTCTCCATCCTTCCTCACACTCAGAATTTTCTTCCCTACAATGTGCATGAAACCCCCTACTCACCTCTATCGGGGTTTTGTGATTGATCCATCAATATTGGTAAGATTTATTAACCATTGGAATATACAAACTCATCTCAGTAATCTCATTCATCCTCACCCCTTGATTTGGTGGTCTCCCTAACCCTCACTATGCTATCTCCATATGAAACATTTAGCCCTATTTTGGGTATTTTTATAAATCTCTTGACTTATTCCATTTAGGTCAAATCAATCATCAATACCAGACATGCATAGTATTTGGAAGTTAAGGTAGGGAATCTACTCTTTTCTCCCATCATTATCATTGATTTTGGAATTATGTCATTGTGCCACCTTTTTGGAAAAGTCAGATGATGGTTTTTATCACATATTAAAATTATTGGCTTGTTTTTTCATGACCTTTGGTACTATACCTTAATTTCAAACCCATGTTTGGTGTGTTCAGATTGAATCTACTCACCCCTTTCGGTGAACCAATCATAATGGAGAAATTTTATTTTTTTTAGAATATGGAAAAAAATTCATTGGTGTGTGTGGTACCACGATAATTTCATGAGTTGATTAATAATCTTAGAATGAGGTTAACAGGGTACCTCCTTATAATGCATAAGCTTGTACATAGTAATTTGGGATATCTGTAGTGCCTTATACCCATGTCACACATGATTTCTCCTAGAGTAGAACATTCATAACTTGGTGGTATAATAATCAAATTTAATGTTTATTCAAAGTGATTTATGATAACTTCTTTGGTTAAATTCTTATGAGAAAAATCATTTGAATTTACACATCTTATATCATGAAAATTTTTATTCACTTTTTAGTGTCTTGAACTAAATAAAATTATTTTTAAAACTGTTGTCCTGTTCTATTGAATTACGTGTGTTGAAATTCACTTATTTTAGGCTTATTCCATGTAGCTTATGCTTCATACCTGACTTTATCCTATTAAATGATCACTTCCATGGTATAATAAATGTTCCATTTATGTTTGTCTTGAATTTATTAGCTTGGTAAATGGAATAATTTCATATTGAGATTATTATTGTTAGTGGGAAGTCATAGATTCTTTTATTATTATGTATGCCTTGGTTGATATGGAGTTTTACATGGGCCTAGAGAGAACATGAGTTCTATATTAAGGAACCATGGATGGAATCTTCGTGCTCGATGGCTTACAACCCGACCTGCCAAAGGTGGTGCTTTTGTTTTCCAAGAAAGGGCTTCCCGAATGATTCATCATACTCATGAGTGATACTAGTTTTCAAGGAGAGAATCTGGGTGAGATCTTTTTGGAAAGATGGCTAGTCTATGCCTTGGGTGATACTCGACCCGCTAGAAATACACTTGGTATGACCTCAATGATTACCATACCTCATAGTGATACTTGGGATTATTTTATATTTCCTTGGATGAGCTTTGTGGTATTGTATTATTCATATATTTCTGTTGCGATACATGGTTTCTTTTAGATCACCTTGGACGAGAATACTACTCCAGCTCTTATTTTAAAGGAATGTTTGATTTGCAATGTCTATTTGGTTGTGGAATTATAGGAGAAACATCATTTATGTTTATAAAGTCATGTTTATTCCCTTGTGGTACTTCTGATTTATTTTCATTATATTGAACCTATTTTCAGGACACACCAAATTGATTACAATTTTATGGTTTATTTATAGTATAGGGTAGACCCTAGGTCATCAATCAAGCAGTTTTGGTGGTTTATTGTGTGAATTTTTAATAAAAAGGAACAAAATACAGGGGGGGTTGAAAACAATTTTATGAAAATTAATTGATTGTAAGTGTTTAAGAGTTGATAAATAAAGGTGATTTTTTTACAATTATGAGAGAATGAGATCATTTCAAGTTCACTAAAGATCTTGGATAGTTCATTGTTCTGAAAATTTTATATGGTTAAATGCAATACTATGGTTGAGGGTTGCCTAGATCTTGACTTTCCTATCTCCTCTTGATACAATTATTAAAGAAACACCCATTGACATAATAGTCGTGTGGTTATGATCTGGTTCTAAAATATAGAAATCGGCTACCAAAGCATATTGGAATATTATTTATGTGTGATAGAAAGAGGATTCGTGTCTTGTACAATCGGAAAAACCCATGATTCCCACTTGAAAACTCAGAAGATAAATATATTCAAGTGATAATAACATCCTAATTAAACATAAGTGAAATATTTAACACACAAATTAAAAAAAAGTCAAATAACATGTTCTATAACTCTCTCGTAGTATGTGTTTCTCCCTCAAAATGATCGTCCACCATTTAGCTCGCCATTGAGAGGAGGAGGTTGTTGTGGAAGTACACTTTCATTCTTAATCCCCTATGAGGATAGGGGCCTCCCAAACATCTTGGATGAAGAGAGGATTTTTTTGGGTCTCCAAAATACAATATATTTTCATATTGGCCGAACATACAAATGTGGTTCCCCGAGGTATCATTTTATAGGAAAAGTATAAGGTTGTTTTGGGAACAGATATTGTGTAAAACAACTTGTCCCATTTTTTCTGACCTTCATAAATTATTATCTCTATTTTTAGAATTATGAAGAGTTGTCAACACAACTATTTAATATCTCCACCAAAAATGTGGCACCAGTTCGACTAATACATCTTGATATATTGACAAAATACAGAACACCACTTTTGACATTATGAAAATTTTATTCCTCAAAAATATCAATTTAGAGGGAACTCTTAGTTTTTGAATTGGGATAACATTCCTTCGATGAAATATAACCCATTAAAATTTAGACCTGACCATAAAATTTCAGCCCATTTGAATGCACATTTTAGTAGAAATGTGCGGGTTAGTCCACTAGTGTGCTTGGATCCTGTGCAGTTTGGCATTTTTTTTATTGGACTTCATCATGGGTCCTCCAAATCACCTCAACCTATAATGTAATTATCAATGAAAGTAACATTTACATTTTTAACAGTGAAAAAAATTCATTTAATCAAACATGGATTGAAATGTGTTATTATATTTATAATTTTCAATACAAAACTAGTTTAGCACAATGGTGTAAGAGTGAAAATGATATAGTGAATTGCAGTGCGATCACACCCCCACACAAAAAAATTTGCACTCCTGGGAAAATTCATATTTCCAAAACATATGAATATAGATATTTCCATCATTATGAATATTTAATATTCAATTAAAAATCAATTCCTGATAGAAATGTGATCAAATTAATATTCACATCTAGGATTTACTCTTAGTCATCATGGAAAAAGACGTTTCAAAAATTGTATTAGAAATAAATTACAAGAGATGTAGGATACCAATAAAATAAAATAATTCAAAATATAATCATGTCACTAATTCCCCACATGTGTGTGTGACAACCATTTCATGATATTATTTCCACTTTCTATTGAGTAAATATAAGTTATTTTAAAAAATTTCTACATACATGTTTTTTTCCATTGAACCTTCCATTCATCCTTAGCAATCAAATTTCAAGACACACTCACTTATGAATTCCTAGAAATAAAACAATAATAATATGACCTAGATAAACCCATATGTTTTAAATTTCTTCACTCCATTAAAGTTTTATCTATTTTTGTTATTTGGGGTTTTTGAGGGTATACAACAGTTGGATAACAAGTGCACACAAATAGGTCAATCTAGTACATTAATTAAATAGATCATATGTATAATTAACATATCTAAAAAATCAATTTTTATGATAGAAAAAATATCCTATCTTATATTCTCCTTTTGTTAAGTAAATAATTTTCACACTTCATGGTAGGGTTAAAAGATGTGTGGAGAGATTCATTGAATCATTTTCCCCTTAAACTATTCACACAAAGGGTACCATTATTCTAAAATGTTTCAAAATAATACAACCATTTATATCATTGAAAAAAATCAAAAAATCTAGATAAAGTCACACCAAAATATCGAATTCTTGTTGAAATGAATATTTCATTAGATTTTTTTGAATGTTAAAACAACTTGAAATAGAGAAATTACTCATACATTTTCAATAACTTCCATGATTAAGTGGAAATAATTATCCATGATAAAGGGGAGAAAATTAATATTTCAACACAAAATTGAGGGGGAAACATGGGGGTTGGGGTAAGTTACAATACTATACAATAAGAGAAAAAGAGAAAAAGAAAGAAAGTTGATGAAAATTCCAAACATACCCAAAAATATACCCATCCACCCTACACCGAAGGTGTGGAGTGTCCCCACTATAAATATATAGATTGTGGGAATTAAGGATAAAACCTGGTGGCTGTCATTCATATAGTGCTTCTAGAACTTTGAGTTCCTCCATTGGGAACTCCAGAATGGATTCATGGAAGTGTTATAGTTACTTCCCATTGACAGTGAAGGTTTTCTTGGTTTCATCATTTTCAACATGATCAACACAAAATTGAGAGGCAATAATAATAATGTATGGTCTAAACCAATAGGAATGAAGCTTACCTAGATGCAACTTCATCAATTCATTATAGAGGAGAACCTTCTACCGAATGTAGAATTGACGATGAAGGATGAGATGGTCATGTTAAGCCTTGGTTCAATCCTTATAAATCATGGAGTTCTCATATTCATATCTACGCATTTCCTCCAACTCTTGAATATACAGCTTCCTTTGATAACCTACACTATAAATATTATTATTGCATTGTTTAATAGCTTAGTTTTCCTGATTCTCTATCCCAATAGGGAGGTGACAACACTTTCCAAAAAACAATGATAGGGTGAAATTCTAATGGGTGTTTTGAATATAGTATGGTAGGACCATAATGAATCATCAAGTCTAAGACTCCAATATTTTCTGTTGGGTTGAATCGTTTTTTAATGAATTTTTTTACATCTCTATTTGACCCTGGGATTTGACCATTAGTCTATGGGTGATATAGTGGACACTCAATACCCGACAACATACCAAGTTAAAATAGAATTCATTGTTTGGTTATAGAAATGAGAACCCTGGACAATAATAATGAACCTAGGTAATCCAAATCTACAAAAAATATGGGTTCTCAAAAATTTCTCAACAGTATTGGAATCATAAATTCTTATGGCGCATGCTTCTACCTATTTTGACACATAATAAACTATTAGAATAATGTACAAGATCCCAAATTAATTGGCGAATGGTCCCATAAATTCAATGAACCAAAAATCATAAATTCTATAAAAGAGAATTTTTTTGACATTTTGTTTCGTTTTATAGACATTAACCATTATTTTATAGAGAGGAAAACATTTAATAAGTCATGGGAATTCCAAAATAATTCTGTCCAAAATAGAACATAATTAAGGACCTTAAAAGTAGTCTGTTGGGGACCAAAGTGGCCCCTACAAGAAAGGGTGTGGAAGAACCTATTGAAAGATTGAAACTCACTATCGAGAACAAAAATCCTAAAGAATTGATCACTACATGTATGATAAAGGTAGGGTTTATCCCAAATATACCAACATTAATCATGTTTTAGGCGATGGGCCTAGATTTTGTTAAAATCAGAAGAAATGAATGATTGTATCAAATAATTTACAATTTTAGAAAACCAAGGAATAAAATATTGCACTACGTACAATTGCTCATCAGGAAACATTTAATTTATGGGAATACAGGGGGATGAGTCAATATTTAAGGATGTGAGAATCCTAAATACATGGTTAGAAACCACATTATTTTCTTATTTCTTATCTGTAATTTCTAAATTAAACTCTTGAGGAAGGAACATCTAGTAAATGAGACATGGTTTGGCTTCTCGTTTCTTAAAGAGATACCATATGGCTACATGTTTTGAAAACACAATGAATTTTGAACCTATAAAGTATGAAATAAATTTATCCAAGGAAAAATACTGGTAATAAATTATTATTATGTTGTAGTTTAGTTGTCTTGGGAAAGACTGATAGTACATGAGGTGTAGGCAATGCCATTTGGAGCTCGATTGACCCTTTTTGATAAGACTGCCCCAACTTTATATTTAGAGGCAGCACACATGATCTCAAATGGTACATCCCACTGAGGTGGTTAGATTACTAGGTTTGATGTGAGACTCAATTTTAACTTATTAAAATATTCCTCACATTATTTATCAAAAACAAATTCCTTTTCTTTTTGGAGAAATCAAGAGTGGGGGAGTGAAATTTTACTAAAGTCACAAATTAAATGATAGTAAAATCTAGAATGACTTAGGGAAGATGGCACATCTCGTACATTTTTTCAGGAATGTTAGGGAAAAAATGACATCAAATTTTTATTTATGGACTTGGATACTATCCCTAGAAAGGACATTTCCCAAAAATATACCTTTTCACACCATGGATTAAAATTTCTCATTATTTGATATGATATTTTTTTTCAATAAGGAGACTTTATACTGAACCAATACCACTAAATCATTCATAAAATTAGAATTCATAAATTTTGAAATCATCCATGAATACTTCCATGAAATTCTCCAGGTAATCTGAAAAAATACTAAACATTCAACGTTGGAAAGTAACCGGAGCATTGCACAGACCAAATGGAATCCTTCTAAATTCAATGGTGCCAAAGGGGAATGTGAAGGTTGTATTTTTTGGATCCTCATAAGAAATATATATCTAATAGTCTCCATAATACCCATCAAGGAAATTGAAATGAGACTTCCCTACTTACCTCTCCTGAATTTGGTTAATGAACAAAAATGATAAATGATCCTTCCTAGTGTGTTGGTTTAATTGATTATAGTATATACATACATACCAACAATTATGCACACGAGTTGGAACCAATTAATTATTTTTATATTTTATTATTGGAAGAACATTTTTTTAGATCCACTTATACTAGACCGAACCATTGGCTATCATATATGGGGTAAATGATTCTAGTAGCCAATAATTTCTTTTCCTCCTTTTTATCAACATCTAGGAGTTTTAGGTTTAGTCGACGTTGTTCTTCCCTTGCTGGTTTAGCCTCATAATTTAACTATATATGATGTGTTAAAATTCATGGGATAATACAAGGAATTTCAACAAGTCTCCATCCAAAACCTTGTTTATAATCTATCAAAAGATCAAGCAGTTGCAATTATTTCTTAGGAGGGAGTGAACTAGAAATGATGATAGGAAGCATGTTTCCATTATCAAGGTAGGAATATTATAAATTTTTAGGTAGTTGATTTAGTTATAATTCAAGGGGATTTTGGATTTATGGGAGTGTGTGTGAAAGTGCGAGGACATTGATCTCATCTTATTTCATAATGGAAATTTCCTCAGATGATGAATGAACTTTTACAATCATATCAGTATCAACGATGGTCAGGGAATTCTCAGTGTTCAAGAAATTATCAATAAAAAACATGATTTTTTTTGTAAACCAGTACAACATCGTATTCATGAATCATTACCAAGAATTTATACCAAGTAAAAAAATCTCACAAAAAGTATCATGGGAATGAATAGAATTGTTTTCAGGTGATTAAGTACTTCAATTGAATTATCATAAAGAGATTATTGTTATTGTGAGGGGTGTTTCATGGAATCAAACATGTTGAAGTAGAAAATTTCACCACAAAAATAAATAGATAATTTACCATTATAGACATTAATTATTTTTTAGATTTTATTAGGAATAGTCTACCCAATATAATTTGGGAAAGACCATTCATCTTATTTTCTTCCCTTTTTAGCACATAATAATTAGCAGGAAAATTTTAAATCTTCACCCACACAAGAACATCCTCTAACAAACCATATGGGTGTGTGGAACTCTAGTTTTCTAGTTGAACAAAAATTCCTATTGTATTTAGTTCTATGACCTACAGTGTACATTATATAGAGTGAGGAATCACATTTATAAGGGCACCCAAATCCATAAAAGCATTGGAAGAGGAATACTCCCCTATAGTTAATGGAATATATAATGTTTTAGGATCATTTCATTTTGGGGGAATTGATGGATTTATCAATTCTATGAAATTCCTCCCCAATATCAAATTCTCATCACCTTGAGGTTTTCTTTTTTGTGTACACATATCCATCCCAAATGGCCCAAAGGCCTTCTTTTTTATTTTATTATAGATAATCTCCCTTTTAAGGGTTTAAGGGGAACCCGTACATGACCCGTAGGCCCAAGCCACAAGGCCCGACATGACCTGTAATACATGAGACGAAGGCCCAGAAGAATACCATGCCAAATACTGGACCCATAGGCCCAACCCACTAGAACTTCCCCTCCCCAGCTTTTGCATAATTGAATGCCTTTAGCTCCCCACCCGCATTGCTGATCAGAAAGCATTGCCCCGTACAAAGCTGCACGGTGCCTGGTCCCGATGGCGGTTGTCACACCCTCTCATTCTTTCAATCTGATTAGCTCTACTTTGGTGACTACTACTGGTGCTCTTGATCCTCATATGGGTCCTGCTCTATGTGAACTAGGCTACTTCATGGTCTTTAATGGCCTGAAGGCCCTATGGCCCAAAGACCATCGATGGCCTGAAGGCCCTGAGACCCATAGGCCCAAACCGGTGGCCTGAAATCCCAAATCAGGTTAATAGTTCGGATGCTATAGTGCCTGCTACAGTCCTGCTACAGTACCCCCAGAAATTCACCTCCACCCGATTTTGAACCTGGGTATCTTGGATGCCAAGCAGGAGACCTCAACACTTGGGTACGGGCTCGTTGGTTGTACACATATCCATCAGAAACATTAAATATCATGGAATTTGCTTCCTGGCATCTATTAAGGGGATGTTAATCTGCACTTTTTAGAATGTTTCAAATATTTATTTATCATGTTCTGTATAATTTGTTTTATTGGTTGGGTGGACCTTTGGGTAAATGAAAGAAGAATGGTTGGTATATGTGACTAATCAATAGACAATCTTTTTCCTTTGGAAGGGCTTCTCTTAGGACAATGATTTTCTTCTCTTGGACCATTTTTAGAGGTTGGGATGCTGGTTTCCTCAGGAGGGAATGACTCTAACAAAGGGTTCATTTGGGTTTCAAGTAGTTTCCCACTACTAAGGGTGATGGAACTCACATTTTTCTTATCCCTAAGGTTAACTACTAGCTAAGAGGGTAGTTTATATGAACCATTACTTTTAATTTCTCGCATAGAGTTAGCAAGTTTGCCTAATCGGGTTCTTAGGTCTTTTATGTGATACTTGGGTGGTTTATTGGAATTGAAGATTTTGGAATCAATTTGTTTCATCATATCATATATTATAGGATAAGGTTTTAGATGGGGTGGTCGGAAATACCTTTGTGGTGGTTCTTTATTTCTAGGTAGTAGTTCGGGATGAATACTCTACCTTGGTTGGCTCCATTGTTATTGCGGTTGGTTTGAATACCACCCCTTTCCTATAAGCTTGGTTTTATTTCCACACAGGGTTGTATGGATAGTAAGGTTCATTCCTAAAGGTTTGGTTATATGAGAAACCTATAAATATTACCTCACAACTCTCAGAAGTTTATCTTAGTGGGATGAATTGGTCAAAATAATAGGTGTCAGATTAACAGATTCCAAAATGGATGAGAGGAGGAGATTGTGATTTCCCTTGGGAAAGAGAAGCTAATCAAAGAAGGGTAATTACTTATCCAAACAATGTTTCCACTTTCTTCTCTAATTCAGTACTTTTGACCTCTTGGACACCTCAAATGGGTATATTGGATCTCTAACCAAACTGTCGAGTGTTTTTCACCATGTTCTTAATTAGGATCCTTTATGCAATTGGGGTCTTATCAACTAGCACACCACCTATAGAAGCATAAATCATATCTCAATCAATAGTAATTAAACATTAATAAAAATACTGAATTAAAAGTTGATAACTAATTTGGTGGTGAGGGAAAATTTGAACAAATCATCTTAAATATTTACCAGTATTCATGAAGCATTTCCCAGTGGGATTATATTATCCCACATATTTCTTTCCTTGTTGTTCTGGTTCTAGAGGTTGGGAACTATTTTTCATAAAAAATGATTTTCATGTTCGCCAAACCTCTAATTGGGGAATTAACATAATATATCCAATCCTTTGCAGTGGCTACTAATGAAAATGAGAATTCCATAAGAATTGATTTTTCATTATCCACATTAGTCGGTTTTAATGTCAAACACACAATATGAAATTATTTTAAATGCTTGTGTGGATATTTTCCCATGAGTCCATGGAATCAAGGTAATAAATGAATTAAACCAGATTTAAGTTCAAAATTAGGTGCCTAACCCTGAATTTGAATATAAGTGGGTTGGATTTAAATAACATTCAAGGTTAGTTCATTTAATGTTTGTTTTTTTCAGCCATGCTATAAAAGTGTAATTTAATTTTAAAGTGGGTTTCAAAATAAGAAAAAGGACCAAGAATTTTGTTGATGTTTTGTGTGTCCTCCTTTAAAGGTTACTCCTGTGTGTCTCGGTGTCGCTGACGTACAATCATCTATGGTTTGTATTTGAATGGAAATATTTCCTCTGATTAAGATCAAATCATGTGCAATAAATAAAATGTGATTATTTTAGAAATCTCCATAAAAAAGAAAGAATAAAATGAACAAATAATTCAAAATATGCAATATTTTTATAAAATCACACAATAAAAACAAAAGTACTCCTTAGAAGTGGTTCCAAAATATGAATGCGTTATCATAAAATGTCAAATTTTTTATGATTTTAAGGTTTACTTATAGTGTATTGAAGACCCTAGTTCATCTCTAAAAGAGAGTTGGTGGTTTATAGTGGGATTTTTTAATAAAAAGGAACAAATGAGTGGGGTGGTTTTGAAGACAGTTTTACGATAATGTAATGATTTAAAGATTTTAATAGTTGATAAATAAAGGTGATTTTATAAAATTATGAGATAAAGAGATCATTTAATATTCACTACACATCTTAGATAGTTCATTTTTCTGAAAATTTTATATGGTTTAATGTAATCCTTTGGTTGAGGGTTGTCAAGATCTCAACTTCCCTCTAGTCTCCTAAAATAATGCTAAAAGAATCACCCATTGAAACAATAATCATGTTCTAAACGTTTGGTTCTAAATCATAAACATATGGAGACAAAATAATAATGAAATACTATTTATGTGTGAGAGAAAACTGGATTCTATTATTGTTCAATCAGAACAACCCAGGATTCCCAATTGAAATCTCAACACAATCGGTGTTGAAATAAATAGTGCTTCACTTAATTATAAAAAAATAAATATATTCAGAGGAGAATAACATAAACATTAAAAATAGGTGAAATTTTTAAAACATAAATTACACATAACTTTTATTTGAACAAGTTCCAGAACTCCCTCCTTAGTATGTGTAGATCATTCGAAATGATCGTCCAAATTTTAGCTCACCCTCGAGAGGAGGAAGAGGCTCGAATGGAACTTCATGATCATCCTTGATCCTACTATGAGAATAGGGGCCTCTAACAGGACTCATTTCGGAATCCAAAATACAGGATCTTTTCTTGTTGGCCTAAATTAAATATGAAGTTCCCAATGTGTCATTTTATAGGCAAAGTGGAAGTTGGTTTTGGTCACACGAATTGTGTAAAACAACTTGGACTATTGTTTTAGACCTCAAAAAAATATTATATCAATTTAGAGAAAACTAAAAAGTTTTATACCATCCTATTGAATATATCCAAAGTTAATTTGTCACTATATGGACAACTAAAGCTTGAGATATTGACAGAATACTAAACACCACTTTTGACTTTATGTAGATTTTATTCTTTGAAAATATCTGTTCAGATGGACCTCTTAGTGAAAAAATTGGGCATGGATTCCTTCAGATGAAATGTATCCAATTAAATTTGGGACTAGAATAAAAACATTTAGTCCATTTGGATTCATTATTTAGTAGAATTATACGGGTTAGTGCACTAGTGTTCTTGGATCCGGCGCAGTTTGGTCAATTTTTTCTTGGACATTATCATGGGTCCTCCAAATCACCTCCACCTACATGTAATTATCAATAATGTAAAATTTCATTTTTAATAGTGAAAAAAAGAATAAATGAATCAAACATGGAGTGAAATTTAAAATTATTATTATAATTTTCAATAAAAAACTTGTATAGTATAGTAGTATAAGGGTGAAAACTAAACAGTGAATCACAGTGAGATCATATACTCATGTGGGGACATGGGATTGAGACCCCAAGATTGAGCACAATCTTGGAGGTATGATTCATTAATTTTCATTCTTACCATGAAATATGTTATATATTTTGTGACCTGCACAGGTTCCTCATTCAGACGCTCGACATAGGCTGAAGTCAGTGATATGGGATGGGTGTCCATATAGGAATCTTATCAAAGTTATAGTTGTGGTTTATTTACTACCACATCATTTTTTATATATGTCACACTATTTATAATTATTATAATGAAAATGGAATGTTCTAGTCATTGTAGGTTTCAACTTACTAAGATTTTATGTCACACACCCTGACCGGGCACCATTTGGTATCCAAGTAGTCATTATGACCATAGGTACAAGTAAAGGGAAGGATTGTGATTCCAATGCTCTATGTTTTTCTACTTAAGATAGAGATAGGTGTAGTGGTCCAATCATATGTTCGGTATGAAGTTGTAGTAGTTTACTGTTTTTGTAATTTTGATAGCATGTTGTTCGTACTTGTACCCCCATTTTCCATGCACTTCAATTTTTATTTAGACCCTTGAAATTATCATCATCACTCTTATAACATGTATTATTATTCAGCTTCCACACTTATGAATTTACTTTTCTTGGGTTTTTTATGGTTTTAGATACTATTTTCTTAGTAATATGATTCATATATTTCTTATTATTTTTTATAATTGTGTATCACCGATCTATGAGGGAATATTCTCCCCACACCCAATCCCCTCACTTCTAGTCAGTAGGCTCTAGAATTTAGGGAGATGCACATGTGATAATGTGGAAAACCGGCCTTAGGGAACTATTGTGTGGAATCTAGGATTGATAAGCTATATAAATAATTGATAATATTATCATTTACAAATCACATGTCAGAATGATTGTTACTCCACCATCCATTCCCAACATGTTCACCTGAATTTTCTTTAAAAATCACTAAACAATTCTCAAAACATAACTTTTATATAACAAAAACACATTTTATGTATGTTCTATCTCCAAAAAAATAATTTTATAAAAAAACTAGTAGGTCCCCACCTCTAGAAGAAACTTTTCTTAAAATATTTTTCCCTAATCCTGTCACACTATCCATTTATCCTACCAAGGTTCCTCAAATATTAGGGCACCCCAATATCATCTTGAAACATCATCCAAAGTCCCAACCTAATTTTTAGTATGATTCTATAGTCAAATAATTAATAACCTAATTTTATATCATGATATATACAAGATAACCGATGTTTTTCCTAGTTTAAATCACAATTATTCAATCCAATTTCAACCCCAATTTTAATTCCAATACTCTAACCCCATATGATACCACATTAAAATTTACATATAAAATTATCTCAAAAATATGATTAGGTTTGGTATCCTAGCCCACCATCCATCGAAATGTTGTAATGTTTATCTTATGATCCATATCATTATGATACCTTGACCCCAACATGAATGGGGGCATATCACCCATGAATTACATCAAGATACCCACCATAGGAGTGACCTTTTAATCACACCACTTGAATCAAATTTTTAATTATTAGAAACCATGCCCCATCCATCACTGAATGTAACAACTAGAATTTCCAAAATCACTAATTACTGGGAAACACTTTACATGGTCCATTTTTAGTTTCTTATATACCATGGAATGGATTTTCACACTATCAAAGAAATTTTGGCACCCAAGCCCACAAGTTCCTCATCAATCCTATCAAAACTAAACATTCCCATGATTATCACAGATTCCATGTCATGGGAATCTTCCCACACTCTCATGTGTGCAACTAACCATTTATCAAAAATAAGGTCACACCAAGAAAAGTTTTACTCCAAAAATAACCATGATAAAAAATATATTTGGAAATCATGGTGATCATCAAAAAATATTAATCCAAGGTATCCCAAGCCTTTCTGCCTTGAAGGAACACAAGTACCTAGGCTGACCCCTCTCATGGGGTTCCCTTGTACATAGATAGGAACTTACTTAAGAAACATCATGTTTCATATCTAGGGTGTCTAGGTCACTCACCTAACCCAAGGGCCAAGTCTCTCACAATGTTCCTGGCTCATGGGATAGTTCTTGCTACACCCATCGCCAAAGACACACAACACCACACACCAAACCAACCACTCATGGGTATCATAACCACACAGTCAACCCTTTAAAACTCAAAAGCATACAAACTCAATGATTCTCATTGAGAATGCACCCAAAAAGACTTCTCACTTGAGAATACCAACTAAATATGATTCCCACAACATTGTCTAGGATGATATGGGTCAATGAAATATAGTTATGAGGCCCAGTTAGACATAGTTTTGTTCTAATATATATAGGAAAAGTTCATAAAGGTTGTTACTAACACTTTTTGTAACCAAAACAATATAATTTACTTTCAACTAGAATCACCCTACTAGAGATCTGTGTCACACTCACTACTATAAGTTAGTTCCATAAAGTAGAGTTCAATTCAAAGCTATATAGGAAAACACTAAATAAGATGTTATTAATTTTTTTTTATAGATGAACCAAAATACTAACAACCTACTAGGGGTTTACCAATAAAAACAATGTTCCTCACTACCCTAATAGGGTAAACTAATATCCCATTCACTAATAGACCATTTCATCATCCTCAACAAGAATCTCAGCATAGAACACATGGCCTTCCATGAAAAGAAAATACATATACTTGTCAGTCCAACTGAGTATAATTACACCAAATACTTATACGAGGAAACAACATATGATAATTTTTTAACAATATAAATAGATGAACTAATAAATAGTGAAAAAAATCACACTATAAATTACCTACATTAAATGAGAATTCTATGTGACAACTCATGATAGATGAGATGCATCTTGCCTCTATGAGCCAAGAGTTTAATTTGAAATTGGTCTCTTGTTAATAGTAAAAGAGAAAAAAATATAATATGAATCATAGTCATAAATCTAAAAAACTTTTGAATCACTCAAGGTGAAAATCATATACAAATATAACATCATTAATCCAAAACATTAATCTCAAACCATTGGAATCCTAGACTTCCAACCGATGAGGGTGTCTATAATACACCAAGATGATATCTGTCAAATGCTACAACACATTACTATTTCCAAACTACCATGCCCCAAATATTAATAAAAAGAAAACATGATATAATACCACATTGTAACATCCCTCCACCCTGGATTGATGGTTTTCACTATACATCATGTTTTCCTCTCCATATGTCAGAGGATTCCAGCTTGTAGTGAGGGACTATGGTGATACTATGGAGGGAATATACCCCCAATATCAGATTACATAATAGAATATGCACCAAACAAACATCATCAACCATAATTAACATCAGAGTATAAAGGGTAAATAAAACATCCAATGATAATAAATGTAATTCATAATATCACGAATGTCCATTCCATAGATACACTAACCACCGACTAGTCCTGTTATAGATACTTATCAAAATAAAAGAAAAAATAATGATTCTAGATTTACAACATCCACTAGCCAAACGTCTTCCCATGATCTAAGTACATATCAGAGCCATGTCACCCTAAAACCTGATCATTATCACAAACATGTGCCTATAATAACTATGTGATAAATGCTTAGGTACCAATGTGTATTGGAGGCCTGAGTAGGGTGTGAGTATAAAACATATAAGGTAGCTACCAAAAAAACCACGTACCAACCATCATAAGTAGTGATATGTGCATGTGATATGATTATATAAACTAAATGAATAAATTCGTAGAATAAATAACCATCGATCCTTAGGTTCATGAAACCGATCGACCATACCTACTTTGGATAGTGTTGGGGTATCACTAAGGACATCTTGTAATATTTCCATTCATTACATTAGAATCACCCACTAATGTGTGTTTTACAAAAGTTTCATAGGCAACACATTTAGGTGTTTTCTTTCTAGTCACCACTAACCTCCCCTATAAGACATTTCTTTATAAACAATAATAGATCTCTCCTATGGTAATTTTCCAACATAATGAAAAATCACATTATTATCACATATATTGATCCAAGATCACTTCAATATACTAGATCACCCATCCCTCAAAATATGGCAAGCTCTCGATAGATTACAGGCTTCTATCCCCCACCGTAAGCCCCCCACCCATCTAATAGATGAGGGTCCCAACATCCTGAATATAAATTCATAGCATCCTAACCATTTGTATCATAACCCTACCCTATGGTACTTTTTTTCATCCAATTCATAACCCACAAACCATCAAAAATCTCCCCAATGGGATTGTTTCATCTAGGGTATGCACCATATTAGCATTTTTGTTAACATCCCGTATTAGAGTTTCCACTCAATTTGAAAAGTTAACAAAGTATTATTACATAACAATAATCAATATAAAAATTATAAACAAAGGTGATCATATTCCTAACCCACCACAACACCCATGGTAATATTCCCCAAAGTCTGACATGGGCCATCACTGCCTAACAAGTCTTGAATCGTCGATTTAGGTTACAAAGTGATCCCCCCCAATCATACCTACCTATTTCCATATTAAAATAGTTAGTATGGTCCATTTGGTAAATCTGTATGGAGGCCCTCTACATGGAATCCTTGGTCTTAAACAAGGACACGATCAACTCCTAACAAACCAAGGGAATAACATTCCTTGACATCATCAACAAGGTTGCAAGATATTTCCAACTACAAGGGTCTCACCATTATGGTAATAAGAAAGATATGGCCTATGGCCTATCTCCATCCTCCATGTCACTCTCGGTTGGTTTTATCACCCAACCCAAGAACGATCTACATAATATTTATCCACCTAAGTCTATTCAAATTGGTTGGGTGGGTATCACTTATCCCTTCCAAATCTAGATGAGATTGAATAACTCAAAGTCTGAAAAGGGAATCCTAAGACCCACTTGTCTAGGGTCTTATAAGCCCTCACTTAACCCAATCTTGGAGGTGTCCCAAGCCCCTAAGAATGGGATACCCATTATTTATAAGCTTGACCTCACCACTAAAACATTTTGGAGGTCAATAAACATTTCAGAGACCCAACCTTTGCTATCGATGATTGAGGCATCAAGAATGAGCACTTGGATAGTTCAACATCTATATAATTAATTCATTAAAAAAAATAAAATTTAATAAAAAAAATTTAATTTAATTAAATTAACTAGGTTATTTCCCTTAGTTAAATTATTGATAATTAACATACAATATAGAAAAATAACTTAAGTCATGGTCTTATTATGTGAGACCACCTACCTCATACCAAAGATTACTAAACTATCTAAAACGTATAAAACAATATAAAGGACCTCCAAGATCTTCAAGCCTCATCCAATATCATTCAACTGTGTTGATCCCCTAACTCATTGCCAAAATAATTAATTACTTAATTATACTCAAATTTTTAACTAATTCAATTCAATTACAATTGAATTATTAATTAATTCAATTTGGAATGTATGAGGAAAATTCATAGAAAGGCCTAATAACACTAAAACCATAATTAATCACATGCTTAAAACACATGGTCTACCCTCAACTTCATACTAGAAAAAATACCTAACATGTGACATAAATTTCATTAATATTTTTATTGAATTTTTAGGAAACAAACCCTTAAAAAATTGATATGATGATGTATATTCTTATAATCAATGACCAACTATACCCGAACATTGTCTCGGGGAATCCTCATTTTAGGTTGAATGAAAGACCATTGAGAATCATCTGATTCCACTATACATTGGTGAGATACACACCAAAACCCTAAATCCATCAACTGAAAGTTAAAATGATTGATTTAGGAGGAATATATTATCCAATTTAGTGAAATAGTTTCCCAAAATCTATGAAAAAATCTCATCAAATCACGTCTGTCAGAGAGATTAAACGAGTTGTGGAAAGGGAGGAGGTGGCTAGGTGCATGCATAAGGGAGAGAAGGGAAGATAAGAGGATACTACTTTAAATAAGCATAGGGGAATAGTAATTAGATACTTTTTAATAAGAAACATTTTTTGGATGCATGGTTGGACAAACAATGATCTTACAGTACAGATTGAAATGCCTTAGACCATACACCTCACATGATTAAGTCACACTATTTTCCAAACATTACACCAAGAATTTGGGACTACTCTGTAAATCCTTTAAAACCATACATGGTTTCCTATATAGTTTCTATATTTCTAGAACTTAATCATTCTCTTTTCATGTGGTCAAACCATGCTTCATAGAAATTGAATTTTAAATTCCCTTAGTATACCAACTAGGGGCCGATGACAGCTAATACACCCTGACTTAACATGGACGTCATGTCTTGACCCACTGGGCACCACTGGTTTACCCATAGAAAAGTGGTCTCCTTCATGGGCCCCACCCACATTCCTTAATAACTCATCATAATAATGAATTCCCCCACCATCCAGCATATGTTCCTTCTAGTGTGCTTTGTCATTACTCACACACACCCTAGGAAACATCCCAGATGGTCACCTATTTTGATCACTACTCCAAACCAATTATTATTAACTATGGAGTTTTAATCAAGTGGAATCCCGAAAATAAAGGTGAATCTTGTTGACTTGAGTCATATAATTTATTCACATAACACTTTTTCATTATAGGGTGTAATATCCACCGCCCCTTAGGGATAAATGTCCTCATTGTGGACCCTATATCTCACCCCAGTCAGGGCCACCACACTTAAGGCTGGGTTCATCCTCTAATACCAATGTAACTACTAGGACCGAATGATACCATAAACACCCTGCCTGAACATGGTCATCGAGTCCGGGTCGTCCAAGTACTACCATTTTCCCTGCAAACACATGGTACCCTTCCTAGGGCCCACCCATAGGCCTGAATGCGTCATCAGACTAATGAATATTCCCACAGTCCACACACATGTTCTTTTTTAGTGTGCTTTGTCCTCACTCTCAAACACTCTAGGAAGTATCCAAAAAGTTCACCTATCCATATCACTACTGCAGGTCAAACACGATTAACTGGGGATTTCTAATCATGTAGGCTCCCAAAAATAATGGTGCATCTTATTGACATGAGTCATATCATTTAGTCATTTAACCCTTTATCATTATTGGGTGTTACACTTAGCCAAAAGGTGGCACATGGTTACCCCCAAGCAGTGTTCCCCATACCACGTACCTGATGTAAAATCCTTAAAAAACCTATTAAACTTTCATGAAGCTCTCAAAAAATACATGAGAACACGAGCAGGATTACAAGCCTCATTCCATTTCTAAAACCATCACTTTTTGAAATTACAACATTCATAATTCTATTTTGAATCTAAAATCAAAATCTAACCCAACCAAAAGCCATAAAATTTAAATCATATTTAAATTTAAAGACCTGTACAGACACTAGATCATTCAGAAGACCATAGTTTTGACCTAACATACTCCAAAAGCCCTAGAACCGATGGAAGCCAACACCGAATATTTATTAAATAAAAAATGCAAAATAGTTAGGTATACAAAGTTAAATTTAAAAAATGAGAGTCTGTAACTTCACATCTATCTGCCTCTACCACGGGGTACAGTAATCTGGGGTGAAAAAGGACCATAACATACCGATTTTAGTGATTTCCTACTTTTCCAAAGCATCCATGACCTTATTGGTTTCACGAAAGGCATGAGAAACAAAAATATTGAGTTGAAAAATCTTATCAAGAGAGTAAATCCTGTTTTACAGTACATTACAAGGCACATTACATGATCGCGTCCTCATAGCATAAACTACACTCTCACAGTCAGATTACAACCATATCATCCTCCCACTATAATGAACAGCGTACCTAATTTCATGAATTATTTCCCCTCATTCGGCTATATAGGCATGGCCAATTCTAGTGGAGTGATAGAAGCATCCTCTAATGAACCCTTGGTATGTGAGAAACACCCCTCCGCAGCCTGACGTAGCTTGTTCACCCGAGGAATCTCCATAAAATTCACTTTATTGCATGGTGTAATAAAAGGTATCCACAATACATGTTTTGGCATAACATAATTAATCGCTATAATGATCCATGAAGGGAGGATATGGGTAATATTATTAAAAGTGAATTGTTAAATTTTAGTGATGGTTAAATATGGATCTATAAAGTTTCTTGTAATTCATTTCCCTCTATAGATTGTGAATGACACCTTATTTTTTCAAGAATTAGTGTAGTGGGAATCTTGTAAAAATATAAAAAGATTAAATGTGAACCTTGAGAAGATATTGAAATGGTTGATATGTTGGGAAGTAATAATTTTCCTTGATATTATGTTGATAAATGGGAACTAAGGGACTTGGTTTCCAAATGTATTAAATATTGTAAATTGAATATATAAATTCTAGGAGTTTATTATGTTATTTAAAGTGTAAATAAAATCATTTATTATCACGAGTCTTCCCATTATTTGATGACATGATAGGAATTCTTCTAAAAGAATCCTTGGATTCCATATAAACTTGATTAGTGTGGAATATTCTCATCATGTCGTGGATTCTGATAGGGTACTATGATAAATGTTGGTGTGTGATGACACCATTATATTCATTAAGGGATGATGCAATAAAATGCCTTAATTGATCCATTGAATTTCACTTAGTTTCACTACCATGAATTACTTAAGATGGATCCTCCTTAAATTTAGGTAAATAACTATTTATATAATTCTAAGGATTTTTTTGTTAATTCTTATTGTTTACCCTGGTTCAATGTTGTAGGATAATCTCCAAATGTTTGAAAGGATTTATTTTGGTGGAATACCTTGGGTGTAAGCTATGGATTCCAATAAAGCATTTATTCATAATTTCATTGAAGGATCTGTGAGTTTAGAAAATTATATTGGTTTTTGTTAAATTACAAGGATCACTAACTTGGATTTCCTATGAGTTTTATTGAGAGATAATTCCCATTTGATCCACATGGGTTCTCTCAGATTAAAAATAAAATGGTATACTTATTTTTATAACTCGAAACCAGTCTAGTTATAATATGTACCATGATTAGGGAATTACTAGAGATGGATAAATCAAGTATTAAATAGATTATGGGTGTCATGGCTGAGCCTGAGGATTCTTGGTTGTTTTAATTCCTTTTATATAAAATAGTTAATTAGATAGCTATGGAATAATATTATTTATAGAACTTATGAATGCACTTTATTACTAAATTGTTGTTTTAGGAATCCCATTTTTGATGGCCTACTAAGGAATACTCACAACCTTCTTGGGGAACCATGGAGCTTGGGTACCCATTAAGATATCATTATTACAATATATGTGTTGGTTGGTAAAGTGCCTTATGTTTTCGATATCTTAGTTTGGGATACTAGGATGGAGCATGTGATATTTGGACTGAGCAAGGACTAAGTATTATCTAAAAGTTCTCCCAGTTTTTTATTCTTTTTTAAAGGTTGTATATATCTTCTATTGTAGAACCGAATAAAATCTTTTGTAGAGTATCATAATTATTGCACGGTATATTTGTTTATTTTCAGCTACTTCCTAGATGTCTTTTCACCATCTTATTCCTTTTGGTACAACTGATTAATTCATATTTCTATTACTGTATCCCTCTTTTAAGTGGGTATAGTCTCTCCACTGTTCCACCTTATTCTGACACTATTATTCTATAGCCTCTCGCCTATAGGGAGGCATTATCAAGGTATAATAGCAACTAGAAATTTAGGAAATATTTGGTGGTTTGGGTGTTAAGGAATTACATAAGTGTTATAAGAAGAAGAAATGGTATTTTAAAGGTCGTAAGACCACACCATAATTTATGAAACACTACCGTAGAAAATAATTATAAAAAATAAAGTATTAATTCCCAAAATATCT
Organism: Viscum album; assembly: GCA_963277665.1. NCBI lineage: Eukaryota > Viridiplantae > Streptophyta > Magnoliopsida > Santalales > Viscaceae > Viscum > Viscum album. The sequence goes on along the minus strand of OY728151.1, from coordinate 99,305,593 downwards.
TTCTCTTATAGTCCTTTTCATGGGGTCTTATTTAATAGAAATGTATAGTACTCTTAGTACAACACATTGGAAGACTAGGTTTTTCCCATGAGTATATTTTTTGGTTTCTCAAAATCCCATTCAGTTATTTATATTTATATTTTATTTTTAATTTTTTTAATATAATGAAATAGTAGGGTGTTTGTGTGGTGTGTTCATCCATATAGTTATACTTGAATGGGAAAAAACACAAATTAATTGGTTAAGTGTTTATCCCTAGAGTTATCTTTTGATTACATCCATATTCATTATTATGTTTTTTAAAAATCCATCCATTAACCCATAAAAACAATTTTTGAATTATATTCCACTACTCTTGTCATGAATGATAACATGCCTTGGTTTCCTTCTTAGAACATCAAGAAAACCTCTTATAAATACCCCACTATCCCAAATTTACCTCAAGAAGGATGAGAATGATAAAGGTGGGATAAATGAGATTGTGTAAGGGGATATAAAAATGAGAGAGTGGAGTGAATATTTTTAACCATCGATCCAACATCCCACCCTCGTATCACCTCACTATGAATAGAAATTAAACATGAATAATTTAGGAGAAGGGAAATGGGAACTCATTACCTCCATAAGGGATCAAATCATGAGTTATTGGTCCTTTACCATGGACTTTTAGTGGAATAAGTGTGAAATAGAGAAAGATAAAACAAAAAAAATAATGGATTAAAAGGAAACTTTTAATATTAAAATTCAAAAGAATATTTTAGCAGCCCTAAACAACTCATTTCATTGGATAGTAGGTTATGTTTTTCAATTCTTAAAATAGTGTATAATAGGCATTTAAATAGTAAATTGTGAACTCCACATTGTGCATGTATGGTTTCAATGTATAAATGTTTAAGAAGATGATTCTATTTGTAAAAATTATCGATCCTTCTCCAACTCATTAGTTAATCCCTCATGATCCCCTAAATACTCTTTTGTAAGAATGATTGACACATAGATAGTCCCATACAAGTTTTTTTGATAGGGAAAAACCCAAATATACAAATACATAATTTTTTTAGGATATTCATTAAACTTATACCACATTATGGTCCCCATTGATCTTATCGATGTTTATTTGTGTCTTTTTAGTGATTAAAAAACACTGGTTCACATTGTTGTATGAATCACATGTGATTGGATTACATGTAAGCGCATGGATTGAGCTATGTTATGAAAGTAAAATTTTCTAAATTTTATTAAAAATTAGTGACTTAATATTTTCATGGGTAGTGAATGGGTTTGGAAAAATGATTAGATCATTCACTATGTAGATTTCAATTATTCTTTTATAAGTATTTGTTTATCTGACATGAGATTTGAAGCATATGAGTTAATCATACATATAAACCTATCATGTGGAAGTTACTATGATATTAACTCTATCTTATGGGTGTTATATTATTTAGTGTTGGGTTATAGAGAGTTAATATACTGTAGTGAATCCTCTATTATGTTACTCTTATATAGAATCTTGGAAGCATAGTTTAATTATATGTAATACAAATCATGATATAGTTATGAATATGAAACCTTGAATTTTTTTTAACCTTATAAAACTTTTACATCATGCCAGATTACTCCAATATGGTATCTCATAGATGTGGTTTAATCTCACATAACATTATTTCCAACACTATTCTCATATAAAAAATTTAAAACCTTTTTAATCACACCCAAGCCTCCCAAAATCACTTTTATTCATATAAAACATATTTTTAACATTTTAAAATACATTTTTAGTTTATGATTTTGTCCAATATTTATTCCAAAATTATTAAAACAATAATTAGTACAATTTAAACAAATTTACAATTAATTCCCAGTTTATTATAAAATTAATATAATGTGAGTACTGACTAAAATGAATTAAAATATATTGATATAATACATTTAAAAGTAATAAAAAATTTATAAAAAATATTATATCTTCACCCCAACACTTATATTTTTCAATTATGAAAAAATATATATCCAAAATCAAATCCACACTAAATAAAAAATAAAAAACACAACCAATCATTCTTTGAAATGAGAATTATATTATTACTATTATAAAAAAAATTCCTCTATTTTTCTAATATAACATTAAGAAAATTTCATCCTAAAGAATCCATCAAAAAAATGAATCATGAACTACCAAAAATGTAAGTGCATGTCACTCTCACTCAAGAGAAAATTTAAATGAAGTTATTATAATTCTTGAAAAATGTATTCTCGCCACATTATTATAAAAATTAACATTTATCCTCCCTAGAAGAAATGGATATTCAATTAATAATGAGTTCATTCAAATATGATTTGGTGGGTCAACTTTGAAAAAAAAACATTGGTTGAAATGAAGATATTGAAAAGTGGGGGTAAACTTATGCCAAAATGTGATTTCACGCCTTATTCAATTAATGTTAATTGTTGAATAATTAAGTAAATATCACGATTTATATGTAATAACCATTTCAATAACCTCTTATTTATGTTTCCCATCTAACTTTACCATTTCAAAAAAAATTCATTACAATACAATTATATTAGATAAATTTATTTTTTTCATGTTCATTCATGTTCATTACTCATCTTCCCTTCCACCTCTCTCGAAATCCAAGCATTTATCCACATAGTTTTACCAAATCCATTCATTTTAAATTTACCATATTAAATTTATTATGGATTTTATTTTTTTCATAGACACACAAATACACCACTCTTTTAAATTTTTTGAAATACTTCTTTTTGGAAGCCTACTATTTAAACTACTCAAATTCAAATGAATTTATATAATTCGTTCTTTAGTAAACTTTCATTAAATTGATACTTTTATCTATAAAGTTCTTCACTAAAACACAATTCACATGATCTAGTTTATTATTATCAAATTGTGATCCACTTAAATCATTTTTCAATTAAAATTAATTATTCAATTTTCAAACATGTGAATACATATTTTCTAAAATAAACCATGTTAATTAGATAACTCAGGGTAAGATGTATCCAAGTGGGAAAAAATAACTCAAATAAATTCATTAAAATGAAAATATAGGAAAAGAGAAAAACAAACACAACTCTAATAATATGATAGAGAAAACTTACACTTGAAATTATCTACCATATTTAAAAACACAGATATTAAATATTGGAAAATGAAAAATAATGGGACAGACAGATAAAAACTCATTTAATGTTTCCATGTGTATTGTTTTAATATATTCCTCTATGAATTTATAAAACCTAAAATATAAAATAAATACGAGATGGATTTTTTGGATAAGTACAAAAACAAAGAAAATAATAATTAGGGAGTGAAAATAAAATTGGGTCATCCCCTAAGGGATGTTCTGATTATACTTCCTATTGAAATGTACTTATTTTTTCAACCCTGATTTAAAATTTTATGAGATTTAGGTGATTTGAACCACCAAATTTTATGTATCATGGTGTTTTTATTATATATTAAGTGTAGTAACCCCCTATAAGAAGGTATAAGAATCCACACCCCTAGATATAATGACAAAGAGGGTAGTGAATGTGTAGTGGGGAGGGAAAAGAAATATTTAGGGCTCTATATTATCCTATGTGAAGCTCTATATGAGACATTGAAGCTTATATAACCCTCATGATGTTGAATTAATAAAGAGGGGGTTGATATGCAAGGAGTTTATTTTATCACAATTGAGACAAGGTAAATATGGCATTGATCTTATACCAAGTTATGAAGTACTCTCACAATCACTATTTTGTCTAATGGTGAGCTGTTTAGATGATATTTGTATTGGAAGAAAGATATAAATTTTACCTTGAGGTAAATAATTCATGAATTTGGGATGTTTTCATGTATTATTTTTTATATAAATTCTCATAGATGAGTTAGAATTACATTTTCTTTGTGTAGAGATGAATATGATTGAATGGAGTGATGTTATAAAATAGATGCATACTCAAGACATGAAAGAGATGATCACTCTATAACAGGATTAAGTTAATATCACACAATAAAGAATTTATCTTACATGAAATGACAACACTATTTAGTTACTCATTAGTAGAAATGATTTAATCTCAAATAAGAAAAACCATCACACAACCATTCTAGTCATGTTGTGCTGATACAAATTGTTGAGTGAGTTAATCTAACATGAGAGGATATATTGTGGAGTTATTTAGGAATGAAAAGTAATGAATATAATATGATATTCCACATGGCACAATTGATATGGTTTCACCAAAATTGTCTATATGTGGAGATAATGATAAGTGAACTATGTTGTGAAGGAAACCCAAGGAGTGTTACACAACATTCTATTTTTTGGATCAGTTGGATGTTCATTCCAAAAGAAAATGATTCATTGGAAAATATATGGTGAGGTGAAGAAGGCCATGACATAGAAGTAGGAACTACAATTATATAACCGATATGATAGTGTTTTTAGAATTCAATGGTACTAGATTTTTGAGACATGAAATGTTATAGAGCATGAACCACACCGTAGTGATCTTGAATTGGGAATTTCGATAAATTTTTAGTTCTAGATAAATAAAATATTACATATAAAAATATAAGGGCCTTACTAAAAATACAATCAATGATATTATGATATACTCTGATATATTTATAATTTAGTCTTCTATTTAAGTTTTATGAGTATCAGACTATAACCAAAAGTATCACACTATAATTTGGGTTATGTATAAAAATATGTGATGAATTTCCAAGGTGTGGGTGTGTGTGATGAAAGATATAGAGAAATTACCATTCTAGAAACATACTAAATAATATTTTTAGTCTTTCGAGGAGAATAATAGGGGTACACACGAAGTTCAAATTCTAGAGGCACTTGAGGTACATGAAACATATATCATTTAACTTATTAGAAATTGTCATTTATATTTTAATTCAATTTAAATACAATACACTTTCTCAATTACGTATTCATTTGGTAATAAATTGGAATGCAGGTAGTGGGATTGCAACCACCACACACCAAGGATTATACACCAGATAATAAGGGACTTTGAACCATGAAAAAATTCCTTAAATCTATGCATTTTCTTTCTAAGTCAATAATTACCCACTACATAAATATCATAAATATATTTTTATACTAAATTGAAATGGGAATCACATTGTTCGAATGTGAGATTTTTTGTTTTCGATGACCACTGATTCACCCTACCTCTCAGTAGTAGTACACTCTCCCTCAGTCTTATAAATTAGCATGAGATCATTCATGAAACTGTTCTAGGTATGATTCCTACATATCTAAATTTTCATTCAATTTCTTATATCATTGATCGATAAGTTCCATGGATTCAATGAATATTATATAAAATAGGGGATTTCATATGTTTAATGTTAACATATTTAATCTATAAAGAGATAATATAGTTCCATATATTTAATTAATAGACTTAGATATTCTTGATGTCATTGAGAATGATGTCGTTCTTCCCAGATTTCAGATGTACAATATTTTCCATTAGAATAAGAATATAAAATACAAAGGTAGATCATGTAATGTTACACTCTTATCACTCTCATAAAATGATTTAACAAAATTTATGGGAATGAGTACATCAAATTGAATGTAGATAAAACTCCATGATATCCATGAAGGTAAAAAGAAGGTGGAATAGTATCAATTACTAACATTCTAAGATTAGTTTGAAGATATCATAATGGGATAAGATGAATTTTATGGATGAATTATTTATTTATGTAAACAATATTGAAATTTCAATTGGAATCTATTATGAGAAACATGATAATTATACCATCACGAAGAAGTATATGAGAATCTTCCAAGATAAATTCAATGTGAATATCTCATTTTCTAAGGACCAAGAAATGTATGTGTGGTCCATTGATAATCAAAATTTTTTTGTATGGACTACAAGATGATAATATGGAAAAAATTAAAGAGTTTCATAATAATTGAGAAGTATACCACATTCAAATCCCTACAAGTTTCAAATTATTTTGTGTAAAATATGTCTAATGATGAAGAAACCTATGATTAATATGATTCCATAGAATTTGAGTAATTTATCTCTGTACTGGAAAAATGAATTAAATAAGGAAATGGTAAATATTGAGGTAAGATTCTATTTAAAAGATTTGATTTTGAAAAAATGAGCCACTTTTCAGTATGGATAGGAGAAGAAGAAATTATTGACGAGGAAAAACAAAAAGAGTTTCCACTTATAGTGTAGATATTCATTTTTTTAAAGAAAATAGATGACTCAAATGAGATAATAAGGAATTGAAGATGAATACTGATTTGTGAGTGAAATATCTTAACGATTCAAAATTTTAATAGATCATTAATATATAAATTGAGTATAAATAAATTAAGGAACATCTCTATATAGTTATAAAATAAAGAGATAAAATATTTAGATTACTGGTATAAATTTAATTTCCAAAAATGAAGAGGTAACATATCTTGGGAAAATCAAGTAGAAGCTAAAAATTATTTAAGAATATATACTGATATGAAGTTCAAATATTTAGCGATTATTATAAAATAATTAACAAGGTTACTAATACTACCAGACATACCTTTAATTGTTTTATGCTTCCAAGAATAATTATTCTAGAAAATTGAGCTTCAGATTATAATGTTAAAAGTAGCGAGAAAGGAATGAATTAGGTGATTATATGACATAAAAAGGAATACTTACAAACATCCAAGACTGATTATGTTGATAAAAATATTTAATTGAAATAGGTGTAGATAGAAAAGAAAACTATTTCTAAGACTATGGTCAATGTCATGGTAAGGGGGAAGGATTATAAGCTTTAGAAGGTTGGAAAAAAATATTGTATTTCAAATCAAAAATAATAACAATGTTATGATTTTGAAGATCCTATTATCTATCCAAGGAGATTTCTCTTTTAAACAAGATTTTTTTAATGAGGAGTTTATCGAAAATGTTAATTTTTGTGATAGAATAATCTCCCACTCTCTCAATCGAAGAGAGGGTTTAAATCAAGGGGGATTAAATTATAAATTATAAATAGAAAAATAATAAAACATCCTAAAAAGAATATTCTATTGAAAACATCTTTTAATTATCATTAAGAGACTCTTGGGATATGTGATCAACCTAGAAACACCATCAACATGTGACTTTCTACGCTACCAAAGAATCTGATGCACAGAAGATAATGGAAACAATTTTAAGATGATGAATAATCAAGAAAATTAAATGGTGGTTGATGTGGATTATATGGACGTAAATGGAGAGAATATGAGGTGACCCAATATTTTCATACGTAAATATTACATAAATTTAAATTAATATTCAATACATAACATTATGATGCACACCGTAAATTTAAAGGTTTAGTGGTATTAGATACTGGATACATAAGCATCATGTTTAGGTAAATTATACCTCATCTATTACAAAGTTATTCTCACTATATAACTTTCTTGACATACCCTACATAAAGCCTTTAATCATAACCCGGGGAAGGAAAACATAATAAATGTTTAGATAAGATGCTCAGTAAGGATAAACAAAGGAAATTTCAATCAATGCTCATATGAAATAATAACATACTGAGATTATAACCATTACTTAATAAGTTCATAACCAATTCATCAGGGTTCATAATCATGAATCATGACATAAATCTTTATAATTAGATTGAGATGAATCATAATATTGAGAAATCATGACTAATCAATCATGATCCATGATTTCAATTCATAAGTATAAAAACATGCCATAAATGTGTAACACCATTATATGCATAGAAAACATTTCATATGTCATGGTTAACTACTGAGACTATCAAACCATAATGTATTATGATTCAACACCACTTTGTTATATGAGAATACATCATGAATCACAACCTGTTTTCCATAGTGGATTTGGTATCCCTACCTATTTATAAAGGGTATCAATCACATCAACTGATTTACCATAATTATCTCATGAGTTATAAATATTTATGAAATTCATTGAAGTGATATATAATTATGGTCCCACACATTACATAATGAAAACAATACATATGTGTTCCAAAATACAAATTAAGATTAATTATATCGTCATAACATAAACTATGGAAAGGAAATAAGTTTCATAATAATTTCATCATTTAATCATAACATAATCCATGGTAATTAAATAGGTATCATAAAAAGATCATCACATTAATCATAAAACATATAGAAAAAAATAAGGATTTTATCATTTTATTATATCCACAATAAATCATAACCAACAACAAAGGAAGTTATCATAGGTGAAAATTCCCTTAAAAAATCACTAGAGTATTTAATGAGGAAAATAAACTTTTAATTTTTAAATAACTTCTTCAAAATATAAAGTTTTATAAAATATTCATGATTTTTTTAAAATAAAAATGAAAACCTATAAAGGAAGTTTCATATAATTGTGCAATCATGATAATGAAAAATTACGTTGATGTTGTGTTTGTTAAATCAAAGTTCCCTTTCACATTTTTGGTAAAAAGTCAAAATCACATCGTTCCGAAAAAAAGAGGAATAATTTTAAACATTAAGAAAAACAAAACATGGGTAAAAATGACTTTAAATATTCAAAATATAATAGAAAAACTACCTTTAAAATATTTTTAATAAAACCTGGATATGTAAGAAAATGATTCTTTTCCAGAGGAAATAAAGTATGTTTTTTATAAAAAAATACTTACTGAGTCATTTTAAATTCCATAGAAATTAAAATGGTACTATTACATAAAAAATATTTGAAATAATAGAGTAGATTAAAATTAAACATATTTTCTAGATAAAGATCATAAAATTTAATCAATATTAATTCCAGCATAAATAATCCTTATTAAAATGGGATTGAAACATAAATCCCTTACCTCATGTATCATCTTTCCTCGTACGTGTCTGAACCTCCAGTATAATAAATATTTATTTATTATAAATATATTATATATCAGAATAATAAATATCATACTATATATTAATTACTTATAATTTATTTTCACGTGTTTTCTAACAATTCATTATTAAAATCATTGTTCCAGGTAATAACTACTTTATGTTTCATGTATGTTTATATTCAATAGTCCAAATACTAATAGTTTTATCAAGGTTAAGCCATATATAGAATTTTAATCAGGTAATTATTATAATATTTAAAAATTATATACACTTTTATAACTATTCATATAATGAAGTAATAAAAAATGAATTACATCACTACGGGGAGACAGTAGTCTATACAAATGTATGAGTGGCGTTTCCTATTTTTTATGGTAGAAATTAAGGAGAGGTAAATAATAATTAATCATAATAGAACCAAAATAAAAATAATTTATATATATATATCATATATTATCATTATTTACATCATTATTCCCATCAATGTGATGTGGTGATGAAAACAGAAACACGTCACTTTTTTGAGGTAGTAGTCCACACGTACACACGAGTGATTTTTTAGTTTTACCATATGATAAAAATTAGGTGGATAATGGTTGTTAAATCATCATAATAAAAAATATGTATTTATAAGAAACTGAATTAATAATTTTAGGATGTATACCATATATTAATATGTGGTAAAATAAGAAATAAGATAAAAATTACTTAGTTAAGAGATATACCTCTTCGTTGAGAAACCTCTTTTTGGATTACACCTTAACACTTGGAATGATGGTATTTTATAAATAAAAGAATCTCTAATACATGGGTAAGAATCTAGGAGGGTATTATTTTATTTATTTTCTGAGATATAAGGATCAAAAGGTGCGAGGAATAATGTAGAAGAGGTGACCTTTTATAATTTAAGGGAGGGGTACTCTAGGAATTAATTAATTTATTAAACTAAAATAAATTAAATATCTTGTAAAAGTTGGAAAATTGATATATTTATAATAATTTATGAGTATGATACTAAATAATCTCATAAAATAAAATTTGGACAAGTTTAGGTGGTGTTTTTATCCTCATATATTTGTTTTAACCCCCATTAAACGTTTTGAAAATTACCACAATATCAATGTTTTATACTCTTCAAGGGTCAAGGCTGTTACCATCAAAAGAAAAGTGATCCATTAATGATACGTGGCTGATATTTTCAATTTTATCACATTCAATTGGCTAAATATAGGATTTTTATGATTTTTAAATAATTTAATAAAATATTTATTATTAAAAAATATCATTAATGCCATTTTGGATATATTAATTAAATTCTACATTAATGTCTCCAAGATAAAAATGAAATTAAAATATAAATTTTAAAAAATCACTATTATATAATATTTATCTATAAAATTAATGTAAAACAACAATTTAACAACATATAGTTACTTTTCATATTTTCAAAATCATTTATTTCATTTTTATATTAATTGAATAAATACATTGTTAGTGTTGTAGAATAATTTAAGGTAATTATTCAATCACTCAAAATATAAAATAATTTAATATGATAAAAAATTAATTCAACTTTAAAATAAATTTTTAGAACTGAATATAACCTATTTTTATCCATATGAAAAAAATTATTAAATATATTAAGGTCAAGAGAGTGAAATTTTGTATTTATTATTTTCATAAAACAATATAAAGTCCATAATTTAATTTTTTTTAACAAAGTGGCCATATGTTTGAGATATAGATGAGAATATTTATAATATATTCATAAAATAGGACAAATTCATCTTTTATAAAAATTTTAAAGCCATATACCAATGTCTTTAACCCTTTCTACATGTTTTAACTTTATCAGGGTGAAAACTATTTGCCAAGGTTACTACTAATAAAGAAAAAAATAAAATGGTACTATTTAAAAAAATTGGAGCTAATGATTCCCAATATGATATCTATTTTTTCAACACTCAATTTCTATAATAGGTAGAAATTCATTTTATAATAAGTTAGCGAAACACAAGAAACCCATTTTTAGAAAAATGCATATTTGAACATAAAATTAGATTTATTCTTATTTCATGCAGAGTAAAAAAATATTTGATTATTATTAAATAAATTTATTGGAAATTTAAAATTTTAATTTAATTAAAATAATTGACCATTATATATATATATATCTAATTTAATTAAATAAAAACAAATTGTATTTATAAAAACTTTTTTTAGAAAAACATCTCTATTTACTATAAGATGCTTTTATTTCTATTTCTAACCATTTGATAACCAAAGACATTTTTTTATAAATATGTAAGATTAATTTTTTCATAGTCTAGTTAGCTTTATTGATATCCACAATTCCAATTTCTAGATGATAACCTTCACATTAAATTATAATATTTTAATAGTATAATGTGGTTCGTTTAAACTCAGTGTTGTGTGTAAAAAAGGCTAACAAAGAAAGAGAATTTATTTATAGAGAACTATATCATAAAATATCCAAGTGTTATATTGTATAGCACTTAAAATTAATTTCTTCATCAAAATTATATTACTGTGATACCAAAAAATTGGGATATATTTGTTTCATCGCATCCTTGGATCCCCATGTAGCTTATTGGAATTTATAATCTCCATAGAGAACTTTAACTAGGTGATTAGTCTTGTTCCTTATCACTTTATCTCTATGATATAATAATTTTTATTGTTTTAATTTATAAAAAAAGATCATGTTCTAATGGTACAATCTCTATGTTCAGCACATGTGAAGGATTGGGTATGTATTGTCTCAAGAGTGATACATGGAACACATCATGAACTTGAGAGATATTTTTTGCAATTTACCAACAATAAATTTTCATAACAATGCGATTAATAATATCAAAGGGACCATTATATCTTGGGATAAACATTCCCTTATTTCCAAATCAGATAATCTTTTTCTAAGGAGATATTTATTAGAATACCTTGTCACAAAATTTAAACTATCGATCTCACTAACGACTGTGAGTATAAATTTTCTATTGATTCTTAGACGGCATCGTATGATGTTGAATGGCTCTAAAATTCTTTTTTATCTCCTTAGAAATATTAGGAACCAATATTTTTATTTCTCCAACTTCATCCCAAGACATTAGATTTATGAACTTATGATAGAGGGATTCATAAAGAGCCATCTCAATTCCTGAGTAAAAGATATTATTTTATGATAATTAGACCATATAAAGGTATTGATCCAAATAATCATTAAAATACATAAAAAATACTCTCAACATATATTTTAGGGTTTTAATGGTCCTTTCATAATGACCATCTATATGAGGATCATATGCAGTTTTAATCCTCAACTCTATATACAAAGTCAACCGAATACTTCTCTAGAACAATGTGGTAAACATCATATCCTGATTAAATACTATTGAGAGTGGTAATATATACAATATCAATACTTATTTAATATACATCTGGTTAATCATATCATGGGAGAAATATTCTATTATGGAAATGAAGTTTGATTAATTTAAAAGGTGGTCAACTATAAACCAAATAGAATTTATCCCATTAGATGTTTTGGGGAGTCCAACTACAAAATCCATGGCGATGTTTTCCCATTTTCCATTCGGGAATGAGTAATTATTGAAAAATATCCTTATAATTTTTTCTCTTTTCCATAATAAACTATTATACTAGGTATTGAGATAAATTATCCAAAATATCTATTTTCATGTTGTCTCGTTAGAAATATTCATTCATATTTTAATATATCTTCATACTTATATGATTAATATAGAATGATGAATCATGAGATTCATTTAATAGTTCCTTCTTAAATTAAAGAATATATGGGAAACATTCTCGGTTTTTAGAATTTATCAATCCATCACAATCATGACTGGTCTCAGGAACATTTACGACCTCCTTCTACAGTTACACATCTCCCTTATGGACCACTTTAATTCTCACATGGATAGATGACCGATAATTATTCTGAGAAAGAACATACCTATCTCATTTCATTAGGATTTCACATTCCATATTCCTTAAATCTATAATTATTTTATTTTTTATCTTTATTGTGGATAAAATAACATGGTAAATCCGATTCAAAGCATCACCCACCTTATTCTCCTCTCTAGGGTGGTAATGTTTTGAGAAGTCATAATCTTTAACCAATTCTATCAATCATATTTGGGTCATATTAAAATACTTTTGTGTGAATATATAATTCAAGATTTTATGACCCATATATATGTCACACCTTTCACCATCAATATAATGAATCTATATCTTTAATAAAAAAATTAAAACTTCCAACTCTAAATCAAAAGTATGGAAATTTTTCTCTTGTATTTTCATTTATCCAAGGAATATTATTTCACCAAATCATTATATATGAGTACACATCCCAGACCCTTATTTGATTCATATAAATAGATAAAAAACCCTTCTCTACTATAGGATAGTGTGAGTACATATTCATTTACCACAATTCTCTTTATCTCCTTCAAATTCTCTTAATATTCATATATTGACTAGAACTTAATCAAATTCTAAGTGAACTTAGTGAGTGGATTAGATATTCATGAGAAAAATATCATAGAAATTTGGTATAAAATTTCTCAACTAATAATAATATGGATTTTTATTACCATGGTCAGTCTAGGACATTCCTTGATAACTTCTTCCTTTTAAGGATCCACTGGTATACACTCACATGAGATTATATGACCCAATAATGAAACATTATGAAGCCAAAATTCACACTTGTTAATTTTTTCATATAAATTTATTGCCTATAAAGGTATTTAGAACAATTATTAAATGATATTCATGATCTTACTTTATATTTAAATATTTTATAATATTTTCTATAAAGAATACCACAACATAATCAAGGCGATATCTAAAGACTATACATATAAAATCCCTGAATATATGAGGGGAATTAATATTTACAAATGATATTACTATAGATTAATAATTCCTATACCTCTTATTGAAAGCTTTATTGGGTATTTCAACCTTCTTAACCCTCAATATATGATATATAGAATGAAGTTAAATCTTGGAAAATTATTTAACTCTCATAATTAATAAAAAAATCTTTGATGGGGGGTAATGGATACATGTTCTTGATACTAATCATGTTAAGTTACTGATAATAAATGTAAAGATAAATTAACCCCTATTTCTTCCATAAACAATTGGTGAACTCCATGGTGACACAATATGTCATTTGAATCCCTTATCATGATTCTATATGGTCTTCTTCCTCAATTCCTACAATTCAATTGGGTTCATTCTATAAGGACCCTATAAAATATGTGTATCACTAGGTATGAGTTCTATTAAAATCTAGACTTCATGATTCAAGGGATGACTATGACACTATTTTGGAAATACATTAATAGAGTCCCATAAAATAGGCATGTCCTCAATTTTTTATTTCTCCCTTACCATTTGAGATAGATACTATTCATGGATAGAAATTAATACGCAGAAGATAGACGTAATTTCCAATTAAAGATTTTATTAATCCTCACTCTAATAAATGATATTTGGTTCATTCAGAATATGAAAAGAGACTTCCCTTCCCTAATAATTGTTATGGGAACTATATAAATAAATCAAATCAATTCCTAGAATAACATAAATTTCAACTAAAATGGGAATTACCAGATTTATAGGAAGCACATTCCCAAAAACATGATTCTTAGAGGAACTATAGTATTGATCTGTGACCGTTTTACCATTGGGAGTTTTCATTACTAACTAAACATATAATCATTGAGGTGGTAATTTGATACCATTAGAAGAATAAATTTACATAAATGTTTTTGATGATACAGAATCAAATAATACATTAACTATTTTAGAGTGTTTGATAAGAATAACTTACAACATTTAATTCTCACAACCCTCTTCAATAATCATGATCACCCGAGATTTCCTTTTTTCTTTGGGAATAATAGGTTGTTGACATTGATCATTATCATAAACCTTTAGATTTTTGCACTAGTTGGAATAATTTACATACTTGTTACATTTGAAACATGGAGTGTGGTTAGTGCTCTAGATGGTGTATTCTTTACTTCCATTCATTAACCAACATATTTATTTCATCTCAACATTCATGAGTTTTATGACGAACTATTCCAATTTTAAAGAACATCCTAGTTAGATTCAATAAATTTTTTTGATGATTCTCCTGATATTTTTGGCATGTAGATGGTTGTGTTTTTTTACACCATGCAATTTATTTGAGTTTCCATGAGTCTATATATTCTCTTTCTTATCAAAATGATGAGAATGGTGGGAATATCAAATATCCCGTTATACCTTGTGTTCACATGAAATGATTTCTTTATATCTAATAAAGTCTCTTATAGATAACTCCTTTCAGATAATTGGTTTTAAAAAACCAAATATTTGATAAAACTTTCAAAATCCCGAGTCTTTTTTATTTATTTCTTTTTAAATATATTCAACCAATTTGATATCTTGTGATGCATGCATCACCAAGTTTAAATGAAACCTGATACTCTGTCAAAATATTATCTAAACCTGACCATTATAACTTAGCTGTTAAATTGGAATGAATAAATATAAATATATAAATTATGTAAAATATAAAGTATTCACATGTTTATTGGTTTCCAATTTATTATAAATAAAAATGATAATCATTTGAAAGTAAAATGAAGCTTTTCTGAAAAACTTTTTTTTTCAAAGAGAACAGTTTCGTCACTTCATGCACACTTATGATAAAATTAATTTTTAAAACTATTAGAAAATTAATTTTATACAATAAAATTAATTTATGAAATTATCATTTCAAAATTATTCTAGTGTGATTTTTTTGTAAAAAGTTTCATTTTTCCAGTAAATAGTGAATATATTGATTTTTATTGAAAACTCTCTTTTATTTTAAATTATTTTTAAAAATAAATTATATTTAAAATTTGTTTTAAAGTAAAATTACATAAAATATATTAAATTCTATACAATTTAGTTCATTTGAATAATTTTTATACTTCATTTTGATATTGAAACATTATATACTCATGATAATATCTCTCTTTGGAAACCCGATTTTTCATCACAACTACGGCTGCAATTTAAAATTGGATCCTGCCACTTATATGAATTCAATTTGGAAAAATATATTACATATTTTTAATCTATGTAATTTATATTTTCTAATAATTCAAAATTAATTTTTTACAATAATGAATAGTAAAATTAGTCAAAATTAATAACCGCGATTATGGTAAAAAATGATATACCAATGGGTTAAAATAAGAAGAT
The DNA here is from genome assembly GCA_963277665.1 of Viscum album. Taxonomy (NCBI): domain Eukaryota; kingdom Viridiplantae; phylum Streptophyta; class Magnoliopsida; order Santalales; family Viscaceae; genus Viscum; species Viscum album. The sequence goes on along the minus strand of OY728151.1, from coordinate 99,289,367 downwards.
AAGGGTTAAAATAGTTATGATAACCATTTTATAGCCATATTGATATCATATAAACTGTAATGGTATATAATAATCTATTTTAGAGGCTTTTGGCGTGATAAGAACAAGGGTGTAATTGATTATTTTAAAAAACTCGAACCGTTTCTTATCCCCCACTTATAAAAGGCCACCATTATCATCCACTATTCACACTTACAATACCATTTAGTATGGACTATAAATATCCAAACACCTTCTTTATTTCACTCTAAAAATTATATATCTCTTGTTTTGATCTAAAATCAATCCCAGGAAGGGTTTTTGTGAAAACCAAAACAAGTTTTTCAAAGAATAGGTAAGGTTCCTAAACCAATATTTTTATTCTATTTCTTCTTCCAACTACATTAAATATAATTAAATCATGACAATATAATCACATAATTATCTATCATATAATTATATTTTATTATATTAATTAAATAACCTATATCCATATCCACATCCATCAAATGGGAAACCAAATTATCGATCATGTGTATGGAGGACTACCACCTCGCGAACCGAAATAATTAATTTTCCATCACCACCTTTAAAAGACGGATATAAGAATTGATTTTACACAGTATATATATATGTTATTTTTTATATTATTATACTTATGTAATTATAATATCACATATACCTTATTACTTTACATGACGTTTAAAATATGATAATGCCACTTGTGTGCACGGAGGACTACCACCTTATGAAGTGATATGATTATTTTTCCCTTTTTATTTAAATAAAACGTAATAATGAGGAATTTAATGAATATATATGATAAGTATGAAATTATATCTATTTTTAAAATTAATATATTATAATCTCTATTTACCTTTCACTTTTTAATGGGAATTATATCATCATATGTGCGCATGTATAACCATCTTTATTCACAAAGAGATGTGATCCCTTTTCCACGTCCAACTTCTAAGAATAGTTATAATAAGGTATATATTGAGTTAATATGATATTTATAACATTATTATCATTTAGTATTTGATGTATTTATATCATATGTACATGTTCTAGAACTTTAAAAAAAAACACACATGATAAAGCATGGTAATTAACACTCAAAACAATGAAAATAATGAAATATTATTAACAAATGGGTGGTAAAAGTTATAATAAGATCATATATGATATTATAAATATGATTAATATTATGGTATAAATAATAAAATAATTAAAACCATTATATAAGAGGTTAAATAATGTTCAACAAAAGTAATTCATGAGATAAGGGACTTCGTCTCAATTTCCCTTCATTGAGACATATTGTAATGTTATGAACCCAATTTCTTTTATATGGTATATATATTTCTACTTTTTAATTTAATATAATGAATAATTTATAATTCATGGTATTATTTTTTTCAATTTGAATTATTTATCCAATAGGGTTTTACTTGAAATCCACCAAGAAGTAAGAGATTTCGTCTCATTATCTGTTTTATTGAGACATATTTGTTAATATGAATACATTAAAATTTATATGGTCTATATATTACACATAGATTAATTTTACATGAATATATATTTCTTCATGATTATTTATTTTTTTAATATTTATTCTAAATTTTTTTAAATTTTAAAATTTACCAATGTGGTAAAAATTATTGTATATCCTCACTTTCTTTTGTGATTGTTAACATTATATTGGAACAATCAAATTATTATGGTCATTTTTCATTAGAAATTATATTTATATTAAATATAAATATTTTTTTATGTGGTATATGATTATTTCAAAAACACCATAACACTTTTACATATGGTGTTTACTTTTAATGTTAATTAATTAACTATAGGAAAATTGATAAATTAGTATCCTTTACTCAATACAGATATTTGATGATAACGAATATTGATTTATAAATTAAATTGCTTATTTGATATCTAAGAAATTACTTGAAAATGAAGTTATGGTTGGGTAAAAATTATAGATATCCCATACAAACATCAACATGTATTATGAGGGGAATCAGTTGGCTAAATTTGATGTGTTTTTACCCAATAGTATTAAACATTCTTGAGAATGTTCTTAACAATAGAGGTATTCTTGATTATTGATATCATAACGTCTAATAATTAATACTTTCCTTTATTTATAATTAATTTATTATAGTAATATATGATATTTTAGTATTGATATTATACCTAGATTCATTTAATTATCAAATTATTGATTAAATGGATAATGGGTTCAGTTATTTACCTTGAAATATTGACTATGATTTATAAAATTATAAAAGTCAAGTTATTGACTAAATAGAATGTGTGTTTAGTTATTTACCTTTCCATATTGATTATATTTTATTGATTCATGATATATTTCTCTATATGTAACCTTCACAAATCATTTGAAATCACCCTTATTTTATTTTCTTTCCCTAGGTTATGAAGGGGAATTAGTTGAATGAGTTTCAAGGATGCTGAAATTTTGAATTTTCTATGTTTCATTTTTTATTAAAAATGTAAAATGTGAATCATATATGTATATAGTCTTCTAAAACTACTAAAATGGTCTGTTCTTTGGTATTTTACTATTTGTATCTATGCCAATGTAATAACTTAGGCACCATATTTAACTTACTAGAGTCAGGGTCATTAATGTTGGTATTAATGAATGTTTAGTAGAATCCTTGGGAAATATATTATGGAAATCAAATATTAGGGAACACAAATTTATGTTATAATTTTAAATGGGCATCATAAATTTTTCAAAAAAACATTTTGAAGGATTTATAAATAAGTATATCCCCAAATAAACCAAGTTTATGATTCCAAGAAAAAAATGATTTTTTAAAATTTATGTGATGTTTTAAAATATTTTCAGAAATATAAATAATGTTTTAAAATAATAATTTTATGATCTAATCTAGTATCTTCCATTGTTTATAAATGGTTCACGGAATGAACTAGGGTATCAAAAATTGTTGAAAATGTAGATATTGTCCTGCTGATCAAGCTAATAAAAGTGGTATTATAACTGAGAAGATCATGGATATATTAAAGAATCATAAAAAAGTTGTGACTATAAAATCTTGTTACCTTTTTCAGGTATTTATCATCTCCATTTTCATTTCACCTCTTTTTTGGGTTCATTTTGTATATTATAAGGATGGGGAGACTTTTCTGGGGAAAATGAACCAATGTTTAGGGATTTATGTTTGTTGGAATTAATAGAGTGTGAGTATTAATTTAAAAATTGATTAAGAGGATTTAATTTAGAGCCTATTTTGAACCAAGGAGATTTTTCTATTTTTTTCTAAAGATTCTTTCCACTGAGTCTTTTCACAACATGAAATGGATACACAATGTGAATATTTTACCAGGCTGATACCATGACCTGGTTTAGAGAATTAAATTTTCCCTTGTCATGTGAATGTTTCATGTCATGAAATGGACAATTATAGTAATTTTTAATCTTAGGTGACTTATTTTTCACCATATCTTGTAAATCATAAAATTCATGTCATGAAATAGATTCACAATAATAATGTTTTTGGATTTGTGGTCTTAATCAAATTGGATGTATGATATTATTTTCATTTGGCATGAAATTGTTTCATTAAAAACCTAGGATCTCTCCCAGGAAAATTTGTGGATATCATATCCATATGAATCTTTTTTTGCTGACTTGTCTTCATCGTGGTTACACTAAATCTCTCTAGGAAAGGGATATTTCTGTGTCTTCACATCCCTTGGATGCAACAATACATTTTTTTCTATTCTTTCAAACGTGTTGGTATTTTGGTGTCTATTTTATTGATTCTTTCTAGATATGTTGCACGATATTCCTTTGAAGAATGACCTTTATGTTAGATGTTGTGCCGCTTGTGAGTTTCTTGAGGTAAGTGTTCTGTTATCTTCTTAGTTGACCATTTTTCATGTTGAACTGTTTCTAAGATATAAGTATTTATTATATGGGCTCTGTTGTAATCGTTGCGTTCTTTAATGTTGGTGGATACTATTGAGGGAATATGAAACTTGAGTTTGAAATAGGTGGTTCTGTCTCTATCTTATGTTGGATGAACTATATTTCTATGGTTTTAAAAATTGTTTTATAAATAATCTGAAATGATTAAATTGTTTGTCTATAAAGGGGTTTTTTAGAAAAAAAATTTCTTGGTTTTGATAAAAGAAAAGGTATTTTAGAATTATTTTGAAATATATTTATGAATTGTGCTTCAATTCATGGTTTTTATGATTTTTTTTTAGAAAATGTAGCACTTGGTAATCCTTTAATACTAAGGTGGAAGGTGTCGTAATAGGAATTCACCATTGATACAGTCAAGGGGTTCACCCATGGGGTATTTCTATTTTCCCTATGACTATTATTCTTTGGAATTTTTAGAATTATTAGGAGGTTGACTTGTTTGGGTGTTCCTATAATCTCTAGATTCAATGCATATATCTTGAAACATGATGCATGTGATTGTATACAATTAGGTGTGTGCGTTATAGCTATTCTGACATATAGTGATCCTTAGTGTGACGTGACTTGTGATTTTGGTTTTTACTGCATTGGATTTGATATTATATGTGATACATTCCTTGGTTTTAATAATTTTATGTGTATGAAATTATGTGAAACTATTTTATCAGGATTATTTTGAAATGTGGAAAAAGATGAAATGTTTTATTGTGATTTTGATATAAAAATAGAATAACTATTTATCATGCCTTATTTTCTACAATGATGAGAATGTTTTTATTATTCTAAAAATAATTGATATGGAACACCTGTGTGAGACATTACTAATATTATTTAGCTTACACCATGTGCACCCCTTCAGTGGTGTGTAGACCTGGTTATGTATTTCGATGCAGGGAATGGAAAGGCACTATAGTGAGGTGTTGAGGATTCTTTTATCTATATTTAGATAGATAATGGTGATATGATGGTATTTTCACCATGATATCACATGGAATAGTTGTTTTTTGGTTTAGTTTTCCATTACCTTTTGGCTTGTACCTTATAGAAATTTATCCACTTTCATGCTGCATCACTTCTTCTATTTCCATTTTGATATGACATATATATATTGATTACTATATTTTTTCTTCCCATTATATATATATATATAATTTTGTATGCACAGTTTGGGTAAAATCATTCCCTATGGTTTTTGTTGATTTTTAGGTGTAAGTCTCCATCCTCTGGGGATTAGAAATGCCATTTTAGTATGTAGAAGTTTGGGTCCGGTACTGATTATGATAGGGTATCCAGGTTGAGTTTATCAGAGTTTGGTATCAGAGGATGGTTGTGCTTAGTTTTATAAAGTTATCAGATTATATATAAGATTATTAGGACTTGAGAGGTAGATTCTATTGAGTGCCTGGCTGTCTCTTTCAATGAAGAGACTCAAGTTGCTATGGTTGGTTAGGATGTGTGTTTCTTAATTTGAGTTCTTGATTGTGATATTTGTTTTTTATTATGGGTATATAGTTTTAATTCATATTATCTTATTTTAATATCAATTCATATTTTTTGGTGTACAACTCTATGCCTTTGAGAAATCTTCCATGGGTTCCTCGGTAGGGTGTAATAGGTGATTTTCAAGGGAATCTACCTCAATATTTTAATCTTATTGATGCTATTGTGCAGTTAGTTCATGATGTATAAAAAACATTCCACAAGTCTAGAACATAGTTAATGAGGAAAAACCATGACTTTCAAGAGAAAGGTATCGATCACAAGAGTTTTTATACTTGAATCCACCATCCTTTAAGGTTATGAATGGAATTCAAGTGGAGTTGGACTAGATGGAGAAAATTGATCATATATTTAAATTCATTGATACATAAGTGAATATCAAGGTGAAGTGTTCGATGTTTGGACTCAAGGGTCCTAATAAGTGATAGTGGGATTCCATGGTACAAGTGAATATAAACTTGAGCAAATACTAGAAGGGTTTAAAGACCCACTATTTTTATTAATTTTTTCTAGAGTTGATGTGTATGGATAATTCTATGGAGTTATTATCCCTGTATCAATGAGAGAGTTTGGTGTTAGTATACAACAATCAATTTGTGAATCTGGTTCATTTTACTCTAGAGGTAGTAAAGAGTGACCAGCTAAAGTCTTAGAAGTACCTATAGGGTCTGCAACCAGATACCAGATTTTATGTATTTATGTTGAATATTTTGAGTTATTTAATGACAATAAAAATCATAATGATGTTAGGTATTGGTATGGTAGGAACATTAGTTTATTATTCCCCTTCTCTTCCACCCAGATGTAGCTTTAGTGGAACCTAGGGAATGAATAGGAAGTATCATGATCATTACATAAATAGTGGAGGTGGATCTCAGTAATGAGCCTCCTATAAACCTTTAGTTATATCCATTAGTGTGTTCCTGTCATGATATCTGTGTAGAAAAGTTAGGAACACCCAACATTCCTTTTTGTTGGGAAATAATCCCTCATGGTAACATTGAATATTTTTTGGTTTGATTGTGTTTGTTGAAAAATTGGGTTTCATGGTAAGTTGTGGAGTCTAGATATATTTTTAACATGGTATGTTGAATAATATCCATGATGGAGAAATGGATACCCTATAAGCATTACATAAATTTTCATACATAAAGTGAAACCATTTCCTATTGTTTTCCAAATTTTTGTGTCTAAAATTTAAAGGTTGGATAACATATTTAAAATTTAATTTCCTTGATGGTCTTATGAAAATATGGAAATGGCATGAGTTTAATGAAGAGTAAGCTTCACAAAGGCTATTTTTAGAAGGAATAAAAGTTTTGATCATAAGATACATGACTATGAAAATTATCTCAGATGAGAAAATTCCTTGGAGCTTCGCAAAGAAGAGAGCATCACAAATGGAACAAGGGAGTATCATGAAATGGTGATGATGTGGATGGAAGATTGTGGAATTAGTGGAAATTACTATAAATAGGCCTCTTCACCCTTCATAAAATTAGTGAGACATAATGAAAATCATTAGGCTCGGATTTCACAATGTTGGTTCGGAAATGTGGTTCTGTAAAAAGGGTTCATGAAGAATGGGAGTTAAACAAGGATATGAATTCCAATGAAAATATTTGAGCATCATGAATGTGTTATAGTTATAGAAGGATATAAAAATTCAACTATAATTTGAGGGCATTTCAAATTATTGTTGATATAAGTGAAAGAAGTGATCTTCATGAAGTTTGGTTTATTCACGAAGGCTATTGGAGCTTTGCGAAATAGTTCATCTTTTTTAAGCTAGTGAGAATCATGTATGTTATAAAAAGGGAATTCTAAATGAACTATGGTAAAGTGAGATTCTTCATGTGGATGGAAGTCGAACTCCAACAAAGAATCTATCTCATAACTAACGATTTATTCATTAGTGAAAATAAAGGGACCTACATGTCCATAAAATGTGGATGAATCCCTTCCAAGAGTAGTGAGATAAGGAAGATGAAGAATTTTATCCTTTCCACCAATAGTGAGCTAGAGGAAGATAATTTGGAAGTGACCCTTGGGAAAGTAGTGAGCTGACCCTAAACCATGTAATGGTAGTGAGCCTGGACATAGAAGTGATCTTTCTTGAACATTATTTTTTTTGGAATTGAGCCTTATTAGATTTGGTACATCAGCACATCACCATTGTATTCTCCTTAAATGTAGCCCAATGAGGTTGAACGAAGTAGAATCATTGTTCTCCATGCATCATTTCATTTATGTTCATACCTTATTATTGGAGAAAGATATTAGAGTTATTTGTTAAATGATGAAATAAGATCTGAAGATAAAGTTTCTTTAATCTATCATACCCTAATTCACCCCACCTTAGGGTGTTATACTTAGTGGGACTAACTGATGGTATGAGATCTAGAGGTTGAAATTCAGTGGTTCTATCTCTATTGAAGAAATATAAGTTTTCAATCATAAAGGTATTCTAATCTTATATAGAAACAATTCTCAATTATAGAAGTATCAGATGCAATATTACTTCCAATCATTAAAATGGATGTAATTAATGTATTAATTCGTGGATGTTTGGAAAATATTGATAGTGGTGATTTATTAGATGTTGAATGAAGGGAATTGAATGATGACGCAAAAAGAATCTATGCACTAGTGGGATCCCTATCCAATGAGATATATGTTAAGGTGATGTCATGGATGTCATTATATTATTTTTGGAAGAAATGGCTGAACATTTTTGAGGGAGACTCAAAAGTTAGAGAAGTAATGATGAAAGTTCTATGGAACAAGTATGAGGATCTCATAATGAACCCTCATTAGTCTCTTGATATATTCTTTGACTAGGTAAATGTTGTTGTGGATGAAATTTGGGGTCTCAGAGAAATTATTGATGATATAAATATTGTTAAATGAATCTTGATAAAGCTTCCACCTTAGTTTAATATGAATGTTTCTTTATTGGAAGATAAATACCAAAAGGAACTGACATTAGATAACATGCACAATACAATTTTAACAAATGAAATGAGAAATGATAATAACAATTATATCAAAAATAATAAATCCAATGATGTGTCATTCATGTCCTTCAAAAAGATCCCCATTGAAGATGGAAATGGAGATGAAGAGACATATGATGTGATTTTATTCCTTTCCTAAAATATTCAAAGAGGAAAAGGAAAGTTCAAAGGGAAACTTTTGATTACATGATTTTGATGTGAAAAGTTTAGACAACTTTTAGTAAGGTTCACAAATAAGTTTAAAGAAGATGAAGTGGATTAAGTTTAAATACCCATGAAGAAGTATTCATCCTACCTAAAAATGGAAGATTTTTAAGGAAAACCTCTTCAAAAACAATAATCATCCTTCAATAGAAGATGATAGTTAAGAATAATCTGTGGAAAGAGAATTAGATGGTTGTAAGGATCATGAAGTAGTTGTTATGGTAGCAGTTTTCAAAAATTTTGTAATAGGAGAATGAAGAGACAATGATGAAGGAAAAGTTTATGGAAGTGTTAACCTTTAGGTCGAATTATATTACCCTCATGAGTAAATAGATTTTTGGATAACCAAAAGAAAGAAATCAAACAAATTGGTTCATCATTCCAAGCTTTATATGCAGTAACATGAAGAAGATAAGTATCAAAAAAATGAAAAAATTTAAAAACTAAACTATTCAATGACAGAGAGCTCAGATAACATGTTTGAGTACAATCTCAAAATTCATGAATTGAAAAGGTAAATCGATAGTTTGACTAAAAATAGAAAATATCTGATCGAACATATCAAATAACTTGAAAAGGTAGTCATTGGTTTGAGATGAAGTGTTAAAGGTCATGAAAAACTATTGACTCTCTATAAGACATCAGGAAAGATGATCATACAGTAAACAAAAAAGATGAAAGTGGAGTACAGTGGTGAAACAGAATAGAAGAATCTATCAAATTCATATGATAATGATGGTATGGGGCTTGATTGAAAATAGATATCTATAATAGTTGATGTTGGACCATAAGCACACACTTCAAGATTGAATATTTATTTGGCTATAAATAAGAATCAGAAGATTCAAATAACCCAATAGAAAATCAGAGGTGCAGTAGTGGCAGTCTAGAATGCACCCCGCATTATATTCTGTTGTTGTGTAAAGATGATAAAATAAAAAAATACTACATGGATAATAGGGATAAAAGGGAACAAAACCAACTGAGGTGGCCATTCCATACTCAATATTTTAGGATATCACTTACTAGTCACTATTTTCGGTTTGGAAGAATCATACACATGGAATGGTATTTCACATATGTAGTATAAAGAAATGTGTCAAGGAAGGATGAATATAGTCAAAAGCAATTATTAAATATGTCATAAAATGAGATGAGAATGAAAAGTCATTTTGCAGTTCTACAGGATGAAGCTAGTCCATCTTACATTAAAAAGGATCAATATTATCAATATGTCTCCGGTATGAAGTAAAAAATATGGATAAAAAATAAAAGTGTTGAATAGGTAGTGGTTGCTGAGATTGATTTTAAAGAATCATATCACACTTTAATATGGATGATTAACAATGGGTGTATCTTTCATATGATAGGAAATAAGGATTTTGTGATTGGAATCAGGTAAGATAAAGAAGGTATCACATGATTTGGTAATGGTTAAGGCTTAAGAGCTATTTCATTTAGAAAAGAAAAGTTTGGTGGAAAAGACATGAGACGTGAACATGTCATAGTTGTTGAAGGTATCAGTCCGAAATTACTAAGTCTCAGTCAATTATTTGACATAGGAAAAGACATATACTTTTATAATAAACTATGTGTTATCAAGGGAAAATATAGTGCGGTTGTTTTCTAGAGAAAGCATGTGAAAGGGAATCTCTACCTTGTAAGTGGAGAAGAAGATATGTTCTTTTTGTCGAAGGAACAAGAAAACACATTATTGAAAAAATTCTTTAGTCATTTGAGAAAAACATTATTGGATGATCTGGTGAAATATGTTGCTTTTTGAGACCCCCTAGATTATCACATTATCACACCCATATGTGATATGCTTTCCAAAAATGGATTATCATTTGAAATACATATAAGGAAAAAAATAAAGGTCATAAAAATTTCTTGAGTTAGGGGATAATGATATGTGTTTACCAATCTAACCAAGATCTATTTATGTGAGTAGATATTATGTTCTCTTAATTAATGACTTTAGTAGAATGGAATGGGTTTCAATAGTTACTTAAAAATATGAGGTGTTCAATTGTATAAAAAATTGTTGATGATAAGTTGAAATGATGCTAAGTCATTAAATCAAGATGATCTGAACAAATAATGTAAAAAAGTTCACAAATATCCAAGTAATGTATAATCTCAATAAACATGTGATAAGAAACCAAGTATCAGAAATAACGACTCCACAACAGAATAGAATAATTGAGTGAAGAAATTGAATTATAAACAACATGGTTATAATAATACTCAATGAGATAGATCTTCTAGAGATGTTTTGGAAAGAATTAGGGATGAAATTAGTCTACACATCAAGTAGAGTGTTATTATTTCTAAAATAAAAGAAGACTCTATATGATATATGGTATGGAAAGAAGACATCATTGAATTACTTTTGATTCGTCAGAAGTAAGTGTTTAATTCTAAATAAGGATAAAAATAGGAAGTTTTCATCTCATGGAGATGAAGAGATATTTTATGGATACTGGATGAAAATAAATGCATATAAAGGCTTCAATAAGTGTATGGGAATGGTTTTTGAAAGCCATTATGTTACTATCATAGAGAATGAGAAGAATCTTTCGTAAATAAATGATTAATATCTGGAGGATAATTATGAATAGATAATAAGATCATATAATTTTATAGTTTCAGATAATAATTCATAAGAAGACTCCGATAATGAAAAGGATGATCACAATTCAATATTTGTACAATGATCGAAGAGAAGAGTATAAATTTATAGTCAAAACTCAATTGGTGATCAAATTGTGATAGTTATGACAATGAGGATGAAGACTCCACAAAAATAATCATTCTTATCAAAAGAAGTTCCTAAATGTTTTTGTGAAGTCAACGAAGATGAGAATTTGGATCAGGATATTAGTGAAGAGCTTGATCAAATTGGGAAGAATCAGACATGGGAAAATGTTTTAAGAACAAAAATAAGAATGTCATCAAATATAAAAGGTTCTTTAATAATAATTTGAATGAATACAGAGCAGTGATTCAAAAAAAAGAATGATTTCAAAGTCTTATAGAAGTATGTTATGTCAATATTTCTGAATAGGGTTATAGAATTAGAAGATTATATTGAGAATCCAGATGGTTCTCTCATTCATGAAGATGAGAATATATTTTTTCAGCTAAAGAAGGCACAATATGGTTTGAAGCATTCTTCAAGAGCATGATATTCAAGACTAGATCAGTTTATAAAGAATATTAATTTTTAGCTTGGTGGTGTTGATTATAATATATATTTCAACCATGAATCTAATCAAAGCACATGAGCCTCATCCCAATTGGTGAGGTCTCTCTACGTGCATCCATGAGACCTAAGTTCAAAACCTGGAAGAGGCATAATTTTGGTATTGTAGCAGCACTTTAGCAGGTACTGTTCGGTACTGTACCAGCCTGAACTATTCACATTGGGCCACCAATTTTGGCTTGTAGCCTTTAAGGCCTTCGAGCCACCCAAGGCCTTCAGGTCAGTAAAGCTTTCTATCCACCTCACGTCCTTTGTGCCCCCTCAAGGCCGTCAGGGCCAGCTTATATTTAGATGAACAGACATATTCTATAAAGAAACACTATAGAAAGCGAAAGATTAGGGCACATCCACTAGAGTAGGGCTAAACAGACTTCAAAAGAATGAGAGGGTATGGCATTTTCCATGGATACCATGCATGTGCACCCCTACACATGGATGTGTTAGCTGAACAGTCATGAAAAGGTGGAGAGATGATCACGATGCAAATTTTGGGGAGGATCAGTTTCAAGTAGTCATAGTTTGTATGATTTCTTTTCGAACTATGGGTCACATAATGTCTCTAAGCCTATGGGAAATTAAATTTATAATCCTACGGGCCTTTTAAGGGTTCCCCATCATCCCTTGAAAGGGGTGTTATCAAAAAATAAATTAAAAATAAGGCCTTCGGGCCATTCAGTCAGTCTGTCCAAGGAGGTTTTGAGAATATTTGTAATGGATAATTCCATGGATATGATGACTCTATTAGCTACTCTTATGAAACTATCATAAGATGTTGAATTTAATATTGTTAATTTCACAGAATATTTGAATATAATTTCTAGTCTATTTTACTTGATAGTTACAAGAGTTGATATTGTTTTTTTACATGTCAATAAGAATGATATCAAAGCAATACTAAGGAAAAAATCTTGTGTGCATTGAAAAAAAATACTTCGTTATATCTAGGGAATCTAGGATTTTAGTTTTCTATAAAATGAAAAATCTCAGTAAGAGTTATTGGGATATACATATGTAGACTGATCCAGATCAGCAGATGATAGAAAATCAACATTAGGTGGTTCATTAAATATTGAAGGATTTTGTATGTCTTGGATAATTAAGAAATAAGATTTCATTTCATTGAGCACCACAGATGTTGAATATATTACGGCCTCTCAAGCATGCAAACAATTATTGTGGTTGAATTAGTAACTTGATGATATGAGATTAGATGTGAAGTCTCTGATCAGAATCCATTACAATAATTCAAGTACAATAATCTGTATAGAAAATTAAGTCTATAAATCAAGGAAAAAGAACATTAAAATAAAGTATCACTTTATCTAAGATAATTTGGAGCATGGGCTTGTGACGTTTGAGTATGTGCCTATAGAACTATAGGTTGAAGACATTCTAACAAAGGCCTTACCCAAAAAAGTGTTTGAACACCCCTGACTGGTTCAATGAGTTCAGTTGACTCTGCTCACCTGAAAGAGAGTGGATGTGAGCCCCCCTCTCCCAAAGGTATGGTGTGTTTTTCCTAAATGTGTTGATCTGCATTCTTTACCCTATTCCAAAAAATGAAGTGACCTTTGGGTTTATTGGAAATGGAAGAGAAATTATGGAAATAAAAGGGAGAAATTTATTAATCAAGATAGGGGGATATGTTGATAGGGGGAGAAGTGAGATAGAGGGATTATTAAATATTATGATGATATAGGTGATCAATCAAAGGATATATATCATGAAAAATAGAGTTCACGATGAAATAAATTGAGTGGTTTCAGAATGAAGTGATTCATTAATGTACTTTCCATTATAATCTTACTTCTCATGCCTAACATAGATCATATCATATTAAAGTGTGCATTGAGTAAAACTATGACCACTATATGAACTGAAAGAAGTGAATAGTGGTTGAATATGAAAGAATCTTTAATGTCATATTGAACTGTGAAGAGTTTCGAATAAACCCAACGGGGTGATTTTTGGGAAAAAATCTCTGAAAGAAACATTAATTCATTTTTTGGGATGATTGTGTTTTTTTGAAAAAATGAGTTTCCATGATACTTTTTGGAGTCCATGGATATTTTTAACATGGAATGTTGAAAAAAAATATGAGGCAATGAAATGGATTCCTTTTGATTAGTATATAAAATTTCATACACAAAGTGACGCCATTTCCCAGTATTGCAAAATTTTTGTGGACAAAATTTTGTAGGTTGGATAGAATCATGAAAATTATTTTTCATTGAAAAACTTATAAAAGTATTTAAAACACATTAGTTTCAAGAGTACTGAGCTTCATGAAGGGTATTTCATAAAGGCATTAATTTTTTGAAGATAACCTCCACGACTACAAAATGAATCATTAATTATAAATTTCCGAGGAGTTTCGCAAAGAAGGGAGCATCAAAAATAAAATAAGGGAGAATCAAAAAATGGAATTTAATTGGTTGTAAGCATATATAATTAGTGTAAACCCTTATAAATAGGCCTCAACCCGTTCAAAAAAGTAATGAGGCTTAAAAAAATATAGGCCATGATTTCAGGAAGGTGGTTCGCAAAGGTAGTTCTGGGGAAAGGTTTTTTGAATAATGGGAGTTCGTGAAGGATATGAACACCAACCAAAATATTTGAGCATTGTGAATGTGTTGGTGTTCTCAAAGGATAAAACCAACCAAAATATTTGAGCATTGTGATTGTTTTGGTGTTATCAAAGGCTATAACAAGACAATTGAATGTTTTGAGTTTTGTGAAGGCTAGTTGATATTAGTCAAATATGTGAGCATCGCAAAAGGTGGTTACTTCACAAAGGCTATCGAATCCTAAAAAATAATTGATCTTTGAAAAGTTAGTGAGGATTATGAATGTTATAAAAAGTTATTTCCCAGTGAACTGTGGTAAATTGAAATTCATCATGTGGATGAAAGTAGGACATAATTAGAGAATTTATCTTCAACTGAGGATTTATTTATTAGTGATAATGAAAGGACCTACATGTCAAAAAACTGTGGGCGAATCACTTAAAAGATTAGTGATAAAAATAAGAGGAACAAGGTTATCATTTCCACTAGCCATGATCTAGATAAATAGACTATGGGAGTGACCCTTGAAAAAGTAGTGAGATGACCCTAAACCATGTAAAGTCAGTGAGCCTAGATAGAGAAGTGATCTATCCCAAACCTTGTTTTTTAGTAGTGATCCTCATTGGATTTGGTACATTGTCACATCGTTGTTGTAATCTCATTGAAATTATCCCAGTGAGGGTGAACCAAGTAAAATCATTGTGACTCATGAATGATTTTATTTCTATTCATTCATTGTTATGGGAGAACGATAGAAGATTGTTTTTAATGAAAAAACATAATCTGAAAGAATTTAGTTTTAATCTACCATACCCTAATTCACTTCCCTCTCAGGTTATTTGACTTAGTAGGCTTAAAAATATTCCATACATAAGAAGATATGTAATGGTTTTGGATTATATGGTCATCTATAGTATTGCTATCATGCCATGTCTATGCCCCATTTTAGTCAAGGATTGTCAGCTCCAAAGGCTGCTGAAGCTCCGTAAGATGATTCAAATACTAAAAGTATCCATCCATAGGCCTCAGGAGTGAAGAACCTTCACATAGAGGATGAGTTTCCAATAAAAGTTGATAAAGATATAGTGATAGTGATAAGTACCATCTTTTTTACATCTTAAGTAGTGACTACTTTATTTGCTACAGGTTCCTATTAGTCATTTATATCTAGTCATGTTGCTGATATTCTTAAACAACCAATGGAACCTATTCCCTTTTTAATGGTCTTAGAGACACCTCTTTGGATGGTGAATGAACAATGATTTCAATTTGCTTCTTATTTTCTATCGATAGCTGATGTTGAGTTAGTATGGGATTTCATGGTTCTCAATCTAAATATATTTGACTTCATCATTAGGATGGATTGGATCATTTATCATCATTATTAGTTTTATTGTTATAATTAGTGTGTCTCATTTATTACACCTAATGGGAATTATTAGGTGTTCTAGGGGGAGTGGGATCCATATTCTGGTCATGTAGGACTTTCCCACTAAGATATCATGATTTTTTTGTCTAATATCATTGTCATGTCTTATGAAATTTATTTTGTGGTTAGTCTTCCCCTAGTTACTAGGAATTTCCACTATATTTTCCTAGAATGTATCTTTTGTATTCCTTAAGATAAGGAGGTAGAGATTATAGTTGACATGGTTCTAGGTAAGAAACTAGTTTCAATTCCATTTTATCATATGGACCAAAATATCTGATGCAGCCCAAGATTTAGTTGGATGATCTGATGAAGAATGGATTGGTTCACCCTAGTGTTTTAGATTGGGAAGACCCTGTTCTCTCTTCCAAGAATGCAGATAATTCACTCCGATTTTGAATAAAATATCAAAAGTTGAATTGGGTAATGGTGATGAATAATTATTATTTTCCTTAGTTGCATGATTTTTTTGACCATTTAATGGGGGACATGTGGTTTTTGAAGAATTATCGCCAATCGAGTTATCATCCGCTCAAAGTTTGGGAGTTTGATATATTCAAGTTGATTTTCAAGAGATCATATAGTGATTACAAATATGTTGTGATACTCTTTGTTCTGACTAAAAATCTATTAGTTTTAATGGATTTTATAAACTCCATATTCCATGAGATTCTCAATAATTTTGTGGTAGTCTTTTTGGACGATATTTTTGTGTATTTGGGATCTGAACTTGAGCACAAGAACCATTTGAGAATGGGTCTATCGATCCTGAGGGGTCACTATTGGTATGAAATTATATCGAAATTCAATCCCTAGATCCATGAAGTGATTTTCTTGAGGAATTTTATTTATAAGAATGGATTATCATTTGATATTGATAAGGTGATGGTTGTCTTACCATGTGAAAAGTCATGGAACATCATTGATATTGGGATTTTCCTTGTTATTACTAGATACTTCCAATGGTTCATCAAGGATTTCTGAAAGTTTGTATAATATTTGACCACTCTTACTAGGAATGGGATGAAGCTAATATGGGATGAAAAGTGTACATCTTCATTAAATGATATGAAATGAATTCAAACATCATCTTTTATTCTAATATTTCTTGATCTTGTTAAGAGGTATGTGTTTATTCATGATGCTTCTAGTGCTGTTCTGAGTTTCATGATTATACAAGATGATCATTTGGTGTATTAAGGATTTTTTCATTTTTGTCCACATGAAAAAAATTACCCCACTCATGATTTAATGATTTTCATTGTTATGAATTTTCATAAATATTTCCAACACTATCCTTTTGGGGAGAGGTTCAGAGTCTTTTATGACCATAAGAGTCTGAGATATATATTTTCATAGAAAGAAATGAATATGTGAAATATATGGTGGTTGGAATTCCTTTATAAATTTGACTTAAAATTCACATACATCCTATGAAATGGGAATGTCATTACTGATGCTCTCATCATGAAGGTACCATCACATGTTGTTCTAGAAATGAAGGAAGAGTGAAACCTTATGGGACTCTTCAATTATATTCACCTAGATTCTTAAGAGGACGTTTTATGTAGGATTTTTACCAGTTTTTAGTTATCATCATATCTCCTTGAGTATATTTTTTTTAGGATAAGAATCCAGATGATGAGTTCAATTAAATTCGATAAACCCTATTTGATGAGAGACCGTTTCTAGTTGGCCTCACTCTTCAGATGGAATTATATATTCTATAGATCAGTTTTTCATACTAACATATGTGAAGAGTTCTGTTTTTCTGACTATTATCCTTATTCGTGGTCCAATCATATGAGAACTAAAAATATGTATTATGACATGAGGTTATGATTATTGTGGCCAGGTATAAAGCGTGGCATTACAAATTATGTGTACCATTGTTACACCTTCAAAATGATGAAGGTATAGTGGATAAAACCTTTTGAATTCATCTATCCTCTTCTAATGATGATTTGGAAATGGGAAGAGTTGTCATGGAATATGTTGCTGTATTTCTAAAAACATCCCATTGGAGAAATTATATCTAGGTGGTGATTGATCAGTTGAAAAATTCAGCTCACGTAATTCTTAAAAGGGTCACCACAAAAGTTAAAGACCTTGGTAAGCTGGATCTACAAGAGGTTTTGAGGTTACATTAGGTTCTATATACCTTTATTTTGGATAGGGATACATGGATTACCACATTTTCCAAGAAGAGTCTTTAAGAGGAGATAATGACTCTTATTAGGCTGAGTACCATATTCCATCATTAAATATATGGTTAGATGGAGAATTCTATTTAGATCCTTGTGGATATTCTACATGCCTTCATATTGGTTTTTTGTGGTTCATGAGATATCCATATGGGACTAGTTGGGTCTTCTTAAAGAAATGGTTATCTATTTTTGATCATAATGACCCCTTCAATGATTTTTATGGTTATCCATGTAGGTCACCTCTTTGTTGGGTGAGGCCCCTCTTGTAGTATCAAGTCCCCTTTAGAATATTTATGTGAGTATTCCAAATATAAATTGATATCTGTTTACAACATAGAATTAACCAAAATTATCTATATATCATTGGTATCATCATTTGGTGTTTTCCATTAGTGAAATAAATATCTTGAAAGTTTCTCCATTGTTGGTCACTAATGGCTTAGAAAATATGGAAAGATAGATATGATATATTTTGGACCATCTAATGTCACTGAGAATCTTGGGATGGTTTCTTATCCATTTAAATTTCTAGGTTAGTTAGAAGGTATTCATGATGATTATCACATATCTGAGTCTAGGAATTACCATCATGATCCTTCTCATATTTGGATTTGGGAAGAGATCGAGTTGTAGCCAGATATTTATATTGTATAATAGCTGATGGATATTGTTTATTATTTGGTGAATGACTTACAATTTATGTATATTTATTTGGTGAGAGTTTTATAGCGACACTTATCAAATTCTCAAGAGACTTGGAGTGCGAGTTGTTGATTTGGGATCAATGGCCTCACATATTTATAAACAGAATTCATCGACACGACTTTCTAAGGATGGAAAGTATAATTTTGGAAAGATTTTAACATCCCATTACCATATTCTTGTTATTTCTCATATCTCTTTTTTCCCTCTTTGTTGGGTAATTTGTGGGGCTTTTGAAGATAACGATCCTTTTTTGGTGGAAATAACCTAGTGTTTGGGGATGTATGCTTGTTGGAATTAAGGGGTTCTGGGTATAAATGTGGGAAAGTATTAAGAGGATGTACTTTGGGGTCTGATTTTATCCAAAGGGATTTTTCTAAGTGTTTGTTAAGATTCTATAAACTGAACAATTTTACATCATTAAAGGGTTAAATAACAAGATTTTTTTGCTAGGATGCTACATTGAACTATTTTAGAGCCTGGAATTTTTACATGTTGTGAGACTTATTCATGTTTTGAAAATCACTATAAGATTAAATTTTAATCTCATGTAATTCCTTTTTCAGTATGTCTTGTAAATCATTGTCAATATTTTGTTAAAGGGTTTATCATAGGGAATGTTTTGGGATTTGTGGTTTTAACCAGACCTATTGCATGATTTTATTTTCATTTAGTGTGCAATATTTTCTCTAAAAACATATGATTTCAACAACATGATTTTGGGGATCGTTTCTCCTTATAGATCATTTGTTGAGTGATTGATCTTCATCATTGTTGCACTGTACCTCTATGAGTAAGGTATATTTTTGTTTCTTCATTTCCGTTGGAAGAAACTACACTATTT
This sequence comes from Viscum album, assembly GCA_963277665.1. Taxonomy (NCBI): domain Eukaryota; kingdom Viridiplantae; phylum Streptophyta; class Magnoliopsida; order Santalales; family Viscaceae; genus Viscum; species Viscum album. The sequence continues at coordinate 99,269,665 of OY728151.1, read as the reverse complement.
CACGAAATTTCAAATCCATTGGTCTTGTGGTAATGACTGTCATGATTTTTTCAAGATTTGTTGTGTGATAATCTTCTAGAGGTTGACTTTTAGGTTGGTTATGGAGTGAATTTGAGTTTATTAAGGTATGTGTTGTGTTATATTCTCCACCTAAAATTTTTCTTATTCAATTAATTATGATATATAAGGATTGATTATAGGTCCTCCTTTGTTTTCTTTGTATTCCTTCATGTTGGGGGATCCTGCTGCAGATTTAGGCAGCCTATGTTTGAGGATGGTGGTTCCGCCTCTAGTCTATCTTAGATGAATTGTATTACAATGGTTTTTTTAAATTGTTTTATAAATTAACTTGAATTATTTAATTTTGTGTGTAGAAATATGTTTTTTATAAAATATTTTTGACACTTGTTTTGGTAAAATAAAAGGAATTTTTAAATAATTGTGGAAAGGATTTATGAAATGGTTTTCAAACCATGATTTTTATAGAATTTTTTGAATAATATAGCACATGGTAATCCCTGGGTACTTAGGTGGAAGGGGTAGTAATAGGCATCATCCGTTGATATAGTTTGGGGTTCACTCACAGGGGTTTTTCCTTCTTCCTAGGACCATTTTTTCTAGGGACTTATTAGACTTGTTGGGAACTTTACTTGATATGGTGTACCTCTTCTCTCAAGATTTGATACATATATCTAATGACTTGATGCATGCAATTGTATTTGATTGGGTAAGAGTGTTCTTATTAGCCTGACCTATAGTGATCATTAGTATTTTGTTCACTATGATTTTTTTTGTTATTATTTGGATATGATATGATATGTGCTATTTTATTTTTTGACTAATTTTATGATTATGAAATTATTTGAAACTATTTTATCAGGATTATTTGGAAAGGAGAAAAAGGTGAATTTTTTCCATGATTTTGATATATAAACTATTTAAATTTTTATTATGGCTTATTTTAATTAAATATGGGAATTTTTATAGTGTTATATAAAGAATTGATATGTAACAAATAGGTGGAATTATACTTATCCTATTTAGCTATCACCAGGAGAACCGCTTCGAGGATGCATAAACCATGTTATGTCATTCAATGGAGGGAAGTTCAAGGCACTGTAGTGAGGAAATAAGGCTTATATCAACTATTTATTATTAAATAGTGGTGATATGGTGGGAGTTTTCCCATTATATTACATGGATTAGTTTTTTGGATTTTATTTATTCTTCAATATTGAATTTGTACCTCTGAAATGTTTTATATACTTTTGATTTTTATTACTTATACTATTTCTCTTTTGATATGAAATATATTTATTTTTTACTCTTCCTATTTTTCTTTCCATTATGTGTGTATATATGTGTCATGTTTTATACTTCAGGTTTGGTAAAATCATTCCCTCTATTTTTTTGATGCCCGGGTGCTAGTCGCCAGCCTGTGGGGATCGGGAATGCCCTATGGGTACATGGTAGTTCGGGTCAGGTACTAATTTTGAGAGGTTATCCTGGTCATGTTCTTCATAATTACAAATAATATATACCAAATTGTGTAACAAAATTTTCTAAAGCATTATTCTGAAATATTGTGTCACATCATTCAATAGAAGTCCGCATCATTTGGTGGGACTTATAATCCAATGGTACGTGAGAATTGGATTAAGTCTCTAGAGAAGATATTTATGGAATTGGGATGAAATTAAAAGAAAAATTTTATGCTTACAGTGTATTGTCTCAGAGGTGTTGCTGATCAATGGTGGTATTTGATCGAGAATATTAAGGAGGAAGAAGAAATATAACTCATGGAATGAAAATATTTTAATTATAAATTCTTAATCATGTATTTCCCTCCATGAGAAAAAAATGAAATGGAAATAAATTTCCTCACCTTAAAAATAATAATAAGCGAGTGTTTTGTATTATATGGATACCCTTACAATGTTATCCATGTATTATAGAAATTACATACTCAACATGGAGTGAACGGTTGACCATTTCTTTCAATTGATTAAGCTAAGTCTTTAAATGGTTCTAGACTCTCAAACATGTTCATCATATGATGAAATATTTTTATGTGCCATCAAAATAGAGAATGAATTATTTAGATCCTATATATTCAAGGGGAATAAAGAAAATAATAGTTCAAATGAGATCTATGGAAAATGGAATATGTTAAATAATAAGAAGATAATGATGTATTTTATATATTGTTATAACCAAGGAAATAATCATTCTAGGGAATGCTTGAAGGGACTGGGAGTTTATTATAATTTTGGTGATAGGGGTAATTAGGATAAATAATGAAACTTTAAGAAATTAAATGCTATTATTTAGTGCTTCAAATATAAGGAGATAGGGAACTATGTAAACCAATTCCCAAACCATCAAGGGAATCTAACAAAAAAGAGGCCAAGGGGAGAAGGCCATGATTATGAGATCACTATAGCCAAGGTGGAAATACCCAATGATGTGGTGGTAGATACTTTAATCATATATTAAAATTTAGATAATCCTTTATTTGATCATGGATAATCACACTCTTTTATATCTTCTTTATTTTCCATGAAAATTATATATTTTTCTAGAACTTTAAGAAGCTAGTTATCATTCAAAACCCCTAGTGTAAGTAACACTACAATAAATATGTGTTTAGAAATCCCCTTTATGACCCATGAACATTATTTATTTATTGACCTCATTATCATAACTATGGTCAACATTTATTTAATATTTGGTATAAAATACCTTTCAAAATATGAAGTAAAAATTTATTACCAGAAGAAGGTGATTATAATTTGTGATGAAGATATAAAATTACTTATCTTTAGGGAAGAAAAATCTTCATCTAGGACATGTCTAGATCCACCCCCAATATCTCCACTGAATGATATTATTGGGGATGAAAAGAAAAAAAAATCTAGGGATGGATAATTTAATCATCAAATTGTGGATTTACTTATTGTACAAGAATATATTTATGTATTACTTATGGAATTACATGAACATAACCAAGTTCATACAGTTGATTTTTCAATTAATTTAACCCCAGACACAAGATCAATATCAAATAATCCATATATAATGGCCACTATGGAATTAGTGTAGTTGAAGAAATAACTAGATGAGTTTTATGATTAGGGATTTATTCACCCTAATGTTTCACCATGGGGAGCCACATTTCTCTTCATTATGAAGAAAGATTGATCCATGAGGTTTTTAATAGATTATAAATAAATCAATGGTAAAATGATAAATAACTAGTATCCCCTACCTAAAATTAATGAATTATTCGATCAAATTAAAATAACCTAGTATTTTTCAAAAATTGAACTTCATTCTAGGTATCATTAACTAGAGGTAAAAAAGAAAGACAATCCTAAGGAAACATTCTAGATTAGTTATAGACATTAAACGTTTTTTAATACTATATGGATTAACTAATGGAACCTTTATTTTTATGGATATTATGAAAATAGTATTTAAGAAATATCTAGATGATTTTTTGTTATATTCATTGATGGTAACTTGGTGTATTATAATAACTACAAGGACCATGATAATAACATAAGAATTATTCTAGAGACTCTTAGGAATGAGTTATATGAGAAATTTAGTATGTGTAAAACCCATATTTTTTTTTGAATTAATATTTTTCCAAATGAATTAAATAACTTTGATATTATTTGTTACATGCAACACTTAGTTTTAAAAAAATAGTGTTATATGATTAACACTATTATTTAAATGTGTTTGTTATTTCCTAGAAATCAAACATAGCGATATTAAAAGTAATAACTAATTAATTAATATTAATTATAAAGGTTTTATATAAATAAAACATATTGATAATGAAATATATAATTTTCAGTTAAGTCTTTATCTGTTTCAAAAATTATAATTTCTAATAAAATGTTTTTATGTATTTTTTAGAACAATAATAAAATTAATTTTCAACAATTTTATAAAATTAATTTTATAAAAGAAATATAATGTTTTAAATTACAATTTCAAAATTATCTTAGGGTGATTTGTTTTTATTTTTTTGAAAAGATCCATTTTTTGATGAATAGTTAAAAATAATGAATTTTAAATTAAAACATTCCACTTCTATGAATGGAATTTGTTAAAATAAATTCCATATTTTTAATAATCAGAACATATATTATCTAATAAGATCAACATAATTTTTGACCATATTGAAAAGTAAGAAAAGTAAAAAATATTTACTCTGTTTATGGTAAAAATGGGTTTACCAGGGAGTTAATCTAAAAAGATAAGGGTAAAAGGGGTCCCCAAACTTTTCTAAATCTTGTTTTATGTCCATATAAAGAACTTATAATGTATAATTATTGTTAATGGTTCACTTTGGAGACTTTTTCATGTAAAAAATGTGGGTACTCATTTTTTAAAGAAAAAAAATAAGTGTGCCACTCACCTCCCTTATAAAAGGATACCACTAAATTCTATCCTCTTAAAACATTAAAACCCATTTTTTTATCCAATATCTGAAAAAAAAACTTAAAAAATTTTCCAATCCCATCCTTTAATTCTTATTTTGGATATAAATCTACCATAGTAAGTATTTTGTGGAAACCTAAAGAGGTTACCCAAAGAAGAGGTAGCATTCTTCAACATGTGTTTTTTCCTCCAACTGCTTAAATTCTTATTAAAACATACATAATTAATAACCAACGTATATTAAATATAATTATATGTTTTTATGTTAATTTAATGACCTAAAAACGTCTTTTATTCCATCAAATGAGTTACCTAATCATCATTAGTGTGTAAAGAGGACTACCGCCTCAAGAACTGATGCCATTTGTTTTTCCATAACCCCATTTCATGGTTGGAAATGATGATGAAATATATTTTTTATATATGATATTTATGATTTTATTATTATTTTATAGTTATTATATCATACATACCTTTTTACTATCTGTTTTTTGGGAAAATGATTATGACTCTCGTTTGTATGGTGGACTATCTCCTCACAAAGAGATGTGATTCATTCATGCTTTACATGAAAGTTAATATGGATGTGTTTAATGAAACTATGTGATATATATGACACAAAAATTATTATGTAATTATAATATATAATTTTTCATTATCTCTTTCAACACATCAATAAATTTAAAACAACGTTCATGCGCATGTTCGACCTACCATCTCCAGGAATGGTATGTTTCATTTTATATCTATATTGTTTTATAAATAACTATAAATGAATATATATTCTGAAAAATGTTTATATTTAAATAATTTTTAAAATTATAGAGATTATTGAACCATAATCAAAGTATGAGTACTAAAAATATCAATTCATAACCAACACAAAAAACAATCCAATTACTACCCGAAAGATGAATTTTTCTTAGAATTGTTAATAATTGAGTAATAAAATGGTATAAATAAATCATATATAGTATGATATATATATTTATTATTTTTTAATATATGTATAATAAACTTATATTCATTATATATGAGGTTTTAATTTTAATGATGGATGTGGAGACTTAAGGTAAGAGATCTTTTTCTCAATTTTCCTTCATTGTGACATATGTTATATTATTCACCTATATTATTCTATGAGGTGTATATATAAACAAATTTATGTTTAATATATTGGAATTATTTATTTTCATGATATTATATGTTTAATTTTATTTTACTCCTTTAAGGTGATTCTAATTCAACGTTACCATAATGGTAATGATTTTATGCTATAATCTCATCATTTATTCAGATTGTTTACAATTTTGTTTCTGATTATAAAACCTTATGACCCATTTCTCAAAAAATACAAGTCTATTATTCTCCTCTATTTATTTCATAAGAATATATTTTTTATTCAATTTTTCTCTCTTTTTGTACTCAATATTTCAAAATAAAATTTTAAGAAAAATCTTCTCTATTTAATTCATGGCCAAAAACTCTTCTTCTTCCAAAATAATGTTTTCTAAAAATGTTTTTAACCTTATTCTTATCATTTATTAGATAAATTTTTACCCAGGTTTGAACTTTTTTACATTTTTTTGATTTTAATCTTCATTCCTCTTTAAATAAATGATCGTTTGGCTTTTACTGAAAATGTGAAAAGAATATTTGTTTTAATGTGTACGACATGAATTCAATTTAAAACCATCATTAACATTATTCAATTTGAATATTGAATTATAAAATTTTATGGTTATGTTAAAATAAATGTATTTTAAAAATGTTTTACTCTTTAGAATGTGTTTTTTCAAAGCGGAAGTGATATTTTCCTCAAGAAAATTTTTAAATGAATTTTAAAGCTTACTTTATAAGTTTCCATGTTTATTTTCAAAAAAAAAGTATTTACAAAATATTTTATAAAGATTAGTTTTAAAATGTGATTTTAGAGAAAGGTTATTTTACTCAAGTAACATTCAAAGTTATTTTTCATTCAAATCCATTCTCTATCTAAGATGACATCCTTTGAGGCTACTTATGCTTTATAGGGTTATGATCTCAGTATATCATTCTTATTATTTATTTAAATGGGCTATGTTTATGATGAAATTAAATTTATAAAACTAATTTCTCTTCCCTGGGTCATTCCATGATAAAACCTTTATGAAACCCACTCTTTTTCCCGGGTTATGTTATGGAGAAATAATGAAATGATTTTGAAGCATGTCCCTTTTTCCATAGGTTATGATTTGATGAAATGATTATTACACCCATTTAATTTCATAGATTTTGATATGATGAATGTTTTATGATCTTATGACACACATAAATATAGTTTTCATTACGATATGGGTGGGACCTATATCTTTCTCTAATTCATTGGGTAATTATTTATATCTCATGAGATATAAATTATTTTAATGGGGAGTGAAGCCAGTTTAGTAAGGGACTTTATAAACTATGATCATATTGGGAGTGAACCTTCACTACTACAATAGTTTCGGGAGTGTACCCATTCCACTATGATGGTTTTAAAAATAATCCTTATCTAATATAGGAATGATTTTCTATGATTATTAATATGCCAAAAATCAATGTCTTATGCCAATGTTATGCTCTCATGGATCATGTTATTTGATTCCCTTATGTTTAATATCTTATTAAATGAAAATATTTATTCCTTGAATCATGATTATAATTTTTTTATGAAAGGTATTGTTTTCGAATGTTATTCTCTTGTTCTCATAACTTTATGTTCATGTTATTATTACACATATCCCTTGTTTAACCTTAATAAAAATATGAGATCACCATTTATTATGTTTCCATTCCCCAAGTTATAAATAAATTTATTATGTATGATTTTTCAAAGAAGTGTTATAAATATGAAGGACTTAGTGGGAGATGATGCAGTTCACCTATGAATTATTAGTTTATGATTACAAGTTCTCAAATACACTTTAATTTTATGATCCTTAGGTGTGTGCTTGTATAATGTAACAAATATTCATCTAAAATGATTTAATATCTATATATGATAATCCTTTGTCAATATAGTTTTTATTAGAGGATATGTTTAGTTAAACTTTTGAAACTAGGATTTTAAAACATTAGTGATATCCCTAAGGACATGTATAATGGTAAGTATAAGGAAAAGTCAATGTAATGGAAAATTTCCTAGATAATTTGTATAGGATAGAGAAAGTGGATTCAATGAAACTACATCCATGTCTTGATATTATAAGTGGATGTGCTCTGGCACAAAGTTACCAATGGGTAATGACTCTAAAAATAGTGCATTGAGCTGGACTTGGCCTTTATCTAGTGTATGACAATTGGCCTTTCTACTCACATAGTTTGAAACCTCGGAGGGATATGCATTTGAAATTCACAAACTCTTTATGAAACATCATTAAGGATTTAAATTGATGATAACTATGAATAACCTAGGATAAACAAAAGGTTTCATATATTTAAAATAAGGTGTTATGATTTAGAGATCCGATAAGTGATTTTTCATGATTGTGTGGTTCCCCACTAGGATTATTGTTTCTTAGACTATGTTTTTTGTTTTATAAATTGGATGGAACCCAAAGGAACCATGTTAATGATGAGTGCAAAGGAAAATTCAATTATTTTCTTCCGGAGAATCTGAATGTTATGGGAGATTGAATGAAAAATCATTTTTCTATGCTCACATAAATTTATCAATATATGAGTCATGTTGGACTTCCAAACAAAAAAGTAGGGAAAACATTATATTGAGTCCTTCATGAGTAAATTTACACCTTATTTCAGTGGTACTTCTTATATACTAATTTCTAAGAAATTGATCAACACCATTGAAAATAAATATTCCATTATCCTATTTTCATAACATGAAAAATTCATTTTGGAGATTTACCATTTTAAAGTTGAAGTGTATCAATGGTGTACTCTTATTAATAATATGAGGAAAAATTATAAAATTGAATCCATTTATTCGGATGAGTTCTAGAACATATTTTTTAATAAGTACTTTCCTTGTATTATTCTTATGCAGACAAAAAAGGAGTTCAACGACTTAAAGCAAATAGATGATGAATCTGTTGGTAACTATGAGGTAAATTTTATGAGAATTGTGTGGTGTAATATTTTTATTATCATCCTACTGTAAATTAAGGATGATAGATTATTCAGTGGCTTAAAACTAGGCCTCCAAAGGGTGTTACCCATAGGAAGCTTTAATATCTTTATAGAGATTGTTCAATTTTCTATCGAGATGTGAATGGAGGTTTGAGTTACTTATCTATCTCACGGTATGGATGATATTATAAACATGGAATTAAATGTAAATTACAAAAACCATGGAGATACGAATATGAGATTTACATTATGCTCATAGTATGGGAAGAAACGTGGAGGGAATTCTCCCAAGGGGAATAGAAAATGTTCTAAGTGTATAAGGGAAGTCATCAAGAAATTTATTATCAATGTGATGGGAAAAAGTTAGCTAACAATTTTAACATAAAGAAAGATGAATAGAATGAACCACCCACACTCTAATGTATCAAATAAAAATAGTAGGTGAACTATGTAAATCAGTGCCCAAATATGAAGGTTAATGAAGATGATCAACATTAATAACATCTTAAGCTATGAGATAATGGAAAATCTCACAATATTGTTGTTTTTTATGAAGGGTTAGATAACAATGTGTGAAAGGTACACTTACGATCCACTATAGAAATGATAATGTCTTTGTTGGAACCTACTTGTGTGGATAATGTTTGAAACTCTCTCGTTTTAATGATAAAAACCATGATTCTTTTTGTACTAATGATCCACATGATGTATGATATAATTTCATATGGTAAGACTTTTTTTTGTGATAATTCTGATAAGTATTATGTTGAGTCACCATTAGTTGGGTGTCACCATTAAATGTTGTTTCCCTTATACGTGAGATACAACTCAGACAAGTCACTGTCAATCTTGTTACCTCAGGAGGAGCTACTTCTAGGATGAGCTACCATCAGTATCGTTACTTCCAGAATCGGATTCACCATTATCTCTAGCTAGAGTAACTGCTAATTTGAGATACCACTAGATTTTGAGTCATCGCCAACATCTTTCAACCATTGATTTATTAGGACTTTGGTGTGAATGGATAAATTAAAATATTCCTATTCTAGGATAATTTTCCCATGTCTTCAAGATATAGTAAAAACTCATCCGAGGATTCTAGATCTCCTACAAATGATGACGATATATATATATATATATATACCAAGGATAGCTCTCCCACTACACTCAATAAAAATGACATATACAATATTTACTGAAATACAAAAAAAGTGTGAAATTGAATATGTGAATCCTCGCGAGCTTACTGATTCATGTTCTATGAAGATAAATGAAACAAAAGCATATAATCCACGATATATATAAATTGAGACATTGATATAGATCAACTGGAACATTCCTGCAGACTCCAATGATCCTCTATTCTACTACAATTTTCCAGAAAAAGGATCGAACTCCTCATCAATGATAATATGAGGACTACAAACATTCTAATCATATCATATTTATATTTTCTATATATTTATTATTTTTTCTATTTATTTAATTATACTTTTTGTAGTGTGTTGTGACTCTATTATCAAACAAACACTGTCTCCTTCCCCAAACTGGAGAATACTTATTATTCTCTCCTTTCATTACATTTGTTTTCCCATGGTGGTTGTGGAAGAGGTATTTATCTGACATGTGCTATCTTTAGACTCCAAATATAAATATGGAAGAGTTTATTTAGTATGGAAATCTGTAGTTGTTGTTTTGTAATTAATCCAGGCTATGGATTTGTTTGATTATTATTATAATCTTCTTGGAAGTAGAATATTGTTAATTATAAGGTGATTAAAACTCATATTGATACTGAACCTCCTTTTTATTCTACTGAGTTATGGTGCTCTGTTTTATTTTCAAAACATAGATTGATTTTTCTTTATAAACAAAACTATTACTTTTATAATTAATCATAATTATTTTTTATATTTGTTTTTGTCTACATAAATTTATATCAAAAACTAAGGTAATCCTGAATATTATTTTAGTTAATATTTGATCACTCTTTATGGAATCTTCTAAAAGGAAAGTCATTATATCAATATTCAATTTTTATTAATTGGAAAATATTTTTTTTAAGAAATTTTTATTTTATCTTAATTTTTATAGAAATTTTTTTGGGAACTTAATTCACCCCTTCTTGAGTCACTCACTCTGACCGAAAATTGGAATCAAAGAATTTTTCTAAAATATTATTTTTTCAAAAGTGATTTTATTTGTATTCTAAAGATCTAAAATTCATGAGAATTATAAATTTTATGTTCTTTATGGATAATAGACAAGAAAGATATACTACCAAAAACCCTCTTTATTTTAATGATATTAATTATGATTAATGGAAAATAAAAATGAAAATAACTTTTTAACCTATGGGTTTTGACATTTGAAAAGTACTAAAAGACAAATATAAAATACCAAAAACTAATAGAATTTTTTTTAAAAATATTACAAAAGTTGTTTATAATAACAATTTTAAATCTATGAAGGTTTTGTTCTATGTGCTGTGTTGTGATGAATTTAACAGAATATCTACTAGAAAAACAGATTTTGAAATATGATAAACCTTATCTCTCTCACAAGAAGGAACATAAAATGTTAAAGAAATGATATTAAATATATAAACAATCATGCATGATACTTTTAAAATTAAATATGATAAAACTATTTATGATATGCATCTCACATTTAATTAAATAGTAAATACCATGCACTGACTTGGAAAACAAGTGATAGAGAAAGTTAAAGTTATGAGATTTCTTAGATGATTACCAGACAGATGGAGAGGAACATCTATGTCAATTAGAGAATCTTGTTATGTGTATAATCTAATTGACAAGGAATTGATTGGAAAACTAGTTATGTATGAATATGATATTAAATTCATCAAAGAGTTCAAAGAAGATGAACCAAAAAGAATATTAGTATCCTTCAAGACTACTACATCCAAAAAACAAGAAAAGGTAAAATCTAGAGATACTATTGAAGAAGAATAATCTGATGATAGTGATGAAGAGATGAACTATATGACTAGAAGATTAAAGAAATTTTATAGGGAAAATAAGTTCATTAAAAATTGTAATTTCAGAGGAAATAATGACACCAAAGGAAAGTGGAAAAAGGATTGGAAGAAGGATGTCAGTCATAATGAAATCACCCACTATGAATTAAAGAAGAAAGGACAGATTAAAGATGAATATAGAAAAATTAAAATATAGAAAGAAGAACGGGGATAAATACATAAGATAAAATAGATCCATAAATGAAACATGGAGTGCCTTTGAAGATAGATCAAGTGATTTAGACACTAATCAAGAAGATAAGATTGATAGGGAAAATATATGTTTTATGAAAAAAACATTAGAGGTACAAAATATTATTCTTTTTTCTCCTACTAATATTTAAAACCTTTATTAAAATGAATATAATGATGATAATATGGAAAAATTGACTAGGAAATATCTGCATGACTATTTTAACATGATAGAAGATAATTTTCATGATCATAAAGTTAAATATAAGTTACTTGACAATCAACATGCTTTTGAAGTAAATGTTAAAACTAAACATACTATTGAAAAGGAGAAAAATGATCAAATGTTTAAAGAGAAAAATGAATTAAAAATGTAAAATGAACAGTTAATGAAAGACAGAGAAATGTTTACCAATGGTAAGAAAACATTAACTCAAATACTAGTAATAAAATTTTCTACCATGAATATAACTGACATAATTTACCAACTCGAAAAAATAAATTGAAAAAACCATATTTATATCTAGTGTCAGTACTAAAAATATATATAATTTTAATACCTACTCAATAATAACTAATAATATATTTATTTTTAGAAGAATTAAATATTTTATTAAAAACCCATTCAGTAATTTTGGATGCCAAAATCTCATATTACTAACATAACTAGACCTATGAATATTTTGGTACAATTTTTTTTCCATATATACGTTTTTTAATGATAAATATATGAAATCCTCCAGAAAAAGCCTATGGTATCTGGATAGTGGTTGTTCTAGACATATGACTGGTGAGTATTAAATCATAAAGAATTTTATCAAAGTTGATGGTGTTCATGTCACTTTGGGTGACAATACGAAAGGGAGAATCACCGAACTTATAAAATTTGGTAATTTTAATTTAGTATTAATTTATAAAGTTTATATCTATATGGATTAAAATATATTATTCTTTGCATATATCAGTAATTTTAGGATGAATTTTATGTTAAATTTCAAAAAAATTACTATCAATTTTTTAATGAGGAAAATGTTTTAATTTTTACTACTTTCAGAAATGATGATATTTATCTTATAGATTTAAATTATTTATCATCCAAAAATGTTTCTTGCTGAAGTTCCTTTAAAAAAGAATATTGGATTTGGCATAGGATTCTAGGCTATTGAAATATTTTTTCACATAGAAATCTAAATAGTAAAGGGTGAGTTAGAGATATTTCAAATCCAGAATTCTTAAATGATAGAGTTTATGATCCCATCTTAAATGTAAGACTTGAAAAGAATTATTTTAAATCTAAGAAAGAAGCTTCATCCTATTAGACTCTACAGTTAGTTCATTTGGACCTTTTTAGACCTTCTAGTGTTTCTAGTCTAAATGAAAAACATTATATTTATGTCCTTGTATATGAATTACGTACATATACATGGGTATTCATTCTAGCTCAGAAAAGTGAAGGTTGTTCTTTCTTTGTTAAGAATGAAAAATATATAGAAAACCTTAATGTAATTTGGATTAAGTCTATTAGAAGTGATCACGGTTAAAAATTTGAAAATAAAGACTTTGTATAATCTTTTTTCACAAAATGGTTATAATCACAACTTTTCTGCTTCTAGGACACCACATAAAAATGATGTGGTAGAAAGAAGAAATATGACTCTTCAACAGATAGATAAGCTATGATAAATGAGTATGACCTAGCTGTCTAATTTTGGGAATATTATTTTAACAAAACATGTTATACTATAAATAGATTATTAATTATACCTCTCTTGAAAATAACCCCTTATGAGTTATAGAATAAAAGAATCTTGAAGGTTAATTACTTTAGAGTTTTTGGATGAAATGTATTTATTCTAAATATGAAGAGTAATTTTGAAGAAATTTCTTCCAAGAGTGATGAAGGAATTCTCATTGGGTATTTGACTTCCATCAAATCTTATAGAGTGTTAAATAATATAACCAAAATAATGGATGAATATGATCACATCAAATTTAATGAAACTGGTCCCAATGAAACTAATGAAATCTTAGAAAATATTGAGGTTGATCTTTCAAAATTGAATCTCAATTCTAATGCTTTTGAATGTTTTGTTAAGCAAGAAGAATGTTCAACCAGTGAACTTCCTAAACCTAAACCCGAATAAGATATTGAGACATCCATCCCTTCTTTTCAAAGACCTGTTAGGACTCATAGAAACCACAATTTATTTGTAGTTATATGAAACCAAGATATAGGTACTCAAACCCGAGATTCCCTTAGGAATCAAATTTAACACAAACCCTTTTTTTCATTACTTGAACCAAATAACATTAATGATTCCATAAATGATGAATTATGGGTATTAGATATGTAAGAACATATTAATCCATTTGAGAGAAAAATGTTTGGGAACTTTTTGATGGATCTAAAGAAACATTAACTCTTGGAACTAAGTCGGTATTTTGGAAATCTGTTGATGAGTTAGGAACTATAGTAAGAAACAAATCTAGATCAGTTGCATAAGATTAAAATAATGAAGAAGGTGTTGATTATGAAAAAACTTTTTCACCTGTAGCAAGAATTGAATCCATTAGGATACTGGTTTCCTATATAGTAAATTTTGATTTCAAATTATATCAAATGGATATTTAAAGAGAATTATTAACTATATTTATAATTAAGGAATTTTTAGTTGAAAACCCCCTAGATTTCAAAATCCAAATTTCCTAAAGAGTTTTTTTAACTACCAAAAGATTCATATAGTTTTAAATAGGCTTACATATTTTTTTATTACAATTTTTTTTCAAAAGGAATAGGTGATCTAAACTATTTTTATAAAAATAATTTCAAAATTTGTTTTAATTGAACAAATATATGTAGGTGATATTATATTTAGATTTTCTAAAGATTCCTTATATTCTGATTTCTCAAAACTAATGAAAATTGAATCTGAAATGAGTATAATGGGTGAACTCAAATGATTTCTTCTATTTCAAAATTTTCAAAATAAAGAAGGAATTATCTTGAATCAAAGTAAATACACTAATGATATTTTACAATGTTTTGGATTATATAGAATTATAAGTAATGATACTCTTATGATCACCACCTAAATACTAGATCATGATGAATCTAGAAAATCAATAGATCAAACTAGTTATAGAGGTATGATTGGTAGTCTTTTATACATAACTTATAGTCAGCCTAATATTATGTTTAGTGTTTTTATGTGTACTCTATTTAAATAAAATCCAAAAGATTCAAAACTAACTATAATAAAATGAATTTTTTAATATCTATAGTTTGAAACCAATTTAGGATTGTTCTACCTAAGAAGAAATGATATTGGTTTATTAAGTTATTTAGATGCTAATTTTTGTGGTTTAAATTTAGATAGAAAACAGCACATTTGGAACATGTCGTCTTTCCTGAAAATATCTTATATCATGGTGTAGTAAGAAAAAAATTCTATTGCACTATCCACCACTAATGTTGAATACATAGCTGCAGCTAGTTTCTATGCACAAAATTTTTTGATGGAACAAATATTAATAGGATTTGGATACCAATTTAGACATGTAAATATAAATTTTGAAAACACAAGTGAGATAAAATTTCCAAAAATCTAGTATCTCACTCTAGAATAGAACAAATTGATGTAACACATCACTTTTTGAGAGATAAATTTCAAAAAGTTGAATTAAGATTAGAATTTATTAGAACTAAATATCATATAGATGATATCATCAAAAATAATTTTAATTTTGAGAGATTAAACTACATAAAACATGAATTAGGATGAAATATTTTGTTTGATAAGTCACTATTGATGAGTCACTATTGATAAGTCACCATTGATGATTCACCATTGATGAAGTCACCATTGATAAGTCACCATTGATGAGACACTGCTGATGATTAATCATTGATAAGTCACCTTTGATGAGTCACCATTGATGAAGTCACCATTGACGAGTCATTTTTTATGAGCCACCATTGATAAGTCACCATTGATGAGTCACTATTGAATGATTCCTCATTCTTTTTAGTTAACATTGTTTTATTATCATTTTTTTCTTTTACCAACTAAATTATTATTGTTTGAAATTTGTTATTATTTATTTAGAATCCCTAAATGATAAAACTATTAGTATAAATCAAATAGATGAACTTCCCCTAAAATCCTTGATCTCTCAAACCTTTTCCTTCCCCTCAGAACTAACCATATTGCTTCTTTGTTCCTCCTAAGACATTTACTAATCTAAAAATCCCATGTCAAGTGAGTAGAAGAATTGAATCAAGAATAGATGAGGCAAACAAAGAAGAAAAAAGTATCAATCAGTAGTTTGGATATTGTTTCCTGAAATATGCATATGGAAAAATGGGTTGTCAAAGAAGAAAAATAAAGTGATGTGTAATGGATCCCAACTAGAAATACACTAGTATTAATGGTTATAGAGAATCATAAATTGATGAAATAATTCACAAGAAATCACTAAGTTTATAATCTAAGGTTACTCTATTATTTCTATCAGAATGAAAAGTTTATTTTCCAAAATAAAGTGGATATGGTAGGAAGTTGCATTGGGAAGAATATATTTCTTTCTATTCAAGAGATTGGGAAAATTCATTAAACATACCTCATAAAGGAGTATATTATAATTTTCAAGGTAGTATACTAAGTGACAGTGAAATACTGAAATATGAAGAGGCTCTACTACAGTTGACTAGAGATGGTACCTTGAGGAGACCTAGTAATGCAAAACATAATGGTGAATGTAAGTTATTATTCACGTTTTTACAACAAGTTTTATGTCATAGAAAATAATATTTCAATACTATGCAATATCAAGATGTTTATTTCCTATATATGATGAAACAAGGGAAAATAATCAATCTGAGTAGATTTTAGATGATTCATATGTGTGATTTGTGCAATAAGATTTTAAGATCAAACTCCTTAATATACCTTAAAGTTATATTTTTCATCTTAGTGAAGGACCCCAAAAGACCCTAAGGGGGAGGGGTGAATTAGATGGTCGTCATTTTATTCAAAAGTGACAGATCATGTTTCCACATTAGTAGGAACCTATTAAACCTATCTGGTGAGAATAAACAGTAAATTATCAATCACATGAAAATAAACAGCATATCAATTTTAATTGGTTCACCAATAAGGGCTAGTCCAAGAAGCATACACTGAAAATGTGGTAGGCATACCTAAATCCACTACTCTTCACTAGTTGGGGATTAGAAGAGTTTAGGAAAAATCACTATGTTCAGGGAACACTACCTTTACAAAGTTTAAGGTATAGCACACTGCATCCCTCAGAACACATATGTTGACTCCCCCATGCTCACAAAATTGGGAATGATCTACACACATTTTATGAACTTGTAGGTACCTTACAATTCATTGAATCAAACATCATGAAATATAGATAGATGATATTTTGATGTCCCCAATCTACCCGTAGATGGAATCCAATTTTCCATGCATTGATAGTTCACATACTATTCCTCCACATGTTGTCCTTATCACGTTTTGAACTACATTACACCACATAAAACTACTACATACCATGACCACAAACTACATCTGCATATTTTCTTCACATACCACTTCTTATCCGGAACTAACTCTGTTTCCATGAATTTTATTCTAAGAACTATCTTCCATTAACCTTCTTCCTTTGCGGGATATAGTTCGTTACAAAACCCCTTCCACAGACAATCTCCACGGAGCACTTCTCCTGTCACAGAATCCTCCTTGCAATCCTCCTCTCCTTCATAGGGCCATCTTACTACAATCCACTCTAAAATTCTCCAAATTCCTCTCAAACTTATAATTAAAATATCTCTAGGTAATGGAGTGATTAGATCTCCTTATATAGGAAAATAAAACCGAAATTATTAGGGATTCATTTTACATAAACATTCGATGTTATACAGCCTTCACCACATACTTCTCCTTATATGAACAGTTTTCCATACACGGTCTGCATACCGCCTCTCTTCATTAACTACTTCATAAATTACCAATTCATTTTTTAAAATGACGAGCCATCCTGTAAACCATTTTCAATCCGCATACAATGAAACTTCCCATAAACCATATCCATCTTTCGAACTATTCATTGTTTTCATCCCGCGTACCACACATCATAGTCCATGTAGCACTAATATATTGAAAACCCACCTTTTCCATTTTTTTCTCTCTGTTATTTGTACCTCTTTTGAAGCATTGAACTATACATCATGTTCCTTGATCCATGCTATAAATACCCCTTGAAAAAACCATCCTTTTTCAAAAAGATAAAATCATGATTTTGAGGCCAAAAAATTTGGAAGAAATTAGGAAATTGGACCACCTTAAGCACCTGCTTAATCCTATATTGTAAGATCACATGTCTTGAAAAGTCCTTGATCAACCCAATGTGGATTTACAAAAACTAGAAACCATACTTCATTTCTATAAAACAACACCCTTGGGTCCAACAATCTCCCCCTTTGGGTTTTTTGAAATCTACAGATAAATTCAATACATCACATACAACTATAAAAACTAGATACGCAAGAAAAAACTCAGCCAAAAATCTATATCTAAACATGAAATGTTCATTGTAGAAAAAGAAGGTATGCATAAAATGGTTTCTCATGCCTCAGAATGCATAAATATGTCCAATATTTCTTTCTCAACTCTCATATATCTCCCCATGTCTCCTTCAGCCACATAGTATTGAATTTATCCATTCTACCCCATTGGAAATAAAATCAAAGAACCAGTATTTTTTCATCATAGAGATTAAAACTGACTCCCCTAGATTGTATCTCCCTCATAAACCTGCAGAAATTCCATAAACAAAATAAAAATGTTAACACAAAAGGGGAGAAGGGACCAACCGAAACCTCCTAATGCAATGGGATGTGTTTTAACACCAAGGATGAATTGATGTTTCTCAAACACATGTGCTGAAAATAGCTTGGTCATAATATCATCCACATGGTCATTAGTTCCAAAATGATCCATTTTAATCATGCCTTATTCCACTTTTTCTGTGATGAAGTGATATCTGAATTCAATGTGTTTAATATGAAAATGATGAACAAGATTCTTCGTGGGATGAATTAAACTCATGTTTTCACAAAGAATCATCGTTGGATGTCTCTCCTAATCACTGATATAAATGAACTATTTCATCATCCACAGTAGTTGTGTAAACCTCTTTGTAGTAGAGATATTTTCCTCTTCAAGAGTACTAAGGGAACTACTATCCTATTTCTTACTCAACCAGATCACACATTTTTTCCAATAAATAATGCTACACCACTTGTGGAATTTCTATGAACCACATCTCCATCTCAACATGCATCATTAAATACTAAAAGTTCACTATCTATTCCTCTAGTAAAGAAGAATCCATAGTTGTGAATACCATGAATGTACATCATGATTATTTTCACTGTTTCCATATGTTATTCCTTTTTATTACTTTTAAATAGGGCTTGTAAGCATATTGAGATGATAATATCTAGACTTACTGAAGTTAAGTACAATAATCTTCTGATTATTCTATTGTATATGGTGGGATATATTGAAGTCCCATCCTCATTCTTTCCAAGTATAGTTCTAACCAAAATTAGAGTAGACATTGGTTTGGAGTCATGGATACTGATTTTATTCAGTAAATCTCTTTCAAACTTTCATGATAAATAAAAGTGTGTTTTTCCTCTAAATCACTTGCAGTCCAAAGAAGTGTGTGAGTTCACCAATCCCAGAAATTTAAAATTCTGATTTCATGTGATTGGAAAATTGATCCACTTATCCCTATTGGCTTCCACCAAATATAATATCATCTACATACACCAGTACCATGAAGTAAAATTTTTGAGAATTCATCACATAGAGATTGTGATCCACTCCTCCTATTTTAAATTCAGGATTATTTAGATATGAATAAAACCGAGAGTACCACTCTAGTAGTTCCTATTTTAGACCTTATAGAACCTTATTTAATCTACAATCCTTCATTTCATCATTACAGAGAAAAAAAACTCTAGTTATTCAATGTGGGCCTCTTCTTTAAGAACCCAATTCTATAAATCTATTTTCCATCCATTTGATATTATTTATATCCTCTTTCTAAATCCATGGCATGAAAACATCTGATTGAATCCTCTCTAGCCACTGGAGAAAATGTTTCATCAACATCACTCCTCAATCTATGAGTAGCCTTTACAAACCAATCACACTTTATTTCTAATCAGATTTCCTTGTTCATCAAATTTATTTTTAAAAATCCACTTCATAACAATACCATTATTATTATTTGTTCTCTTCAATAGATACTTTGTTTAGTTCTTTTCGATCTGATCCAACTCTTCATTCATGGATTTAACCCACGATTCATATTTTGCAGCTTCATCAAATGAGGATAGTTCCACAACTAATAGAAATAAATATTGTGCATTATTCCTAATTATCCTTGTCTACATGGGTTCTATCAATATTTAATGATGATTTATTGATTAATTTCTTCTCTTCAATTTCTCATATGAGTTTTAGAAGAATTTTTTTCAGCCATGTTTTACTCTTCTGATTCTTCTTCTGAATCGAAATTGTTTTGTGACCTATGAATGTATTATACTCCTTTATCTACCTATGCATTTGAATATGTTCTCTTATTACTATCTTTTATATCTTTAATAAACTTATCATAACATCCCCTCAATGTATTTGTGGTTTTCTCTTCAATGATATTAACATCACTAGTTTCCACAGTTCTTCCAAGATGATTATTGAAACATTTTTAGGCCGGACTATTCCTTGAATATATGAGGAACATTCCTTCGTCTACAGCATCACCATACTTTCCTTGATTTCTTACATTTTTTCAAATGAAAAATTTACTTCATAAGACATGAAAATACTTTAATGAGGGATTACTTCCATGCCAAAACTCATATAGAATCTGGGTTTCTCCCATATAATACCCTATTCGATTTTCAGAATATACTGTTTCTTGAACAATCTGATTCCAGTAATAGTTTTGAATATGAATCTCAATTATTATAGTTCTATTCATATAGTTCACTTATCGATTCATGTGCTCAATAACTCAAATTTTATATTTGTATATCACAATATCCACAATATATTGTATTCTATGTTTCTATAGGTAATTTTCAAACCGAATGGATGTGTATTCTCTTCAACTATCTGACAGTAGAACATTGATTGTCCGACCAGTATCATTCTTGGCTATTCGACAATATGTTTTCATGAAATCAAGATCTTTTCATTTCCTATTTATGACCATCACATGAGCCATTGTAGTATAATCATCAATGAGAAGAATAAGGTACCTTTCTCCACATGTTCTAGAAAAAATTATCAAACAACATACTTATGTGTGAATTAGATCAGGAGAATTTGATTCCCATGTCTTCTTTGGATAATATGAGTTGCAGACTAACATCGCTTGATTGCATTCATCACATGTCTTTTTCCACTCATGCCTCAGATTGTGAATATCCATGACAGTCTTCATATTAGATATCTTTTTCATGTCTACATGATTAATGTGACCCAATCTTTAGCGCCATAAGTGGATTTCTTCTTCAACTATCATATAGAAAATGTTCCCTTTAATATAAAAATGATATAAGTTTCCCTCAATTATACACCGTTTCATAAGATAAATACATATCCTTGCCCTAATAGTTCACCCATTTTTTTAAATGTCACCATCAGTACTGAGTCACATAGTTGACTCACACTCAAGAGATTGTGATACAGACCATCTATATAGAGATATTCAGTTCTCTACAGCTCACCATTAGCCAATTTAGTACTTTCACTACCTTTTATCTTAAAAGAACCATTATTACTGAATATTATTATTACATAAACCATTTTCAAAATTTTTTTAATTAGCCTATATTTCCCATCTTATGGGATGAGAATCCACTGCCAATAATCTAAAGTCTTCTTCTATTTATATCTTTAAGAGATACCTCTATAAGGTTGGATTTTCAATTATCTTCTTTTCTATCTTGGAAATACAAAATTTTGAAAAGGATAAATATGGACATTCAAATATATTTTACATGTTAATAGATTCATAATCATAATCTTCATATAGAGGAGAAAGTTATTTTATAATAGAAACACTATCTGGTTGATGAGTATTGGATTGTCTCTACGTTTTAGATGTATTGTTCATATCTTTCCTTTGCATGTAATAAACAGATTTATGGCCAATGTTAGAAAAGTTAAAAAATATCCACGAAAATTATTTCTTCTATAAGAAGTAGGATATGAACTCATTCTCCTTTATTAACCTCATAGCTCATCCCCATTTAAATAGTTCCTCACCACTTCATAGTATGACATGTTATGACCTAGATAGCAACATAATTTACATTTCATTATAGGAAATGTCTTCTCATAGTTTTTCCTTTCAATGTCTCCTTCCATAGGAAAATATTTTGACTACCTATAATTTTGGGAAACATGAGGATAGGATTTAATTCTATTTTACATTTTATTTGAATCATTCTTTTTTAGGACTACAGGTGACATTGCGGTATGTCCAACTTTTAGCTTCCCTTTATTTCGGTTCATCTTTTTTCCATCCTTCGATGTTTCATCATCCAAACCAATTATTTTTTTTCACATGAACATGGATATTTGATCATAAAAATCCTTGAATACTCTTTTGAGACAATACATAGCTCTCTATATTAGCTCAGAATCTAAGAATAATCTAAATTAAAATTTTTTCTTTGTTTCTTTTTAATTTGATTCACTTTCAAGTTTAATTCTAAGAGTAACAACTTTATATTCTAGAACATAGATATTCTTGGATCTCTCATCCATTAGGGATGTAAGGTCATTGAAGAAATTCTCCTATTCTTATATTCTATGATTTAGTTCTTCTAAATCTTCTTTCCTTTCAAAAGTTGTTTATTATTCCTTCACTACATCTTTCAGTCATTCAATTTCAGCTTCAATCTGATCAACGTATTCTGATGATTGTTCAACAACATATCTTAATTTTCGGCATCTATTAATTTGATTCTCAAGATTTCGAAGGGAATCCTTATGTTGCAACATGAGATCATAATAAACCATCAAATGATTATCTCAAGATTTTTATTTTTTGGTTCTAGTTTTTCATCTACAACCATCATTTATGTATGGGTTCCCGATTGAAACTCTGTTTCTTCTTCTTTAAAGAAACAATTTTCAGAATATTCTATTTTATAGAAAAATAAATTCTTATGTACTTTCTTTCTATATTTGACTTCACCCTTTTTATAATACCCATTTTGAGGATTCTGTGAATTTATCACTTCACTTTCTTCATCATCGAGCTTCCTTGAGCACCTAGAAGAAAATTTCTGAACTATACCACAATGAACACATGCCAGGGGAATATTTATTTCAAAATTTTCTTTTTCTCGAATTTATTTACAAAAAGATAATGAAATCCATATTCCTCAGTATCATCATATACTATATCACTAGACACCTCATGTTTTCCATGGATTTGAAAGACATTTCCCTACTCAAGTTGTTACATATTCAGGTTTGACTCTCATTTCATATTCCACTAGACTGCTCAACAGATCATCCAATGAATGTTTTGAAATACCATTTTGCTCAAGGGAAGACACTTTTGGATTTTAGAGAGGTGTAATCCTTCTCTAAATATTCATCACAGTCTCATTTCCTTTGATTAATTCACCAAGAACTTGATTTCTCATATAACATAATTTGTTCGAATGAAAAAGTTATCTTCATTTTCATCAAGATGTAAATTAGATTTTAAAAACTATTGTGTTTGACTTTTAGTTTCTATTCCATCACTTTATTAAAGCCTTCATATATATTCTCCAATTTCTACCACATAGAATTTACAGAAGAACAAATCATTACCTTTAGAAAAATTTTATTAGAAATAAATGTAGTGAGGGAATTCTACGCCTTAGAATATGCATTAAGAAATTTCCTACATGTATTTGTCATAGATAGACCCATTGGATAAGTAACGTATATTCCTTGTGTATTGGAGAATATGAATTCCATTCCAAAGGATCTTACATGAGATCTCATCATGTTCTTCCATATCTGAATATTAGTTCCACCAAAATGAGGAAATCCCCTAACATTAACAATATTATCCATGAAAATAATGAAGGTTATATTTAACAAAAGAAACGTGTACCCTTGGATACAACTTGAAGGAACCGAAAACACCCTGAGAGAGGAGAGGTAAATCAAGGGGTCAACATTTTCTTCAAAATTGATGGATCTTGTTCCCACGTTGGTATAAACCTGTTAAATATTTTTGATGATAATAATAAGTAAATAAACAATCACATGGAAAGAGACAACACAATAATTTTACATAGTTCACCACTAAGGGATATTCCAAAGAGCGTATGCCGATAGTTTTTCAGGAATACCTAAACCCACTACTCTTCACTAGATTTGGAGTACAAATGTTTTTTCACAATCACTCTATGCCAAGAAAATTTCCATTACAATGTTTTAGGGATAGTTCACTGCACCCCTAAGAACACTTTCGTTGACTCACCATTGTTCACAATGTTGGTAAGAATCCACCCCACATTTATGGAATTGTAGGTCCCTTTATTTTCATTGAAGCTTGTATGCTGAACTGTATATAGGTGATCTGTTGAAGTCTCAATTCTACCCATATATGAAATCCACATTTCTATGTACTGATAGTTCATGAACTATTAATCCTTGAACTGGCCTCCTCAATCGACGAACTAGACTACACCATCTACCACTTCCACATACAACCACCATGAACCATGCCCGTGTACTACCTTCCCATACCGCTTTCACATACTGCTTCTTCTCTGTGAACAAACGCCTCTTTCGAAAATTATCTTTCGGTGAATTGTCTTACACAAACCATATTCCTATTTCAGCTTCAACTCCCTATAACACCCATTCCACTGACTATCTCAACAGACCACTTCTCCTTTCATAGAACCACCCTTGAAAACCTATTTTACTTCACAGGGTTGTCTTCTTGCAAACCACTTTGGACATCCCCGAATTCCTCCCAGATTTCTAATAAAAATATTTCTATGTAATCATGGTATTAGTGCTCCTTATATAGGAAAATAGATATAAAACACATTCTAATCTATTTTACTTTATCATTTTATGTGGTACATCCTTCATCATGTACTGATCCTTCCTCAAACTATTTTCCCTACACGGTCCACATACCATCTATCTCCCTTCATGGATTCATAAATCGCTGCATCATTTCCACTAATTATGAACCATCCTTTGAATTATTTTCCTCCTACATACTAATAAACTTACCATGAACTATATTCATCCACTAACCCTTATTTCTTCATGGTCTCCATACCATGCTTTTTAGTCTCTATAGTGACACTACGTAAATTACTAGGTTCTCCATTTTTCCTCATTATTCTGTGTAACTCATATGTCATCTGTGAATTGTCCTTCATGGTCGATAGAAAATCATATGAAGACTCATTTTCATAAAACCATCCTTTTTCAAAATGAAAAATTATTGATTTTTCCACCCAAAAATTTGGAAAACTGCACCACCTTAAACACCTACTTAGGATTGTATTGTAAGATCACATGTCTTATAAACTCATTGATCAACCCAATGTGGATTGAAAACAAATATAAACCATATTCTATTTCTATAAAATAACTCCCTTAGGACCAACACTTGGATACTAAGGGATATGCCAAAGAAGGAGAAGAATTTGAAGATATTTTTGGTGATTTTTCTTGTCAAAAACAATATGTAAATTGGTTAAAGTGTGCTATAATCCATGGAAGAGATGTTGGGTAGGAGAAAATGAAAAATTGTATGATTATTTCCATTCTATTGATCATTCTTAAATTCCTAAAGACATATTTGATCCTTGTATCAATCATGATGAGTTAGTTGAGTACTCTATTATATATAGTGAAAAAGTTGAACCCCAAGTAGAAGAGGAAGAAAAAGAAGTGTTATTAGTGGAAGTGAGGAGTGATCCAAATATTCATATATATCCCCATAATGTTTCTAATGAATATATCAATTCACTAGGTTCTCTCCCTACCTAAGAAACCTTTTTAGATAAAGATGTTAATGAAGACACATATGTATATATAGAGTCTTGGTTTAAGTTATCTTTCTTTAAAACATCAAGTGACTAGAATGGTAATGGAAATGGTAGTAATGAAAATGACTCTAAGGGAGAAAATGATGACATTGTGTATATTGAGAAATCAGATCAAAATGATAGTCAAGATAATAAGTATCATGATTATGGAGACAATAATAATGGATTTGATCATGGATATTATAACGGGAATGATCATAAAGATGAAAATAATAAGATTGGAGATTATCCTACTTATACTAATCCTAAAATTGTTTAAATATGTCCTTCATCACCAGTGATATCAAGTTCTACTAGAAATGAGATTATTTCTAAAGACACTAAGTTGGTCAATTTAAATCTTGTTATTGAACAGGTAATTGAAGTTACAAGTGGGGGGGGGGGAAGAAGACTCCCAATATTGTTGTTCATTAATAAAAAATGGATCAATTAGAACTAATAAATGGTTTTTTGTCCAGATAAAATAGAACCTTCCATATATAAACATAAAGTTGTTCAAACATTTCATGTACCGAAAAAATATCCAATTTCTCCTTATCCTAGACCTGAAGTTTGTTATTTTGAAGAATTTGGAAAATTATCTTGGACTAGTTAACTTGGTTTGGATTATAGTGATTCAGATGATGAGTATGAAAATATAATTTGAAGTGTAGTATACATAGTGGATCAAATGGATATAGTTGGGGAGTTAAACCCTTTTACTCCCTGGGAGACAGATAGATCTCCTAAGGCTGCATTATCTCATGAAAAAATAAATCATATTTTTTTCTCACTGAGTTATAACTCTTAAGGTCATGACACAAAATGAACTAGAATTACTTTGATTGAATTTAAATTTTGATTTGGACTCCATGAGTAGGAATTTTGTTTCCGATTCTTAGAATGTTATCATCTCTCAAAGCTCTATAGTTTCTAGACTCAGTTAAAAAAACACTCATTATTTGGTTAAACTTGTTTTATCTCATATACAACCAAAAGTAATATTGAATATTCAATAAATAGAATTTGAGAATAGACACTTGTGAACAAAGGTATTATTCTTGAAAACATCAATAGAGGGCCTGGAATTCTCTTTTTTTGAATGTATGAAATCTATTTATCTAAAGTTTGAAGGTATGACTACAACTACCTCTACCTCAAATACACCTCCTCTTATTCAAATAAGAATTTATAGAGATTTACTTCAACAAGTTATCAGGGAAGAGATCATAAATGTTATGAGTGATGAGACCACTCATGAAGAATAAATTAGGTAGATACATATTCATGGAGAGAATGTCTATCAGATGATCAAAAAATTTTATTTTGATCATAGTAATGATAAAGAAATCTTTAAGAAAGAGATAATTTATTATTTTTCAAGGATTTATATGAAGAATGACATGTCTGAGAATTCCAAATTTTTCACAATGAATTAGAGATTTCCACCAGTGACAAGTGTATTCAAAGAATTGGTGAGTCACCTTATGGATGTCACTCCATCTCGGTAAAGATTAATGGATGAGAAAATAGATTTATTTAGTGCCATTGAAATGGGAGATAATATAATTATGTATTTTATCAAACTCATGAAACCATTCCTCCATGTCCATATAAAAACTATTATTGAAGGATAAGCAATTCCCATGACCACAGTTCTTTCCACCACATAAACATATCCTATTTGATTGAGGCTTATAGTGATAACGTAGTCAAATGGACTTAGGCCTCCGAATTTTCAGTCTATGAGTTTTTTACTAGCTAATGAAATCAAGTACATCATACCAATTATTCTATATGATCCACTTCCTCCTACTTCCAAAATACCTTCTATTACCACATATAATCCAACTTTCACAACTGTTGTCTCCTCTCAGGATAGAGAAAAAGACAAAAGGAAAGAAAAAGTAGATCATCCTTCAACCTCTAACTAAGGAATTTGATTAGATACAGTATTTCGATAGAGATACTGTGTTTGTATTTTTAATAATTATATTTATGTACTCACCATATTTTTCTCTCTCATTAGATGAACTTTAATTGCATTCTTCTACTTTATTTATTTATTTTATTTTTTCCTTATTTTCTTTTTAATAATCTCAATGGGGGATATACAATGAAAATTTATTTTCATATGAAGAAGGCACTTAAAAATAATAAAATTTTAATGAAATATCATATATTTTTTGAAATAAAAATACAATTTTCATTAACCTAACTACATATATGTTTATTTATAATTAGTCATTTATTACATGTTTTATAAAATGAAATGTTTTTTATCATCAAAAATGGGGGAGAATGTTGGCCTCTTCTTTTGTGGAGTATGTTTGAAACTATTATTTCAATGATTACACAACATTATTATTTTAGTAATAATGATACAAAGGTTGTATTATAACATTTTATATGTTAATATAGTTTTTAAGATAATTCTACTAAGTATTATAGTGAGTCACCATTAGTTGTGAAGAAATGTCAACACTTGTTACTATCATACTGGAGCTACCACAGAGACGAGTCACCTCAAGCCATATCAATTCCAGGCTTATTACTGCCAGAGGAGCTACCACCCAGAAAAGCTATCATCAAGCTTGTTACCACCAGACTCTAAGTCATGATCACTTTCATCTTGAGTTACCTCTAGTTTGAGACATCTCTAGATTTTGAGTCACCGTCGGTATATTTATATTGTTTCTTTATGCGGAATTTTGAATGAATAGATCATTGGATATTTCTATAACTAGATAATTTGAACAAGTCTTCAAGACTTAGTAAAAGCTGACCCAAGTATTGTGGATATCCTCTAAATGTTATATTAATATCTATAAAAATAGAATATATCTCTCTATTAACAGTATATAGATGACATATATAGAGTTTACTAAATTATGAATAAAGTGTGCAATTGAATTTGTGAATCCTCACAAGATTACTGATTCATGTTTTGTGAAGATCAACACCATAGAAGAATAGAATTAACTACAAAGATCTATTGAGACACTCATAGAGATCAATTGATACACTTATATACAATCCTACTATCATCAGTTATACAACAATTTTCATGAACAATGCTCAAACTCCTCCCCAATAAATGTTATTATCTCCTATTATTTTGTATGTTTCCCATGCTGTTTGGTAATAGGTCCTTGTGTGAACTGTTCTATCATTACTCCCCATGCATAACTATGTAAGAGGATATTTATTCCAAATAGCTTGTAATTTTTGTTTGTTTACCTAATCTAGGTTGTGGATTTGTTTGATTATTATTATAATCAATTCTGTAGCAGGTGATTACCAAGTGGATGGGACTAAGTCTCTTCTTGAGATCGAACCAGATGTTTATTCTGATGTGTTATTTTGTTCTATTTTATTCAAAACCTAGATTGGGTTTAATTTATAAACAATACTATTACTTTTATAATTAATATTAACTAGTGTTTATATTATTATTTATGTATTCAAATTGATTTAAAAAAATATGGTAAGCCTAAAAAAATTGTAGATATTTAATAACTCTTTGAGGAATATTTTAAAAGGAAAGATATTATATAAATATTTTATTTGGATTAATTGACCAATATTTTTTATTAAGGGGGGTATTTTAGCTTAATCATTAAGAGTAATTATATTAGGAACTAAATTCACGCCCTTTTGAGTTACTCACTCTGACCAACAATCTTATTTGGCTCATTATATACCCATTCATTCATATCTAAATAATTTTATAAGGGTATAAAAATTACAACCAAATCATTAGATATATAATTAGTAGCTAAAACTCCTAATGGTATGATGATCACATCTCAAGTCAATAATTCCTCTCCAGTTGGCGTTGATGGGAATGTGATTCTTCAAAATCATTTAATTTTTCCTCTGGTGGAATTTAATGTCATCTTATGAATGGAGTTTTTTTCCCTAAAAAATCACAAATAAATTTTTGGGGAAGGGAATTCATGTTTTATATTCTGAACCAACCAATGATCATATATCAATGTGATGATAAGTAAAAACATCATATGGAGATCACACCAATTGTATGGGTCCTAATTCCCATTCAGAAGTGGTACATTTATATGATGGTTGAGGATAACCCAAAAAATGATGATATTCCTATTATGATCAATTTTTTTGATGTATTTCCAGAATAATTTCCTAGTATTCCATCAAATATTGAAATGGATTTTTCAATTGAAATCATATCTGGTGCCACATCTATTTCAAGGAGACCCAAAACAACAAACCCAATTGAGTTATAGGAATTGAAGAAGTAAATCTAGGAGAACCTTGATAAGGGATTCATTCAGACAAGTGTGTCACCTTGTGGTGAACCTGTTGTTTTTTAAATGAAAACGACTTCATGTGAATCTAAATTTATTATCGAGAGCTAAAAAAGATCATGATCAAGAACAAGTATCCTCTTTCATGTATTGATGACTTCTGTTATCAATTGTGTGGAGATCAATACATTGACATGATTGAAAATATTTTCGGATATCATCAATTATAGATCAAGATTGTGAATATACCCAATACATCATTCTATACAAGGTATGTAAACTGTGAAATATATTTATTCCATTCAGTCTTATTAATTCTCCCAATATCTTCATGGATTTGATGAATAAAGTCTTTAGATGTTACCTTGAATAGTTTTTGGTAGTCTTTATAGAATATATTATTATTTATTCCATGAGAAAGGAAGAGCTTGAAGATCACTTAAATTTTTTACTAAATACCCTAAAATGAGAAACTATATGAAAAATTTACAAAGTGTGAATTTTGAATGAAACATTTTTCATCATTTAATATCAAGAGGGTGTATATTGGTGAATCCATCAATGAATAATTCTATTGAGGGTTGGTTTAGACCAACCATGATGATTTAGGTCGATATTTTTCTTGGAATATCTTGATATTATATATGGTTTATGAATAATTTCTCAAGACTATCTAGTTGACTCACCATGTTAACTTAGTAGGGTACCAAGTTCCTCTAGAAAGATGAATAAGAGGAAAATATTAGTCAGTGCACCTATGTTTACTTAACCCTATAATGGAGAAGGGGTTTTAATCATTACTGATAGATCTAAGAATGGATTGAGATGTGTTGTTATGAAGAATCACTTGCTTATACCTCTTGAAAATTTAAGGTTCATGATAAAAATCACCCAAATAATGATTTAGAGTTACATATGATATTTTTTCATTAAATATATTGATAAATTATATTTATTGAGAATGGTGGGATATATATATATATAATGATCATAAAATTTGAATGTATATATTAACACTGATGGAGTTGAATATGAACTAGAGAATATGGTTAGAGATGATTAAATATTAT
Organism: Viscum album; assembly: GCA_963277665.1. Classification (NCBI taxonomy): domain Eukaryota; kingdom Viridiplantae; phylum Streptophyta; class Magnoliopsida; order Santalales; family Viscaceae; genus Viscum; species Viscum album. Next base: position 99,238,351 of record OY728151.1, on the reverse strand, counting down.
CGATACATCATATATGACCACCCTAGTTAATAAAATAAGGTAAAAAAGCATTGAGCCCAAAGTATCATGATATCTTATCCATTATGGGGATAAAAGAGATAAATTATTTATAGATTAGAAAAGGATGAATAAGAAAATCATGAATGAAGGGGGGAAATCATATCTTGATCAATTGGATGTTCAACCATTAATCCAAGTAATGATCAAAGAGGCATAGAAGGTATATGTAGAGATGAAAAATATGGTTAGAAATTTTCATGAGTTTAACCCTAATCATGAAGGAATAATAAGGTTTAGGAATTATGTATGTGTTCTATCCATACCAAATTCGAAGAGGGGTTTGTTAAAGTATTCTCATAGTTATTAATTCACTATTTATCCTAGATGTCATATCATTTAGGGATATTTGAAAGAGTAATTATGGTGAGATGGAATAAAGAAAGATATTTCAAAGTTTGTATCTTGGTTCATGGTATGTCAGTAAGTTAATTAAGAGAGAAAAAAGTATAAAGGGATATTACATCCATCACCCATATCACAGTGGAAATGAAAAAACATCACCTTGGATTTGGTTGTTGGACACCCCGGAATGTCAAAATTGAATAATACTATATTTTTTGTAGTCAATCACCTTACAAACTCATCGTACATCATCACCATAAAGAAAAATTTTATTTGGATCAAAATTGTTGGAAAGATAGTAAGAAAGTGGTAAGGTTGTATAGAGTAAGACATTATATTATATCTAATTGGGATACCAGCTTCACCTCAATGTTCTGGAGATGTCTACAGCAATCTTTTGAAATGGAGTTGAGTTTCAATATAGCATGTCACCCTCAGATAGGTAGTCAGATTATGATAACAATTAACACCATAAAGTTTATATTTATATCTGATTGTTTGGATTTCAAATGTGGTTTGGATAAACACTTTCCTCTAGTTGCGATTTCATACAATAATAACATTAAATTGAGAATTTAGATAGTGCCTTATGATTATTTCAATGGAAGGAAGTGTGGATCTCACAATTTTTGGAATGAAATTAAAGAAGGAATGCTATTCAGACCCTATATAGTAGAAGAAATGGTAGATCGGGTTAGATCCATTAAACAACTAATAAACATATCTAAGATTAGGAAGAAAATTAATGCCAAAAATCAATGATGTGATCTTGAATTTAAATTTGGTGGTATGTTGAATCTGAGAATATCTCCATGGTATAAGGTTATGAGATTTTGGAATAAAATGAAACCAAACACTCTGTATATTATTCCCTATGAAATTATGGATTATATCAGGATGGTATCCAATTGGTTGGTGATTCCACCAAATCTATCTCAAGTCCATGATGTATTCCATGTATCTATGATGATGAAGTACAAACCCAACCATTCCCATGTACTAAAATAAGAGGTTGTACTAATGGATTATGGTGTTTCATATAAAAAACTGATGGAGATTTTAGATCATAAATGGAAAGTTCATTAAAATAGGACCATTCAACTAATCAATGTTTTGTGAAAAAACTATCTATTTGAAGAAGCAATGTGGGAATTGTTGGAAATGATAAGGAAAAAGTATTCTCATTTATTTTTATCATGGTGATGAATTTTTAGGGCCAATTTAGGGTATAATGTAGCACCATAAGGTTTTGTATTTTTTTCAAATAAATTTAATTTCATTGATATCATTCACTACACGCAACATGTATTTTATATTGCATAACACACAACACTACATTTTACAAAAACCACCTTATATTATTAAAATAATTATTTAAACACATCCTTTATAAACTCAATTTTAAAAATAGTGATATAAATTATTATAAATAATTTTTAAATATTAAGTATAATGGTTTAAAATAAGTAAAACATATTAATAATAAAATATATAATTTTTAGTAATGTTTTTATATGTTTCAAAAATACTAATTTCTAAAAAAATGATTTTTATATAATTTTCTAGAGGATAATAAAATTAAATTTTTAAAATTTTAGAAATCAAATTGTATAAAAAAATTTAAAATTTTAAATTAACATGCCAAATTATCTTAGGTTGAATTTTTTGGATTTTTTACTTGTTCGTTAAAATTATTTATAAAGACATATAATATTTAAAATTGGTTTTAATGTAAAAATAGTCCAATTATATATATATATATATTAATTAAATTTAGGTCAATATAATCCATTTGATATTGAATTTTGATAAAAAAAACATTCTAAACATCTGAACATTTTTCTCTATGAAAACTCGTTTTCTCGTCCCGTCTGTGAGGTTAATTTTAAAATAAAATTTTACAATTACGTGAATGGAATATGGAAAAATTGATTAAAATTTTAAATCAGAAAAATTCATATTTTATAATAAGATAAAATGTATTTTTGACTCTAAGGAATAGTAAAACCATTAATGTTTTTTACTACGGTAAAGGTAAAACTGAGTTTACCTGGGAGCTAAACTAAAAAAGATAATTTTCAAAAAAGAACTAGAATTTTTAAAACAAAAATTTCATTGAAAAATATATACCTTATAATCTCTAAGTCCCTTTAATGGATGATTTTTGAGCCCTCTGTAATGTGAAAAACGTGGGTGGTCATTTTTCATTAAAAAAATTAAAAGTGTACCACCCACACAACTTATAAAATACCCCCACTCTTGTATACTTTTCACACCATAAAACCATTTTGTTTCATAAAATAGTACCCCAAATAACATCCCAAAATTACTCCTCCCATCTTAAAATCCTTATTTTATACATAAATACATCCTATTAAGTATTTTTATGCAACCCTATAGAGGTTACTCAAAGAAGAGATAACATTCTTTAGTGTGAATTTTTATATTATTTCTTCCTCCACCTTCATCAACTGTTATTATAACAAGATGAAATGATAACAAAATTATATTAAATATACTAATATATTTTTATGTTTGGGTAATTACCTAAAATATCTCCTCTTCTTTGAAATGGGTTATGAAATCATTATTTGGGTCTACGACAGACTACCGCCTTACAAATCAAAGTCATTCATTTTTTCCATTACCACCTCTCTAAGATAGACATATAGAGGCATTATCTGTATGGTGTTTTGAACTTTTTAATTATATAATGTGTTCCATATATAAAATATATAAAGACGGAATTTTTGGATAGCACTCATAGATCAAATTCCTCTATATTCTCTAGCAGCACAAAGACGCATATGTATTTGAGGGAATATTTTTGGTGGGATAATATAATGTTATAAATTTCTGATAAAGTCTCCATATGTTTAGTTTATCAACAAGTGAAATTTGTGAGACAACATAATAGATGATTCATGAAACCTCTTCATATTCTTGTGTGGAAATGGGATGAAATTACTATGGGCATTGTCAAAGGACTACCAAATATTCCTTGGAAGAATGATGCGATATGAGTTATCATTGATCATGTAATAAAATATTAATATTTGATCACTATAGAAGAATAATAACCTATTTATAACATCAAAATTTTGTATATTAATGAATTATTTAAAATTCATTTTTCAAATATTTCAGTTGTGTCTGATCATGATCCCTATTTTACATCAAAATTCTAGAAGAGTCTTAAAAAGTCTTTTTATACTTAGCTTAATTTGGAAACTGACTAAATTCATGTAACAAAAGGATAATAAAAAAGGATTATTAAAAAAATGGGAGAAATGTTGAGTTTATTATCACATTAATTTCAATGTATGTGCGATCAATATTTTCTTTTGGTAGAGTCTTATTATAACAATAATTTCCATTCAAGTATTTAAATAGTGCCATATAATGCATTATATATCAAGAGATGTCATACTAAAATGATTTGGATAAAGTTGGATAAAGGAAAATTAAAGTTCCAAAACATGTTGAAGATAAAATAATAAAGTTAAAGACTATCAGGCCCATATTAAAGCATCATAAATTAAGAAAAAAAAGTTATGCCGATAATTAGAGGAAGTATTTGGAATTCAAAGTGGAAGATCATGTTTTCTTGAATGTATCTCCATGGAATAGTGTTATAAGTTTCATTAATAAAGGTAAAATGAGACCATGTTACATGGGAATTGTTAAAATATTTTAAATAAATGGATTTTTTGGTTATCATTTTGAAATTCCACCATGTCTCTTAAAAGTATAGGATGTGTTCCAGATATTATTATTAAGGAAGTACTACTATACCCAACACATGTTCTAACCTATGATAAAATATAATGGTAACCCCATCTATCTTAATAAATATAACCCATCCATATTATTTATACTATAGTAGAATTAATAAGTAATTCGATGACTTTTTTTATTAAGGTACTTTGTAGAAATCATAAAATTAATGAAGAAACATGGGAACTTGATCATGTTATGAAAAAGAAATAACCTCATATATTTAAAAGGTAATAAAAATGAAATTTCAAGGAAGAATTTTTTTAGAAGGGAAGAATTTAACACCCCAAGACATTACGATTTATTTAATTTTAAATAAATTCAATCTATTCAATATATTTTGACCCCTGAAACACTAGGATTAAATGAAATATGATACTCTTTTGAAGAATCATTTAAAACTGACCATTATAACCAAGATGTTAAATTAGTGGTATGAATATAAGTAAATAAATTATAAAAAAATATTTTGTTTAAACAATTTTATTTTTTTATATATTGCCTATAAATTAAAATAAAAACCATTTGAATGTAAAATAAATATTTTCTGAAAAATAGTATTTTTTCAAAAAGAAATTTTTTTTCTCTTCCTGACCACATATGATAAAATATATTTTTTAAAATTTATATAAAATTTATTTGATAAGATAAAATTAATATTTTCAATCATTATATAAAAATTACCTTTAGGATAATTTTTTTAATTTTTATGAAAATATTAATTTTTCAATGAATAGTGAAAATAATGATTTTTATTAAAAATTGCCTTTTAATTTAAATTATTTACAAAGATAAATTATATTATAATTTAATTTTAATGAAAAATTAGTCGAATTATATAAAAATAAATAAAATTTAGGATAGTATAATAAATTTAAAATTAAATTTTTATATTAAAACCTTCTATACTTATGGGAATTTTCTCTTTGGAACATGATTTTTCATCATGTCTACATGTATAATATTAAATAGTATTATATCACTTAAATGAATTGAATTTTAAAAAATGGATTTCATATTTTTAATAATAATAATTTATATTATCTAATAAGGTCAAATTAATTTTTGACCATTACGAATAGTAAAAGCAGTAAAAATTTATTACCGTGGTTAAGGTATAAACTGATTTACTAAGAGATCAAACTAAGAAGGTAAGGGTTAAAAATGACCTAATGTTTTTAAAAATTCCATTATATGGCCATTTAATTTCCCAATACTCCCTAAAATTTGATAATTACCCATTTTTTAGTCTTCGTTAATGATAATAATGTAGGTGAAATTAAAACTTTTCAAATATTCCAAGTGTGTCCTCCCACCGACTTACAAAAAGGCCACCCCCTTTCATAACATATTCACACTTAAAAATCCATTTAGTTTAGAAAATTACAATCCAAATCCATTAATTATTCCCCTACCAACAACATAGATAAATTTTTATCACTACACTATCTTAATAGGGATATTGGTTCAAACAAATAGAAGTTTCCTGAATATGTGGTAATTTTCTTAAAAAAGCATTTAATTTAATTTATTTTTTAACCTCATTAAAATATTAATCAAACATTATAGTATAATAACACTAGTATATCATAAATATTAATATATTATTATGTTAATGGAATAATGTATATACATCTACACTTCCATCAAATGAGAAATGAAATCATCAATCATGTGTAAAGTGGAATGCCATCTGGTGAACTGATATAATTAATTTTCCATCAACACCTTTCAAGGATGTATATAATGATGGATTTAACTCATATATATATATATATATATGATATTTTTGATATTATTATACGTTTTTAATTGTAATATCACATATACCTTATTATTTTTTATGCCGTCTAAAATATGCTAATGTTGCTCATTTTTATGGAAGATGTCACACCATGAATTTTATTCTCCCATTTTATCTTGGTATAGGATTATATGTCTAGCTTCTCTCTAGAGTTTCAGAGATTTTAGATACTTTTTTTGGGTCTTGGGTTTTTTTCTTTTTGTTTCATGGTTTAGGTTCATGGTTAAGGGTTAATTATGTAACCACCTAAGGTTGATTCTCTTTTTAGTTCATTTTGAACTTTCACTATTTGAGTTGCACAGATTTATCATGGTTTAATACAAACCCTATGGCTCTTAGGAGAAACCATTTAGGTCCATGAGAGTCTCTGGTTGAGGGTTAATGAAATGATATTGGTTATTCTAAACCGTATAGAGTGTGTGTGGATGATTGTATAATTTTTGATAGTATTATGTGGCATGGTTGGCACATAGTTTCCAAAACTATTCAGACAAACCATGCAGGTGCTCAATTTGTCCCGTAAGGGGTGCATAATTGGTGAATGTTTTGGGAAATAGTTTTTCTTAACCATGTTCTATGTCTACGTGTTTTAAAAATGTTAATTTACCATTCTAACCTCTTTGTATTTTAACCCCAAACACCCCTTTTCCTCCCATATTGGATCATGTGATACCATATACCCTCCTCCCTTCCTTCCTATAATTCTCATCCTCCTCTAAGGGTGGAATAAAGATATTTTTCATGGGTTTAGGATTAATATTCATGAGAGTATAAACATATCTTATTCCTCTAACACCACCTTCTATTTTTCCATGATTTCTTATTCTTCTTTGGTCGTGTGGGTCTTGGGTTCATGTATTATTGAGTTTAACTAGGGGTGTTTCCCATTAATATGGTTAATTGTGGATGTTATTTCTTCTTAGAATTCTTATAGAGTTATTTCGGGTCGGCATCATGGAAACAATGGTGGTTTGAGTTAGGATACCTTTTCATTTTTCCATTAAATTTAAATAGTCATTGATTTCTTACATTTCAACCCTAGTTTTTAAACTAATAATAGTTATATAATTATTGTTAAAATTATTTATCATGAAATGAATTGGTTTCCCTTTTTTATGATTTTAATAAATCATTTGATTCTGTTTTTCGTACTATGTGAATGATGAAATTCCTAGTTGGATTTTGTAAACATTTTTTGGGTTTAATATTGAGGGTTGGATGTCTAAAAATTCTTTCCAGTAGATTTTATGATATTAAAATTGATGGGTTTTTGGTTCTTCAAGAAATGGGTTTTATTGAATGGTTTTGTGGGTCCCAGTTGGCATTTTTAAAATTATTTCATTGGAAAACCATCTTTGTTATGGGTCCCTTACCTCATTGGTTAACAAAGATATGGAAGTGTCCTCAATTTGGGACTTCCATTGTGTGATTATGGTTTAAGGAAAGGAACTATTCCCTAGGGTGGTCGGGGAGGTGCTGGTATGATTGAATTCTTTGATGGGGTTTACTTATGGTTTATTTATTTGAATTATTTATCACACCCCCTTATGAACATGACATGGGAACTTAACATAGATACAATGACTTCTATGAATTCTGGCAGCACTTGTTTTGATTCCACTCTAGCTAGTGGCCCTTAGTAGGACCTTACTCTACTTTAGGACTATGAACCTTAGTTTGGATTGGAAGGGAAACACCAGGAATTTGGTATGGTTAATGAAATTGATTTAGGGATTCATATAGAATGATTCATGTTTCATTATGTTTTTTATTTTCTTCTGAGTTCCCAGGTATTCCCATGTTTTCTCCTGAAACTTGATTATCTGTGCTCGATAGTCTAGGTATCTTATAGGTACCATTATCCTAGTATTATTATCCCATTTTCCTCATCATGTAGTCACGGTCTCAAATTCCGTATGTTTTTCTCTCTATGATAATGAAAATAGATTATTATTTTTATTAAAAAGGTTTCATGGGAAATTTTTTTAATGAATGTTTTACACACCTCTCCCCTTTGTATGAAATGTGAAAATCTATCATCTTTGTTTCTTTCCCCCATACCTACAAAATAGTTATCTTATATATTATAAAATAAGGTTGTTTTCAAATACTAGAGAAATGCATTGTGATTTTTTTTCTTTAAAAATGGAATGTGTGGTAAACCTATGTTTTTATATATTGTATTTGAAAGTTTAACTTGGTGGATGTTTTATTTAAAGCTAATGTATTGAGGATAGATTTTTGGTGTACACCTACTGAGTTTCAACAATAATGATTATTTCTCTTTCTTGTTTTTATATTCTTGTGAATATTTCATCTATGTTTCGATCACCATAGGTGTATTGGGTTTTGGGATTGGAGAGTGGCCCTTGATGTCACATGGGGTTTTAGTGGTTGTCATGTTCAGTTTGGTTTTTGATGCCTGGACAAGTTGTATTTTCTGTTTATGTATAAAATTTTTTGAGTTATTTTATTTATTGATGGTTGGGATAATCTGGTTACTTCTAGAAATTTTTTATTTGTAATGGGATAAAGAATTCACATTGGTTCTCTTTAATGCCCATGGAACATGTTTGTTTCCTAGGGGGATTGAGAATGCCTCTCGGGACTTTCCATGGGCCATCGAAGGTTACCGGTTCAGGGATGATTTGTGGAAGTTTGTAAAAAAATGGAATCAAATCCAATATTGTTTTTAGGACCTAGATTTTAGAGATCCATTTTTAATTTGGGATGTCAAGGTATATGGAGTTGGACTATAAGAATATGGGGTATAGGTCCAAGTAAATTTCAAGATAATTTTTTTTGTTCTGAACCCTAGGAATCCTTGAAATTTTGGGTTTTTCTTAGTATGTATGATTCTTATGGGATGTTTTGTACCTGGGAAAATGAAATAAGAGTCAGGATGATTCCTCTGTGAGATCATTGGGCCTAGAAATCCTTTTTAGGTATGACTATGGTGCGATTTGAATATGAACAACAACCATGTGAACAAGTCACCCATCAACACTAGTTTTCCCATTTTCAGGAATGTTTTGAGTATTATTGATTTTGATATAGTCTTTAAAACATTTTTTTTAATTCTAATAAAACTAATTTCAAGATTTAATATTTTTTATTTTTTGAAGGTGGAAATTTATTTTTCATAATTATATTAATGAAAATCATAAATGAATGGATTTTTTAAGTTGAATTTTTATATAAATGTGATATTGATTTATAAAAATTGGATTTATTTAATAAAAAATTCAGGGTATATCAAAATTAGTTTTTTGGAAATGGAATTAAATTTTGAAGTGTAATGGTTTTGGGAAAATGTCATGCAGAAACTTTTAAATGTTTTAAAATTTTTGAAATGGGAAATAGAGTGATAATTTATAACATGGTATGAACATATTGTTTCTAAAATGTAAAATTCTTTTTTGACCTTCGGTATTTTTATGAGTGCTCACATGTAGTGATGGGTGTAAGAAATTGGGTGATTGATGGTATGGGTGAATGGGTCCCTAGATTAGCATGAGAATATACATGTGTCAGGCTCTATGGAATACCATTGGGGAGTGTGCAACCCACTATGTTTGTTTTATTTTCCAAACTTTCTTTAAAAGTAAAATGTTGTGTTTTGATAATAGTGGTTCTGTAGAGCATTTCCTTGTGATTTGAGAGTGTTGTTTAAGTGGAATTTTGAGTTGAATTCTTGTGGAGAATTGATTTTGATTGAATTATAGGTTTCCTTGTTGTTAATTTTACACCCACACAAAAGGCTTGATGTGTATTTGAGGTGTAGATATAGGTGCTTTACCTTTATTATACCCTCCCATTGATTGAAATAAAGACTCCCTTCTTGAGTTACGGAACTTGAATCCTTTTCTCTTTGTGGTCAAGTACATCATATTGAAGAAGAAGAGTGGATATAGTAAATTGAAAGGATATTTGGTTTCCTCACCTTTACTAAGTCTCTAAAGGTGAGGTTTTCTACCATATACTCAAAGGTCTATGTTAGAATTCTTGGAAGTCTGTCATTAGGGAAAAGCCTAAGAAATACCTTTCATGGGACTTCTTCAATCCCTCTTTCATCTGACATTTTTTTTGGGGTTGTAATGGTTTGAAAGGTGATAGAGATGTGTTGTATTTAGTAGAGTGATGGATCAAGGTTTTATTACCTTTATCATTTTGAGGAAATATTTTTTTATATTTCAGAGTGTCCCATGTAATATTACCTAAGTGGTCAACATTTTGAAAATAGGCTTTGTCCAAATCTGCATTCGAATGTGTTAGAGTTTGGTTTAACCTCTTTTTCCAATGTGGTGAGGAAAGAATTTCGGGTTGATGTTGTGTTGGTAGGGGTTCCCAATATATCCATTCATTCTTCATCCCTCCAATTATTGAAAGTAATCCAAGTAAGATTTTTTGAAACTGGTTAGTTGTGGGTTACCCTATTAGTAGAATTAAGTGGATGCCCTGTCGTTCTTTAGCTTATTTAGTGCACATGACCCTAGTGTGTCATCATTTCCACAAAATGGGTCACAAGAAGCCATTTTATCAAAGTGGTTCAAATACCTATAATACATTTGGATGACTATCTATCTTTAAATGGTTTTTTCAATTGTTTCTAGAAGCAGCGTGGAACTAAGTCCACCCCTTTAGAGGGCACCCCTGCCAATTTTCATGAGTGAGGTGATGGTTCAGGTTCAACTTGAAGGCCCTGTCTTTTTTAGTGTTTTTTCGGTTTTAGTTGTGTTTTCTTTTTAGTTTTTTACGTTTCTTGTATTAGTGAATTACTTTGTAATATCCATATAACCTCTGTTTTAATTTATGTGTGTCTATTGGGAAATTATAATTTTTTTAGTGGATGTGTACCCCACTATGTTTCATATTCATTCCTCTTCACATTTGGGTTGAAAGAGGATGTGTTTGTATTTAGGTGTCCCTCTTTTAGTGGAAGTGACTTGTTATAGTGAATAGGGTCCTATGTTATGTCATGTTCATTTTTATTATTCTGGGGTTTGTGTGTGGTTGTCCAAGTTTAGAGTGTTGGTGCTTGAAAGGTGATGTTGGGTGGGAACCCAGCTTGAATTACAATGGGGGAGTCTACTCCAGCATCTCGTGTTGAATATGGAGATTAATCATTTATTTATTTCACATTCGTTTTTTCTCCTTTCCTTATTGAATGTTGGGCCCTCAGAGTAGGCATTGGGGGTTTGGTTATTGCATAGATCTTGATTTATGTTTTGATTGATCAATTTGAATCATTGAGGATTTTTTTGGGGAATAAACCATAATGGTGGGGATAATTTCTTCACCCTGTTTTTATTCTTCGACTTTATCTAGGTTTATGTTTCTGTGTTTGGATTATATCTAGAGTTTTGGAGGTTTCAGATTTAAATTTTTAGTTTCAGGTTATTTTCCATATATTTTATGGTTTATGTTCACGATTAATGGTTAGCCATTCAACCTCATGAGGATGAGTATCCTTTAAGTTCATTTTAACATTCATAGTTTGAGTTTCATGGATTCAACATAGTTTGATCCGAAACATGAGGCTTATAAGAGAAACTATGCAGGTCCTTGGGAGTCTCTAGTTGAGGGTGCCTGACCTGATCATTGTTAGTCTAAACTATGCCGAAGGAGGTGTGCACATGTGTTTGAAATTTTTTAAAGAACCATGTCACATGGTCAGTTCACAGTTTCCCAAACTGTGAGGCCAAAATAGTCAGGGGGAAGTGTGTCAAGTAAGGGGCACAAAATTAGCACATGGTTTGGGAAACTGGGCGACCTAACAGTGTGCAGTGTCCATTTGTTTTAAAAATGTTATTTTACCTTTATACTATCTTTGTATTTTAACCCAAAATTCTCATTTTACTTCCCTCCTGGATCATGTGACACTAGAGAACCACCTCCCTTCCTTACCCTTCCACCCCTCCTAATCATAGGGTTGAATCAGGATATTTTTCAGGCGATTGCAGAGAATCTTCAAGGTAATATCTACCGATAATCTTCCTTTTCCACCTCATTCCATTTTTTCTTGAGTTATTCTTCTTATTTTGTCTTGTGGTTCTATGTTTCATGTTTCATTTAGTTTAAATTTTAGTTTTCTCTTTTTAGGCTTCCTTGTAGATTCTCGTTATTCTTTGAACCATCATAGATTAGTTTAGAGTTTCTATTACTGATGCGCTTGTATTTTTAGTTAGGATCCCTTTACATTTAGCCATTAAATTTAAATTATCATTGATTTATTTCATTCCATGACATGTTATTATACTAATTTGTGAAAAATAATTGTTAGTAAATTTTTTTGGAATGAAATAAAGTGGTTAACACTTCATTTTAAGATTGTGAGAAATGGTTTGATTGTGTTTTTCAGGCCTAGTGTATAATGAAATTCCCTTTTGGATATTGTAATCATTTTTTCTTTTTAGAATGGTAAGACATATTTCTAAAAAACGTTTGATGTGGATTTTATGGTTTTGAAAGTGGTGTGTGTTTGGTTATTCAAGAAATGGTTTTCCTTGAATAGTTGTGTGAGGCCCAGTTAGCACTTTGAAAAAGGTTTCTTTGGAAAGCATTCATTGGAATGGGTCCCTAAACTTTTTTTTTGACAAAGAGACATTAGTGTCCATAGTTTTATACTTCCCTTATGTGATGATAGTTTAAGGAAAATGATCATTCCATATGGTGTCCGGGATGGTTCCAGTTTGTGTGAATTCTTTGATGGCTGGTATATATGGTTTATTTCTTAGATTTGTTTGGTACACCACATTGTAAACATGACATGGAATCCAGGCATAACTACATGGTCTTTTATGAATTCTTGCAACTCTATTTTATGTTTTTTTTCTAGCTATAGGCCCTTAGTATGACCATTCTCTAATTTGTGATTGTTCCCCTCAGTTTTTTCTCAGAAGGGTATGACCCAGGTTTTGGGATGGTTGATGGAATTGGGATAGGAGAACCTGCGGGATGAATCATATTTTAGTATGTTCTGGATTTTCCTTTGAGTTCCTAGGAATTCCCAAGTTTTCACCTGGAACTTTTTTATATATGGAAGATAGTTATGGTGAGATCTATGTATGGTTACCCGAGTATAATTAGCACATTGGCCTCATGACATATTCATGAACTTTTCATCCTTGTATGGTGCTCTACATGATAACAAAAATTAATGATTGGTTTTTATTGAAAATGTTTCATGGGAAATGTTTTGAATGAAATTTTTACACCTATATCCAATTTTTAGGATATATGAGCATCTCCCATCTTGGTTTCTTTCGCAATTCCCCCCAAAAGCTTAATCCACCATCTTATAAAAGATGTTTGTTTTAAAATATGAGGGATATGGATTGTGATTTTTTTAAAATGGATTGTACAATAAACCTCAATTTTTATATATTGTATTTCAAACCTGAAATTGGTGGATCTTTTATTTAATGGAAATACATTTCAGGCACACCTACCATATTTTAATACTCACCCCTATTTCTTTACTTGTTTTTATTTTATTGTTCATGTTCCAGTTTGGTTTTGGTTACCATATGCAATGTTGGGTTTTGGGATCGAAGAGTGAACCATAGGTTCACATGGAGATTTAGTTATTTTAATGTTTAGATTTGGGTTTGATTCTTGTATTAGTTGTATTTTCTGTTTATTTATAAACGATTTTCAGTTATATTATTTATTTATGTTTGGGTTACTCTTTTTACTTATGTTTATTTATTTAGTTTGACTAGGAAAACAATTATAATCAGTTATCTTTGATTCTCTTGACACTTTTTTCCATCACAGGAGGATAGATATTTCCTCTCTAGCCTTGACACAAGCCGACTCAGGTGACTAGTTCAGGGATGACCCAAGGCAGTTCGTTACATTGGACAACCGTCTCCTGAAGTTATAAGATAAATTTTTCACATACATGTTATGTAGAATGTAATAAGGAGAAATTTAATGAAAATATTTGATATATATGATTTTATATCAATTATCTAAAATTAATATATCATAATCTCCCATACTCTCCCTTACCCTTTCACCAGTCAAGGGAATGATATCGTCTCTCGTGCTTACGTAAGATCTACAATCTCCACAACGAAATGCAATTCGTTTTCCATGAATGAAATTTTATAATGGGTCTAATAACTTATATACTGAGTAAATATGATATCTATATCATTATTATCATTATCTATATGATTTATTTATATATGAAGTACATGAACCATAACTTTCATGAAATAAACACATGATAAAATAAGGCAATTAACACTCCAATCAATAAAAGAAATGACATATTATTAACAAATGTGGGGTAAAATGGTATAAAAAGATCATATATTATATTATAAATATGATTATGGTTATGTAATAAATTAATAACCAGATCAAAACAATTATAAATAATGTTAAATAATGTTCAACTAAAGAAAAGCATTAGATAAGGGACTTCATCACAATTTCCCTTTATCGAGGCATATTTTAATTTTATGCACCTAATTTCTTTTCTATAGTGTATATATTTCTTTATTTTCATGTAAAATCATGAATAATTAATAATACATGTAATTTTATGTATTAATATGAATTATTTTATTCAAGGGTATTTGAATTGAGATATACCATGTGGTAATGGATTTTGTCTCAGTTTCCATTCCAATGAGACATATTTGTTAATATTAACCTATTATATTTTATGTGGTGTATATATTTCTACTTTATTTAATTTATCATTCATAAATATTTATTCATGATGATTAATATTTTGTTTCAATTTTATTCTTCAAGGGTTTAAAATTTACAACATACCAAAGAGGTAAAAATTATTATACATTCTCACTTTCTTTTTTGATTGTTAACTTTATCTTAAAACAATTATTTAACTTTGATAATATTTTATTAGAAATAACATTTATATTAAATATGCATATTATTTTATTATGGATATGATTAATTCTTAAAACATGTACCATTTTAACATATGTTGTTTACTTTGAAATTTTATTGATTATAGGAGAATTATTGATAAATATGTATCCTTTACTCAATATGGAATTTTTATTTTTAGAAATATTGATTCATGAATTAAATAAATTATTATATATATTAGGAATGATTTGTAAATATAGTTAAATGTGTGGCCCAATTATAGAAATCCTCTCTATACATTAAAATTTCTGATGATACAAATCCATTGTCCAAATCTAATGGGGGTTTAACAAGTAGATTTAAACTATCATTGTGAAATGTCTTAATTGTGGAGGTATACATGATGTATGAGATCCATAGGATTAATAAATAATCATTTACATCATTAATAATTCAGTTATTATTTTTATCCATTATATTTTAGCAATTTTATTATCTTTGGATGCATTTCCTTATAAATTTATTGATTACATGTAATGTGTGTTCAATTATTTATCATTCCATATTGATTATGACTTATCCAATTATGAAAGTTAAGTTATTGATTAAATGGAATGTGTTTTAATTTGTTCACATTTCCATTTTGATAATAATTTATTGATTCATGATATATTATTCATTATGCATCCCTTATTGAGATTTTATGCTCGCCCTTATTTTTTTCCATTCCACGGGTTTTGAAGATGAATTATTTGAATGAGTTTCAAGGATAGTGAGCATTTGAATTTTTTATGTTTTATTCTCTATTCATAATATGAATTGTTATCTATTATGTAATAAGTTCTCCACAACTACCAAACTGATTAGTACATTGGGGTTTGACTCTTGGTATCTATTCCAATGTAATAAAGTAGGCACCAGCTTCCAGTTGCCAGACATGGGGTCATTAAAAAAATTTATCTAGGGATTATGATTAAACCTAAAGAATATCTTACATGTCTTGTATAATTTTACTCAAATTTACCAATGGATTCATCATCCTTCAGCATAAACTCAATGAATTCCGTCCCTATTTTTTTATAACACAAGGTAAGTACTTACTGAAAAGTATTCTCTTAAAATAATTCCATTTTATGGAGTTAATTTCTTCATCTTTCCTAATTTTCAAAATAAGATTCCTCTATTGACCACCATTTTCTTCCAAAACATAAACATATAGGAAAGATATTTCATGTTCTGTTCACTGGAGAACAAAAATTATTTTCTATATGGTACCAATCCATTATTCAGCCACTACTCGATTAGTTGACCCACTAAAAGAAAATGGATATTTCCTCATTAAGGACTCAACAACACATTTTTCCCTCATTTTCTTATTAGGAAGATCAAATTGATTCATAGATTGAGAAGGTTGTGTAAGAATAAGAATAATATTTTTCATTCCATTTCCCATATAATTTGATTAACCAGTAAAAAAATCATTGATTTTTTATTATGTTTTGCACAAAAAAATTTCCTTCAAGTTCAATCCTTTGAATAAAAAATATAGTGTGAGAAATAATAGTTATATTGAGAAACCACATATTTATGAAAAATAATTTTTAGATTTTCTTTTTGATGACACCATATTTTCAATCTATGTTACCTTATTATTAACTTATTGCAACTTTTGTCACTATCTATTCAAATCATTCATAATATTTTTTAAGTAAAATGTGACATAACCCAATCATATCCTTCACAAGTTTCAAACCAAGTATACAGTAATGGCACATCCAGCATGCATCAGAATGATGGATGAGACATACTTCATCAAACTCTTTTTTGGATTATTACCCCTAGATACATCTGTGCCATAACTATTTACACTTATAGTGTCCATATAGTAATTTAATTCTAGAAAAACCACATAATATCTATATTTCCATAAATTTTGGGTTTTATTTTATAATCAGGATAATCCTTAGGTGTTTTATCATAATTATTTAATCCTAATTTCAAAATATTGGATAAAACCCTCTTTGATACCAAATGAGACCCAATATTTTCATGCATAAATATTACATAAATTTTTATGAATATTCAATACATATCATTATTATCTATGCTAGAACTGAAAACATTTGGAATCATTTGAGACTAGATATATAAAAATATCTTTTAGGTACATTATACATTAAATCTCATAAATTTATTCACAATTTTTTACAGGTATTAACATACCCTAATTAAAACCATTTTTCATAACCAAGGGAAGGAAATTAAAGGAAAGGGTGAGCATATATTCTTATTAAGGGTAAACAAGGTAGATATATATCGATAATCATATGAAAGAATAAGGGGATAAGATTATGATTATAACTTATAGATTTTATACCATATTTACTATGGTTCATAATCATCAATAATGACATAAATATTAATCATTTGAACAAAATTAATCAAAATAATTAAAAAAAATCACCAGTTAATCATAAAACATGAGTTTAAATTATGAGCATAAAAACAAGAAAAAAATGGGACACTATAATAGGAGTAAATAATACTTCAAATACCAAGGTTAACTATTTAGACCGTCAAATCATAATATTTTAGGACTCAACACATGTCTACTATCTAATAACAGGTCAGGAATAACCACTAGTTTCCCATAATGGATCAAGCATCCCTACATGTTTCCTGCAATGGATCAAGAACATCAACTAGTTTCCAAAAAATATCTCATGAGAAATAAATATGTTACCAATGCATTGGATAGATACATAATTATTTTCCTACTTTTCACATAATTAAAAAGATACATATGTGTTCCATAAGGTTACTTTTTTTTCATATCATTGTAGTATAAGCCACAAAAAGAAACAAGTTTTATAAATTTTTTATCATTACATCATAACATAACCCATGTAAAATAAATGGGTGTCTTAAAAATATAATCATCATAATAATAAACCATCAAATAAAAGAATAATGATGGATTCGTTGGATCATATCCCCTATAAATCATAATTAACATCAAATTATCCTACAATAATTAAAAATTAAATTAAAATATTACTAGAATATATCTTGAAGAAAGAACCCTTTTCATCTTGAAATAAATTATTTAAAACATAAATAGATTCAAAATATTCTGGAAAAAGTTTATTTGAAAAGAAACATGTGAACTTTTAAAGTAATATTTAATGATTTTAGTGGTCATGTTGGTGGAAATTTTCATCTATTCCGTTTCTGGTAAAACAAAGACTCCTTTTACATTTTTTTGAAAATTCAATAGTACCTCATCAATAAAATGAAAAGAAGATTTGCATAATTTTTTTATATAATGTAATAAATAATTCAATATTACTTTATAAATTCATATGATAATACTGAAACATTCTTGGAAATGTTTGATAGAAAACATGGCAATGGAAGTAGAAGATTCCCGACCCAAGTAGAAATAAAATCTATTTTTTTCAGAAAAAAACTCCTCAATAATTTTATGGACCACAGAGAAGAAAATGATAATATAACATTATTTTGAAATTAATAATTATAGTATAAGAAAATTAAATCTATTAATTATATAATAATCGTAATATTTCTTCAATGGAAATTCTGGCATAAAAATCATGATTAAAATTGTATTGAAACATAAATCCCTTACCTCAAGTTTCATATTTATTCATATGAATTAAATCAGAAAATAAAATAAATGTTGATTTTTTACAATTTTATTCCATAACCTTACTCAAATATATTATACGATATGTTATTTACTTATAAAACATTGTTATTAATTTGTTAATAGTTCTTTATAAAAATAACAGTTCTAGGAGATAACTACTTCATTTTTCATGAATGCGTCAGTTTGGAAGTCCTCATCCTTATAATATGGTCATATTTAAATAATATCTAGAATTTTAATCATTTAATCATTATAATATATATTAATTGTAAACAATTTAATAAATATTCATATAAAACGAGGATGAAAAATGAATTACATTACTTCATGGAGACGGTAGTACTTACGTACAAATGAGTTATGTTTCCATTTTATGATGGATGGAATGAAGAGAAGATAAATAATAATTCAATATAATTGAAAAATAATACTATATTATATATCATATATATTATATAAGTCCATAATTATAACCATCATTGTTATGTGGTGATAAAAAACAAAACACATAGCTTCATGGAGGTTGTCGTCCACACGTATGCAAGAGCGATGTTTTATTTTCCCATATGATAAAAATTAGATGCAAAATGGTAGTTACATCACTATAATAAAATTTAATTTTATTTATGTTGCTAAATGAAAAAAATTATAATGAATAAAATATATTTATAATTATTAAAATAGTTAATAAAATTGAAAGTACTCTATTAGGTGATATACTTCTTCATTGAGAAATCTTTTTAAAATTACACTGTAAGCCTTCAATAGATGGTATTTTGGATAGAAAGTAATCTCTAAGATGTGGGGAAGTAATATAGTAAAATTATATGGTAGGGATTGAATGATATAGAATGTTTAAAATGTGTGTGGAAGAGGGTATAAGAGACGTTCATTTATAAGTGAGGGGAGGGTCACTCTGGGAATTACTTAGAGTATTAAATTAATATTTATTAATTTTCCAAGAAACATTAATCCAAGTTGATATATTTTTAATATTTAATGTTTACGAGTCAAAATTATCTTATCCAATATGATTTGGGCAAGATTTGTTGTTTTTAACACCCTTATCTGTTTGTTTTAACCCCTATTAACCATTTTGACTATAACCAAAATATCAAATTTTTATGCTCTTTTAGGGATAATAATGTTTCCATTAAAATATAAGTGAACCAAAAATGGATCATGGTATAAATTTAAAACCATATAACATTCACTTAGAAAAATGTTTGTTTTTTATGAATTTAAAATAATTTAATAAAATATAGTTTATTATAAAATATAATTAATGTCATTTTTTAAATTTAATTTGAATTCAATATCATCAATATAATAATTGAATTTAACTATAAAATTTTAAAACATAAATACTATTTAATATTTATGTAAAAAATTCATCTAACACGATTATTCACAAAAAATTTATTGCTGGTAATTTTTTTAAAACCACTTATTTTAGATTTCTATTAATTATATAAATACCGTATCAGATTTGTGTAAGAATTTAAGGAAATTTGTCAATAAATAAAACATAAAAATAAATTATTAAGATAAAAAATTAGTTCATATTTAAAATAAACCATTATAACTGAACGTAAACTATTTTAATTCTTATGAAAAAATATTATTGATATTATTGTATAAAGAGTGATATTTTTTTTCTTATACTAAAATCATATAAAGGTAATAATCAATTAAAATGGAATAAAGTGGTCATATTTACAAGGATTAGATGGTAATGGATGAACTACACTCATGAAATATGATAAAGTCAAGTGTTTGAGAATTTTTAAAGATTTAACGCAAAATTTTAACACTATTTATCTATTTTACCATTACCCTGACAACAATTATTTACCATAGTAACTATTCATAATGCACCAAACTAAATAGAAATTATTAAAAAAAATTGAACCATATGATTCCAAATGTGGGATCCAAGTTGTAATATTCAATTCCAAGAACTAGAAGAAAATCATTTAATAATAAGTGCACCAAACACAAAAAAACTATTTTTAGAAAAGTTCATATTTGAACATAAAACTGGATTTATTCTTATATTATGCCTAGTAAAAAACATTAGATGAATATTAAGCCATATAATTTAATATATTATATTTTAATTTTATTATAAACATTCATTAACATATATTACTTTAATTTATTTAAATGAAATAAAATTTTCAATAAAAAAACTATATTTTTAGAAAAATATCCCTATTTACCTTCAAATTCTTTTATTTCAATTTCAAAACATTTGATATCCAATGAATTTATTTTATCCATTTTAAAAAAATATTTTTTATAATAAATTTGTCACTAGTCAAACCCACCAATTCAACGACTATACGATAACGGTCACATTAAATAATAATATTTCAATCGTATAAATAGATTTCATTAAACTCGATGTTGTATGTAAAGAAAGCTATCAAATAAATAAAATTTATTTATAGATAAATATATATTAAAATAACGGGTTCATATAAAATACATGTATCATTGGTAGTGTTTTCTCATCACACATTTCCAATATCAAAAATCTCTTGAATGACATCCAAGGATGTGAGGTGGGATATATCACATTCAGAAATGATGGGTTACTCAATATACAAGAATTTTGATACACCAGATTTCTAAGACAAAAATCTAGTGATGTTATCTTTATTTTTGGGTAGAGGTGAAATATTAATATAATTTTTCAACATTATGACAAAGTGAATGAGGTGATATTTAAAAATAATCCACGTGTTATTAAAATATGAAAGGATGTCACAATTACAATGGAGGGTTAGTGAATGAATGTCATACTGTTTCATATTTATGATTATTAAAATTCATGTTTAATGAGTATAAAAGGGGAAACTAACATTGTAATATAATACTTGGACATTGGGTGTAGAATTTATTTGATAATATTATCAAGAATGAAGATTTTTGAAATAGTTTGAGTCATAAATATGAAATACTAAACACATATGATATATTTTACAAGGAAAAATTGCATGAAATATTTTCATGATATTGGAAATTAAAACCAATAAAAAACTTGAGTTATTATAGTAAATTATTTGTTTAATAGTTAAATTGAATCCAATGAACATATATAAGTTTTTTATGAATTTTTTTGATCATTTTACTTGTATGGATTATGTATATTTTAAATTGTTGAAATCATAAGATTTTGATAACATTAAACTTTTTCATAGGATTTATGAGAATTAAAAAGGACATGTCATCAAAAGTTTTTTATCTGAAAATAGAACTGAATAAAATAATAAAGTGTTTTTTTAGAATATCATTAGAAGTACAAGATAATAAATGAGTATATTTATCCATAAACCAACTATACAAATAGATTTATTGAAAAACAATTTTAGTGGACACGGGAAGAAATTTTTTTTCAAAGAATGATACTTCAAAATTATTTTGGAAATATGATAAAATCTTGAATTGTTTACATTATGAATCAATGATTACTAAATCTCAATTGGGTAAGAACACCATTTGAGTTATTGTTTGGTAAGAATCCATGCCTGAATAAATTGATGGTATTCAGCCACCCATGAATTATATTTGGTTATGTTTGATATGAATGACGGTGAATAAATAGTTACTGCATATACAATATGTAGAAAAGGATATCAGTTCATTAATAATAATATAATGAAAATTATAGACATCCTTAATGTGATTGTGTTGTAAAATCAATATCACTAAAAAAATCATTTCCCATTTATTTTATGATTGAAGAAGACTTGGAAGAGAGGATTTAAATTTATTATATGATTATGGATTTATGAATATATTTTAATACTTATCAGGATGATTATAAAAATTCTTATAGTGAGGAAGCCACAGAGTGATGAGGTTCTAAGTTCTATAGATAGTAAATATGGTGATTCTAAAAATATTCTTAGAGATAGTAGGATGGCGGTATAAACCTGAAGAATATTAATAATTTCTAATCACACTAGCATGATTTTTTAGGTTAAAACAATGTGTGTGGATGAGGAATTACAACATAATTATTGGATATCAATTATGGTGGAAGATACTAATTAAATTTAGATGAATGAAATTTAGGAATTTGTGTCACATCCCAAATCCAAAAAATATAATTGTGGAAAAGTGGATTTTTCTAAAAAACTCACTAATAAAGGAAACTTAGCATGTAAAAATCTCATGCTTTTTTCATAGGATATTCGCAAATTGATTGAATGTATTTTAATGTGATTTTTTATCCAATTACAAAGATATAAATTCTAATGCCGTAAAAATTTATGAATAAAATTCCCTTTCTTTTAATTAAATGTCTTATGGATATAGAAAATACATGAACTCCTTTTGTTTTATTATATTTAATTGGATTTAAATGCGAATTAAGTATCCTTACCATAAATAATTTAGTCATTTAATAGTGATCACAACAGTAGTATAAATATATTTTTTTAATAAATCCATTTGGAATTGAAAAAGGAGGTGATAGCCTTATCCGGTAGGATTTTACCCTTTGAAGACCATTTATCAAAGATTTTAAGATTAATCGCATTTAAGGGATTTTCTTAGACCAAGCCCATGTTGAGATCTAATAACATAAGAATGGGAGAAGTTGATTACAGGAGAAGCTGAATCTCATTGAGATCACGACCCAAACCATGTTCACCAAATGACACCATGAAATCCCCAATGCTGAACACCTTACACTAAGGGTTTATTTTGGTGTAATAAAGAGATATGTATCAAGAACCTAGTAGTATGATTATTTTTTATAGAATAATGAATATAATTTCATTCTATTATTGATACTTGGTAAATGATTTTTAAAGCACAAATTGTATTTTTGGTTAATATACCAATTCAATTAAGAAAACTGTTTTGATGAATTAATAGATTTTTCAATGAAATAAATAAAATATTATTTTAAACAAATTTTATTAAATATAAATGATCATATAATATTTATGAAGTTAAATGTAATTTTTATTGTCGTTTTGAAATTGTTTTTCTCCAAACCCATCAATTGTCAATAAATTTTGAATTTTATTTTAAAAGTGAAATCTCATATATTTAGAAAATAATTTTGATTCAATGAATGTAATTTTTTTTAATCAAGTTGTCAAAATTATCCAATGGTGATGTTTTTATAAATTTATAAGGCATTCAAAATTTTTGGTAAAAAAAATACCTTATAAATATATAATTTTTTTTATGACATCATAATGAACCAATAGTGATGTAAAAAATATTATGAAAGGTATATTCGGAAAAATATATGATTTTAATTTAAAATAATGTAATTTATAGTTTATTTTATTTATTTTATAAAGCCTAAATGAATCCACCAAGACACGTAAAATATTTTTAGATTTTAAAATAATTTTCATTAAACTGTGAATTACCTCCACATAAGCAAGGAACAATATTAATATCTTTAATGCATAGACATGTAAAATACTTTTTTCACTCTCTTTTTCATGAAACCATGGGAAAAAACCATTGTACATTTTATGGTTTTGAATATTTTTGTGTGTGGTGTCCAAAACCAAAATAATAAAGAATTCCCCCACCTTTCCAATATAAACCCACCCTAGCACCCATTAATCTTCACTCAAACCCTTTAATATCATCTACACCCTCCTATATACTCCACAATGTCCTCCCAAGGCGCCCCAATATCCCACGGAGTCTCTCCCAATCCTTAGGTATCACACATCAATGTAAGGGATCTTCCACCCTCCCCCTTTATCAAGAAAAACACTCATGTTATGTCTTTTAATTTCTTTTCTAATATGTTTGTATATGTTATTAAACTTATCTTTTAGAGTAAATTTTCTATATAAATAGTGATATCCCATTCCACTCTCATTTATCCTTCTTATGATCAATTAATTACACCTGTTATTATTAGAGTATTCCAAAAGGGATCTCCTTGTCTCCTTTTTCTTCAAGAACCTCTTTAATTGCATGCCTTTTAATTTCCATTTTATTGATTTGGGATAAGTTATTCCATAACTCCATTCGATCCATTTGATTTATAAATTATGGTATCTTTTTTTAATCCACATTAATCCCCCTATGATATCTTAATCCCACCCGTTACTATTCCAAAATTCCGTAAGGGATTCTTCCCCTCCTCTTTGAATTCGAGCACTGTCTTTGAGAGTTGTTCTTTAAATTTAAATTGCTTGAATTTAAATTAGTTTTCAGTCATTAATTTACTATAAAATTGATTTTATTTAAATTAGGTATCATTTATCTTCCCCCATTTTTACCCTTACCTAATCCGTTAGTAAGCTAATATTACACAAGGTATTTCTCTCTTCTCATTTCCATTCAAGAATATATTTTATATTATACATCTAAATTACATTTCATATGTTGGGATATTATGTTCCATTGTCCCCTTACAATCCATTTCATGTATAAATTATGAGATACCCCTTTATCTCTCATCAAACCATTTAACTAATTTCTATTTGACGCCATTATGCTTCCAAAATTGCACCATTATTTTCCATGCCAAAATCATCGTGTAGTGAATACCATACCAATTTATCCATCAGGGGTTTTCACCTTTATGATCATGTTCTTATTTATTGTGTACATAACTGTATTTATTCCACATTACATGATCATGAAATAACTTATGATATTGTATGATTCCATGTTATATGATCTATGTGACACACTAATGAATGAAATGAAATGTTTATGAAGGGTGCGCCCTGATAGCACTCCAATGTAGTGGGTAATTTTTAGTATCATGATATTATAATTTCATTGAGGGTTTAATCATGTTAATTCATGTGAAATCAGGGTATAATAATGTTAAATCATGTGCAATGAGGTTTTAATCATGCTATCCTTGTGCAATGAACCTTGGCTCGTGCTAATATCATGTTGTATGTTGTTTCCAAATTTCCATGTAATAAATATTTTGATATATCATGAATTTATGTTCTTGTTTATTTTTCGCTACATTAATAAGCCTATTGAATAATATTTGTTGTCTTACTCGTGTTATGCCATTTTTATTCCCCTACTAAGATTTATATCCCACCCTTTTCATATGTATGTCCTCAGGTTATCCCATGCATTGCTAAATACGAAGGAATTTTGGGGTCATGTAAAAGAATATTTCAATAAATATGCGTACTTCATGTGTTAAGTTGGTATATAATGTCCCAAATCCCCAAATACACTGTAAATATTGATTTTATGAATTTTTATGTGCTTTTTTATGTAATAAATCAATGTCAAATGTGAATAAAGAGTAGGATTATTATAGTTCGTATCAGAGGATAGGTTTAGTTTTTTTTGGACTAGGATTAAAAAAATCTAGTGAAAGACTAAGGGATATGACTAGGTATAAGAAAAGAATCCCAAAAGTTTGATGAGTATATAGTTGGTGGATTATTAGGAAAATACAACACAATATGGATACGAACAAGTAGTGGTGGATATGGCACAAATGTATCTAATAGTAAAACCCGAAAACACCACATTATGATAGACTCAAATGGGAACTGGTTCCCAACAACGATCGTTTCTTCACTCTATATTAGACACTATTTGGGGATATTCTTTGGTAAATTCATAATCTTTGTATGAACCATTATTAAGGTAACACAAAATGCCCTTAAGAATATATGTTAGGATGTGAATCATAGATAACTTAGATAAAATCATAGGAATTCATAGTGTAAAGAGATAAATGTAATTTATATGTTATCTCTTTATTGTCATTATATTACCCATTATGTGTTTAATATTTTAAGATACTTACACATAATTTTCCTTCTTATTCTAGACAATGTCCGATAATAGGATTAATTATGTTAAAAACGACGTGAAAGGCATTGTGATGAATGCTTCAATGAGATTCCCAATATGATGGGAGCTCAAGTAGAACATATCATTATTTCACCAAAGATGCTATCAAAAATAATGATTAACCACTGGGACTTATTTTAATTACCAAATAAATCTAGAAAGAGGAATATGAAATTTCCTGAAAGTCCATATTATAAAGGTGATAAGGGAAAGATGCACCAATTCCATTCATGCAACAAGTATGGAAAGAGGAATGAGGGGAAATGTCACGAAGGGACTAATAGATGTTTTAAATATCGAAAGATAGGGAACAAAGATTCTAATTTCCATGAAAAAATTGATAATGTGATTAATGGAAACAAATTTCCTTATAATAAATATTACACGGTTTTATGTCATAAATGTGTAGAAGCCGGGCATTATCCAAAACTATGGTCTATTATAAGGGATGAGAAGCATGATGAGTATCAATAATCTCCCTGATCAAGGGATCATGGAAAGTCCTATTCTAAGATGGATAATGATGAATTAATTAAATCTAACCACTAATTAAAATTAGTGTATGACACAATTTATTTCAATTTATGTTCTAATAGTATATGTTTTTTGTTTTCTAAGAATATTGAGTCCCCACAGGAAATTATATTTAATCATTAGGGAAAACATATATAAGTGTTATATGAAATTTGGAATTTTGTGGAAATTATCTTCTTGAAAATATTATAAGTCTCCATTTCATGGAATTTGAAAAAAAAATGAAAAAGTAATTTCCTACACTTCAAGGCCATTGAAAATTCATGAGCAAAACTATTCCACATATGATCTTGAGTTGGCTGTCAAGATCTTGGCATTGAAAATATGGTGGCATTATCTCTTAGGGGAGAAGTGTAAAATAAATACAAATCACAAAAATCTCAAATATATATTCGCATAGAATGTTCTGAATATGGGATTACAATGATGGTTATAGATCATTAAGGATTACAACTTCTCAACCCCTTACCACCTTGGGAAAGTTAACAAGGTTGAATATGTTCTAAGTAGAAAGGATCCAACAATTCTATCAGTCGTGTGAATTGAAAAGGATCCAATATTTTCATATTTTATGTAGATGAACATGGGAATCATAATGAAGGGAACATCATCAATCCTTTCACAAATTATTTTTAAATATAGTATTTTGAAAGGTTATAGGATTCTCAAAAAGATGACATGGTAATTCTAAATAATGTGGAGACTATCCAAAAACAAAAATCATTGGAGATCAATGTTAATGAAGAAAAAATTGTGAGATTTGGGTTAAGACTATGTCTTCTATCAAATCCCGAGTTAAAAAAATAATTTTTGGATGATGCACATAGTTCGAATTTCTCCATTCACACAGGAAACATGAAGATGTATCGAGATCTGCAAGATAACTCTTGGTGTGATAACATGAGGAAGGTGATTGATTAATATACATCAATATGCCTGGTATTTCAACAAGTGAAGGATGATAGGAATATTTCTAAGGGGATGATGCAACCATTACCCAAACCAACATAGAAATTGAAAAACATCACCATGGACATTATCACCAGACATCTAAAGAAATAAAATGGAAAAAATGATATTTGGGTTATTTTGGATAATCCTACAAAGAATGCACACTTCATTTAAATTCTAGAGGATTTCACATTGAATCAACTAGAATTGATATTCATCAGAGAAGTGGTAAGGCTACATGGAATTCCACTATCGATTATGCCTAATTGAGATCCATGATTAAGCTATAAGTTCTAGAAGAGTCTCCAATATGCTCAAAACACTGAGATGAGCTTCAACATGGCATATCACCCCCAAACTGATGGCTCATCTGATAATACTATCAAAAAACATTAGGACATGTTGAGATCATTCTCAATGGACATCAATGGAGGATGGGACCAACATCTAACTTTGCTGGAGTTATCTAACAAGAATAGTTTCCACTCATGCATCCAAAGGGCTACTTATGAATATCTCTATGGGAATAGGTGTAGAACACTGACATGTTGGTATGAATTTGGGGAACAAAAACATCTAGAATTGAAAACTGTCGAAGAAATATTGGATAAGGTTTTCACTATCTAACAACAAAACAAAGTATCTTAGAGTCGACAAAAGGGATAGTCTGAGAATCATTGACAAGACCTAGAGTTTGATGTTAGAAACATAGTATCTCTCCATATATCTCCTTAAAAGAGAGTTATGAGATTTTGAATGAAGGGAAATATTAGTCCAAGGCACATCAACACTTTTGGGATCCTAAATCAAATCGGAGTAGAGTCCTTTCGACTAGAACTCCCACCAAACCTATCTCTTGTACATGATGTATTCCATGTATAACTTTTGAAGAAGAACATACATAACCCATCACATGTACTCAATCCAGAGGTGGTACTCTTAGATAATTACATACCCTATGTGGAGAATCCGGAGGGAATCTTAGATAATAGAGAAATATTTCTACGAAATAAGATGATTCCCCTTATCTACGTGTTGTGAAAAAACCTCATGTTTATCTAAGAAACGTGGGAACCGGAGGAAGTGACGAAGCAGAGTTAGCCTCATAAGTTTTAATGTCTGAAAAAAAAATTTACAGGTGAAATTTCTTAAGGGGGAAGGTTATAACAACCAAAAAATTGATGAATAAAATTCCTATTCATTTTATTAAATGTATTATGAATATAGAACACACATGAAATACTTTTGTTTTGTTATATCTCATTATATTTATATGACTATTAAGTAACCTTACCATTGATAATGTAGTCATTGAACATTGATCACATGACTAGTATAAAATATAGGGTTTTAACATATCATTTTAGCATAAACAAAGGAGGCGATGATATCAAATAGTAGGATCATATCCCATGAATCCAATTTATCAGAGCTTCCAATAGAGATATCATTTATAATCTTTTCCCTATACCATGCACATGTAGAGATCCAAAAATTTAGGCATGACATAAACTGTTTACTGGAGAAGTTCAAGCTCATCAAGATCATGACCCAAAAAATGTTCACCGAATGACCCCATGAAAACCCCACCATAACACAACTTACTCTTAGTGTGTATTATAGTGTAATAAAGGGATATGTATCAAGACCCTAAAATTTTGATTATTTTTATAGAACATTTAATATAATATCATTCTATTATTTTTACACTGTAAATTATTTTTAAAGCACAAATAATATTTTTGGTTAATATTAAAATTCAATTACAAAAAATATTTGGATGAACTATTTTATTTATTTAATTAAATAAATAAAATATTATTATTAAGTTACTTTTATTAAATATAAATGATCGTATAATTTTTATGAAGTAAAATTTAATTTTTATTAGTATTTCAAAAATGTTTGTGTTAGAATTCATCAATTTTCAATAAATGTTAGTTTTTATTAAAAATGTTAAATTTCACATATTTATAAAATTATTTAGATAAAATTAATATTATTTTTTCAATCAGGATTTATAAATTATCCCATAGTGAATTTTTCAAAATTTTCTAAGATAGTCTAATTTTTGGATAAAAATTAAATATCATATAAATATATAATGTGTTTTATGACATCATAATGAACAAATATATATTTAATAAAATAATATAAAAGATATATTGAGAAAAAAAATCTATTTTTAATTTAAAATAATTTAATTTTATGGTTTATTTGATTTATTTGATAAACCCTTTGTGAATCCTCCAAGACAAATAAAATATTTTATGATTTTAAAATCATTTCCTCGAATGTGTGACTCACCTCCACATAATAAAGGGAAATATATTAATATATTCATCCCATATACCAATAAAATTATTCATATCACTCCCCTTTTCCATAAAACATGGGAAAAATTCATGGTATGATTTATGGTTTTGATAAAATTAGTTTGTTGTGTCTAAAACCAAAATAATAGTGACCCCCCCCCACCTTTTCTATATAAAACCTCCTAAGAACCCATTCCATTGCTCCAAAACTCCATTAATCTCGTCCAAACTCTGGTTCTAATCCCTAGAGTCCTTCAAAGGTTCCAAAATGTCCAAATAAGCCTCTCCCAAGCCTTTGAGAACACACATTCAAGTATGGGATCTTCCACCCTCCTCCTTTATCAAGAATTATTTTTATGTTATGTCTTTTAATTTCATTTTTTATCTATGTTATTACATGTTATTAAATGTATTCATTACTATAAATTTTATGTATAAATGATTATATCCCATTAGACACTCATTTATCTCTCTTATGATCCTTTTAGTACACCTGTTACTATGCCATAATTTCTTAAGAGATCTCCATCTCTCCTTTTTCTTCAAGCACCTCTTTTATGTAATGCCTTTTAATTTTAGTTTTCATGATTTCAGATATTTTATTACATAAATACTTTTAATTCATTTTATTTATAAATTATGGTATCATCATTTCACTCCCATTAATCCCCCCTATTATACCTTACCCCACATATTACTATTCCAAAATTCCATAAGGGATTCCTCTCTTCCTCTTTGAATTCAAGCACCTTATTTGAGATTAATTATTTAAATTTAAATTTCATTAATTTAAAATTATTTTTTAATCATTAATTTTTTTACAATTTATTTTCTTTCAATTAGTTGTCATTTATCATCCCCCATTTGTAAACTTACCTAATCCATTAATTTGATGAAATTCCATGAGGGGTTTTTCTCTTCTTATTTCCATTCCATAATTTCTTTTATATTAGGAATCTAAATTCGATTTCATATGTTTTGAGGTTATGTTCCATGATACCCTTATTTTACATTCCATATATAAATGATTATATACACATTTATCTCTCATCAATCCATTTTAAAAATTTCTATTTGACGTCGTTATGCTACCAAAATTGCACCACGATTTCCCATTCCAAAATCACCATATAGTGAATACAATAACCATTTATATATAAAGGTTATTATCCTTTGCGATCATGTAATTATTTATTGTAAAGTTACATGTATTTATTCCAAATTCCATGATCATGTAATAACTTATAATGTATAATGATTCCATGTTATGTGATCTATATGTCACACTAATGCATGAAATGAAATGTTTATGAAGGGTGAACCCTGATATCACTCCAATGCATTGGGTCATATTAGTATCATGATACTAAATGTTCAATGAGGGTTTAATCATTCTAATTTATGTGAAATTAGGTTTTACTCATGATAAATTATGTGCAATGAGGGTTTACTCATGCTAATCCATGTGAAATTAGCATTTCCTCATGCTAATATTATGTTGTATGTTGTTTCGACATTTCTATGTTATAAATATCATGATATATCATCAATTTAGGTTCAGTTTTCTCTTGAGATCCATTTATATGACTATCGACTAACATGTACTATCTTCCTCATGTTATTACATGTTTATTCCCTTATTGGGATTTCTATATCACCCTTTTCTTGTGTATTTCCATAGGTTATCCCATGAATTACTACGTATGAAGGAATATTGTGGTCATGTAAATGAGTTTTTCAATAAAAATATGTAGTTATTGTTTTAATTTTTTATGTAATGTTACAAATCCCATAATAAACTAGACCTATTTACCTTCAAAGATTTATTAACTTCTTTTTTATGTAATAAATCATGTTTAAATGTGAAATAGAGAGCCGGGTTATTATAGAAATGATATTAATATTTCTTGTGATTTGTTCTTAAAAAACAAAAAATAGACATAATTTATATATTCCTTAATTTTGAAATTGTTTATGTGGTCTATATTGAACAACTAGAAGGATTTATCCTTGTTAGTGATGGATCTCAAGTGTGAATGATAAATAAAGAATTATATTTTATCAAACAAGTACCTCGAACATGATACTCAAAGTAAGAAAGTATCTCAATAATCATGAAATTAAAATGAGGAAAAGTGGATTAAAAAATATTTCTCAAGTGTGATTACAAAAATTCATTCATTATTATTGTATATGTTGATGATATTGTTTTTCTAGAAATAGAGAATAATTTAGTGAATATTTTACTACCCAAATTTGTAGACTTTTCAAAATTTAAATGATTGGTGAGATGAAATTCCTTTTAGTGATAAAAGTTATAAATATGGAATATTTTATATATCTCTAACATGGTAAGTATGCTAATGAGTTACTAAAAATGAGGATAGTGGATTCAATAGAAATTTACACTCCTTTGACTCTTTGTACAAAGAAGTAATCGGGTAAAAAATGAAATGTGTAATAAATATAGTTACAAAGGTTCATTGGAAACCTAATCTATTTGAGTGTTTTAGTAACATACATTTTTATTCTAGTTACACATTTTACATGATTACAAAGCAACCCAAAGGAGTCACATATTATAAAAACAATGAATATCCTGCATAAAATCAATGTAACATTATTTCTTAGCCAGAAGTGTGACAAAAACTCATTATCATAGCTTTATGGCTATTCTGATTTTTATTGGGTTATATATGTTGGAGATTGAAAGTTATCTTTGGGTGGTGCTTTATTTATCAAAGGATGATGTGCTGTATGAAATTCTAAGTAGAAGAATTTTATCACTCATAGCATAATGTAATTTGAGTGTGTTATAGAATTAGAAAGACACAACTAAAATGACCATGAAGAGGTTATATATTAATGACAAAAAGGGTTAAGGCCTCATACCCATTAGATAGTATGTTTTATAATCAATGTACCATCCACATGTCAATGAATCTGGTATAACATTAATAGTTTAAGAAAATTGACATAATTAACCACTTCATCAAGTATAAAGTGAATCATTGTGAGATTTCATAGTTATATCTTTCTATTAAAGATAAATACTTGGATATCTTGAAAAGAAATTATTTCAAAAGATGCATTCCAGTATTTGAGATTTTTATTAGGCATGAATTATTCCCCAAAATCCTTGTATGCTTTAATATTTTTTTCTTTTTTCATTCCATTTCATTTGTTGAATGTATGGGGGATCCAAAAGGAGTTATTATTTTAAATGTGTAGATACTGTAGTTTGTTTTTATAGGTGACCATCAAGTGGAAGAAAGCTGAGTATATGGGGTGTTGGTAGATAGAGTTCAGATATTGACTCATATAATGATTTTCATACTTTTAAAAAATACAATGGTGTAATTTAAGATCCCTTTAAAATATTAGTGATTAATGAACCCTAATGATGTTGAATTAACAAATAGAGAGTTGAGTTGAGTTAGTTTGTGTTGATCTGAATTAAGACATGTTCAATATGGAATTGATCATATTCTATTGGATGAAGTTATATCAAAATAACCATTATACACTATGGTGAAGTGTTTAGATAAATTTTGTATTGGGGGTATGAAATGAATTATTTCCTGAGAAAATTTATTCATGGGTTTGGGGTGATTTAATGTTTTATTGATTTCTAATGATTTGTAATCACTATAATGTTGATTGAAGTGTTACAATAATTAAAATAGTGAAGTATTTATTTTTATGTGTAATCCTTTTATGAAGGATAAGATCATTACAAAATTTTATTGAGTTAATATCAAAGAGGAATGTCTTTACCTGATATGATATGGTAACACTCTTGAGTTATTCCTATTGAAAAATGATTTAATATTAAGTGATGAGATACAAAAAATAATTTTTTCATTCTTTTTTATTATATATATATATTTAAGAATTAGTTAATATGACATGAGAGGCTATTAAATTGAGTTATTTTTTCGGAATAAATAACAAATCTAACACATGAAATCCTCATGTAATAGTTGAGATGTTTAAGATGCTATGGTCCATATAAGTAGATATGGTGAAGTGGAGAATATTATGAAAACTACCCTTTGTGGGT
The DNA here is from genome assembly GCA_963277665.1 of Viscum album. NCBI lineage: Eukaryota > Viridiplantae > Streptophyta > Magnoliopsida > Santalales > Viscaceae > Viscum > Viscum album. The sequence continues at coordinate 99,204,149 of OY728151.1, read as the reverse complement.
TAAGTGTTATACTATTTTTGGGGTTAAGTGGATTTTTATTTATAAGACACTTGTGCACACCAAATTATTTGGGAAGGTGAAGAAGGGTATGACACGATAGGGGGACCATAATTCCACATCATGGATGATATGGTTTTGAGAATTCAATAGTTCTATAGATTTGAGATTTACCACACCACATAGCATAAAACATATAATAATTTTAATGACTAGGTAATAATGATAGATTGGTGGTTTCAAAAAAATATATGATTCCACATTGTATTCTAAAGGAATTCCTATAAAACCATTCAATGATATAAGGATTTAGTCTTACATATTTTTTATATATATGGATCACTATAAAAATAAGATAATTATGATACAATTTAGGTCATGTTTATAAATATTCCATGGATTATATGTTCATGTATGTGTTTTATGTATTAAAGAGAGATCCTATTATTCTAGAAGTATTAAAAGTATGATTTTAAATATTTTTAAGATAAGAACAACGGTGCATACACAATAAAAATTTCAGAGGCACATATGGTATATTAATAAAATACAATTTGACATGTCGAAACTTGTCATTAATTTTTTAATTAGAGTTCTAGACAATAAAATTTACCCTTTGTTCTATTGAAAGTAAATTAGAACAAGTAAAACAAGATCACAATATCTTTACACCAAGGATTATCCACCTAATAATAATGGTGTGTTAACATTTTACAAAACCTTATGTACCTGAATGTTATTTGTTTTTCAAACCTTCATTATCACATAATTACTATCAATAACGTTTCACACTAACTAGTTATGGGAATTACATTGTTTGAAAGTGAAATTTGGTGTTTTTGGAGACTACTAATTCACCTCATCAATGGCGGTTCACTCTCTTTTGGGATTATCACTATGAGGTTTCCTCCTCCATACAATATTCTATTTTATTTTTATGTTGTAGTTGCATCACCACCTTTCATTCAGAATCTTTTATGGTCTTTCCTTAAAACCCTGAAAACCTAATCTCTTCAATGGTGTGACTTCCTTCTTCTTAATTTCTTATATCTATAGAATAATACACTATTTATGTATTATGATTTCCAAAACAGGAGTTCTGAACTATACAATTAATTATAGAACATGTAAGAACCTATTAATATTGATTTCTATAAAATATATAAAAAATTTAACCAATCTTATATTTTTATTAATTGATTTCATTTAAATAAATCCATATTGATGAATATAATTGATCTGTAAGTTGTTTTTATACCCTTCATGATTTCTTAATATATTAAAGGGAATTAAGATTATTATTTATGAAGCATAAAATAATATTGATAAAATTCCAAAAATTTGTCTTGGAACATATTGGGATATTTATCCAAGGCTCCTGGTAGTGCATATCCAAGTTCCACTTTACAGTCCTCTCTGATCCCTCTAAATTATAACTAATTTTAATGTGATCATAATAATTCATTAAAGTTTTTATAAAATAAAGAATCAATTTATTCCATAGTTGAGGGAGATTCAAATACTAATTCCATTTATTTTTTAATTTTATTTAATCAAAATAAAATAATGGGAAAATATTTTAAAAGTGAAAAAAATAATGTCTGATTGAATATGTTTTTTTGAAAATGGAATCCAATTGACACAGGTCCATTAATAAGGTCTCGATAAATAATTGTTTTTATAACTTCCAATGAAAGAAAATGGTGTCCTGGTTCATCTCATAATTATATTTTCTATTTACTCAAAATTATAATTAATTATTTAATTTTATGTTATTATTTTTAAATTTTTTGAGTTATTGAAGTGTCCTAGATTTATTTTGGTCTGTACAAGAATAGAATAAAAATTAAATGAGTAATACACAAGTTTGATGTAAATGTACTAAACATTGAAGTTTATTAATTATTACCTTCACTATCTTCCTTAGATTCTTTTAAATTATTTCATTAATCCATGAAGAATTATTTTTTTGAATTATCTCCCCCAAATATTTCATGAAATATAACATGAATTATATATTATCTTAACTCATCAATTCCACCTCCTACAAATCACTCACTCACCCATATTTACTGTAAGAATTATGAGTATGAGAAGGTATGGAGAAATAAAATAATGAAATAGGAAATGAGACTGAGAGAGTGTGGTAAATATTGACAACCACAAGATTCATATCCCAAAACCTTATCACATCACCATAAATAGAAATTATACATGAAATAAATAAAGAGAAAATATTAAAAAACTCACTACCTCACCTAGGGAAAAACACTGGAGTTAGTGGTACATTAAAATGGTATTAGAGAGGCATAAGATAGGGTGTAAACAAAAAAATAGAAAAATAAAGGAGGAGAATAAAATTGTTAATATTCATAAATAAATGAAATGTTCAAGATAATGATTAAACATGTAAAAATTATTGGTTCATCTTTATGTCATTATTTAATCCCCCACAATCCCCTATCTGCACTTCCACATGGATGAATCACATGTGGAATGGCCCATGTAATTTTATTATTTAAAAAACCTTCAGTATGAAGTTATAATTTTAGTGTGGTGATGGATTTTATGACTACCATATTATGATCTCCATGAATCTTATCAAATGTTCATTTAGCCTTCTCAGTGATTCTTTAACACTGGATCACTTTGTTTCATGATACTAATATGAATAGATTGTTTGATTGGATGGGGATTGATCTGAATTATAATGATAAAATTTAAGATTTTATAATTATAGATAGTGACTTTATATTGTTATATAAAACAACTCGGATGAGGATGATGATTGGGTCCAACACCAGGTGTATTTATAATTTTCTTCAATAGGTGTAGGTTAATCTAAGATGAAATTTAAAATTTTAAAGTTAATTATATGTATTATTCTACCCTGTGGAGGTTACACTTAATAATTTTTTTTACAGGAAGTGTATCTCATATATATTTCACGGCTATAAAAAATTAATATGATGTAGTGAATTAGCCATAATGTTATTTTGATTTAGAATTTTGGAGGAACGGTTTAACATTAAAAATGTAATACCAAAATGAGTTAATAATTCATATCCATGAAAATTTATGTTTAATCTTATGTGAGATTCAACTTTTGGTTGGGTTACTCCTACTCAATATCTCATAGGTAAGGATTAATATCACATGACACACATTTCCAATTTTGTTCCCATGTAGTAACTTCAAATCTAGCTTAATCACTTGTAACCCTTCTAAAATTCCATATATTTACGAACAAAACATTTTTAACATTTAGAAATATATTTTTATCAAAGGAATATATTAAAAATAAATTCAATAAATTAATTAAAAAATATTTTCTATAATTTACGAAATTAAAAAATAACTGTAAATTTATTATAAAATTAATATAATATGGTTAATGCCAAAATATTAATTATGATGTGGGGATTTTGAAAATGAAAAATTTATAAAAATTTGAGTTTCATAACCTGCTAGTTGTGGAAATATATGTGATTATTGGGGACAAAACATCTTCAAAACATTCATATAATATAAGACTAGTTCACCAAAAGATCATACATGTAGATGGTTTAATATAGAGGAATCAAAACAAAAGAACATCCCCATGACTAATAGTTCTAAAAATAAGAATTATAAAATGCCGTAATCAATGCCAAAAAGTCGTACTACTCACAAAATCTATACAAAACTCACATACAAACATTCAACCAAATAAAAAATTGAAAAAGTAATTTTGACTAACAAAGATTACGTGATTCAAATTTTCTTCCAACATACTTGGGAGAACAATTATAAAACTATATATTATTAGATCTAACATATTTAAAAATCACAGTATTTTTGGAGAAATTGATTATAGTTAATATTGATCAATTTTTTTGATTAATTGTAATTATTATTTTTTCTGACCTCAATTTAATTTAATTACTCATCTAGTTGATCAGGTTACACCGCCACCCGAAAATCATTGTTGTACTTCCGTTGGATTCACTATCCATTTATAGCTGGCATTGTCTCAACCACTACAAAGGATGGACTATTCACACACCTTATCTAGATGGTTGATCCTACACAAACCTACTTATAGTGATTGTAGAATAACTATCCCATACCATTTGAAGAATTACAACTTCTAGAAAACAAATTCGTGTATTGAAGTCTTCAACCACTACTTCCTTGACAAGATCAAGGAGAACATCTAAAGTTTTTTCTTTCATAAAATTAAATACAATAGTAGAAATAGGAAAGAAATCCAAAAAATCTCTCACTTAAATACAAATTCATGAATCAGTCAATTTGAAATCCTTCAACAATTTGGAAAAAACCAACCTCCTTCCTTATAAATTTAGTGTTCTATAACAAAATATATTCACCCATGTCTAACTGAGGCATAAGTTTTCCTCAACTTTCTCATATTAAAACCTTTGTGAATATCTCAGAAGTATTTTTCTTCACCACCATTTTCTCCAAATATAACGTAGTTTCATCCATAATATTTTAGATGAAATGTAATTTCAAGTCAATTTTCTTCATTTTTGTGTAAAAAATTTGATTATATAAAAAGTAGATAACACACTAACTATTTTAGAATAACTTTCCTTCTTCTGTTGACCTTCCATGTTCCTTCACCAATCATATTAAATAGACTATTTTTTCCAGATTTTATGGATTCTATGTATTCTACATAAACTATATAAAAATTAACCATTTTCTATATCTAAGTCATCAAACTGATCGACATTCCACCAAAAATAAACTTGAATTCAATTGTTCTCTTTTGGGTATCGAAATCCTTAGAAAAATACACACCCCTGAATCCTTAAAAATAGTCAATACTATAGTAGAGAATTGTATCTTCTGATCCATTTATGTATTGCATGGTCAACATCACGATATCCCAATCCCCCCTTCTAGGGTTTGACATCAACCAACTCACTAATACCGTTAAAAAGTTAAATTATGGCCACATTTAAATCATCAGATATATAAACAATATGATATATGATTTACACATTACTTTCTCCTTATTTGGGGATTTATTTATTGATGATGTGGCATATGCCCAAGATTTATTGAAGTGTCTAACAAGGGGGTTTGTGGTAGGTTTATATATGATCACCCTAAATTTCTAGGTGATCATTTGGATTTATTCCTTATGGGATAACAATAGTGTTATGAATTTTATATACCTCTCCATTCTAATCCTCAATATTTTCTTTACTTTTAAAATATATTTTATTTATATCGTATTGAAAACATAAAAATTTTCTCTTGAATTCATGAACTCTATGGTCCCACTATGTAAAAGACATACAATATGAGTATGAAATATGTATTATCATCCCATTAACTGTAATAATAAGAATGATCAGAGTCACATGATGTGAATGATTTCCCATTCAAGAATGTTTCAAACCATGGGTTCTACAATTGAGGTTCCTTTTTCTTGTAGTATAGGATTTTATTTAAATTAAAACAAGGTTCAACTTCCAATGATCTTAAAAAAAATTAGGTTACTTCATTTAGATATACTAATATAATTCAAAATGAATATATATAGTCTTACTATCTATTTTATCAATTTTTTTATTATTATAATAAATAGACTCATCACCATCCATATTGTAGTATACTTAACTAATAGTGAAAATATTTATGTAAAATTATTTCCTTATATGGGAATCCTTTCACAAGTAATTGTGAATTGTATCTTCTGATTATGTGTGTTACTTTATTCAAAAGGGTATCTTATTTGTTATGAAGTTCTCAATTTCATTTTAGAAGTTTATTCATCTACTCAGTTATATTAATCTTTAAGAAATCCATTTCGTCCACCATTAATGAAAACCGTTTATTCATGTCACTAAGATTTATTACCTTTTATGGGAATTTAGGATCCCCATTATCCATTAAAAATATGAGGTTTACATTGAACCCATACCTTTTACTTGGAATTCTAAATCTAAAAGACCTCCTAACATTTTCATGAGACCCTAGTCTTTCCAGTGTTACAATCTTCAGTTCCCCAACATAAGATTTATCATGTTCTGGATCTACCCTTCATACATTAGTAGATCATTAAAATTATATCATATCTATACCTGGTCATACATCATGTGATCGCACACTAACATCTAGTATCACCAGAACTAGTGATCTTATGGTTCTTTCATTTAGAGAAGCATGAATGTTATAATTTAAATTCCCTGCCCCAAAATTTGGTTCACCCTAGTTCCAGTACTTCTCTAATATTACCTCATTAAAGAGATTGTTTTCACTTATGATGAATTAGAAATTTTCATTATATAATAATATAAAACCAAAATATTCATTCCAATATCGTATTAGAAAAATTATTTTTACTTTGACTCCATCTAGTCTCTATAGTTCTCATCAATAAGAGAACAAGACATACTTACAAATATTTCGTAGTGAGAAGCATACGATAAAATACTAGGCCATGGATCTTTTTGTAGGCTCTTTCCCCCAAAAAAATATGGTATTTTATTGACTAACTATGATTATATTTTAATTTATTATTCCTAAATAGTATTAGATATTATAGAGTTCACACACAGATATATTTTCTTCTCAGTTAGAGTCTAGTTCATTCTCTGTGACACACTATTTTACTATGGGTTTTAGGTACTTTTCTGTAAATTCATATCCTTCTCTTCCAATAAAAATTTCAAAAGTTTATTTCATTATATTCTCTACAAAATTTTTCATCTGATGCACTTTATATATTTTACAGTTTCTAATCCCCCCATGGATTTCCATTGAATAAAAGCACATAAATTTTCATACTTCTTATTATGAATGTATACCCATACTTTCGTCATATAATTATTAATGAATGTGATGATGTAAATAGATCTTCTATGAGATCAGACAAAGATAGATCCCTATAACTCCATGCAAAATATCTCTTTCTTTTAGGCTATAGGATTTCATCAATTAATGTTGAATTTCACCCAATTTTATTTCCCCAGAATATAGCTCTCATAACTTCTATTTACGGTGTGATTGATATTTGGAATTCTATTCATTTCTAGAACCTTCTTTTTCTTCTTACTAAGGTGACACAACCTATAATTCCAAACCTATATATATTCTATGGTTATATATTCATACATTTAAATTCCATTTGAACTTATGGATAGATAAAGGGTTTCGTCCTCTACTCCTCACACCACAACCATGGACCCTCATGTCACTTTAAAAACTCCATTGAAAAAGGATATTCTATATATAACATCATGCAACTTCCCATTCGAGATGAGGTTATTATAGAAACGTGGAATGAGTTTAACTTATTTTAGTCGTAGGAATCACCAATTTTTCATCCATATGTTCATATATCCCTTTCTAAAAATATTCAAAGCTTCATCATCCACCAGATTAACTTTATCAATGAATCTAGATACATATTTGATCAAGAACCTCTAATCATTCATTGAGTGGAAGAATGAACTAGACTCTACAATCCATGAATCCATCAAAATGTTAACAATGAGTAGTAAATTGTCATCTCCATTTACTTTATCAATAGAATTTGAACTTCCTGAAGATATCATTTTGATGAATCCCTTTAAATTCATATAATTTTCCATGATATTACCATACTTCCCATAATACAAGTGGTTGAGTCCTAGACCAGTTGAATTTTTAGGACTTATCTCCCCAGAATTATCTTTTAGCCATAAAAAATTCATTATATAATGTGATAATATCCTTACATATGAATTAAGATCATTACTAGAAGTAACATGGGCCTCTTTTATCTAATGTTCCTCATTATGGATTATAATCCAGATGTCTTCAAACATCAGACCTATATTTTCATAGGAAATAATTACCACAATAACCATACCATCCCAAGATTTTATTAAAGATTAATATATTATAATTTCTTATACATCATCTATTAAAGTAACATTCACTACTTCATGAGCAATCTTGATCATTTCTACATCATTTACATGATCTACTACTAACCTACATTATGAAAACCTATAACTGAATATGTTTTCATTAGAAAAACTTTATTTAATGCCTTCATTTTCTAATAAATTTCCCCAAGGACCACCATATAATCAATTTTAGTCTTCTTCTCTTAGATGTTGAAGGATACATTTAATTCCAATGGTAACTTAACCAAAACTAAAGCTTTATAATTCATATTTTCCCACTCACCTTTATCCATATTGTCTGGATTGTCTCAACAAAACATAATTTATTGATCATTATCAATGAGATATAATTATATCTACATTCTTTAGAATACGTTATTTGTTCCATCAAGTTGACTTCTTTGAACCTTTCCTTATTTGGTCAGAATATCTTCCTATAATAGTATACACAACCAAAATAAATATAATAGTAAGTAAAGTGAGAATATAACCTGAGGAGGAAAGTGTGTCCAAACAAAATTTGATAAAACTTATTTGGGAGTGAAACTCCATATAACATTTGTATAATAGAATGTGAGTTCATTGAAATATCATGCATGTCGATGGTTCTGCATAATTAAATCAAACCATCAGAACATTCCTATTAAAAAAATCACCTAAATTTGGAAGTTTGAAACATATTAAATACCACCACATAGTCATGATACTCAAAATCTCTCTAAAAATCTCATGTATACACATTAAAATTGATAAAATAATAGTAAATGTAAAGGGGGAACCCAAATATTAAATGGGTCAGACTTTCATCCAACATCCATAGGTGAATACTATAAATACATTATAGTAGAAGAACCACTAGGGTTAATAATAATTATATATGGATCTATTTATTTCACTTAATCTTGTGTACAAAATAATTATTAGTTTTTATTATAATCAGTGTTTGTTTCCACCTCACTTTAATAGAAGTACTCAACTGGTCGGGTAGGTTGTACCACCACCTAAGAAATGTGGTCATCCCTCTATTGGATTAACCATTATTTCGTATCCAAAATCAAATTAGTTGATGTGGATGGTGGAACATTTAATGTTCCCATTCAGATTAATTATCCAACACATCCACACTTTTGGTGAATACAAACTTTCCTACCTAGCTCTCCATAATAATGCAAACTTCTGAAAAACTTTTCTATGTGTTGAAGTATTCAAATACTAATACCATAATAAGGATTAAGAGAGGTCATGGAGTTCCTCCTTATAGAAAGTTGACTCTGGTAACTTGAAGAGGATCAAAAATATAAATAGTCTTTTGTATGGAATATTAGTCCATAATATCACTATAAAATAGATGATTCCACCACCAATAGTATACTTCAAACAAATTCCAAATAAGTCATGGTATATTATATAACAATTAAACTGAAATAGATCTAACTCATGGAAAAAAATAATTTTTTATCCTTAAGATTTATTTTCATCCCTAGAAAGATCATGTTGTGGTGAACACCAATAAAAGAATAGTGAGTATAATTTTTAAATAAAATTATTCTTTCATTACAATTCTAAAAGAAATATCTTTAGAGTCCCTTTTGAGATCATGTCGGATCCAATTGGTATATTTAAACCATAAAAAAATGATTCAGTAGATTTGATCATGGTTTTATGTATACTTACGATATCTATAAATTATAAATTATTTTTAACTAATGATTTAAGTAAAATATAAAAGTTCTTATATTTTTTTTTTGAATTTTCATAAACTGGAATATAAAATATCTATAATAAAAGTGTTTATTTAGAAAATTATTTAATTCATAAAAAAGGACATTCAGTTGATTTGGTAAATGATTTAAATAAAGTAAAATATTTTATATTTAAATTTTATTAAATTTTTACAAAAAATATGAAAATTATATAATTATAATACCTTACATAAATAAAATATATTTTATAGTTCATATTTAATTTCATGTATATTTTGAATATGAAAGTGTTTATATTGAAATAAATATGAAATGATCTTATTTATTAATGGCATGAAATTCCATTCAGATAATTCAGGAATTATAAATTGTGTATAATTTTATATATTTTTGATTTTTTCATAAATTTCTATCTCATTTATATATTAATGAACACTTTATTTATTTATTTTAATTAAATTATTTATTATTCTTGAATATACTTGTTTTATTATGAATGAATGTATAATTTATTTTAAAGTAACAAACTATTTTTCTAAATTATAACACATATATTTAAGGAGTTACATACTAGGAATTATAATTGGTTTAGTTTTTTTCTACCTTGATTTTATAATGGTAATGAGTTATGATGTAACAAATCCACCCGGTTCAACCTGCCACATCACCCATGTCAAATATATTACTAATATCCTCATACAACCAGGAAAAATTGAGTGTGTCAAAACTATAAATTGTGCATGATTTCAACGTAGAAATAAATAAATAAAACATAAAATATTTTGAAGAATTACTCATGGTAAACCCAGTCATTGGAATTCCATGTATATTAGATAAGTAGTATGAAATAAAAAGAAAAAACTAAATGATCCCTAATCAATAGTATCTTCCATAACACATTTAAATATAAACATAAATAGAGATACATAACAGGTATTTAAACTAAATAAAACCAAAACAAATGGAAGGATAAATAGGATGATGGAATATTATCTTGTGGAAAACCATCAGACCTGAACCACCAAATAATCATCTTCATGTGACCTAAAGCAACCTCTATATTCTAACTCATCCACTAACCAGAATAAAAATTCATTTTACCAATATGGAAGCTTAAACTAAATTATATTACAATAGATTAAGAACAACACACACACACCACGGTGTGTATATTTGATGTGATCTGAACATTCCTAACAGAATTTCACCAAAAATTTCATAAAATTACTTTTATATGAAATTTCCTAAATATTAGTTTGAAATATAATTAGAAAATATATTTTTACTATGACATGATTTTTGGTGAAATAAATAACATGAGGTAACTCTTTCAGGAAAATTTCACCCATTTTTAGAAAACCAAAATGATATACCATTTGGAAAAGAAAATAAATTTAAATATTTAGATGTGATACTTTTTAATTATTAATGATATAAAAAGGAAAATTTCCCCCTATATATATATATGTATATTTAAAGACGATTTGAAAATATAAAAAGAATGTATATTAACCATGAATGAAAAAACACTGAACAGAAACCATATAAAACACCACCATGTAAACATGGTAAAAGAATATATTAATTCAAAAAAACATTCAAAAATTATAATTTAATATTTTGAAAAAAATATGAAAATAAAAAAAATATAATGAGTTATATAATAAATGTAGGGATATGATATAGCATAATAAGAAACTTTGGAAATTCGCTCTGTCCAAAATGGGATGATTCTAGATATACTTTGATGGAACCAACTACCGGTCTATCTTGAATTCCTAGAAAAGAAACTCTAGGTCATACGCATACCTAGAATCATTAAGGAAACCCTATAGACATTGTAAAATCCCAACTAGGGGAAACTAGTAAGTGTGTAATCTAAACTATTGTAGCATCAATATATAATCTCCCACATAGTTTCCCATGGTTCTCAAAATATCAGAATGTTCTATTTCATGGAAGAAGACAAAATTTTTAAAATTTTACATCCAAATTATCAAAAAAATGTTTGAAATGATAATATTATGTATGGATCATCCAATGGATAACATGAAATTAATTTAAGAACAAACTATATTTTCCAAATTATACCTTGTTTGATTCAAGAAACCACTAAATTTTTCACTCAAAGTCAGTGTTAGGGATCTGATCTTGACTCTTTGGTGGTGATGTATTGACTATAGATCCTAAATAAAATTTAAATATTTGTATCCACATATGCACTATAAAGATCCTACAACGTCGATCACCAACCATCATGTGCTATAATGAAAAATTTAATGGCCTATAATGTTATTTGATTTTACAATGGAAATATAAATATGTTTCTAGAGGTGGGAGGTTACAATAATTCTATAGTGTATGTTAAAAAAAAATTGAAATCCCCAATAAAAATTCATAACCCATGTATTTAAAATTAAGTTAAATAAAATGATATTCACGTATTTTTATATTTATTTAATCTTAAAAATACCCCACGTAACAAGTTTCAAATATCAATAATAACTATTATTTAAATTTGAAAAGTAGTATACTTAATATCATTAAATTAATTCATATTTATTTGAATAATATTATATCATTAACCCAATCATTAAAATTTATTTTCTACTATAAAATATAATAATCAAACATTGAATAAAAAATATTAATTCGATAAAAAAAATATTAAATTTACGTGACATATGAAAAATATTTATTTATTAATATTATCAAAAAACATTAAATAAATAATATTTCTATACTATATATATATACATATTTAAGAGATTCTATATACACATTGTGTGTGACCCTCTAGGTTATATTCTTTGTAAAATTAGGTTTGACCCGTAGATTAAGAGTGGTATCTTACAACACATCAAATCCCAAAAAGGGAAAATAATAATTCAAAGTGATTAAAATGATAAACATAATAAAAATTCTCATTGTACAATATAATCATTTTTAATAAATATAACATCATAAAGGATGAATTCATGTGTCATTATCCATATTGCATGATCTATATTTCATGGACATTCCAAAATGATTTTTTATTAAATTGATAGAGGTATATTGTACCTAAAATCGAATGGGACAAATAATATATTGAACATTTAATTATTAAAATATTAATTGCAAAACAACTAACATAAGAGAATTTTATAAAGGTAAATATTCCATTATTGTCATCATGTATCAAGGTATGTGATTCATCGTGAACATTAATAAAGACCTAAAGTCAAAGGAACAATGGAAAAATTCATATATAAGAATAACACTGGAATATGTGACATTTGATGTTCCTGTTTGGTGGGTCTATCCTTAGTACGCCCATTTTTATATATCACCAAGTGTAAACTATAAGTGAATAATTCTCAATTATTATAATCCCACAACATCTGATAGTCAAACACTAATTATGACCATCAATATGATTTTTATAAATCCTAGGACACATCATTAGTAATATCATTATGTAATTATTTTTTTCTAATAATAGTTATAAACTACTATTACCTAATAAAATGATGAGTAATTTAATGAAAATATCACATTATGGTATAACTAAGTACAATAAAATAAAGAATAATACATTTATAAAAAATACATGATTTGGTAATAAAATGTAAAAAATCAAATTACATATTAAAAAATAACACTAAAAAATAACACTGGTACTAGATCCAACTGCTAATAACTCTTAAAAAATGATCCTTCATATAATATTCATACTTCTATTGAGGATTGGATTTAGTTATTGGGGTTTCCATAGTTTTCTTTTTCTCCACTCAACAAACCAAAAATTTATGCCTTTAAGTAAAATCTCACTAGAGAAGAATGTTTTGAAATTTATACTTTCCCTATTGATGTGACACAGGTCCTGATGCATGTCCTTCGTAGGGCATGGAAAAATGATTTTTATATTTCTTATGTGTAGTCTACTGATTAACCATAGGATTTCTTCCAAAGAGTAGTGAACATAAAACTATTTGTCACTTTTAAATGTGGGTAAAAATGGTGTTCTTTTAGAATAAATCGATAAGAAAATTATTGAAAGGAAATTTTAAATTTAAAGGATAAAAAATATGATATTAAAAGAGTTATTAGGTTGAGGTCAATTTCCCAATTGTAATTCTATCCTTTTTCAATTTAATTCAAACATCTTCTTCTTAGTTGACTAATGTGAGTTTCCACAAACATTTCCTTTCACTTCATTGGTGAAATTATTAGGGTGAGAGAAAACCTTACCAAAAATTTGTAGAGGGAAATAATGATGGGAAATACCCGACATGACTTATTTATCCAAAATAATAAAGAAAAATCACTACCCAATCAAGCCTTGTTTATCCAAAATAATCAAGATCAATCACTACCCCTTTTACACGTACTGACGATCATCGACTATTTCACCACTAATCCCCGGTCTATTCCATAGTATATAAACCAGAAATTAGTAGAGGGAAATAATGATTATTTTATCAAGGAAAAAATAAATAACAGAAATAAAATTCAAGAATAATCAAACTTGATAAAAAATCTATTATATGAAATTGAAAAAAATATGAAGAAGAAATAAATTTCATTCAATTAATTCCAAGAACTCAAGTATTAAAAATAGAAAACCAACCCTTCCCCAATCACTCAAAATGTTTACCCCACAATGGTAAGGGTAATTTATATGAATTGGGAATAAGAAGGAATTAGAAATCTATGTAAAAGAAAATAAATATAAAATAGAATGCCTAAAAGTTATCCTCCTGGGTGTCCTCGAAGAATTGGGATTGGATGAGATGCTTTGTAATGGAGGAGCTCCCCTCCTTTTATAGCTAGAATCTATCCCCGTAATTTTTATGAGTTTTAGCCCCATTAAATAACATATTCATGCATTTAACCCTTCTTTAATGTTGTTCATAATTATCTTGGGCGTTTCTTCTCAAAATCTTAGCATATTTGGGCAAATATTTTAAGAGTTATGCCCATTTTATTTTGACAATTTATTCTGTCCAGTCAGACTACTAAAATTATAAACCTCCAAATTATGCTTCTTAAATGACCACTAAAACTCTTTTAGGGTACATATCATCTTCCTCAAAGAAGTTCAAAAACGTCTTTCATGTCCAGCCACCAAATTTCACAGCAATTGGGCCCACCATAAACGAGTTATGGACCACATACCAAAAATTGAGAGATTTATAAACACTTATCATAGTCCAACATCATAGCTTATTTTAAGCTTCCATATGGCTGGTTCAGCTTTGTTTCAAGAAATATTCTATGAAGAATGAGATGTATAGAATCTAGAAAAGAATGAAAATTTCAATTCGGATTAGTGTAGAAAATGTTACGGCCAAAATAGAAGAATAATTTAAAATAGTTAACATCATGAAATGGGTCATTTTTACTATTTAAATCAAAATATCACCAATATCATAAAAATAATTCAATTAATCTTAAAGTAACACTTTGGTGGGTTTAAAAAAAATTAAATTCAATGAAAATTTAGTTGAAAATATTATCTCTATCAATTCCACAACACTTAGCACTTGGACTCCTTGACAAGTAATTATCAAAATCAAATCAGATCAAACTCAAAACATATACCAAGGACATCTAACAAATCCATACCAAGAAAAAAAAATATATCATTCTTAATCAAAAAAAATTATTTCAATTTCCCTACTTTTCATTATTTAATATATTTACACTTCATTTCTTATCCCATTCACAAAAAACACCTACCTCACATGAGTTTTCTCTCATATGACAACTATAAATGTTCAATAAGGATTTTCTCATACAAACTCACACAAGAGTCACCATAGGATTGATAAACATCTACATCTCCACCAGATGTGATTCAAGGAAATATTTTTCTCATGATAATTTTTTAGTGTTGTTCTGTGGCTTTCAGTTGGTAGGATATATATGTTAAAAATTCGGAGGCCGAAAAAGGAGGGCTTGGCTCATTTTAAAGAAAAATTGAATGATTCTAATTTTAACTCATGTATAGTCTCCTTATCTTCCCCAATGTATAAAATCGGATCCAATATAATCATAACTCAATGAATTTTCATTCCATTTTTCATTTTACTAGAAAATTTTTCTTCTATAACATTGTTTTTCTGGAAAGCTTCAGATAGGAACAACTTTTTTTTACATTGGAAGATCCAGAAAGGAACAACATCTTTTATCATGAAAGCTCCATAAAAAGAAAAAACATTTAACAAAATGAAACCTTCAATAGAAACATCTAATCTTCCACATGTTATTTTCAACCAAAAATATCACCAAATGAGGTAGTACACCACAAGGTATCTTTCATCCCACTTAAGTTTCATTAGATCATGCATTTTTACATCTAGAGCTGGTTGGATAGAAAAAATTGGCATATAATGTCGCTATCCTTATAGTATGTTCATGGATTATAAGTGTTATAATGATTAATGTATAATGTCGGACATAATAAAAAGGATTATTTTGAAAAGGGTGCTTAAAACCAGATAAATACCTCAAACATTTAAAACACAAGTACCTAAAACCCTCAATTTTTGATAAGAATAAATCAAAATCTAGTTAAAGAAACAATGTTCTAGTTCTCTCGATAAATGAGGTGAATTTAAAGAATATACAAAATGTTAAATAATCCACATAGGAACGTTATTTAATAAATAAAGACAGTGAGATGCAGCATGGGATTTAAAAATCAGAGTACTTTTCATGAAATTATAAAATATTTGAACATAAAACATAGACATTTAAGCATTCATTTAAGCTCTGTTTCATGGAATAGACTTCTTAAATCATTGACATGGGTTTAAAAAATTTAAATTATAATCATTTCAGATCAAAATTTTCAACAACACACTTAATTTTAAAACTAAACACACAAAAATTCGAGAAACACATTTCATTTTTTTTTATTAAAAACAATAAAAAAACTACAAATGAAAATCCATAACTATAATGGTTACCTCCCCCACACTATAATGAAGTAATGCACTCAATTATTTCAAATATATTTAACATGTAATAATAATTTTAAATGAATCACAACAAGTAATAAAGTGTAAAGGATAGGTACGACCTGACTTATTGGCAATCCAACATTGAGTTAGCCTCCTAAGTGTTTCTCCTTGAAAAACTAAAAAAGAAAAAATTATAACATTAGATATTTATTATATGAAATGGAAATATTATTTTAATGATAAAATAAAGATAAATCTTATTTTAATCCCCCGAGTGGTCCCCGGGTTTTGACTGCCTCCAGAGGGGCAGTTCTAATCAGTTATCCCCAATCTGATGCTGGGTGAAGTTTCATTCTCATGAACCAACACAAACTTTTATTTCTAGGATGAACATATTCCTATTTCTTGATGACTCCATGGATATTGTATACCAAGTCCATCCCCATTTAAATTATATTCTACATGCATAGTGGGGTAAGGAAAATGAATGATTCCACCTCTTTCTGAGTTTCAATTTTCACAATTTCTTTTTCATTCACCAGTGTGTTCTCATGGATTGATGCATTAATGGAATAATCAAATATAATTTCAAAGTTTAATTTAATTTGAAAAAAATAATTCATGAAGTATAAATATCAAATTCTTCCCTTTCAATGTAAGAAAATTTTGTCTCATTTTACTCCAAAAAATCCACTTTGATCTTCTCATATACTCCCTCTAATAAATTTTCAATAGGTTTAGGGAGCTCCAGATGTTCCTCTTCAAATGAAAATTCTCCCTTTAAGGAAATACAAGTGTTGGCTGAATCTGAAAAATTAAAATAATGGGATTTAATACTCAATTTAATCTCAACAAAATCAAATGATAAGGAGTTTTGGGAAAGATTATCACCCTGTGTTTGTTTTCCTAAATTTTCTTCTTCAATGGGGGGTTCCACTTGTAGTTGAATTTTCCTATATTTTGGTAGGTAGTTAGACTCCTCCAACTTCTCTTCATATTCCACTGATTGGGTGATTTATTCCTTCAAGGTTTCTGAATCATCAACATTATGAGGAATAGTTGGATCAAGAAGTTCCTCACACTCATTCCAGAAGTTATCTAAATATTTTTGATCTCCTAAATGAATTTCAATAGCTAAATATTCTTCATCAATATCCTCCAAAATTGATTGATCTAGTCTCATTGGATATTCTTTTATTTACATCAAGGCCTGCATGGGTTCTTCACCTCGAAGGATTTGTGGGGCTACTTCTTCCATCAATTTTCTAGTTCTGGTTCTTGTTCTGGATCCATTTGTTGATCATGGGATGTATGTACTTGTTTCTCTATCCACCCTATTCTGGTCTCCGGGTTTTGAACTGTTTGACAAATTCATTCAAATTGGGACTCAAGATCCATATGTAATTTTTCTTCTTGGTGTTGAACCAGTGAAATATAATTTTCTTCCTTAACCATTTCTTGATAATTTTCTGGAAAATACACATGGAGTCTAATTAATTCTATGGAAAAACACTCCAACACTTGGTATTCAAGGTTCTATTTATTTTTTTGACAGATATATTTGACTTCATCCTCCATGAGGATTTGGATTCGAGATCCCTGAATTTTTTTAGGCAGGAAAGAAAAACTATACTCTATAGACCAAGGAGTTCAATAATTGGTTTTGCAGTTTTGGGTAATTTTCCATGAATTAATGAAATAATCATTTGAAAACATCATGGATTTTTTTTTTAATTTTATTTTAATTTTGGTCAAATATTTACAAATAAATTTCAACACTTCCACCTTGAAAATGACACCAAGTTTGACGCATTCCTATCGTAAGGTGTGGGAAAAAATTATTTACTATGATAATATGCAGTAATCTGGTTTTCCTAGGATGTATCCCGAAGGTGAGTGCACAAACAATAGTATGTCACTTTTAAATGAGGGTAAAATGGTTTTTTTAGAATAAATCGATAAGAAAATTATTGTATGGAAATTTGAAATTCAAAGTATTAAAAATATATGATAATAAAAGGGTGATTTGGGTGAATCAATTTCCGAATTATAATGTTATACTTATTAAATTTAATTAAATCATTTTCTTCTTAGTTGATTAAAGATAGTTTCCACCAATTTTTTCCTCTCACATCCTTAGTGAAATTATATTGGTGAGAGAAAAACATTCCAAGATCTTAGTTTGGTCAACTCTCATTCCATGTGATAAAATAGTTGTATTGAATATCCTCAATTTACATGGGAAATATCCTATTGGGTCTCGTTTATCCCAAACAATCAAGAACATTCACTACCCCTTTTAAACGTACTGACGATCATTGAGTACTTCACCACTAATCCCTAGTCCATTCCATCGTATATAAACCACATATTAGTGGAAAGATATAATGATTAGTTTAGCAAGGAAAATAATCAATAGCTAAATTAAAATTAAAGAACAATTTCACTTGATAGTAAAATATAATATATAAAATTGAAAATAACATTAAAGAAGAATGAAATTTCATTCAATTACATCCAGGAACTCAAGACTTACAAAATATAAAACCAAAAATTCCCCAATCACTCAAAATGTTTACCCCACCATGGTAATATTAATCGAGATGATTGGGGATGAAAAAAGGCATTAAAAATATATGTAAAAGAAAAAAAAATAAAAGTGAGAATGCTGAAAAGTTCTCCTCCTTGGTGTCATTGAAAAATTGGGATGGAATGAGATTCTTTGAGAATGGAGGAGATCTCCTCCTTTTATAGCCAGAATGTATCCCTAGAAGGATTAGTTGTTGTATCCCCAATAAATGAAATATTCTTGCGTTTCAACCTTCTATAATGTTGTTAATAATAATTTGAGTGTTTCTTATCAACATTTCAGCAGATTTGGAAAAGTGTTCTGAGAATGGTGCCCATTTTACTCTAATAATTTATTATGTCTAGTCAGACTCTTCAAATCTCAAACATCCAAATTATGATGATTTAATGTCCACTAAAACGACCTAATATCACGTTCTTTCCTTCATCAAATATGTTCCAAAATGGCTTTCACATCCAAACACCTAATTTCAAAGATATTAGGCCCACCATGAACTACTTATGGAACCCACACCAAAAATAGACAGATCTATAATCATTTGTCAGGGCCCAACATTTAAGCTTCTTTTGAGCTTCCATGTGGATGATTCTGCTTTTGGTCATGAAAAATTAAATAAATACCTAGATGTGTTGAAACTGGAATGGAATGAATTTTTCAATTTTGAACAGTGTAAAAAATGCTATGGCCATAATTTATAAATTATTTAAAATAGTTAAAAAACCAAAATGAGCCATTTTTACTATTCACCTCAAAATATCACCAATACCATAAAATTGTAGAAATTAATCTTAAATTAACAGTTTGGTGTGTTTAAAACAATTAAATTCAATATAAATTTAATTGTAAATATTTTTCTATATCTGGTCCCATAGATTAAAAATTGTTGAAATATTATCACAATAAAAATAAATTTTTTTTATACTGTTTGGAACAACACCAGGCTACTGAAAAAAATTATGTACCCAACTACTTCATTAGATATATCAAAATTCACATGATTATTGTATTCTACTATTTAATTGAAGATCATTTGATGTGTAGAACTCCTCCAACTCACATATCCTCCATTAAGGAAAAAATATATGATTAATACTTTTGATCGTTCTGATCTATTTGGAAACTAGCATCCATGCACCTCTCCACATTTATTTCTAATATCTCCCATAAACTAGGAATATATCCTTTATATATATAAGTTACTTTAGTAAAGTATTTACATTTGACTAAAGTGGGTATCATATATTTTATCATTATCTTACCACCATTCTGATGAAACTGGAAACATCAAGACGGATACAAAGTATACCATACCTGAAAAATAAAATCATTGAAGTGTAAGAGACTCTACTCATTATTTATATCTCCAATTGTATTTGAGGGAACATTTTAATGGAAATATTTATACCATATGGTACAAGAAATAACCCTCTCTTGAATTCGTCTATGTTTTGTATTTTCAATTCCTTGTCTATATATGTACCCTGATTTGGTACAAATATCCTTTTAGATCTATCTCTATAGACCTTGATCTCAATAGTATAGGCTACTTTACTTAAGTCCTACATATAGATAACTTTATTCAACTATTTCATAACAAAATTTGATAATAGTATATCATTTTACATTAGTAATATACCATTAACATATAACATTATAAACCAATAAAACACACACTAAACATGTTATAGAGACATAGTTCAATTTTGTTTTTAATGAAATCAAAATCTCTTATTTATATATCAAAATGAACGTTTCATGATCTTTATGTTTTCTTTGTCCCATAAATGGATATATATATATATAACTTGAATAACTTTTTGGAATACTTTAGTGTCATTATACCTACTAGTGGTGTAATATAGATATCTTCCATAAGATTTAGATAAAGGGTATCAGTCTTGACTTCCATATTCCAAATATCATAATCATTAAATGTTAACATGCATGAAGAATGTTATTGGATTATATAATAAAACAAATGAAAAGTTTTATTCATAGTCCATGACATGAAATTTATTGAAACATTTAACAATAAATCGTGCCATTTAGTTTCTAACATTACCATTAGTGAATTATTTTTTCATAAATACCTATTTATATCCAGTGGGATTAACTTCAATTTGATGGTCTACCAAAGCCCATAATTCGTTATAGTAGATGGAATCCATCTCACAATACATGTATACTTTCCACATAGAAACTTCTTAGCTTTTTTCCAATTCCTTATAGGGCCAAGGATCATTATTCCCAAAGAATAATGTTCCTCCTTTTTCAATGATAATAAAAACATATATCTTTAGTTATATGACATCTCTGGTACTTTTCATAGTACTTGTGTCTACAGAAAAATATCTTCCACTTGTTCTTAAGGAATTTAATCTTTTACCAACTCTTTTAAATCACGATATTTAACTTTATTTAATCCCATATTTCACTAATTATAAATTTTTTAGATATGATACCACTATAGATATACTTCTTTATCTCTAATATCATTTAAAGATATACTTCCTATCATGTAATTCAAGTCTATTGGTATAAATATCCTTAAAAAAATTTGAATCCATATAAACATTAATATGTTATGTCCACAACGTCCATATTCTATCATTAAGTTGACATAAGGTAGAGTGTTTTTTTATTGTTTGTAATGCATGTTTATGAATGATTTTTCATAACATATGGTCTTGGTTAATATATTCTATTCATAATAATAGTTTTAGTTACATTATCTTCTTAAAAAAGTTTATTCTTTACATTACTTTTACATTCCTTAACAACTTAAGGAATTTAATTTTTACCTTATTAAAGAGTTATATATATATATATATATATATCTATTGATGAAATTAGTAAAAGTAATGATGTATGAAAATACCTCCCAATGATTCTTATAAATTCAATTAAATATTTATTTATAACTTAGGATAGAACGATTCACTCATATATTCAAAAAAATTATTCAAATGTGATATACAATGACATAATACAATCTTTCATTTACCAACATGAAATTTAATACACTTGTGTATAAATAAGAAATAAAAATAATGTTATTGTTATGAAAAACTCATAATAGCAATTTATAAATACAACAATTAATTCACTGGGAGATGTGAAGTGATAACATTTCATAATTAATACAACTGGTCTGGATCCATCATTATTGTGAATATCCACTTCACTTCTTTCAATATTGAAAAAAATTATTTGTTTCATATATATAAATACAAATATAAAAATCAAAAACATAATCTAATACATCACTTGTATAATTAGAATTCTTCAGTTCAGTGACGAGTATATCTAAATCTTCTCCTTGATTATTTTTTACATTTTAGTTCTTATTCTAATGGTTATTAATACAATTAGTCTTGATCCTTTAATATTGTGAATACTCACTTCACTTATTTCAATATTTCAAAAAATTATTTGGCTATTATATATATATACAAATAGAAAAATCATAATATGTATCTAATACATTAGTTGTATAATTAGAATTCGTCATTTTATTAATGAGAATATTTGAATCTTACCCTTGATTCATTACTACATTTTAGTTCTTATTCAAATGGTGTTTGTTACCACTTGTAAAGTATAACTCTTTGCAGAGTTTGAAACTCAAGTTATCAAAAAAATAAATATACTTAAAAATCTTGAGTAAATGTGTTCCATTAAGAACTACCTATACTATCATTTATATAAAGAATAATTTATAAATTTTATATATTGTATGTCTATTTGTCTCTTGGAAATTTTCATAGAGATGATAAAATATGGATTATACATATTTTTCATCCTGTTACTTTTATAGTTTACTTGAAATTGATTAAAAAATAATTCATAATTCATATATTTCATAATCTATATGCGTCCAATAGACATATTTCTCATCCTCACTAGATTCATAAGGAGGCTTATCAGGAAGAGAGTATTCTAGTAAATTATACTACTTCTATTGTTAAAGAACACTCCATATATATGGGTATAACTCCTAGAAGATTTCACCAGTTTGGATATTATATTAATCCAAGATGATAATAGGAAAATTGATGTGTCTAATTTATTTAAATTATCTTCAATAAAAAAATCAAATTGAGTACCATAATTTGATTACCAATTTAATGACATGCTGATTTAGTATATTCTTATGTCAGTCAATATTTTACCAAACATAGATATCTGTCATCATTAGATTTGGATCTATATTTCTATTTTAATAACCTAGACTATGTAAATGCTATTTTAAAAGGTATTTTTAGTAGTCTATAATCTGAAAGACTACTTTAACTCAAATCTCCTTGATCTATTGAGTGAAATCCCCAGTCCATAAATCCTAAAATCAGATTTAGTCAATGAAACCTCTAAATTGTATTAAGAAAAGAATGGTCACTTTTCTTAATATGAATCTATTTAAGTTGAACCGTTATATTTATTAATATTCACTGATATTTAGAAAGGACCTTTACCATTAATATACAAACACTTAAAACTATTTTCAAATCATAACTCAGATAATGGAAGGTAATAAAAGACTTGATATTTCTTTAGAGGAATTTTTTATATTTTTATTTATTAAATTTTTAAATCCTATTATATTTTCCATCTTATTAATATGTGATTTCTTTAATAAATTTTAAATTAAAAAATAAAAAAATTTATTGCTTGTTTGTTTATTTTATCAAATAATTCCCATTAACTTATTCTATAGGTTTGTGTATAAACATACATTAGTAAAATAATTAACATTGCATCAAAAAATATATAATCTGAGACATGATTATGAGTATCCATATAGTAGTTGATTTTTAAATAAAATAATATATTGATTGAGACCCTTGTGTAATTCCTCAATTCATTAGATGACCCAAATTATATCACCCCATCATCATCCAATACATTTCTATTATTTGGTTCCACACTAAGTCCAATATAGAGTCATTCATTAAGTTTTCCATCAAAACATATGAATACTCACCCCTAGGGGATGGGAACATGATATGTAGGTATAACATTTAATTAAATTATAATGTGGAAATGAAGGTTCTTTTACATATTTAGAATGAATGATCGATTCAAAAATCACTTATTTAAATAAATAAAAAACAATTATTACAAAAATTAAACACTTATAATAATAAAATTAAATAATGATTCAACCAAATATTCATGAGATGGTATCAACTCATTATTAGTGTATATATATTTATGTTTTATAATATGTTAAATAAATAAAAATTCCTATCAAAAATAATATTGTATGAATTAAAATAAATCTAAAATAATTTTAATTTATAATTGATACTCATCGTAATAATCAAATTAAATTTAAAACATTTAATATATTTTTAAATATTTTCTAGAAATATTTTCAATTTTCTAGTGATTTTGAGTCATGAACAAGCCCTGGAGGGGAAAAAATTCCAAAAATAATAATTTTTGGGATATTAGGGTTAAGATAGAAAACCCCCAATTGATCAGCTTGATGGGTGGTGGTTCTATCCACCCCTTTTTTAATAATTAAAAAAATATTTTTCATAAAAAATGTTCAAACATTGAACACAATTGGTGAACTTTTTGTGTGGATTATCCCTCGATGTTTTTTAATAGCTTTTTTATAAAATATTTTTTAAATATAAAATAATATTATCACACAATACTAATCAGAACTACTGACATGAAAACATACTCTATACCCTTCTGACTCCTGAAGAATTCCATCACACATTAAGATAACAGTAAATTGGCCATTTGACTTCCTATTAAATCATCTTCTATGTGGTTGGGACTATATTAATACCCTATAGTCAAATTTTATATATTTTAATTTTAATTTCAAGTTCAAAAATTGCAAAATTACTCTGTTACCACTAAAATGTTACATAAAAAATAATTTTAAAATTTTTTCCAAAAAATTATCAACAAATGAATTTTCTAACGAAAATGTTCCCAATTATTCCCCTGAATAACATTGAACTAATTTATGAAAAAATATTGAATTAAAATGAATCCATATTTTATTTGATAAACTATAAAATGTTTTTCAAGAAGTTAGTTTCATTGATATGATCACAACACTTTTTTGTTAATTTTTTCATAAATGATCTTAATTGATAACTCCTGTATGAATACCCACACATGTACCACAATGATCCTAAAATATTTATCACCAACCACCATGTTCTCACACAATTAGCTAAATTGCCTATAATATTCTTTGATCATATGTAGAATATATCTCTGTGAATCGAGTGGGGGAGGATGAAATAATGCTATGTTGAATGTTTAAAAAAGGACATGATCTGATTAAAGTTAAACAATATATATTTATAATTAGTTTAATATAAGGTATATGTTTTTAATTAATGTAAATATTCATGTTTAAATTTGGTTAAATAGTAATGAGTGGGTATTTTGGGCCTTGAAATGTTCTAGGAGAGGATGGAAATGTATTTTGGGATGAGTATAGAGGAGGAATTGTGTGTTTTAGATGAATTTTAATAATTTCATGGTCCATAGCATGGTCGGGACCATGTAGTAAGACCATAAATATTTAAATAGTGTAGTAGTTTTAGGGAAGTAAGTTGTATGAGTGATGTGCATGGGATCCATGATAATGTATTGTGGTTGTGTAACCACTTTAAACCATTGATGAAATTTATTTTCAATCATAATTTTGATTTCACTTCCTTTTTTGTCCCCTATTAGGTATATTTTAAACCTAGAGAAATTTTTTGTTAATATTTGGTGATTTGTTCACTTATATATCATTTTTTTATATTGGTTTTTTCGTTGTCTGGATCTAATTTAAGTCATTTCAGATCCCCTCTTCACTTTATTATTTTTGGGTTTCTCTCAATGAAAAACCACTACAAGTATTTATGGTAAATATTTATTATTTTATGGAAAGAATTTAACGATTTTGTTTCTTGTGAATTAAATAAGGTAATTAGATGGTGGGTCTTGAGTATGTGGACTTGAATTTTAGAATTTTCTAGGTTGATTTAAAAGTCTTCTGTTACTGCTTGACATTCAAAATTCATTTGGTTTAATTGTGATTTTTTAATTAAAAAGTATTATGTTCTTAAAATTATTTAATTATAATATGATATAATTTATAAAAATAAAATGATTGGAGTGTGTATATTTTTTCCATTGTATAAAGTGGTGATTTTCTAAGTTTTTAGATTTTTTAAAATGGTAATTTTGGGTGAAAAGGGTTATTCATTTGTAGAATCATGTCATTGGGGTATTTGGTGATTTGTTATTCATTAATTATGTTTTGTATTAATATTATTGTTATTTAATTGATGTATTGATTTGTTGAGTGGGGTGTTGGATTCCGTTAGTATTATTGGTGGTAAAGAGTGGCATTGAGTTTCTAGTTGGTGAGTTAAGTTGGTTGATGTTTTCTCCATGTGGGAAATGGTTAGATGGTGGAATTGAGTTTCTAGTGGGTGAGTTGGGTTGGATTTTTTGTGTTTTTATATATTTTATTCGACTTTAATAGGGAATTTTACATTATTTGGTAAACTCCCACATGGGTTTGGAAACCATTTTGGTACTAGAAGGGCGATGTGGTAGGAAGATTCTATATATTCATGGAAACCTTTTTGGTATGTAAAATTTAACCATTGGTGGTAGTAGTTCCTCTAATGAGTAGGTGATTCCCAATATTGGATTGTACACATTGTCTCAAAATCCCCCGACTTAGTTTTTGTTTCAGGTTCATTTGTTGGTTTAATGAATTTTGGAAATAATATGAGTTTAGTTATGTTTATTTGTGAGATGATATACTAATTATGCTTATATTTTTTTATTAAGATCATTATTTTCTTTCTTATGGAGTTTCTATTAAATTTATTATTTTGGTTATAAATATTATTGAATATTAAGTGTTTTTATATATATTTGGTTCACGAGGGGGATTATGGAAATCCCACTCGATCTAGTACTGACCCCTTATTCACCCACTCAGGTGGATGGGTGGATTGTATTCATGAAATAGGTACAAGGAATAATTATACCATGTTTTTAATGGGGCCTAGTAATGGTGTGTGAATATCCAAAAATGGTATGACTCGTGTAGATTTGGGGTTAATGAGAATCTAGTAGGAGGCTCCTCTTTGGGAGTTGTGGGTAGCCTTCTCAGATTATGTTTGAGGTTGTATCTGTTTATGCATTTTGGAATTTTTAAATAACTTTTTATTTGTTTTGAAAAGGTAATATTATGTTATGAATGATCTCATATAATGTTAAAATGATTCTATTGTATTTTTTTCCTTTTTTATAGGTTAATTATTTCCACCAAACATACAGCTCATGATGGATTTACAATTAATGGTTGGAATGAGGGGAGTATGCATGATGGGTTTAAACCATCCCCTAGTGATATTTTATTAACATTTAACATTTATTACTAGACTTTGGTGATGTGTTGGACACACGTAAGTCCAAATAACACTAAAACTTGTTCTAGGTGGGGTTGGGAGGTGATTGGTTAGGTCATGATGTCAAAAATGTTAACAATTTTCTTCTTCTAAGTGGTAGGTGAAATTGTAGGTTGAGTTGGGACTCATGGAATAGTTATAAAAAGTCATATATTACCTATTTATAGTAAAACATGAGTCACCTAGATGTTTGGGTAGTCAAATTTGATGATGAATCACTTATATATTTCTTAGAATTCTTATGGTTCATTATTCATGGTTATAAAATTCATCATGGCTTCGTTGATTTTTTTGAAATTTTTGGCATTTTATTGTGAAAGGAATTTCAAAATGGGTTGTTTTGAAATGTGAATTTCAAAATATCTTGTTTATCATTAGGGGTTTTCAAAACGAGTTTTAAATTGTTTTATCTATTAAATTATTGGTTTTTTTATTATGATTGGTAATTATAAAGTAATCTTGAGTGATACTAAGAAGTTCTTACAGAGAAGCATATCCCTAAACAATGTATTGGGATAATGATATCTTGATTCGCATGGGATATCCCCTTTGGAGAGATGTGATTTTATTGTATGTGGTGGTCATTACTTATGGTACACAAGAATTATTTTTGAGTGACACATATAAGGATTTGTGTAAATAATCTGATATGTTTTATAGTGGAATGATTAAAAGTGGATATTTTTTTTGAAATAGGATAAATCACAATAATAATTTTTTATATTTGTGAATAATTTTTTGGGTTTTTTTGGTTTCAAGGTTTTTCCTCGGGTGTGGGTGAAATATGTCATCCAAGAGACCTTTTTTGAATCAGTATGACCGAGTTTTCCAAAATGTGGTTTCTAAGGGACTATAGTAAGATTGGTATTTACTGAAGAATCATATATATTCCTAGTGAATTGTTGGAAAATTTATATATTATAAAATAGATATATTCCCTAAATACTTATATATATATGGTATATATATTTCATGAATTAAATTTGTGATTTACATGCATAATTTTATATATATATATATATATATATATCTGTGTGTGTGTGTAATACTATCGACATAGGTAGTATTGGATGAACAACCAAAAAATCTTCCTTGTAGGTTATTATTAAAAGAAACATGTTATAAGATGAAACAATGGAAGTTAAATTAATTCATACATATGATTCATGAATTATCCCAAGATTTAATCCATTCATTATAAATGTATGAATTAATGCATACACCACATAAAAGAATCATTAGATTCTATATAAACCCTACTACCAAATGATTGAATATGGGTATGTATTCAGATCCTCATTCTTAGACAAAACCCCCCATAGAATGTATATCTCTTTCATTTTACTTATTATCATACCAAGGTACTAGCATAATATAAAGATAAGATGAACCCCATTTGAACATTGGATGATTCTACAAAACCCATGGATACACCATAGAGTTGGGATGCTTATTCCACTCTTTGATCCTTATTAATCCCATTTGATTTTGTTTGAATATGTTACAGATGCTCTTTAGTGTATGGTAAACTTATTCAAAACATGTTATTAATTTTAATATTCTCCTAGGATTCATAATATCTTTCCAAGAGATCCTCTAAGTTTGTTTGTAATTGGATTTTCTATTTATAAAAAGTACTATTTGATTCATAACAGTGGTATCGATGTAAAGATAATGGTTTAACTGATTCCTAGGAACTCTCAATCATTAATGATAATGAAGTGTTTCTCTCTACCTAAGAGATCCATTGTGATTCAAAAAATTGAAATCCAAAAGAGTTGGGGAAATTGAATTTGATAGGTTCATATGGGTATAATGTTGGGCGTGTTCATATGAAGAATATATATTCCATGAATAACAGTTGTATCAAAGTTTTCCATACTTAATTTTTATGAAAACTTGTGATGCAATGAAGAAGAAATCCGAAAAAGAGAACTATCTCATGTTTCTAGAAATTCAATTTTGTAAATTGTTTACCCTTATATAGCTATGACATGTAATGTTAACCAAGAATAACCCTTATATTTTTTATATATGTAAGTCTAACCATCATATTACCCTTAATAGAGTGGTCTACATAAGGGTCATCTTTACTTACCCTTACATAGATTAATATTCATAAGGGTCACCTGATCATACCATTATGTGTAAAAGGATAAATAATGATCCTACCTTTATTCGAGTTAGCAACATAAAGTTAGATAATCATTTACCCATATGCAATAGCCTTACACATAAGGTCTACATAAGGGTAAACTATATGTTACCTTTATAGAAATGGTTTGTGTAAAGGTCATTGACACTTTACCCTTATGCTTATAGATACCATAACCACTAAATAAAGGTCCCTGAAGTTTACCTTCACATAAAATAAGAAAATTAAATATTAACATTATGAAAATGGATTACGTAAAAGAATTACCTATAAAAATGGAATTGCATTTGATATATTTCATTCTTAACCATACAAAAAACGTTTTTGTAAAGTTATAGGGTAGTTACCCATATGAAAAGGTTATGAATAAGGGTAATGAAATGTTACCTTTATAAATGAATGGGATCCTAAAGAAGGGAAAACAAAAAATATTTCAAAAAATATTTCTAAATTTTTAAATGATTTAATGGTTTATAAAATTTTTATAAATCATTATAAAAGGTATTATTAGAAATTTTAAATTGAAAAAGTCTTATAAATTAATTAATTATAAAATGTTTATAAGTAATAAATATTTATGAAAAAAATTATTCCTAAATATTAAAAGTTAATATTTAAAATACCATTTACAAAATTATATAGCATGACATATGATCTACAAAAAAATGATTATTTTTAAATCAATAGTGATAATTTATAATGGGTCAAATTTTTTTAAATAAGTATATAATATAAAAATTTTATGCCTAAATTAATAATTTTTCGTAATAAACTATTTTGAATTGTTTAAAATAAATGGTGACCTTATTTGGATATTATTTAAGCCACATAAAAAGTGTTTTGATGATTGATGGGATAAATTTTGAATAATGATTATGTATATGATATTTAGATTATGTAAAATGTTTACATAATTATATTATACATAATTTATAACTCATATAATATCAAACATTTATATTTTGAATTTCAATATAATAGTAAATATTAAAGTGTTCATATTGGCCTAAATATAAAGTTTTTATATTCAAAAATTTGAAGCAATTATAAATAAGTTCATATTGAAATAAATATAAAATAATTATATTCAATGTTTATGGAATGTCTTTAATATTAAAGCTAAAAATTATCGAAGGATTTATAATTAGATTTTATTTATGAATTGTTTTTAAATATTTATCTCATGTTTTAAATATTTTAATTTTTCATTTATTAAAAGTGTAATATCTTCAACATGAAGATTTTGTAATTTTTTTTGAAATATGAATATTTAGTATGCTTCAGTTTATTTTTTAAACAAATTATATGATAGATCCTTGCATTACCTACTAGGATTGACTCTATAATGAATTTATCCTTTCATCTAAATTTACATCAATTTATAATTGATGTTATAAACCTGAATTTATTTTTTTTGAATATAGTGGTTTCATATTAACTTTTAGAGGTATGAAAAATTAGATTCTCTCTTGAGTAAAATATCCTTGTGTAGAGAGACTTTGGGTTAGACTACCTACCTTCCCCGAGGATTTTACCTTATGTAATCTATTGAATGAGGATGAATAGTTTTTTCTCTGGGTTTAAATATGTAAAGATTTTAAATCTCATAAAACTCCATTATTTACATGAATTTTTCATGTACCTTATCCATATGATGAATATGTTTGAATTATATATTTGGGTAAGTATAAAAAACATGTGGGTTTTGTAAATATTTACACATCTCTATTCATTGAACATATTTATTTGTTGAAGAGAATAATATTTTGAATTAATTAATAGAAGATTTCATGCATAAAATGGAATAACATGAGATAAGATTGTGAGGTTAAATTCCCCTTTTAATACTTAGTGTGATATTACTTTAAAGAGAAAATTTTCAAGACCTTGATCATAGAACTGGGTAGTTTCATGTTAAAGAAAGGTTACCCTATATTATATTGTGCAAAGAAATAAATTAATAAGTGACTCTAGATTTTCATTTTGTGTAGTTTTATTCCAAATCTAGGTGTCTCAATATTTTCCTTTAATATAGTGTTTTTGGAATTTTCATTTTTTAAAAATTAGCTTGGAATCCCAAAAGGTTAAGGTACTAGAAGAATATTTTTGAGTTTATACACATGACGGATAGAAAAAAAAGGGTTTCCACTCAGTTATCCAAGAATCATATATGATATAATAGGGATGATTTTCTACAAAAATAATTAAGTGGTGCGATGAATACTAAATAAGACTCTATGTTTAATGAAATATGGATGTTGTTACACTAATAGATATTATGAATTTTTATAATGGTTTATTATTTTATTGGGATCCCATTTAATAAAAGTCCTTATTATGGGGTTAATAGTACATGATACTCATCTGATAAATTATTATAACGTAGATAATATCATCATAACCATAAAAATAATTTTTTTGATAATCCATGATAAGGATAAACATAATTTATGATACATCAATGGCTTATAACCTAAGATAGGTTCTTAAACATGATATTTAATTTAGGATAAGTTCTTATAGAAAATTATATGTCTCAGAATAGTCCATTCTTCAAAAACCACATAATGTAATAGTTAATTAGGAGAATATAGATTCATTTGAATCATATAAGTATTCAAATAAGGTTTCAATGGCTGGAGAATAAAAATTACCAAAGGTATATTAGTATACACTCATATACTAAATATTAATGGGTATATAAATGATGTTTGAGTCTCAAATACCTAATATTATTGCCTATGTCAAATGATATTAAGTGTGATTGAATATACTAAATGACATGGTAATACTAAAGGATTAATTGTTTATAGAAATCAATTTTATTATTTTGACTTATATATGATATCTACTTTATGAGTTTAAATGTTTTGTAAATATATATAAGGATATAAGTTGAAAATGAATTGGACCTTTAATGGTTGTTTTCAATTAATAGAGAAAAGTATGTTGATAACTTGGATGCTTCATGATTGGATAAAATTTTCATAAAATTTTTATTATCTAATTTTTTACATGGGAAAATAATGAATTCGTTTTGATTAATAAAAGTATATGATGAATGTTTATACACATAAGTTATAGTTTGTTCTGTTCTACAACATGATTTAAGGGGAATAATTAAAATAGATTGCTCTGGATAAGAAATTTAACCTATTTTCATATATAAAAATTTTATAATAATTCTATTTTTCCAATGATGTGTTTACCTATTATTCCCAATGTTTTGAAAATGGATTAACCTGGAAAATGATATTTGGGTTTTGGTTCTGTATGGAAAGTACAAGAGGGTAAAAGTTCAAACCTAATGAAGAAAGGTTATTTGAATAATTTAAAAAAAATCTTTAAGAATCAAATATATATCATTGAAACATAGGGTTATTAGGAATGAGGAATAACAATTATATATTTTGGGATTGTCCAGAATACTTGAAGTAGTTTCTATAACTCCTTGAAATGGTCATTTTAGGAATAAATTTTATAGAAATTAATTCTTAAATTTTTAAAGGGATGTGATAGAGAATTTATATTTTATAATGTTTTATAAATATACTGAAGTTAAAAATCCCAGTATGAGTTGATTTATCTTTTAGTTTGTATTCATGATATGAATTAAATAGTTACTATATTGAGGATTTGAATGTAAAGGATTTTATCAAGCTCAATTAAATCCAATTAATATAAATGTATCGTCTCTCATTTACCAAATATTATAAGATAAGTTGTTTGATAACAAATAATTTTTTGAAAAAATAGAAGGTGTTTAATTCTATACACATTTTGTTTGATTCATAAATTTTTATAACATGTCTTGAAAAGAAGGTATGGATAAATTTTTTTTATCCATCATAAATGTTTTTATGAAAATATATATTAAGTTATGTGGTAATGTGTTTTATACTCCCAATAGTGGTATATTTTAATAAATTCATATTATTAAAATGAAAATTTTCCTAACACGTAGAATACCATATGAGGGAAGTTAACACTAGTTTAATTTTTAAATATTAATATTAAAAGGAAATAAATGTTATTGCCTAACACAAAAGGGTTTGTGTAACTCAAAAATATATTTATAATTGAGTATAATATATAAGAGGATATTGGGAGTATGTTTGAACTTACCGAAGTTAAAATTTAACAAATATAGGATAACACAAATCTTGAGTAAAAGTGATTTCCACTTAATATTATAAAATTTTTAGGATATGTGATTGTAATTTTTTTAGAGTTTTCTATTTAGTTATCATTTAGAAACTGGATATCACAGTTATAACCGTCTCATATTAAAAAGTTTTTCACTAAATATCATACAAGTGTTTTGTATGTGTGATGATAAAGACAAATGTATATATTATCATTTTTTATCATGAAAATTAATGTAAATAGTTCATAAGGGATAATACCATTCAAAATGAGACGTGAATTGTATTTTATATGCTAAAATAGTATAGGGTATGGAACTAAATATAAATGAAATGAGTTTTATTAGTTTCCATGAATTTTTTTTTTCAATATATCCTAAAATAATTTTGGAATAATGGTAAATAATAATGTTTATTGTTACATTATTTCATGGAAAATATATGATGGAAAGCGTTACAAGGATGATTATTATGAACATAGAAATAGTTATAAGTAGAAAGTGGAAGTTTACATCATTAAATTTGATGTTGTAAAGTTAAGAATTTTGAATATGTTTGAGAATCTGAACAATTAGGAATATTATTCAACATTCACATAATTATTAAAACTATATTACTTCATATATGTTTCTGACTAAAGTGTTTTGTGGGAGGTTTTTATAATATTGTTACATAGAAATGTGACATAGATTACGTATGATATAATGTGTTAACAAAAACATAAAAATGTAGATAACATAATGAATATCTATAATATTATCATATTTAACTTGATAAATCAGTGATTATATTATATTTTTCTAATAATTCTTAAAGAATTGATGAATTTTAAAATAAATAATATTAAAATGAAACCTCTACATTATCATTATTTCATATTGTATATATAGATATATATATATATATATATTGTGAGGAAAAATTATAGCATGACTTTGAGTTTATCCTTAATTGATGTTCGTCATTATTTTTATAGGTTGTGAAAAAATTTCTAGGTTATCTTTAGTAAGATTCTATTGTAGAGATACAAAATTTCCTCATTGGGGAAAAGTAAAAGGATAATATTATTCATGTGTGCTAGATGCCCCACTAATTATACTACATAGAGTCACATATAGATATATCTTTGGTATACTAGGGGTGAATGAATAATATTGGTGTCTTCACTACTTGAGGTTGGGGAGATAACTAGAATCAAAAACTTCATACTCTAATACACAACTTATGAAATTCAACACACCGACTTAACCATTATTTTCTTGTCATACATTAGAGATTACCCAAGATGTTATCCTTCCTCTCATATGATAATTATGAAATATTTGTCCTAGAATGAGATGGACTGTGGAAGTGTGTGACCACACCTAGATATTATATTTCAATCTAGATAAAGGATATGTGATGTCATTATCTATAAGGATGAGTTCCCTGAGATGTATTCAGTAATCAAATTAGTCTATAGTATAAGAATTGAGAACATATTACTTTTCTATATTGGATTGGCATGTTTCATATCCCATGTCACTAGATGTCCTAGATAAAGGGAAAATAAGAGAATTCATGTTTTCATATGATGCTTAATGGTAGAAAAAGTTATAGATATACATGTTTTTTACATATATGATTCCAGATACATTTATATCTTGAGTATCATTGACTTTTTTTCTAGATTATTCTCTTTTATTACATATATGGATACATATATTCATATTTGATGTCAAAACTATAAGTTTTTATGGGGTTACACATTATGGTAGAATGAATTGGGATTGAGTTTGACATAGGGAGATACTCTAAAAGTGTTTTGGATTTAATCCAAATGTGTTTTTATGGGTGTTCACAATTTACTAAATATGATGCAATGTATGGTGAAGTTAATGATAACATTCCAATAGAGTTTGGAAAAAAATAAATGTGTTTTGAATATTATTTCACAATTTATTGTATTTGATACTATATAATTTAGAG
This sequence comes from Viscum album, assembly GCA_963277665.1. Lineage (NCBI taxonomy): Eukaryota > Viridiplantae > Streptophyta > Magnoliopsida > Santalales > Viscaceae > Viscum > Viscum album. Next base: position 99,168,278 of record OY728151.1, on the reverse strand, counting down.
ACCTATTTTTTCCTTACAAAAATTTAAAATATTTCGACATCTATGTTTGGATCCAAGCACTGAGACAACATGTGATTCCGAAGACCAGTGGGCTTGGAATTAATTCTATAAAAATATTAAATATATCTTATATAAATCAAATTATTTTTCTAAAATAAAATAGGATAACAATAAAACCGAATATTGGATTAGAAATACAAGACCACATTTGAGTCTAAAATATATTGTTTTTACTAGGCGTGGCCTAAAATAGGTTGGTAATTGGAATATTGTGAAAACGACCATTGGAGGTACATTCAGTGGATTAATTAGATGATTAAATTAATTAATTAATTATTTAATCAACCTAAATAAAATATATCAATAAAATCCCGCTTATTCTAAATTTTCTAGGGTTTTCAACTTTCTCCTGGTATAATTGAGAGTGCCTTCTTCATCCTTCTATTGGTGAATCAATATCTGATGAAAACGAGACTTTAGATCAAAGAAGATCGAGAAAAAGAAAATGAAAAAAACCTTGTCAATAATTGGAAAGTGTTTTATTTGATGAAAATGATCCAATATCTAGGTTGTGCATCTAATATTTGTAGTCTATATAATTTTATTAAATTGTTTGATCAGTTTCAATTACTTTCTTTGAACTGCACCAATTACATGACTTTACAAGTGATCATTTATTTAAATTAAAAAAATTATTAAATTTTTTCTATCCTATGATCAAAATATTTTTTTATTTGTGAAATAAATCATGACCAATTTTTTAACACCCTCTCTATTGTGACTTTATTCCACAAATTCTTCACGTTAGTCATCATTGGACCATGGGGTTGCGATTCGACATTACTGAGTGGGAGTGAGCCCGATCGGACCCCAGATTCATCATAGATTCACATACAAGGGATGTATAGGAAAATTATGGATCTATTTGGTAATATTGAGAGTTTTGGAAGATCTATTTTAGGATTAGAATGAAAATTATTAAGGTTTGAAGAAACAAATATGCACTAGGTGTGCGTGAGACATATTGTATGAATCGAGAATGGATTTCCGGTCATCGGAGGTCCATAATCCATGGTCAAAGAACTATCCCCTGATTTTTGGAAGATATTAGACCAGATTTAAAATAAACAATTCTAGATCTAGAGCATGGAGTTCATGTTTGAGAATCTATGAAAATCATGACTACACTCCTTGTAGTCTGAAGAACACACGACCCGTTGGGCCTTGGCTATTACTACTTGGGTTTCATAAAACTATAAGTATCACTCACTATTTGTGATACCCACAAACCATGTGACCTTGTGTAGGAGACTGGGTGTGTACTCCATGAGTACATAGACATGGGTATGTCCCGGTACATGCCATGTGCCAATATACATAGACACAGACTGGATACATGCACACAGACAGAGGGCAGGGGCAGGACCCCATGTGGCCTAGAAGGACTTTGTAGACCCTCTACACCTTGTGTATCCCTATACGGGTGGCAATCCATGTATTAGTAGGTACATGAACAGAATATGTAGTGGGACCCACCACTGTGTGGGTACCTACAATCACCATGTACCCCTTGACTCCTTTTTTAGAAACTTCAACCTCTTGTATATCCTTCATTTGGACTCAGATTGTTATCCACAAGTATCCTATACTGAGTATTTTTTCATGTAAAACATGATTGCATTCTTCTTAGTGTATTTCAAGATACAATTAAATACATTTTGATTGGGATTCTTCTTTAGGAAACACTAAACAACAATAGTGATCATAAAGGATCACAAGGGGCATTAGAGTTAAACCCTTTAACTGGCCCACACATGAGTCCTCTACCTATCAATAGAGTGAAAACCTCCTATGGGAGAGGACATGGGTCATCTATCTACATTGAAATTGGAACCCTCCAACTGTGATAATGCATGGGGCCTATACCTATCCACTAAGTGGAACCCTCCTATAGATCAGGGTATCGGTCCTCAACTATAAGAGTGGCACCCTCCAAGTAGGTTGTGTAGGGTTCCTCTATCTTCTAAACTAGTGGATACCTCCTCTGGTATTATGGTATGGGTCATTGATGATGAGAGTTTAACCATTATTCTAGAAAGGTAATGGTTCCTATATCTACTAACTGAGTGGCACCCTACTGCATTATCAATGGATCGGTCCTCGATGATTAGAGTGGCACCTTCCAACAGGGCTGGGCATGAGTCCCCAACATTTAGAGTGGTACCCACTATCAAGGATGGACATGGGGAATATTACAATTACCTGAGTGGAACCCTCCTTTTTTACTAAGTAATGGTTCATCTACCTATATATTATTCCCCTTGACTATGAGTCATAGTGGTGTGGTGTGGCTTGACTTTCATGAATTCTACCAGGTAGGCGTGTGGGATGTTGGGAATCATTGATAGACTTTTGGAACTGTTGGAACTATTTCCAGGGTTGGGTTGTGATATGGAGATCCCCTTATCTCCTTTTTTTAGTTTCTTTTTTTTTGAGTATATATACATGTATCTATTTGTGCATGTGTGTATCCATGTTATTGTATTGTACTTACTCTCTTGCTTTGGGTTGTGCTATTTTTTCAGTCTATTCCAATCATGTCTCTCACTACCCCCTTTAAATTTCATCGAATCCTACTAGGTATTAATATACTCACCCATGAATGGTCTTTTCCTCTATGTGTCAGGTATTTTGTAGATGATAGAAAATTTAACATTGACTATAAAGGATATTAGGGATACTTGGTGCATTAGACCACATACAGTGGTAAGATCATGGAGATCAGGATTTAAGATATCAAAAAATTTACTTTTATAGTATTTTTAGGTAGGAACATATTCTGGTTGGGTGTGTATATTACCACATTACTATTTATTATTTACTATTGTACTCATATACAAACTAGTGGGTTTTCATGTTTGGTATATGTTCTACATGTTGAATATTTTTAGTAGTATTCCTCTACACTTTTTCATTGATATGGTTGGGCTTGTGCATACAGGTACATTAGGAACAATCCTCCCATGTTTGATATTCCTATTAGATCTGGTATCTAGCCCCTGAAATATATATCTAGGCTTTGGGTAGCGCAGTTCGAGCCCTGTTTAGTCGAGTCCTGAATGATTGGTATCGAAGGTTTTTTGATACTTGGGACAATGTTTATTTTATTCCCCTTATATGGAATTGGTTGGGACTTAAGGAATTAGTGGAAAAGATTCTAGAGTGTGGATATTAGGCTTGGGAACCTAGTGATGGTATGAAAAAATGATGTATCCATTCATCAAGACATTTACTACCTACATGTCGACACATAGTACCATGAAATTCATTACCGGTATCAATGGTACATACATTATATAGTATTTAATTTTTGACTATCCTTCAAGAGTCATAATCCAATTGTATATTTAAATTCTCATCTATCCATGGTACGCATTCATTATATTTTCCGGATTTCATTTAGATTAAATTCATCCAAGTTACTGGTTATGGATTATGATGATGATCCTGTGAGTGATGAGGCCTCATGGGTGTTAGTTATTTAAATAATACATTTCTTAATGTTCAAAATGGTTCTTTTAAAAAAAATGGAAATACAAACTTTTTAATCATCCTTTAAAAATTCTTCCATAATCAAAACATCTAAAAAATCTTTATTTAAACAAATATATAATCCCACAAACCAATAAATTCCCCATAATATCTAAAATGATCAATTAAACTCAAGGATTATTAGCACATTCTAAACATATCGTTATATTGGAGACTATTTCTTAAAAACAATAGAGCACCCTTTGTGAAAACCAATTGGAATTAAAAACACTTCTATGGTTACCAATTGATTTGTAAAGGGCCTTCTAGGAACTTTTAGGAAATCTAAGTATTCATGTATAATGGTTTTATAAATCAAGGGATAAGAGTCAATGAAAACTACATTTTTTTCAAAAATCTGTGGAATTAAAATAAAATAAATAAATAATGAAATTCATCAAATATAGAAAATATATTTTTTTAATTAGTATATAATAGGTTTATAAAAATTAATCATCAAATGATGTTCCAAATAAAAGGTATTTCACAAAAACACTCTCCTTAGGATAACACACATAATACTTATCCTTCAATGAAGAGGAGAGAATAACCAAGAAAAAAATTTCAAATCACCTAAAAACTAAGAATCCAAATACTTAGACATACCCTAAATTAAAGTTCAACCAAAATTACCTCTTAGAATAAAGAATGAGAATCAATAATATTTTAGAAGGTGGATAGTGAAGAGAGGAATGAAATAAAATATGAGTCCTACCTTGATGAAAAAAACAAAAATCAAATGGGGAGATCCATGAAACCATGGGATACTAGTATAGTAGTCAGTCATGATGCTCCTAGGTGGTCTAAATTAATTATTTTGGAATTAAAGGGTTTATTATTTAATATATGTAAAATAATATAAAATTAAAATTTAAAAATAATGCTACTATTCATGGTTAGGATACACAATTATGTATACTTGATGTTAATTATTAAACTACCACAATACTTGAGATGAATCACCCATATAGTTTGGTTACATAATTCCTAAAACAATTTTCAACTCATGACGAAAATATTGTATAAGAAATTTATACTATTCATGGTTAGGCTACACGACACCTCTTAAAGATTCATCAACCACGAATCCTACTAAATCCAAAAAATGTTAAACCGACTATATAGAAACATCCATGATTATTATATATTAAATAAATATAGAAAATAATAAACAAATATTAAATTGTTTTGTGACATAAGATGTTGAATTTAATGATTAATTATAGTTTATATGTATTGGGTGTTAAAATTATGATGGAATTTAGGTATTTCTCAAGTATACAATCACGAGTATATGGACTTTGGATTATATTATTCACTAGTCTAAGGGAATAGGCACTATCTAGAAAATCAGTTGTTTGAATCCTATCACTATATTCTTAATCTTGACGGGATTATCGATTCCATATGATTTTAATCTATTACATGAAATAGTTTCAAATAACTTATACATGCGATGCATTTGTAATTTCATACATATATTTGGATTTTCATTTGTGTTAGTAACACAAGTAAGAAGTTTTGTAAATATTTACACATAAATTTAGATTGAATATATTTATTTGTATGAGGGAATAGTGATTAAAAAATTAAATCATTAAAAAAATGCATACATCTAAGGGTAATTCATGAGATAATATGGTGAGATAATAAATACTCTAAAAATTAAGTGTTGGATTCCTTTGAAAATAACAGTAAAAATATCTTGAACATCTAACCAGGTAGGAGCATGCTGAATTTAGAATCCCATTGATTATCTTATGTAAATAATGTTATGGGTGACCCTAAAAATTATGTTACCATATTTGGGGTATGATTTTAGTAACATTTAGATATGAAATAATATGAGATATGATACTTGAGAAATAGATTATATTTATCTATATGATGGAGTAGATAAGGAGTTACACAATCAACAATCAAATTATCATATATGATATGATTTGTTTGAAGTCCAAAAAAATTGATAAATTTTTATTTGAATACCTAATGGGTTTCAAAACATAGTGAAATATCAATCTTGGCCCACTAATGGATATGATGTAATCTAAATGGGTTCACTATTTTTTTTATTTCTCATTAAACAAAAAAACCTTATTAAATGAATGTAAAATATAATTCTCATCTGATAAAATATATTATTATTGAAAAAAAATGAAATAATCATAATATAAATTGCGTTTTAGATAAATATTTTAAAAATATAATCGTATCGAAATCAGATTTCTAGACTGGTGTTAAAATCATTGAATCATTCTAAGAAAATAAGATTTTTTTGGTTGGTGAGAGAACATACTAAAAAACCTCATACTTATTCCTATAGTTTGGAAGAGAATAATTCGTATAATTTGTATAAAAAATTATCACTTGATATCTATACATTAAAATTTATTTTGATGGATCCTGATATGAAAAATTGTTATGAGAATATGCATGTCTTTAGGTTGATATAAAAATATAAACGGTTCTATAAAGAAAAGGATATATATGAGAGACAAAAAGTTTCAAAAGAACTATTTCAGTTTAATATGGATTAGGGTACTTCCATTTAAACTCATATACTGAAAATAATTTGGTATATAAATTACTTGTATAGACTAGGTTCACTATTCAGTCTTGATATGGCCATAGAGTCCATTCTGAAATCTCTATTAAAAAGGATTTGATAGTTTATTGTGAATTAAACTAGGAATGAGTTCAAAAAAAGATTAATTGAACTTATCAAAATATTTGGGATTTCTAAGAAGGACGTGGGATGTTTAAGTTACCATTATTTAATGATGGTTTGGAATGAAAAAGGTAAAAGTTATATCCATAAGGATAATAAGGGAGGTTTTAGAGAGTCCACACCACTTTTTAAACTAAAAAACTATCTTCTAAAGAAGGGAATCATTTTTACTATGGGTAAAGTAGACATTGGAGAAAGAACTATCTAGAAAACATTATGGGGTGATATAAACTCCCTAGAGAGTTCACATAATATATTTATGTTATAGAATAACATCATTGATCATTAATGGTATATGATTCCAACAATGCATTGAGATATTATTGTGAATATGTATAGTAATTCAAAATTGATGATTATAGATTAATAATTCTATTCAAGTCATGAATAAAGAGGTTGATAAACTGAGTATTTAGATGTAAAGGATCACTTTAATTATCTAGTGGTTTATTATAATTAATGTGTATTTTTATCTTATATTCATCTAATTTGATATGAGGGGTTATAGTAAATATTTTTTGTTATAAATTAATAACATATTGGTTTTTATAAAAATTGATAGTATTGATCCATTTTTATAACATGGGTGAAAAGATAAAAACATTAATGGTGTTTTATAGATAATAAAAGATTTTTTCCAAGATATTTGTTAAATTATAAGTTAAAATGTTCCCACCACTAAAAAAATGACATATTTTAAAGTATTATTTTAAGAATTCTGATCCAATCACATAAAATACCATATATGATATGAATAAAATAGTTTATTTTTTAAACATACCAACATATAAAAAAATGTTCTATTTCAATTCACAAAATATATTTTTATCTTAGAATAATATTTTTGAGTGAATATAGTTTCTAAGGGGATAGTGGGAATTTTTTTTGACTTATAATAGTTCAAAGTAGAGATAATTGTTGACAAAAATAGACTAACTCAAAGTGGAATTCACTTTATAACATAAAATATTTTAGGATGTGTTTGAAAGGAAAAATACTAATCTAATGAGTTACATTTAGTTACAAAAGTGGTATCAAATAAAAGTTTAAAGGGTAATGTTATAAGATTATTTTTCTAAACATTTAATGAGTTATAAGTTTCTAATATTATAAAATTTTATGTTTTGAATATAAATTGATTTAATACAATGATCCATGAGTTAAAATTTTGAATATGAATATTAAGATTCACTATTATAGAAATTAGCATTCCTCATTAATGTCACTCACTAAAATATTTCATTTGAGGTTTTTTATATGTAAACATTGAGATACAATATAAATTACATAGATATGTAGTGAGATTAACAAAACCCTAAATGTTTAGTAAAAATAAGGACCCCCTAGATATATATCATATGAGATATAATTTTATATGCACATATGTATGACTTCATTAGTATCATTATAGTAGTTTAATAATATAAAATAAATCATGTTATACTAAATCATGTCTCCAATTTACCATTATTTAATTGTGGCTACATATATTACGTGGAGTGTAATTATAATTAACCTATTAATGAATGAATTTGAATTATCCCTAACATATATTCATTATAAAGTTTAATAATTTGTGATACATTGGTGAGGTTAGAATGGTTTTGATTTTTTATAGAGATATGAATTATTCTTTTGAGGCATACATGTTTTTTATGACAAATAACCAAACATGTATTCCACTTGTAGATTTATTGGAACTGAAAATATGATTCCTCACAATTAAATATGTTTCCAGTGACCATCTGGGAAAGAAATTTCCACTGGAAGAAATTATAGGGTGAAGGGTAGAGGTCTATGAAACTTCCATGTAGTTCAAAAAACTTAACCCAGGTCACAAAACATAGTGGTGCATGTTCATCAAAAATTATTCCACTTAAGACTCCAATATCATGCATGGATGGAACCACCAATAAAAGGAAAAATTATAAGATCTCTCACAAGTCATAGTTGTGTGATGGAAATTTGGAGCACTAATGAAACTCTTTAGTTATGTGATTCACCTGAAGTTTTGTGATCCAAGGACATTTGTAAAGCAAGATACCTAAGCATCAACTTTGTTTTTAGGGATGGACCTATGTATGTTGAAGGTTCATACACTTAAATTATTAAACTACATGTTTCATGATTTCACAACACTATATCCCCCATGGATCAATAATAGTGATAAAATTTCATTAAATACCTCACATAGTTCTTTGATTACATTAACATATGTTTGAGATTAATTAATGCAACAATCATTGATGAATAACACAGTTCATGAAAATGGAAATCCCTTTGCACAACTCAACGTTTTGTGTAACACCAAATATTTCTTGAGACCCTTCTTTATCCATCCTTTTATTCCACCTATTCTAGATTACGTAGATTTTTAAACTGAACCCCTTCACATATATCCAATTTTATGTGAACCAGATACTTGGACCCCTATTTGACATATATTGTTTATAAATATACATTCTTGAAAGTTGTATGATCATGATCTAAGATTCTACTCAATATGGGATTGATTATGAAAAATCTATATACAAAACCCTTATTATTGACCCTTATACCGATCCCTACACAACAAGAATTGACTAGGAAGTCCCCTTTACTTGTAATATTATGCATATGAACTCTCATTTTGAGCTCCTACATGCTCCCTAAAATAAGGAAATTCAACACCTTATTATTTTAAAAAAACTACACAGTGGATGTGTAATCCCTGGATATGGAATTATTAAGGGAGAACACTCATAAACCCCATTAAATATCATGATTAGTATCTCTATATACATTTCTCCTCCCACCTAATATGGGACTATATAACTTAGAGTATAAGTCCAACATTATCCTTGGTGGTATCCACCCTTTACATTTTCAGACACCCTCAATATAAGATGTTGAACTATAGAAAATTATAGTAATTAAACAATTAAAACAACAATAAAAATCCTTAGTGTGTGATGTTAATATACAACCTATTCTATGAGATGAACATAGTATGCCATGTGTGACAAGCCTAGTATTCCATATGTTCCAAGAACAAGATGCCCCATATGAAAAGCATGATTTTATCCCTCCTTAATTTGATTATCCCAAAGCATAATCTCCATACCATCCCTTAAAAATTTTCTTTCACAATTAAATAATCCTAACCACATGAAATTAAACTCCATACCACATTATAACTAAATGTTTTTAAACTATATAATCAAACTATATGGGTTTTTATTTATACCAAAAATATATACATAGGATGTTTCCCCAAGGATCTATCCCAAAACCCCAACAAACTTGTTTCACTTATTCAAAGGGATTCCTAGTGTGATGAGCCTGAGATGAACTTACCATATCCAGAACAACATACCATTTCCATTTCATCTCCCCCTCAAGAGGTGGTAGCTCCAAAGTATGATTATATGTCATGAGTATACCAAACCTCATACCATATTATCTTAATGTCCCAACTAGACATTATCATTTCCACATTATGTTAACATGTTCCCATTCTAATACATGATTATTATATATGAGAATAATACCCATTGGAATTTAAATAGTGATAATCTCTACTAGATATTAAGTTCTATGTTTACTCACGTGATGTTAAATTTTGAACATCCCAATACATGATGATTTTATATGGACGGTATCCCCACTAGACTTTAAACATCTAACTAACCCATACATATGAGAATATATGTGCCCAAAACATTTTCAATCTAAACTCATGAACCTTTATTACATGAAAATAATTTTGAGAACCCCATCTGATGCATTGGAAACCTATCCATAGTTTAAGAGCCTAAGGGACCTTAGGTGTTGATCATAAAAAGCCTATGTGTTGAGAAAAATATCTCTTCTCTCTCTAGTATGAACACATGACAAATCATTTTCCTCTTGTAATGTGTATGAGATGTCTTATGTGATGATCATAACAATCCTATGTGATGAGAATATGATCACTTCACCATTTTCGTAGGTGATGAGCCTAAGTTCTCTCCTCATGTGATGAGCATGATACTCCTTATATGAAAATCATAAGAATACTATGTGATTAGAATTGGATCTATATATTATCCACTTAGGTAATGAGCCAAGATTATTACCATATATGATAAACACATTATGGATCTTGGTATTATCTAGATATTCCTTAACTAATGAGCCTATGTTACCTTTTGTGATGCACACATGATGCTTAATGAAATGATCATGGTTATCCACCTCTGATGATGATTGTTTTCCCTAGGCAAAAATCATAGGATTACTTATACAATGAGAATTAGTAACCTCTAGTTATGAATCAATGATTCCCAAGGCAATAATATTTGGATGCCTTATGTGATGAGAATGAGTATACATTAATGAAAAGATATAGTTTACCTGGGAAACAAACTTATGATTCCTTTTTGATGAGCATAATTTTCTATATATGACAAAAAAGGGATGCCCAAAGCCTGTAAAATGATATTACATATGTTATTGAAATAGGATTACCTCATGTTATATACTTGATAATATATTTACATATTACCTGCATAGATGATGAGGTATGATTATGTGAGAATATCAATAATTCCCTCAAATAAAACAGGTTTACCATGTTTAGGAATCTGATGACGTAATTAACTAGCATCCACTTAAATATGGAAATGAGAATGAGATTCATGAGAATGAATTAAATTACAAGAAAGTCTCAAAATAAGTAACATAATTAAAGGAATAACAAATTAAAGGGGGGAATAATATCATATCATACCGTATTGATCAATGGTCTCACATCATCTACCCCGATGGTGGAAGGGAAACTATATCTTGAAATAAAGAATACAAGATATTGAAGATTAGATAATGTTTAATAAAAAACATCCAATAATAAAGAATTTCTTGCAAGAATAATACAAAATCTAAACATGAAGTGAATCCCTTCCCATTTGACATTGAGAGGATGAGTAATTTTAAGGATTCTCTATAGCAACCCATGACATAAACACATTTTATTTCATGTTTTTTAATATAGTTTTAATAAAAATACAATAAAATAATTTATAGATCTAGTATAATGGGAGATTATAAATATAATCATATCAGCATTAATATAAATTAAATTATATTAATTTAAATCTCCATATAGTTGTATTAAATAAAATAGTTCTTGTAAAACTATATAAGATACCTTATAGAAAATATATAAAGAAAAGTGTGAGATATAATGCCCATTAAGGGAATAAACATGACAATAAAGCATAACATGTGAGATAATAGGTAAAAAATATATATCCTAAAAAGTGAATAATCATAATCATTGGATCATTGTATAAGAAAATGATATAATAAGTTCATGGAATCGTAAATTTATGGAAACAACATAAATATGACATCATAAGAATTGGTTGTGATTCACTCTCAAGAAGATTTTCATGTAGTAAAATAATTCCCATAGTTTATTTGGTTCACTCCATAATCTCATATATAAAATATCATGCGATGGTAACATTACCAAACTTTTTGGAGTAAAATACAATTCTAGTCCCACCAGTCATTAATATTTTGTTCTTAGGTTAACCGCCCAAACACCATAGATTATAGATCATGAGATGTAAACATTTCCCAATGAAATAGTAGGATATATAATTCTAGACACACCCATAACATAATGAAAATCATAATATGTACATGCATACATGTTCTATATGAAGAAAATAAACTATACATAAAGAACAATCATGATAAATCCCATGACAAAGAAGTGGGTTTCCTTATATTATCTCAAAGTATAATTGAAAGATATTTCATAAGGATTCACATAATACGGGATTAAAACATTTTTCATGTTAATATTTAAATATATTAATGTATTTATTTAAACATAGGGTTATAATTTATGGAAAATAATGAAAAGTTTCATTGATAAGTGAAAATAAAAATTAACACCATAGGTGAAGCCGTTTAGAATGAATAAAAGAAATTTTAGGAAAATGGATTATTATTTCCCTTTAAAATAAAGTTGAACTAGGAAGTATATATATAAAATAATTAGGTTTTATATAATATAATCATTGTTAGAACATTTTATATAGGTAACACATGGAATAAATTGAAAAAAAGTTCCCATAAATCAGGTTTTTCTTAAATTGGGAAAATCATAGAGTTGGAGTAAACATGTATTCTTCCAAAAAAAGGAAGGTAATATATACTAGTTATATATGTAATGAAAATATATAAAAAATATAGATGAAATATAATATAATAAAATATATAAATAAGGATCAAATTAATGAGAATTCCTAATCCAAAAGTAATGAGGGTGGTTTGGAAGATCCTTTACCTTAAGTCCTGATTCGATCTGCACTTGCACATAACTCCCTAAATTATTAAATTAAGATTAATAAATACATTAAAAATAAATTTATTCATCTATAAATAATTTAATGATAAATATTAATTATCATTTTTATTTATTTTTTATATAACTTTTGTATACATCGTTGACATGTGGTTATTCAGTCAATTTCTATGTAACACTTTCAGTTTGACGATAATGGTCAAAAGTGGTGTAAAATATCTTCAATATCTATAGAAATGTGTATGTTTTTTATTTATTATTAAATAAAAAAATTCTTTATAGAGTTTAACATTCTATATCAAAATATACACAAATTAATAAAGTATTCATCCAATTCATTTTAGGTGGTTAAAGTCAGTGTAACTATTTATTATTAATTTTAATTTTGTATATTAAAATACTGTATTTGTAAAATATTAATCATTTAATAGATTTTTTTAGTTATATACTTTTAAAAAATCATACATGTTATGATGTTTTGAAAAATGAAATATTTCATTCCTTGAAGGTGATAGTTCTCACGTACACAAACGATACTCTTATTTTTTATAGAGTGTGTGGGGGTTATGAAAATAATATAATTATCATTTCTGAATATTTATATTTTATTATTATTATATTTATCATTATAAACCATTTGAATATCCATGTAATTAGTTTATTAAAAATACAATTAGTCATTCATGGAGTCGGTAGTCCGTACAAACACATGATGGTGTTTCCATTTTTCTTACAAATTATATTGGAAGTTATAAAAATCGATATTCAATTATTATAATATTAATTAATCATATCAAAATTTATTATGTTATAATTCATTCATGGATTGTGGGTAATTGAGGGAGGTATAGGAATAAAATTACTAGGATATTTGGGTTGAGAAAATTACCTCTCCCTTTGGAAGTTCTCCCAAGGGTGACTCCTTAAGGAAAATTTCCTTGGTTTTTTTGAAAGAAAATGGACTATAAGAAGTGGGAAGGGGGTTTATGAGAGGCTAGAGTAGTTTTTTTGAGATATATAAATGTAATGGGTTTATAAATGGTGTGGATGTGATATACTTTTAAAATTAAAGAGAGTGTAATTTTCATAAAATCGATTTTCTTTTCTAGAATATCCTTGGATTATACTAGGATAACGACTCTAAGAAAGTTAAAAAATTTATTGTTCAAGTGATAAGGTTGATATAAACTCCACGAACCATTATAAAAAAATGTTTTTAGCATGTATTATCCATTTTTACAAGGTTAAGCCATGTTTTACTGAAATTTACACTTACCGCGATAACTCCATTTCTACCCAAGTTAAATTATTTTAATGAAAAAAATTTAAATTTAAATTATTTATTAATATAAATATGATAATTTGAAATAGTAAATATCATTTTTTAATATAAAATTTCTAATTTTTAGATAAATTAAGTTTATTACTATCCCACATGATGTATAAATACCATTGTTTTTTTAGAAAAGTTCATTTTAAGCGCAAAATTCATGTTTGGGATAATAAATGAAAAAATAGGTTTCTTATAAAATAAATTAATGTTATTTTGATTTTATAAAAACCAAAAACAAATTCTATAGAAGGAAATATTTTATTTAAATAAGAGGACAATATATTTGTTTATTATAAATAATTGTTATTTAAGTTCCAAAATGTTACAAATATGTTGTCTAGGTTCAGCCTAATATCTTCTTATAAATAATTTTTATTCATTAAATTAATTTACATTTTTTCTAATTTTATATTTCATGCTTATCTTATGATAAATTCATAAACATTACAGCTTTGGTAAAAAATAATATTTCACTATTTATCTAAAATTTATCTATTTTGGAAAAATCCTAAAAATTAATACTAAGATCATTTTCACATGATGAATTATGAAATGATATTAATTTATTTATATAAAAATTTTATGGGTGATAATATTATTTTTAGATATAATTTATTAAAACATGATACAAATATTTCTTTAAAAAATGAATTTTAAATCATGATGTATATATATAATATTACATAAGTTATATTTTTATACCAATGGTTATATTATAAAAATATTATTTTTTGAATTAAATATAAGGTGTTTTTTGTTTTTATTATCTACATTACCTAATATGAAACACACATATATATTCATAATGGAAATTTTTATATAAATTTTTTTGTGTTGTTAAATTCTTACCCCCTTAAGAAATTTTAGCCTCAAAATTTAATTGCATACACTAGGGTGAAATAGGTGGGTATTTCTATTTCATTGTCTCCTAATGTTTCCATATCATTTAATCATATTTAAGGGTTCACTAAAGATAATTAACATGGTGAGTTGCCTTATTGCATAGAAACATATTTTAGCAGTCTAAGATCATCACTAGAAACTCCTCAAAAGAGATATAATTCATCAATTGTACCATATTTATATTCATAAAATGTTAGGGATCTAATACATACTTTCTTAATAAGGATATGTGGAACACATGAAATACTTTAGAAAAGACTGGTGTTAGAGCTAGCTGATATGATACTTCTCCAATGGGATTAACAATCTCAAAGGAGACAATGTATCTAGGACATAACATCCCCTTCATTAAAAATATCATGAATATAATACACACACACATATATATATATATATATTCATAGGAACAATTTTCACCCACCTAAAATATAAATTTCATTAATTGTAATCAATATAACTCTTCTGTTGACTCTGAGCTCCCTAGCTGTGTTGCTAAATGGTCATGAAATTTTTTCAATTTCTTTTACCATGAACCCACCCACCAGGGCTAGCCTGCTTAGTGACAACCATTGTGTGACACCCCAATACCACCTCTAATCAGTTAGGGGATATTTACCAGCTCCGAGTAGGTATAACACAAACATTGGAGGTCATATCATTAAGTACCAAGATGAACAAACACATCTACCAAATCCCATAAAATACCTGAAAGTAAAAACATACATCTAATACTATATTATATGAATACATCTATATCCAAGAATCACAATATGAAAAAGGCACTAAAGAATAATTTCCAAATACAATCCCACTAAACAAATAATAGAGTCCATCCTATTCAGAATGGGGGGATTTTTATCCAGTGTAACACCAGGTCTAACCAGTGTCAGTCTATCTCAATATGCTCTGTCGGGTACTGGTACTTAAAGAACTCTATAAAAATGTATTCTCTCTTCATAAGACACAACATGTTAAATTAAAGTCTAGATAAGGGTGTGTGTAACAATACCTAGTTGGACACCATGAAATAACCAAATAAAAGAATCAAGGGAGTAGTCATCTCATGAAGAGGTATGTCAACAATATATGAGACATAGAAAAAGGTACAAAAATAAAACCCTCATATACTCATCACAAACTTCAAGTCTCAAGGTGGGTTCCACCATAAAACCATCCATAGGATTCTTCTCAAGGATTTAATGGAACACTTATCTAGGCAAAATCACTCCACAATCCACACTTCCACAGATAAAGATCATCAGAGTGGTTATGATCATCAAACCCCTCCCAATAAGTAACAAATGGATCTTCAATATCTTGATATATAGATAGGGGATCACACCTAGGCCCATCGGTGGATGACACAAACATAATTTGGAATAAATCACTATGTATGGGATCACACGCCCACATAAGTTGGTCATGATGATTCCTAAAACCCTACCGAAGGGGAAAATATGATAGGGGATCCAACTAAGGGACTCATAGAAGAATTACTGAAAAATATATTTTTTATGACTCATAGTGGGTATCAAAATATAATTTTGATGATGTAAAGATACATTGTACCCTTGTAGTAATGGATAAAGGAAGCCACCCAAATGATACCATTCCAAACTAAATAAATACAAGGCCTCAACATGCCCTAGAAAAAGTACACTTCATGTAATGTGGGTACACAATGTGTCTATCCTACCCTTGGGTTACCAATTCCTTATTGTTCCACATGAAATTTACTCCTCCATATTCATGTGGTGTCTGTTTATGGTACATGACAAGTACAGGTTTTCCGAAACTCTACATGTTCCTTTTTCCCAGGCCCATGTACACCTGGTCACACCCTTGTTCCTAGCCTTACCTATGACCTTATAACCTTATGGTAAATTTGGTGACTCCGGCAGTAGGTCACATGGTGTGTGATGTTTTATTTCATGTATGAACCTTATCCATAACAACAAGGTCCCAAACGACATGTGTTCTTCAGAATATACTTAGTACGATATGGGATTTTATAGATCTTCTAGGTTATTCATGTGTCTTCTTCTCATGATTCCACCACCACTCAATATTCCATTCATCACATCGATGATCTCATATCTCAATATGACTGAGCCTTTACATTACTACCCACCTAATTATATCCATCCAAAATAATATTTAATCAGTTCCCATCACACTGAACCATAACCACACACCAAACTGAGAAAATGGGGATCTGTGATATGGTTCTAATTCATCCACTTATCTCTTTCCATCATCATCGCACCTTGATCAAAAACCCACACCCATCAAATTAGTCTTTTCATTGAAGAATGTTTGGGAAATGATTGATTATGAGGAAGTGTATGAACTACATTTCACGTAAATACTAGTGATGAATAATGAGATTAAATAGTGAAGAAATATATGCAACAACAAATAGGAACAAACTGTGTCCATTATTAGGGTTTCAATCAATTCTTTTATATTATAATGATGAATGAAGAGAAAAATCATTAAATAATATCAATTACCCAAAACCTAGGATGATAAAACTGATCAGGAACCACCCAATCGATCCCATAAATTATAATTTTACAATAATTGGTTGAAATTCATCATGGGATAAATAATTTTGGTTGAATCCATAAAAAACAACTTCCTACATAAAGTTTTACGAATCATTGGAGAATAATGGTTCAATGCCATCATTATTGGAAAAAACCACAACTCTGTTTTGATAGATGATCCTGGTAGTACTTATCCAATCCTTAATTATACCACCATCTTCCAATATTTCATCCATACACTTCACTCAAATAATAGTGTTATATAGATAACCATATAGATTTGTGAAAAAATCATATTTAACAAATAGATTAGGTCATTATATCAAAAAAGAAAAAGAAAATATATATATAAATTATCAATATGATCAATGCTGACTAATATTATATCGTACCTAGGGTAAAAACCATATTATAGATTAAATTTTGGTCTATGATTTAAGATCTGAGCATCCATTCATGATTTTTCTAATTATTTCACAAAAACTACACATGAATAATATTAATATATTAAATATTTTTATAATATTAATACTGAGACTATCCATGCCTCTAAATATCACACCATATTAGCACCTAAACCCAAAAATATTATTTAATATATTTCAAATCCTTAAAAGGAAAAAACATTCATGTCACATTCTACCGACCTTAGGTATTTTCTTCCTAAAAATGAAAAACCTACTAAAAAGTTGAGGGTACTGAACTCACATTAGTTTCTATTTCTCCTAAGCTCTCTGAAAAAGATTATCATGCTTCCATTAGACACACACCATGGGAATTTATCACTCATAGAGGATATTATTCTATTTATCCTTGATCTTTATAAGGTACTCTACAAAGGTAAGTCCATCCTCTACGTCTTTCTCACACGAGTTAATAACATGTGATAGGTCATGCACCTACCTCCTCAAATAAAACATATATAATATGTCGTATACACATTCTAACTACGGTGGTAGGTCCAAGCAGCATGAAACCTCATCGACCCTATGTAGTATTTGGAAAGGGAAATGAATCTCAGAGATAACTTAAAACCCTATCCAAATCTCTATAATCCATATTGAGGTGAGAACCTTTGGAACACTTGGTCTCCCTCCTCAAAATCTAAGTTCCACCATCATTATTCCACATAATATTGTTCATGGATATGGGTATTCATCACATTCTACTAGATTATTTATACCTTATATTTCATCATTCACACCAACTCTGGTCCCATTAGTGCTAACTCACATGGTTCAGTCCAACATAGTGGTGACTCGCATGGGAGACAATATAAGGACCTGAATGGTTCCATCACTATGGTGGAATAGAAGTTATTCTTTTGTGAAAACTCGTCTAAGGTTATGTGATCCTACCAACTATAGAAAAATTCCGATATACAAACCTGTAAAATTTCCCATACAACCTGAATTGTACACTCAATCTTGACATTAGTGAGGGGGTGGATTGCCATGATCAAATGAAACTGAATCCCAAAGCCCTCCTATAAATCTATTAATAATCATGTTGTAAATAGAGCATCAAATTATAGAAATTATTATCGTTTTAACTCCACGAAGCCAAACAATATTCAATACAAAAAGGCATCCCATGGTCCTAATTAAAAACTTATCTCAAATAACTATAAATTGTGATGACTAAGAGGTTTGGTCTATGATTACCCAGATGGAATTGTTTCTTCTTAAAATTCATGGTATCCATGTCACAAATTCTATAGATATATCATCTCACATAAACTATAGGACTTCAAGTGGATTAGCTAAACCTTCTAGAACCAGGTGCTCGGCCTTCACGAACTAAAAGATGAAGCATCAAGAGAAAAACTGTACAACAATATTCATCTTCCATTGACACCAGAATAGATATCGTAGGTCTTGGTACATCTTTTCGATACCTGTATATACACCCAAAGGGTTTTTATAAAAATCTCTAAAAATCTCCACATACAATATCACTAGTTTAATTTTCCATCGTTTGAAAAGGATAACATGTTACCCTCTTTTAGAAAATCCTTTATGATCACATCCAGTGGATATATGAGTACATAAGGTCTCACTATTATTATATCTAAGATGAGCCTCCCAAAAACTTTATAAAAGTGGTGGGGTAACAACAACTAATTGGAGGTAATATTCTCCGTACTTATCCCCTAATGGAAATTACAATGATTCTAACTACTATGATTCCTCACTCTGTAAAGTGAACAATATCTCTTATTGAGAGAATCTACTATTATGTTCCCTCTCATATAATTACAGACTATCTTGAATCCATAATCCAATAGGAATTATAGAAATTTCAACAATATCAAGATAAGATCCCTCTTGGGGATGATATACTTGATACTCTTATTATTAGAGTAGATGATACACCACTCACCTATAAGGTAGTGTCTGAAAATCATCTAGGTAAAGAACACATCTGCTAGTTCTAGATCATGGTTCCTATAGTTCATGTCATGTGAACTGAACATTTAGTACCCATAGATAATCACCAGCTTCCTATCATTATAACACAACCATATCCGGTCCTTGAGGTATCATAGAAAAATACATACTCAATAACCTCCATTAGAAATATCATGATGGTGGTGCTCGTAAACCTCTTTTCAAACTCTTGAAAAGCCTATTGCCACATATCTATCCACATGAAAGGTTGTACCATTTGAGTCAAAGAATTCAAAGATGAAGATATCCTAGAGATATCAGGAAAAAATACCATGTAGTAACTTAAAAACCTAAGAAATATTTGTACTTTATTCATGCTCTTGGTTTGACCCCAATATAGTACCACCTGATCATTTTCTAGGCCCATTGAAACAACCTCTAATGAGATAAAATTTCCTATAAAGTGGACCTCTCAAATCCATATCTAATACATCAAGAGTTTCTTATAAATTTGGTGATATCATAGTGTGTCCAGAATCATCCTCCTGTTTCTTACATTCTCCTCTTGGTTGATGGTCACACAAGGATATTACTTATTATGACCACCAATAACTAGTCTAATAAAGGTAAAAATATCTCATTCATGAGTCCCTTGAATATGGTTGGGGTGTTCATCACCCCAACTGGCATCCACAAGTACTCGTAATTACCATAGAAACATTGGAATGTCATCTTTAATATATCCACATCCCATACTTGGAGATGGTGATAACCTGATCTGATGTATATATTTGAGAACCATATCACCCCTCTCAAATGGTTAAAGAGGTCATAGATCCTTAGTATTGGATTCTTATTCCTTATAGACCCATAGTTTTAGTGATAGTAATCCAAACATAACCTAAATATCCAATCCTCCTTCTTGATAATAAATTATGGCTACCCAAGAGGAAACAACTTGTATGAAAAATAAATTACTATGCATTTCATCCAAATGCACCTTTATCTCACGATGCTCGGTGGGATCCATATGATATGTTGACATAGATATTGAGGCAGTATTTGGGTTTATATTAATTAACTATTCTATATCTCAGTGGGGAATTAATCTTGATACATTCCAAGAAATACATCCTCATACTCATCCACCAATATAGGAAGTAGAAAGCCCATAAAATCCCCTACTCTAAGGGTAATACAGGCCATCTAATGAATAATTTGTTCTATCCTTCTGTGTATGATCCCATTAAACTCTACCATGGTTTCCTTCTCACACATGAAAAAAATCCTAGATCTGTCTTGTGGATACACCACATCCTTTTCCTAAAATAGATAATCTGGGAATGAACTGTGGATAGACAGTCTATACATAATATGACATCATAAGGACTCACAATTACTAGAAAGAGATCCCGTAAGACAGTTAAGCAAATGAGTGTTACTTCAATCTATTGAAAGTAGTGTGTAATCACTAAATCCCCTCCTTTAAGAGTATCTAGGAGCAATAGAAGAACTAAGATCTCCTTGAGAATCTCTAATTCTCATACAAGATAAGTGGAAAGAAAATAGTGGTTTTCCCCCAAGAATATTAATACTCCAAATAATGTATAGAAGAAAAAAATAATAATTTTAGTCATCCTAGAAACATTGGGGTCAATGTATTCTATTGAATACATCTATATTTATCCCTATCCATCATCTCCCGGAGCCTCACATGGACCACCAGGGGGTTGTGGTGTTAATAAGTGAAAACTATATCCACATTCAGTTCCTCTCCCAACCCATCTTCCACATCCTCCACCTTGAATATCTCCCTCCTCTGACAACATTATCTTCCAGGACAACTTGTTGATCATCTCCCTATTAGCTATAATACATTTTGGACAATACCATGTGTGGTTTCCATGAAAATTGAAAGAAACAAAACCTCTTATAACTAGTATTATTAGAACTATCCTGAGAGCCTCGAACCATAGACCCTCTATCCTACGATCATCTCCCAAGAATATCACATGCCCAAATCCATGTGCCAACTATTAGATACCCACTAAAAAGGTCTCAAATCATGCGTTCCTACTACCAGAAAAAGCTATCAATATTTTCTCACCTAGAAATCTTCCCACCACTATGGTTAACATAAACACTCCAATATAGGTGGGATTCTAGAGAGTTATCCCACAATCCCTGATATATGACTGTAATACCGTCTCAAAGGTCGGTGCCTGAAAAAATAAAATATTGAACCATATCTAGAGAGTAACTCAAGGGGTTAGTGTTCATTTTTGAATACACAGCCATAATAACATGACCCTACTAAAGATACATATTCTCTTTCTTGTGCACTACTCGTAACATGGCTTGATGGAATTTCTCCCTAAAGAGTCACTCAAAATATGACTATGAAAGATTCATCTGACCATGAGTTTGTGTCACTAGACTCCACCTTCTCTTAGGGGATCCCTAAATAATAATCACTTATAGGACCACCATATAATCTATAGGTGTCCTAAAAAGGTGAAAAACATAGGTAACCACCTCTAGATAGTCCTTAAGAAGCCTGAAGGTTTTGATCGCCTCAAAACCTGGGAGGTCAATACCTCTAAAACACATAGAGTTCACTCAAACTCTATACATCCATGACCAATACTGCTGATGAAACCTAGTGCTCAAATTTTAGTGGAAAGATTAGAAATCCACCATGAGGTACCACATATTGTAAATATCCCTTTACCATAGACTCATCACTCAGCGGATCATCAACATGTTCATGTTGTGGATTCCTATACAGATGCCTTTGTGGAGGCACCCTGAAGTAAATAAATATATAACGTGGAAAAAGAGTATATCTGGGGAGATAACTCAATATTGAAAAGAAATTTATATATGATTCATCTACTAATGTTTTCCCTAACACTAGTTTCTACCTGTTGTGAGTCATAAAGTAGTTTGTCATAGTCCTAGTGAATTGATATATTGGATTACGCACCAACACAAGGAACCCTACCCTAAAATATGAACATAAAACAATTTAATAAAGTTACCATAAATCCCAAAAGAACCT
This sequence comes from Viscum album, assembly GCA_963277665.1. Classification (NCBI taxonomy): domain Eukaryota; kingdom Viridiplantae; phylum Streptophyta; class Magnoliopsida; order Santalales; family Viscaceae; genus Viscum; species Viscum album. Next base: position 99,145,386 of record OY728151.1, on the reverse strand, counting down.
CATAGCTAAGAAATCTCCAAATTATCGTCCTAAGTTAAAATAACCCTTAATATAACTCTGTCACGAATTGACCCTTTGGGGACCACTTAGCCAGTGACAAGCAAACTAGGACACCCCAATCCTATCACTAGTAGCATAGGGGCTGATGACCATCACCAAGTAGGCATAAAGCACACATGGGTGGCCTTATCGTAAGGTACCTACATACACACATATCCAAAATCCCATAAAATGCTGGAAAGTAAAACAATTCATATAGTACCATAATGTATACATACATATAAGTCCCACAATTAGGGTATGACAAAAGTACACATGAATAAGGTCTAAATATGGGACCACCCAAACTAATAAAAGTGTTTAACCAAATCATAAGGATGAAACTGCTATCAATTGAAACACCAGGTCCAACCATTGATATCCTTTATCATTATTCTAAACCAGGTCCTAGTCCTCCTAGGACTCCATCAAAATTCATATAATCTATATAAGACAATAATTGTGTGGTCAGATCCCATATAGGGGTAAGTATAACTATAAACAATAGGACACCCTAAAATAAAAAAACGTAAGCATCAAAATAATAGTCATCTCATAACATGGTGAGTCAATACTAAATGAGACATAGAAAAAAGAACACAAATAAATCATATATATACTCATCACAAACTTAATTTATTAAGTGGATTTACACTATACAACTATCCACAATATTTTTCTCGAGACTTCAAGTTAATTCTCATTCAGTAGAACTCACTCCACATTCTATGCTATCACTGATGACGCTTATATGAGAGATCATGATCATCAAGCCCTGCCCAATGAGTAATAAATTGATCTCTAATATCTCAAAACAAAGATAGGGAACCACACCATGGAAGGATAGAGGATACCAATAACCTCATATATAATAACCCACTAATTTTGGGATCACAAACCAATGAAAGTTGGCCATGATGATTCCTCAAACCCCACATAGGGGAATAAATATGATAAATGATCTCGCCCCTAGAATCATGGAGGGTTTCATGAAAACTATATCATAGGATAACCCATAGATGGGATCACGATCCTATACTAAGGACATAGCACAACACTATACACTAATTGGGGTGGACCAATCGACCACACTCAACCGATGCTGGTCCAAACTGAAGAGATGGAGGGTCTCAACCTACCTTGAAAATTTTACAAGGTGTATACCAAGGGTACATATCATGTTTCTCCTGCCTAGGGTCTACTTAAATCTCACCTTTCCCCAAAAAATATATTCCAATATAAACAAAATGTGTCCTTTTGTGGTATAAGGAGTGTAGAGGTCGGCCAATAGTCTTCCCATGTCATTTATCTATTCCTGTGTACACCCGAACATGTTTTTTTCCTAACAGTGTCCATGCCCATATACCCCTAGGGTACATACTGAGTTGATAGAACCGATTCACAATTCCTTTGACAGGTGACACATAGTATGTGATATGGTATTTCATAGACAGACCCTAGCCACTATATCAGGGTCCCACATGGCTAGTGTTCTTCAAACAACACTCCACGTAATGTGTACTTTTCTTGAACCTGTGGGTTCTTCATGTGTCTACTTATCGTACAATCATCGATACTAGATCCACCATACATCATGATTGTAATTGTATATCTTGATATTATCTTTCCCTTCCATCATTTCCCGCTATATTCAGACCATCCAAACTGATCGAGAATCATTTCTCATCACACCACTTCATGATCGCATGCCAAACTGAGAAAATGAGGGTCTCTATTATGGACATGATTTCTGCAACGATTGCTAATCATCACTCTCACACCACAATCATTTTCTCAATTGTGAACCTACATCCATAGTATGAATCTATTGTGATGAATAATGTTTTTGTAATGATCTATTACTATATAGTGGTAAAACAACAATTCATGGAAAAACTAGTGATGAATCGGGCATAGAATTGGGGAACAAATTCATGAAACCCCAAATAAGTATAAACCATGGATTTTGTTCAAGGTAGACTCATTTTTTTATATTAGAATGATGAAAAAGCACGAATAATAAAAAACAAAGAAACTCATAAAAACCCTAGAAGGTAAGCCCGATATTGTAAAACAAGATTTTCCCAAGAATCAAATTGTTAGAATAATTGATTTTCATTCATCAACGGATACATAAATTGGGATAAACAAGCATAAAAAATAATACACATAGTTGGATAAATAGTTGCTGAACAAAATTTTTTTTATTTCATCATTTTTGAGATCCTCAACTCCATTGGTGTAGATGAACCTGACGGTATTGATCCAATCCTTGATTCCACTTGCGTTTTCCAAGATCTTCTCCCCACACTACTCTCAAAACCAAGGATTATGTGGATAAACCTATCGATGTAGAATAAAAATATATTTACATAAGATATTTAGTAAAATTGTCAAAAAAACCCGCAATAAATAAATAAATTTATTTTTTTGTGCCCATTACATTATTTATTTAAATGTATGACGTCGAAAAAGATTATGTGACACATAGGGTAAAACAAATTTTACCAATTTAAAAACAATATTACATTTCCTATAGAAGATTCCTTTGGGGAGTTAATATATTATTTCACCAAAACGACTTGAATTTGATATTAATATGTTTAATATTTATTTAATATCAATATTGAGTCTTTTTAAACCTTGAAATATTGTACCGTCTTAGCTTTTATCCTTGAAAATATTCATTAATATATTGAAAAGGCTTAAAATAAAAAAGATTATATAAATTTTACTATATTAGGTCCTAGAAACTTCATTTCACCGACTTCATCCCATAACATAGGTGTTATACATCTCTTCCAGTAGAGGGATTCATAGGGGGGTCATTTGGATTCTTGATTGAAAACTATTCTTACAAGAGAATCTGACCAAAGGAATATATTGGTTCCAACTTCCATATAGTCCATATAGAAATATGTCAATATTCCTCAAGTGTAATAATAGTTTGTTCAAATTAGAAATTATTATGGGTGTGATTTATTATATTGATGTTTAACTCTATGTTTAATTAATGTTGAATAACTTTCCATATCATTGAGGAGAACCTAAGATCTAGATTATATACAACTAATAGTGGTGTTACATATGTACTCACCATTTCTCTAATGTATATCCTTAAGAGGTGACCAAGTGAGAATTCATCTCATATGTAAATAATGTGAGCAGTCTTGGTAATATGGTCCACCAATTCCCATATAAAACTATTCCCTTTATATGTTATTGTATGACCTGTGAAAAAATCGATAGTGAAGTTCTCTCATTTCTATGTGGGAATAGGAAGTTGTGGCGTCATCCATTTATAAATTTTCCACTCCACCTTTTCCTTTTGAAACACCAAGAACATTGATGTATATTGTATAATATCTCTATTTATATTATGTCACAAAAATTATTCTTAATGATCTTTATACATCTTTATGCTCCGTGAGTGGATGGAGAATGTTTATCTATGAGAATTATTTAGTTAATCCTTCCTTATATCAGGATCTTTTAAAATATGTAGTTTTTTTTCAAAAATAATAAATTTTTCCACATTAATGTTTAACTTTAATGATTTTTTCCTTATAAAATCCAACTCCTTGTAGATGTACACTTTATTCCCTTGAAATTTCATAATTTTCTCCACTAGGGATGGTTGAGAAATATTTTGAGAAAGGTATAATGATGTTACTTCCTTAATTATTCCCATGTTCATCCTCTGTATGTCTATAAAGATTTGATGCTTACAATCCTCCTCATAGTGAAGGATGAAGTATCATTTATTCTCATAGAATCATCCACTTTATTAACCTTCCTAGGATAACAGTGGATTAAACAATAATAATCCTTGATCACCTCTAGAAATCTTCATTAGATCATAATGATATCCTTATATGTGAATATATATTTTAATATCATTTGGTTTGTATATATATATTTATATATTTATATATTTATATATATCACAATTCTATACATAAAGATAATGCCGACAAAATCTTCAATGAAAAAATAATTGCATATAAAACTGTTATATGCATAATATAATTATCCTAATGCACCTTCAAATGTCATTGTAACATCCCAAGTGTTCAAGAATAACTTTTTTAAATGAAATGTACATTAATTTTTTTTTATAATTTAAACAAACTAATTTTTTATTTAATATAAAATTACATGATTTTATATAATCAGTTTCAATTTTGAGTGTAAACTATATTAAAATATACTAATTAGAGAAATATTAATTTTTTAATATTTTTCAAGGGATAATTTTTTTAGTTAAAAATATAAATTCTATTTAATGCATGTATATTAATTTATATGTATTTATTTTCTTTAAATAAATGATATAATTTAAAAAATCAAAAATACAGGTTAACTCAATATTTTGAAAGAATGTGATTTAATTTTACAAAATAATCCATTTTAAACTTATTCTATAAATAATTGGTATTTTTAATAACAAATAAAATTAATTTAAAAGCAATTTTATTTTTTTAAATTTATATTAATAAATATTAGGTTTCTAATAATATTATTTTAAATTTAAAATATTTATAAACCATAGTTAACATTTTTAATAATAATATTTTACATTAATGAGGTTTAAAGTAATCAAATTGACAAACAATGAAATTTTTTTTAAAATTATTTCATTTGGTATTAATATATTTATGTTACTAATTTAATAAAAAAATCAATGCATTTACAACAAGAAAAAAATTATAGATACATGTGCAGAAAATATTATAATGTTTTCATTTTAATTACCTTAATTTAATAAGTATTTATAATTTTTTTTTCAACTATGATCCCATTATGGATTCACCTCATCCACATGAGTGGTACTAGTGGTAAACCACATGGGTGGATGTTCTACCAAAAAAGTAGCACAGTGGCAGAGATGTGTGATCACTTTAGTATGGACTGGCCAGTGGGGCATAACAGTTGTAAGGTGTGTTCTCAGAAGCACATTGGAGTGGGGCTTTGTAGACCTTGTGTGTGTGTGAGTGTATGATGAATCACATAATACCCTAACATATAACATGTTATATTTGAAAATAGTTGTCATACATAGATTCCTCAAATGGTCGGATGTTTTATGTGGGAAAAAATCACATGGGTTCTATTCACCAATGTTAATAATATCCATTTATATCCCATCTATCTAATAAGATCAATTCCAATATCTGATATTCTTACAGTCTGTCTTAAAATCACGTTTAGTTTAAACCCTCAACATCATCTTCTTCATCCAATCTTAACACTTTTTTCATCATCAACCACACATGCCTGGCCTAACTCAAGATCAAACCTCCATTTTCATCCTATTTCTAATACAAACCCAAAGTCCTCAAATTTTAGTACCATAAAACTCCCTATCTGAATATATCTTGGAATATTAAATATATCAATGTATCTCTATTATTTTTATTTTATTTTTGGTGATAACCCACATTGGTATCATGGACAGCAACATGTGTTTCTTTCAAGACTATAGAACAACTTGTAAGGTTACAATTCTAGCTATGTTACAGAGTTCAAGTAATATCCCTGAATAATATCACCAATTCATTTGGAATAAACCATATATATATATATGTGTGTGTTTTACTCTAACTTTAACATTCATGTGGAGGATGATTTAAAATCATTAGACATCTTCTCTATGAGTATACACCAGTAACAATTATGAAGTATATATATACAAATATATGTATATTCTCTATCTGTATTTAATATTGTATTTGGAAATCCATGAACTAGAACCACATGTTTGGGTTATTAAATAAAAATATTGATCTCCCTTAATTCTTCTTGTGGCTATATACGACTAGGACATAAATAGAATATATATACATATATATATATATAAACATTCATATAAAATCAATACACTATAAACATTAGGGGTTTTTTTATATATATGGAGGTTATATTTAGGGGTTCTTCTCTTGGAAAATTAGTTTTTAGTTTACAAACATTAGCGTGAAATAATGATATAAGGTTTATCTTCCATTAAAGTGAAATTTTCTACAAAATTAGGTTAAGGGGATCTGTTTTCACCAAGGCTTCTATATTTATTTTTTGTATGGTATTTTTTAAATCACATATTATATATTAATAGAAACCCTTTTTATGTAAGATAAAAATATATTTTTATCAATAACATGTTTTATCAAAAAAAAACCAAATTTTTATGGGTGATTTATTTTTCAAATCTTCAACTACATATATATTTTTCAAAACCCTAATAAAAATGGAAAATAGTTTATTTTAAATTAAATTTCAAAAAAGATATTATTTCATGATTTATATTAAAAAAAATTATGTGGGTTTCAAACATATATTTTTATGCATGGAATTTCATTTTAACAGAAAAATTATAACAATGTTTTTAGATGTAGACACACTCTATAATTTTCATGGACATTCAATTATTTTTATAGAAAGCACTTGTATAGGTATAATTCATTTTTACCTGAATTATTGGATGTATTTATTATAAAATAATTATTTATCCTAACCATTATAGTGTTTTGATAGAATCAACTTCTTCCATGATTATGTGATAGAAAATTACTTTCTCTGGAATATAATTTATATTCATTCAAAAGGGCCTATTAGCTGAAATAATATGAGAAAATAAAACCCAAAAACATGTTTTTATATAAAACTCGGCACTCAAGAATTGAATGTGATGATGTGGAATGGGGAGTAAACCCACATCCTCAAGGGGAAATTGTCCTAATGGTGATTCTTCTAGTGGCCTCATTGATTTCTTAATGGTTTTCTAGTATTTTTAATTTCTATAAAAAGTTATTATTTTCAAATAAATGTTATAAAACATTATCAAGAAATGAAAATATATATACCAAAGGTTATTATATTTTGAAACAAAATTAGGCTTTCAAAGTTATACATAATTCTACATGTTTTGAATAATAGTTTCTATGATAATATTTTGAAAATAACAAAGCTATATTTTAGAGATTTATTTATTATATAAAATGATTTATTTGATAAAATGGTTTCAATAAGTTTTAATTGTATTTACAAAAGAATTTTAACCCTTGTTTTGAAACCCCTTACTGGGAAATTTTATGCTCAAACTAAACTTTAAAAATATTATCACATTATCATTTTAAGTTAAAAAGGACTTTGGGTTTATTTAATGAGATATAAAGAGTATGGTCAAATAAATGTTTGTAGACAATTCTTATTAAAATATAACATTATTTATGGGTTTTACTTTTTCTCCAAACACTAAACTAAAAAGACCATATAAGTGTAATGGAAATTATATTTTATAGTTACATTAGAAAATAAATAATATATCTTTAGTACCAAATCTTGGAATGATAATCTTGGGTTGTCTTAGTCTTGAGGCATAGGCTATCATTTTATAATCCTGAATGAGTACACAACCCAATCTATTATAAAAATAATCATTGTAATTTTAAAAACATCACAGCATGTGGTTAGTTCATGTATAGGTGTAGTATTTAGCTTATTATTCCAATCCTTAAATATCTCTTTACATTCATCAATCCTGACATACATCACTCAATTACAAGTTAGACTAGTTAGTGGGTTTAAAAATATGGAGAAAGTTCTATCAAAAACCAATAATACCCATCTAATATGAAGAGAAGATGAATATATATAATAGAAATTGTTTTAGACCATTCCTCAATCACCTTAATCATTCAATGATACGAAGATATCCCCTTACATGGGATAATATATCCCAAGCATTCTACATTCTCAAAATAAAAATCATATTTATTATACCTTTCATACAACCTATCATCATTTAATGTATTTAGGAAAATAAATAAAAGTTCATCATTCTACTCCTTCATTTTTTAGTATATAAGGATATAATCTTAAAATATGACCAATTTTTTATGGTAATACCTAAAGACTCTATTCGTTAAGTCCATGAAGATATCTTGATAATTCTTTGGTTTAAATTGCATGTGTATGAACACATAGTGACCATACCTTGTACAAAATGTGTTCTTGTAAATAGCCTATTTCATTACCTTTAACTGATGATATCCCGATCAAAGGAACTCATTAGTGAATTACCATGCCCCACAGAGTTGACTAGATAAGTAATATATCTATGTAAGGGGATAGATAATCATTATTGTGATTTTTCAAAGCTAAAAATTATTGATGTATAGTTTTACCAACCCGTCCTTCTTCTTGAAAAAAATAACTGGGGCACCCCATAGTGAAGCACTCAGGTGAATAATTCTCATTTCATGATTACACTTTTGGTGAATCTTATTTTTTTAGTCTAATGGGTGAAATTATATAAGGGGACTAGCATATAGATAGAGAAAGAGGTATATGATCAATTGTGAACTCAACCTCTTGAAAAAGAGGAATACCATGAAACAATTTTGGGGAATACATCTACATATTTCTTTATAATGTTAATGAATTCAAGAGATTTCATCTCCTTTGATTGTATCATTTTAGTGACATATATTTTCTTATAAGGAAACAACATCAATGATTATGGTAATGATTCCAATGAATATTAATTATCCTCAATGAACCTGAATTGAATTATATTATGATTCAAGATATGGAAATTAAATTCTTTCTCCTATCAATTGATGTGAGATTTATATAAATATATCTTTTTCATTTTCACTATATAATAGAATTCAACTATAGGAGGTATTATAAGGTTTTATGGAAGGTTAATCCAACAATGATTTAATTGGTAGGATTTATATACCATTTATGAAATAATTTTAAAAACATCTATCTTCAATAATAATTTAACCTCCATGATTTTTAGCCTTTTTTGAATACTTATACTCAGATTTCGTGATATTAAATAATGCATGAAAATAGAATCAAATAATATGTTCACTATTATTGAGTGAATAAATCTCATACCTATCAAAATGATTCTTACTTGATCCACCTCAATAGTATTGATAACATAATCTCTCTCTTACTCTACTAGGATTGGAGGTTGTTTTCACTGGTTATCTTTAATAACACTTGGACTAATGCACTGGTTTTCATAATTTATATATTCCTTATAGTTGAAACATTAGAACATGGGATGATTAATGATCAAAACCTTAATTTTACCCATCCTTTTAGTAGGAATATTCATTTCACTTATGAATTTATTGGATTTATGTTCAAACTTTCCTCGCATGAAACATTTCCTAGTGCCCATGTGATTCTTCCCAAGATTCTTCTTTCCACACTTTTGACATGTGGTTTGTTTGATCTTCATTCATCGATGATATTTATCTAGAAAGCCTATAGAATTAGATTCCATGATATTATTGTTATCTACATCCCATTGAGACCACTAAGAATCACTAATTTTCATATCAACTATGAGGAAAAATTATAAAACTTCCTCATAAATATCAATGCTTCAAATTTAAAAAGATCTATAGAAACTCATCCTTAGACCACTAAAGATGAAATCAATTTTATTTTTAGTTTTATTAAACATAATATGGTGTATGATATAACTATTTTGAATTTCACCTCAAAATAATCGATTGAATCATCTTACTTTTTCTTAAGTGAAAGGAATTACCTCTTCATTTCATGTCAGAGAGAGTAAGGGAAATTTTTATTGATAAATATTCTCTTGAATTCATCCCAATACATAGAATCATTTTCTTCCCAGGGCATGGTATTCTTTATTTGTGTCCACCATTTATCAACTTCTCGCTCAATATGATAAATGGAAAATATGCCCTCTTTATTCTCATATAATTTCATGTTTTATAATAGATTCTCGATGGAGATAATAATTTAATTCAATGATTATTGGATTAGAAGTTCCACAAAAAGTTGTAGGTCTCTGTTGTATAAATGATTCAACTAAAACATTCTTTCTCAAAATGGTGTTGCACATGATTCATGTTATTATTCATATTTTGAGTTAGTTGTATAGGTACTATCATGAAGTTCACTACTACCATTCATATCATGGTTGAAATTTCATTAGGTAAATCATCAAATTTACCTATTGAATAAGTTATGGTCATGGTTCCACCAATTTCCAACCATTTTCTTAAAAAAAGTAATTTGTGGCGAGATCTTCAAAAGGGAATATATGAACACTAGAATGATAACCCACAAATGAAATATATACCATATCAATGAATTTAAAGTTCTTAATCAAGGTTTTACATGGAATATTTCTTATTATCATTATTAACCCAATATTATATTTAAATCCTTCATAATGGTTTTATAGAGAATATGAATTATCCCTAGAATATTCCAGAAGAGGGCCAGACTAGGTGTGTAGTTAGGCCTCTTTACCATGAATTAGGTTCCAATCTTGTTAATAATAAATCCACTATTTATAGGTTATTACCCCAAGGTAAATAGTTTCTAGATAATGTATTCAGTTGTATAATCCATATTGGAATTTCATTGATAAGAAAACCACATAATAAAAAAAATTCAAAAATTATAGGATGTTATCCGATACATAGACTCATTAATTGGGTTTTTGGTATCCATATTTGGTTAAATACCCTAAGAGGGGGGGTGAATTAGGGTATGATAGATTAAAATAACTACCCCTTTATATCTTTTTTTTTCATTAAATAAAACTCTCTTCTCTATTCTTCATGTATAAATATGTGAACAAAAATGAAATCATGCATGAGACATAAAGATTTTTATATGGTTCACCCTCACTGGTCGATGTCCAAGGAGCATACAATGATATTGTTTCAATGTATAAAATATACTAAGGATCACTGCCAAATTACAAGGTTCAGGCTAGATTTCTTTTATACCCAGGCTCACTGCCTTTATAAGATTTAGGGCCTGTTCACTGCATTCCAAATAGTCACTTGTTATGTCTCTTTCTCTGGATCACTGTCGGTGGAATGGATCGTCTTCTTCTTCTTCTTTCACCAATTAATCTTGGAAGGGATCTACTAATAGATTATGGAGTTTTATGTTCATATACATTCAAGAACGTTTGAAACCTCAACTGTAGAAAGATGCTATTTTGAAGTCCCTTATACACCCATTAATGAAATATAATTTTTTAATACTATTAGTTAGTGGAAATTACTTTTGTGAAATGTTTAAGACCCTTTTGGAACCACCTACTTCTTCCTTGAACCACATAGTGCATATGCTTCTCCGACCACCTATTCTATGAACCAACTCCCCTTTCCACCTCTACATACCACCTCTATGTATCTCCTCTATGTACTACTTCTGCATATCACTTTCATGTACCGCTTATGCTTTTGTGGAATCCCTTCTTTCATGGACTACTCCTTCTATAGACCACTTCTTCTCCTTTTGAAAAATCCTTTTAAAAAACTACTTTACCCTTCGTGGAATCCTCCCTCATGAACCACATTCAGAATTCACAGAATTCCCAAAGGAAAAATGTTTTATTATGAAATTTTCTTGTAGTAATGATGGGATTAACACTCTTTATATAGTCATTTAGATCTAAAAAATCTTCTAATCTGACATTTACCCAAATCTTCAATGTGTTACCACCTTTACCACGTACGGATCCATCCATTAATGATTTCCCTTTGTGGACCACATACTTCTTTTCTTCATTCATAGTAGCCAAAATCACCGCCTCCATTTTGCAAATGATAGAATTCATGGTTTAACAAATCACCACCCCATTTTCACGAATAACACGCCATCCCATGAATAGTTTTTCTTCCAAAAAATGTAGGCCTTTCTTCGAACCTTGTTTTCTACGTGAACAATTTCCATATTACGAACCATTTCCCATATGTAGTCCACATACTATTCTTTGTGGTCTGCATACCATCCTTTTTGGCCTATGAATATTTCTCTCCTTTTCCAAAATCGTTATATTTCAAAAATATAACTCCCTATTTTAAGGCCCAAAAAATTAGAAAAAACTATGAAACTATTCCACCTTAAAAACTGACTTCAGAAACATCAAAAAAACACATTCATGTTCACCTAGATTTTTCAAAAACACAATCTCACCCAAAACATACTAATAGGAAATATTGTTGGAATTTTCCCCCACAATCTCCCTCTTTGTGTTTGTTGACAACACCTTTATAATTTGACACCTCGTTAAAGATCCTTTAATCTTTTTTCAGCATTCTCTTCTTATTATTAAGATAGTGATCATGGATTTACTCAACACATACTCTAAACCCACATGATCCATGATCGTCATGAGAAACAATACTATAATGAAATGCTCGTCAATTAATCACTTCATTCCAATCCAGAACCACTTTTCTACTTTCATCATAAACCTTAGCTATTATGATATACAATCTTTGATTGATCACATCTAGAGTCATGAAATTTAATACAAACCCTAATAACTTCAACTCCACCTATCTCACTACTTCACCTAGATGCTTCTCCCCTTGTCTTTATTAAGATATTTCCCCCCCATTTAGAAGATACAATTTCTCCTCCTTGGTCAATGAACTTGATAGACATTCCTTTTATTTCTGAGATAGGGTAAAGAACACAATTATCACATCTGGGTAAAAACCATACCTTGGTGAGAGGAGGATCCACATCCATTGTTTTTCACATTTGGGGAGTAAACTGAACTCCCAGATCCGGTCAATTCCTTTCAAATTCTTCTTGTGAAAGGTCTTTGTCAGAATATCTACAACTACTTGTTCTATAGGAACATACTGTAACATCACAATCACTAACACAACCTTCTCATTAATTAAATAATATTTTATTTCAATGTGCCTCTTCCTTGAGTGATGGATTGGATTTTTTTTAAGAATTATTGAACATGAATTATCACTATGGATTCTGATCAAAGGTTTCACCTCAACTCTTATATCATCAAGATGATACTTAATTCATAGTAGTTTCATAAATGATTGAGTTTCCACAATATTCTCAACATCTATAGTGCTAAATGTAATTGATCCTTGATTCTATGTTAGCTAAGAAATGAACAGTCTGACATGATAGAATGAACCTCCTGACACTGATTTCCTTTCCTCTACTAATCTGGACCAATCTGCATATGTATATCCCAATAAATCTTATTGTGATTTGTCAATATAAATCAAATAAAATTCCAATGTACCCTTAGTATAAAAAAGTATTTTTTTTCATTGAATGATGTTGATCTTCCTTGGTATTTCTTTGAAACTTTTCTGCCTAACATGTGTTAAAAAATATGTCTATTCATGTTGCTATTAAGTACAACATGATTCCAATAATTTTCCATTATTCAATGAAATTAACCACTTTTCCTTCACCTTCCCATGACTGTTTCATCTGGGTAGCCACTAGTGTTTTCATCTCCTTTTAATTATCCATTCCAAATATTCTCAATAAATATTTATAATATTTGGATTGAGAAATCAATGGGCCATTCTTTCCTTTTGTTACCTACAAACAAAGGACAAATGTTAGTTCACAAATAATTGAAAATTCAAACTCACTTTTCATGAATTCCAAAAAAAATTATACTTTGCTTCATCTGATCTGCCAAAGATTATGTCATCTACATACAAAAGAACTATCTTCTTTTAGATATTATCATTGTTGACAAACATATTGTAATCAACTCCACCACGATGAAAACTGAGCTTCTTCAGAAACTTATCTAACCTTGAATACCATTCTCTTGGTTCTTGATTCATTTAATAAAGTGAATTTCTCATCCAACACCCTCTATTATCATCTTCATGGATTATAAAAACATCTAGATACTAAAGGTAAATTTCTTCTTCTAGAACCCTATTTAGAAATGTTGACTTAACATCCATCTGGAAAACAATAAACTTTCTTTACACTGATGTGACCAAGAATAATATAATTATCTATAATCTTGAAATAGTTTAAAATGTTTCATAAACATCTATAACTTGTATATAGGAGTACTCATTGCACACTAGTCACAATTTATTTTGAATAAATGCACTCTCATTATTAATTTTTTTGTGAAAAAACCATTTAGTTCCAATAATATTATTATATGTTGGGCTTATCAAAATATCCCATGTCTGATTTTTCTTGATTTGTTTAATATCTTCATTCATAGCCAGAACCCAATTATCATCTCTAGATTCTTCATTTATAAATATAGTATCTACATATGATAATTATGATTCTTTTTAGAGACTTAATCCTCTTTGTCTATACTAAAGCTATATGATCACCAAATTTGTTTTGTCTACCAATTTTAGCTCTTTTCTTCTGTTTTTATGCATATACTGAATTTTGATAATCTTTTTCATCATCTAAATCATATTCTAAATCAGCCTCTAGAACTAGATAATCCCCTGGTCTAATAATCACTTCATCACTATCATCTTGAGACTAATCATGTATTTCATGATGATTATTCTCATTCACCACAATATTTACATGATGAATTTCAACTACCTTTCCTAGCTGCATATTGAAGCATTTATATTATTTGATTTTCTTTGAGTGCCAAAGAAATATCGCTTCATCTCCACAAGATTCAAACTTCTTATATTTCTTATTATTATCAAGGAAACACTTCTGAAGAATCTAAAGTACTTCAATGACAACTTTATTCCACAATATTTTTCATATGATATCCTATCCTTTTTTGGACATAGTAACTCTCTATTCGAATTGTAAACTGTTGTCATCAATAATTTTTTCCAAAATTTCTCTGGAATATCATTCTCAAAATTAATAATTCTTTCCATGTTGTTTAAAATCCTATTTCTTCTCTTAACTAGTCTATTATACAATGGAATTGTTACCACTGATACTTGATGCATTAATCTATGTTTCTCGAGAAAATCCTCCACTTGGCTATTTGTGAACTCTGCTCTATTATCTTTTGGGATATATTGGATTTTCTGAACTAACAAATTTTCAACTTCCCATATATATATTGTTATGAAATTGAACACCTTCAACTTGTGGTTCATGATTGATACCAATGAAATTTTTCTATAATCATGAATGAAAAGATCATAATATCTTATCCCATCATGAGATCATGGTGAAATTGGTCCGCACACATAAACTTGAACCAAATCAGAAAATATTGTAGACCTTTTCACTTTTGCCTTATATGTTTTTCAAATGACCATACCTTGTTGGAATTCATCAGACGTATGTGTATGATCATATGATAATATAGGGAGATCATGATAAGCATCATAAATCACCAAATCTTCTATGGATGCTTGGATTTTGTGGAAAAAACGTTTATTCTACAACTTATTTTCTTATTCTATGGACATAAAGCACATATCTTTCATCCACTAATGAGGTAGAGATTCCGTTTTGTATGGTTTCCATGAAATATAACAAGACGACCTTTTCCTTGAAGAAACACAATTTTTTCGAAATAATTATTAAATATCCTGAGTCAAAGACATTACTTACACTTAATATTTTTAGACTAAGGCCTTCAATAAGCAATACATCTGCACATCTCAAGTCTTTTACCCCAAAAAATTATTTTCCATAAAGAATATTTTCAACACTTCATCACTACCAAGTATTACAATTAATTCTTTATCATTACTGATTCCTATCACTAAATCCCTATTTTGGGCATATGTTAGGTGCATCCACTATCAATGATTTGTATCCCGGTGTGATCTGATTCATTGTACAAAATATTTGCAACCACTACCTTCTTAAATATTTTCTTTTTGATCTATGTTTTTGACTTCATAGATAGAATGAATTTATACACTTAAGATTATTCAAAATATGATGGACTAGCTTCATCTTATAGAGCTACAAATTTATTTTTTATTTTCATCTCATTTAATGATACATTTTTCTATTACTTATAACCAACCTCAATCTTCTTATGTTGATTCCTATATATTATTGACAAGAAATATCTTTCCATGGGTCTTAATCTTTCACACCCAAAATAGTGACCATGAAATGATGACCTGGAAAATTAAGCATGGTATGACTGCCTCTATTGGTTATATTCCCATTGGTACCTCTTTTAAAGGGAAAAAACATTTATTTAGTGTCCCATATTTCTAAAACCATTGAATCATATGTGGGGTAGATTCTTATGTGGTAATAATCCACCACTGGTTATCCCTTGGGTCCTTCGAATTTTCTTATTCTCTTTTGTACCCAAATAAATATTCAATCTCTAAGTGGGTTCCTATGGTTTAACTTCATTCATTATAACTTTCTATTTTCAATCAATCCCCATACCATCTTTATTTTTATTTGATTGTTTTTTCTGCTCATCTGGAAAACTATGCCCCACTTTAATATTTTATATTTCCTATGTCATCTATTTTCAGGATGTTTTTCTATGAGTCAATAATTTTTCTTGATCATTAGATCTTTTTTGAAGACCTGTGACTTTCTCTTCAAGTTATTCAATATGTTTTATTTTATCTTCTCCAGTTTTAGTCAAACTATCGATCTCTCTTTTTTGTTCTTCAATTTTGATTTTTCACTCTAACACCTTTTCTGAGCTTTCTAGAATTTAAGACATTAGTTTTTTAATTTCTTCATTCATATCCGAATTCTCTTCTTCCTACTGTTGTATATAGTGTTTTTCTTCACAAACTATTTTTTTGGATTTCCTTGTTTTGGCTCTCCAAACATCTATATCTTCAACAGAGGCTTCTAAATTAGCTGAAAGGTCATCTTTTCCTCCATATTATCATTCATCATTGTAACTTTCTTCTTTTGTTATGGAATTTCCAACAACTTCCACCAAATCATCTACTTCATGAACCTTAGAGTCCTCTAACTTATCTGCCTCAGATTCTTCTAAACTTTTAACTTCTTTTGAAAGCATATTATTCTTTTCGAAGAACATTTTATTATCACTTCAACAACCATTCATATTTTATGAATACTTTTTTGGGTGAATTTCATAATTTTCATCATCATCATCTAGAAACTTTTTAGGGAACTTTAGTGTAAAATCTAATGTCTTTCCACATCGGGAGAAAGCATGTGGAATTTTACCTTTTAACTTTTCTTTTACTCATTTCATATTTTAAGAAAGAAATGGCATGACAAGATTCAAATTATCTTCCTCCTGACTATCTTCAACATAGATATTCTTCATGGACTTGAATTCCACTTCATTGGACTTCCCATTTTTTATAAAATTTTTATTACCATTTACAATTTCTTATAAACAAGAGTATTGTGTAATCTATCCAATTTCAGCTCCATCAAATCTTCAGTTTCCAATACATAAACCTTCAGATTAAACTGGGGTGGATGTTTTATCAATATATGATTGAGAATATTTAGATCTTAAATTATTTCTCTAAGACAATGCATGTCTTCTAAAACTAAATTCAACCAATCATATAATGTATTAGTAGACTCTTTTTGGTGCATTAATTGATCTTTATATCTATTCCAAAGAACGGACAGCTTTGCATTGGTGACATTTTGATTCACCCTCATAAATATTCAGAATATTATCCGAAATATAATATGATTACTTACATGGAATCAACTTTATATAAATTTCATTTGATTGGGATCCCCCTAATGCATTGATTTCTTTAGAATCCGTATCCAATCCCCTCTGGTTAGCTTCTAATAAAGCACTAATATCGATAATGGCTGATATTCCATGAATAGATGGTGTAAAAAATCCATTATTAATTATCATAAGTAGTGTTTTTTATGATTCCGTAGTTAAAAATTGTTTCTATCAATGATTATAATCCATTTGTGGTGGACAACATCCATTTCTCCTACAGAGAGAGAACCACAGAAATTTCCCATTGATAACAATTGTTAGCCCAATTAGGATAAATACCTTGAGGGGGGTGAATCAGGGTATGACATATTAAAATAACTTCCCCTTCATATCTTGATTCTACATTAAACAAATCTCCCTTCTCTATTATCCCCATAGAAATATGAGAACCAAAATGAAATCGTGCACTTGGTTCACCTTCACTAGGTTATGTCTGATGGGAATATAATGGCATTGTGACACTTTACCAAATCCACTAATGCTCCCTACAGAATGAGAAGGTTTTTTATTGATCACTTATATAACCAAGATCACTACCTTTACATGATTTAGGGTCTTCTCACTACATTCTCAAGGGTCACTCCCTATGTCTCTTACTCTAACTCACATCAGGTGGAAAAGATCACAATCTTCCTATTCCATCACTCACTTCTATTGGAAGGGATCCACTCATATTTTATAGATATGTAGGTCCCTAAATTTTAATGAAATTCCACATCCTCAACTATAGATATATACAATATTGAAGTCCTCTTTTCTCCTATAGAAGATATAAAATGTTCTGGGTACTTTTAGTTAGTATAAATTAATTTCATGAACTCTTTATTCCCCTTCACAAACCAACTTCTTCTTCCATGAAACATGTAGCATATATGATTCACAAACCACCTATTACATAAAATACATCCATGTACAGCTTTTGCTTAATTCGTCCATGTACCTCTTCTACTTTTATGGAATTCCTTCTTCTATGTACTACTCCTTCCTGAGACCACTTCTTCACCTTTCTTGAAATCCTTTGTGTGAACTACATCACCCTTCACAGAATTATCCCTCATGAACCACTTTTCAACTTTTCCAAATTATCGGTGCAAAAATGTTTTCATAGGAAAATTTCTCTTAGTAATGATGGGATTGACACTCCTTATATAATAAAAGAGATCTAAAAAATCCTCTAATTGGAGATTTTCCCAAATCTTCAATGTTTTACAAACTTCACCACATAGTTCTCCTTTTGTGAACTATTTCCTTATATAGTCCACGCACTTCCTTTGTTTCTTTGTAGGGGAAATATTACCACCTCCATTTAACAAATGACAGCCTTCATGGATGCACAAATCACCTCCTCGTTTTCGCAAATGACACACCATTCCATGAACTATTTTCTTTCCAAAAACTGTAGCCCTTACCATGATCCTTCTTCACTCTGTGAACCATTTTGGTCCCATGATTTGTTTTCCATATGTGGTATGTGTAACGTGCTTTATGTTCCATGTATGATCCTTTCGTTCCATAAACAATGCTCTCCTTTTCTATAATCATTCCTTTTCAAAATTCAAACTCCATATTTTGAAGGTCAAAAATTTGGAATACCCTAGGAAACTAAGCCACCTTAAAACCCTATTTAAAGAATATCAACCAAACTCATTCACAATCACCTAGCTCTATCAACAAAAAAAATCACACTAAAAACAAACTGAGATGAAATCTTGAGGGTTTTTTTCTAAACACTTTTCACTAATATTCTCTATTACTAACCCAAAAAATAACAAGACCTTACTCTAATTACAAATTAAGAAAACCAAGCCCAAAACACAATTTATTTCATGGTTTTTAATATTGTTTTTCAATAAAAAAATCCTAGTATTAAAATTTTTAGTGTCCTAGGAGATTAGAAACATAAGTAGATCCACATAAAAAAAATTACTCTATCATTATTTAAAATTTCAAATAGTTCTCTTACATCTCATATGCCATTTAAAAATTCCTAGGATACCCAATAGAAAATAAATAAGGAATAGTGTGATATAATGATCCTAGTAAGGGAATAAACATCATAAAAAATCATAACGTATGAGATAATGGGAATGAAATGATATTATTAAAATGTAAGGATCGTAAGAATAGGAACATAGTACAAAGAAATGATATCATATGGTCATATAATCAAAAATATATAGAAAAAACAGAAATCTTGGAGTTATAAACATAGGTCTAGTTTCACTCTCAATACCCTTATTAGATATTAGAAAACATCCTATTGTGTATATGTTTGAATCATAATTCCATATTTAAAATCTCATGATATGGAAACATTAAAAAATGCATTGGGGGAATGTATAATACAATATCCAACCATCACAAAACATAGAGTACTTAGACTAACTGCCTTTTCACCACACATGGAATCTCATGAGATGGAAGCGTTACCCAACACATTAAAGGTAATTATTATTCAAAAATCACCCATAACATAATTATAATCATAATTTTTATATAGATATGTGTGGAAAACAAGTAAAAAATACCATACATAACAAATAATCATGAAAAAACCCAAGAGAGAGAAGCAGGTTTAATAATCTTATATCAAAATCATAACCAAATGATATACCATAAGGATTCCCATAAGAATGGATAAAAAAAATTTAAAGGTTAAAATTTTAATAGAGGATCACATGTCTTTTAATATTGGGTTCCAATGTAGGGATAACCGTGTAAAACATCAATAGGTTAGTACGAATAAAAACTAACCGCATAGGTGATCATTTTTAGAAGGAGAAAATGAAATTTGAAGAAAGGAAAGAGATAATTATTTTACTTTAAAAAAAATTTAACTAAGAAGGGTTTTTCATTACATAAATTATGGTTTTTATAATACTTTCATGGTTGAATAATTTTATGGATAGGTCAGTTAGTGTAAAATGAAAAGAATGAATGTTCCCCTAAATCAGTATTTCCTTAAAAGAGAAAATCATGGAGTAAGAATAAACATGTATTATCCCAAAAAATGGAAAATAATATATACTATGTATACATTTTAGTGACATTTATAAAATATATATGTGTAATTTATGGTATTATAATAGATAGAGAGGGAGAATAAGAAAAATAATACACAGTTGGAAAGTAACCCGGTTGGTTCGGAAGATCCTTTACCTCAAGTCCTGATTTGAAATACACATGCACTGAACTACCAAAATATTTAAATTAAGTATATTAAAATACCATTATTCACACAAAAACTACCACACACACACACAGGTATATATATATATATAATTATATAATTTCCATTTTTTATCATTTGTTTTTTATTTTGATTATAACATCCATTTAAATCAGTTACTTAGGGTTGTTTAGTTAATTTCATCGTAGACATTTTGAATTTTTTATTAAGGTTAAAAATGATGTAAAATAACATAATGGTATCTATATATTTATTAGTTGATTTAATTTTTTATTACATTATAATAAAATTTATATAGTTTCATAGGTTATCCCAAAATTGACCAAAAATAAGAAAGGTGACTTGATTAATTAATTTAAGGTAGTTAAAGCTACTATAATCATTTATTGTAAATATTTATTATTGAATATAAAATATTTTTTTCTAGTATATTAATTATATCATAAATATAATTTTTATAAATTAGATACATTTTTAAAATCATCCATTATAGGCGGTTATGGACAATCAAAATATGTCCTTCCGTAAAGGTGAGTGTATGTATATACATGAATGGTGATTTAATTTTTTATAGAATGAGAGTGGGTAAATAAATGAAATATTATCATTTAATTATATTTATAATGTTATAATTATTACATTTTTTATTTTTTAAATCATTTGGACCAACCATGTAATGTGTTTATGAAAAATTGAATGTCATGTTCTTGGAGGTGGTAGTTGGCACAAATGCATGACGACATTTTAATTTTTCTCAATAGGATGGAAAATGGATATTAAATTTTTATAATAAAAATTTATCATTTTAAAAATTATGATTTTATCCTAAATTCTGTGTTATAGGTTTATTCATGGGGGTAGAATAAGGAATGAACTATGAGGGTTTGGTAGAGAGCATGACCTATCATATTAGAAGTTCTCCCTTGGCTGACTCTTTAAGGATACTTACCATAGTAATTTTTGGAAGACCGAGGAATAAAATAATTGAATAGGGGGATGATGAAATATTAGGATTTTTTTTGAGATATAAGTTTTTACTTGGTGGAGAAATGTGGAGGAGGTTAAATCCTTATATAAGTAAAGCTGGTGAAATTTTTATAATATTAATTTATTTTTCATAACATTTACTACATTACTGATGGATAAAGGCATCAAGAAAACATTATAATAGAGTAGATATGATATAAAATCTATAAAACCTTCATAAAACATTATAAAACATGTTTTTAACATATATTATCATTTTTTACTTGGTTAAACCCCCCCCCCCCCCCCCCCCCGTACCCCCATTGCCCTTACCGTAATAAGTCAATTTTTACACAATATAACTAATCTTAATGAAAAAATATAAATAGAAATTATTTCATAATTTGAACATGAATATTTGAAATGTTAATTTTTTTTAAATAATGTTTTTAAGGGTAATAGAAAATAATTTTCTTTTTAGTCCACATGATGCATAAAAATAACTGTTTTAAATCAAATGTCATTTTAAGAATATAATTTATGCATGGGATAAGATTATAAGTGTATTTTATTTTAAGGAAAATTTTCGTTTATTATAAAATACTATTTTTTGAATTTCATGAAAAAACTAACATTTTCCTAAAATAATATTTATTTTAAAGAGGTGTAAAACATTTATTTTTATTTTAAATAATTATTATTTAGTTCTAAAATGTTAAGAATATGTTTTCTGAGTTAAAAATAATATTTTAAATTTAATAAATTTAATTAATTAAATAAATCATCATGGTTTTATAAATATCCAATTCAATATTACCTTATGAAATTTTCATAAAAATTATAGTTTTTGTAAAACTGTAATTATTCCTATTTTCCTTAAAAATAAATTATTTTAGAAAAATATTAAAAATTAATATAACAATAATTTTCACAAGAGAAACCCCAAAATGAGTGTCATTATATTATATTCATCTTATATGAGTCATAAAAAATAGTTTTAGATATAATTTCTTAAAATGCAATAAAAATAATTTTATGAAAATGCATTTTAAAGAATGAAATATGTATATATATTATTATTTATATAACATAAGTTATATTATTATCCGAAATGTAATATTATAAAAATATTATATTCTATATTAAATATAATGTGACTTGACATTTTATTATATATACTTCCTAATATGAATCAAATATACATTTTGATGGGAAATTTAAAAATATAATTTTCTTGGTTGTTTCATTATCCATCTCAAGGCATCTTTGAAATCAGGCATGCTGAGAATTACCATCTTTAGACATGTACTCATGGTTGGATTAGAATGTTTTTTGTAGATCGATATCCACTAGTCATTCTCAATAAGATTATCTAGCCTTCAACAATTGGTGTGGGGAGAAGTGGATACAATCATGTCAAAATCCAACACACTTGTGCTCAAACTGCAATTGATACCTCTATCATGGATCCAAGGATCCTTTTACCCTCTCACTATAATATATCATTAAATAAAGGGTTATAAATACACCTTTTCAATAATATGAGCATGAGGTAGTCATTCTCAGTTGATATATGTCTATTGAAGAATTAGAGGGCATAGCGCTACATCGAAACCCACATCAATAAAGAGAACATAGTGTAAATAGCACCATTACCATTACCACTACCGATAGCATAATGATCATTTCATTAGAGTAAATTAACAAAATCCTCCTCTATATAGATGAGGAAGGGGATGTTCATGACATGGAAACCCTCATTGCCACCCAAGAGTTTCTAAGGAAGTTTCCTCTAACCTGAAATATCTGAAAATGTATGGAAGCCCCTTATAAAAAATGGGCTAGATTATCTTATTCCTAATAAACCTTCCCCAGTACATAATACACAATGCATACATTGAGGGAAGGATACCAACCTTACATAATGAGCTTCCACTTCAACAACTCTTATGGCCCCAAACACTGTGGATGCACCACTAACATTATCACCACCATATAGGGAGATAATCACTAAGTTGGGATAAAGACCCAAACTTCTCACTAGGATTTTAGGTTCACTCTAATACACACTATCACTATCAAAAACCATCATTTAGGTATTATCTACATTTAATTATTCCAACACCCTGAAGCTCTTCCCTAAGACAACAAGGTTACCTACCACCGTAGAGGTCATTCCTGTGGCACCGATCGTAATGAACATGGGGGAGATCTCCATGAATATAACAATATTTCATCTACGGAGCTTCAATATTAGAACTAACAGAATTTTAGAGGTTAACCAATACTGTGTTAACCATGATATTTTAGGATTCACGAGGACCATTGATTTAAGAGATATTCTTCCATATCCACCACCATAAGTGGGGGAAGGAGTCTGTAATTTGATAATGACCATCTCGATGGTTGAGGTCCAAAAGGTCCCAAAATTACTCCATAAATACCTAAATATTAAGGTGGTTATGAATTCCATTTGAAGATTCTCCATTCATTCATCCTTTCCACCATTAATGTAACTTCTCTTTGACTCTATGATTGAAGTAAGAGAGACGTTAGTGTCTCGGTTGATGCCATATGATGTGGAAGGAAATCCAATTGTTCAATAGGATCTTAATGAACTAAATCATAAATTAGAGTAAAAAAACCCTATATATAACAAAGATATTTTGATGGTACTAAAATCACCTCTATAGTACGAATCCCATTTTGATGGTAGAGTTTCACATGAGATGCTTATTCCTTCTAAAGACCAAAAATTGAGTAGATATATACTACCTTATTCATCCATCCATTTAGCTCATATGAAATATTGGGGTGATCAATAGAAAGTATATACTTTTGATCAAGTGTCAGATGATGATAGTTTGTTTGAAATTTTAAGCACTGACCTATTTCTAGTTTTGTTATGTCCACTTGAAACCTATAATTTATTCATCCCAGAGTTGTTAACTAAAAATAATATAGAATTATTCCAAAATAATCTATGGGTGTCATTTAAAAATCTATAATTTTTTCATATAAACTAACCAAGAATCTTTAAGAACCTGTAGTCCGTTGTGAAACAACACTGAAAGGCTAACCTCATTGCGCTTCTAGTATCCCATCACCCTAATTTATATGATTATCATGAGAGCTTCCTCTAGACTTGTGTTAAAATTACCATTATTATATATGAGGTCATGGAAGAAACATATCCCCATGTGGGGATTAATGGGTAGGGGTAGTATACTACCCTCAATTTTAGTCTCATCCGATTTTGGAAGAAGGACCTTCCAATTGTCTAGTCGGATGATGCTTGAAAATCTATATCACTGAACCTTATAAGTATAAAATTCATTACTATCAACCCAAAAATGGACCAAGAGATTGATTCCGCTGATTAGACACACAAGGGGGATGATCCATCCAGAGAGGATCAACAATGTTAGACAAACATTCAAGAATGCGTGTTTACCTAAAAAAAGTGCCATGACATGGATACCAAGAGCCCCAATAATGAACATACAATCACCTATTGTTAAATTGATAATGATAATGGAATTATAGATCCCACCAGCCTCTTTGAGATGATTCAAGGATCCAAACTATATACTGGAATTTCTACTTTTATCTATGTGTATGAGGGTTACTAGAGGCTCATGGACAAACTCTTCATTAGGTTCCACCATAAGTGAGAATATGATCATGATGATCTCACCACACTCACTCAAGATCCCCAACAACCAATTATGTTTATTCAATCTAAAATTAATAAACAAGGTGATTTTATCCACCAAACAATTAAAAAATAATGCATTTATATCTAGCCATATATGGTTGGATCAGGTGGATCTTCTCATCCGAGACATATCTTATTTGTTCTCATGGTTCCCTATGTAAAGGTTGATCATGACTTCACACCTATGGACTACAAATTCTATGTATTATAGACCACTAAACTGATCTAGTGGTAGAAAAGCGTGAAATCCACCAACGGTGGTATGATTAGTGCTATCCTAAATTATCATGAAGTAGTAGAGACACAATAGGACACAATTTATCCTAAAAAGATGTTTTCCTATACATGGGAAACCATAATTCTCCACCACTTGATTTTCCAAAACTCGAGTTTCACATCATTAAATTGCATAAGAGACCTAGAGAAACTTCATTCCCACTTCGCCTCTTGGTGTGGTCTGATTTTGTATGACTCATAAAAATAAGAGGGAGCTAAATGGTGTTACTTAAACTAGACTTTGGGAGGGAATGAATTTATCTTGTATAGTCACCTAGAAATAAGATCTATCACCATCTATGAGGATGTAATGTCCCAAACTAGAATCCACTAAACTGGTGCTCTAATCTGGTGGGTTAGTTGGCCTTAAGCATGCCTCCCTGTATGCCAAAGGCTGGTAACTAACATTGATGGCCCAATATGGGATAGTGGGGAGACAATGCCCTCATATAAAAATAGGAAAACTGAGGAAATAACTAAGTATCATACACAACAGATACTAAAAACAGTGTGGAAGTTGTAAAAAACTGAAATAGAACAAGATATAATTGTAAAGAGGTTGTAAAAGCATGAAAAACCATGCAATACAATACACCACAACACTAGTCACCCACTTATCTGAACATATAGATACAATGGTAAAAAATAAACTGAATGTAAAAGAAAAAGGCTCTACAACTAACAATGAGCTAGACCAGGTACCCAATATCTATAGCCTATTGAACTACATCATCTCGATAAATAGAACCACATGATCAGCTTCGCTCGATCATGAAACATTGGGCCTCATCCCTATATATCATGGAAATAATTCTCAACCTAAAAAATAGACATAGGTTCAACACATACATTGAGGTGCATGTGAGGGGGTGAGAAAGAATCTTAGTAGGCCACCAAAGAAATAAACCTGCAATTATGCTGCTAAAAGTGTATGAAAAAGATACATGCTCAGTCTAGCTGAACAACAACAAAAGGACATAAATTCAACGTGAAACCACAGTCAAAATCAGAGTCCAGAATCCCTATCAACTAGAAAAGTTTCACCATGAATGTCCATATCTATAGGAATACACCTTTATAGTGCCATACATATACATAATACATAGATATTTTATTCATGTGTACGTGTAACCGAAATGACTTGATAAGCAAACTGCAGTCGATCATTGGGTCCGTAATCTTGATCAACATATACTTGCTTCGACCAATGTAGAAATATAAGAAGTGAAGAGTGTCATTGACCCATGGTCTAAGTTAATCCTATAGTAACAATGCCTTGGTTAACCCTTAGGTTCCACCTCAATCACACAACCCACACCATGTGCCTCCTAACACCTCGTGTCTCAAGTACCCACGTCTCAAAGGCACACATAAATAATAGTATCCCGGTGGCACAGACACCTGCATGAAATCTCACATTGGCCCATTTCATAACAACTGGAATAAAAAAATTTCTATCCTCAAATAAAATTCATGGCCCAAAAACTCAATCCTGGAAAGCCTCATCCCCCAACATGATAGCCTCATCACTATTAACCGAAGGCTCCTCACCTCCCACATGGCTTCCTATTGAAATCACCCCAAACCTTAAATACCTAAAACAAAACTATTAGGGGTCTGTACTCAAATGAGTGGTCAAAACCACCTCATCATAGAGTCAACATGTTTTCCCATGACTCAATCAGTGCTTTGGACAACATAATTGTGAGGAAATCACCAAAATAAGAACCCAAGAAACACCTTCTCTATAACCTAAAGCCCCTATGACCATTTTACTCAAATACAACAGCCATACCTTCCAAGTATCCCAAGAAATTTCCCACATGATATTAACAATTTTTCAAACCAATGTCCACAATGCCCAATCTGATGGTCAAAACCACTCAGAATAAACCGGGCCAAGCACAAAAAGTGATCATCATCACTTAATCCTGATGGCCATGCCATCTCAAACTTGGGACAAGGTGGAATTAAAGGGATCATAATAATCCCCATCATATATCATCCATCCCATTAGTCCATCCATGGAATTCCTACCACGGGAATCCAACTGTCACATAAGGTGTTAAAGTAAATATGCAATTATAAACAACAAGATACCAGGAAGAACATCTATACATTCCAACAAAATATATCATAATATATATATACATACAGTCTCAACAACCATGTCCTACGTAATACCTCAGGGTACCAGTAAAATATCATAAATGACATGGAATAGAAGCCAGATACTAGGTAAGCACATTTGGTCATCCCAATTAGTAACATGGCTCTCTGGATGAATGTTCGGGCATCCCAATGGAAATAAAGATGTATCAGGTTATGCTTGACAACCACAAACTAGGAAGAACCCTTGGTGAACATCACTGTATGAGTAATAAACAAGTGAACATAACAAGTAATGAGGGTGGCCTAAATACCTACACCAACACTATTTCCATAACATCATGGGATTACCTGTTCGGTATGGGTTCTTGGTGACACATGAACACAATCTATACACAAACCTAACGTACAACTTATGGTCAGTCAGAAAATGGATGAATCCTACAATAAGGATCCTCAAAACGATACATTAGTTCAAGGATACTATAAGGGACTCCCTAAATCAAAACATTTGAATAGGTATCCCTCATGGGATCCTAGGAAGAATCTGGTCTCACGGCCTCATAGGTTAGATGGGAACGTTTCCGAATAGAATAATCCTCAAAAGAAAAGGTTACAAGAGATTGCTCACACCACATCTCAGATCATGATCTCTACTAGAATGGTCCTAACACACAACCTATCATCCATGCCAAGTCTCATTGTTGAGTGACTATTGAATTTTATAACTAGAGGTGGAACATATAAATTTACATAGAACCACTAAAACATAAAGTATGGGTTATAGAAACACTCTATATGGTTCACCATCATGATCTACATAGAATAACTCTTGAAATGGACTACTCACGTGCCAAATTCTGACTTCCTAGGGAAAAAATACCCAAAACATCTAAGATGGAACATACATGGTGTGTAATTTGGAGTACATGTCATGTAATATTATCCCTTCCCCATGATATGTACTTATACCTAGCCAGAACAACATGGGGTTTGTGTGTGTAAAAGAACATGGCTTGTACTATATAAAAACCAATATTCTGTGTTCTTTTTCATATAGCTGGACACATGGCCATGTACAACCATACGAGGTGTACTTAGAGTACAAAGCATGTACTTAATAAAACTTCAACTTCACCAAATAAAAAGAAAAGCATGCTAGGATCCCTTGGAACACATGTCGTGTAACTTGGATTTCCCGATGGGTACACCATATCATCCCCTGAAACCCATGTTTTCTCCCCTGGAATAGCAGATTAAGACTCAAGAGGACACAAAAAGAAATATATGGTTATAAAAAGATTAAAAAACCAATTAAAAGTGGATATCTGGAAAAAATGTAAACTGGACTACTTTTGGGTGGAATCCACCGAAGATTCTCTCAATTACACCATCCACAGCTGTCGCACGTCATCCCAACACATTGAGAGCTTCGCAGCGGTAGCTGTCTTACCTTCCCCCTCTCACACTATCTCCCTCTCCCTTTTCCCTATTAGGTCATGAAAAAGGAGGATCCACACATGAGTCTTACACTTCAAGTATTAGGAAATAATATGAATGAAAAGAGAAGATAAAAAGGAATGAAACAGAAAAAGGGGGCTCAGGTTTTCCCCAATGCCTGATTCATATATATTCCTCGTCAAGTCTAAACACTCAATTCTAGACTCAATGGTGGAAAAAAATCTCAATATGAAACTCCATTAAGAAGTTATCTCCAAACAAACCTATGTTATTAAATTAATATTTAATTTAATAATTAATAATTATTAATTATTCTTTAAAATTTTAAACAGCTCTGATTTCTACCAAAATCATATCCTTCAGTAAAAAAATTATTCCAAGAGCAATGGGGTGATCATAAAAATAATCTGAGATCATATTATTAGAGAATGAGACCATTTTGAACCTCCCGAGCATCTGAAGGAAAATGTTCAAATTTTTGTTCAAAACTACAGTCTGAAAAACATGGGTTCTTACAAACTCCCCACCACAAACCTTCTTATCCTAGAGAATCCTGGTGAATGTACCAGGATCCATTATCTCAAATGGATAATCTTCAAAATTAATATATCTAAACTATCCAACAACCATACTTATACAATCAAAAACTATCTCATACCTAGAAGACATTTAACTATGACTGATCTGGTACTCCTCACCATAAGGAAACCCTTGTCGTCGTCTCTAAAGAAATCTTTGAGCCCATAGGCCCATAGAAACATAGATGTTCAGAAGAAAACAATTTTGTAAACTGAATACATGACCTAAAAAGGACCTGATACTCTCTGAGAATACGCTGAAGGAACAGATCCCTTGAGGTCACAACCAACGTAGAAGAGAAACTAAACTAACACTCATAAGGTATCTATGTACAAAAATACCCTAAGAAGTCCATTTCATAAGAAATGTCATGGTATCCATTGACATTATACTGAATGATTTGACTCGATAACCAAAAACCTGAGAAAAATCAACCAACTAGGGTCACAATAAAAAGGGAATCACATGTCATATTAATATACAAGGTCACTGAACATTCCATCCATGAGGAATGAGTCATCATACTCAAAAAAATGCCTCAATTTAGCTCCACAAAACCTACCATCAAAGTGAAATACTGGTTTAAGAAGGTAAAAAAGACTCATTTTCAATAAAATCACAAACTATAAGTCCTATATTATGTGAATCATAGGTGCCAAAAATGATGCTTGAGACTCCTCTTGGCTTCATTGGACAATAGTCAAAATAAATTTCTAGAATCCTACCAATGGACAAGAGCCATAGAATCAAAATAATTCAATAAATATTGATAAAAAGATCATCTCTCAAGGAGAAAATCATATTAAAACTATCACTTCATAGATCAAAACAACAATCTCATACATTGGAAACTAGGACTTCCCAAGGGAACAATTGTTCTTAGTGCACCAGTCTGATATCCATCATAGGATCAAACAAATTCATAATACTCTATCAACCATATCAAATGTTGTAAATACTAGGATAATAACCCTATTTATACCACTTTGTAACATTCTGACTCGGAAGTCACTAAACTGGTTCTCCATGCTAGTGGGTTACTATGCCACAAGAACACCTCCCCATATTCTAGAGGCTTTCGACCAGCAGTGAGGGACTAGGAGGTGATAGTGGAGAGACTATGTTCTCATATTAGAGTAGGAAAAATATAGAAATAACTCAGTATAAAATGGATTGAAAATTATATAGATTTCAGAAGTAGTAAATAATTTAAATAGAACAATCTATAATAGTAAAGAAGTTGTAAAAGCCCAAAGAGCCCTAAAACACAATAAAAAAGAACACTGATCGCCCAATTGGCTGAACATGTAAATAAAATAGTACAGAATAAATTGAAGTTAACTGAACAAGGCTCTACTACTATCTTTGAGCCAGACCAAGTAGTTGGTCTCCATACACTATCAAACGATAGCATCTTGATAAGTAGAACAACACGAGCAGATCCACCCAATCATTAAAAAATAGGCCTTATCATTATACACCATGGAATGCATTCTAAACATGAAAAGCAGAAAAAAGGTATACACATACAATGAGGTGAATGTGTAGGGGAGAAAAGGAATATCAGTAGGCCACCCTAAAAAGAAACATGATTTTTTTTTGCTAAAATTGTATAGAAGAGCAACATGCTCAGCCTAGCTGAATCACAACCAAAGGAACTAAATCCAACTTTAAACAACAGTCAAACTCTAGGTCTGTTATACCTATCAACTAAGAAAGTGCCACCATCGATGTCCATATCTATAGGTTTATGATGTTTTTTGTCCCATACCTATACATACATACATAGATATGAAATTCATTCGTACGTGAAACCGAACAACATGATAACCAACCTACAGTTGATCCTTGGGTCCATAATCACAATCAACATATACATGCTTTAGCCAATGGTATAATCTCAAACGTGAAGATATTCTTTGACCCATGTTCCAAGGTACACATGTATTCACAGATCCTGTGTGAACCCTTAGGTTCATCCTCAATCACAAAGCCCATCACCATGTGCCTCATGACACCTTGTGTCTCAAATACCGACGTCCTGATGGCACGCCAAAACAATAGTATCCCAGTACCACTGACCCCTGTTAGAAATATCATATTAGCCCATGAAACAACAACTGGAGGATCAAAGATGTATGTCCTCAAATAAAAATCTCTAACCATGGACTCAATCACGATGATCCACAACCCCCAAGAAAATAGCATCATCGCTATCAACCAAAGGCCTCTCACCTGCCACATGGATTCCTAAGGAAAGCACCCACAAACCTCAAATAAATAAAATACATCTATCATTGGCCTCTACCCGCATGAGGGGTCAAAACAACCTAATCATGGACCCAACCTATGTGAACCTGACTCAATCGGTGCTTTGGACATCATGGGTGAGCGGAAATCCCCAAAATAAGAACCCAAAGCACACCATCTATAGAACCTCATGCCCCTCTGACTATGACACTCAAATATGATTTCCATTCCATCCAAGTATCAAGGGTCATGCCTAACCTGACAGTCACATTACCTCAAACCGACATCCGTGACACCCAATCATGTAGTCATAACCACTCAAGGATATTCGAGCCAAGCCCATACAATTATTAGCGTCACTCAATTTGGATGGCCATACCATCCTAATGTAACACCCCAGGCTTCCATGGTATGCTTTCCTTTTAATAATACAGTAGTGTGTGTTGTATGCAACTTCGAGTTTTAATACACACACCACAACCAATCAAACTAGCCGTTATGAATAGTAATACCCACTTTTTGAAATTATATAAATTTTATCTTTCCAAATGGACTTCATTTTTGGATTCTTAATATCGAAATTATCCTAGGGTGAAATTTTGGTATTTTTCTGAAAACTTTCAATTTTTGATGAATAGTGAAAACAACACTCAGTTATAGTTTAAAACCAAAATTTTATTTAAATAATTATTTATTTTATTTAAATTTAATTAAGTTCAAAATAGATACATAATACCTATATATGTTCAATGTAATTCATTGAAGTTAGTTTAGAATAATTTTAGATATATAAAAATTTTATTGAACATTTCACCGTCTTTTACCCACCTCCTAGGAGAATTTGGAAATTCACATAAAACATAATTTTACTACATCTATAAGTGGAATTTCAAAAATCAGAGAGACACAGTTAATATCAAGGTATAAAATGTGGTTCAATGAGATGAAAATAATATTTGGTGAATAGTAACTTTTTACTTTTATTTACCACGGTTAAAAGTAAATAGGGTAATTAAGGGTAAAAATGATATTTATATGACCCTAACAAATGCCCTAATTCTATTGGAAAAGTTTATCTAGACCAAAAACAACCTTAGTAATAAAATATTATCATTTAGTTCCACTTGGACTAGATTAAGACATTTATTATTATTTAATTCAAAGAAGAGTAAAAAGAGTTAAAATCAATATTTATTTACTAAAATTTTTTTAATATAGGGTTATACATAAGATAAATTCGATTGTAAATATTAATTATAAAGATAAAAAGATTTCAGACATAATGGTATTTTATTTATAATTTTTAGACATTACAAAATTTAATTTATTTATGACACAATGGTGATGTAGTAATTACCTTATTAATGAAATATTAACATAATTGATATTATAAATATCAAAATAAATGAAATTTGAGACTTTTTATGAATTACACTAATTTTATAGGTTAATATTACATATTAGGATTGATTATATAAATGTTTTTCGAAGTAATAATTCTATTATGAATTTATCAAAAAAAATACCCAATAGTTTCAAAATTGACATAAAAGAGTTTTTAAAACAAATATTAAATTATTAATTTATATTAAATTCCTAAAAATCTAAGGATCGACAAAGAGACTTATATCATGATGTTTGTATCATTAATGGACCACATGGGGGTCTCTTGGAGGTATATAGTATGTTTATTAACTATATAATATAAAAATCAAAAGTGACATCGTAAGTGTCAAACTAATTAACTAAGAGTTAAAACTAAAAGATAAGGTTAATATAATGAACCAAACCTATATAAATTCTATTGGTTGAGTGGTTTTCTACCCATCCCTACCTTAACATTTAAATAATATACTTTGTATCCATTAGAAACCGAATGTGAATTTATTATAAAATAATATTTCTAGCTTTTCCAAAGGTGCCCCTCACCCCTCTTATAAAAGGGAACTCCCCCTTCTCACTAATTCACACATTCATAGCCTTTTGGCTCGGCCAAACCCTGCCCAAATACTCTCTAAACATCCCTCAATTCAACCTTGAGGCCTTAGTTTGATCAGAAAACCAACCTAAGGAGCCCTTTTGATCAAATCAAAAGGAAGAACCCGAAAAAGAGGTAAGGTTTTCACCACCCTCTTTCATGTTCGTTTCTTCTTCAACTTTTTCTTTCTTTGTTATTCACATTATAAAATAATGAATCTAGTATATTATATATACTATTAGGTTATTATAAATATGGTACAAACATATTCATTATTCTATCCATCCTTTGAATGACATGTCACCATACGCGTGTACGTAAGGCCTACTGTCTCCACGTCGTGGTGTAATTGTTATTCAATAAATTATTATTTTCATGGGTATAATAATGATGTGTAATTCATGTAAATAATAAATATAACATGATAATGATTCTGTATATATGATATAACATCCAATTATATATTTTTTTAATATCAAAAGAATGATATTTTCGCTCGTGCGTACGTACAGACTATCGTCTCCACGAACGTGATGAGTTTCATTCTCCATCATATCCATTCAAGTATAATTACCATTTGATGATTTAAAAATAATGTTTAATGACTTTATATCATTATGGATATGAATAAGATACAACCTATCCATAACAAACACAGCTTATGTAACAAAACATATACGAGTATGTTAACACCCTAAATGACGATAATACTAAGATATTATTAACAAAGCAATGTTAAAAGATCATATATGATATCATATTAATGTATATGATTCTTTTATAATTTAATAACAATTATTTCACCATTATACATGAGTTTAACCTACCCCCAACCAAGGAAAATTACAAGGTAAGGGTTTATTTCACAATCTCATCATTATCCGAGGTTGTTTATACGTAATTATCTACTGGGACCTCTTTATCATCCACATCCATGTTTCTTAAAAATGTATTACAAATAATTCATACTATTTTAAATACTATGGGATAAAGTCATTTATACCCTTGTTGAATTTTTATAAGATGTTTATTAAGAAATATTTCTGTCATTTTCCAAACAAGGTCCTTTTTAACCTTTTCGACAGAATTAAGGTAAGAATGTTTTTTAACCTGTACGGCGGGTGCGGCTATTTTATGCCGTTATAAAATCGTCGAAGCTTCCCTTACAAGTTTATAAGGATATTTTCAAAGTAAATGTTTTATTTTATAATTATGTTATGTTTAAATAATTTCAAAAAACCAAGATATTTCTCTCAAATAGTTTTGATTTCATCTATGTCAACATCCTTTGATGAATTTTAAGTTTATTTGAAGTTGATTTATTATGATACAAATAATCTGTATTGTATTGAAGTTTTTGTGATATTTTTTACTATGGATGTGATATTTTTATACCATTCATTGTTTATGGTTAAATTGTTGACAATTCATACGCTAGTTTTAATACAATGTTTAAACCTTTTCATAAGAGGAATGTATTGGACTTAGTAAGTGACGGGTGGAGCCCGCTATAGCTTCTCAATGCATCGGTAGGTCTCATGAGACAAACTAGTGTTTGGCACAACACCTTGACAAAATCGTATTTGTAGTCTTTGCACGAGGCCTTGGCTATGTGGTTATGATAGTCTGGCATTATGCATTCCATCATTACGAAAGTGGTTATTGATATTGCATGTCATTATTCCAATGGTAGAATATCCATGTGAATAAGAATATGGCATTATTTCATTTCATTTCTTCCATATTATTCTGAAGTTCATGTTTTAAAAGGCGTTTGTATTAGTTATACATTTCCTTAAATGATTATGCTTATTTATGAAGGTTTCCGCTATATTGTTATCCTTACTGGGCATTTGAGCTCACCCCTTTATATGTTTTATTTTTCCAAGGATGTCAAGAAGTATTTTATGAATGACCTGTAGGGATAGTGTTAGGGGATAAGAGTGTGGAATATGGATACTATATTTTTGTCTTTTTCATTTTATGATGTAATGTATACTTTATGAATGTATCTAGTTATACCAAGGCTACTAAACTAATCAGTATTTCGAGACTTGATCTTTCTTGTGATCATGCCAATGTTATGTAATAATGCACCAACTCTGGGTAACTAGGGTCGGGGCATTACACCAAAACTCAGGAAAAGACGACAGTGAGGAGAGAGTAATCATTGTCATCATATATCATCCATCCCATGAGTCCGTCCAAGGTAGTCCTGCCATGGGAATCCAAGTATCACTCAATGAGTAAAAGTAAACATGTAAGGCTCAACAGCTGGATACCAAGAGGTACCTATGGACATCCCAATAAAATATATCACAATATATAAATATATACATCCATGTTCAATATCCATGTCTTAGTTAATACCTCTAGGTTCCAGTAAAATATCAGCAATAATATAGTCAGGAATCCGGATACCGGGTAAGCACATATGGTCATCCCACTAAGCATCGTGAATCCTAGAAAGAACGTTAAGGCGTCCAAATGAAAATAAATACACCTCATTATTAATGTGGTTATTGATATTGCATTTGATTATTCGACTAGTAGAATATCCATGTGAATAAGTATATGGAATTATTTTATTTTATTTTTTCCATATTACGCTGAAATTCAAGTTTAAAAAGCTTTTGTTTTAGTTTTATACATTGCCTAAAATGTTTATGCTTATTTATGAAAGTTTCTGCTATATTTTTATCCTTAATGAGCATATGATCTCACCTATTTCTATGTTTTATTTTTCCCAGGATGCATAGAATTATATTATGACTGACCTTCAGGGATAGTCTATTAGATCTTAGTGTTGTCTATTGAAAAACTGTTGTTTAAGTTTTCCATTTATGATGTAATATAAACCTTATGAATGTATCTATTATTTCCAAAGCTACTAAACTAATATTCCATTCAAGACATGATCTTTTGTGATCATGCCAATGTTATAAAATAATTCATCGACTCTGGGTGATTGGGGTTAGGGCGTTACACAGGACCCGCTCTATATGGGTCCCACGGATGACCTATCAGCATCTCATGTCGTCGTCACTCTGAATTATGAATGGGGGGAATGCTCCCACCCCTCTCCTGTGCCACTTAAAGTGGGCCCCAATATAGCGGTTCGTGACTCCAGTAGGCCGTGCCCCTTCGTGGTCCAGGCCGCGTGAGCCCCAGCAGGCTGCACCTCTAGCAGGCTGCACCCCTCTTCATGTTGGGCCGCACAAGCCCAGCGGGCACACCCCACTATGGTCTAGATCATGCCAGCCTAGCGGGCCACGCCACCTAGGTGGGCCAGTCCGGGATGACCCGAACTGGGTCGGGCGTCTCAGACAGGGTCGGGCCGGGTCGGCTGACCGGGCCAGACCGGACCTGGACCATTCCAGACCCAGTTTCTCTAAAAGTGCCATAACATGTGAACCAGAAATTCATTTGACAGACTATATGTGGTTCTAGAAACCTTGTGATGAGATGGTTCTTTTGGTATACTCCACTTATGTTTTTGATAAATATGGAGTACAACCAGGTTGGATCGAACCCAAATCCAATCGGTCCCTTGGTACTAAAACGCTTATAAGTCACAGACCGGGCATCCGATTGACGTGTCGTCTGTCGTGTTGGAACCTTTAAGGCATGGAGGACCTTTGAGATAATTATTCATGTAACATCAGGGAATTTGAGGTATGATTGATGGCTTGAGTACCGGTTCTCCTAGAATCAAGCGTACTATGAGCGGGAATCCAGTGGCTGGCAGTGAGGCAGGGGAGATTGGTTGTGATGTGAAGAATGAATGGAGATCATGTGTGGGTGTGTACTAATTGATCATATGTGGGTCAGAACTCAATGATCCTATGTGGGTCAGCGCTTACCGATCCTTTTGTGGGTCAAATCTTGTGTGGGTCAGTGCTCAGTGATTCTGTGTGAGTCAGTGCATACTGATCTTGTGTGGGTCAATAGCAGAGCCTCTTGACAGAATATTATGATCTATATTTATGACTAATCATCTCTACTTCTGTACTTATGTTATACCTAGTGTGAGATGAGTCTTTAACTTCGGTGTGTTACCTTTTTTGTACTTTTCCCTTCAGGTTTTTACCTTTTTGGTATATTTACCTTCTTGGTTTTACCTTCATGGTGTTACCTTTGTTGTACATTTACCTTCATGGTGTTACCTTTGTAGTACTTTTACCTTCGTTCTGTTACCATTTTTGTTCTTTTACCTTCGTGGTGTTACCTTCGTGGTGTTACCTTTAAGGCAATTTACCTTCGTGGTGTTACCTTCTTGTTGTTTCCTTTGTGGTATTCATCCTTCGTGGAACAGTTGTGGAAATGGCTTAAAGGTTGGAGCCTTATGTTTCCTCATGTATGAGATGATTATATTTTGATAACATAGGTATATGTATGGGCATATACCTAAGTAGAGCCGATGACTACTTCATGCTTGGTGATTGAGGTCTTGCTTTAGGGTTTTTCCTTTATGGAACTCTTGAAGACCTTTAGGAGTCTCGGATTCCATACAGAGTATTATTATACTCACCCCTGCATAGGTTATGCCCAAACCATGTTGTGTCTTGTGCATTCGATAGAAAACGTTGATTGAGGCTGTGGAAGCCAGGACTGGACGGTGCTCAGAGGTAGACCATTTGACGTGATGTGCCGCAATGTCTACTGATCGTGAGTTGTACCTGCCCTTCAGGTATGATCCTCGGTAGACGATCTAGGAGTTCTTTTCTCTTTTTAGTTGTACTTTTACTTTTCAGTTGTGCTTGTATTCCGGCCCCTTTACTTCGAGTACAATTTTTACTATAATAGTTTATTTTTTGGTTGCTTCTTGTTGTTTTCTTGGATGGTGTGTTTATACAAGTTTAAAGGCAATTCCTTCCTGATTTAGAAAAATGTATTTTTCTATGCTAGTCATCAACCCCTAGCCTATAGAAGGTGGGCTTGGGGTAGTCACAACATTGGCGCCAGGGGATAGGTCGTGACAATGTGGTATCAAAGGGTGGTCGATTATATCAGAAGAAATAAGAGTCTACTTTTAATGAGAAGTAGTGTTAAGTGTTTTGAGTGTGGTTTTCAATTCGGGGAGTCCATTGTTGATGCGGTGGCCGACATAACCATACACCAACACCCTGAATTATGATTTCTGACTTGGTGAAAGAAAAAACTAATTGCATTTGTTTTGAAATGTTTTACTTTGATATTTTTTTGAGTCATCTCACCAAGTATAACCTTTTGATTGTGGTTATTATTTATTCTATTTCAAGATTACACCACGAAGACATCGAGCCGGGATTTCCAAAAAATTTCACAATGATGGACCACCAAGTGAAGGGCTTCTGGGTAGGGCCCTCTTACTATCTTGGCACCTTCGGGTGGTGTACCAGCAGAACCACCATTTATTGGGTAAGAGTTACCACCAGCCGCACTAGAGGACGATGCACAATAACTGAGCACATCGCACGACTTCCAATGGTAGAGGCCTCTGATATTTTAAGGCAAGACAGATTCCCAGGAAGCTGATGACTGGATGGAGGTTGTGGATAGAGTTTGGGACACCAGTAGAGCAGTTGGTGATCGTAAATGCTAGTTGTTTTCTAGTGTGTGACCATGAGAATGGTACGTAGGGTAAAGGGGCTTCAGTACAAGGACCATTTCTCGAGATGGTACCTTTAGGTGGTTTACCAGCAATACCACTACCCATTGGTCAGCGGTTACTAATGGAGATACCGGTAGAGGACACATGTAGGCTCAGTGCCTTAGACAAATTTTAGTAGAAGTTACCACAGAGGTTCTAAGGAATGCCTGAATCACAGGCGGCTAAAGACTAGCTTGAGGTGGTGACCAATTCTCTATCTAGCCAGGGCACCATTAAGTCAGATGGCTATACTGGTAGTGAGC
The DNA here is from genome assembly GCA_963277665.1 of Viscum album. Lineage (NCBI taxonomy): Eukaryota > Viridiplantae > Streptophyta > Magnoliopsida > Santalales > Viscaceae > Viscum > Viscum album. The sequence goes on along the minus strand of OY728151.1, from coordinate 99,105,434 downwards.
GTTTTATATGGCTTAGTAGGGTGATGATAGGGTTTAGATTACGCTGATCTTACGATGAGGTGACTTTTCTGTGGACAAGCTTGAGATCCTTTCTCAGAGAAGGGGGCATCATTATATAAAATGCTAAGGGGTGAGTGTTCCCAAGAGCTTCTACAACTTCAGCAGGATGACATGTCAGTAGCTGAGTATTCGTCGTGGCTTACCGACCATTATAAGAACTTGATGAATATGATATGATCAGGGCTTCATGGATCAGACCTATGGGTGAGAGTTGTTTAGGGACATCCGAGCCAACAATATTCCACTATGCATTCATACTTATAAAAGGGTCCTAGAGTTAACATTGGTGGTTGAATGTTCTTTGGATGAGCAGATACAGCCAGTGAATGTTAGCAGTGGGAACCAGGAAACCAACGTTAGTCTTAGAGACATGGACGTGTAAAATGTTTTGGGAAGTGGAAGTGTTAGGGACAGATGAATCTACAGGGTAGTAAATGTGGAAGAAGAGATAGAAGAGTAGAAGGAGGTGCTACTCTTTTCGACATGTTACAACCACCGCCCCGATGTGGTCCCCGCCAGGATTTGCGAGATGGAGGACAAGGGAAGAGAGTAGCTACATGCCGTCAAGGAGTGTGACCCAAGGGCTCCATGAATGTTTTAGGATATAGATTGTGTCTACTACTAGATATTTTATTAATAGTCATAGGTACTAATCATTACTTCTTGTCACAAATCTTGTTCAAGAATTATAGTTTCTGGTTAAACCATTGACTAGACCCTTACGTCTGGAGATACCTTTGGGAGGAAACTCGATAATAACACTTATGTCGATGGTGTGATCTAACCCTTGAGGCGGGAGTTTCAGTTGGAACCTCTTGGTTGAAACGTTGAAGCCTTATGACTTGAGTTTGGGTATAGAGTGCTCATCCACTTTTCATGATCAGATTAACTATGTTAGGAACAAGGATGTGGTATATCTATAGCATTGGAATGGGGTTTTTCATTAGACATTGAAATAGGAAACCCATACAGCATGGGATAAACTCATATATAGAAGGGTGTAGCCGATCACTCTTGATTTGTCTAGCCTTACCCTCACGACAGCAAGAGTATTGATTTTTCTATTCCCAACTGTACTAGGAGAGGAGCTGGCTGAGCAGCAGTAGGTGGGAGGTGATTCGAGGTTATACCTTTACCACATCCAAGTGGTCCACCATGAGCATTGGGAGTAGGAGGAAAGATACGAGCTCAACTCCAGGTAGCTGAGGCCTATTACCATGGTGCTCTAGAGATGATTAGAGGTACGATCTGTGTCTTCTCCACCCTAGATACAATACTTATAGATATAGGTTCCAGTCACTCTTTTATTGCCAAAAACCTTGTCTGGAGCTCGGAAATTCTGATGGAGTTGTTGACTCGATCCTTACATCTAGAGACTCCTAAGGGAGGGTATTCTATGATTACACACTAGGGTTGGTAGTGTGTGCTTACTTTTGGAGGTGGGAGATTAAGATGATATCTTCTAGTAGTGGTGTCGAGGCCTTACAATGTCATCTTGGGTATGGACTGGTTATCTATAGTTCATGCATAGATTTTATGAATTTGGTGCAAAGTGTGGGGTTTCCACAGGGATGGGAACAGTTTTTCCTTCACCGGCAAGAAGGGAACCTTTGTAGCATAAGATGGACTTACTAGGAGGAGGGTGTAGATGATCACATATTAGTTGGCTTGCCTCACCCATGGAGCAGTTGATGTTGAGAGTCCAAGATATCTTATAGTGGTTGACCAGTATGCCGATGTCTTTTCTGGGGATGTTCCATGACTACCTCCATGCAGAGAGGTATACTTTTACAATGACCAGTACCTTGGGACAACACCGATATCTATGCCATCATATCAGATGGCTCCCACTGATCTTCATGAGTTACAATTACATCTAGAGGACTTGCAGAGGAAGGGGTTCATAAGGCCCACTGTTTCTCTATGGGCAGCCCTGATTTTGTTCGCCAAGAAGGCAGATGGGAGTTTGAGACTCTATGTGGACTATTGGTGCCTGAACCAGGTGACTATAAATAACAAGTATCCACTTCCAAGAGTTGATGATATTTTGAATTAGCTGAAGGGATCTTGTTGGTTTTCAAAGATATACCTCATATATGGATATCATCAGCTCAAGGTATGAGATTATAATGTGCAAAAGATTGTCTTCAGATGTCTTTATAGCCACTATGAGTTCTTGGTTATGCCATTCGGCTTGACCAACACCCCAGGAGTATTCATGGGACTCATGAACAAGATCATATAGCCATACCTCGATTGCTTCGTGGAGTTCTTCATTGACGACATCTTGGTGTACTCAAAGATCGAGGAGGAGTATGTCTATCATCTGTAGATAGTTTTGTATACACTCCGAGAGCACCAGATTTATGGTAAGCTCTCAAAGTGTCAGTTCTAGATACGAGAGGTCCTCTTTCTGAGACACATTATCTCTGAGGCTAGAGTTGTGGTAGATCTGACAATGAAATAGGTTGTGCTAGCTTGGGAGACACCTTGGAGTGTGACTGAGGTGCAGAGTTTCCTGGGACAGGCTAGGTACTACTGGAGATTCATAACCATATTTTTCGGAGTTGCAGCACCCTTGTCAGTATTGATGAAGAAGGGACAACCCTTCGTATGGACAGAGAGATTCCAGTATAGTTTTCAAGATTTGATGCAGAGACTGATGAGTACCCTTATCTTGAGGCTACCAGAAGAGGGCATTGGGTATGTAGTCTACTGCGACACATCAGGTATCAGACTCTGATGTGTCCTAATGAAAGAGGAAGCAATGATCACATATGGTTCTCGACATCTGAGACAACATGAGAAGAACTACACTACCCATGAACCGTAGTTAGCAGTAGTGGTATTTTCCTTGAATGTGTGGCGACATTACATGATGGGTGAATGTTTCACTGTTTACTTTGATCATAAGAGCCTCAGGTATATATTCTCTCAGAAGGACCTGAACCTGAGAGTACGGCGATGGCTGGAGTTCCTCCATGAATATGACATCAAGATAGTCTACACACTTGGAAAGGGGAATGTAGTGGTAGATGCACTTAGTAGGAGGTCTGGTCTACATTTGCTGAGTTAGGTGACAGATCAGCTAGTCGTGTAGCAGATATACTTTGTGGATAGATATAGACAAGCTTACCTCTATACTATGACTGTCACTCCCCCTCTTCTCCAGCGAGTTTGGGAGGCATAGTTTGGGGACATTGACTGTGAGTCTTGACATGCTCAGATATCCTCAGGACAAACACCTAATGGATTTTATGAAGGTGGTGAGCATGCTATCTTCTTCATAGGACGCACCATGGTACCAGTAGTAACACGATAGGAGGTTTTTAGGGAGTTTCATACGTCCCCTATGGAGGTGCATCCTGGTGTGGCGAAGATGTACCAGGACCTTCAGTGTCAGCACTAGTGTCCAGGGATGAGTAAAGTAGTGGAAAAGTTTGTTTCATGATGCCTCACATGTTAGAAAATGAAGGCTGACCAACAGGTTCTAGCAGGAATAGCTCAACCACTAGAGGTTCTAGAGTGGAAGTGGGATAGTATCTCCATGGACTTTGGATAGGGATTCCATGTATGTCCAGGGGACATGATTTTGTCTGGGTGGTTTTTGATCGATTCACCAAGACGTCCCACTTCCTACCCCTCTGAGAGCATGGATCAGTAGAGGGATTGGACCACCTTCACATATAGGAGATTATATGATGTCATGGGGTGATATTGATGCTCATCTTTGAGTGTGAAAAACGTTTTACATCCTGGTTGTGGAACGGATTACGGGAGGCATTAAGAACTCAACGACATTTGAGTACCGCCTTTCATCCCCAGATAGTTGTTCCGACGGAGTGGACCATTCATACACTGGAGGACATGCTTAGTTCTTGTGTCCTAGATTTTGGCCTTAGTTGGGAGGTTAACTTGCCTGGGTGGATTTAGCATACAATAACAACTATCACTCCATAATTTTTATAGAACCATTTTAGGCCTTATACGGTCGACCTTGCAGATCACCTCTATGCTGGTCAGACCCAGGGGAGTCAGCACTTATGGGTCTGGAGATGGTACAGGATACCAGTGAGAAGGTGTAGATCATCTAGGAGCGGATGAAGACTATATAGAGAAGGGATAAGGCCTATGATGATAGGAAATAGAGACCTATAGAGTTTCAAGAGGGAGACTATTTCTTCAAACAGGTCTCACCTCGATGAGGTTTGCGGAGATTTGGCCGGAGGATGAAGCTATCTCTAAGGTTCATCGGACCTTTTTAGGTTCTCTGCAGAGTTGGAGAGGTGGTGTACAACCTGGATCTTCCCCCACAGATTCCACATTTGCATGAGGTTTTCCACATGTCACAGTTGCGGAGGTACGTGCATGATCCATCATACATCATCAACTTGGGTGAGTTGTACATTGATGATGGGGAGACCTTTATAGATGTTTCAGTAGAGATTGAGGATCGACATAAGTGGGTCCTTCAGAGACAATCGATACCTATGGTGCACATTCGCTGGCAGCATGGGAACCTCCAGGAGAGCACATTGGTGCAGGAGGATCAAATTCATGCTCAGTACCCCCCATTTGTTTCCTTAGTATATGTTGTAGATTTCTAGTAAGAAACACCCTAAGGTTGGGAGAATGTAAAGACCCATATTTTCCTTGTATGTTTTTTAATTATATGGAATTAATACTAGTCTGTGAAAATTAAAGACCTGTGATTCCAAGGCCCAGTGTGCCAGAAATGAATTTCTGAACTTTTTTTAAGTTATGTTCAGTAAACGAGCGAGTGGAATTTTCTAGCTTTTGAACCAGTTCTCAAATTAAAAATATAAGAGCACCGTTGAATCCATAGAGCCGGTATTCTCTTATGGAAGGCTTCAATTCAACCGTAGCAGGTCGGGAGAAAAATTTTGATTTAAAAAATTTAAAAAAATAATAAAATAACATTGTTATTTTATTACTCTCTTTTCTTTTCCTTCAATGGAAAAGCGGCAGTGGAAGTATCAATGATGTGTCAGGACCTTAAATGTCTTAATTCCTCAAATCCTTTATAACAGTTCTGTTGGAATTTGGAAGGTTCTTATTAAATGAAACCCCATTAATTCCACTCATGGTGTGGGTTTATATATAGGAGGTTAACCTAACATCGTCCAAAGAAAAGTACACGGTAAGGGTTTATTTCACAATCTCTTCATTATCCGAGGTTGTTTATACGTAATTATCTACTAGGAACTCTTTATCATCGGCATCCATGTTTCTTAAAAATGTAATTCAAATAATTCTTACTATTTTAAAGATGATGGGATAAATTCATTTATACCCTTGTTTACTTTTTATAAGAAGTTTATTAAGGAATCATTCTGTCATTTTCGAAACAATGTCATTTTTAACCTTTTCAACAGAATTAAGGTAAGAATGTTTTTTTAACTTATACGGCGGGTGCGGCTATTTTCCACCGTTATAAAATCATCGAAACTTCCCTTACAAGATTATAAGGATATTTTCAAAGTAAATTTTTTTTTATTTTATAATTATGTTACCTTTAAATGATTTCAAAAAAACGAGATATTTCTCTCAAATTGTTTTGATTTCATCTATGTCAACATCCTTTGATTAATTTTATGTTTATTTGAAGTTGATTTATTATGATACAAAACTTTTGTATTGTAATGAAGTTTTTGTGAAATTTTTGACTTTGGATGTGATATTTTTATATCATTCATGGTTTATGGTTAATGTATTGACATTTAGTATGCTAGTTTTAAAACAATGTTTATGATATGTTTAAACCTTTTCATAAGAGGAATGTATTGGACTTAGTAAGTGATGGGTGGAGCTGGCTATAGCTCCTCGATGCATCGGTAGGTCTCGTGAGACAAACTAGTGTATTGGAACAAGGCCTTGACAAAATCTTATTTGTAGTCTTGGAAAGAGGCCTTGGCTATGTGGTTATGATAGTCTTGAATTATGCATTCCATCATTATGAAAGTGGTTATTGATATTGCATGTGATTATTCCACTAGTAGAATATCCATGTGAATAAGTATATGGCATTATTTCATTCCATTCCATTCCATATTATGCTAAAGTTAAAGTTTTAAAAGGCTTTTGTTTTAGTTATACATTGCCTTAAATTTTTATGCTTATTTATGATATTTTCCGCTATATTTTAATCATTACTGGGAATTTGAGCTCACCCCTTTATATGTTTTATTTTTCGCAGGATGTGAAGAAGTATTTTATGAATTACTTGCAGGGATAGTATGAGGGGATAAGAGTGTGGAATATGGAGACTATATTGTTGTAGTTTTTTATTTTATGATTTAATGTAAACTTTATGAATACATATAGTTATTCCAAGGATACTAAACTAATCGGTATTTCGAGACTTGATCTTTCTTGTGATCATGCCAATGCTATGTAATAATGCACTGACTCTGGGTAAATGGGGTCGGGGAGTTACAGTTGGTATCATAGGATGTTTAGTACAAACCTTGGAAGCTATATTTAGATAAATTCTGATTAGAGCACATAGATTTAAGATGGACTTTAAGGATTAGAATAGAAGAACTTCCTAGAATTTTGGTATTGTAGATATTTTGTCAGTTTTCCGAGAAATACATCCCTGTCTAGATACGAGCAGGTAGAGGCGGCTTTGGCACAGATGTACCAAGGGGTAAAACCTGAAAACACCGCTTTGATCTAGACTTGAATGGGAACTGGTGCACGACAATGGGACTTGCTGCACTCTTGGTTACGACACTCCTGGGGGATATGCTTATGATAAATCTCATTTTATTTACAAATAATTATAAAGGGTTTATGAGTATATACGTTCTCAAGGAAAACATTTTTATGATTATGGATTATATCCATAAATAGTTCAATTTATGTTAAGTGTTTATAAGTATGGAATTATGTATTTTGATTCATAAACTGTTCTAGTTTATTCCATTTTTTAGAAATTGCGCCTAGTGGAAGAAATAGAAACTGTATCAATGTGCGCACTCCATGTAGGGATTTCCCTCATACTCAAGATAATTATAGTGGAGCTGGTGATGCAACTGGTGCTGATCAACTAATCACCATACTGGGACAACTCACTCAGGTTATGAATAATAACCTTACCCGTATGGAGCAACCTGATCCACGACATGGAGTATCAATGTTAGATTGCTTCATGAGGCAACAACCACCAATGTTCAATGGGAGTACAAATCCCTTAGTATCTGAGCAATGGATAAGTTCCCTTCAGAAAATATTTCAGGATTTGGGGAGTAGTGAATGGGAAAAACTTGTCATGGCAGTTTATCGCCTCACTGGAGATGATGATCAATGGTTGTCATTGATTCAAAACACGATGAAATATGATAAAGTATGAAATATGGAATGGAGGGAGTTCAAAGATCTGTTTTTAGAAAAATACTTTCCTCGTGACCATCGAGCATATATGGAAAGGAAATTTCTGAGTCTAAGATTAAAGGAGGATGAGAATGTCTCAATGTATGAGGATAACTTTACGAGGTTACCAAGGTATGTTGTAAATTATATATATAACCCAATAAGTATGATTGATCATTTCATTGATGGGTTAAAACCATTTCTCCTTCGATCATTAGTCTCACAATCCTTCTCGTCGTACGAATACATTGTCACGTGTTCTATCAAGATAGAAAAGGAATTCTCTAAGTCTTATGACTTTAAAGCAAAGAAAGAGAAGAAGAGATCTTCTGATCAATCTGGGAATGGAAATAAGGGGAAGAAGGAAAAAAGTTGAATATCCATCCTGCAGTAAATATGGGAAAAAACACCCTGATACTTTCTTAAAAGGAATGGGAGTCTGTTACAAGTGTGGTGAAAAAGGCCACCAAGCTCGTGATTATAAAGGGAATAAGGAAGCTACCAATGTCCAATGATACAATTTCATGGATATGGGACATTATGAAAATGAATTTCCTAAGTGTCAGGGGAACATACCTTATAAAAGGACAAGCGATCAGGGCCAAGATTATTTTATCACTACTGCTGAGGTAGAAGCTCCGAAAGATGTGTTGGAAGGTAATTTAATGGTTTCCTCAAGTTTAGAAAATGCGTTATTTGATTCAGGATCATCGCATGGTTTCATATCTTCCCAGTTTGCTAAGAAAATTAGATGTTTTAAATTTGATTTAACAAGGGAGTTGTCAATTAAAACTCTTAAGGGATGTATCATGGAAAAAGGTTTTGTAAATCAGTGCCCATTAGAGCACATAAATGTTCTTTATCCGCTGATATCATTGTCATACCTATGATTGAGTTTGATATAATCCGCGGTATGGATTGGCTTTCAGACCATGATGCGAAAATTTATTGTAAGAATAATGAGGTTATGATTTTTGATGATGATGATAAGGAACACCTTATCTTTATAGCAGAATTGTCACCACCTAATTCTTATCTAGTTCCACCCTCAGTAGCTCAACTAAATTCAATTATTGGGGAGGAAGATAATGAAATTACTGTGGGTGAGGATTGGAATGTTAAAATATAGGATGTAACTATTGTTAAAGAATATGTAGATGTGTTTTCGGAAGATTTACCTGGACATCCTCCATAACGAGAAGTTGAGTTTTCCATTGATTTAATTCCTGGATCAAGGCCTATATCTAAGTCCCCTTATAGAAAGGCCACCGTGGAATTAGTTGAACTAAAGAAAAAAATATAGGAATTGAGTAATAAGGTATTTATTTTCCCTAGTGTTTCTCCATGGGGAGCCCCTATTCTTTTTGTTAAAAAGAAATATGGATCTATGAGGTTATGTATCGACTACAGGGAGATCAATGCTATAAAAATAAAGAACAAGTATCTCCTACCTCGCATTGATGATTTATTTGACCAACTGCATGGAGCTCAATAATTTTAAAAGATTGACCTTCGATATAGATACCATCAGTTGTGTGTGAAGAAGGAAGACATTCCGAAGACAGCATTTCAAACAAGGTACGGGCATTACGAGTTTATGGTATTGCCTTTTGGGCTAACTAATGCACCCTCTGTATTCATGGATCTAATGAATAGAGTTTTCAAGGAATATCTTGATAATTTTGTGGTGGTATTTATTGATGATATCTTGGTATACTCTAAAAGATACAAAGATCTTGAATATCACTTGCGCGTTATCTTAAAGATTCTGAGAAGACATGAATTATATGGGAAGTTTAGCAAGTGTGAATTCTGGCTTCATGAGATTTCTTTTCTAGGCCATATTGTCTCTAAAGATGGAATCTCTATTGATCCTTCTAAGACCATGGCAATCCAAGAATGGACAGAACCTATGAGTATAACTGAGGTACGCAGTTTTATTTGTTTACCAGGTTATTATCGACGTTTCGTCCAGAATTTTTCCCGATTGGCTAACCCATTAACAAAGCTCACACATAAGGGGGTTAAATTTTTTTGGACAAAAGAGTGTGAAGAATGTTTTGAAGAACTGAATAGAAGATTAGTCAATGATCCTATATTGACTCTACCATCGGGGAATGATGGTTTAGTTATTTATAGTGATGCATCAAAAAAAGGACTTGGTTGTGTCATTATACATAATGACAGCGTTATTGCTTATGCATCACAACAGTTGAAAATTAATGATCAAAACTATCCTACTCATGATCTTGAGTTAGCAGCTTTGATCTTTGCTTTGAAGATATGGAGACACTACCTCTATGGTGAAAAATGTGAGATTTATATTGATCACAAGAGTTTGAAGTATATTTTCTCACAAAAATAACTCAACCTGAGGCAAAGGAGATTGCTTTAATTACTCAAGGATTATGATTGTATGATACACTACCACCCGGGGAAGGTAAATAAGGTGGCAGATGCTTTAAGAAGAAAAGATCATCGAGTTTTGAACAATATGAGAATTGAATGGGACCCAGTTTTCACGGATCTAATGAAGATGGACATGGGAATAACCATGGAAGGTAAAACATCAGTGATTTTTCAAATGGTTGACAAAACATCTTTACAAGAATGGATTAAGATTTCTCAGACCGATGATGAAGAATTTCTAAAAAAAATTAAAGCTGTGAATGATGGGAGATTGAGATACTTTGTGTATGAAGAAGGAATTTTGAAATTTGGGAAGAGACTTTGTGTTCCCAATATACCGGATCTAAAAAGGGAAATGTTGGACGATGCTCATAGTTCCAATTTCCTTATACACCCTATTAGCACCAAAATGTATAGAGACTTGAAGGAACATTTTTGGTGGGACAACATAAAGAGAGAGATTGCAGATTTTGTGTCAGGAGGCATGGTTTGTCAACAAGTGAAAGCTAGAAGGTAATAGCCTGGTGGAGTATTGCAACCTCTTTCCATTCCTAAGTGGAAATGGGATAATATTACAATGGACATTGTCATGAGGCTACCAAAGACTCCTATAAGGAATGATGCAATATGGGTCATTGTTGATCTTCTTACCAATTCAGCACATTTTCTTGCTATAAGAGAATATTTACCACTCGAATGTCTAGAAAGACTATAAATTATGGAATTTGTTTGACTTAATGGAGTATCCTTATCGATTGTTTCTGATCATGATCCCTGTTTTACTTCACGATTTTGGAAGATTCTTCAGAAATACCTGGATACTGAACTTCAATTGAGCACTGTCTACCACCCTCAAACAGATGGACAATCAGAACAGACTATTCAAACCTTAGAAGATATGTTGAGATCCTTCTTGCTTGACTTTCAGGGTATGTGGGATCAATATTTACCTATGGTAGAATTTTCCTATAATAATAGCTTCCATTCGAGTATTCAGATGGCACCATATGAAGCGTTATACGGAATGTGATGTCGCACACTAACCTGTTGGGATGACGTTGGTGAACGTAAACTTGTAGGCCCAGAACTGGGGGAGGAAACAATGGAAAAAGTAAAACTAATCCAAAACCACATCAAAGAAGCTCAAAGTAGGCAGAAGAGATATGCCGATAACCGAAGGAAGGATTTGGAATTTCAGGTATGAGATCATGTTTTCTTGAAGGTATCTTCATGGAAGGGAGTCATACGTTTTGTTAAGAAGGGTAAATTTAGTCCTAGGTACATAGGACCATTTGAAATTCTAGAACGAATTGGGGTTGTAGATTATCATTTGGAAATGCTGCCAAGTCTCTCCAAAGTTCACGATGTGTTCAACGTATCACTGTTGAGGAAATACATGCATGAACCAACGCATGTACTCACCTATGAGGAATTATAACTGGAACCTGATCTGTCTTATTGCGAATAACCCGTCAGGATTCTTGATATGAGAGAACAAGTACTGAGAAACCAGACGACTCGTCTGGTAAATGTTTTATGGAGAAACCATAAGATGGAAGAGGCAACGTGGGAACCCGAGGAACTTATGATGAAGAACCACCTGAGTCTTTTCATGCGGTAGTATTCTAGAAATTTCGAGGATGAAATTATTTGAAGGAGGGGAGAATGTAACACCCCAATCTTTCACGGTACGCTTTCCATTGAATAAAACAGTAGCGTGTGTTGTACGCAACTTCGAGTTCTAACACACACACCACAACCAATCAAACTATCCGTTATGAATAGTAATACCCACTATTTAAAATTTTATAAATTTTATCTTTCAAAATGGACTTCATTTTTGGATTTGGAATATCGAAATTATCCTAGGGTGAAATTTTTGTATTTTTCTGAAAACATTCAATTTTTTGATGAATAGTGAAAAAACACTGAGTTATAGTTTAAAACCAAATTTTTATTTAAATAATTATTTATTTTATTTAAATTTAATTAAGGTCAAAATAGATACATAATACCTATATATTTTCAATGTAATTCATTGGATTTAGTTTAGAATAATTTTATATATATATAAATTTTATTGAACCTTTCACCGTCTTTTACCCACCTCCTAGGAGAATTTGGGAATTCACATAAAACTTAATTTTACCGCTTCTGTGAGTGGAATTTCGAAAATCCGAGAGACACAGTTAAAATAAATGAGTAAAATGTGGTTCAAGGAGATGAAAATATTTTTTGGTGAATAGTAACTTTTTACTTTTATTTACCACGGTTAAAAGTAAATAGGGTAATTAAGGGTAAAAATGATATTAATATTACCCTAACACATGTCCTAATTCTATTGGACAAGTTTATATCAACCAAAAACAACCTTAGGAATAAAATATTATCATTTAGGTCTAGTTGGATTAGATTAGGACATTTATTATTATTTAATTCAAAGAAGAGTTAAAAGAGTTAAAATCAAAGTGTATTTACTAAATCATTTTTAATATAGGGATATACATAAGATAAATTAGATTGTAAATATTAATTAGAAATCTAAAATTATTTCCTACATAATGGTATTTTATTTATAATTTTTAGACTTTAAATAATTTAATTTATTGGTGACACAATGGTGATGTAGTAATTACCTAATTAATGAAATATTAAAATAATTGATATTATAAATATCAAAATAAATGAAATTTGAGACTTTTTATGAATGAAAATTAATTTATAGGTTAATATGTCATATTAGGATTGATTATATAAATTTATTTCTAAGTAATAATGCAGTTATGAATTTATCAAAAACCAAATACCCAATAGTGTCAAAATTGACTTAAAAGAGTTTTTAAAACAAATATTATATTATTAATTTCCATTCAATTCCTCAAAATTTAATGTTCGTCCAAGAGACATATATCATGATAGGTGTATCATTAATGGACCACTTGGGGGTCTTTTGGAGGTATATAGTATGTTTATTAACTATAAAATAAAAAAAATACAAAGTGACATGGTAAGTATCAAACTAATTAACTAAGAGTTAAAACTAAAAGATAAGGCTAATATAATGACCCAAACCTGTCTAAATTATGTTATTTGAGTGGTTTTCGACCCATACCCACCTCAATATTTAAATAAAACACTTTGGAGCCATTATAAACCGAATATGAATTTATTATAAAATAATATTTCTAGCTTTTCCAAAGGTGCCCCCTCACCCCTCTTATAAAGGGGCACTCCACCTTCTCAATAATTCACACATTAAAAGCCTTTTGGCTCGGCCAAACCAAGCCCAAATACTCTCTCAACATCCCTCAATTAAACCTAGAGGCCTTAGTTTGACTTGAAGGCCAACCTCAAGATCCCTTTTGATCAAATCAAAAGGAAGAACCCGAAGATGATGTAATGTTTTCACCACCCTCTTTCAAGTTCCTTTCTTCTTCAACTCATTCATTATTTGTTATTCCCATTATAAAATAATAAATAGAGTATCTTATATATACTGTGATGTTATTATAAATATGGTACAACCATATTCAGTATTCTATCCATCCTTTGAATGACATGTCACCATACGTGCATACGTACGGCTTACCGTCTCCATATCGTGGTGTAATTGTTATTCAATAAATTATTATCTGGATGGGTATAATAATGATGTGTAATTCATGTAAATAATAAATATAACATGATAATGATTCTTTATATATGAGATACCATCCAATTATAGATTATTTTTATATCAAAAGAATGATATTGTCGCTCATGCGTACGTACGGACTACCGTCTCCACGAACGCGATGAGATTCATTCTCCATCGTATCCATTCAAGTATAATTATCATTTAATGATCTAACAATAATTTTTAAGGACTTGATATAATTCTGGATATGAATCAGATACAACCTATCCATAACAAACAAGTTTTATGTAACAAAACATATACGAGTAAGTTAACACCCGAAACGACGATAATACTAAGATATTATTAAAAAAGCAATGTTAAAAGATCATATATGATATCATATTAATGTATATGATTATTTTATAATTTAATAAAAATTATTTTACCATTATACAAGAGGTTAACCTACCCCCAACCAAGGAAAAGTACAAGGTAAGAGTTTATTTCACAATCTCTTCATTATCCGAGGTTGTTTATACGTTATTATCTACTAGGACCTCTTTATCATCCACATACATGTCTCTTAAAAATGTATTACAAATCATTCTTACGATTTTAAATACAATTTGATAAAGTCATTTAAACCCTTGTTGACTTTTTATAAGAATTTTATTACGGAAACTTTTTGTCGTTTTCCAAACAAGGTCCTTTTTAACCTTTTCAATAGAATTAAGGTAAGAATTTTTTTTAATGTGTACGGCGGGAGCGGATATTTTTCTCCATTATAAAATCATCTAAGCTTCCCTTAAAAGTTTATAAGGATATTTTAAAAGTAAATGTTTTATTTTATAATTATTATACCTTTAAATTATTTCAAAAAAACAAGATATTTCTCTCAAATAGTTTTGATTTCATATATATCAACATCCTTTGATGAATTATAAGTATATTTGAAGTTGATTTATTATGATAGAAAACTTCTGTATTGTAATGAGGTTTTTGTGATATTTTTTACTGTGGATGTGCTATTTATATACCATTCATGGTTTATGGTTAATTTATTGACAATTCTTATGCTAGTTTTAATACAATGTTTATGATATGTTTAAACCTTTTCATAAGAGGAATGTATTGGACTTAGTAAGTGACAGGTGGAGCCTGCTATAGCTCCTAGATGCATCGGTAGGTGTCATGAGACAAACTAGTGTTTGGAACAAGGCCTTGAAAAAATATTATTTGTAGTCTTGGCACGAGGCCTTGGCTATGTGGTTATGATAGTTAGGCATTATGCATTCCATCATTATGAAAGTGTTTATTGATATTGCATGTGATTATTCAACTAGTAGAATATCCATGTGAATAAGTATATGGAATTATTTCATTTTATTTCTGCCATATTATGCGGAAGTTCAAGTTTTAAAAGGATTTTGTTTTAGTTATGCATTACCTTAAATGTTTATTCTTATTTATGAAAGTTTCCGCTATATTGTTATCCTTACTGGACATTTCAGCTCACCCCTTTCTATGTTTTATTTTTCCCAGGATGTGAAGAAGTATTTTATGAATGACCTGCAGGGATAGTGTGAGGGGATAAGTGTGTGGACTATGGAGACTATATTGATGTAGTTTTTAATTTTATGATGTAATGTAAACTTTATGAATGTATCTAGTTATTCCATGGCTACTAAACTAATCGGTCTTTTGAGACTTGATCTTTCTTATGATCATGCCAATGTTATGTAATAATGCACCGAATCTGGGTAACTAGGGTCAGGGAATTACACCCAAACTAAGGCCAAGCCCATAGTGAGGAGAGTGTAATCATTGTCATCATATATCATCCATCCCATGAGTCCGTCCAAGGTAGTCCTACCATGGAAATCCAAGTATCACTCAAGGATTAAAAGTAAACATGTAAGGCTCAACAACAGGATACTAGGAGGAACCTATGGACATCCCAAAAAAATACATCACAATATATAAATATATATACATCCATGTTCAATATCCATGTCTTAGTTAATACCTCTAGGTGCCAGTAAAATATCAGAAATAATATAGATCAGAATCCGGATACCGGGTAACCACATATGGTCATCCCAATAAGCAAAATGAATCCTAGAAAAAACATCAAGGCATCCAAATGAAAATAAATACACCTCACATAAGGATCAACAACCACAAAATAGGAAGAACCTCTGGTGAACATAACTATATTATTAATAAACAAGTGAACACAACAAGGTGTGAGGGTTGCCCGAATGCCCATCCCAACACTAAAACAACAACATCATTGGATTACTAATTCTACATGGGTTATAGGGGACACATGAACACAATCTATATCCAATCCTGATGTAAAACATAGGATTGGTTAGGCAATGGATGCATCCAACAATGGGTATCCTCGAAAGGATACATGATTGTAGGGATCCTACAAGGGACACCATGTATCATCACATAAGCACATGCATTCCTTAGGGGATCCTTGGAAGAAACTGGTCTCACAACCTCATAGTCAAGAAGGGAACATCTCTCAAAGAAAACATCCTCAAAGTACAAGGTCATTGGAGAAATCACACAACTCATCTCAGATCAAGATCTCAACAAGGATGATCCGAAAACCCAACCTATCATCCAAGCCAAGTTTCAATATTTGGTGATGACTGAATTTGATAGTAGAGAAAGAAATATACATTTTGATAGAAACCCCAAAACACCAATTAGGAGTCATAAAAATGATCCACAAGTTTCACCATTTTGATCTACATAGAAAAACACTCAGAATGGACTACTCAAATGCCAAATTCAGACTTCGAGGAAAAAAATAACCATAACATGTAGGAAGGAAAACGAACATGGTGTGTTCATTGGAGTACATAGTGAGTACTCTTATCCCTCCCCTTGGATGAGTACATATACATGTCCATAACAACATGGGGTCTACTTATGAAAAAGTACACGACATGTAATGTATAAAAAACATTTTGTGTTCTTTTTCACACTGTTGGACACAAGGCCTTATACCACCACAAAGTGTGTACTTAGAGGAAATGATGTGTACATAAGAAAACATCTTCTTCCCCTAATGTGAATAACACATGATGTGATCCCCTGGAACACATGCTATGTAACCTGGTTTTCCCAATGGGAAAACCCTCAGTTCACCTGAAACCACTGTTTTCTACCTTGAAACAATAGATTGTGCATCAAGAGGCCACAAGGAAGAAATATAGGGCTATATAAATTTTCAACAAAAAATTAAAATGGAATCTATGGAAAAAATGTTAATGGCCATAATTTTGGGTGGAAATCTGCAAATATTCGCTTGATTACATGATCCATGATTTCCACATGTCACACCAGCACCTCGAGAGATCTGCAATGGTACCCCTCTTCCCTTCCCTATCTCACTCTATATACCACTACCATTTCCCTCTTTGTTAATGAAAAAGGAGTATACACATAATAATCATGTGAAATAAGTATGAAGAATTAAGAGGATGTAAATGAAAAGAATTAAAGTCAAGAAAAATCAAACTAGGGCTTAGGCCAGCCCCAGCTCCAGAATCAAGTTTATGCCTCACCAATGATAAACTACCCATTCCAAAATCAACAATAGAGTTGAAATATTAATCAAAAACTCCATTCAAAATTTATCTCTGAACAAACCTGCATGATTAAATTAATATTTAATTTCATAAATATTAATTATTAATTATTCCGCCAAAATTCGAACGAATTAGATTTCCACCAAACTACTATTCAAGGGATATAACCGTATTGAGAGACCAATAGAGTGGTTAGATAATTTATATGAGATCTTATACATGGGTAAAATTACACTTTACACCTCCCGAGCATTTGAAAGAAAATGGTCAAATTTTATCTCAAAACTACTATCTGGAAAAGACACTGAATATTACAGTGGATATACATCATTAGTCCCTCTATCTGTTTGATTTGACCTTAAATAGGAAAAGTGTTACAAATTTCTCTAATCTCATCCAATAATACAAAAAAAAATTCTTCAAATTCCTTGCTCGATAGAAGGGAATGACATACTCTATTGATGTCCAACTATCATGAGAGATTTTATTGGGTATGTGCATGGAGAGCATTTAAGTTTAGTTGGTTCTGACCCTCATATCTATTAATTATCCAAGATGATTAAAGAAATTAATTGATAGATCTCAGTATATTAAGGATTCTGTGTTGTGGGCCAAGCAACAACCTTTACCATTACCTCCTCATTCTCAAATATAGAAGCACACCAGGGAAAGAAATTTTTTTTACAAAGAATTTAACCCCTAAAACAATCCATATATAGGTGTACCATCAAAAAATTCCCTTCTATGAACAACCACATTTTGAGAATGTTTCTCATGGCCCTATCTAAGGGCAATCACCCAAAATCTCTTTAATAGTGTAGATGTATAATGTGTGTTCATTTAGGATAACAAATTCCTATGATTCTTCATTTATTAATTATTTAGATAACAAATTTCTTTTTATTTCAATGATAAAGAAACTGGAAAAAAAATTAAAGAACTTTGATAAAAATTTACCCTACCACCGACTCCTTAGGTACACCATTAATGTTTTAATTCTATTCCAGGATTGGATCCAAGACCATATAGAATAATCCAGAGTGTAACTAGGAGACCCTTCAGAACATGTTGCACATATCTGTTCTATTATTGATGATGATAAATATTTTGGGGAACAAAAAGTATTTTCTAAATAAAGAGATCATAAATTTCAGGATTAGCTATCTTAAAATTTAATCACTTGAGACTATGGAATAATTTTTACCCAATTGAATCACCTGGAACCCTATATGGCTATCCCATATCCTTGAGTTACACAATCATCTTCGCAACCTTCCAAGGATTTAAATATCAAGTGGAACTAATTCAAATCCAATAAAGATACCTTTCTATTAAAAAATTTAGTCTTCACCCTTAAAAACGTTATGACTCCTACATTGGGAAGAGAATCTATGTTCCATTCAAACGTAGAGGATATCTATGTTGAAGAATAAGAGAATTTCCTAGTCAAATGCTATTAGTTTTGTGGATTTCTATTTAGGGATTAGAGATGAAGTAATTCAACATGTGCCCTTGGCCTCTAATCAGTGATCCTAAGGGAAAGTAATATGTAAATGTTGAAATCACCATGTCCATAGAGCTAAAATCAAGGGTATTATTTTCATGGTTGAGACCTGGAAGAAAGTGTCTCTAATGGATAAACAAGAAAAATTACAATAAGAAACGTCCTCCAGTGTAGTTTCATGTCCAATCAAGTTGGATGAACATTTATCTCTTCCACAACTGTCCAGGGATCAAATACAGTTATATAACCTATAATTAGATGTGTTAAATACCATTAACACCCTTCACATAATTTTATTGGGCCCACCATGCTTCATATTGATGAATTGCTCATAGGGAACATCCCTAGATCAAAAATATGGTTTTTTCAAGAACCATTCTAGAATCAAACTCCATATCCTGATCCCTAATGAATAGAATATATTAAATGATTTCATGTGTCCTTGATGATCCCACTATATATTCGAACTAAGGTAGAAACCACTAATGCCTACCGTATATAAGATTATAATTAAAAATAGTACCAAGCCATCATCTCTTTATTTAGGGAGGATAAAGGTGATATCATATATAGGTACATATACCCACTCTATGTCTTAGGTTGATTTAATGGTTTAGATATATAGTAGTTCTTGGTGGACACTATCTTGGTGGTAAACCTTATATAAACTCAAACACTACATAATTTTGGGATGAGCAAGGCTGATTTAACCCTATTTAACCTCAAAATTTGGAGGTATGATAGGATAAAATGAAATCCACATAGTAAGATTCAACTGAATACCATGATTTTGGACTTTGTATCAGATACCAAATTAAAGGTTTCCTCACTAGATACTTAACACAACACCTTATTGGTAAGGACTTGTATTCAAAAATATGTGATAGTTCTCTCTTCATATCACTAGTGTGACAAATAATCCCTAAATAGTTTAGTATGATTAATCCATGATTATGACACAACCTTTGACTCCTCTGAAGATCGATAGCTTCATTTTGGTCATTACAACATGTAATGGAAGCTGCCTTATTTTGGTGAATCTAAGAATGAAAATAAATCGAATAAATTTATATCCACATCCACTAATCCCCATGAGGGGTTAATGGATAGTTTTTTCCCACCAATTATCCCCCTAGAATAAATGAACCTAAATCTTGGGAATCATTTTTATTATTCCCAAGAAAAAGGTGTATTCTCAGAATACATAAAAATCTTATAAATGAATGGTTCCTTTGTGGACGAAAATACCCACTCCCATTTTTTCCAAAATGTATAGACCTTGGTCATTAAATGATGTTTTCAATGAATATATCAAAGAGTCAAACTATCTACTTATTAGTGGCCTTAAAAGATATTTTTTTATATCATGGTTATAACTCCCTGATGAACTTATCATGGAATTGGATACATAACATTTTTCACTATGTTCTAGGTTTAATAACAGGTATAGGAACAATATTCTAAGGATTATTCTCTTGTACATGAATATTATGTCTCATAACTATCCCTTATGGACAGTGAGTCATCTCTGGCTTCCGGTCCTAATGACTATAGTGATTTAGAGGATCTATTTGAGGCACCTAAATCATTTAAAGATGTATTTTACACCACTTCTAAAAATTAAGTATAGGTGATCCTTGGAACCAAGAAAGATTTGAATCCAAAACTACTCAACATAATCATTTCCCCCATTGAAAAACATCAAAACATTGTGTTCTTGAAACAACACCATGATATATTCACGTAGATCTACAAAGAGATTCCAAGTGTTGACCACTAGGTTACTTTCCACTATATAATTCTTCATATTAGACATTTTGGATTTGAAAAATCACAAAAAATCATCTCTCCCATAGTTCCATAGTCAAGGATACAATTTATTAGATCATTAAATACAACTACATCAGGGTATTTTAGTACCCCATGTGGTTGGAAAAAATCCTCTCAGTCCGTATGAATAATAGGAAAATAAGAGTATGTATTGACTTTTGGGACCTCAACCTCCATTTAATGAAGGATTAATCCATTATCCAATTAAATTATGTACAGATCCACATAAATTCTAGATTTCATCATCTCTGGTTCATGGAAATATATTCTTGACAAAACAAGATACATATGTTTGTAGAACATGAAAAATAAAATTCCTTATAATAACCACCAGAATCATTCCCCTACCAAGTGATTCACATTGATTCGAACAAAAATAGAGAAAAAAAATATTATTATATTCACAATATCATTAAATATCCTAGAACACTGGTATAGTGCTATTTGGATAACTTGGTGGTCCACTAAGATAGAAAGTGGAAGACCTCAAGGACCTTGAAAAAGTGTTTGAAATTATTTTTGATCACCACATAAAGATGAACCCCTTAAGGTATGCATTTTGGGTTACCTCATGGAATTTATCTGTATTTTTCATCAAATTTAGAGGCACTGAGATTAATCCTAGAAAGATAAAATCCATCAATACAATAACTTCTATTTAAAATTTTTGAGAGTCACATGAAATCCATGTTTATTTATTTGCCATATTAGTTTTTCACTAATATACTTTGAAAATTTATTCTTTTTTATATGGTGATGATGAAATACATATCTTTTCAGTGTGGTGAGTAATTTCAGTATAGGTTCAATGATGTCAAGAAGTATCTTCTACATCCTCTATTTTTAATGACATACATGATGGGAAAACCTTTGGCCCTTTATGTGAACACCCTAGAATTATCCCTATATCCCTTATTGGCTCAAAAGAAAAACAAAGTCAAGGATAATAGTTTACATTATCTCAATTTTATTTTTTTTGACACTACGATATGATGTTACATTTTTTAGACTAATCCCCACACCATATCCTTTATGGTTCAAAAATTGTTCCATTGTCTATAGAATCTTTAGATCTAGATAACCTCCAAAATTTATCTACTAAATTTTACCCTCATAAACCCCTCTTTGAATGGTTGATTAGCTTGATGAGAAGTGATTATCCAGAATATTTACATTAGGTTTATTCACCATAATATTGTCAAGGGAAAAATGTTTTCTAATTCATTTTTTGCAGCTAATATCTCAAAAGTTTCCCATTAACTGTTATTTACAAAACTATTCCCTCCCTTCCATCAATTAACAAACATTATAAAAGAATTATTTACTTCTAAATTTCCTCTTAGTGACCCACTGGGAGAAGACTCAACAACCCTATGATCAACAAGGCCATCCATTGAGCTTTCTTTATCACTCCCTTAAAGGAACTCTTTCAATTTTACTATATACCATTTTATTTATGTACCAAAAATATGTTCAATTACTAAGACCTCATCATTGTTCCAATGATCGAAAATAATATTAGGGTATCATGGTTTCATGTGACGGAAAAATCAAATACAATATTGATCAATGGTGAATATACAGTCACAAAAAAAGAGTTCGTTCCCATAATCAAGTTAACCTACTAGATGATGGGCCAATTTCCCTATAAACCAAATGAGACCTATGTTTTATGATCCTAGAACGATTGGTTCGAATACCTTGAACTCTTATTGAGTCATATCCCAAAACCTCATCATTTATATAGATCATCGAGGGGTAAATAAACCTATTTTTCATGAGGAAGAGATCTATGAAGTGAATAACCTTTATACCAAGTATTCCTTGGTAGGTAACTCAAATCACACAATGATATAGGAAGTATAACCGTGGGAAAATCTTTTATTGTGTACCCATAACATAGAACACTGAAATAAAAATGATTTCACCATTAGTAGATCTATTGGTGTGTAGTAATTTTTTTCCTCTATGATACCCCTAACTCAGATTAGGCCCTATACTATCATTTCTTTGATTTTAATCTTTATATATTACATCCCGAGAAAGGCAATACTCTTGGTTTTGTAGAAGGTCAATATTAGGACATAAAGAGATCACCAGTCAGGTTTAAATCTCTTTGATCAGAGCCAAAGGCTACGTTACTTTAGTCATTCCACGGTTTGTAACTGAATCGAAATCACTAAGAAGTGTCATGCATAACAGATTCATTCCATAATCATACACTATCCTACATATATTCTACATGTAACCAAATAATCTTATCACTTTTTTGAGTGGGTAATAGATGAAATTTTTCCATACCAACCAACGATAGCTTTCCATTTTATGTTTATCCTCATTATAACTGATTTCTTCTCAAAAAGGGATGAAAATTTCCCCTATAATGGGAAAAGGCCATGTCCATAATCATGATTGTGAAGTCCCACATTATTCATCATATTTGGATTCCATATATCTTTATCATAGATAATGAAGGAAACTTTTGAGAAACACTAATGAAGAAACTATACTCCAAGTATATTATCAGATCGAATATTTTAGGAAAGTTGAAAAAGAATAATGACTTTGAGATATAAGGATGTTTTCTATGATGATTTTTGACTCCTATCATTTTGATGTGACTAGAAAGTTTTATATAATATTATCAGTTAATATAGTTAGTTTAGGATCTCGGGTTTTACTATAAGGTATGTATCTATTGTTTTTTAGTTTAAATTAATGTTTATGGACTAATGTGAGTGTATAATGTGACCATGAGTGTATTGAGGGTGTTGGGGCTTGTTCGGATCCTAAAGCCTAGATTTTTGGATGAACAAGGTGGGATTCGTAGTTAGAAGAAACCATGTTAAATAGGTCACATTGTTACTCCCAACCATATGGGGTTTTATAGTTGGGTGAATGAAGTCACACAGTTTTAGGTAACCATGTAACCTTTGGTGCATGCATGTGTAATGGGATTTTTAGTTTTTACCCGTGTGCATTTCATAGTTTTTTCATGGTTAGTGTAACCACGAGAATGAAACCATGTGATGTTCCCCTTAACCTAGTAAAGGTCACATGGATGGAACATGGTTTGGCCAACCATACCAAAAAACCATTCATCATAGTATTTTGAGGTAAAATGATTATTTTCTAATTAATGAGTTTATAAATTAATCCATATTCTTCTTTTTCCTCCATTTTATAGTAGATCATGTAGGAGATCAATTTGGAAGGTTTATTTCTAGTTTTTTTCCACTTATTTCCCATCCAAAATCAATATTTAATTTCATCGGTATTGTTGAATTTTCATCAACGAATTATGATTTTATCTTCTATTTCTTTATTTTAATTCGTATAGATAGAATTATTTGGGAGAAAGATAATATGAAACATTTCTATACTTATCATCCATTATTTACAATTATTCTAATATAGACCAAATCATAGGTTGATAGTAGATTAGTTCTCTACTACGGACTTATGGTAGGTGGTATATACCTTTCCCATGGGGTTTTTTTGAAAGAATAGATGCCATTATGACGTGCATGAAAATTTATGGTGTTTCCACTATAATTAATTTAATTTTTGAATTGGATGAATTAAAAACTGTTAGGGAGGACCACCAGTTCCCTTGAGATAGTTTTAGGTTGTTCCCCCAACCTACACCCCCATGGGGTGTCAAATTATATTACACCTTTTGTTATAAAACCCACACGGTGTGTGTGTGTGTTCATTACTAATTAAAGAAAGATTTTTTTAGCTGAATGAGAATTGAAATTAGTTTTTTAATAGAAGGTTTGTCTGTTTTTCAATTTGATAATATTATGTGAATTGTTTTGATTTATTAAATTTTGATTAATGATATGAGTTGTAAGAACTAATGGAATGTGATTAATTGTGAAATGATGAATGTAATGAGGTGATGAATGAAATGGAAGTGGATACCAAGGATGGTTTACCTAGGATCCTAATTCCATTAGATTCCATGGATCTTGAATTGTGGTAATGGGTTCCTTGGACAAGTTTACTACTTTAATCTTGATTCTATAGGGTTCCTCATCCCTATCTAACCTTTGGATTTAGATTTTAGGGAATCATATGGATATGGTCTATTTACATTCTCTAAGGACGCTAACCAGGTCATTGATGAGTTTCCATTGAGATGTTCTAGGTACTCGATGTGGATGACATGGACTTCTATACCTCTGATCTATCCCTTCATGGTCTGACACAATTGATTACATGACAATGTTTTTGTTGATGATATTGACTATATGGTGTGGCCATGGTAATTGTTAATGGCTTTGATTATCCTACAAGGACATGGTACATTGGAAGAAATAGAAATATAATTGTGGATATATTGTTATGTTTACATATATCCCTAGTACTAGTATATGAATCTAGTGGATAGAATGGACAGTATCACCCATTTGACTATAGTGGGTGGAATAGATAGTATAACTCTTTTATTTATATTTTACCACTTCCCTTGTTAGTGGGATACTAAATATTATTTGTAGGAAGCATTGTTTGGATGTGTTGTTTTATATATTCCTGGGGAACTTTACTTTGTTGACTTTTACCAATGATATTTTGAAAACTAAATTTATCTATATCATAGAAATTGGATTTGATATAGACACCATTGTTGGTGGCATAGTGGGTGTTATATCACACACTAATTGGACTATAGTTGGGTACCTGAGCATACTTCATGGTTAACGGTAGTGACCTAAAATATCTCCCATAGTAAAATGCTTGATTTTATTATTTCTTTGGAGTAGGAGAGAACCAGACCAAGCTAGTATCATGATGCTAGAGAGGATAAACCTTTTCGGTCTTTTTGGTATTTTGATCCATGTATTGTATTGGATTTATTTATACTTGTTTTCCTAATTTTTATAGACATAAAATGACACATCATTTTTTATATGAGATTACCTTTGGCATTGTTTATATATTTCTATATTGGATGTTTATCTTTTATATGTTTTTTTTTCTTCCTCTAATTTAATATTGTGATTACTACTACTATGATACAATCTGAAAATATGGCATATTATCTCTTTTGAGACACCATAAGTCCTCATTTCTAGTTGGTATCCTCTAGCATTTGAGGAGGCGTGGTTGAGGGCATGTGACCCACTGGCACGAGGCACCATTTAGTGTCATCTATTTTTGGTTGTTACAAAGTGGTATCAAAGGGTATTTATTTCCATCTGTACTATTTTGATAAAATATAAATGATAATAGAAATGTTTTAGAATATGGTATTGAGATGTTCCAGGGAGTCACTAACCAATGTATAAAGAAAACCCAAATTGCCACTAATGGAATTTTTTTTCTGGATTTTGACAGTTATAGTTGATTAAATTCCAAAATTGGGAGTTTCACTTGATATTTGTTGTTATTATTATTATTATTAAGGATTATGTTTTACTAATAACCAATGATATTATGGTATTTTATCTCATTAATCATTGTAGACACCTGTTTGGATTCAAGTGCGATCCATTATGCCATGCAATATAGGATGCATTTATTGACTGCATAACATTTTGATATGATCCTTGTGTGATATATCTATGATTTTATAGATGATTTCTAGGGAATTGAAAAATATGGTTGGAACATAGAGTGCGTTCAATATTCTATGTAGTGATTCATTCTTACGATATAGAAGACACCCTAAATAGTAAACTATTACACAATGAGTCATAGACCACTAGTCACATGGACTGGAATGTGTTGTGGTATAGTTTATGTGGACACCATATTTCAATTCATGAGGTGTATGGTCCCTTATGAATAAGAAGCGGTGAACCATTTTTTTCTCCCATTGAAAAATTCATTTGATATAATTGTAAATTCAAATGGTAATTGAAATTGGGAAATAGAGAACTTGACATTGACACAACTTTTTGAGTGGTAAGTAAGAAGTGTCTCTAGTTATATATAAACCAATTTATTTTTTACTATTTCTGGGATTTAGTAGCAGGAAGGGGATTATTTGTTGTATATAAGAATATTTTGACTTGTCCTATTATTTTATCTATGAGCATTTCATTATTTTTCTTTTCTGGGGTGTGTGTTTGTTGTTATAGAGATATTACCCCATGATAAAATCCAATCTTACACCATGATGGTGGTGGTGACCATGCTTTAGAGGTTATTGGACATGGGACACCAGTAGATCTTCCATTATTGAATGATGGGGAACCAATAGTTTTTCTAGACATGGGAGCTAAGGAATAGTTCCATGATGGACTTTGATGCTATTTTCATGTTTTTAGTGAGCACCACAACATTCCACTTTTATGGTAGAATAGATGTTTGTGTTTTAGTAGGAGAAACCTCCCCCATTTTCATGGCATAGTGGTCTAAAGGCCGATGATCTATGCGTTGAGTCATATTTTTTAATATTTGATTATTTGAAGGAACCTCTTGAGAGGATATTGAATCTCATGACATATATTATTCAAGGAGTATAAAAGTGTTGTTGGGATGTTTGGAACTAGCATTATGGGTTGCGAGATATTTTTTTGGGGTGATTTACAAACCATATTCCACACCTACATTTCCCCAGATACTATAAGAGTAGAGAAATCTTGTGATTTCATGTTTTTGGAGTAGATCATGATGACTGTTATGGAATATTTAACATGATTTATAGGGTGGAACCTGAGGAAATATGGGGGAACATGGTAGGATAGCTTATCCACTCGATCCAATGGTTCGGCTTCTAATGGTAGAGAGATCTATTTTTAGGCCACTCATTAGGTGTGTAATAGGTAGGTTTTTTGTACTTGTTGCTCTATTTTCTATCATTAGTGTGGAATATGGATAAATAATAGGAATCAATGTGATTGGGACCCAGTTGAGTACTGATATTTCATAAAGATGGTCAATGTACAACCATCTGGTAAGACATTCCCACCTGTATACGATGGAAGGGTTAATCTCCAAATTTAGGTTTCTAAGAGAGTTTCATAGCTACACATCCGGATAGGATCCGAGGCAGTACCAGAATATTAGTCCAAGGTGGTGGTCAGGGCCAAGACATCAATTCACTAATTGTACTTTGAAAACAATTTGGGATTGATTCAAGAAGTGCGGTTATTTCACATGGTCATGGTTCTTGAAAGATATATTATATACCACCAAAAAATGAGGATTTGAGTGATAACCCATCCTTAGTGAGAGGTATAATATTAGTATCCTCAATGACTATATTTGTACTTTATGGTATAGGTTAATCACATATTTTCATATATGTTCCAATGGTAGAGAGCCATTCTATGATGGTTTAGATTTCAGATGGTGTTATGACCATGGAAAATTTATTGGGGATTAGAATGAAGGGTGTAATTCAGTGTTGGGAGTTCCCCCTTGAGATAGGTAGGTTTGAATTTGAATGGAATCGTTTTTCCCCTGAGAATCCATGGTTTGAGGTCATTATTTGGATGTATTGGCTTGTTTCTTATCAATCACATATTGATTTATATCACTGTAGGGTGACTTTCAAATCACCAGAGGGAAGATTGTTTATTGGAAAGGGTGAATGGGATATCCAGGTAGGTAGAGCTGGACCAAAGCATCATGCGATTGGTGGGATGACAACCTAGATTGATATTTTATATATGAATGAATAGACATCGCGTCAATAATATTTTCCTACAATTGTTAATTATTTTAGAGACTTTTCTCAAATGATGTTTATCATTTTCATTCTAAGAGAGAGGTGGTGTTCTCCATTGATATAGCTCTATTAGTATCACTGTTATCCATTCTTATATATAGTATTTCTACCATGGAGTTATAGGAGCTCAAGATGTAGATAGAGGACTTACATGAAAAGGTGTTTTTACAACCCAATACTTATCCATGTGGTTTACTGGTTCTTTTTGTGAAAAAGGATAATGATACCCTTAGTCTATGTGTGGATTACAAAAAATTTATCCAGTTAATGGTTAACATCCATTATCATTTCCATAGATAGATGACATTTTTTATCATCCCCGAGTAGATCAGGTATTCTTGAAAAATGATTTGAGATCGGGTTATCACTAGGTGCATGTTCGACCTGTATAAAAGCCTCATACAACTTTTCATAGTAGTTCTGGTCTATATGTGTTTTTTGGTATGTCGTTCAGTCTCAGGAATGTACCGTCAGTTTTTATGAAACCGATTAACTGAGTTTTCCATCCTTATCTTGATTCATTTGTTGTGGTTTTGTGAATGATATAATGGTGTATTCTCATAATTGGAATGAACATACCAAAAATCATTAGATAATTTTGGATACATTGAGAGAGAATTAATTATATTATAATCAAACAAAGTGCAACTTTCGGTTCGATAAGATTAACTTCATGTGTCACATTATCTACGATACTTGAGTGTCAGTGGTTTCTGAGAATGTGAGAGATAAACATATATGGGAGAAACCTCAAAACAACCTTGACATACAAATTTTATTAGGGATATACAGATACTACATACATTTCATATAATACTTATCATGATTATAATCACCATTGATCAACATGACTAAGAAGTGTGTGATGTTTTTATGGTCAGATACCATTGAGAAAGTCTTTGAAGAGTTGATAGGAATATTGAATTTAGTGTTGATCCTAATTTTTCTAAAATTGGGAATGAGATACATTGTATATTTTAATGCAATAGGTATCAAGAAAGGATAATTTTTGATGTAGATATATAGATTAATGGAATGAAGGTCTCATTTTATAAGGAAACAGAAGAGTAACTACCCAATGCATGATCTTTAGTTGGATGTAGTTTCTCATGAATTACGCTATTGGAGACACTATTTTCTGGGAGAGAATTCTATGGCACAGATGAACCAAAAAAGACACATGTATATATTTAAATAGTATTACTTGAATTTAATGCATGAAAATGGGTTGAGTACCTATATTATTTTTTACTTTTAGCTTTCCTATACGCATGAAAAGGGAAATGTAGTGGTCGATGCACTGACTTGGAGAACTCAGATATAGGTAGTTTCGAAGGATAGTAGTGAGTGGGAGCTTATGGATTTTATTTCATCGATGTACATAGAAATTTATGTTGGTTGATTCCATAACTTTTTTTCATCCTTATCTATGACCACTACACTTCTGGATAGATTAAGGATGAGGAAAGTGTTGAATTATAGGGTCTTAGTCCTATGGGAGAGTGTGGTAGGTGAGGACCGACCTTCTAGTTGGTCCGTGGGTGAGGATGAAATAATGTGTATTCATGGTCTCATATAAGTTCTAGTAGACATACTAAAAGAAGATAGTGCAGGAGTTTCATGCCATAGTTTGGGTAGTGAATCATGACATTACCAAGATGTATCATGTTTTGTGTCGATAGTATTGGTGTCCAGGTACGAAACATGGGGTAACTAGTTTTTTCATGATGTGTTTCACTTGGGTTTCTATGTGTGTTTTTATGGTAAGGCTCGGGAAGGTTTCTCATTTCATAATAATTAGGGATTCCTTATCATTTTTTGAGATTCAGAGGTTGTATATCCATGAGATAGTATGACTTTACGGGTTTCCGTATACCCTGGTAAAAAATATTGATTCCCAGTTTACATCTCATTTCTGACAGATATTAGAGAGGTGGTTTGATACATATGTTCTTTTGAGTATAGAATACCATGTTCATATTGATGGAAAGTTATAAAGTACAATTCAAGGGCTTGAGAATTTGATGTAAGCATGCATACATGATTTTGGGGGCTCATGGGAGTGAAAAATTCCCTTAGTTGAGTTCTCCTAAATTAATTATTTTCAGATGACAATATAGATGGATACTTATGAAGATTTTAATGGTAGTACATTTCAATCTCCCCAATGTTGGATAGAGGTAGGTGAGAATGATTTACTAGGATCATGTCTCATGCAGTAGAATTATGAGTTGGTCGAATTTATCATAAAGAGAATGGCTACTGCACAATATCAACATAAATCATACACCAATCACCATTCATGATCTTTAGTGTTTGAGGTTGGCGATCAAGTAAATTTATGTGTCTCACCGAGGATGTGACACAAAAAGATCAAGCGATAAGGTATTCTTTGACCGCGATATATCGAACCATTAAAGATTTTGGGTATAGTTAGGTCGGAATCCTATTGGATGTAGTTACATTATAGGTACCGAGCCATGCTGACGTCTTCTATATATCATATCTATTCCAATTTCATTCTGTATCATCTCATACTTTTTATCACGAGGAGGTTGAGTTACAGGAAATGGAAACCATTGAAGAGAATCTTTTATGTGTTGTTGATAGGGGCACTATGGTTCTCCAAGGATGGTCAGTTACTCTAGTATGGGTGATATGGAAGATCATATGTTTACATGATGATACATAGGATAATGAGTCTATAATAAGTGCTCAGTGGAAGGATTTATTCTTAGGAGATTCCTTTCCACTATAGAAGGAAAAATTTGTGGACAGATTTCTTTTAAGTGGGGGACATTGTAAGAATCCATGTTTTACTATGAGGTATGGATCTTATGTTTTTTGGATCCAATGATTGTTTATGTCCTAAAGTGAGGGACCAATGAGATCATGGTTTTATCGAGGGTCCCTAAAGCTTGTTTGGATCCTGGAGTATATATTTTTATAAGAAAAAGGTTGGATGCACAATTAGAAGAAATCGTACGTGAAAGGCTTCACTATTAATCATAATCATGTGGGGCATGAATGTGGGGTGAAGAAGGTCTCATAGTTTTAGGTCATCATTCCACCTCAAATAAATTCCCCTGGGAGGGGATCTATATTTTATGGAAGAGGTTGTTTCATATTATTCACAGAGTTAGTCAAAAAAGATTCATAAAACTATGTGAGGTTCCCCTTAACCCACTAAAGGGTGCACAATTAGCCAATGATTTTCCCAATAGTGTGGCCAAACCATGTGTCCTAGTATTTTGAGGAAAATGAACATTTTTACTTTAATGATTTTATATCTCAAACCATTTTGTTATCTGTTGGATAGAAACTCAGGTAGGGGCTCTTTTTTAAAGGCCAATAGACAACTTCTTCCATCGATCATCTATCTAAACTCGAAATCCATCTTGTTCAGTATTGTTGGATTCACTATGGTGAGTTCATATTTAATCTTGTTACATTCAACATTTTACTTTATATCGACATAGTTATTGGGTTGAAAGATAATATTCTATATTTCCTATATTTTTATCCATTCTTTGTTTTTCTTCCAATATATACTAAATTAGAGGGTGATACTAGATGAGTGACCTACTAAATACCTAGAGTATGTGGTTTATACCTTACCAATGGGGTTTGGTTTTTATAAGAATATATAACATTGTTCCAAATTCTATAATTTTAGGTGTAACCCCTAAAATAAATAAAACTATTGAATTGGATGAATTTAAACCTATTAGGGATTCCCATTAGTTCTACTGATATTATTGGAGGTTGTTTCCCCAACCAGGGCCACCCATGGGGTGTGGCTTTATATTTTACCTTTTTTTATACAATGCCTGGGGTTCCATTTGTCTTACCTAGTTATAGGAAGCCTTTTTTAACTAAATGACAATCAAAATGAGATGTTTCGGAGAAGGTTTTCCTCTTTTTTCATGAGATAACATGATGTGAATTGTTTTTATTGAATGATAATTGTTGACATGATATGAAAGAAGTCATAGTATGTGACTAATTTTTAAATGATTAATATAATGAGTTGATGAATGGAATGGTAGTAGATTCATTGGTTTTTATACCTAGAATCCTGATTCCATTTGATTCCATAGACATTTCTCCCATGGATCTTTAATTATAGCATCGGGTGACTTGGAATTTTTTACTCCTTAGATATTGGTTACATAGGATTTATAGGGTCTTACTACCCATTGGATCTGGATTTACTAGAATCGTGTTGGATATAATCTATTGACGTGGTCTAAGGACTCCAACCAAGTCATTTTGGAATTTCCATGAAGTTTCTACATGGAATCGACATAAATGACTTGGTATTTCATACCATGGATCCTTCCCTATGTGTTCTAACAAATTTGATTACAAAAAAAATCCATTTTGGATGATCCTAATTATATGGAATGACTATGGTAAATGTTAATGACTTTGATTATGCGGTGTGTTTGTGGTGAGTAATTTACACGAGACTATAGGGAAATGTCATTGTGGATATTTTTATATGTTTAAAAATATCCCTTGTATGGGTATTTGAATCTAATGGTTAGACTCGATTGTATATCTTGTTTGACTCCAGTGGGTAGACTAGATAGTATAAGATTATTATTTATGTTTTTATGCGACCCTTCTTGTTGGGAGACTGACTATTTTTTCAACTAGACATCTTTGGATGGATAGATTTATATATTACTCAGGAAATTTACTTTCAATAATTTTACATGTGATATATTGCACACTGATTTTGTTTATATTACACAGACTCGATTTCTTATAGACATCGATCGTGGTTCCCACAATGTATTATCTCATACCCTATTCCAGCCATCGTATGGAACCTAGAAAGACTTCATGGATATAGTTAGGGACCTAGGAAAGTGTCCACAATACGATTCATGATTTTATTAATTATTAGGAGTAGGAGAGAAAAGAAACGAGCTAGGCTTGTTATAGTAGCTTGGAGAACCATTTTTTGATCTTTTTTGGTATTTTGATACATATATTATATTGGTTGTTTGTATACCTATTTTCACACAATGTAGAGACAAGACATGACTCATTATTTTGTATATGATATTTTCTTTGTAATTGTTTATATATTACCAACATGGATTTATATCTTCAGTCTCATTGTTTTTATTCCTTTTATAGATGATTATTTTGATTACTACTTCTTTATTACACTTTGACATGGGTTCATAGTCTCCCCAAATACATACCATAGGTCTTGAATTCTAGTTCGAATCATCTAGAATATGTGGAGGAACCCTTGAGGCCATGTGTCCTACTAGTTCAGGGAACTATTTAGTGACATACATGTCAAGAAGTTATAGTATATTATGAAGCCATTCTTATTCTGAGGTAATAATGTTATGTAAGAAAGTTCCAACCAGGAAACCTGAGAGCTATTCTCATTTGGTTTACATAATTAGAAGAAGGGGTTCCTGACATAATAGGGGGTTCTATTGTGAGAAAAAGCACTTGAAATATTATTTTCTCACATAACAATTATGGGTAGTTGTCACGACCCATCCTTGGGGCCCGTGCTGTGACTACCCCAAACCCACCTTCCATAGGCTAAGGGCTGATGACTAGAACCAAAGGCATAAATCCCTAAACTAGGAAGACATTTCCTTTATAAACTGAAACACACACAATAGAGTATAAAACATGAATTAAAACACTATGTAAATTGTATACAAAAGAGTGTTCTGAAATTAAAGGGGGCTGGAAATTCAAGAAAAACAGTAATGTACAAAGAAATAGAAAAGTACAATAGAATGAGGAAATGTAAAGCAGCCAATGGGTCATCCTCTGGGGTTCCTACCTTAAGGGTAGGTACAGATTGTCTCTTTAGCACTCTGTGTCAGTCCGTCCACTCCGTGTACCATCTCACTGAGTGGTCCACCTCTGGGTACCATCCAGTCCTGCTACTCTCAGACTCAGTCATCACTGTCCATCATCTGCAACAAACACAATGAGGTGTGGGCATAACCTGTGAAGGGGTGAGTATAAAGATACTCAGTAGGGACCCTGAGACCCTCAAGGTCTCACATAATCCAACAAGGTTTAACCATAGAGGTATAAAAAAAAGGATAACCGTTACTTAGGTATATTCCCATACATATACCTAAGTTATCTAGTAACCCATCTCAATCATGAGGAAAAAACTAATGTCATTGGCTTAGCTCAAAACTGGGATTCTATTCTAGGGAGGTAAAATGTAACACTCCCAGTCAAACTTTTTCTGCTGGTGTACTCCTCCTCTATAGAGTACTGTGGGCATGATGTGTCACATGGAGGCACTTCCCACTATCCAAGACTGCTGTAGTACTCCTCCTGTCGAGTATCGTGGGTCTGCTGCATCACACAGAGGTGCTCCCAACTGTGGGTTTGTTGCGTCACACAGAGGCGCTCCCCCTCGTATGCTACTGAGGTACTCCTCCTGTCATGTACCATGGATCTTCCACGTCACAAAGAGGTGCTCGCCACTATGGTTCTTCCGTGTCGCATAGAGGCGCTTTCCACTGGGCTAGTCGAAACACTCCGAGTCGAAAGTTCAGTAGTCGTAATGTCTCACCCAGCTACAAGGTCTCTACACTCTGCTCGTTCGTCTCCAGGAGGATCTGCTCCACAAGATGTGGGTCGATACTTCAACTATCACGAATTCCAATGTATAATTATCTCAAAGGACCACCTTATCATTGGGGACTCAACACAATAGATGGTGTGTCAATCAGACACCCGGTCTGTGAGTTATTGACATTTCCATTCTAGGGGCTAGGATGGTTTCTAGGTCCAAACCAACCTGACCATATCCCATCTATGTACAACCCTCATGTGGAGTACACCAATAGAATCACCACGCTCTAAGATTTACATCGCCGTAGGCAGTTCAATGATCGAACACTTGTAGCCTAAGATATGGGTGAAAAGGTGTTAATGGGTCAAACGGGTCTGGGTCTGTTCTGACCTTGTCGGACCGACCCGACCCAGCCCAGGTCTGGACCTGGGTCCAACCCAGTCTATGAGTCTGACTTGTCCCAAGGGGGTGGCCTGGCCTGAGTGCAGCCCGACCCGAGAGCGGCTCGGCTCGAAAGGGCGGCCCGCGTAGCCCGTCTGGCTGGTGGCCTGCGGGGCCTGGCTGGCGGCCCAGATGGCCTGGCAGGCTGGCCTGTGGGGCCCAAATGGCTGTCCCTCTTGGCCCGACTGGCCATCCTCTGGGTGGCACTACTGGCTGGCCGCCGCGTGGCCCGACTGGCTGGCGGCTGTCTGGCCCGGCTGGCTATGTGTGTGTGTTGGGGGGGGGGGGGGGGGGTGCCGCGCCCCCCTTGAAGTCAAATGGAACTGGCGCTATGGGCCGGTTCAGGAGTCGTGGGACCCAGGTGGGTCATGCCTTGTCTGGATGACCGGGCGGCCAGCTGGTTCCACACCACAGGCGTGGCGTGACGGCACCACGCCCCTCTACTATGGCCCGCCCTGGCCGTAGTTCTGTACCCTCACGCGATGCAATGGTGCTGCGCCACCTCCGCCGCAGCCCGGCCCGGCCGCGTCCCCCCCTAAAGCTCTGCATGTCATGACGGTATCGCACCCCTCTGGTGAGCCAGTAGCCCTTGTGCTGCCCGTTTTCTTATTGGCTGGCCCGAAGACGGTCACGTTGCACTGCCGCGGTCTATCCTTCCAGCAGCGCTGTTGCGCCTCCACTATCGTCAACAAATGAGAACAATCAAGGGGGAGGGTTGTTCCATGTTCGTGCGGTCCGAGCCCTCCATGTTACGTTGATATCATTTGGAAAAATTATTATCCAAGATTTTACAACATAGAACAAAAAAAATTAAAACTCAAAATTACCCTACCTCGATTGTCGTTCATTGATGGTGGAAGAAGATGAATGACAGACGTCGATTTGTTGACATTGGAAAGCATCCATGGTAGGAGACCGAGGAAGAAGCATCATAAGCGTTCTTTGTGGTCGGCTCTTTCTCTTTTGACTCGGTAGAAGATCTAGGAAGATGTTCGTTGTTCTTCAGTGGTGAGTGGAATTCTTCGTTGGAAGGATGAAGTTAATCATTTTCTTCCAATCCCTCTCTCAAGCTCCACCAAATGAATTGACAACCAAAAATAATAGACTAACTATTATTTTAATTGTTGGAAGGAATTCAAATGGATTGAAAAGGAGTTTAATAAAATTGTGAAACTTAACCAAATAAATGAGATAGGTTTTCTTAAATAAAAGGTGGGGAAGGTGAAGAGTTTTCTCCCACAGAAATGGTGGGTTAAAGGGGGTTTAAAGACCATGTGGAACCCACCAAGGATATCCTCCCAAGGGAGGTTATGTGTGGAGGGGACCCACCACCATAACCTCTCATGGGAGGCTATGGTGTGGTGGCCCCCACCCATAACCTCCTCTTGGAGGATTTAACCACCACAAAATAAAGATAAGTTATCACCTTATATTTATTTATTTTATTTAAAAATCCCAAAATCTTACATACATTCTCCGTAGAATGCAACTGCGCTGAAGGTCTCACTAAGCAGTCCCCGATGCTGCGAGTTCAACGGTACCCTCAGATTTCAATTCCGAGCACTAGTTCAAAAGTTATAAAATATCGCTCATACGTTTACTGAACGTACCCAAACAATACTTCATAAATTTATTCCAGACACACAGGGCCTCAGAATCAAGTGCCATAAAATTTTATAGTCTCTTAAAAATCCCATGAATTTAGGAAAAAAAGATTTCACGGAATTTCCGGGTCTTTACATTCTCCCCACCTCACGTATTTACGCCCCCATAAGTTACAAATTGAACTATGAAAACAAATGGGGGTACTGAGTAATCATCTAAGACTCCCGCTCCCATGTGCTCTCCAGGAGGTTCCCATGCTACTAGCGAACACACATCCGAGGTATCTATCGTCCACATAGGACATGCTCTTGTCGATCCTCAATCTCCACTGGAACATCCGTGAATGTCGCCCCATCATCGATGTCCAGCTCCCCATGGTCGCTGATGTGGAAAGGTTTGTGCACATGTATCCTTAGCTGAGATACATGGAAGAAGTCATGCACCCAGTGAAACTAAGGTAGAATATCTAAGTGGTAATTCACTTTTCCTACTCTAATGAGGACCTAGAAAGGTCCGATGAATCACCGAGATATCTTTCCACCTTGGCCAAATCTCCGTAGATCTCGTTGAGGTGAGACCCATAGAAAGACCCAGTCTCCATCCTCGAACTCCATAGGTCTCTATCTCCTGTCAGCATACGACTTATACCTACTCTGTGTAGTCTTCATCTACTCCTGGATGATCTGCACCTTCTCCGTGGTAGCCCATACCATTTCTAGTCCCATTAATGCTGACTCCCCTGGTTCTGTCCAGCATAGTGGTGATCTGCAAGGTCGATCATATAAGGCCTCAAAAGGTGCCATACCTATGGTGGAGCGATAGTTGTTTTTGTAGAAAAAATCCACCAACGGTATGTGATTCTTCTAGCTACGACTGAAATCGAGGACATATGCACTTAGAATGTCTTCAAGGGTCTTAATGGTCCGCTTAGTCTGACCATCTGTCGGAGGATGGAAGGCAGTGGTCAAGCGAAGATGTGTCCCAATATCCTCCTGCAACCCCTTCCAAAGTTGGGATATAAACTGTGCGTCATGGTCGGAGACTATATATGTAGGCAATCCATGCAAACACATAATCTCCAGTACATAGAGGTGTCCCAAGCTCTTTACTGATCCATGCTCTCTAATTGGTAGAAAGTGGTCCAACTTGGAGAGTCAATCAACAATCATCCATATTGAATCATGACTCCGGGAAGTACGTGGAAGACCCATCATGAAGTCCATGGATATCACATCCCACTTCCACTCTGGGACCTCTAAGGGCAGAACCAAGCCTACTGGTAGCTGGTTCTCTACACTCACTTGCTGACAAGTGAGGCATCGTGAGATAAACTCAGCTACTAACTTATTCATACATGGCCACTAGTGCTGTTGTCTGAGGTCCTAGTATATATTTGACCCACCTGGATGTACTGATATAGGAGAAGTGCGGAACTCCCTCAACACATCCTCCTGAAGTGAAACTGGTACCAAGGTACGTCCTATGAAAAGGATGACATGCTCCCCACATTCTGAAAATCCATCAGGTGCCTGCCCTGTGGATACCTGAGCACATCGTTCCTTGCGGTCAGATTCTCTATGTTGTGCCACCCTGACTCGCTGAGGAAGTGGAGGAGTGAAAGTAAGAGACTGTAGATAAGTTTCTCCATCCCTATCCCCATAGGATATCTTCAAGGAAGGCATCTGCTCTATCACCTCTCATCACAACTGTATACCAGATCTCCTACTGAGTGCATCCACAGCAGTGTTCCCCTTCCTAGGAGTATAGATTATATCTAAGTCATAGTCCTAGAGGAACTGAAGTCATCGCCGCTATCTCATGTTCAGGTCATTCTGAGATCAGATATACCTGAGACTTTTGTGATCAGAGTAGACAGTGAAATGCTCACCCATTAGATAGTGTCTCCACATCGTCAAGGAAAAGACCACTGATTCTAACTCTAGGTCATGAGTAACATAGTTCTGCTCATTCTTTCTCAGCTACCGAGAACCATACGCGATCACTGCTAGCTCCTGTATCAGGACACACCCATGTCTGGTCCCTAATGTGTCGCAGTAGACTATGTAACCAACTCCATCCTCTGGAAGACTCAGGATGAGGCCACTAGTCAGCGTCTGCCTCAGCTCTTGAAAGCTCTGCTGGCATCTCTCCGACCAAAGGAAGGGTCTCCCCTTCTTCACCAACACTGATTGTGGTGCTTCAACTCTGGAAAAGCCTGGAATGAATCTATGGTAGTATCCAGCCAATAACAAGAGTCTCTGTACCTCTATCACACTCCTGGGTGTCTCCCAAGAATGTACCCCCACAATATTCACTGGATCTACTGCAACTCCATCCTCCTAGATGACATGTTCTAATAAGTGAACCTCTCGAATAAAAAAATGGCACTTCAAGAGTTTATCATAAAGTTGGTGCTCTCGGAGTGTGTCCAGCACTACCTTCAAATGGTAGGCATTCTCCTCCTCAGTAGCCTAGGAGATCAGAATGTCATTGATGAAGACTACGACAAAGAGATCTTGGTATGGATAGAATATCTTGTTCACGAGACACATGAACACTGCTGGAGCGTTGGTTTTGCCGAAGGTCATAACCAAGAACTTATAGTGGTCGTACTGACATCTGAAGGCCATCTTCTGCACATCCTTGACTCAAACAATGAGCTGGTGATAGCCTGATATGAGGTCTATGTTCGAGAACCATCGTGATCCATTGATCTGATCGAAGAGTTCGTCAATCCTCGGGACTGGGTACCTGTTCTTCACGGACACCTGGTTCAGGAGACGGTAGTCGATATAGAGCTGCATGCTCCCTTCCACCTTCTTGGTAAACAGAATTAGGGATGCCCAGGGAGAAACAATGGGCCA
This sequence comes from Viscum album, assembly GCA_963277665.1. Classification (NCBI taxonomy): domain Eukaryota; kingdom Viridiplantae; phylum Streptophyta; class Magnoliopsida; order Santalales; family Viscaceae; genus Viscum; species Viscum album. Next base: position 99,065,829 of record OY728151.1, on the reverse strand, counting down.
GATTAATCCCTTCCCTTGCAAGCCCTCCATCTGTACCCTAATCTCACGAAGATCAGTAGGAGCCATCTGATATACTGGAGTAGATATTGGTGTTGTCCCGATGTACAGTTCTATGCAAAAGTCCACCTCTCTACGAGGAGGTAGTCCTACAACATCGTTTGGGAAAACATCCACTTATTGGTCCACCACTATAGGATATGTCGGACTCCCCACATCAACTGATCCGAGGGTAAGGCAAGCCAACTGGTGAGTGATCGGTTGCACCCTCCTCTGAGTAAGTTTGTCCTGTGCTGCAAAGGATCCCTTCTCAGCGGTGAAGGTAAACTTGGTCCCATCAGTGCGGACACACCGCACATTGCTCCTAATACAGTCGATCTGAGCATGGACTTTAGATAACCAGTCCATACCCATGATGACGTAGTCATGTCTCAAAGCCGAAATGAAAATATCGCAGCCAAAGATCTCGCCTCCTAGAGTAAGCTCACACTGCCGACACTAGTGCGTAATTGTCGATTCTGCTCTCGTAGGAGTCTCTAGCCGTAATGATCGAGCCAACGGCTCCGTCAGAATCTCTGAGCTCCGAACGAGGGTAGTGGCAATGAAAGAATGACTGGCACCTATATCTATAAAAACTGCAGCTAAGGTGGAGTAGACATAAGTGGTACCTCGAATCATATTCGAAGTGTCGTGGTCATATGCCTTAGCTTCCTGACACTAAGCTATAACGACCCATACTTTACATACATTTTTAGTAATTCAAAATTGATGTACACTTATTACAATATATAACAAAACCAATAAAAGACCGTATATGTATAGTATTTTTAGAAACTGGGAAGCATAAACAACTGGTTCATAAAGCATCTACACTGTCTCCCATTTATTTCATCATATCTAGAGTCCCTTTTGGCATATCCTAATTAATAGCCTTCTTCCCGACCTTGGGAAAGAAAACATACAAAAGGGTGAGCTCAAATGCTCAGTAAGGGTAAACAAAATCAAATCAATCACATCATATTCATAAGAACATAACATTTTGGAAATCTTAACCTACAAAAGAGATCATAATTTTATAACATGGGATAAATCATAGAAGTGAAATGTAATCCCAATAATCATAACATAAAACATGAAACTTTTTTTCATACACACATAATCATAGAGAATAATTTCTTATTAGTCAATACTCATTGCCAAGACTATCTTAGCGGACAATGTCCATTTTTGAACCGAGTTCACTACTCGTTTCAGTCATGTTTCACTGAACCGGATTAACCTGCCGTTCCAGCCATGTCTATCTAATGAGATATAAATCTTTACCAAATGCATTGGAGGGAGATATATGTCCCACCCATCTCATAATGAAACCATTCTTATGTGTTCCACAAAAATCATAAATCATACATCATTGCATAACCCATGTAATAAAAATGGGATTCTTAAACATCGTGACATCATAAAAAATTCAAATAAGATAAAGGAATTCATAAAAATAATTCCATCACAACATAATAAAATCAATGTAATAATAGGGACAGAAAAAGAACCCTTTATTATCTTAGATGGAAAATAATTTTGCTAAAACACTTGAACTTCATTCTTGAGGAAAATATCCTTTATACTCCAAAAACATTTTCATTTCTTAACATGTCATATAATTTTGAACTAAAAGAAGTTGATTAAAAATAAACTTGAAAACTTGTAAGTTAAGCTTCATGGATATAATGTTCTTAAAAATCCATTCATGCCGTATAAGTTAAAAAAACATTCTTCTCGTACTTTTGTCAGAAAAGTAAAAAAATACCTCGTATGAAAAATGACAAAAGATTCCTTTCATATCTTTTACTAAAAACTCACCGAAGGGTAAAATTGGATATAAACTACTGTAGAAGGATATAAATATTACATATTGAGGAAATGTGGATGTGGATGATAAATACTCCCCAGTAAATTCTGAAGTATAAGCAATCCTAGATAAAAATGAGATTGCGAGATTTTCACTTACCTTAGGTCCGATTTGTTTGTAAGTGTCTGAACCTCCTTTATAATGATTTAAATAATGTCATTGACTTATTCTAGAATCATACTCATTGTTATGATATCATATATGGCCATATTCTGAGCTTCTTATTAGTAATATTTCATTGCTACTTGTTATTCAGGTGTTTATTATTTTTTGTTCTTATGCGTGTTTTGTCGAATAAATTATTATTCTTCTCTTTAGGTTATAGATACCTTATTTTCAGAATGGTATTAGTGTAATATATATCATATTAATTCATTCAATTCATTTATTTAATAATTATGCAATGAAAATCATGTAGAACGAGTCGCATCACATCATGGACACGGTATTCCGTACGTACGCACGAGCGATGATATCATTCCCATGACCGTGTAATTGTATTGGAGTGTATGAATACTATTTCAGAATCAATATCACTTTACAATAATCATATATAGTTTTTATTTACACCATTATACCCATCCAAGTAAGGTGGTGGTGGAAAATAGATTACACCACGGTGTGGAGACGGTATTCCGTACGTACGCACGAGTGGTGATTTTGTTTTCCGTGGGATGGATAGATGGTGAAATAGGGTTGTTTAATACTTATAATAACATATCATTATATGAGTGATACTGATTTTATTACTTAATAATGAAACAACTAAATAAGAAGAAGTGGAAGAAGAAATAAAGTTGAAAGAATCGGTAACGGACATTACCTCTTCTTTGAAGCGCCTCTTTGAGACCTCCTCTTAGGGCACTAAAATTGGTCTTTGAAGAAGACCAGGACCTCTAGGATGTTTCTAGGGAAGTGGAGATGATAATTTTCCAGGGGTTGGCCCATCTTGAAGTATTAATGTGGTGTGAGGATGGTAGGGAGGAGGTTCCCTTTTATAAGGGAGGAGAGGGACACCTTTGGAAAAACTAAAAATATTATTTTATTTTATACTCATATTCGGTTTTTAATAGCTCAAAATTTATTTATTTTGAAGCTAAGTTGGTTATGGGTTGGAATCATCTCAACAAATAGAATTTAGACAAGTTTAGCGATCTATTTTAACCTTATCATTTAGATTTAACTTTAAGTTAAATAATTTTAATTTTACCGTGTCTTTTTGTTTTATTACACTATAAGGTTAAACAACCTACTATAACAAGACAAACGAACCCCAAGTTGTTTATTATTAATATATATAATATTATCTAAGTCATTTGGCAGAAACATAGATTTTTAGGAATAAAATTACAATTAATAATATAATATTTGTTTTAAAAACAATTTTAAGTCAATTTTGACACTATTTGGTAATTGATTTTTTTGAAACTCATAAAAGGAATATTAGTTCAAAAAAATTTACTTAAATCAATACTAACATGTCATATTTACATATAAAATCAGTGTAATTCATAAAAACTCTAAAATTACATTTATTTGGGTATTTATAACATCAATTATGTTAATATTTCATTAATAAGATAATTACTGCATCATCATTGTGTCCTAAATAAACTAAATTATTTAATGCCTAAAAATTATAAATAAAATACCATTATGTAGGAAATATTTTTAGATTTCTAATTAATATTTATAGTAGAATTTATCTTATGTATAACCCTATAATAAAAATGATTTACTTATTAAACGTCGATTTTAACTATTTTAACCCTTCTTTAAATAAATTAATATTAAATGTCCTAATCTAATCCATGTCGGCCTAAATGGTCATAATTTATTCCTAAGGTTGTTTTTGGTCGAATTACACTTTTCCAATAGAATTAAGACATGTGTTAGGATAATAAAAACATCATTTTTACCCTTAATTACCCTATTTACTTTTAACCGTGGTAAAAAAAGTAAAAAGTTACTATTCACCAAAAATTATTTTCATCTCATTGAACCACATTTTAGTCCTTGATATTATCCGTTTCTCTCAGATTTTTGAAATTACACTCACAGAAGCGGTAAAATTAGGTTTTATGTGAATTTGGAAATTCTCCTAGGAGATGGGTAAAAGACAATGAGAAGTTCAATAAACTTTTTATATATCTAAAATTATTATAAAATGAATTCAATGAATTTCATTGAACTTATATAGGTATTATGTATAAATTTTGACCTAAAATAAATTTAAATAAAATAAATAATTATTTAAATAAATAGTTGGTTTTTAAATTGAAACCTAGTGTTTTCACTATTGATCAAAAATTGAAAGTTTTCAGAAAAATACCGAAATTTCACCCTAGGCTAATTTCGATATTCCGAATCCAAAAATGAAGTCCATTTTGAAAAATAAAATTTAAAAAATTTCAAAAAGTGGGTATTACTATTCATAACAGCTATTTTTAATAATGTTTTAATACCATATAATTATTTAATGAAACTTGGTATTGCGTACGACGCAAGCTATCGAGGAAGGTCACGATTGCATGTAAAGAAATCCAAGCTACTGTTGTGTGTAGTGAAAGACTCCTTTGATAACATAACAAAAAACTATTTCTCATAAATGTCTCGGGTGTTACATTCTACCCCCCTTAAATTGAATTTCGCCCTCGAATTTTGTCACATTGTAACAAACAGATGAGCATACCATTCCGTCATAATATCATCAAGCTCCCGTGTAGATTATTCTAATTGGTGGTTCCTCCATAAAACATTCACCAAGAGAGTGGTCTTGTTCAGTAGGACTTTTTTGCTAAGATCCAGAATCTCTATCGGTTGTTCTTCATAAGAAAGATCTTGCTCCAGCGGTACAACTTCTGAGCTGAGTACATGTGAAGGATCAGGTATGTACTTCCTCAGGAGAGATACATGGAACACATCGTGAACTTGGGACAGATTCGGTGGAAGCGCCAATCTGTATGATACCTTCCCAACACGATCCAGAATTTTGAAAGGACTGATATATCTAGGGCTCAGCTTTCCCTTCTTTCCAAATCTCATTACTCTCTTCCAAGGAGATATTCGTAAGAACACTTTATCACCCACTTCAAACTCTAGGTCTTTTCTTCTGTTATCGGAATAACGTTTTTGTCGAATCTGAGCTGCTCTAATGTGTTGTTGAATAGATCTGACCTTTTCTGCCATATCATCAACAGGATCAGGTCTTAATAGATTTCTTTCCCCAACATCATCCCAGCATGTTGGAGTCCTGCATTTCTTTCCATAGAGAGATTCATAAGGATCCATCTAAATACTGGAGTGAAAGATATTATTATAAGAAAATTCCACCAAAGGTAGGTGTTGATCCCAACCACCTTTGAAATCTATAGAGCAAGCTCTCAACATATCTTCTAGAGTTTGAATTGTTCTCTCAGACTGACCGTCTGTCTGAGGATGATAAGCAGTGCTGAAACTCAACTCTGTATCCAGAGTATGTTGAAGACTTCTCCAGAACATTGAGGTAAATCTTGGATCCCGATCAGATATAATGGAAAGTGGTACTCCATCAATCTTACCGCTTATTTCACATATATCCTGGAAAGCTGATCCAGAGAGAAATCCTCTCTAATTGCAATGAAGTGTGCAGACTTTGTAAGACGATCAACTATGACCCAGATAGAATTATTGCCTTTAGATGTTTTAGGAAGTCTAGTGGAAATGTCCATAGTGATGTTTTCCCATTTCCATTCAGGTATGGGTAATGGTTGTAACATCCCCTTAGACTTCTGTCTCTTAGATTTAACTTGCTGACAGACCAAGCATCGAGATACATATTCAGCAACATCTCTTTTCATGCCATCCCACAAGAAGTACTCTTTCAGGTCCCTATACATCTTCGTGCTTCCAGGATGAATAGAGAATGAAGAACTATGAGCTTCATCCAGCAGCTCCTTTTTTAATTTTGGGATGGGAGGAACAGAAACTCGATTCCTAAACTTTATTATCCCATCACAATCAAGGCTGAATTCAGGAATATTTCTCACCTTCTTTTGTAACTCTACATCTTCTTTCTGTGCCTCTTTAATCTTCACATGTATAGATGATTGAACATTCAATTGAGAAAGATATGATTTTTCCCCTTCCATTATAATTCCAAGATCTATCCTTTGTAAATCCATAAATATTGGATCTTTTGTGGTCCTCATCATGGATAATCTAGCATGGTCTTGCCGACTTAATGCATCTACCACCTTGTTTGCATTCCCAGTGTGGTAATGAATTGAGCAGTTGTAATACTTAATCAGCTCCAACCATCTTATTTGGTGCATATTCAGATCCTTTTGTGTGAAAATATACTTTAAACTTTTATGATCAGTATAAATATCACACCTTTCTCCATAAAGATAATGCCACCAAATCTTTAATGCATAGATTACCACAGATAACTCCAAATCATGATTTGGGTAATTTTTCTCATGGATTTTCAACTGTCGTGAGGCATAAGCTATCACCATATCATTTATCATAAGAACACACCCCATCCCCTTATTGGATGCATCACTTTATATCACAAACCTTTCTCCACTACAAGGAAGTGTGCGTACAGGTGCACTGAATAAAATTCTTTTCAACTCCTTGAAATTCTCTTCACATTCCTCCATCCACACGAACTTAACTCCTTTTCAAGTCAACCGGGTGAGCGGATTAGATAATAGTGAAAAATCTTTCACAAAACGTTGGTAATATCCATCCAAGTCAAGAAAACTTCGGATCTCGGTTACTTTTGTTGGTCTCGACCATCTTTCGGTAACCTCTGTTTTTTCTGGATCCACAGATATCCCCTCTTTTGAGATTATGTGAACCAAAAATGAAACTTTTTGAAGCCAAAATTCACACTTGTTAAATTTGGCATAAATCTTCTCTTTTCTCAGGGTCTTCAGTATAATTCTCAAATGATCTTCATGTTCTTCATTGCTCTTTGAGTAGACAAGAATATCGTCTATAAATACTACCACAAACTGATAAAGATATTCTCTAAAGAATCTATTCCTCATATCCATGAAGATAGCAGGGGCATTAGTAAGACCAAATGGAATCACTATAAATTCATAGTGTCCATACCTTGTACGGAGAGCCGTCTTTGGTATATCCTCCCTTTTGACCCTTAATTGATGATACCCTAAATGAAGATCAATCTTTGAAAAGTATTGAGCTCCGCGTATTTGGTCAAATAAGTCATCAATGCGCAGAGGAGGATATTTGTTCTTGATAGTGATCTTGTTAAGTTCTCGATAATCAATGCAGAGTCTCATTGATCCATCTTTCTTCTTAACAAACAGAACAGGTGCTCCCCAAGGTGACGCACTACGGCGTATGAATCCCTTATCAAGATTCTCTTGGAGTTTCTTCTTCAATTCCTGCAACTCAATTGGGGCTTTTCTATAAGGTGTATTTGAAATAGGCAAAGCACCCGGTACGAGTTCTATTGAAAACTCAACTTCACGATTTGGTGGAAGACCTGGTAATTCCTCCGGAAAGACATCATCAAACTCCCGTACAATGGGAATATTCTTAATCGTGATTTTATATCCAACCATTTGAGATAAATAACCATCATTTAGTGGAATCAAGACCCATAAGATGGAAGAAATTTCCACTGGAAGGTTATGTTCATCCGTGCATTGATAGACGATCATAGATTGATCTGGAATATGAAATGTGAATTCCCTTCGTTGGTAATTGATATGATCTCCATATAAAGAAAGCCAATCCATTCCAAGAATCACATAAAATTCCACTATAGGAAGGATCACAAGATTTGCAGGAAGCACTTTCCCACAATCTTCAATCGAAGAATAATTATAAACTTTTGATGCGACTGTTGTGCCATTAGGGGTTGTCACAGCTAACTAAACATCTAATTGTTGAGGTAATATGGTGATACCCATAAAAAATTATTCAGAAATAAAAGAGTGGGTGGATCCAGAATCAAATAAAACATTTTCTACATTAGAGTGGATGGTAAGAGTACCTTTCACCACTTCGTTATCGCACTCCACAACACTGATAGAAATTGCATGTGACTTTCATTTGTCTTTAGCCTCAAGAGTTTGTTGACGTCGATCATCATCAACAACCCTTTGATTAGGGAATTCATTGGCATAATGCCCCATTTCCTTGCACATGTAACATTGAAGTGTAGGAGGTGCACTCTGTGTAGCCTTTTCATTGTTCGCATTAGTAGAAATCTTCTTCCCATCATTGCGGAATTCAAATTCCCGATGACCTTCCTTTCCACATTTGAAAAATTTACTTGTCCTTTTAGGACAACTCCCTCCATGTTTCTTTCCACAGTTTGATCATAAGGGAAAGATCATGTTCTTTTCAGTGTGCTCTTTATATTTTTCTTTGAATTCCATTTTCCTCTTCTTATCAAACCCATATGACTGATGGGTTACTCCAATCTCTATCTCATCTTTGAGAGCACATCGAACAATTTCCTCATAGCTATTAAAGTCCCTTATGGCTAACGCCCTTCGAGGACTTCGTTTTAAGCCACTAAAGAATCGATTGATCGTACTGTCATGTTGGATAATAATACCAGAAGCGTACCTTGAATGTCTTGTAAAATTTGCTTCATAGGTACCAACAGATTCATCATCCTTTTTCTTCAGTTCAAGAAACTCCTTCTCCATCTTTGTTTGAAGAATATGAGGGAAGTACTTATTGAAAAAATAAGTTCCTGAACTCGTCTCATTCCATGGACTCAATTTCATCCCTTTGCCTCGTATTTTTAATAAGATTCCACCATTGATCAGAATCACCCTCCAAACGATATACTGCTAAGATTAATTTTTCATGTTCAGAACATTGAAGAACTGAAAATATATTTTCAGTAGTACTGATACATTGTTCAGCAACTAATGGTCAGTAGACCCACTGAATGAGGGTGGACACTGCCTCATGATGGATTCAACAAAATGTTTCTCCTTCCTTTGCTCGTTTGGAAGTCCTGCATGATTCATAGCTTGAGAAAGTTGTGTGAGCATGGCTACAAGATTTTTCATTCCAGCTCCCATAACGTTCGGTTGCTCAAGGGGACAATCATTGCATATCCCGTCGCATTCCGCATTAACACGGTTCCTTCGGGTTCCATCCATTGACTAAAACCAAGAAGAATAGTGTGAGTAACACTAATTATAATAGGAAAAACACATAATAAAGAATAAAATTTCACACTTAAGGTCTTATCATAGGTTTTTTCTGGCCATTTCTAAAACACTGAGATTGTATTCTACGCTTAGACTTATCCTTAGGGTTCTTACTAAAGCTTTCACATCCTAGTTTCCAAAGGTTGACTATACCTTTCCTCAGATACCAACTACAACGACGCATACTTTACATACATTGTTAGTACTTCAAAATTGAATTACGCTTATTACAACATATAACAAAACCAAGAAAGGACCGTATAGGTATAGTGTCCTTAGAAACTGGGAAACATAAACAACTGGTTCATAATGCATCTACACTGTCTCCCATTTATTTCATCATATCTAGAGTCCCTTTTGGCATATCTTACTTAATAACCTTCTTCCTGACCTGGGGAAATGAAACATACAAAAGGGTGATCTCACATGATCAGTAAGGGTAAACAAAAGAAATATCAATCACATCAGATTCATAAGATCATAACATTTTGGAAATCTTAACCTGCAAAAGAGATCATAATTATATAACATGGGATAAATCATAGTAGTGAAATGTAATCCCTATAATCATAACTTAAAACATGAAACTTTTTGGTGTACACACATAATAATAGATAATCATTTCTTATTAGTCAAGACTCATTTCCAAGACTATCTTAGCGGAAAAAGTCCATTTCTTAACCGGGTCCACTCCTCGTTTCAATCCTGTTTCACTGAACCAAATTAACCTGTCGTTCCAGCCATTTCTATCTCATGAGATATAAATATTTATCCAATGCATTGGAGGGAGATATAGGTCCCACCCATGACATAATGAAACCATTCTTATGTGTTCCACAAAAATCATAAATCATACATCATTGCATTACCCATGTAATAAAAATGGGATTCATAATCATCGTGTAATCATAAAACAATTCATATAAGATAAAGGAATTGATAAAAATAATTCCATCACAACATAATCAAATCAAAGTAATAATAGGGATATAAACAGAACCCTATATTATTTTAGATGGAAAATAATTTTGATAAAACACTTGAAATTCATTCTTAAGGAAAATATCCTTTCTACTTCAAAAACATTTTCCTTTCTTAACATGTCATATAATTTTGAACTAAAATAAGTTGATTAAAAATAAAATTGAAAACTTGTAAAGGAAGCTTCATGAAAATAATGTTCTAAAAATCCATTCATGCAGTATAAGTTAAAAAAACATTCTTCTCGTAATTTTGTCGGAAAAATCAAAAAGTACCTCGTACGAAAAACGACAAAAGATTCCTTTCATATCTTTTACTAAAAACTCACCGAAGGGTAAAATTGGATATAAACTATTGTAGAAGGATATGAATATTACATATTGAGGAAACATGGATGTGGATGATAAATATTCCCTAGTAAATTCTGAATTATAAGAAATCTCGGATAAAAATGAGATTGCGAGATTTTCTTTTACCTTAGGTCTGATTTGCTTCGTAAGTGTCCTAACCTCCTGTATAATGATTTAATTAATTTCATTGACTTATTCCAAAATAATACTCATTGTTATGAGATCAAATATGGCCATATTCTTAGCTTCTTATTAGTAATATTTCATTGCTACTTGTTATTCGGGTGTTTATTACTTTTTATTCTTATGTGTGTTTTGTTGAATAAATTCATATTATTCTCTTTAGGTTATAGATAACACATTTACAGAATGGTATTAGTGTAATATATTTCATATTCATTCATTAAATTCATTTATATAATAATTATGTAATGACGATCATGTAGAACGAGTCACATCACATCGTGGAGACGGTATTACGTACGTACGCACGAGCGATGATAGCGTTCCCATGATCGTGGAATTTTATTGGAGTATATGAATACTATTTCATAATCAATATCACTTTAAAATAATCATATATAGTTATTATTTACACCATTATACCCATCCAAGTAAGGTGGTTGTGGAAAATAGATTACACCACGGTGTGGAGACAGTATTCCGTACGTACGCACGCGCGGTGATTTCGTTTTCCATAGGATGGATAGATGGTGAAATAGGGTTGTTTAATACATATAATAACATATCCTTATATTATTGATATTGATTTTATTACTTCATAATGAAACAACTAAATGTGAAGAAGTGGAAGAAGAAATAAAGTTGAAAGAATCGGCAATAGACATTACGTCTTCTTTGAAGCACCTCTTTGAGTCCTCCTCTTAGGGCACTAAAATTGGACTTTGAAGAAGACCAAGACCTCTAGGATGTTTCCAGGGAAGTGGAGAAGATAATTTGCAGGGTTTGGCCGAGAATGAAGGCTCAAAGTGGTGTGAGGAAGAGAGGAAGGAGGTGCCCTTTTATAAGGGAGGAGAGGGGCACCTTTGGAAAAACTAAAAATATTATTTTATTATAAACTCATCTTCGGTTTTTAATATCTCCAAATTGATTTATTTTGAAGGTAAGGTGGGGATGGGTCGAAAGACTCTCATCCAATAGAATTTAGACAAGTTTAGGGTTCTATTTTAACATTATCATTTAGATTTAACTTTAAGTTAAATAATTTTACTTTTACAGTGTCTTTTTGTATTCTTACACTATAAGGTTAATAAACTTACAATAAAAAGGCAAACGAAACCCAATTTGTTTATTATTAATATATATAACCTTATATAAGTCATTTGGCCGAACCTTATATTTTTAGGAATAAAATGACAATTAATAATATAATATTTGTTTTAAAAACTATTTTATGGAAATTGTGACACTATTTGGTAATTGATTTTTGTGAAAATCATAACAGGATGATTAGTTTGAAAATATTTAATTAAATGAATAATAACATGTCATATTAACAAATAAATTTAGTGTAATTCATAAAAAGTCTCAAATTACATTTATTTGGGTATTTATAACATCAATTATGTTAGTATTTCGTTAATAAGATAATTACTGCAGCATCATTGAGTCATAAATAAATTAAATTATTTAATGTCTAAAAATTATAAATAAAAAACCATTATGTAGAAAATATTTTTATCTTTCTAATAAATATTTATAGTCGAATTTATCTTATGTATAACCCTATATTAAAAATGATTTACTTATTAAACTTTGATTTTAACTATTTTAACCCTTCTTTAAATAAATTAATATTAAATGTCCTAATATTATCCATGTGGGCCTAAATGGTCATATTTTATTCCTAAAGTTTTTTTTGGTCAAATTAAACTTATCCAATAGAATTAGGACATGTGTTAGGTTAATAATTATAATATCATTTTTACCCTTAATTACGCTATTTACTTTTAACCGTGGTAAAAAAAGTAAAAAGTTACTATTTACCAAAAATTAATTTCATATCATTGAACCATATTTTAGTCCTCTATATTAACCATGTCTCTCGGATTTTCGAAATTCCACTCACAGAAGCGGTAAAATTAGGTTTTATGTGAATTTGGAAATTCTCCTAGGAGGTGGGTAAAAGACGGTGAAATGTTGAATAAAATTATTATATATATAAAATTATTATAAAATGACTCCAATGAATTGAATTGAACATATATGGGTATTATGTATAAATTGTGACCTAAAATAAATTTAAATAAAATAAATAATTATTTAAATAAAAATTTGGTTTTTAAATAGTAACCTAGTGTTTTCACTATTCATCAAAAATTGAATGTTTTCCGAAAAATACCAAAATTTCACCCTAGGCTAATTTCGATATTCCAAATCCAGAAATGAAGTCCATTGTGAAAAATAAAATTTACAAAATTTCAGAAATGGGTATTACTATTCATAACGGCTAGTTTTAATAATGTTTTAATAGCATATCATTGTTTAGTGAAAGTTGGTATTGCGTACGACGCAAGCTATCGAGGAAGGTCGCGATTACGTGTAAAGAAATCCAAGATAGTTTTGGGTGTAGAGAAATATTCCTTTGATAACATAAAAACAAAATATTTCTCATAAAAGTATCGGGTGTTACATGAGCTCGCCCCTGTCCACATACTCCTTGTGGTCAGGGTGGACCTCATGGTGGTGGTGGTGGTAACACCTCATAACGTTATCCACCGCCAGCTGCATGACCAGATCCTCTGCCAAATCCACCTGCTCCTTGCAGACCGACTCAATCGAACCTCTACCTCTGCCTAGGAGGTCCCTCAACTGTCTGTTGATCATCTGAATGGCAAGTCGGATAGTCACGAGCTATGTGACCCTGCCCACCGCAAGGGTAGCACTATCTGCTCCTGGCATATAAGTCACTACCATGGGTGCCCCTAACAACTGATACTGAGTCATGCAGTCATACACCCATGGTTATAGTCCTCTTGGACCACTGCGTCATCTATCTACTGCCAAATGTAGAAGAATCTACTGTGTGTCGACGAGTAGTGGGTCCCGCTATTGGAGCTGCTCAGCAAGGAAACTCTCCACTATGAGGAATCACTCCAACACTCCTTCCTATGTCAGAATTCTGAGGGTTATTTTCTAAGCCCTAATCCCTCGCCTGAGCCCCTGCTCGAAAGTCTAGACCTAGAAGAATGGGTCCCACACCATATCTGTGGTGTAGGGACAAATGTCGGTGAGACTTGCTGAGTACTGTGTTACTATTATACTAACCTATTGCAGATGAAGTAGCTCCTGTATCTGCACCGCTCAAAGGGTGGATGGAACAAACTTCGCCCGGAATAGGCTCTCGAAGTCAGTCCAGAGTAATGTCGCCTCATTATGGACCTAAAGCATCAGGCTCCACCATCTTCCTGCTGCTGCCTGAAGGAGACTCGCATCAAGGATCACCATAAGGTCTTCTGGTGTCCCATCCAGCCTAAAGACTCTCACTACATCCTCTATCCAATCCTCAGCCTCCTTTGGGTCCCTCTTTCCCGGGAACGTGTGTGGCTTCTAACTCTAGAACTCATGCAACGCACTCAAGCGGTGTGCATCATCTGCTACTAGGGTTGGTGGCATCAGTGGCCCAATGGGAAGTGGTACCGCCAGTACTTATGCTGGTAAAGGGCCCTGCACCGAGGCCTCGTTTGGTCGGTGGGATGTCAAAGAGTACGACTCTCAGGGCTCTGCGGGGAGGCATCCTGAAAGAAACAGTTGCATCATTGTCAAAAGATTATACCTGGTGAGCTGACCTTATTGACCTGACTTAAGAAAACTTTTTAAAACACACACACAACTAGTGTTTTCATGCACTAAGTCGGAAATCAGAAGTCAGGATCCTGGTGTATGGATATGTCGGCCACCCGCACCAACACTGGACTCCCTAAACTGAAAACAACACTTAGTACCTTTAGAACTATTGTTTCATAGAAAAGAAATATCAGAGTCCTAAGTTCTGCGGTAGAAACGAATCCTCTTATACCAATTTTTCACGACCTGTCCTCGGGGCCAGTGTCGTGGCTACCCCAAGCCTGCCTTCCATAGGCCAGGGGCGGGCGACTATCACCAAAGGCATAAATCTCTAAACTGGGAAGGCATTGACATTTTAAACTAAAACATGCAAAACATAGTACGCAACAAGAAGTAAAACACTAAGTAAAATGTATACAAAAGAGTGTGCTGAAGGTAATGGGGTCTGGGAATACAAGACCAACAGTAAAGTACAGGGAAACAGAAAAGTAAAACTGAAAGAAGAAAATTAAATCAGCCACTGGGTCATCCTCTGGGGTTCCTACCTGAAGGGTAGGTACATATGGCCTCCTCGGAACTCCATGTCCATATTTCTGCTCCCTGTACCGTCTCGCCGAGTGTTCTACCTCCGGGTACCGTCATGTCCTGCTACTCTCTGCCTCAGTCAGAACTGTCCGTCATCTGCAACCAACACAACGAGGTGCAGGCATAGCCCGTGCATGGGTGAGTATAACGATACTCAATAGGGACCCCGAGACCCTCAAGGCCTCTCATAATCCAAGAAGGATTAACCAAAAAGGTATGAAAACAATGGATAACCATTACTAAGGTATATTCTCATACATATACTGAAGTTATCTAGTAACCCATATAAATTATGTGGAAAACACTAATGTCATTTACTCAGCTCAAAACTAGGATTTTATTCTAGGGCGGTAACATGAAACACTCCCAGTCAAACAGTCGAAAGCTCGGCTACTGGTGTAATCCTCTATAAATTAATGTGGGCCTGCCCTGTCACACAGAGGCGCTTCCCACTATCCTAGACTATTATAGTACTCCTCTCGAGTATCGTGGGTCTGCTGCTATTGACGCTCATTTCATCACAGAGTCTAACCTCTGAAAAAAGGAAATACCATGAGCTGAAAGTGATTCAACCTTTGGTAAAATATAAAAAAATGACAAAGGAAGGAATAAGAAGAACATTCTACAATGGTCGCGCAAGTTCTACAATGGTTGTGCAAGTACACTTGCGCGCCGTAATGGTCGCACAAGTACACTTGCACGGCCTAGGTGATAACCGCCCGGGGTCTTCTCCAGCCTATAAATACCCCTGGTGGGCCCCCCATTCCGGGAGGAATTTTTTCCAGAATTCAGATTTAGAGCTCTGAACGCCCAAGTCTCTTCTTCAGGTCTTCCGAACACTTCTAAGGAAATTCATTACTTAGAATGGAAGGTCTAAACAAGATGAGTAAGGTCTAAGTGTTATAATTCACTAAAAGTTGCGTGCCTAAGGTGTTTTACCCTTAAGTAAAATGAACATAATTGTGTGCCGCCCTACATCCTCACCAAAACCAGCATGCCTCTCTTCTGGAAGTACCTCCGGATAATTCTAAAGGCATTGGTTAAGGATCACCCAAGTATTACCATGCTGGTTTACAAACGCGCAAGTACCCATGTGTCGCGTAGGTATACCTACGCGACCAGGACTTGCGCGCCCACGCAGTACTTGCACGCCTGCCAGGACTTGCGCGCCCCTACCTTTTTGGGTGACCTTCTTTCCCATTTCACCCCTCTTATGCCATTCCACCTCTCCTATTCAAGATTCAGTCTTCTAGACACTCTTCAAAGCCATTTATGGCATGATTTCTTGATTTGAATTACTTATATGAAAGGAATTTTGTGGAATATCTCCCCAAACCGAGTGATTTACACATCTATATGTCACTATAGATTGAGATTTCATTCATTCAACCTCATCCTTTAAGATGAATGAATCCTTAACATGGGCCTCCTTTTCAGGAGTAAGCCCCAGTCCAAATTCTCATTATTGTGGGAATCCTCTTTAAGAGTAATCCACAAGTCCTCTAATCTGGGCATCCTCTTTAGGTGTAAGCCCCAGTCTTAAAGTTCTCAAATATGGGCATCCTCCTTAGGATTAATCCCCAACCATAATTCTCTTAACCTGGGCTTCCTTTTCAGGAGTAAGCGCCAGTCTCAAATATGGGCCTCTTTTTCAAGAGTAAGCCCCAGCCTTAATTTCCTTTTAATCTGGGATTCCTTTTCCGGAGTAATCCCCAGTATTAATTTCCATTTATCTTGGGCTTCCTTTTCAGGAGTAATCCCCAGTCCAAATTCTCGTTACTGTGGGCATCCTCTTTAAGAGTAAGCCCCATGTCCCCTAATCTGGGCATCCTCCTTAAGAGTAAGCCCCAGTCATAAAGTTCCCAAATATGGGAATCCTTTTTAGGAGTAATCCCCAACCATAATTCTCTTAACCTAGGATTCCTTTTCAAGAGTAAGCCCCAGTCTCAAATATGGGCCTCCTTTTCAAGAGCACGCCCCAGTCTTAATTTCATTTTGATCTGGGATTCCTTCTCAAGAGTAAAACCCAATCATTAGCCCCCTCCTAACATGGAAATCTTCCTTAGGAGTATGCCCCAAGATTAGAGTTTCCAAATCTTCATTAGGCACATATACCTTTATGGACCATGTTCCTGGATTTCATTCCTGAAGTAAATCTTAATCCTCATTTATTTTGGGAAGTCATACATACATAATCCCCACATCATTTCATGGAAAAATTGTCTGGTTTCACCAATACCTCTTGTTTCTCACACCGAGCATGACTCACGCGAGCTTAGAGCGTAAAAGTAATCACGACATATTTCTTTGATCCATAAATCATACACATCATACTATCTTACTCGAACTATGTGGGTTCTGATTCCTTCTCTAAACAAAGGATATGTAGGTAGCCCATTTGCGGGTTCGATCCCAACTCTGAAATAATCCATGTCCTTCTAAATGACAATAAAATTCAAGTTCCCCACTGAGTGGATTTAAAACCAGCATGGTCATCATAATGACTGAGAGACTTCTATATAAATCTGTTGAAGGATACCATTGACCAGGAATCTCTAATAAATACAGATGATTCTCTTTCGATGAGGAACCTCGAATACATATAAAAGATTATCTAAATTTTCTACATATTTAATCATTGATTGTCAGATATGCAGGAAAGATCATTTTATACTTGGTAATGTAATAAGGATTCACGAACATAACATAAATCTATAAAGAGAGTCCCGGAGTAGACAATAATTCCCCTCAAAATGGTGTGATGAGTCCAACCTCCCATCCTCTCGACCAATGCAAATTCCTAAGCCTCATCAGTCCACAAACTAATGAGCGCCTACCTTTGGAAAGTAGGTCCAAATGGATGTGGAATCATTGGAGGTTTCTGGTTCTACGAACAAACCCGTTAGAAAATGATTGGAATGTTTGAACCTTCAATAAAGGTGGTCATCCCCAAATTCCAAGTGAAACAAAAAATGGTGAACCCGAAGTGATTCCTTAACCATGTTAAAATGATTTTTTACCTATTTGTTAGGCCCCTATTTAAAACTCAATGAGAGGGACAACAAAAACAATCATTGACATATGTGGTCATCCAAAAGATGTAGTGGCTGAATTTATCTTGATTACGTTTGTTATATGAAACATGCAATCTTTTCCAAGATCTTTTGCATTTCCAGAATGGCAGCTCCCAAGTGCACATCTGTGAATACTGCTACTGCAAATGCCACTGCTGCTACTCCTACTAGATCATCATCCGCTCTAAGGATGACATCACCTACTCAGCATCTTCAACGCTGGGTATCAAATGCGCTGGTTATTGAGTACCGTCAACACGGTACCATTACAACTCTGGAGGCTACTCGACAAGCCCTCCAAGTGAACAATTCAACCTTGTCATCTAGACAACGACGACCAGCGATTAAGAAATAGGCGGTGCTAACTACTGTCTCCAACAGTTTTGGGTCGTTATCCTCGGAATGCAATCACCATTCACTCCCATATTCTGGGGCGGTGAATGAGCAGGTCCCTCAGGGCCTTAATTCTATGAAGCAGAAGTCCTTTCTAAGGGCTCCTATCAAAAATCGCCGCCAGACTCATATGACAGTACGCCCTCAACATGATGAGGGTACCGACTCTAGGCATTCAGCTCAGGTTCCCCGAACCCGAGCAGGCAAGACGAACCACCAGAGGCGGAATCTGGTCAACAGTGATCAGGTTCTTATCTCTGTCATCTCCGGAGAAGTCCACCAACATAACTTGGTGTCAAGCAACGAGCGGGCACATACACCTACCCATTTTAATTCCGCTGTCCAACAGACTCGTCTGCCAGCATCACATCAATCCCGCCAGGCAATTCCAGCGGAGAACTATAGGCATGAACATATACCTGTTTATACATCATCAGCTAGTCAGTTGGCTCGTCTGACTACATATTATGGAGCTCGTCAACTATGTTCAGCGAAGTACAATCACCAGGCACATACACCTGCTAGTATTAATCAAGACTACCAATAGTCTCTCTTGGTAGCACACGGAGAAGTCATTCGGAAAGCTCCGGCGACAAACAGTTGGCAGACTCAACTCTCTACCCCCACACTTGATTACTGTCAGGATTCAATGACATGAAAAGGAGGACAAGAGCAGGCACATACACCTACTCCAATCACTGAATGGACGTATATCCCCGTTCCGGCAGCTGAAGTCACCAAGCATATTTTATAAATGGTAAAAGTGCAGAAGAAAATCCCTGCTCGTATTCTGGATGCTTTCCAGGATATTATAACAGCTTTAGCAGCATCTCAGGGAAAGATACATAAATCTATCCCTACCAGTGGAGTGACACATCAACAGTTCACTTCGGAACAAACACACACATTTGTTCCAGTCCAAGAGGGTTGTGGGGCATACTCCCTCATATCATACGTACAACCAATTCAGGAACATACACCTGATTTGAGTGGAGATCGTCAGCCTAACCTGGCCATATTTCCTGATCAGGCACATACACCTGCTCAGAGATGCCACTTTCATCAACAAGTGGTTTCCAAGGCAAGTAAGTAGGAATCAAAGAAAAAGACCTGCCCAGCACAGTCAGGAGATCAAGATCCAATCTTTAACAAGGCCTTGCTCGATGTTGGAGTTCTTGAAGCCCTCCGACAGTTATCTATTGGAATTCAAGATTCTACTCCCTCATTTCCCAATAGTGGGAACATTAATTCTGAAGGTCTTCAACAGACACTTCCTCATGAAGGCTTGCTTCATGACAATTCGGTCGATCTTGAACTTTCATCTTCAGATGAGAGCCACATGAACCCATTGTGTGGTCAGAAGACCAAGGAGCAAGAGATATCATCTTTTGTTGTAACCCACCATGGTGGTCCTACCCATGATGATGAATTTCACTGCGAAAGTCCACTCCGCAGTAGTGATGCACATTTCCCGGAAAATGCTCCAGTGGACAATGTAGTGCTGAGAAAGCCCTCTTATCTTGAGGCACTTCAAAATGCAAAACCAGTCATGTCTGATTCTTCATCACTATCAGGTGAAATACATTCTCAATTAGAAGATATCTCCGGGTGTAGGTCATTCTCCAAACCACCCATATGTCATGCATCTTCTAGTTTAATCAGTGATCTCTCTACATATCTTGTTGAATCCGATGAAGTAACAAGGAAGCGCCATCTATGGTCAAATCAGGTAGAAGAATCTTTATCTAATGATAAAGAGGAAATGATGAACATGAGAAAACAACTGAAAAAAGGTGAAGTACCAGTCATGTTTTGGCCTCTATCTGACTCTCAGTATGACATTCCAAAGATGTTGATGGAAGATGGAATCCATGATATTCGTCTCAACATATGGAAAACTCTTTGTCAGTTCAAGAAGAAAATATTATCATATAATGAATATGAAAATAATCTTAATATAATAGAAGGGTTACAATGTCAGATTGATTTGGAATCTCTATCAGTCTCTCGATATCCGAAGGTTGAAAAGCAGCAGAGAGCCCTTCAACGTTCATGCCTTGGCACACTAAGAAGATTGCATCAGTTAATTGCCAATGCCCCATCTGGTATTCATGTCAGAGGATGGCGTGTTCATGGAGCACTACATTTCACTATGCTCTCCAGTCAGAAAATCCCTCCAAAAAAGGTCTCATGCAATGTTATTTCCCATGGCTGGCCAAAGTCAATGTTCTTTGTTTGTAATCAAAAGCCTGCCCAAGAACAGGCTTCAACTAGTTCCTCTCAAAATCAAGCATACAGAGAACAAGTTTTTGAATTACTCTAGCATCAAGCAAACGAGAATATTGAACAGGCCTCTCGTATGGAGCAAGCACATCATCAAGTGATAGAAGTTTCGGAAATCATCCAACAGTCTTTTGAACCATGTGATAAAAGTGGATAGAGGTTAATGCATCTAGCTAATTTCCGGACTAAGGTTCACAAGATCAGGAGAGATTTTAAGAAATTCTCAGACATAACATGTCAAGAGCCACCCCAGCTTTCCAGACTGGGGACTCTTTTAAACCAACCCTTGGAATCAAAAAATAGGATTCTAGGAGTTCAGTGGGAACAGCAGGAACAGCCCCAGTCCACCGGACTGGGGAATTTTTCAAATCATCAATCCCATCCTCAGAGAAAGTTGGACTTTTCTAGATTGGTGAAGAAGCCTCAAGAGGAACAAAGAGCCAAATTATAATGAGATTACCTCCAAATTACGGTTTTCCAAGAAATTCTTGAGGGATCAAATCAACAAAAGGCAATTTCTAATCAAAGGCATGGAAGAAGACAATATCACAGAAATGCTGATAGAAGGGATGTGATGTGTTATTCATCAATCAATGTCATCAATGCCGTTGTTTTTGATCCACAAAATGAGGCTCACTTAGGGAACTTAGATGAAGAGGTCCCTGCTCAAGAAGATGTATGCACCGACAAAAATGAAGAAGGTGTGCGTACACAAAATAAAAGGATTACTTAGAACCTAGGTAATACTTTAAGTAACCCACTTCCCCCTCTCCAAAAAGGATCTAACAAAGGGAGGGTAAAGAATCAAATTACATATACTTCCTCTGGAGATGACCAATCTCTCTCACTAGAGTAATGGTTTTCACAATAGGAGGAAGAAATGAAGAAATTAGGGAGGTTGAATGCATAACTACTTCCAGGTAGTCTTCTTCTTAACCGTACTGGAGTTAGTCAGCCAAGGGAATTTTTTGCAGCTACTGAGATGGATCAAGAATATCCTCCTCTATCAGTACACCCTCACAGGTCTAATCCTATGGGTCAAGTGCAACAACAGTTGGCAGTGCTACCATCAGTTGCAGCACCAACCACCACATCTTTCCAATCTCCAGTCATTGCACCTACCCAAGTCCAAGTTCAACCAGATGTTTGTCAAAATTTAATAACTACCATTGATTCATTAAAAACTAAGTTAGAAACTATGGAAGGGAAACGTTCGCAGGTTCAAACAGAAAAGAAATTTTACCCTGAAAGGATAGATTCAATCTCTCCTACATCCAGTTTTGGAAACCATGTATTCCCTATTTTCAATGGATCAGGAAACCCTGAACAACATTTGACGCATTATGTTTCTTGTTGTGATCCTATGATGGGAACTCCGGAGCAGCAAGAAGTAGTGAAACTCAGATTCTTCATATGGACCTTTCAATGACCACCCGTTGTCTAGTATACAAGCTTGAAATCCCGGTCAATTACCGGATGGGAGGATATTCACCAAAAATTCCTTCTTCAGTTCAGCTCAACTTTTAAAAAGACAATAGTTTTAGATCTTACAAACGGTAAGAAAAGAGAGAATGAATGGTTCTTAGATTTCATTCCTCGCTGGAAGAGATTAACATATTCCCTAAGCTTAGCACTCCCTCAAGAGGAATTGCTGCCAATCTGTGTGGAAAATCTGCCTGACGAATTACGCACATCGTTGATCCCTGTGAAATACACAGGAGGGTTTCAAGACCTTACTTCAATCACTCAGTAGATTGAAGATTCCCTTATACAGGCTAAGGCTAAATCTCATGTAATTTCATCAGCTCTAGGAAGGAGAATGGGTAAAGAAGAAACTGCTATAGTTATGCTTAAAAAAGCACTTGTACATGTTTCTACTTCAAAACCTTAATCTTCTCAAAGGGCTCCTCCTCCTGAGAACCATCAACAAAGGTCGTTTTGTCCAGATGGTCAAAGAGATCAAATACGAAAACAATTTGAGGATCTGAAGAGAAAAACATACACTTTCTGAAATGAACAAGTTCTTGGTTACTTCATTTCAGCTTTGGAAAATAATCTAGTTCAATTTCCAAGGCCTAAGAGGTCAAACAAGTAAGGAGATGAATAATTTCCCAATTATTTCCCTTTTCATAAAATGTTGGGGCATCCCATCCAAGAGTGTTTTGTCTTCAAAGACCTCCCGCAAAAGATGGTCAACTTGGGACAATTCAAACTGAAAGGTTCTTCATCTTAGGTAGAATGTGTTACTGCTACAGTTCCGGAGGAGGAAGGAGAATGGGATGAAGTCAAAAGAAAAAATGCAAAAAAGTATGATGATTGGATGGTTAGAAAGACAATCAACCGAACTCATGATTTTTTGTGAACACAATTAAAGAATCTGATTGTGTCTTCTGCCATGAATTTTGCGGCAAAAACCTCTTCATCAGAGGGAAAGTCCTCAAAGAAACAGAATGATTCAAAGAAAGAAAAAGAATCAGAAGAAGATGAGTATGTGTCAAAGCCTATGTTTTCTTTGACTCTGGTAGACTTCATGTCATCTACTTCAAAGCCACGGGCACCACCCCACCAAATGGCACAGCCTAAACAGACTAATCAGGTAGAGTCTTCATCAGACGAAGAGTTAATATCATGTTCTGTTAATATGATACAATTAACAGATACATATGCCAGTCGCAGTTTTGATTTTGATGATCCTGAATTCCCTGTATCAAACAGGGGAATCAGAGGAAGTTTTAGAGGCTCGGGATACAGGGGAAGACGTGGATCTTTCAGAAGCCAGTATTCCAATGCTACCCCTGCTAGAACTGTGTGCGCAGCAGAAACACGTGGTAAATCCCTTTAGTGAGCTCAGCAAGAACAAGAAAGTTCTTCTACCAATAGCAAATTCAGTCCTGGAACAGTTATTTTGGAAGACTGGTTGAAGGTTTCAACTTATTTCTCTCAGCAACTAAATGGATCTAATCGGTCTAATCTTACAAAACCAGGAATATTGCCAACTCCTATCCCAATACAAGATACATCAACTTACAAAGCATCTACTTCCAAGGTACCTGCTAAACCACATATTCCTGTTTGGAAACGCGGACCTCTGGATCAAAAGTATGATGGATTGAAACATTTGGACCCAGTACCAGCCAAGTTATCAATTCTGGATGCTTTGAATCTGTCAAAAGATCTTCTGGAAGCACTCATCGAGGCTTTGTCAAGTCCTCAGGAGTTTGAAACTGAAATTGTTGTAGCTGAAGTCTACCACATAGAGAATAATCCTGCAGAATGACATGAAATAATATCTTTTACTGATGAATATGAAGATGATGTTGTGCATGGGTATATTAGACCTTTGTACTTATCTAGAAAGGTAAATGGCGTAGACATCTGAAGAGCTTTCATTGACAATGGTTCATGAGTCAACCTCATGCCAATTTGTACACTTTGTCGATTGGGCCTCACGGAATCTGATTTATCTCCTTCTACCGTGATGTTACAAGGATATGATAAGAATAAACAAAAACCACTGGGAGAAGTTACACTCAGAACTCAGTTTGTAGATCTTTTATCCAATTCATATTTCATGGTTGTTGATTAAGACTCAGCTTTCAACATCTTGCTTGGAAGACCCTGCCTACATCAACATGCGGCTATCGCTTCATCATACCATCAATGTCTCAAATATTGTTTCGATGATGAAGTTGGGACATTGTATGTTGATAAGGCCTCATTCAAGACATGTGAGTCTCAATACATTGAGGTGGAATTCTATCACATGAAGGGAAGGGAGAAATCCACAACAAAGGAGTTTACCAAAGTTAATGCTCCATATGGTTTGGAGGAGATTCCAGTAAATCCATTTACACATGTGAGTAAAAATTATGTGTTGCCTATCAGTCAAATTGATAAGATAGACCCAAATCAAAATATTCTTATGGAAAGATCCATAATGTCAATTACGACAATCGATCCAGAGAACATGGGAGAAATTGGTAACCCACCAAGCAGTGATGAAAGCACAAATGGTGACGTCTTCATTTCATCTTCTAAAATCCAACAAGTCTATACTTCTCCAATTAGGCCATAAGAAGTTATAGCAACATCGGAGGTGAAAAATGATGTCTATTCTCAATCCATCATCTCCTCTTTATTTCCCAAAGAAGACCCTTCATCATCAATCGGGTAGGAAATGGAAGCTTCTTCATCAAGATGTGCAAATTTTGACATTTCATCTAACCATAAAAATTATGCTTTATAATCTACTATGAAAGTAGAAATGGAAGAAATAACACATGAAGAAGAAGAAGAGGAAGATCTCAGAGATTCTCCTCTAGCTTTTGAAGAGGGTATCTCTACCACTGTGGATGAACTCAGAGAAATAAATCTAGGTACAAAAGAAGATCCATGCCCCCACTTTAATCAGTACGACCACGACTCGTGAAGAGAAAGAGATGTATATTTCTTGTCTAAAGAGAAATAGAGATATATTTACTTGTAACTATATAGAAATTCTCGGGCTTGATCCTAAAGTTTCTACTCATCATTTGGGTTTACCAGAAGAACATCGAGGATTTAAGTAAGCCGTGAGAAGAACACACCCAACTTATGCTTCCAAAATTGAGGCTTAAGTGGATAATCTTATCAAAGATAAAATCAGCATAGAAGTTCAATATCCCAAGTGGTTGGCTATTATTTTCCCTGTAAAGAAAAAGAATGGAAAATTTAGAGTTTTCATTGATTTCATAGATCTTAATCGGCATTGTCCTAAGGATGATTTCCCAGTTCCGATTACAGAACATTTAATTGATGCAACAGCTGGCTATTAAGCAATTTCATTCATGGATGGATATTCCGGATATAATCAGATCCAAATGGACCCATAAGACGAGGAATCCATAGCCTTTAGAGCCACTCAGGGTGTGTTTTTCTACCGGGTAATGCTCTTTGGCTTAAAGAATGCAGGTGCAACATATCAGCGTTCCATGCATCGTTTCTTCAAACCCTTCTTAGGTAAGTTTGTTGAATGCTATGTTGACCATTTGGTTGTTAAATCCAAACAACATTCTAATCACTTAGCTGATTTTGAAGTCATATTCCGCAAGCTTCGACAACATAATATGAAGATGAACCCCTTAAAATGTGCTTTTGGGGTAACCTTAGGAAAATTTCTCGGCTTTTTTGTATGCCATCATGGTATTTAAGTCGATCCTGAGAAGACCAAGTCAATCCTTGGTATGTCACCTTCTCTAAATTTGAATTAATTAAGAGGATTTCAAGGAAACATATCCTATATTCGGCGTTTCATCTCCAATTTGGCAGGAAAAAGGTTACCCTTCACCAAATTGATGAAGAAGGGAGTCACTTACCAGTTGACTGAAGAATATCAAAAAGAATTAGATATTATCAAGAAATTACTCTTGAGTCCACCGGTACTCATTCCACATGTTGAAAGAAGACCACTTATCCTCTACATGGCGGCTCTAGAGTGATCATTGGGTGCCTTTCCTGCTCAAAATAATGATGCTGGGAATGAAAACAGCCTCTATTATCTTAGTCGAACTATGATTGAAGCAGAAACTTGGTATTCAAGTATTGAGAAGTGCTACCCGACATTAATATTTTTAGTTCAGAAGTTGAGACACTACCTGCATCATCATGAGGTCCAATTGGTATCTCGCAATAACCCGCTCAAATTCATACTTAGTCTTCCAATGATTACAGGACATCTGGAAAGGTGGGAAGTTATTTTGTAGAAATTTGACATTCAGTATGTGTCTCAAAAAGAAATAAAGAGCCAAGATCTGGTTGATTTCCTGGCTGAACACCCTTCAGTGGAAGACACATCTTTAGATATTGACCTCCCCGATGAGGAAGTCTTCTCTATTCAAGAAAGTCCTCAGGCATGGGAAATGTATTTTGATGGTGATTCCAGAATTCCAACAGGGAGGAAAATGGAAAATCCTAAATTCAACAAAGTTGTCTTATGAATTGTGCTCATTTATCTAGAAAAGGCAGTGTTACATTATTCCTTTTTATTGTGGGAAGGTGGTACCAATAATGAAGCAGAATACCAAGCTCTCATCGCAGGCTTGAAATTAGCGCTTCAAGAACAAGTGAATCACTTAAAGGTTAAAGGTGATTCAGACCTGGTAATCAAACAAGTCAATGGAGATTATTCCATCAGAAAAGAAGAACTAATCCCTTTGTATGATTACATCAGAGAGTTAATGGAAGAATTCCCTTTGGAACCGACATTTTCTTATGTCCCAAGATCAAAAGATGCTCAAGCTGATGCACTGGATAATATAGCCACAGCTCTGGAAGATCCAAATTGGGATGAGACAACCATCAGTATTTCTCACCGTCGTGAAATTTCACATTATGTTCGAATCAGAAAAGAGTAAATTAATGAAATTAGTCCCATTCCTGAACCGTATGGTCATACTATAGGATGGATGTCACCTATCAGGGAATAGCTTCAAAATGGAACACTTCCACCTGATAGAGCTTAGAAAGAACAAATCTGGCGACGTGTGGTCAATTTTAATCATTATTATAGCCCAGATCACCTAGAGAAAATTATCTACAAACGTGGTTTTGATGGAGTTCTCTTCAGATGAATTGATGGTGAAGAGAAAATGGATGTCATGAAATAAGTGCATGTAGGAGTCTGTGGTGCCCACCAGTCTGGACATAGACTGTCGGATCAGATTCAAAGGCATGGATACTTTTGGCCTTCAATGATACAAGATTGTATTGATTTCAGAAAGAAGTTTTACTCATGCCAAGTACATTCCAACTTCATTCATTAACCTCTAGAGTTGCTTCATTCAGCTAAATACTCATGTCCATTTGCCACATGGGGAATGGATGTGGTGGGACCTTACCCTTCAGCTATGGCCAAGAAGTTTAAATACATTCTTACTGCTACTGACTTCTTTTCCAAATGGGAAGAGGCAATACCTCTCAAGGAAGTCAGTTCTAAATGTGTTGTTAGCTTCATCAAGTCTAACATCATTACCAGATTTGGTGTCCCTCATACCATATTGACGGACAATGGCACCAACTTCTGTTCATCCGAGGTGAAGTAGTTTTATCAAGAATACAACATCAAATCCAACCATTCATCTCTGTATCATGCAGTAGACAATGGCCAGATAGAAGCCTTCAACAAGACTCATTCAAATATACTGCAAAAGATGGTGGATAAAGATAATAATTCATGTCCTGATTAACTCTTTCATGCTTTATGGGATTATCAGAATACCACCCGCACTGCAACACGGTCGACTCCTTATTCATTGGTATATGGAACGGAAGCAGTCTTGACAATTAATGTTCAATTACCCTTGCTCAGAGTTTCCAATTGTGATGAATCATCTACAGATGAACAATATCAAAAGAAATTGAATGAATTGTAACAGTTAGATGAGAAAACATTGTGTACTTTGCACCACTTGGAAGTCTATCAGAATCGAATAGCATGAGATTTTAACAAAAAGGATCATCTTCATTCATTCACTCAGGGAGAATTGGTATTAGTTCTCTGAACTCCAATGATACCAGGAAAGAAACCTCCCAATATTGAGCCAAAATGGGAAGGACCTTACTCAATACATAGGTTCTACTCCAATGGAGCATATTCTTTAATCTCAATGGATGGAGAACTCACACCTACTCCAACCAATGCCATATTTTTGAAGAAGTATTTTGTATAAACACAAAATATATTATCATGGTCCGGTATGACCTTAAACTGCACCACCATCCAGCAAGAAATTAAATTGCATCATCAACGGTCCATGCATATAACCCTAAACTATTTGCAAGTCCCTTACGTCCAACAAGACGTTAAACTGCATCATCCAGGGTCCATACATATGACCTTAAACTATTTGTATTAATTTCATCCCACACGACGTTAAACTGTGAAAAACAAATTCCCTAATTTGTCCTCACTGGATGACATTAAACTGCACAGTCTCCCTTCCATCCAGCATGACGTTAAACTCCACCATCCACGGTCCATGCATATGACTTTAAACTATTCTCTCTTTCTTCCAAGATGATGTTAAACAGTGAAAAAGTCCCTAATACGTCCAACATGACGATAAACTATGTCCCCCTTCATGGTCCTTGGTATATGATGTTAAACTATATAAAAGTACCTGTTGTCCAACATGACGTTAAACTGTATAACCAATGGTCCATGCATATGACCATAAAAAAATTCTCACTTACGTCCAACATGATGTTAAATGGTGTACTCTTTTGTCCTCACTACATGACAGTAAACTGCATAGTCCTCTTTTTGTCCAACATGACATTAAACTCTATTGTCCCCATCATCCGAACTACATGACGCTAAACTGTACAGAAAATCCTTTAATATGTGATACATGAAATTAAACTATACTTTGTCCCTGCTACATGACATTAAACTGTGCATCACCAATAGTCCTAACTGCAAGACCTTAAAACTGCATAGTCCCTTGATATGTCCTACATGACATTAAACAGTGCATCGTTAAGGTTGTTGTTATCTTTTATTTCTCACACTGAGAATGACTCACGTGATATTAGAGAAAAACTCAACCATAACACTCTCTCTGGGCTACTAACCATGCGTATGTCCCAACAACATCATTTTTTAGGTCGTTGTCCCCAAGAAAAACATGATCATTAATTCATTCTTTAATTGACCTACACAGACGTTGATCCTTACCTTCCAGGCTGGGTACGTAGGCAACCTCCCAAGGTTCAATCCCAAAACCAATCTCTTCACATCGATTCACCTCCAACTCATACTATGTTGATTCATGAAACCACCCCTAGAATCAATATCTTTACATTGGTCCACTTTCGTCCTTGTTATACGACGTTAAACTATAAAACACTTTTGTCCAGTATGACAATAAAATACAATATTCTTTGATACCCTCACCTGATAGGGAACCCTTATTTATATTGATTTTTCAATCATGATTCATTTCAAAGACTATGTGCATACATGGCAATGCCCAAACCTTTTATCTTGTGTTAAACCATCATTGTACTAAAGTTCCCTTTCACCCTTCACATGTACAAACCAAATTTGTACAGAGGGTATTTCTAGAACTACGTGGGCTTGATTCCCATCCTTATGGGATACGTAGGAACGTTAGAGTGTCCCTCGAATCCAGCCCCAAGTCTTTGGGCCTAACCCCAAATTCCACTTTCAGTCCCTTGGCTGAAAAGTCCCCATGAAAACACACACTGTGTATTTCTTATAATGGTCCATGCTCTATGACCCTAAACTAAGATCTCTAATCCTTTTTTCCCACAAGATGTTAAACTATAGTTTATGAAATATGTATGGCTTGATTCCCATCCTTATGAGATATGTAGTGAAGTCAAACATTTCGATTCAGGACCCAGCCACAACATGATTATGGTTAGCATTGATCTATGTATCTCATTATACATTGGAAAATACCCATCTTTATGTGTCATAATCCTAACCTTAAATATTTTCAGATCTACATAACCCTTTTCTTGACTTTTAGTCACAAAAATGTCAAATTTCTGAGAGTTATTTTACCTAACTATACAGCATGTGCCCTTAGGCGGCCTTGCATAAACAGTCTCCATAACAGATTTTTCAGCCAAAAGATACTATTGATTTACTATGCAGCCAATGCCCTTAGGTGGCCCTGTATAATTCAACCCCCTAACGGGTTTTTCATATACTGGTAACCTCATTCTTGGGAAGAAATCCTTTTTTTGTCCTTATTGGTCTTAAATGACAGTATGTAGGGATCCGCAAAAATAGTCATCCTTAACATATTTGTCCCATATCCTTTTTCATGATCTGAAAGTATTCAAGTCTATGGTTTATATTCTCCTTCCCTATGTTTGGGTCAGTACTTCGTAGGAGTGATATCCATCCAGTTCTTCGATAATATTGTTTGGAAATATCTTGTCCACATTCAAGTACCAACTTCTATACCGAAAACTCTATACTTTTGAAATTTTGAATCTCCATAAACTTTCACTGGATTTTTAGCACTAGGAAAGTAAATTTCTAAGAGTTGTTTTTCCTGACTATGCTCCACGTTTCCTTAGGCAGCCTTACATAAACAGTCTACATAACAAACTTGTTATCCAAAAGATTCTATTTATTTGACTATGCATCCAATTCCCTTAGGTGGACATGCATAATTCAACCCCCTAATGGGTTTTTTAAATATTGGTAACTTTATTCTTGGAAACTACTTCTTCTAATGCCTTTTATCTCTTTTTCATATCATTCCTTAGATTCAAGTATTCTTATGCCATAGTTTACATATTTTCCCTCATACTTGAGTGTGGTAATGTGTTTTCAGATATTTTTTCAAGGAATTGAGTCTATTCTAATTCATTCGGTCAAATCTATTTTGACCTTAAACATTAGCCTCTGTATTTCCGACGTGCATGACATTAAACTGCCCATAAAAGACAAAGGAACTCTGAATAAAATTCAAGTTCCAGCTCATTAAACATACATTTTTGTATGATTTAGGTAATGTTGAGCAATTAAAAGATTCAAAGTTTTTATGGTTATTTACATTAATCCAAGTAAAAATCAAACTATGCTTACTAGGCCCATTGGCTTCAGTAAAATTTAAAGAACGTAGTAGGAAAATAAGTTCACAAATAATTAAAGGTGAAAAAGTTGTTCATTTGATGCACAAGAATTAGAAGGACATCAATAGATTGGAGTCTCTTCTCTTTTTCCAGGAAATTACAAATGGTTGTCGACATAAATTTTCAATTGATGAACTACATCCCGAGCTTCATCAGCAGCTACTTGAAGCTCATGCACTCGACCAACTTCACTCTTTTCAGCCTGATGGAGTGATTTTTTGGCATCCACAATGGCTTTCATATCATTCGTTTAAGCTTCCTCAAGTAAATTATTGAGTTGGTCAAGTTCCCCAATAACAGCATCTAACTGTTGTTGAAGGGGCATCTTCTGAACGACTTTATCTTTGATCTTATACTTTAGCTCCTTCATCTTGGCAGCATAGTCAGCCTCAGCTTGGGAAACCACAGCCTCCAATTCACCCATGTTGACTGAATGTTTTACCCTAGAAAGATCTTTGTGACACTTTTTCTCTTGATCCCTCCTGAATATAACTTGTTTCACCGCGGTATGGATCTCTTGGTATCCAAAACCGCCAAGTCCTAGAATGATAAACTGGGACAACAATCGAGGGATATTCGATGATATCTCTTCTAAAGGTACCTTAGATATGATTTTCTATATGTTGTTCCATGCCTTTCATCGTGAGAAGCTGAGCGCCTTAAGCACCTCTGGGTCTGATTCAACATCATCATCACATGGGGGCATGTAATCTTGGATTAATGCACTGAAGGAAGTGCCCTATTTTGCTTCTTCCCCCCTGAACCTGGTTACTTCAACTTCTACTGCTGTTCGGGAAGAAGTTGAGACATCACCTCCAGTTCTAACCATTGAAGTTGATATCCCTGTTAGATCAATTAAAAGTATGGTTAGTTTCATAGAATAATGGGAGTTGGTTGTCTATCTTGAAAACTCAGTATAATCATTACCTAACAGTAGATTAGCAGCTTGAGAAAACTCCTCCCCATCTTTCCCAGTTTCAACAGGATCATCAAGATGGGTCTCAGGAGGGTTTACTGGATTTAGCTCCACTTGAGCTTATGTTTCTGCAATGGTAGGGTTGACATCAATGTCCACACCCGCTTCAGGCATTGGAAGTTTAGCAGCTTCTATGGATGGAACTGCATATTATATTCAGTCATGATTAGAAGTGTAAATTATAAAAAAAATTATTGGGTGAAGGATAACACTCACGCCCAAGGGCTTCTAAATCACATGACAACTTAGCATGATCATAAAATTCTTCGAAAGACATGCCACGATTCAAAATTTCATCCAATGATATTTCAGAATCCTGGTTAGTCTCACCAGTGGGAGCATTTGATGTATTCTCTTGGTGACCTTCATTCTGCGGCCCTTGACCCTGGACAGCTTTTTCAGGAAGGATGACAGATTCAATTGTTGTGGCCACCAATAATTATGGTGCAGGTTCTTCTCTACTTGTAGCAACAGTAGGAGCAGTACTGGGAATTGATGTTGTCTCTTTTTCAGAAGTAGCCAAGTCAACATGAATTTGCATTTGTTCCACAACACCCTCCGTGGTCCTCAAAAGAGGATCAGTCCTTTCCCTCAGAGGGGAAATTGAGGAAGCCCCCGCAATCCCAAGGATTGTGAGCAATCTTTTTCATGGTTTAAAATTCATGATTTTTCGAAGGACTTACCACTACTGATAAAGCATTTAGCGGTGGACTTCCTCATTTGTCACCTTTGTCCTTTTGGCCTTTTGGGAGTGTCGACAGTCTCCCTTATTGGCAATTGAATCGGTAAGGGTAAATCCACGTGCAAATCCTCATCCATGGCCTACTGGCCTGAAGATATCTCGCCCAGTTCACGAGGGGATTCAGAAGCAGCCCTGATGGCAGTACCACCCGGGCTATACTGTGGTGAAGGAACCTTAGTAGTTTTGGCAAGATGCAAGATTAAGAAAACAATTTCATTGAATAATAAAGCTTCGACTCAAATCAAGTTGCAAAGAAAATAAAGAAAGAAAACTTACATCTTCAGGAGCCACATACTCATGCCACTCCTCATCAGTGGTGTCGTGATCCATCATTTCCTTCACCCGCTTGGTTATTGGGATAGAATCATTAGTGGCATATATTTAGTCCTTCAATTCTTTGACATAGGCTCTTACTTCATCAGGGTTATCCTTGAAATGAATATTTGCAGGAGCCTGAAGAGTCCCTATTTCAGGAAGACGTAACCCTTCACATAGCTCCATCTAGATAGTTTCAGTATCACAGTATACATCCCGCCATGTCTAGATGGCCTCTGGTCGTAGATATACAGGTGTACTAGAAGGTTGTGAAGAGGGTCCTACAACCTTGGATTTTAATTTCTTTCTAGCTCATGCATATATAAAAATAGAATAAAAACTTGTTACTCTATAAAGTTACTGGAAATTAAATTTCCTCAATAAAGTAACTCACAAGGAGTTGATGAAGTGGCTCTCTTGATTCTGACGGGAGGATTATATAAAACACGTGACCATTTTGACAAATGTTGTATCTCTTGAGAATATGATGAATCAGCCTCGGTTGAAGAACTTTGTGAACCAGCTTCAGGAGTGGAAGAATCACCTACCACCTGAAATGTTTCTTTCTTAATGGTTCTCTTCTTCTTCCCAACCTGATAAACAGGTTTATTTAATATGGCCTCAGGATATGATGCTATCCAGTTTTCAGCATACCATATGGTCAGATTGCTTACCGCTTCAGTATTTGGTAAGTCAAAGACTACCCCAGTCCTTTCCATATCCGTTAGCAACCATAGTTTCCGAGCAACCATTGGATGCTACTCTGATCTGACATGCACTGGAGGAGATACAATAGTTATTTGCAGACACTTGAATTGGCATGCAAATCAATATAGAGCATATGCCTCACATATAATTTCCCCATCAATTATGGTGGCCAATACACCATCTCTGCAGGCCATCATATAAGACCTCTGTTCCAAGATGGCTGGTCCATCATCAACAAATCGCTCTGTTGGGGGATTTCCATAGGGAAGGAAGTCGAACTCTTTATGCATACCCAGACTTGGCCTAATATCATAACCATTTAGGGACACAGGAAAAACTTTAGAGAAGGCCTGAATAGACGGCCTGAATGAACTTCTAAGAATCTGTATTCCATTTTTAACAACATATGTCCGGAAGTGAGTGGTGATCCATCCCCATAAAACTTGGAATGGTCCCACTAATCTCAAAGGAGACTTACCCATATAGACATGGAGTAAGCTCCTGTGAATCTTTTCTAAAACTGGGGTAGCCAACCCCACCATCTTTCTCTCAGCCAACTTGGCTGTGATAACGAAGGTCCCTGGCCTGACACCTCCCTTCGAATCTCTAATTGGAGAAAGATAGAAAATGTTCCATAGGGCTAAACAGCCTAGCAGATGGGTCTTCTCTGGGATATTATGATTCACTTCATACCCCCATTTCTCAAACTCTCCTGCTTCTAGAGTCAGCCAAAATGTGCCAGGAATACCTCTCTTATCTGGTCTAGGGCATCTAGTAGGAAGAATACAGGTGGGCCCCTTTTCCCTCTTCTTCTTGAGAAACACATATATCCATTCCTCTGGGTAAATATACCTTCTAGAATGAGTCTTTGAAGTCTTTGATATTTTGAGCTTATGATAAATCTTTAATAACTCCCGAACCAAATCTGGAGTCTTCTCTGGATCATTCATGGTTGCCTTTGGAGGGACGAATTCTTCATAGATATCACCCAGAATTGGAACCCATGAGATCTTGTAGACATCCCCCAAACTAATACCTACTTCTCCATGTTTCAAATGGAAATAATTAGTTTCCAGGCTCCAGCGGCTAAGCAATTCGGGTGAAAAATTATCATTACTATAAACATACGTCTGCCTAGCCCAGATGGATTGATAAATTGCAGCTCCCTTCAGGTCCTCGATAAAATCTTCACAAGTTTGTCTCACCCAATAATCCCACATCCAAGTTGGCTTCACCCCTCCTCCAGAACGGAATTCCAATTTCTCTTTCCAACCTTTGGACTGATCCATCTGAGAGTTTCGAAAGACCGAAGGATAACAATGTGAGTGCAGCTCAGGCTTGTGACGTTTCAGATTTGGAGCACACGAACTATAATGCATTATATAAGCTTTCATTACTGTTCCATCATTTGAAAATGTTCTTGCGATTGAGACATTCGCGGAAGAAAAGTTTGTATACGACTAAAACCAGGAAAGCGGGAGATAGTTCTTTGCCTCTGGAATATTGACATCTTGCAAGTGACCATGTCCATACAGAGGCAGATAGATGCTGTATGGGAAATCATGATGATATTTTTTCAGATGCTTAGCCAATTCCGGAAGAGTGCTTTCACAGATGGAATAGTAATCATGGCCAATGATGTCCATAATCTCATCAATTATTTTTCTCTCCAGTTTATCAGCCATTCCATTTCTATTTGGATCCATTTGATCTGCACAAAAATTGAATAATTAACACTTAAAGTATGTTAATTTTTCATAAAATTTGTGAAGGATTTAAATAAATTGGCTAAGTCGTTAAGGCGCGCAAGTCCCATAGTTGGCGCGCAAGTCTCCTTAGGTCGCCCAAGCATTGGGCGCGCAGGTTTCTCCATGCTAGTCTAAATACCTTAAGAGCAGAACGACACAAGAAACTGAAGCGTGAAATAGCGGAATCACTTGCACGGACGAGCGAAAGCCGAGAGCCAAGCTGCATGCCGAGAGCAAGAAATCCACGAAAGGTGAGTGCTTTGCGAGGAATGGAGTCCTCAATTTATAGACACGGCCAGAACCCTATGCGCCGTACCCTGCGTGACTAAAGGTCGTACCCCTACACGCCAGACCCTGCGCGCACGAAGCTCATTTGCACGCCCAACCTTGTGTGCCCCAATTTTCTTTTGATTCTCGATTTCCTTAGAGTCAGATCCTCATTTCTTTTGGATCCAACTCTGAGGGGGGAATTTTGTTGACGCTCCTTTCATCACAGAGTATAACCTCTGAAAAAATGAAATACCATGAGCTCAAAGTGATTCAACCATTGCAAAAATATCAAAAATTTACAAAGGAATGAATAAGAAGAACATTCTACAATTGTCGTGCATGTTCTACAATGGTCGCACAAGTACACTTGCGCGCCGTGATGGTCGGACAAGTAGACTTGTGCGCCCTAGGTGATAACCACCTGGGGTCTTCTCCAGCCTATAAATACCCCCGATGGGCCCCCCATTTCAGGAGGAATTTTTTCCAGAATTCAGATTTAGAGCTATGAATGCCCAAGTCTCTTCTTCAGGTCTTCCGAACACTTCTAAGGTAATTATTTACTTAGAATTGAAGGTATAAACAAAAGGAGAATGGTCAAAGTGTTAGAATTCACTAACAATTGTGCACCAAAGGTGTTTTATCCTTAAGGGAAATGAACATACTTGCACGCCGCCCTACTTCCTCACCAAAACATGTGCGCCTCTCTTCTGGAAGTACCTCAGGATAATTCTAAAGGCATTAGTCAAGGATCGCCCAAGTATTACCATGTTGGTTTACAAACGTGCAAGTACCCATGTGTCGCGTAGGTATACCTACATGACCAGGACTTGCACACCCACGTAGTACCTGTGCGCCTGCCAGGACTTGCATGCCCCTACCTTTTTGGGTGCCCTTCTTGCCCATTTCACCCCTCTTATGTCATTACACCTCTCCTATTCAAGATTCAGTCTTCAAGACACTCTTCAAAGCCATTTATGGCATGATTTATTGATTTTACTTCCTTATCTGAAAGGAATTATGTGGAATATCTCTCAAAACCTAGTGATTTAAATATCTTTATGTCACTAAATATTGATATTTCATTCATTCAACATCATCCTTTAAGATTAGGGAATCCTTAACATGGGCCTCCTTTTCAGGAGTAAGCCTCAGTCCAAATTCTCATTACTGTGGGCATCCTCTTTAGGAGTAATCCCCAAGTCCTCTAATATGGGAATCCTCCTTAGGAGTAATCCCCAGTCTTAAAGTTCCCAAATATGGGCATCCTCTTTAGGAGTAAGACCCAACCATAATTCTCTTAACTTGTGCTTCCTTTTCAGGAGTAAGCCCTAGTCTAAAATATGGGACTCCTTTTCAAGAGTAAGCCCCAGTCTTAATTTCCTTTTGATATGGGCTTATTTTTCAAAAGTAATCCCCAGTATTAATTTTATTTTGACCTGGGCCTCCTTTTCAGGAGTAATCCCCAGTCCAAATTCTCATTACTATGGGCATCCTATTTAGGATTAAGCCCCAAGTCCTCTAATCTGGGCATCCTCTTTAGGAGTAATCCCCAGTCTTAATGTTACCAAATATGGTAATCCTCCTTAGGAGTAAGCCCCAACCATAATTCTCTTAACCTAGGATTCCTTTTCAGGAGTATGCCTCAGTATCAAATATGGGCCTCCTTTTCAAGAGTAATCCCTAGTCTTAATTTCCTTTTGATCTGGGCTTCCTTCTTAAGAGTAAAACCCAATCATATGTCCCCTACTAACTTGGGCATCTTCTATTGGAGTAAGCCCCAAGATTAGAGTATCCAAATCTCCATGAA
The DNA here is from genome assembly GCA_963277665.1 of Viscum album. Taxonomy (NCBI): domain Eukaryota; kingdom Viridiplantae; phylum Streptophyta; class Magnoliopsida; order Santalales; family Viscaceae; genus Viscum; species Viscum album. The sequence goes on along the minus strand of OY728151.1, from coordinate 99,028,035 downwards.
ACACATATACCTTTATGAACACTGTTCCTAGATTTCCTCCGTAAAGTAAATCTTAATACTCATTTATTTTGGGTAGTCATACGTACATAAGCCCCACATCATTGCATGGCACAATTGTCTGGTTTCACCAATACCTCTTGTTTCTAACACCGAGCATGAATCATGTGAGCTTAGAGCATAAAAGTAATCATGAAATCTTTATTTGATCCATTGATCATAAAAATCATACTCCCTTACTCGAACTACGTGGGTTCTAATTCCTTTTCTAAACAAAGGATACGTAGGTAGCCCATCTGCGGGTTCGATACCAACTCTAAAATAATCCATGTCCTTCTGAATGAAAATAAATTTCATGTGCCCCATTGAGTGGCTTTAAAACCAGCATGGTCATCATAATGACTGAGAGACTTCTATATAAATGTGTCGAAGGATACCATTGACCAAGAATCTCTAATAAATACAGATGATTTTCTATCAATGATGAAACTCGAATACATATAAAATATTCTATAAATTTTCTACATATTTAATTATTGATTATCAGATCTGAAGGAAAGCTTATTTTATACTTGGTAATGTAATAAGGATTCACAAACATAACTTAAATCAATAAAGAGATTCCCAGAGTAGACAATAATTCCCCTCAAAAACGTGTAATGAGTCCGACCTCCCATCCTCTCAACCAATGCAAATTCCTATGCCTCATCAGTCCACAAACTAATGAGCACCTACCTTTGAAAAGAAGGTCCAAATGGATGTGGAATCATTGGATGTTTCTGGATATACGAACAAACCCATTAGAAACTGATTGGAATGTTTGATCCTTCAATCAAGGAGGTCATCCCAAAATTCGGAGGGAAACAATTGCGTCACACAAAGTCGCTCCCCAATGTGGGTCTGCCACGTCACACAGAGGCACTCCCCTTCATAGCCTGCTATGGTACTCCTCCTGTCGAGTACCATGGTTCTGCCACATCACACAGCGGTGCTACCCACTGTGGGTCCACCGCAAGACACAGAGGCGCTTCCCACTACGCTAGTCGAAACACTCAGAGTCGAAAGGTCAGCAGTCATCAGGTCTCATGCAGCTACTAGGTCTCTAGTCTCCGCTCGCTCGTCTCCGGGAGGATCTTCTCCACGAGCTACTGGTCGATAAATCAACTATCACGAAGTCCCAAGTAGAAGTATCTCAAAGGCCCGCCTCTTCATTGGGGTCTCAACGCAATAGATGTCACGTCAATTGCACTCTCGTTCTGTGAGTTATTGGCATTTCCATTCCAGGGGCCCGATTGGTTTTTACGTTAAAACCATAATGAACGTATCCCAACTACGTCCAGACCTCAATTAGTGTATACCAATAGAACTTCCATGCTCTATGCTTTCCGTCGCTGTAGGCGGTTCTTCGATCGGACACACGTAGCCCATGAAATGGGCGCAAAAGTGTTAACGGGTCAAACAGGTCCGGGTCCGGTCCGACTGAGTCAGACCGAACCAACCCGACCCGGGTCTGGACCGGGGTCTGACCCGGTCCATGAGTCTGACCCAGCCCAAGGGTCAGGCCTGCCCCAAGATGGCAGCTCAGCCTAAGTGCAGCCCAACCTGAGATCGGCCCAGCCCGAACCGGTGGCCCAGCCCGAGAGTGACCCAACCCGAGGGAAGCCCGCATGGCTCGGATGGCTGACCAGTGGGGCCCGGATGCCCGAACCGTGGGGCCCGGCTGGCTGACTGCCGCGTGGCCTGGCTGGCTAGCCGCAGGGTGGCCCGGCTGGCTGGCCGCCACGTTGCCTACCTCGCTCACCGTCACGTGGCACGGCGAGCCACATGTGTGTGTGTGTGGGGGGGGGGGCTGCTGGTCGAACGTAACCAGCACTATGTGCCGGTTAGGGAGTTGTAGGACCCAGGTGGGACCCGCCTTGTCTGGCTTGCCGAGCGGCTGACCGGTTCCACACCACCGGTGTGACACGATGGCGTCGTTCCCCTCTACCACGGCCTGCCATAGCCACAATTCTGCATCATCTCATGGTGCGACGGTGCCACACCACCTCCGCCACGGCCCCGACCCCCCTGCACCTCCGCATGGTGCGACGAAGTCACGCCCCTCTGGCGACTCGGCAACCCTTATGCCACTGGTTTTTTTTGGGACGGCCCGACGCCGGTCGCATTGCTATGATATGGTCCATCCTTTCAGCAGCACCGTTGTGCCGTCAACATCATCAAAAAACAAGAACAATCAAGGGGAGGGTCCGGCCGTGTTCGTGCAGTCCGAGCCCTCTACATTACATGGGTATCATTCGGAAAAATTATTATCCAAGATTGTACAACATAGAACAGAACAAATTAAAACTCAAAATTCCCATACCTGGCTTTTTGTTCCTTGATAGTAGAAGAAGAGGAATGGTGGACCACGATTCGTTGACATCGGGAAGCGTCCGAGGTAGGAGACCGAGGAAGAAGCGTTGTCGGTGTTCTTTGCGGTTGGATCCTTCTCTTTTGGCTCGGTTGAAGATTGAGGAAGATGTTCGTCATTCTTCGGTGGTGAGTGGTGTTCTTCATTGGAAGGATGAGGTTTTCCAAGTTCTTCCAATCCCTCTTTCAATCTCAAGAAAATGAATTTCCAAACAAAAATAATAGACAAAGTATTTTTTTTGATGGTTGGAAAGAATTCAAATAGATTAAAAAAGAGTTTAAGTAAATTGTGAAACATAACCAAATAAATGAGATAGGTTGGCTCAATTAAAAGGTTAGGATGGTGAAGAGTTTTCTCTCACATAAATGGGGGGTTAAAGGGGGTTCAAAGCCTATGTGGGTCCCACCAAGGATATCCTCCCAAGGGAGGTTATGTGAGGGTGTGCCCTGCCACTATAACCTCTCATGGGAGTTTATGGTGTGGTGGCCCCCACCTCTAACCTCCTCCTGGAGGTTTTTACTACCACAAAATAAAAATAAGTTATCACCTTATTTTTATTTAACTTATTTAAAAACCCCAAAATCAAACATCCATTCTCGTTAGAACACAACTGTGGTGAAGGTCTCACTAAGTAATCACCGACGCTGCGAGTTCAACAGTACCCTCAGATTTCATTTCCGAGCACTGGTTCAAAGGTTATAAAATCCCTCTCGTACGTTTATTGAACATACCTGAAAAAAACATCATAAATTGATTCCGGGAACACCAAGCCTCAGAATCAAGCACCGTAAAATTTCGTGGACTCGTAAAAATACCATTATTTTAAGAAAAAAAATTCACATAATTTATCGGTATTTATAGTAGTAGTGATTAGAAAAATAGGTTCCCTAAAAATAAAAGGGATCAGAGGAAGAATGTGAATGATCCCAATAGGTAATGAAGGAATAAAATAATAATGGATTATAATAACTATAAATATAACAAAAAGCATCATATGAACATGACCAGATAGAAATATTGAATAGTCAAGTTATAGACAAAGAGAAAGAAAGTGCGTCTTTCAAATTTCTTTTATGAAGAAAACGAAGATTTTATTTCTCGTTTTTGTGCAAGTAAAATTTATTTTGGAAGAATAAAAAACAATCTTTGTGAAATCCAATAAAATTCACAAGAATTGGAATACTTTATTTTTGATACATTGTATATGGAGAAGTTAGTGATTGTCTATACAGGTAGTATAATGAACATGGAGCTACAAGTTGGATGAGGTTATCACCTGTCCAGGGATTGAGGATTGTTTTCTAATACCACCTCTTAATTTTATGAAAAGACACTTAGACCAATAATTTTTCTCTAACCAATCCATAGTAAACAGTTACCTCATTATAGTGAAGAATATCTATACTAATCATTAACGAACATGGAAATGAAAAAATACTATTAATGGGTAGTCTAGAAACATATTTTGTAATATATTTTTTCCTTCCATATACTTAAAAAAGATAAGGAAAATAGAATAAGAGAATCAATATCTTTACAGGACAATGAGGTAAAGGAAAAAAAGATATAATTTATTAAAAAGTTCCAAACACCAACTCAATCACCCTCTCTGTTTTGAGTATATCTCGAAGTGTTCCTATTAGATAGTACCTACATCATCGAGTGATGGGTTGTCTTTATTCACAACATGTAATTTTACCATCCTTGACATTATAACCACATGTTCATTTTATTTCCATAAAAGTATCATGGACCATCCATTTGATTTTTTTTCATTCAATCCATGATAAACCTTTCCAACGGGTGTTTTATTTATACGTCATCAAATACCTCACCTCTGTGTGTTTTCTCATCTAGGGAATAATACCATAATATTATCCTACCCATAGTCAAGATGATCATAATGGTCTATTGTAAACCAATCATAAATTAAATTCTTATTCTCCTAACATTATGGAATAATTGTACATCCATGGTTCAATATCATGGAGGCCACTCACAACCATTGAATTTATACTATCAAAATTTAAATTCTAACTAATATAATAAAACATTATATAGAGAGGGAGGAGCAGTTGGGTGGAGGGGGGGGGGGGGGTTAAAAGTAGAATGTAACATAAATATAAATATGAATATATATAAATAAAATTCAATGGAGAATTATGTTATAATAAAGGAGGTAACAATTCATAGGAAGTCACAATGGTTGAAATCATTATTATAAATAGGTTTTCAATATTCAATTCAATTAGGTGATAAAGATATTCCACAAATCTCTTTATCATTTAAATTCTGATCACCCAATACTAAGACAACTAAATATAGGGAAGTCTGACTCTAAACATCATCTTGGATGCCTCTTCACTAACCATCACTAAACATTCCATGATACACCATATTCATGAAAAATGAATTCAATTGAAGGATAAATGATAAATTATAATAAGAACTTGATGAAAGAGAAAATGGGGTGATCTCTCTCCATAATAAATTTAACCACCATTGAAATTCCTATAATAAAATTAAATATTTGAAATTTATGTGTAATGAAACTCCATCAAACCACTAATCTCTCCCTCAAACAAATTCCTAGGTTATTTCTTCATTTTTGAGGGTGTTGATTAGGGAACATAACAATAGAAGAAATAAAACTAAATAATGATAGAGTAAGAGAATGAATAAGAATATTAATATATATTAAAATTATAAAAATATCCTACTGAAATAGAGAACCGCCAAATCTATAAAAAATGGTCAATTATTTTAAAACCCCATGAAATGGGGAGAATATAAATTTTTAAATGGATATGATAGAATAAGTTTCACTCTAATTCCATCTTTCACAAGTTTTTCCATGGTAGACCAACTAATTTAATGAATTATAAAAAAATTACAATTAAAAGTTCGGAATAATTAACTTTTTCTTGTGCCCTAAAAATCTAACAATAATTTCCCATGTATTGAATGAGTTATAAGAGATTTGATCTATAATATAATTTTGGGCTAATGATAGTTTTAATTTCAATGCTTCAACTTCCTTTTAATTTATTGCCCTAAAGGTGGATTAATTAGGCCAGTCCATATTTAATAATGTTATTGCCTAAGAAATTCTCAAAATCATTAACAAATATAAACTCAATTTAGTTGGAATGTTTTGAGATATATGGCCATATTCAAAATTCACAATATCTATTAATAGATTTATTGTCCCAAATTTTGAGCTGTTTTGGCACTTAAGATATTGGATTTAGCTATAGACCAAGTTGAGTTAAATAAAGAAAAACATTAATAGAAGATTAAAAAAATGTAATTTACCAATTCCAATAATTGTAGGAATATTTCTAGCCAAAATAATAAATTAATTAAAATATTCTAAAATCCCAAATTATGTCATTTTATATATTATGCTACAATTTCTACTAAAACCAAAAAATGAAAAAAATTATCATAAAATAACACTATGATGGGATTAAAAACAATTAATTATATAATAAAATTTGTGAAAATATTAGCTTCATCACTACACCACACTAAATCATTGTATTCCCCAACAATCATCAAATATCTGAATCAAAATCAACACTAGAATGAAAAATGAGAAAACACCCATGATCACTTCCACCATGTATACTCTTTGAAAAAAATTCAAATTCATTTTTAACCCTCACATGAATATTTTTTCGACCTAAAAAATATATCCATAGCCCAATCAAAACAAACTTCACATTGAATTTTACATCACTCTTCACTCAATATAGGTTAAATATGGATTTATAGTCATACATGGATAATTCATATATCACCATAGGATTTTGAAATTTATTACATCTCCATAGATCAATAATTTTTTTTCAATAATGAGGTATTTTTTGTGGTGATTTTAGTGGCTTCGGGTTCGTGGGTAAAACCATTTAATAAATTTTAGGCCAAAGGATGAGGTTTAACTCTTAAGTATAATGCATGAATTTTCAAGTGAAAAAATAGAATGAAACAAAATTAATTAGCATTATAAATGTGAAACAGAACACAAACACCTTTTGTGTCTGGGAAACGAGTCATTTAGTGATTACACTGAATATTTTCATTGCAATTCCCCCTATTTTTGTTCCTTTATTATTCTTCTTTTTCCCGAATGATGAGATGAAAATTGAATAAAATTAATGAATCAAAATTCATGACCTTGATTTTTGAGAGAGAAATGAGACAAAAATGTAATAATAATGAACAACTCAATATCATCTACATTTTTTTTTATTTTTCTCAAATCCTTTTTATTTATTTTTAGCTTTTTTTAGGATAATAGAATGATACAAATAATGAACATTAAAATGAAGAATAATACTAAATTTTCTATATATTCACTACCTAAATTGATTACAAACACCCCCAAACACCCAAAAATTAAGTAAACCCCTAATAACACACATTAAAGGCCCTTCTACTATAGTCAAACATGAAATATCCATGTAAAAATATTATAAGTGTGGGTAGGTAATGAAAAATACACTTGAAATGTGTCTTAAATCAATAAGGGAGTTCAGATATGTTAGGGGATAAAAAGGGTAAATGTAATTTGAGGTCTCAATTTAACATTCAGAAAACCAAATAAGTGTATCCATCATGTCAAAACAAATATATAAACTCCAATTACTTGAATGAGAAAAGTCACATGTTTTGGTTATCACACAAAATCCTAGTCTCCCTCAATAATGTGAGGGTATTAAGAAGAATATGTCAAAGTGGTTAAGAATAACTCATAGAAAAAGATAAATATTTTTAGATTGTGTTTCATGTAAATGGGTATCATAATTTACTCAAAATCATAAAAAAATCATCAGAATCATATTCAATGAAAAAGTTATAACATCAAAAATAATTTAAAACCCATTCTTTCAAAAATTCATGTAAAATATCTCAAAATCAATTGAAGTATAAAAAACTATAATAATATTAATTTAATATTAATGTTTATAAAAATATTAAAAAAACAAAAAAAACACACAAAAAAAATAAGAATGTTGAAACTCTCCCCACACTTAGAATTAACTACACTCATTTCAGTTCAACAGAAAAAAATAAGGTAAGAAAAACAAATGAGAAGAAAAGACAGATCCTAAGTTTATTTTTTAGTGTCATCATTGATTTAAGATCATATATAACTCAAATTTTTACATATAAATAAAATATATAAAATTAAATAAGAAAAATAATGAAAAATAAATATAAAGGGAAAAAGGATAGAACATGGTTTGGACACCCATGTGACTACTTGGTTATTATTTCCCCTAGTCAGGAAGCTATAGTTGATTAACAACAATACAAAGGTGTTTGGGGTTTATTCATTAGAAAAAAACAAAAATTCATTCTTCTCATTATCTTCAACATTCAGTTTCCATTGATGATCCCAAGGATAGATTAAATCATTTCATTTCCCATAAAAATGTAATTTAGATTTTATGGTTGGGGAATGAGAAATAATGGAGGCCCTCTACTCTATCCAGGACTTCTAAAGCCTATTCATTATCATATAGGGCCTTCCTATTTTGAAAAAATAAATTTCTTTGTATTTTGGATTTCATCTAAAAATTTAAATTTAGTAATATTAATTAACGATGAATAAAAAAATTGTATTTTCTAGTAAAATGATTTTAATTTTAAACTATTCCCATAAGGCCACTTAGAATTCTGTCCTAGTAGGGTCTTATTCATCTTCTTATAAAAAAAGTTAGATGAAGGGATAGGCATATTTTTAATTTATAAATATTTGGGAATAACTTAAATTTTTTTCTTTAGCAAAATTTAACCAATGGTCTTCCAAATCATTTTGGTCCCCCACAATTGTATCATCTTGCATGAAATATTTTGAAACAACATCATGTAATGGTTGATATATGTTGAATAGATCTATATGTTACAAATTTAAAGCCTTCTAAAGTTAATAAATTTCAAATATTGGTGGAACTGGATGGAAATATTCTTTAATTTTATATTATTTTTTGTTTTTATTCCCCGCATAAAACATGAAACTCCTCAACTTAAGTGGTCAAAGACTTTATTCTATTGCATTTTTTCTAACATATTAAATATCTATTTAATTTTAAAAATTAGAGGTTCTTTCATGCTGTAATGAAAAAATTCCAACCACATGAATAATAATTATAAAAATCCATATAGAACTATGTATTTAAATATATGAAATAATGCACAATTTTATTTTTTGAATTTTTTTGATTTTTTTTTGGTTTTTGATGAAAAAAATCGTGAGCATGTTATCATCCTCCGCAGAAATGGAATAAAATAGATGGAGGTGTTTTTTTTGTGAACAAATATTCAAATAAATTCTTAGTCTCCTAATAATATACCATAATTGAATAACCTAGGGTTTATCTCAAGGATGCCTCCCACACACATTGAATTTTTACAGACACTATTTCAATTTTAAATAATATAAACTATCTAAGATAGAGTGGGGGGGGGGGGTTAAAAGATACATGTAGTATAAATTCACATATAAAAAAATATATTAATATAATGAAACACAAATTGAAGTTATATTATAAAATTAAACTAGTATTAGGAGGTCATAGTAGTTTAAATCATTATTATAAGATGGTTCCTAATATTCAATTTGGAGTCATGACTAGGAGCTGTCAAACCCCACCTTCTCACATAAATTCTGATTACACCATACCAAGACCTATTAATATAGGTAAATAATCATCCAAACTCTTTCTAAGATACTTTTTTTTCAAACCATCACTACCCATTCCATGCTCCACTATATGCACGACACAAATATTGAATTGAAAGATAAATGATAAAAGAGAAGAAGTTCTCAACATTAAGAAAAATTATGAAACCACTCCACATAATTTATTTATTCCCCACATAAATTACTATAATTAAATATATATATATATTGAACATTAAGAATAATAAAACTCAATAAAACCACCATTCACTCCCAAAATCATTTTCTAATTTTATTTCTCTATTTTTAGTGGGGTAAAGATGGGAGAAAAGTTAGAAACACATAATAATAAAAAATTAAACAATAATGGAATGAAGAAGAAGAATATATTTTAAAATTTTAAAAATATACTATATAATAAAATAACACAAAAGATATATAAAATTTCTAATAATTTTCTGACCAATTGGAATGGGGGGGGAATAAAATATTTTATTGATAGGGGAGAAGAATATTCTCTCTAATTATGTTAGAAATAATACAAACCAATTAAATGAAATAATTTGGAAATATTTGTTTTATTTAAAAATATAAGTCCCCAGCCTTAAACCTTACTTAATCTTGAGTAATTACAAGATTACACATTGAGGATCTTTTCAGGTTTAGAGTTTTAGAGAATTAGATCATGAAACTTGCATTACATTCCACATTTAAGCAAAGTGGTTACATAAAAGACAGTATTCATTCTTCCCATCAACGAAAACATATTTAAAATAAAACATGGATTCTTTCTTGACACATCCTTGACATTATCATCACATCATGTACCCTTCCCTTGACCTGTGAAAAACATTTCAAAAACTTGGGATGAGCATAAAAAGCTCAGTAAGGGATATAAAAATATGGAAAGGAAACATGAGTACATGTATACATAAGAATGAAATCATACTTTACCCATAAAACATAAGCACTTTAACATACCTCATAACATCATGAATAAATCATAGAAATCATATGACATAAAGGTAACTTGAGGCATTCATAACATCCTTACGTAGGGAGTAACCCTCTTGGTTACGTTTTGGAATACCCATCACAGTATATTCCCTAAATCTCTTCGGAGAAACCTTAACGTTTCACTCCTTCACGTTACCCAATGCATTGGAGAGCTATATCGGTCTCACTCGCCCTTAGTTTATCACGGAACCACCCGTCTTCATAATAATGCCCAAGAACCTCAACATAATCATATCAAATAAGACATGCATAAAGAAAACATAACATTTCCACCTTTCAATAACAAGATATCAATACAACACATTGATATAAAAACAATATGAAAACCATTTTCAATACCAAAATAAAAGAAAAGTAAAACATTGTATTTATTTTTCTTTTAAAAAGAAGGTATGTATTGTAGAGGAAGCCGAAACTCAAATAATGGTCATGACGGCGGAGAAGTAATTGTTGCCTCATACATACGACAAAACATTCCCTTTTGACGTTTAGTAAAACGCTTCGTATAAAAAAGATTACTTTTGGATAAATGTAAAAGTAAAATGGGTTTATACATAGTGTAAAAGAAGGTTGAGTATAAAAAAAAATATGCCTCAATGAAAGGATATTGAGACGAAGTCCCATACAAAGACGGTATCCTTGGATTAAGGATAAATCAGTTACATAACTATGTGTGACAAATGAATACACGAAATATAAGTGGGTATTAAGTGTAAAAAAATCAGAGGACATTCACACATAATCATAGAACGACATATTCAAGGTGTAAAAGTTTATCATAAAGAATCTAAATTGGGTTAAGAAGTTCCCTTGCAATGATTAGACAGCCTAACGACATCACTTCAAAATTCAGAAAAAGAGTAGATGAGAGATAAAAAAAGGGTATCTCATCACTTGGACATAAAATTTACATCAATAAGGATATATGAGAACATATCCCAAAATAAAAATATGTAAATTAAAAGACCCAAAAAAATAAGTCTTTTAAAAAGAAGAGGGTGAAAGGCTCCCTTACCGACTTGCGTATCTTTCAAAACATACACCCCATGAAAGAAGGACAATACATCTCTGATGTAAATACTCATAAACGAAAGTATATTACACAAAGAGTAGAATAATGGGAATTACATACACCACTCAAAGGAAATTGTGGAAAATGTAGCATAAATCTCACGGGAATAAAAGTGAGATGAAAAATCCCTTACGAAAACTCGGCAGCCTAACAGCGCCACATAAAACATACAAAAATGGATTGATGAGATCAAATAGGGTATCTCATCATATTAACATGAAGTTTATTGAAAGAGGAATATAAAAGAACATAACCCAACATAACAAAGAGGAGCTTAAAAGAAGTGACATAAAGGAGAGTACTTAAAAAGAAAGATATAGGTGAGATCTCTTACGAAAATTCGACAACCTAACGGTGCCACTCAAAACTCCCAAAATGGATTGATGAAAGAGAATAGGGTCTCTCATCATATGAACATAAAAATTATAGTAAGATTAATATAAAACAACATCCCAATAACAAGAAATATGATCTTTAGAAGGAATGGCATGAAATAGTGTACTTAAAAATAAAGAGAGGAGTAAGATCCCTTACCTCAAGTCCAACTTGTCTTGTTCGTTTCTTTATATTCCTTAAAATCGGGTAAGTCCCTTTGGTTTGAGCTCAAAGGCTTCCTTGGGAAGACTTATTCCCAAAGTGAGGCTTCAAGGAGTAAGAGAGGGACGTATAGAGACAAAATGGGCAGGGGTTGGCCGAGCCAAAGGCTTTGTGAGTGTGGGTAAGGAGGTAGAGGTAGGGGCCTTTTATAAGAGGAGAGGAGGGGCACTCTTGTAAAGTTACAAAATGTTACTTTATTTTCAAAAGAGATTCAGATTTTAAAGGTTCCACATTGATTTATTTCTAGGATAAGGTGATAAGGGTTCGAAATCCACTCATCCAATAGGTTTTGGACATGTGTAGGTCTTAGATATTACATTATCTTTCCATTTTATTTAAATCGTTAAATAATGAGGTCATCGCTGCATCATCATGATTTCATAAATAATTTAATTTATTTAATGTCTAAAAATTATAAAAAAAATTAATATTATGTAGGAAATCTTTTTATATTTCCAATGACTATTTACAGTAAAAAATATGACTTGTATAACCCCATGTAAAAATTGTTTTAGTAAAACATCTCATGTTTGTGTCATTTTTACTTTATCATTAAATAAAAAGGTATTTATGTCATTTTCCAACTAAAGTGGCTCCATGGGGACCCCAAGTTGACCCATGGATTGTCTTGATCGGACATGACACATCCAATGAGGGTAGGACATGTGTCTAGGTCATTTCATTTTATTAAAACATTATTCTTACCTTAAACTACATTAATTACCTCTAATCGCGATTAAAAACTTATTACGTTACTATTCACCAAAAAATTATTTTAATCCCATTGAACCACATTTTACTTCTTAATGACACCCATGTATGTCGGATTTTTGATATTCAAAACAAAAAGGTGGAAAAATTTCATTTAAACGGAAAATCAGTTTTTATAAGTACCACTTAGTGGTTTCACTATTCATCAAAAATTGAAGTTTTTCAGAAAATTACCAAAAATTCACCCTAAGTTATATTTGATATTCGAAATTCAAAAATGATGTCTATTTTAAAAAATTCAAAACATATAAGTTTCATTAATTAATTTAATAATTAATTCCCGCTGTCAAAACAAATAGCGTGTTTTTATGAAACAAAAAGTATCAAAAGATTGACACTAGTTTAAGTCCGATTTCAAAGTGAAATTAATTACATCGACCACTATTGGATTAAATGGTAAAAATCTATTCTAATTTAACTTTAAAACCAATTCAAAAGATAATATAATCATATAAATAAATTATATTAAAAAGAGGTTTTGAATTAAAATACAACATTTTACACTATTCATTAAAAAATGAACTTTATCGGAAAGATACCAAAAATTTACACAAAGTAAATTTTGATGTCCCAATTCATAAGAAGAGTTTTATTTGGTCCAATAGATTGTATAAGAGTGAACAAAACTATATTTAATGATTGTTCGCCATCAAAAGGCGATAAGTGAACCTTTAGTGAAAACTAGGGCATATACGCCTAAAATTGGATTCTTTCCGTATTTTAAGCCTTTATCGTTTATTGGATAAATGTAAAAACATTTAAAAACATATATAATCACATTTTAGTTATTTCTATCCATTACCACCAATACAATGGCTACATGTTAACTACCATTTAAAATAATATTATTTTATTATTAGAGTGCAACGTAAGATTCCCAAGAAACTCGTTGTTACGTGTTGGGTACGCCATCGAGCATAGCGTCCCATTTAAAGTCATATTAATATTCTATTCACAAATATGGATAAATATGAAAATCTAATATTCTCTATTTACCTGGGGTGTTACATCCTTCCCCCTTTTTGGGAATTGCATCCTCACAATTTTTAAAATTTAGTTTGGAAACATCCTTGAATGTCCCACATTGGAACAAGAGTCGGTAAAACAATCACTTTAAAATAAAGAAAGATAAGTACAAAGGTCACCCGATTTAACCCATACTTGGATTCCAAGTATGAAATCATGGACATGGAGAAGAAAACATAGGGTCATGTTCTGATGGAGAGTGATAAAAATCATGTTTAGAAGAAAGCTAACCACAAGAAAATCACAAACTTGTGATGGGTTAAACGGTATTCGATTCCCCAGTAGGAAAAGTTAATAGACAACATTTTTGTTTTAAGTTACTTTTTATTGAGGAATTTATTCATAAGGAAACATAATCACTTATCATGTTGACTTTCAACTTTTACTAGATTCCTTAATCAAACTCATATTTTTTCCAAAAGACGAGTATTTAGGAAGACTTGTTCGCATTAAGAGTACTATAATCAACTTCTAGAGAATCACCTAATCAACCAAAGAGAACTATATACTTCCCATGTCTTTAGACTTTAACCAAAACCAAAACCAAAAATGTTAGTACAAGATCATATAATCCAGAAAAGGATAACCCTTTATAAAAAGAAAATCTATTGTAAATCTCCAAAATTGTTCCAACAAAACCCAAAGTTCAATGAGGACCATTCTATAATCAATTTGTCCATAAAATTCTTCAAAGTAAACCAAACTAAGATTGAAACCCAAATATTTGAGGGATTTAGTCACATATTCTTCCAAGTTAAATCGTAACATTTATCTCCAGACAACATCAGTTGCTCTTAAAGTCTCGTATTGAAAAGTAGTTAACCTAATCACATATCCTCCATGATAGGTTAATCATTTTCATAAATAACCCAAAATAAACTTACACTTAATTCATAAAATCAAATAACTAAAAAGAATCAGTCAAACTAACCAGGGACTTCACGTAGTCCAGTGGTAGGCGATAAATACCAGTCGCACTTTGGTTGTGGGTTCGATTCCCGCAGCTTTGTCCGACGCGACGGGTTGTCACACGGTCTGCGTGTTGTCCTTTTTCCAAAACTATATAATTCTTAAAAAATCCCCTAAAATGAGATAAAATCTTCAAAAATGATCATAACATATTTTAACCTCAATTTTATCTCATTCCTTTCATTTTTCATCATATCATAGAGTAGCCCATAATTACCTAAAAAGTAAGGATCATATAAACCCTAATGGTTACCTTAATAATTATTACCTGAATTTCCACATCGAGTTGGCCATTTCGTACATGATGCATTAGAGAACTCACCAAGGTTGAAGTGGTTGATCATGACTCCTTGATAGTTGGTTTAGAACAACCATGGGATTCCTTATTGAATCCCCCATCTCATCCAGTATCTTAATCAAAGAACCACCACAGTTTCCTTCAAACCCATTGTCACATTGGTGCCTTCTAGATCCAACCATTTACTAAAACCAAAAAGGTCAATGTGAGTATATCAACATAACCATCATGTACTAATGAGGAAGATAAACACTATGATATACTTACTCATTCATTTTATCTAAAACTAAGACTCTTTCTGAAATCCTAACCATTATGGTAATGTCACTTGTGCTTATAGAATACCCTAACCTCTAAAGTTATCTAAACCGACCTTTGATACCAACTATAAGGCCCTAGACATAAACCTTACATAATCTTGAGTTATTACAAGATTAAACATTGAGGATCTTTTTAGGTTTAGAGTTTTATAGAATTAGATCATGAAACTTGCATTACATTCCACATTTAAGCAAAGTGGTTACATAAAAGACAGTATTCATTCTTCCCATCAACGGAAACATATTTAAAATAAAACATGGATTCCTTCTTGACACATCCTTGACACTATCATCACATCATGTACCCTTCCCTTGACCTGTGAAAAACATTTCAAAAACATGGGATTAGCATAAAAATCTCAGTAAGGGATATAAAAATATGGAAAGGAAACATGAGTACATGTATACATAAGAATGAAATCATACTTTACCCATAAAACATAAGCACTTTAAAATACCTCATAACATGATGAATAAATCATAGAAATCATATGACATAAAGGTAACTTGAGGCATTCATAACATCCTTACGTAGGGAGTAACCCTCTTGGTTATGTTTTGGAATACCCATCACAGTATATTCCCTAAATCACTTCGGAGAAACCTTAACGTTTCACTCCTTCGCGTTACCCAATGCATTGGAGAGATATATCGGGCTCACCCGCCCTTATATTATCACGGAACCACCCATCTTCATAATAATGCCCAAGAACCTCAACATAATAGTATCACATAATACATGCATAAAGGAAACATAACATTTCCACCTTTCAATCACAAGATATCAATACAACACATTGATCTAAAAACATTATGAAAACCATTTTCAATACCAAAATAAAACAAAATTAAAACATGGTATTTATTTTTATTTTAAAAAGACGATATGGCTTGTAGAGGAAGCCGAAACTCAAATAATGGTCACAGCGGTGGAGAAGTCGTTGTCGCCGCATACGTACGACAAAACATTCCATTTTGTCGTTTAGTAAAACGCTTCGTATAAAAAATATTCCTTTTGGATAAATGTAAAAGTAAAATGGGTTTATACAACGTACAAAAGAAGGTTGAGTATAAAAAAAAATATGCCTCAATGAAAGGAGATTGAGACGAAGTCCCATACAAAGACGGTATCCTTGGATTAAGGATAAATCAGTTACATAACTATGTGTGACAAATGAATACACAAAATATAAGTGGGTATTAAGTGTAAAATAATCAGAGAACATTCACACATAATCATATAACGACATATTTAAGTGGTACAAGTTTATCCCAAAGAATTGAAATTGGGTTAAGAAGTTCCCTTGCAAAGATTAGACAGCCTAACGACATCACTTCAAAATTCTGAAAAAGAGTTGATGAGAGATAAAAAAGGGTATCTCATCACTTGGACATAAAATATACATCAATAAGGATATATGAGAACATATCCCAACATAACAATATGTAAATTAAAAGACACAACAAAAGAAGTCTTTTAAAAAGAGGAGGGTGAAAGGTTCCCTTACCGACTTGGGTATCTTTCAAAACATACACCCCATGAAAGAAGGACAATACATCATTGATGTAAATACTCATAAACGAAAGTATATTACACAAAGAGTAGAATAATGGGCAGTACATACAACACTAAAATGAAATTTTGGAAAATGTAGCATAAATCTCATGGGAATAAAAGTGAGATGGAAAATCTCTTTCGAAAACTCGGTAGCCTAACAGCGCCACATAAAACTTACAAAAATGGATTGATGAGATCAAATAGGGTATCTCATCATATTAACATGAAGTTTATAGATAGAGGAATATAAATGAACATCCCCCAACATAACAAAGAGGAGCTTAAAAGAAGTGACATAAAGGAGAGTACTTAAAAAGAAAGAGAGAGGTTAGATCTCTTACGAAAATTCGGCAGCCTAACGACGCCACTCAAAACTCCCAAAATGGATTGATGAGAGAGAATAGGGTCTCTCATCATATTAACATAAAACTTAAAGTAAGATTAATATAAAATAACATCCCAATAACAAGAAAGATGAGTTTTAGAAGGAATGGAATAAAAGAGTGTACTTAAAAATAAAGAGAGGAGTAATATCCCTTACCTCAAGTCCAACTTGTCTTGTTCGTTTCTTTATATTCCTTTAAATCGGGTAACTCCCTTTAGTTTGAGCTCAAATGCTTCCTTGGAAAGACTTCTGCCCAAAGAGAGGATTCAAGGAGTAAGAGAGGGAAGTGGAGAGAAAAATGGGTAGAGGTTGGCTGAGCCAAAGGCTTTGGGAGTGTGGGTAAGGAGGTAGAGGTGGGATCTTTTATAAGAGGAGAGGAGGGGCACTCTTGTAAAGTTACAAAAGGTTACTTTATTTTCAAAAGAGTTTCGGATTTTAAATGTCCCACATTTATTTATTTAGAGGATAAGGTGATAAGGGTTCGAAATACACTCATCAAATAGGTTTTGGACATTTGTAGGTCTTAGATATTACATTATCTTTCCATTTTATTTAAATCGTTAAATAATGAGGTAATCGTTGCATCATCATGATGTCATAAATAATTTAATTTATTTAATGTCTAAAAATTATTAAAAAATACTATGATGTAGGAAATATTTTTAGCTTTCCAATGACATTTTATAGTAAAAAATATGACTTTTATAACCCCATGTAAAAATAGTTTTACTAAAACATCTCATGTTTGTGTCATTTTTACTTTATCATTAAATAAAAAGGTATTTATGTCATTTTCCAACCAAAGTGGCTCCATGGGGTCTCCAAGTTGACCCATGGATTGTATTGGTCGGCTATGACACATCCAATGATGGTAGGACATGTGTCTAGGTCATTTCATTTTATTAAAACATTATTCTTACCTTAAACTACACTAATTACCTCTAATCGCGATTAAAAACTTAATAAGTTACTATTCACCAAAAAATTATTTTAATCTCATTGAACCACATTTTACTTATTAATGACAACCATGTATGTCGGATTTTCGAAATTCAAAACACAAAGGTGGAAAAATTTTATTTAAACGGAAAATCAGTTTTTATAAGTACCACTTAGTGGTTTCACTATTCATCAAAAATTGAAGTTTTTCAGAAAATTACCAAAAATTCACCCTAAGCTATATTTGACATTCCGAATTCAAAAATGATGTCTATTTTACAAAATTAAAAACATATAAGTTGCATTAATTAATTTAATAATTAATTCTCGCTGTCAAAACAAATAGCGTGTTTTTATGAAACAAAAAGTATCAAAAGATTGACACTAGTTTAAGTCCGATTTCAAAGTGAAATTAATTCCATCGACCACTATTGGATTAAATGGTAAAAATATATTATAATTTCACTTTAAAACCAATTCAAAAGATAATATAATCATATAAAGAAATTATATTAAAAAGAGGTTTTGAATTAAAATACAACATTTTACACTATTCATTAAAAAATGAACTTTATCGGAAAGATACCAAAAATTTACACAAAGTAAATTTTGATGTCCCAATTCTTAAGAAGAGTTTTATTTGGTCCAATATAATGTATAAGAGTAAAAAAAAACTATATTTAATGACGGTTCGCCATCAAAAGGCGATAAGTGAACCTTTAGTGAAAACTAGGGCATATACGCCTAAAATTGAATTCTTTCCATATTTTATGCCTTTATTTTTTATTGGATAAATGTAAAAACATTTAAAAACATATATAATCATATTTTATTTATTTCTATCCATTCCAGCCAATACAACGGCTACATGTTAACTACCATTTAAAATAATATTATTTTATTATTAGAGTGCAACGTTAGATTCCCAATAAACTCGTTGTTGCGTGTTGTGTAAGCCATTGATCATAGAATCCCCTTTAAAGTCATATTAATATTTTATTCACAAACATGGATAAATATGAAAATTTCATATTCTTTATTTACCTGGGGTGTTACAAAAAAATTTCAGCTATTATTTTGTTTTTCCCTAAACATTTCACCTCGAATTTTCACATATTGAAGGAGTCTTGAATGATTTACCTCAAAAAATAATTCTGTCCTAGTGAATTTTTGAATTAAAATGATCCAAAATTCCATGAATTTATTTCCCTAAAAGAGGAATAATTATTCAGAAAATCATTTATTGAATATGTTACATGGAATCTTATCTAGATTCATGTCAAATTTTGGCTCATTTGGGTAGTAAATTTTTGAGATATAGGCTCATATCCAAATTTATCTAAATACACGTACAAATTTCATGGCCCTAATTGTGAGGGAGTTTTGGGCATCAAGATGATTGATTGAGGTTTGGATCCAGTTAGATGAAATGAATCAAAATATATAGTTTATTTAAAAAATTATTTTCAAAATTTTAATCCATTTAGAAAAATTTATAAATGACATAAAAATTATATTAAAATAATTTAACATCATAAATTAGGCCGTTTTAGCAATTAATCTCACAGTACATCTAAAAAATAAAAAATTAAAAAGTTAGCATAAAATAACAATATCATGGGATTAAAAATATAAATACAGAATATAATGTGTAAAAATTATAACTTTATCACTCATACACACATAATCATTTTGCACCTAGGAAATAATTAAATACTTGAATCCAAATCCACACAATGATTAAAAGTGAGAAAACATCGATGATGATTTATAAAAAAATTACATCATGTAACCTTTATGAAAAAATTCCCATTAATTTTCGTCAATCACCATTAAATATGTTTAGTATAAAAAATATATATATGTTTCATTAACAACCTACCTCATAATGAAAATCAGGATACACTTTTCATAAGAGAATTAAATCTGGAGTTATTCTCATACTTGGAAAATGCATGTGTCACCATAGGCTTTTGAAATTTATTATATCTCTAAAAAATGAGAAATAAGAATGATTTCAATCATCAGGTATTTATCTCAGTGATTTTTTTGGCTCGTGTTTTGGTGGGTAAAATCATTTAAGAAATTAACGTTGAAAATAGAGGGTTGAAATCGTAAGCACAATGCAGTGATATTTAAGTAAAAAATATGGATGAAACTCAATAAAATATTCTTAAACACAACACAACCCCATTTTTCGGCATGGTTAATGAGTCATGTAGTTATTAAAATTAATAATTTCATCCATGCTATCCCATTTTTTAATTTTTTTAAAACAGGATGAGACAAAAATTCAATATATTGAACAAAAGAAAATTGATGTCCTTGATTTTTGAGAGGGACATGAGTAAAAATGTAATTAAAATGAAAAATTCAAGCTCATATCCATTTTTTTATTTATTTGTTTACAATAGTTTTGATAGATAACCAAATGATACAAATAATGCAGAATGAAATGATGATTCCTACCCAATTATCTCTCTCTCACTCTACTTCACAAAAATTATTACACACCGCACACCACCAAAAAAAAGTAAATACCAACTAAAAATCATGAATGTCCCTTCCCCCACACTCATACTTGATATATCCATGAAATAATATTAATACTCTATGTAGTTAAGTAAAAATAATCTTATAATGTGGCCTACAACTATAAATCAATT
The DNA here is from genome assembly GCA_963277665.1 of Viscum album. Lineage (NCBI taxonomy): Eukaryota > Viridiplantae > Streptophyta > Magnoliopsida > Santalales > Viscaceae > Viscum > Viscum album. The sequence goes on along the minus strand of OY728151.1, from coordinate 99,007,319 downwards.
CATGGGTTCTAGGAGATAAGAATGGTAAATTTAAAGTTTTCTCTCAAGTTAAAATGTGGATATCCAAATGGTTACCTCAACCATGTAAAAAAATATTACTAACTCTAAATATTTGAAAAAGAAATATCACAGGTTCGGATTATCAAAAAATCCATTTCTCAATCATGAAATTGTATGTAATATGAAGAATATGTCAAAATTGTTAAGAATACCCAACAGGTCTGGAAACATAAATTGAGTTGGTGTTTCATGAAAATAGATTTTATGAATCATTAAAACTCATAAAAATGTTTGAGAACCCAATTCAATGAAAAATTTATCACATCAATTATCATTTAAAATCTATTCTTACAAAAAATCACATACAAATAAATTATAGTGTTAAAAATGAAATGTATATTCATTTAAGATAAATGTTCATAAAAATATGAAAAATTAAAATAAAAACACACAAAAACAACTAAGAAGGTTTACACCCATATAAATAGAATTATCTACCCCTCATTTCAATCTTAATAAAATAAAAACAAGGTAAGAAAATGTATAGATAAGGAAAGGGACAACCTAAGTTTATTTTCTAGTTAAATACTTGAGTTAAGGTATTATATTCTTTCAATTTAGACCTTTAAAGAAAGAAAAAAATAACATAATAAAAATATGTGAAATTAAGATAAATGTAAAAGAGGATAGAACATTGTTTTTACCCCCATGTGAGTGCTAGGTTTTTACTTCCCATTGTTAGGTAGTTGTAGTTGATTAACCGAAATCTGAAGGAGACCGGGGCTTATTTACTTGAAACCACCAAAACATATTTCTTATGTTGGTGTTAAAATTTCATTGGTTGTTAATTAAACCATGGATAGAGTACATCAATTCCATCACCATGATAATTTAATTCAGCTTGTATAGTGGGGAAGGAGAAAGAACGAGTCATCTTCTTCTTTGGACCCTACCACTTTTGTCTCATCATTGTCATCAAGGGCCTTATTATTTGAAATTGAATAATAAATTTTAGAATAATTTAATTCATAAAACAATTTTAATTTAATAATATTAAATCATGATGAATTAATAAATAAATATTCCCTTTCTATTAAAATAATTTTAACATTTATCTCGTTAGGAAGGCCTCTGTGAATTCATTCATTACAAGGTATTATTCATCTTCTTCCAAAGTAAAAGAGGTAAAAAGGTGATTATTTTTCATTTTGAATGTTGGTTGAATATCTCATCTTTTGGGATTCAAAAGAATCTTACCTATTTTCTTATTAATAATGTTGATCTCCTATAATCGTATCATATGGCTTGACATATTTAGAAAATGCTTCATGTAATAGCTAAGAGAGGTTGAATGGATATTCAATTTTCTTCTTTAAGGAATACTAGGGTTATTAATCTTAAAATATAGTGGATATAAGCTTATATTATTCTTTAATTTTCAATTATTGTTATCATCCCCACTATAAAATTTTGATTTCCACAAATGTAGTATCCAGTGATTCTATTCTCTTGCTTATTTTTCCAACAACTTGAAATTATCTTAAATTATAATTATTAAAGCATTTTCCTTTATAGAATAAATATTAGGACAATAATATGAAACATCAATATAATAATCCATCTTTACCTAAGAAAATAATGATATGCAATAAATATCATTTTTTATTTTTTTATTTTTTGTGTTTTAATGAAAAAAATGTATGCAAGCTCTCAACCTCCACAACAATGATGAAAAATTAATAGAATCAGTTTTTCAGGAACCAAATTTCAAGCTATAAATATTATTCAAATAATTAACCATTTTGACACAAACTAAGGTCTATCGAAATTTGGTTCCTCACACACACTGAATTTCTACTATCACTATTTAAATTCTAACAAATATAATACTAACTTATGGGGGGTTTAAAAGATTTATTTAATATAAATGTCATTATAAATATATAAACATTTAATGAAACAATGATTGAAGTTAGAAAAAAGAAGGAAAATATTCTTTGGAGGCCACGGTGGATGAAATCATTGTTTTAAAAAGGTTTTAATATTCAATTCAATGAGGTGACCAGGAACCATCACACACCACATTAAAATTTAAATTGGTATTAACCAATATTGATACCTCTAAATATTGAGAAATAATATTTCAAACACCATCTCAGATACCTATTCTTTATCCATCACTACCAATTCTATGGTCCATTATATAGAGACCACAAATACTTAAGGAAATGAAAAATGATAAACATAAAGAATAATTTGATGGTAGAGAAAACATGGTGAACTTTCACTATAATAAATATATCCACCACTGAAATTACCAAAATTCTATAAATACAATAAAATTTTATCAATCCACCATTTATTCCCTCAAATAGACTTCTATGATAAATCTCTATTTTTAGTGTGGTTGGTTAGAGAACACGGTGTGAGAACACAAAATAATAAAAATGAGAGAATAATATAATGTAGATGAATAATAATTGTATTAAAAGTATAAAAATATAGTACAATATCCAAGAACCTCAAAATATATAAAAAATGATAATAATTTTCGAACGTCTTGAAATGGGTAGGAGATACACTTTTATTGGGAGAGGAGAGAAGAATTTTCAATCTAATTATGTCCACCAAAAGTTTATGTGTTTTGGACACATTAACTGATCAAATTTGGAAAAAATTTCTTATTAATTTTTTGTTATGTATCCTTTACATTAAGCCTAAACATTTCACCACAATTTCTCATAGATTGAAGGAATATAAAATAATTCTGGCCTCATGGCTATTCGAATTACAATGCTCTAACTTCCCAAGAATTTATGACCTTGGGGAAATATAATCATTAATTCCCATCATTAAGGACGTTTTTTACAGACAATTCTATATATCCATGTCATATTTCAACTCAAATGGGCTGTAAATGTTTGAGATATAGGCATATAATTAAAATTCTGCAGATATGTGTACATATTTTGAGGCCATAATTGTGGGCATGTTCTGAGCCTCAAGATGTTGGATTGAGGTTTGGATTCAGTTTAAAGAAATGAATCCCAACATGTATAAAATCTTATAAAATCTAATTACATAATTTTAATCAGTGTATATTTTTTTATGGTTGAAATAAATAGTAATATAAAATAGTTTAACATTATAAATTTTTCCATTTTAATAATTAAGATCAAATTACAACTAAAAACATACAATGTAACAATTTCCCATAAAATAAAACTATAGTGGAATTAAAAAAATTAATTATATAATAATATGTCTAAAAATGTTATATACATTACAATTTCACCCATGTATAACATACCATCCATGCCTTGGTAGATAACAGTCCCTCGATAGATCAAAAACTTTGAGGCCCCACTATAAGGCCCCCACCTAGCTATCACATGATGATCCCAGCATCCCAAATCTAAATATATGGCTTCACAACCATAGATATTGTTGAATTCTCATGTGAGAGTTTTATTATCTGGGGTATGTCCCCTAAATCATCACAAACCACCCCTATGTGTGTTTTTATTCTAGGTCATACAACCTATCTGCATTTTAGCTAATCTACCCTATTAGACATTCAATTAATTTCAAAAATTAAACAAAGGAATATACAATATAAAAAATCTATTCAATAATTATAAACACTCGTTTATATATTCACAAACCATAGTCCAACACCTGATTAGACCCTACAAAGTGTGACCTATCTCGCCGCATCCTAACCAGGCTCAAATCGTCGATTCGGGTACTAAGGTGGTACAAGTGATCATATCTACCCATATCTATATGTACCCTCTAACATGGATCCCTTATTCAAATCAATATATAGGACCTCCATTTGGTTACCTTTGTCTCAAATAGGGTCTCAAGAAACACATTACACATAAAGGACATCTCATCCCATGACATCATCAATAAGAAGCACGACCATGATGGCTATACGAGTCTAGAGATGTGGGTTACAATAAAGAGATAGTCTTTGACCTATATTGATCCTCAATGTCACTCTAGTTTATTCATATCACCCAACCTGAGAATGGTTTTCCTAATGTCTATCTACCTATGCCTAGTCACATCAGATAAGAGAGGATCACCTATCTCAATCTCATCTCAACAAGTTCTAATATCTTGAAGATGAAAAAGAGAATCCTAATATCTACTCAATCAAGGTCTTCTAATAACTTACCCACCCTTGGATTAGAGTTATCCCAATCTCCCAAGAGTGAGATAAACAATATTTTTAGGTCTACCCTCATCTAATAGCTAATCTAAAGACAACTGGTTTCTAAGAGCCCTAACCTTAACTATCAGTGGATGATGCATCAATCCCACACTCTGTGGCATGCTCGAGCATTCACGTGCAACATAAACATTGATCTTAAGCTGTATGGCTATTACATGAGACCAACTATCCCAAACTAATGCTTCCTAAATAATCTCATATGGCTGAAAGCTCTTCCAAGGCCCTCCAAGGCCCTATTTCCTTGACCAAGAACATCCAACCATGTCAAGCCCCTAAATCACACCTAAATCATTAATTAAATAATTATAATAAATTTATAATCAATTCAAGTCAATTAAAATTTAATTAAAATTTAATTCATTTTAGAATAAACACTGATAAATCATCGAAATACCTAATCACATTGGTACCATAATAAATTTCACACCAATGACCCATGGAATGATTCTATACTAATACTAGAAAAAATATACTATATGAAAAAAATATTTATTAATAATTTATATATAATTTTATGGAAACAAAACATAGGAAAATTGATACAATGACGTGAATTTATTGAATCGATCATAACTGACACCTTGACATCATCTCATGATTTCCTCGACCTTGGTTACATGAAATACCCTTGAAAATCGTTTGATTCCACAAAACTCTATTAGAATCAAAACTAAAACCCTAATTCTATGCACTAAAAATTAAATCAATTTCAGGAGGAAGAAAAACTATATTTTAGAAAATTAATTTTCAAAAATAACCATAAAAATAATTTGATATCACCCATATTTAAGGGATTGAATGATGAGAGAAAGGGAAGTAATTGGTTTGAAATACATGTTACAAAGTTACATTTTTCACTGTTATAGAAACACAGGAACACAAGCCCAAAAGTTCATCATAAAACCTATAAAACATTATCTCACCCATGATCATAACTGATTATATTTAATGGGTGTTTACCCACTATCTCATGTAAGAAACCCCACATTTATTAATAATAGGGAAAGACACCCAAATTGTATTTCCATAAAAAATGAGCCTTGATTCCAAAATTATTTTTGATCAAGTTGTTCATCATACAAAAGGAAACAAAGGCATACCATTCCCTTCCACCTATAAGGCTCATAAGTTATAGGGACATACCCTATCATGTGTTTCCCATAGATATAGCCAGTCACAAACTTAGGAAACATCATTTCACATCTCCAGTTTCTCTATATCAACCACCTAGACCAAAGGTCAGGTCGATCAAAATGATCTTATTTTATTTTAAAGTCCTCACTAAACCCATCTAAAAAGTCCCATGAAAACACATTTCAAATCATCCTCTCAGTATTCTCAAAAAGAAAATGAAATCCCATTATAACTTATCCATATATCAAGGCAATGATTCTCACATTGAATCCACCCATGGGACTACTCCCTCAAGAATCCCAACTTCGTATGACTCTCATTGAATTATATCAGATGATATTTGTCAAAGAGCTATAATCATAATGCTCTGTTAGATATAATACCATTTCATGCTATACGTGAAAACACCATATGATTTTCTACTAATACTTTAAATAATTGAACCTATATAAGGTTATTTCAACCAACATCGCCTTATTAGTGATCTGTATCCATGTTTCTATTATAAGTCAGTTTAGTAAAATAGAGTTCTATTCCTATATATATTGGAAAAAACTATATAGGTTCTTGTTGTAACTTTAAATAACTGAACCAAAATACTAACAACCCACTAAGGGTTTTCCACTAAGGCCCCATCTACCTCACTATCTTATGAGGGTCACCTTATGTCCTATTCACTATGGGATGATTTATTCATTATAAAAATTCATATCATCATAGTTCCATGTGAACTACCATCAAAAGAAAATACATATACACATTAGTTTAGTTGAGTAATATTACTAAAAATAATTATATGATAAAATACTATATGATTTGTTTCTAACAGTTTAATAAATTGAAACTCTCACAAGTAAAAAAAATCACACAATACGGTCTCTACATTTCCTGAGAATCCTACATGTCAAGTCATTATGTATGACATGACTCCTACCTCTATATTCCAAGATTCAAATCCAAAACTAGTCTCTTATCAAGGGGATAATATAAAAAATTCAAATATAAATCATAATCATAAATCCCAGCATCATGTGGGTCACTCAGGGTAAAACACATATACAATTGTAACATCACAAATATTGAACATTAATCTCGAACCCCAAGAAACCAGGACTTCTTAAAAAATGGTTTTCAAGATACATCATCCCAATATATATCAATGGATCCAAAACATTACTATCTCTTGACAACCATGTCCTAAATTTTAATAAAAATAAAACATGATCTGATAAAAATTTGTTAGATACTATCACCCAGAACTACGAACCAGTTCCCAGACTAACATTATCCACTGTACCTGAGGCACACCTCCTCGTTCGCCAAAGGCCCCGACTTGAAATGATGGACTATACTGGTACCATGGAGAGATTATACCCTCTAAATTAGAGTATTTGTTGTAATAAAAACTAACTAAACTTCATCAATAATAAGAATATGAGTATATTGGGTAAATAAAACATCCAACGATAATAAATATAATTCAAGAAGGCCTGAATGTGCATTCCATAGATACAATGAAATCCCAATAGTATATTTAAATACACTTACAAAAAATAAATGGAAATATGAAGATTATAGATTGAAAAAATCCCTATGATAAACCCTTTCCCAATCTCTAATTACTTATCTGAACCATCTTGCTCAATCAAACCCATGATTCAACCTCGATCTGTTATTGAAATAACCATGTGATAGATTATCAGATACCCAAGTGTAGTGTTATCCCAATTAGAGTGTTATTAATAAACTTATTAAGTAATTACTAATGATTTCCCATACCAAAAATCATTTTTAGTGATATGAGTATGTGATATTCTTAGATAAAATGTATAAATAACTATAGAAATTTAATAAATGTAGTTCCTTAGGTTCATGACCCCAATAAACCATAATCTATTTGGATCATGCATGTATGTGTCTAAGAGAATCATGTAATCATTTTAGTCATAACATTTGAACCACCTTATCGGGTGAATTTCATAAAAATATCACAGACCACCCATTTAGGTGATTTCTTTCTAGTCTTCCTAGATGTCCCCTATGTGAGTTGTCATTATACATCATCACAAACCTTCCATATGGGTGTTTCCTCATTCAAGTAATAATCCCCTAAATATTATAGACTAAAATAAAATATCACATTGATATATTATACAATCCATTCCATGAATGATAGAAGGCCTTTGATAGATCGAAGGTTCCAAACCCCCACCGTAAGGCCCCCCACTAGGTTAGCATGTAAAAATACAAACATTCTAGCTAAAAATCCACAACAACCCATATATTAGTATCATAGTCCTAACCTATGGGAGTTTTATTTTATAGTCCATATTCCACAAATCATCACAATCCATTATTATGGGAGTGTTCTATAATAGGAATATACCCTTTTATCATTTTTTCAACCCCCACGAATACACCCTTTTATCATTTTTTCAACCCCACCCCCACCCCCCATGGGAGTTCCCATTAATTTTGAAAATTGAACCAAGTAATATACCATATATTTCATTAATATAATATTATAAATGTAGGTGGATATATTCCCAACCCTCTAAGAAACCCATGGATAGAATCCCTAACGAATGACCTATGGCATCACAAGATAACTATGGTCCAATCATCGATTCGAGTTTTAAGGTGACACTCATGGTGGTCTATAATCATTTACATATTCCTCCATCACTATAGTCCCTCAGTTAAATATGTATAAAGTCCATACACTTATATTACTTGGTCTTAAACAGTCTCTTGGTCATTTCCTAACACTCCAAGTGCATCACATCCCATAAAATCATCAAGATGTTAGCACGACCTTGTAGACTACTTGGGTCTCTCCATTGGGGAAATAGTCAATAAATATCCTACAACCTATCTCGATCCTCCATGTCACTCTTGTTAAGTCTTCTCACCCTACCCAAGAAATGAATTCATAAGTTCTATCATCCAACATCCAGTCATAGTGGACACGGGATTATTTCCTATCCGGCCCTCATCTCGATGAGCCTGAATAACTCAAAGTCTAAAAGGGGAATTCTAAGTCTTACATTGTCAGTGTCTTCTAATCCCACACTCATCCCCATTTAAGAAGTGTCTGAATACCCTAATAATGGGACACCCAGTCATTTCAAGTATGAACTCACCTCTTATGAGGTTTGAAGGCTAATTGGTATACATAGTCCCAACCATGGATATCGGTAACAGAAACATCAATATAGTACATATATCTCATGATCCATGGATTTTTTCATTTAAATTATAATTTTAATTTTATTAAAATAATTTCATTTGATTAAATTATACATGGAAATATCCATCAGTGGCATGAATTAGTACTTACATGAAATAAAAATAATTAACATAAGTCATATGGTAGTACACAATACCACTTACCAAAAAATGATTATTCCCTACCTATAAGGACTAGAATAAATTCTAAAGAACTCTAATCCAAGCCATCCTTTTTGAGGATCATAAAACCATTTTATGACCTTAAATCAAACCCAAAATCGTTAATTAATTAGTTATAATAAACTTATAATTAACTCAATAAAATTATAATTTAATTTAAAATTAGTTTAGTTTGGAATAAATATATAAAAATCACCTAAATACCTCATCAAATTGAAATCATACTCAGAAAAATGTAACCAACCCATAGAGAACCACTAATCTCACACTCTAAAAAATACATAATATGTCAAATCTATTTAATAATAATTTATATTTAATTTTAAGGCAAAAATCCTTAAAATGTATATACTATGATTTAACTTCATTTAATTAATGATTAGTGGCTCCTAGACAATATTTACTGACATATTTTACCTAGGTTTTGTGAAAACCCTTGTGAATCATCCAATTCCACTAAAATTTTGTAAAATTTACACAAAAACCATAAATAAGGGAAAAAATTAAAAAAAATTAATGTAGGAAGAAAAAAGAGTCCAAAATAGTGAGTAAGTTACTAAGAATATCTAAAAAATCCATTTAGATCACCCCTCTTGAAGATCTTGAAAGAGAAGAGAAAGGGGAGTATGTGGTTGGGTGGATGCATGAGGGAGAGGTGATGAGAACGAGGATTACCATTTAAAAATTAACAAGGATAAAAGGGTAATTTTTCCCTTTTTAATTTCCATCATAGTTTTTATGAATGGTTGAAAAAACATGTATTAACCACGAAGAGTTCATTTCCTCAAACCATCACCCTCACACGGTTTGGTCACAATATTTCTAAACAATGTGATAACTATTATTAAAATCACTACAACTCCTTTAAAACATCAGAAGGCATCCTATAAACATTGTAATGGTTTGAAATTTAATATGGTCAAACAATTTTCTCACACCATTCTCTTTAGAAAAGGTTTTGAAAACTCTATTAGCCTCAAGGTGTTGCATATTTTTCCCAAAGCATTTCACCCCAAACCATGTTCCCTTAGTAGAATAATTCAAAAACACTAAAATTTACCCAACAATCCTTAGTATTACTAATAATATGATCTATATTTTGATATTCATCCCATATATAAAATCAAAACATTAAGAAATTAAAACTTTAATATTTCTATTTTGAATCTCTAATCAAAATTCAACCCATAAGACAACCTGAAAATTAAAATCTTCCCTGAATTTCAGGACCCATATTAACATGTGTTATTGCACATGACCTTAGTTTTGGAACAACATAATTAATTAGTAGAATATTTATTGATGGGGGACTTAGTTAACATTATTAAAAGTGAATTTGTAATATTTATTGATTATTAGATAGGGATCTAGTAAGAAACCTATATGGTGTCTTCCATTATAGCTTTTGAATGGGACATTGTTTATTACCCATATAAAAGTTGTAATGTTGTCAACAAATGGAAGGATTAAATGTATACATTGGGAAGTTTATGAAATAGATTATATGTTTGGAAATGATAATTGAACTTGATATTATGATTCTAAATGAGAACTAAGGGACTTTTTGAGTAATGAATTAATTATTCTGAATGGAATATCAGAATTAAAGGAGACTATTGTTATATTTAAAGAGTAAATCAATATATTTATTAGAATTATTATTCTCCTTATTTAATGTTAGGATATTAATTCCTTTTATATATTTCATGGATTCTATATGGACTTGATTAGTGTGTCATATATTGATCAAACCATGGATTATGATATGGGAATAAGATAAATGTTGTGGTTTGATGACAACCCCAAATTCATTGATGGTCCATTATAGAAATCTATTGGATTCCACTAATATTCACTACAAGAAAAATCATTGAGGGAATCCCATTATATTTACGTAAATTATTATTTATATAATTCTAAGGATTAATGTTATGGATTTTTATTCGGTACCCAGGTTGAATGATGTGGAATGAGTTCCAAAAATTTATCTCGATCTCTTTGAGTGGAATGCCTCAAACATAAGCTATGAATTATAGACAATCCATTCCTTTAAACATAAATAAAATTTCCTTAATTGTACATTGGTATATTATTTTTAGTGTAATACCAAGGGTCATCCCCATGTATTCCCTTTGAGATTTATTGAGTGAAAATGTCTAATTGAGCACCATGGGTTCTCATAGATTACAAAAACCATGGTTTCCTCAATTGAGTACCTTGGAAAAAATGCTATGACAATGTATTCCATGATAAAGTACTTAGTGATTATTACTAAACATGTTATTAAATAGATAATGGGTGTCACCATGGAGCCCAATAATTATTGGTTATTGTGATTCCTTTTATATAAAATTACTAATTGGATAACTATGTAAATTTTTATTTATATCACTTCAGATTGCAATTTATTATTAATTGATTATTTTATAAATACCATTTTCTATGGACTATTGAATTATACTCACAAACTTCTCATGAAACCATAGATCTTGGGTACATGTTTAACTATCATTATTGCATCTAAAGTATAGGTTGGGAAAGCTTCAGATGTTTTTGATTTCGTGGTTTGGGCCTCTATGATGGAAGAAGGGATGTTGGGACTAATATAGGGATCATAAATATTTAATTTTTTTCCTAGTTGGTTTTTAATATTTTGGGGGTTTCTGTTTATATATACTCTTTCTTAACGACCTGGTATGTTTTGGATGGTCTCATCTATTATAACATGGTTCACATGATTATTTTAATCTTTTTCTGGGATGTATTTTAAATTTTACATTTCTATAAATACACATAGTCAATATATTATTTACATTATTATATCACTCTTTTATTCCATTACTGTCTCCCCATTGATCCAACTTAGACTTTCACTATTATTCATCATCCTCTAGTGTACATGGAGGCATTCTAGTGATATAGTAGTAACCACTGGTCTGGGAAATGTTTTGGTGTTTTGGGGTGGTGGTTAGTTACATAAGTTTTATGAAAAACAATTATTGTCTTATTTAGGTTATAAAACCACTTTTAATAAATTTAACACAACCATATAAAATAATTGTAAAAAATAGTGTTTTTTAACTTGAACTTGATGTTTTCAACACAGTACTAAAATGAGGTGATCACCACCAAAACAATATAACACAACAAGGAAGACATTGAAAATCCATTTACCCAATCAAATTACTCTCATAAGATTAGTAATAGTTTCTTATTCATTATAATTTTATATTAATCCTAGTAAAATATACGGGGAAACTGCTTTTGTCTCGTTAATATATGTTATGGTTACTCAAAATTTCATTCACATATTTATGATTTTTATTTTTTTTAATATTTTTTTAGTAATGGAGTAGCTAGGGTATTTGTGGTGAGTGGGTTAATATAATTAAACCAGAATGAAGGAAAAAGGTTATTGGGAAAGGTGTGTAAACCTAGAGTTTTCTAGTGATTACACTCATCATGTTTGTTAAGTTGTTTTAAATCCATCCATTAACCGAAACAAAAATATTTGATTTATATTCCCCAAATTATGTCATGAAACATAACATGAATTATTTTCCCACATAAAACATCAATTAATCCTCCTAAAAATGCCCCACTAGTCCAACTTTACCTCATGAAGGATGACTAAGATAAGAGAGCGAGAAAGAAGATTGTGGAAGATGAAATAAAACTAAGACAGTGGAGTGGTGATTATAATTCAAAGATTCCACATCCCACACCCTTCACAAATTTCCCTAAATACAAATTAAAAATGAATAAATGAAGAGAAGGGAATTGGGATCTTAATTCCTCCGCGAGAGATCAACCCTTGATTTAGTGTTCCATAACCATATAATTAGAGATGCATATGTGTTTGAGAGAGAGAGAGAGAGAAATATAAAACACAAAAAAAAACAAAAAAAGGATAAGGAAATTTTAATATTCATATTTGAATATAATATTTAAATAATCCTATACTACTTTCTTCCCAGGCTGAGAGGTTATGGGGTCAAAATATTTATAATGGTGGGGGTGGGGGGGGGCGGGTGATTTAAATAAGAAATTTTGAAATCATTATTTCTTGTGGTTGGGTTTCACATATAAATGGCCAAGTAGATGATTCCATGTGTAATTTTGTTTATTATTATCTACCTCATTATTCAATCCCTTAAAATACATTATCTACCCTTAAATAAAGGATAAATGAAAAATAGACAGGCTTATAGACTCGTTTTTTATTTGGAAAAAACAAGATTAATTACATATACTTTTGTTTAGGGGATTCCTCAAATGTATACCTAGTTATAGACCACAGTTATTTTCATAGATGTTATTTTATCCATATTATTGATTCAATAACATTGGTTTACATATTTTTATGATTATCATGTGATTAGATTACATGGTGGTGCATTGTTTGAGATACGCTATGAAGGTAACATTTTACGTATTAGAATAAAAAAATTAACATGATGTATTCATATGATTTAACAAGGTCTGAGACAATGATTAGATATTTCGCTTGGTATATTTCTATTATACTTGTAATGGTATTGGTTAATTGGATATGATATTTGAGACCTATGAGTTAATCATATATAGAAACATATATTATAGATGTTATCTTTACAGAAACCCTCTCTTTTGGGGTTTTTCTTATTTTACAGTAGGATACAAGGAGTTAATAATTCATATTGACTCATCCAGTAAGTTACATTGACATTAATTCTTAGAGGAACAATTTAATACATTTCAGTGTACCTCTCAATAGAGTTAATGATACGTTACCTTGGAAATATTGGTTAAAACTTTTTAAACATTCTACTTCTGGACATTTACTCAAACGCAATGTCTCATAGGTGAGGGTTAATCTCACAAAACCCAAATTTCCAAGTATATTCATACATATAATCTTTAAAACCATTTTATTCACCCAAAATCCCCCCAATATACCTTTTATTCAACTGAAACACGTATATAAAATTTTAAAACCCATTTTTTGTGTAGAAATTTTTCCACAATAATACAAACATTAAAAAACAATAATTTATAAAATTTAATTCATTATACAATTAAGTCCCAATTTGTTATAAAATTAATAAAATTTTATTAATGAATAAATATTAACCAAAATATAAGGATATAATACAATTAAAATTAATTAAAATGTTAAAATATATATGCTCTTATAACTCCCCCACACTAATCTTTTTGACTTTTAGGAAAAATATATATCCAAAATCAAATGTACACAAACATAAATGTTAATAACATAACCAAACATTATTTGAAATGAAAATTATGATGTTACTTCTATGAATCAAATTTATTCTATATTTCTGATCTCACAATAGAAAGTTTCTAACCAAAAGAATACAACCATGAACCAGTCACAACCTACCTCATATATAACTACATGTCACTCTTACTCAAGAGAACATTTAAGTGGAGTTATTCTTATACATGAAAAAATTTATGCTCAAAAAATTCTTGTAAAATTTATCATTTATCCACACCATGAGATATGAAAATTCAATTAATTGTGAGGTATTTGAAGTCTGATTTTTGAGAATTAGGGATTTTGGGGTAACATTGAATAAAGACATTGACTAAAAATAGGAGATATAAAAGAGAAGTTAAAAATATTCCAAAATTTCGTTTCATGGGTCATTGAATGAATGTTAATTATTAGGGAATTAGGTAAGCCACATGACTAATATTATATCACATTTTCAATTCCATTTTATACATGATTCCCGTATAACATCCCAAATTCACAAACATTGATTCATCACTATAAAATTATATTAGATAAAATCATTTTTCTCCTTTTCATTCATGTTCAATATTAACCTTCCGTTACATATCACTCAAAAACCAAGAACATATACACATAGTTTTATTAAACCCATGAAAGTGAAATTAAACATATTGAAATTTTTATGGATTTGAATTTTATCACATAAAGACACATGCACCATTTATTTATATAATTTTAAAGAAATATTTTTGGATCCCAACAACTTTACCTAATCGAATTCAAATGAATTTATATAATAGGTAGTTTAGTAATTATTCTATGAATTAATAATTTTATCGTAAAATTGATTCATTCAAGTTCAAATTAAATAATCTAGTTTATGATTATTAATTTATGGTCTACATAAATCATTTTTAAATTAAAAATAATTGTTAACTTTTCAAACATATGAATACAAATTATATAAAATTAACCATTTATCCTATATAAATCAAGGGTGGTATGTATCAATGTGGGTGAAAATCACTCAAACCCATTCATTCAAATAAAAATAATGAAAAATATAAAAACACACAGAACTACTATAAAATTTAATAAATCCCCTACAATTTAACTCCATTACCCTCATTAAACAACACACATATAAAAAATGGTAAATGAAAAATATTTTCATAAAGATATACAATATTTCTCAATATTTATTAGTTCCTTGAGTCAATATCATTCTCACTGAATTTATAAAACAAAAAAAATTAAGAAAACATGAGAAATTTATTTAAAAGTACAAAAACAAATAAAATAAGGAACAAAGATGGAAAATAACCTTGGATCATACTCCAAGTGATTTTGGGTTTATAGTGTCTATTAATAGGTTTTTATTTGGTAAACATGAATTTAAAGGTTGATGGGGTTTATGTGATATCAAACATCCCATTTTATGTAACTTGGTGTCATTTCATAGATATTATTAGTAGTAACCCCCATAATAATAGAGAAAAAATATATCCATTACCATAGTATGACAAAGAGAGTAGCGAATGTGTTGTGGGGAGGGAAAATAAGGATATGGGGATATCTATTTTCTTAAGTAAAGATATATCTAAGAGATTAATGGTTGCAGAACCCTCATGAATTTGAATTAACAAATAGGGTGCTGAGCTAAGGTGGATTGATTTGATCTCAATTAAAACACAGTTGATATGGTAATGATATTATACCATGTAATGGTGTTCTATTATAAAAAGAATTCAATCTTATGTTGAGGTGTTTAGATGACATTTGTATTGGAAGCATGAAATAACATGTTTCTTTAGAAAATTCATCAATGGTTTTGGTATGTGTTTATGTTTTCTTTTTGGAAACATTCTCATTGGTGAGTTGGAATCAATTTTTGTGTGTATATTCACAAGAATGAAATTTTTATGTTATATTGTAGATAAATACTCAAAACATGAAATATATTATCAATCCATAATTTATTTTAGTTAATATCACAAAATAAAGACTTTATATAATAATAAAACACCACAATATTGATATATTCTTATGTAAAAAGTGATTTAATTTCCTGAAAGGAGAACCCCTCTATAACCAGTTTAGTCATATTGTGATGATAAAAATTAATATTGATTTAATATGAAAAGATATTATATGTAATGGAGTTATTTTTTCATTATAAGTAAAAATATATTTTTAGAATTCCAATTCCAAAGTTGAGATGACTTCACTAAAATGGCCCATTTGACGAGATAAGGATAATTGGGCTATATTGTGAATTCTAATTTATGAGATTTAGGCATCACACTATTTTTCGATTCATGTGGATTTTCATTACATAAGAAAATGATTCATGATGAAATATGTGGTTAGGTGAATATGGACATGACATAACAAGTAGAACCACACTACTATGAACTGGATAATATAGTTGTAAAAATTCACTTATTTTAGATATTTGAGACATTTCACACTATAGAAAATGTACCAAAATATAATGATCCTCAATTGGGAAGATTAATAAATTTTTGGTTCTTGAGATATCTATTATTCTAAACCAAAATCCATCCAATGATATTATGAGGTACTCTCAGGTCATTATAATTTAGACTTCTATATATTTAGAATCTAATTATCACACAATAACCAGAAGGATCACACTACAATTTCGGTAATATATATAGATATGATATTAATTTTCTTGGTGTGGGAGAATGTGGTCAAAGTTATATATAACTTCTTATTCCAAAAGAATTCTTAATAATTTTTTTACTATTTTAAATGAATAATAATGGTATACCCCAAGTCCAAATTCCTGTGACGCTTGAGGTACAAGTAGTGTATATAATTGAACTTGTTAGAAGTTTTTTTCATCTTTTAAACCAATTTCAAGACAAAAAACTTTCTCTTTAATGTGTTCCTTTGATAATAAATTTTAATGAAATAAGTGTGATTGAAACCTATATACACCATGTTTTATCCATTGGATTATAAGGGTGTTTGAACCACGAAAAAACCCTTGTGTCCATGTGATTGTTTCCTCATTTAATCACTCTTTATTACATAAATACCATATATATATCTTCACACTGGCCATCAATGTAAGTCACACTTTTATAAAGTGAGAGTTTGTGTGTTCAATTACCACTAATTCCACCTCCCTTTTGGGGGTGGTATACTATCAATTAGTCCTAATAATTATAATGAGATCCTTCATGAAATAGTTATAGGTATGACTCATGTAGATATATATTTATATTTAATTTCTTTAATCATTGATTGAAATGATCCATAGAATCTGTAAATATTTTAAACAATATGTAATTTGTTATGATTAATGGTAAATTATTTAATTTATTTTGAGATGTGAAGGTTTCATATCATTTATCACTCTTCATAGGTGTTATTTATCTCATCAAGAATGATGTCTTCATTTTCAATGTTTGGATAGAGTACACCATTATTAATAAAAAAATATAAAGGAAAATGGATTAGTGTGAAAATTTTCAGAACTATCACTCTTATAAAAATAGTTAACACATGTTATTGGGAATAGGGACATCAAATAGAATCTATATAAAAATAAATGACATCCATGAAGGATACAAGATGGTGGAATATTCTCAGTTACAAATATTTTAGGATTATTTTTATGATATTTGAATGGGACACAGTGAACTTTTTTATGAATTATTCATTCATGTAAACAATATTTTAATCTCAATTTAATGATATGATGAATAAAATGAAGATTATACCAATTTAATGATGTTTATGAGAATTATGCCAGATAAATTCAATGTGAATATTTTATCTCTCAAGGACGAAGACATGGATGGGTGGACCACTGATAAACACAACAATGTTTTGATGACCCATGAGTTGATAAGTGGGTAAACCTTAAGGATAAACAGAAAAATATAAAATTTGATTACATTATATTACCTAAAAGACTCATATAATTTTTGTTCAAAGAATTATCACAATTAATAATCTGATTTCGAAGATGTTTCCACATATATTGAATAATTTATCAATTTATTATCAAATTTCATGAAACAAGGAAAATTTAAATATTGAGGCAGGATTCTATTTAAATTCTTCAATTTTTAAAAAATTATATCTTTTTAAATATGATTCACTGGGGATAACTAAGAATGAGATAATTATGATCAATCTAAATTATCACATTTAAAGATAAATAATCTTTTTGGATGCAACAATGTATGGTTTTTCAAAGGAAAAAAAAGAAAATAAAATTTAACAAAAAATAAAAATAAATTATCAAAACATGAAGTCACATAATTGTCATGAGGAATGTTAAATATAATAATATTTATTTTCGTATTAAAGGTAAATATCCTATATGGACAATTGAAATCATCTTAAAATACCATTAGTGGATAAGAATATAGAAGTGAAGAAGAAATTTGGGATGAGGAAACACCAAAAGAGTTTCAACTTTGAACATATATCTTGGTGTGTTTGAATGAAAGTAGAAGACTATAAAGGGATGTCAAGTCATTAAATATGGATAATGATTAATTATGTAAATACCTAGATGTTTCAAAATCTAAATACATTGCTGAGATTTAAATTGATTTTAAATAAAATATGGGAGATCTCAATGAAATTGTTGAAGTAATAGATAAAATACATTATATTACTACTAAATATATAAATACCACAAATAATGAGGTAAAATATATTGAGGAAAATCTTTTATAATATGAAAATTATTTAAGAAAAATTGATGATAAAGGGATAAATTTTATTTTTGAAGCAATTTATTAAATTTTTCTAAAATAATGAAATTGTTTTCTTAATACTACTAGAAATACATGTTATTTTTCTATGGTTCCATGATTTTTTTCTTACAATTAAGATCTTACATATAGTGGTGAATATAGTGGGAAAAGAAAAAAAGGTGGCTTAGTCACCTAAAATGGAATATTTAACCACTTATAATATTGATGATGTGACAATAAATATTGAAAGAGAAGAGGTTAGGATTAGAAAGAATATTTAGGCTAAGATTAAGGTTAATTTCATGATAAGGGATAAGGATTATATTCTTTATTATGTTGTAAAATAAATATAATATATCAAATCATAAACAAAAATAACTTGAATATTTTGAAGATCCAATTATCAATACAAGGATATTTTTCATTGAAGAGATATGTTGGTGTTGATGAGTTTATAGACACAAATAATTTGAGTTTTGGAATAATATATCCCTCCCTCAATTAAATATAGTTGTTGAATCAATGTGTAGTACATATCAAATTATAAATGGATAAAAGAGGAAACATCCTAAAGAGAAAATAAAATTTAAAATTACGTTTTATTCTCATGAGAATACTTTTTGGATATATGATCATCTAAGACACACCACCAGTGAGAGGCTTACCATTCCACCAAATAAGATAATGAAAAATAGATAATAGAAAATATTTTAATATGTGGAATAATCAAGATCATGAAATAGTGGTTGATGTGGATTTCAGGGATGGAAAATTAGGGAATATGAGTGAAAAAATTATTTTATTACAAAAATATTTCATCAATTTAGAAGATTATTGAATACATAACATTAAGATCCACACTTAAACCAAAATGTTTAGTTTAATTAGAGAATATAAACATCAAATTTTTATTTAGGTACATTCCTTATCATCACTCATAATGTTATTCTCACATTATACCCTTCTTGATATACCCTATATAAAACTTTATTTTATAACTTGGGGAAATGAATCATAAGTAAGTGTGACCTAATATTGTTATTAATGGTAAACAAGAGAGATATTAGTCGATGATCACATGAAAACATAAGGTTATGATATTATGATAAAAATATAAAACTTTCATACCACATTTATCCTTTTTCATAATCATTAATTAAGACATAAATGTTTATCTGTTGAAAAAATTGAATCCTAAAAATTTGAATTACTTACTAATAAATCATGAGACATGAGATCAAATCATATACATAAAAAAATTCATAAAAGTGTGGCCCCATAATAGTCAAGGAAGCCATATAATATATAAAAGTTTAAAATTGTGGCCATAAAATCATAATGGATTAGGTAGAACCACTTTTTTACCATATCAAAATGAATCAAGAATCACCACCCTTTTCATGTAGTGGATCAAAAATCCCAACCTATCATCCACAGTGTATCTAAAACATCAACTTGTTTTATATAATTATCATATGAGATATAAATATTTACCCAATGAATTTGAAGGATATATAATTCTTGTCCCACTTATATCATAATGAAAATCATATATGTGTGTTCCATAAGATCATAAAAATTCTATTATATCATCATAACATAACCTGTGGAATAGACACATGTTTTATAAACATTTAATAATTTCATCCTAGCATAACCCATTGAAAATAAATAGTTTTCAACAAAATATCATCATAAAAACCATAAACCATACAAATAATGAATAAGGATGTTATCATTAGATCATCTTCCCAGGAAATCATAATTAACATCAAATAATAATTGCATTGATCAAAATTTCATTCAAATATCACTATAAAATTTCTTATAGAAAATACCATTTTCATTTTAAAATCAATTATTTAAAATATAAAAATCTCCAAAATATTATTGAAAACATTTTTTTGAATAAAACCATTGAAAATTTTAAATACATATTTAATGAATTGATTTTTCATGAAATTGTAAAATTCAGTTCATACAGTGTATGTTAAAATGAATATTCCTTTCTTATTTTTGGTAAATGTAAAAAAAAACCTCATTCGGAAAATAGAAACAATAATTTTTTTAATTTTTTTTATAAATTTATAACATGGTTTAAAATTACTTGAAACATTGATAGGATAAAATTAAATAACATTTAAAAATATTTTAAAGAAAACATGGACATGGATTAAAAAGATTCCATACCGAAGTGGAAATAAATTGTGTGTGTCTCAAGGATCATTTTTTGTAAAAAAAGAGTACAATGGTATTATTTCATGATAATTATATAAAAAAATATGATAAGAAAATTAAAGGTATTTTTTATATAATTATCATAAAATTTCATCAACGGAAATCTATGCATAATTATTCTAGATTAAAATTGGATTGAAACATAAATCCCTCACCCTAATTTCTTTTTCTCTTTATTCATTTTGATACTTTTCTATAATACATATAGATTACGAAAATGATATTATACAAACATAATAATATATATCATAAAATATATGATTTACTTAAAATAACTTATCTCCCATTTTTTAATGTTTAATTATTAATATCACTATTCGAGGTGATCATGCCATTTTTCATGCGTGTTTCGGTTTGGCTGTCTAGTTCCTTATATTTTGATAATTGAAAAATAATATCTGAAATTTTAATATTTTAATGCGTATCATATTTAATAATCATATTAAAATTTATAACTATTCATATCGAGTGATGAAAAATGAATTACTTCAATTCATTTAAATGGTAGTCCCTTCACACGCATGAGTGATGTTTCCATTTTTTGATTGATGGAACGAAAGAAAAGTAAATAAAAAGTGACCTAAAATAAGAAAAATGATGTAATATATGTAAAATCTTATTTTTTAATTCCATAATTATATCATCAATATTAATTGGTAATGAAATACAAAATGCATCGCTTCATGGAGGTGGTAGTCCACACATACACACAAGCAATGTTTTCTTTTCCCATATGATGGAAATGAGGTGGATAATGGTTGTTTCACCAAAATAATAGAAATTAAATGTATTTAAGATATATAATTAATAATTTTATAATGGGTAACATATATATATATGTGGTAAAGGAGGAAATAAAATTGAATTCACTTGGTTAATAGTTATATCTCATTAAGAAATCTATTTTGGATTACACCTTAATCCTTTAAAGAATGATATTATGAATATTAATGAAGATATATTAAGTGTTAAAGGAATATAAGAATGTTTTATGGTTAGGATTTGATTATATGTAAGGATTAAAATGTGTTGCAAAGATAGGTGGAGAGATTCACTTTTATAAGTGAGGGGAGGGGCACTTTTGTAATTACATAAATTATGAAATTAATAAAAACTAATTTTCAAAGAAAATTGGATCAAATTTAATATATTTATAGTAAATTATGATTTTCTGTAATAATAATATGATCAAATAAAAATATTACAAGTTTAGGTGGTTTTCTCATGCTTATTACATTGATTCAACCCATCTTTACCCTTTTGACAATTAACAAAATATCAAATTTTACAACTCGTTAAGGGAATGGATTGTTATCATGAAAAAGAAAAGTGACCCATAAATGGTAAATTTTTGATATATTAATCTAAATATCATTCACTCATATCAATACATAAATTTTATAAATTTTAAAAAACTTAATAAAGTATTGATTATTATAAAATATCATAACCATCATTTTTAGAACACTTCAATTAACTTGACTTTAGTATCACTAGTATAAAAATTAAAATCTAATATAAAATTTTCAAAAAAAGTATAATAAGAAATATTTATCTATATTTTTTTGGAACAATATAATTCACCTAATTTTTTTTACTTTTAATATTTTTAAAATCATTTATTTTATTTACATATTTATTTAATAAATATTGTGTCAGTGTTTCAAAAGAATTTAATGAAATTATACAATCACTAAAAACTAAATATAAATTAAGATAAAAGAACTAATTAATATTTCAAATAAACATTTATAATTTAAAATATCCTCTTATTATCCTTATAAAAAATTATTAGGGATATTAAAGTTATGATAGTGACATTATGTTTTCATTTTTTTCCTAAAAAAAATTAAATTCTATAATCAAAGGAAATTGGATCAAATTGGCCATATTTTATAGATTTGAATGATATAGTACAAATTAAACTCATAAAATTGGAAAAAATTTAGTTTTATAGAAATTCTAAAGCCATATCAAAATGTTTTAACCCATGATTACTAGTTTTACCCTTAATAAGGTGAAACATATTCACCTAGTTTAATATTATAATAATAAAGAAAGGGAAATATTTACCAAATTTGAACCTATTTATTGATAATATGCAATCAATTTTTTAATATTAAATTCCTAGATGTTGTAAAAATTCATTTTAATTAATGTTCAAAAAACACAACAAACTCATTTTTATGAAAATTCATATTTGAACATAAAATTGTATTTATTCTGATTCAATGCATTTTAAAAATATTTATATGAATATTGAAATACTTTATTGAATATATTATCATTTAATTTCATTAAAAACATTCATCAGTAGATATTCATCTAATATATTTAAATAAAACTACATTGTATATATAAATGTTTTTCATAAAAAACATCTATTTATTGTAAAACACTTTTATTTCCATTTATAACCATTTTATAACCATTGAATTTATGTTATAAATATGTAAAAAAAATTAAAAAAATTTAGTAATCATTATTCATACCAACCCTCCAATGGCTATGTGATAACTATCACATTAAATGATTATATTTCCATAGTATAACACAGTTGGTTTAAACCGGATATTACTTGTAAAGAAAGTAGTCAATGAACTAAAATTTATTCATAGATAACTGTATCATAAAATATCATATCATCAAATTATATACCCCTTAAAATGAACATATCTATAAAAATTATTCCACTCTGATATAAAATATGCGGATATCTGTTTTTTATCACATTCTTAGATTCCCAAGTATCTTTTTGTAATTATTTATTCCTTAAGAGAACTTTAACTTGGTGAGTAGTATTGTTCCATTACCCTTTATCTCTATGATACAATATTTATATCATTTGTTCATTATAAAATATACCATATTCCAATGGTACAATCTAGGAGTTTAGTACATGTGAGGGTCGTGTATGTACTTCCTCAAGAGAGATACATTGAACTCATTGTGAACCTGAGATAAATTTAACGGTATTTCCAAACGATAAGCTACCATCCTAAATTGATAAAAAATATCAAAGGGACTGATAAATATTGGGATCAATGTTCCCTTCCTTACAGATCTAATTGTTTTTCCAAGGAGATATTTATAGGAATACATTGTCACCAACTCTGAATACTATATCTCACCGACGACTACTAGTATAACTTTTCTATTGACTCTGATTTGGCCTTATGTGCTACTGAATGATTATAACATTATCCTCCATCTTCTTACAAAATATATATTTCACAAACATCATCCCATCATGATGATGTTATGTATTTTATACTATAGATGGGTTTTTAAGGATCCATCTGAATTATTTAGTGAAAGATATTTTTGTAGGAAAGTTATACCATAGAAAGGTATTGATCCCAACAAACATTAAAATTCATATCACTTTCTCTCAAAAAATCTTATAATTTTGGAATGGACTTTTCATGTTGACTATCTTTATGAGGGTGATATGTAGTACTAAACCTCAAATCTATTTTATTATCTTATTAAAGACTTCTCCATAACACCGATGTAAACATCAGATACAGATTGGATTCAATTAGTAGTGGTACTCTGTGAAATCTCAGTACTTCCTTAATGTATTCCCTGGAATGTTAATTAATTGAAAAATATTCTCTAAATTAAATTAAGTGTGCTGACATCATAAGGTATTTGACTGTAACCCAAATATCATTGTTCCCTTTAGATGTTTTGTGGAGACTAATTATGAAATCCATGGTCATATTTTTTTCATTTCCATTATGGTATGGGTAATTATTGTAACAAACCATTATAATTATTCCTCTATTACTTCACTTTATGAAATATCATGCATCGAGATACATACTCTTGAATATCACTTTTCATGTTTTCCCAGTAGAAATATTCATTCATATTTCTATGCAATGTCATACTTCTAGGATGAATTTAGAATGGTGAACAATGAACTTTTAATAATATTTGATTCATTAATTATACTATTTATGGGACACGTACTTAGTTCCAAAGACTTATCAGTCCATCATAATCATGATTGATCTTAGGAACAGTTTTTACATTGTTCTATAGTTCCACATATTCCTTATGTGCCTCCTTTATACTCACATGAATAAATGGTTGAACATTCATCTGAGAAAGATAAGATATATCCCTTTTCTTCAAGATATCAAGTCACATCTTATCAAAATCCCCATGTATAGAATCTATTTATATCCTCATCATTTATTTAATAGCATGGTCTTTCTGATGTAGAGAATCAACCCCCATGTTTTCCTTCCCAGGGTGGTAATGTAATGATAAGTCATAATCTTTAAAAAATTCCAGAAATTTTATATGGAACATATTTAAAATTATTTGTGTCAATATATAATTAAATCTTTTATTATTGATATGTACATAACATATTTCATAGAAAAGATAATACCTCTATACCATTAACAAAAAAATTACCACTTCCAACTCCAACTCAATGGGTTGATATATTTTATCATCTATTTTCAATTGGAATGAGGTATATGATATCACCATATAATTATGCATGATTGAACACCCCATTAGCTTCTTTTATGCATCAATATATATCACACACCCTTCCCCATTATAGGGTACAATCAGAGCTATTTCACCTACCAACCTTCTCTTATACTCAATTAAATTCACTTTATATTCTTCTGTAAACATGAACTTGGCCCCCTCCTGAGTCAGCTTAAAGATTGGATTAGACATTCATGGGAAATATCTCACAAAATATCATTAATATATAGATAACCAAAGAAAATACGGATTCAGGTTACCATGTATGGTCTATTCCACGTATCAATAACTTTCATATTTGAAGGTTCCACCGATATAACCTCAGTAAAAATTATATGACCCATGAATGAATCTTTCTAAAGCCAAAATTCACACTTGGAAAATATTTCATACAGGTTCCCCTTCATCAAGGTCTTAAAAACAATTCTAAAATAGTCTATATTTTTTCCCATGGACTTTGAATATATAATAATATCATAAAAATAATAATAAAACTGATCAAGGTAATATCTAAAGACTCTATTTATTAAATCCATTATATTGTTGGGAAATTAATAATTCAAAATGAGATTATAATAAATTCATAATGTCCACACCTTTTATGGAAAGATATCATGGGTTATCCACCTTCTAAACCATCAATTTATGATATCTAGAATGAATTTCAATATTGGAAAAGTATTGACTTCCTTGTAATTGATAAAAAAATTGATATGGGGTATAAGATACTTGTTCTGGATAACAATATTGATAAGGATCTAATATTCAATGCAAAGATGAATTGAACCATTTTTATTCTTAATAAAAATAATAGGTGCACCCCTTGGTAATGCAGTAGGGAGTATGAATCCCTTATCAAGGTTCTATTAGAGTTTCTTATTCAATTTTGGAAACTCAATGAGGTCTATTCTATATATTGTATTTGAAATTTTTATTTTAATAGGTATGGGTTCTATTTGAAACATAACATCACAATTCATAGGAAGAATATAAAAATATTATGGAATGAAATAAAAAATCTCAAATACAAATATAATATCCTTATCATTGACTTTCTTCCCAACCATATGGTGTACATTCCTTTTATGGATTAGAATTAAGACCAACAAGAAAAATTTAATTTACAAGGGAAGTCTTTACTCATCCTAGCACTAAATGTGGTAATAGGTTCATTGATAATATGAAATATTACTTCCCTTCCCAAACAATTGATATGGGTGATACATAAAGAAATCAAATAGTATAAAGAATCAAATAAAATTCAAATAAAGGGAGAACTAAAATATTTTTAATAAGAACAATCCCAAAAACGTTTTCCAAAGAGGAACTATATACTTAAGATATGATCACGGTACCACTAAAATTTTTCACCACAATCTCAACATTTAATCATTGAAGTGGTATTTCAATACCATAAGTAAGTTACATATATATAAAAGTGTGTGTAGATCCTAAATCAAATAAGGCATCATATATTCTATAGTTGATGATAAATGTACCTTACACCTGGTCATTATCATAATCCACATTAGCAGTTATGATCAAATGGGATTTCCATTTTTATTTTGGCTAATGATATTGTTGGTTCCAATCTTCATCTTAAATATTCATTTTTTGAAATGTTTGAAAAAATGCATATACTCATTATATTTGATGAATTAGTGTGGATCTAATGAATTATTTGGCATATTTTTTTACCCTATCACATTAACAGGCCTATGTCACTATAACACCCCTAGCTTCCATGCTATGCTTCTCATTTAATAATACAATAGCTTGCGTTGTACGCAACTTCGAGTTCTAACACACCAGAGCCAATCAAAACAGCCACTATGAAAAGTAAAACCAACATTTGGAAATTTTATAAATATTATTTTTAAAAATGGACTTCATTTTTGGATTCAGAATATCAATATTATCTTAGGGTGAAATTTTGGTATTTTTCTAAAAACATTCAATTTTTAAGGAATAGTGAAAACACTGCGTTATTGTTTAAAGAAAAATTTTTGTTTAAATAATTAGTTATTTTATTTATATTTATATTTGGTGAAAATATATACATAATACATGTATATGTTCAATTTAATTCATTGGAGTTATTTTATAATAATATTAGCTAAATAAAATTTTATTGAACTTTTACCATCTTCTACCCACCTTCTAGGCGCATTTGTAAATTTGCATAAAACTTAATTTTACCGCATATGTGAATTTTATTTCAAAAATCTGAGAGACATAGTTTACGTCAATATTTAAAATTTGGTTCAATAGGATGAAAATAAGTTTTGGTGAAGAGTAACTTTTGACTTTTATTTACCTCGGTTAAAAGTAAAAAGGGTAATTAAAGGAAAAATGATATTATAATTATCCTAACACATGTCCTAGTTCTATTATATATTTTTATTTTGAACAAAATCAACCTTATGGATAAAATATGCTCCTTTTGGTCCACTTGGATTAGATTAGAACATTTTTTATTATTTTATTTAAAGAAGAGTTAAAACTATTAAATTCAATGTTTAATAACAAAACCATTTTTAATATAGGGTTATATATAAGATAAATTCTACTATAAATATTAATTAGAAAGTTAAAATGATTTACTAAATATTGGTATTTTATTAATAATTTTCAGATATTAAATATTTAAATTTTTTTAAGGTAAAATGGTGATGCAGTAATTACCATATTAATGAAAGATTAAAATAATTAATATTATAAATTTTCAAATCAATGTATATTGGGACTTTTGATGAATTTAACTAATTATAAAGGTTAATATGACATTTTAGGGTGGATTAAATAATTTTTTTTCGAATTGATAAAGTTTTAATGACTTTCACAAAAACAAAATAAAAAATATTGTCAAAATTGACATAAATGTGTTTTAAAAAAAAATTCTATACTATTAATTGATATCATATTCCTGAAAATATAAGGTTCATAAAAAGGACTTATATACGATTATATATATTAATAATGAACCACTAGGGGTTTTCTTGAATTTTTATACTACATTTATTAACCATTTATTATAATAATACAAGAATACATGGTAAAAGATAACTATTTATCTAAGAATTAAATCTAAAAGATATGGTTAATAAGGTGACTTAAACCATTATGAAACCTATTGTTTGAGAGTTTCTCAACCCATCCCTACATTATCTTCTAATTAAATCATTTTTTATCCATTATAAATAGAATATGATTTTATAATACATTAATATTTTAAGCTTTTCCTAAAGTGACCCTCACCACTCTTATAAAAGGATACTTCCCCGTCTCTAAAAAACGAACCTCCAAAGCCATTTTTCTCGGAAAAACACCACGGAAATATCCTCCCAAATACCCTATATTTTACATAGAGGCCTCACTTAGATTAGAAATCCAGCCTAACAATCCCTTTTGATCAACTCAAAAGGAAACACCTGAAGAATGGGTAATAATTTCACCACCTCTTTCAATGTTCATTTCTTATTCCACTTCCACATTCGTTGCTGTTTCAAAAAAAAAATAATAAATCGAGAACCATATACATACTATGATGTTATTATAAATATTTTAAAACCATATTAATTATTCTATCCATCCTATGAATGAGAACTCACTATACGTGCATATGTATGACTTACCATCTCCACATCATGGTGTACTTTGTTATTAAAACAGTTAATTATTTGGTTATGTATAATAATGGGTATAACTGATGTAAATAATATATATAACATTTTAATCATTCTATATATATGATATACCATTCAATTACATTTGATTTCACCATCAAAAGAATGATATTGTCGATCGTGTGTACGTATGGACTACCGTCTCCACGAACGGGATGTAATTAATTCCCCATCAAAACCATTCAAGAATAATTTTTATTTTATGAATAAAAATAAGTTTTAAGAACTTAATATCATTATGTATTTGAATAAAATACATCCTATCCATAACAAACATTGCTTACGTAACCAATCATATAAAGTAAAATGAATCAGTTAACACCCAAAACAATGATACTACTGAAATATTATTAATAAAGCATTTTTAAAAGATCATATATGATATCATATTTATGTATTTGGTTCTTTTATAATTTAATAAAAATGATTTAACTATCATACAAGAGGTTAAAATAATATCTATTAATTAAAAGTACAAGGTAAGGGTTAATTCTACAATCTCTTCATTATACAAGGTTATTTGTAGTGAGTATCTACTAGGACCTCTTTATCATCCACATCTGTGTTTCTGAAAAATGTATTACAAATTTTTTTTACTATTTCCTAAACTATGTGTTAAAGTCATTTATACCCTTTTTTTTTAACTTTTTATGATATTTTTATTAAGGAATCTTTCAGTCATTTTCCAAACAATGTCCTTTATGAACTTTTTGACAAAATTAAGGAAAGAATGTTTTTTAACATATACAAAGGGTGTGACTATTATCCTCCATTGTAACACCTTCTAAGATTCCCTTACAAGCTTATAAGAATATTTTCTAAATAAATATTTTTTTTAAATTACAGGACATTTAAATTATTTCAAAATATAATGATATGTTTCTCTAAAATTATTCTGATTTAATCTTTGTCTACATCCGATTTTAGATTTTACACTTATTTGATGTTGATTTATTATGATATAATTTCTCATATTGTGTTAATGTTTTTGTGATATCTTTGATTGTAGATGTGATATTTTTATAACATTCATGGTTTATGCATAAAGTATTTACATTTTTATGCAATTTTTAATACAATTTTTTTGTTATGTTTCAACTTTTTCATATGAGGAATGCATTGGACATAGTAAGTCATTAGTGGATCTTTCTATAGCTTCTCAATGCATCGGTAGGTATGATGAGACAAACTAGGGTCATGGAACAAGGCCTTTTCAAAATCTTATTTATAGTCATGTCCTGAGGCCTTGACTATGTGGTTACGATGTCTCGCATTATGCATCCCAACATTATGAAATTGGATATTAATATTACCTGTGATTATTTGACTAGTATAATATCAATGTGAATAATTAAATTATTTTATTTTATTTATACATGCCATATTATGCTCATGATTATGTTTAAATGGATTGTGTTTTAGTCTTATCAATTTCCTTAAATGATTATGCTTATTTATGAATGTTTCCACTATATTGTTATACTTATTGAGCACCTGAGTTCAACCCTTTCTATATTTTTTCCCATGATGAAAAAAATTATATTATGAATAACCTGCAGGGATAGTCTAATGGAGATGTTTTTGTTAAATGGAGACACAATTTTTTTTTGTTTTTTTAATTAATGATGTAATGAAAAACATATGTACAAATCTAGTACTTCCAAGTCTACAAAACTGATCAGTCTATTGTGACATGATTTATTGTATCATGATAATGTAATGTAATAATTCACAGACTCTAGATAACTGGGGTCATGGATTTAAATTTGGTTTCATAGTAAGTTTATTACAATCCATGGAAGCTAGATTTAGAGAAAATCTGATTAGAGAACATTAACCTTTGATATGTTTTGAGGATTAGTATAGAAGAACTTCCTAGAATTTTGGTAATGTTGAGATTTTGTGATATTTATAATTAATGCATCTTTGTCTGGATACGAGTGGGTAGAGACGGCTCCAGCACAAAAGTAACGACGAGTGAAAACTCCGAAAAGGAGTTTCGAGCTTGACCTGGGGTATCCTGGTACACGATAACAGGCCTTGCTGAACTCTTTGTTACGACACTCCTAGGGGATATGCATAGTATAATTCACATTTTATTTACCAACCCTTATGAAGGATTTATGAGTATATAATTATTCAAATAAAACATTTTTATGATTATGGATTATATCCATAAACTGTTGAATTTATGTTAAGTGTTTTACATGTTTGGAATTATGTATTGTGATTCATAAATTAATCTATTGTATGACATTGTTTAGAAATGGTGCCTAGTGGAAGGAATGGAAACCATGTCAATAAACAAAATCTATGTATGTATTTCCCTAATAATAAAGATAATTATAGTGGAGCTGGTGATGAAACTAGTGCTGATCAACTTATCACCATACTGGGACAACTCACTTAGGTTATGAATAATAACCTTACCCATATGAAGCACCCTGATCCACAATGCGGAGGATCAATGTAAGAATGATTCATAATGCAATACCAACAAAAATTAAATATTAATACAAATATATTTGTTTTTAATAAATGGATATGTTCTATATAAAAAATATTTCATGCTTTCAGGAGCAACGGAAGGAAAAAAGATGTCATGGTATTTTATCACCTCACGGGAGATGAAGATCAATGTTGTTCATTAATAAAAAAAGCAAAGAAATATGAATAAGTATAAAATATGGAATTGAGGGAGTTTAAAGAAAATATTTTAGAAAAATACTTTCCTCGTGACCATTGAGAAGATATGGAAAGACAATTTCTGAGTCTTAGGGAAAAGGAGGATGAGAATGTTGGAATGTATGAGGCTAACTTTACAAGGTTAACAAGACATGCAATGGTTTATATATGTAACCAAAAGATTAATATTGATCGATTATTCTATTCTTTAAAACCATTTCCCCTTAGAGAATTATTAAGAAAGTCCTTCTCATCATATGAAGATATTGCCTCATGTGCTATCAAGATAGAAACAGAATTCTCTATGTCTTACGAATTTAATGTAAAGAAAGAAAATAAGAGATCTACTGAACACTCTAGAAATGGAAATAAGTGGAAGAAGTGAAAATATGATTTCCCATCCTATGGTAAATGAGGGAAGAAACACCCCGGTACTATCCTAAAAGGAATGGGATTCTGTTACAAGTGTGGTGAAAAAGGCCACCAAGCTTGTAATTGCAAGGGAAAGAAAACGGATGTCAATGTTGAATGCTACAATTGTAGATAAATGGAGAATTACAAAAATGAATGTCCTATGATCCAAGTAATCATACCTTAGAAAAGTAAAAGGGATAAAAGATAAGCTTATGTAATCACTACTCTAGAGGTTAATGCTTCGAAAGATGTGGTGGCAGGTAATTTAATGGTTTCCTCAAATTTAACCAATTCATTATTTGATTTTGGATCATCGTATTGTTTCATATCATTCCAGTTTTCTAATGAAATTAGATATTTCCAATTTGATTTAACAAGGATGTTTTCAGTCAAGAATACTAAGGGAAGTATCGTTGCAAAAAGGTTTTGTGAATCAATCCCCATTAGGGCATATAAATCTACTATATCTGATGATCTCATCACCATGCCCATTATTGAATTTTATAAAATCCTTGGTATGGATTGTCTTTCATAAAATGATGTGTAAATTTATTGTAAGAAGAAGGAGGTTATAATTTTTTATTATGATAATGAATACCTTATCTTTAGATCAGAAACATCACTATCTGATTCTTATCTAGATTGACCCCCAGTAGCTCAACTAAATTAAATTATTGGGGAGGAAGAGAATGAAATAACTGTGGGTGAGGATGGAATTTTCAAAAATTGGATTTACCTATGGTGCAAGAATATGTTGATGTATTTCCAGAGGATTTACCTAGACATCCTCCAGAATGAAAAATTGTGTTTTCCATTGATTTAATTCCTTGTTAAAGGACTATATCGAAGACCCCTTATAGAATGGCCACTACAGAATTAGTAGAAATAAAGAAACAACTAAAGGAATTGAGTAATAAAGGATTTATTAGCCCTTGTGTTTCTCCATGGAGAGCCACTGTTCATTTTGTTAATAAGAAAGATGGATCTATGAGGTTGAGCATTGACTACAGGGAGATCAATGCTATAAGAATAACGAACATGTATCCCCTACCTCGCATTAATTATTTATTCGGTCAAATTAATGGGGCTCCAAATTTTTCATAGATTGACCTTTCATCTGGATATCAACAGTTGTGTGTGAAGAAGGAAGAAAATATGAAGACAGCATTTCGTACCAGGTACGACCATTATGAGTTTACATTAATGCCTTTTGGACTGACTAATGCACCCAATGTTTTCATGGAACTAATTAATAGAGATTTTAAGGAATATCTTGATAAAATTTAGTGGTATTTATTGATTATATCTTGGTTTACTCAAAAATATATGAAGATAATGAAAATCACTTGTGCATTATTCTGAAAACCCTTAGCAAGAATGAATTATATGGGAATTTTAGAACCTATGAATTATAGCTTCAGGAAATTTCTTTCTTGGACATATTGTCTCTAAGGAAGGAATCTCTATCAATACTTCAGAGACCAAGGCAGTCCAATAACGACTAGAATCGATGAGTATAACAGAGGTACACCATTTTATTAGTTTGGAAGGTTATTATCAGCATTTCGTCCAGAATTTTTCCTAACTTGAAAAACCATTAACAAAGGTCACACATAAAGGGGATATTTTTTTTGGAAAAAAGAGTGTGAATAATGTTTTGAAGAAATGAAGAGAATATTATTCAATTATCTTATCTTAAATCTACCATCGAGAAAATATGGGTTGGGTATTTATAGTGATGCTTCGAAGATGGAACTTGGTTGTTTCCTTATGCAGAATGATAGAGTTATTGCATATGCATCAAGACAACTCAAAATTTATGAAAAAAACCATCCCACTAATGATCATGAGTTAGAATCTATAATAGTTGCTTTGAATATATGAGGAAACTATATCTATGGTGAAAAATGTGCGATATATACTAACCACAAGAGTTTGAAGTATATTTTCTCACAAAAGTAACGCAACATGAGGCAAATAATCTAGCTTGAACAACTCAATGATTAAAATTTCACTATACAATACAACTTGGGGAAGGAAAATTAGTTGCAAGATGCTTTGAGCAAAAAGGATCACAGAGTTTGGAACAATATGAGAGTTGAAAGGGATACTATGTTCATGGATCTAGTAAAGATGGATATTGAAATAATCATGGTAGGTAAAACATCAATAATTTTTTAAATGGTTACTAAACCATATTTACTAGAAATGATTAAAATTTCTCATAGTGATGATGAAGTGTTTAAAAATAAAATTAAAGCTATGAATGATGGGAGATTGATCGACTTCGTATTTGAAGATGTGATTTCAAAATTAGGGAAGAGACTTTGTGTTCCTAACATACCTGATCCAAAAATTGAATTATTGGATGATTCTCACAACTCCAATTTCTCTATACACCCAAGTAGCACTAAGATGTATAGAACATTGAAGTAACATTTGTGGGGGGACAACATGAAGTGGGAGATTTCTGATTATGTGTCATGATTTATGGTTTTTCAATAGGTGAAGGTTGGTCGACAAAATCTTAGAGGAGGAATGAATCCACTTCCCATACCTAGGTGGAAATGGGATAATATTACTATGGAATTTATCATGGGACTACCAAATACTCCTAGAAGGTATGATGCAATATGGGTCATTGTTGATCTTCTTACCAAAAAAGCACATTTTCTTGATGTAAGAGATGATTTACCATGTGAATGTCTAGCAGGAAAATATATTAATGAATTTGTAAGACATAATAGAGTACCCATATCGATTTTCTCTAATCATGATTTCAATTTTACATCAAGATTCTGGAAAAGACTTTAGAAGGACTTGGATACTAAACTTCGTTTGAGAACTGCCTACCCCCCTCAAACTGATGGACAATCAGAACCTACTATTTAAACCTTAGAATACATGTTGATATCTTCCTCCCTTGACATTCAATGTATGTGTGATCAATATTTTACTCTAATATAGTTTATATATAACAATATCGTCCCTTAAATTATTCAGATGGAACCATATGAAGTGTTATATAGAAAGAGATGTCACACACCAACTTGTTGGGATGATTTTGGTTAAAGAAAACCTGTAGGCCCAGAAATTGTGGGGGAAACAATGGAAAATGTGAATTTTATCCAAACCCACATCAAAGTAGCTCAATGTAGGGAAAAGTGCTATGCCAATAACCAAAGGAATGATTTTGAATTTCATGTAGGAGAACATGTTTTCTTGAAGGTATATCCATGGAAGGGTGTTATATGATTAGGTGAGAAGGGTAAATTAAGTCCCAGGTACATAACACCTTTAGAAATACTACAATGAATTGGGGGTGTAGCTTATTATTTGGAAATTCTACCAAGTCTCTCCAATGATCATAATGTGTTCCACGTATCACTGTTATGAAAATACATGTCTGACCTAACACATGTACTCACCAATGAATAAATAGAACTAAAACTCAATCTGTCTAATTTTGAATGTCCTGTAAAGAATATGGAACCCATAGAACAAGTGTTAATAAACCAGACGACTCATCTGGTGAATGTTCTATGGAGAAACCAAAATATGGAAGAGGAAGCGTGGGAACCCGAGGAACTTATGATGGAGAACCACCTAAATCATTTTATGCAGTAATATTCTAGAAATTTTTAGGAAGAAATTATTTAATGGGGGGAAGAATGTAACACCCCAATCTTCTACGGTACACATATCCTTGAATAATACAATAGTTTGTGTTGTACTCAACTTCGAGTTCTAACACACCACGACCAATCTAACTGGCCGTTATAAATACTAATAACTAATTTTTGAAATTTTTTAAATTATATTTTTCCAAATTGACTTCATTTTTGTATTTGGAATATCGAAATTATCTTAGGGTGGATTTTTGGTATTTTTTTGGAAAATATTAAATTTTTAATGAATATTGAAAAACACTATGTTATTGTTTAAAACTGACTTTCTATTTATATAATTTGTTATTTTATTTAAATTTATATTAGGTAATAATAGATACATAATACCTATATATGTTCTATTTATTTCATTTGAGTCATTTTATAATAATATTAGACATATACAATTTTATTTAAATTTTTACAGTCTTTTGACCACCTTCAAGGCTCATTTTCAAATTTTCATAAAACGTAATTTTACCACTTAGATGAATTGAATTTCAAAAATATAAGAGAAAATACTGACTTTAATATGTAAAATGTGGTTCAATATGATGAAAATAATTTTTTATGAATTGTTACTTTTGACTTTTATTTTTATTGAAGATACATAATGAAAAAATACACTATAGTAAGATTCAGTTGTGTGACAAGCCATTAAATAAACATTTTTTTTAAAATATTATTCATACTAAAATTGTAGGGTGTTATACTCTAACCCTATTAAATAAATATCACCCTCATAATTTTAATATTTTACATAACAAGGAAATGGATCCTTACAAATTTAAAATAAAGGTTTAGAGTTCTATTTTATAATGTACATCCACTATAAGGAATAGTAACATTCAATAAAAATAAATTTAGTAGTAGTTATAAATATAAATATTTGTATAAAATAACCATAAATATACTAAGGTGTCCACCAATCTCTATGGTTTCATCATTCATGAAGATTGAGGGTCCATACAATGAAATAATGTTTTAGAGAATTTTTAAAATCTTTCACTTATTTCACCCATATATAGCCAATATAAGTTGTATTAAATTTATGAAAACTGTGATATATCTTTGAAAAAGAATTATTTTTGACATATACTTATATAACAACATAATGAACCTAATTTTATAAAATAATATGATAGAGTTTATTTTGGAATTTTTAAATTACGTTCATCAAAATATATTTTCAATATTTATAGCTAGATAAAATGTTAAAATTGTATATATAGAGGTTTCAAACACATTTCCATCATCTATAACTATTATAAATCACTATGTGCTTTATAATATCATTATGTGGCCCAATAATTAAAAATTCCCTAATGGTACTTCTCTTTTCAAGAAAGATGAGAGAGTTGGGCTCTAAGAATTTATTCATAGGAAATCCATGGCACATTTTGAATCCATGTTATAAAGTAGGTGTTATATATATTATATATTTATATGTTAGAAAATGTTTCAAGATTAAATGATATTGTCTTTGATATTTTTATTTTAAGTATGTTATCTTGATGGGATATAAGATTTTTTTTGATATCTCTCCTTATATATTAAAAAGTTCTCAATCAATCAAAGTTATATCAAAGTATTTGAATATGTTTAACATGATAAATTAATATTTAGAAATTAAGAATATATTTTTTAAAAAATTATGACTACTTAGAGTTTGGTAAATAAAATTAAAATATAATATTATATGAAAAAATTTCCCTTTAAAATGACATTTAATATATTCTCAAATGAATAAAATATATAAATTCTATAGAATCTCGCTTAAATACCATGGTCTCTCTCAAATATATATAACCCTTGTCCCA
Source organism: Viscum album (assembly GCA_963277665.1). Classification (NCBI taxonomy): domain Eukaryota; kingdom Viridiplantae; phylum Streptophyta; class Magnoliopsida; order Santalales; family Viscaceae; genus Viscum; species Viscum album. Next base: position 98,969,515 of record OY728151.1, on the reverse strand, counting down.
AAAAAATATTAGAAGTCTAATCATGGAAACCTAATAAAGGATATTTTAACTATTAAATCTTCCTTAATTAATTACATCCAAATATCTAAGGATATCTAAACCATGTAATGATACCAACTGAGATGACCCCAAACCTATCGATTTATAATTTAATTAATTTAAACAAATAATATATAATTTTACATACTCGAGATCTTTTTAGATATAGAAATTTAGAGATTTAGGATTACTATAACATATCAATGATCATATTTCCTTTCAAATGGGAATTTTTTATTAATAGATAATTCTAAAAATATACAAATTCTCCCCTAATAGTTAAAACATTCATCGAGAATAAATTCTCCCACACATATAAAACCCCAACGAAATACATTTCAAAAAGATGGGTTGATCAAAAACAGCTCAGTAACAAGTTTTAAAGGACGAGAGAACTTGTTAGGTTTTGAAATATTTAGAAACTCCTAAAAATGATTCCTTTAATACAAAACATTTCAATATTCATAAAACATTCACTTAAGCATAAAATTACCTCTAAAGTCTAAGTGTTTTTTATAAGAAAAATTTTATAATCAAACATAAAGGAGAATAATGTTTTGAAATTCTTGGATAAGTCAATAAAGAATATTGATGACCTAATTCTTAAGCACAAGAACCTTCAAATCCTTAGAAATTTAAGAATATTATTTTAAAATAAATTCTTTTACTTTTGATAAATATCACAACATATCCTTATAAAATAAACTTCTCACATTCATGAAATCCACTTATGCTCAATAAGACTCATTATTATCATATAAAATAAATGAGGCATGTTGGAAAATTATATATTTATCATTTCAAGGGAATCGCTTCACTAGTAAAATAAATCACCATACATAATGGAAACATTTAAACAAATATTTCAAACAAAATATCTTAATGGAAACACTAATATAGATATTTCCAACATCATGTCAAAATGGGAACACCTAACTAGATATTTCCAACATTATATCTTAATTCAAACACCTATTTAGATATTTACAACATTACCCAATTCATTAGAGGGATATAATATTATAGTCTTGACCATCACATAGTATAAATGGTCCCATAAGGTATTTGGGTTTTCTCTCTATCCTCACTATAACCTTTTCTAAAATAACAAATTTTAAAAAAAACGCCATGTTTTTTGTATTTCACATAATAAATCCCAATAAAATTTATTTTAAAATTATTAAACATCAGTGTTGAAAATTAATCTACAAAATAAAAATTATTTAAGTAAATTCATGGTTCAGTGATGAGAACTCAACATATAACATTTTTCAAGTAATAAATACTTCAAAACATAAAATAAAGGTTCCAATTAGAATCTTACAAAATTAAATAAAAACCATTTTTAATTAAATATTAAAATCAAACCATAAATATAAATTATTTTCAATGCAACAAGGTTGGTCAATAAAGATATATATAAACAAATTTATTTTCCATGAAATACTTTTAATGGTAGCTTTGAATTAATCCAACCCATAAAGAGAGATCATTTTCAAAATAAATCATGGTTTATTATAAAAAATATAAGGAGGATAATTTTTTGAAATGAAATGTTTTAAACCTAAAATTATAATTTTAAAGGAATAAAACCTTACCTCATGTCTTTTAGATGTGTAAAATATTCTCCAAAGAAAATACATAACCAAAAATAACCAACGTATTCCTCTTATAAATCACTTCCAAGAGAAAAATCTCATGAACCCAAACTTATGATTGGAAACTAGAAGGTTGACATGAGGGAGGGTGATAACCAAGATACGAATGAATCCAAGGTTACTATTGTTCACATACTGAGTAAAGTAAAGGCCTTGATTTTATAGGCATAAGTAGGTGATTCTACCAAAGTTATAATACTATATATGTTTTATTTTAATAAATTTTCATTTAAGGTTAACATGTTTATATATATATACATATATCTTATCTATGTTTATTTCCTATTTTAAAATAAAATCTCATTATAATTTTAATTAAATTTACATGCCTGGTAGGAAGTGGGTTAGTCTACATTGAACAAACTATATATATATCAAGTGTCACTACTACAAAATAATCTTTTTACAATGCTAGAAATGGCCTTTATCAGTGCTAGAGAATCACTGATTGTCGGAGCATGATTTAAATCCCAGGGATTTTACTAGTTCTTATAGAAGCGCTGATAAGGGCATCCTTTATTAGCGCTTCAAAAAGCACTGATGATGGTTCCCTTTATAAGTTCTTCAACATTCACTGATAAATGGGTTCGTTTATAAACACTTCTACAATTGATGATAAAGGATGCCTTTATCATCTCTTTTAAAAGCACTAATAAAGTGATCCTTTATCAATTCTTTTAGAAGCACTATTAAAGGGGTATTTTGAAGTGTGTTGTAACAGTACAGTGCAGCACCAGAAATAAGGCATACTACATTGTGTTATAACAGCACACTGCAGCACTAGAAACAGTACTAGAAATTATCAAAATTATATAAAAATATAGAATTTAAATGAAATTAAATTTACAACACAAATACAAGATAAAAACACTATTATAGATCAAAATAATGCACTTATATAAAAGAAAAAACCACCCCTACTCGAGAAAAAGAACGCACTAATGTAAGGAAATAATTCTTATGTTACTAATAATATAATGAAATAAATTAAACAAAACATGTTAAATTTAAACTGAACATTGAGTCATACCAGGAACATTGTGTATCAGATTGAGTTGCGGTTGATTCTTGCACGTGACAAAATTATTATTCATCATCAAGAATTATCTCTATGAAAATTAATTACGTATAAGATAAAAATAATGACGAAATTAATTATGTAATAGAATATATAATGATGAGAAAATAATCTAGGATCCTTTCCTCAGTTTTGGTGATATGATGTGCATTTTAAACTAAAATAACACCTATTTATTGATATAGAAATCTTAGAGTCATATCAGTCACCCTATCTGTCATATTAAGGTAAATAGTATTTCTAAACATCCCAAATAAATTATATTTTTTCCCAAATTATCAAAATATTATTAATTTTTATTATTATTTTCGAGTACATCACTTGTGTTTTTTACTAAAATTTCATTTTAAACAAGAAGCATGAACTTTGAGTAATACTGGTCACATCATGTGTTAGTTTGACATGAGATGATTCTTAAATATCAAAAATTAATTATGAATTGATTTCCTAATTTATCAATAGAATCTGACCACATTTTTTGTTTTTTAGTGAGTGAAACTTTTTGAACTAAAATGTCAATTTTAAACTAATAACAAACAATTTAAGTCATGATTGGAACATCATGTATCATATTAAGAGGAAGATTATTCTTACACATAAAAATAACTTTTGGATCATTTTCCAAAAGCATCAAAACAATATGAATGAGTTTTCTCGGTTTTGAGTATGTTAGCTGTCTTTTTTACTAAAATTAATGTCAATTTTAAATAAAAAGTCTCACTTGGATTCATACTGGTCACATTGTGCATTATATTGAGGTTAAAATAATTCCTACTCATGAATAATGACTTATGGGTCATTTTTCTAATGTATCAAAATAATCTGAATGTTTTTTCTTGGTTTTGAGTATGTCACTTATGTTTTTTATTAAAATTCCATTTTAAACTAGATACACACACTTTGAGACATATCGATCACATAATTTGTAAGTTTGACATTAGAATAATTCCTACGCATCACAAATGACTTATGAATTGTTTTTATAAATTATAAATACAATCCAAGCATGTTTGATCAGCTTTTAGTGAGTGACACTTTTTGAACTAATATGTCAATTTTAAACTGATAACGGACACTTTGAGTCATTCTTGGCACATCACGTATCAGATTGATATTTGTTTGATTAATACACCTCAAAAATGACTTATGTATCATTTTCATAAAGTATTAAAACAATCTGAATGTGTTTTCTTATTTTTTTACTATGTCGATTTCTTTTTTAATAAAATTAATGTCAATTTTAAATAAAAATACGTACTTGGGGCCGTACCAATCACACCATGCATCGGATTGAGGTTTGGATGATTCCTACACATCCCAAATGACTTATAGATTATTTTCCCAAAGTATCAAAACAATATGAATGTATTTTTTCAATTTTTCGTATGTCACTTTTGTTTTTTACTAAAATGACATTTTAAACTAGAAACATGCACATTGAGTCGTACCAGTCACATAGTGTATCGGTTTGATGTGAGACTGATTCCTACATGTCAAAAATTTATTATTAATTAGTATCCTAAATTATAAATACAATCTGAGCATGTTTTTTTAGTTTTTAGTGTGTGACACTTTTTGAACTAAAATGTCAATTTTAAACTCATAATGGACTCTTTGAGTCATATTAGGCACATTGTTTATTTAATTGAGGTGTGATTGATTCCTACATGTCAAAAAAGACTTATGGATATTTTTAAAAAATTATAATAACAATATGAATGTGTTTTTTCGGTTTTTTTATGTCATTTGTATTTTTTACTAAAATTAATGTCAATTTTAAATAAAAAGATGCACTTGGAGTCATACCAATCACATCATTAATCATATTGAGTTATTTATGATTAAATTCCCTAGATTATTTTTGTATTATTTTCCAAATGTATCAGAACAATCAAAATGTATTTTATTTGTTTTGAGTATGTCACTTGTTTTTTTATAAAAAATGTCAGTTTTAAACTGGAAACCCACACTTTCAGCCATAACAGTAACATCTTATGGAATTTTTATGTAAAACTAATTACAACAGGTCACAAATGAAATATGAATATTTATATTAAATTATAAATTCAATATGACCATTTTTTTAGTTTTAAATGAGTGGCACTTTTTGAACATAAATGTCAATTTTAAACTAATATGGGACACTTTGTGTCATATTAGGAACACCATGTATCAGATTGAGGTGAGGCTGATTTATAAACATCAAAAATGAATTATATATCATTTTAATAAATTATTAAATCAATATTAGTTAATTTTCTTTGTTATTGAGTGTGATAGTTTTCTTTTTTCCTAAAATTAATGTTTATTGTAAATAAAAAGATGCACTTTGAGTCATACTTATCACACCATGTTTCAGATTCAGGTGATGTTGATTACTAGATATCCCAAATGACATATGGATAATTTTAATAAATTATAGAAATAATATTAATGTTTTTTCTCAGTTTTGAGTACAAAAGTTTTATTTTTTACAAAAATGTCCTTTTAAACTGGAAACACACACTATGTGTCATATCAGTTACATAATATATTTTTTTAACATGATAATAATTCATACACATAAAAAATGACTTATGAATAATTTAACTAAATTATCAAGACAATACAATCATGTTTTATCGATTTCTAGTGTGTGAGGCTTTTTGAACTAAAATATCAATTTTAAACGGATAATAAAAAGTTTGAGTCATGTCGCACACATCATGTACCAGATTGAGGTGGGGATGATTTCTACATGTAAAAAATGACTTATAAAAAGTTTTTATAAAGTATAAAAACAATATTAATGTGTTTTATTTATTTTGAGTATGGACGTTGTCTTTTTTACAAAAATTAATGTCAAAGTTAATTAAAAAGATGCACTTGGAGTCATACCGGTCGCATCATGCATTAGATTGAGGTGAGGCTGATTCTTACACATAAAAATAACTTATGGGTCATTTTCATAAAGTATAAAAAAAAATCATAATGCATTTACTTGGGTTTGAGTATGTCACTTGTGTTTTTACTAAAATGTCATTTTAAACTAGAAACACGAACTTTGAGACATATCGGTAACATCATTTATTAGATTGACATAAGAATAATTCCTACACATCAAAAATGACTTATGAATTGTTTTTATAAATTATAAATACAATCTGATCACGTTTGATTAGATTTCATTGAGTTACACTTTTTGAACTAATATGTCAATTTTAAACTGATAACGAACACTTTGAGTCATTTTGGGAACATCGTGTATCAGATTGAGGTGTGGTTGATTCCTACACCTCAAAAATGGCTTATGCATAATTTTCATAAAGTAGCAATATAATATGAATGTGTTTTATTATTTTTTACTATATTAATTTCTTTTTTAATAAAATTAATGTCAATTTTAAATAAAAATACGCACTTGGGGCCATACCGGTAACATAGTCCATTGAATTGAGGTTTGGATGATTCCTACACATCCCAATGCTTCACACCCCAAATATATTTATAAGTTCATATCCTATATTAAATCACAAACATAGTATGTAATCACCTAATTTTTTCAGTAAACAATTTGACAATATGAACGTTGTCCACTCATCTCTAAAAAAAATTTCTTCTTCTTTTGAGTACAAATGTTATCATAAATCTTGGCAGTACTGTGAAAATATAGACAAATAAGGGATTAAGAAATATTTTTAATGAAATTGCAATTAACTTCGTAAATTACATGTCCGATGATGTGGGTATTTTGATGGTTTATGATATATCTCAATAATTTTCAAACATAATATCCATAATTGATTCCATTATCTTGATTTGGACACTATAGAAACATTGAATAAAATAATTAAATTATTTTGAAATATTTTTTGATTGTTAAATAAGTCTATATGTACCTTAATTTGTTCCATTTGTAGTAATCCATATCTTTTTTATGTTCCATCACCAACTCGATTCCATGATTTCGCTTATAATTAGGGACCGCTCTATCATAAAGAAATATTATTAAATCATAGGCTAAAACATATAATTTTAAATTTATCTATAATATATTGATTTCAGTATATTAAAAATTCACAATACACATCATGTGTGGTCAGTTTTTTGGATATCCATGCATTAGGTCCAAAAAATAAATATTTGGGGTATCCATATTGACTGTGATCCGAATCCGGTGCTGCCTAATTAATAAATACATAAATAATGAAAAAGATAAAAATATATTTTATCTGATTAGATTGTAGAGTTTTACTTCTGTATTATAGGAATAAAAAAGATTCAACCGTATGTTGTTTTTTTATCAAACTCTTCGAGTAGCTCATATTTTTTCTTTTTAATTCCCTTCTTATATAAAGTAAGTTTTTCCATATAAATGATATCTGGCTTAATGAAGAAAAATTGCCCTTCGAATGGTTTTACCTTTATATAGTAGTAATATAAATACCTATAAATATTATGAATAGTTATTAACTTTAATAAACATATTATCTCACTATTTGAAAAGACATATTAGAAAAATGTGCCTTATGTATGTATTCATAACTGAGAATCCGAGACATTCATGCTTGGTAATATCATTTATACTCTTGAGATCAACAATGTCTGTCATGAAATTTACATATATTTCTTTTTCGTATGAAATGTAAGAATTATTTTCATATTTGAATGTGGTATTTTAATGAATTTGTAATGATAATAAATGTATCTTTTAAACTGGTAGGGAAAAGGTACTCTCATAAGGTCATTTTGATTTCTTGGTAAATTCACTATATTGTCTTGAATTGACCTTTTAGTTCTCCATCAAATTATCTATTTGTAATATCATACCTTACCATAGACGTTTTTTCATTAACTTTTACAATTTTTTAATATAATTTTTTTAAAATACATACCTCATGTATCATTATAATATTAGATGGACATTCTAAAAAAGTTCTAATAGGATCATTAACCATTAAAATATACATATCATCAAGAGGAACATGCAACTCAGTAGTTAGATCATGATCTACCTCAATCTCCACACTCATATGAACTTTTGGCAGTATTTTTAGGTGTAGCTTATCTCTTGGGATATTATACACCATACCCATCACAACAAGGTGGTGCATGGGTGTTGATAGATAGAAATCACATACCATTGTACCATATATAATTTTAGTAATATAAAGTTATTGTAAGTTATTTTATTCATATTTAGGAGAAAGAGTAATGAAAAAATTGATTACAACAGGTAAGGTATATGGTTGAGGTGAATGACTAGCCTCAAAACCAGTGGGGTCATTTGGTTTATGTTTAGAATTTTGTTCCACCATCAATTCATTTTGATCCTTTATCATACATTAGTCTCCCAAACTAGACAAGACAATAATATCTTTCAAAGCATCTATTTGTGCATATAGTAATTTCACCATCTTATATGTATCTTCATGTGGTTTTATCTTCTCAAAATATGTTTGAGGAGACACTCTAAAATTTAATTCTTTAATGTGACTATATTGTTCTTCCTAATTCAAAGATACTGAAGGAATATTTTCATCTGGTATGATCGTTGCTAACTATTGTGTCTAAAATATATAAAAATGAATATGAATAAATATTTTTATGTAATGATATTATAAATCATAACAAAATACTATTATTTCATATTTACACATGTTTCCCATACTGCTTTTGTGTTTTTATTAACTAGTTTACCTTTCTAATTAATGTAATACTCCATCCATAGCACAAGACATGGGATGGAAGTGGCTTTAGATTTTGATTCATCAATATTCATATAAATGATGGAACATATGTTGTTTCATATCGCATAAAAATTTTATTATTGATTTAAAATGCATACCAATTTCTTATCTAGTGAATTTAACCCATCCTTACTTTGTGATAGTGGTATATTGGTTTTGATTCATGTTATTTATTTTTGTCACTCTTTTAATATTTCATAAAGTAATAATTTTGAATCAAATTGGAAGACATAAATATTGTAAAAAATATATTATTGAATTCAATTGACCTGAAATGATTTCTCATCATGATGACTTATGAAATTGTCCCATGTTTACTGCGTTATAATATGATCATAACTAACAAGTGGGTAGGGCATTAATTTCCCCTCAGTATCCCTAATATGTGACATGGTAAGAAGAGTCCAGAATCCTATATGGGATTTTGAAACAATCATTAAGATAAATTTATTATATAAATCATATAAAATAAATGAAATCTGTAAGGAATAATAAAAAATAAATCAACATTACATTATATAATTTTTTGGTAAAATAGAGAAATCATATCATAATATTAACGTTATATCTTTCCAAAGGGTTTCTTTAAATATAAATTGGATGTGGTTCCATGAATCAATATCAATTGGCACATTCAACCTCGTTGTGACCCCAAAATAACTAATTAACATTGAATTTTTGAGGTCAATGGGTTGGCCATTTTGATTCCAACTAACATCAAATTGTACAGCCTTATTTATTATCTTGATAATTTTATTCAACATTTTGATGTTTTGTTATTATTGATTTCTTTCATTAACATGATGTTTATTCCCTGATAATTTTGTAGTTTTATCATCAAAAATTTGTTCTTCCTTGGGATTGGTAACATCCTCATGTGCAGAAGACATTTTATGCATGAATAGTCAATCATTTAATTTTTCATCAATAAAAACAACATAAACATGTAAAATGGATTTTAGAAGGGTTGTATGCATGATATATTGCAAACATGATGAACTCTTTAACTCCATATTCATACTGTTTTGTCAAATTATTAGCTTTCATTCATTTTTAAGGAAATGGGTATTTGAATTTAAGAAAAGAATTACTCCACTACGATTGGTGTTATCCTTTGAATTCATCCAAAGGTGAAAGATATAGAAAATTTTCATCCTCATCTGCTTCATCTCCCAAACAGTTATTATTTCATTTTTTTGCTTGAGACTCATCCTCTATATCTTATTATAATGAAACTATATTTCTTAAACTACTCTGAGTAGTAGTCATCCCATACTGGGTACCGATGATCATTTTGGATGACTAATTCTTAGATTAGTTCAAGCAATATAGAATATATGGGGTATGAGTCTTAATCGAAAAAATCAATAATAACGATTTAGGAGATGAAGTTAGTGAGAATGAAAATTGTCTCCTTAAAACTTTTAAAATTACCACATATTAATTTAAAAATTAAAATCTCATCTCAAAATTCTAAAATGTACTTGACACTACCATGAGAACATCAAATCATCCCTACTCAGCTGCATTGACTCTAATTTATGTTATCAGTCCTTTTCTCTCACCTATATCTCAAATATAAGATCTTTATGTCCATTGAGGTACATGTGTAGGGTGTGAGTATAAAAATAAACAAGTAAATACTAATAGGGCCCCTAAAATATAGAAAATTATTATATTTGAGTATATTTTCAATGTCGTAACACATAAAATACAAATATAATTCAAGTAATTGTCTATTAATCAAGAAACCATGATAACCAAATGTACTTACTTCATTTCATACTAGATAATTATACTAATAATACTATATGTTTATACCATGGTTATTCCCTAACATTGAAATCATTTCAATAATAAGAGGTTAACATTTGAGTCATAGGAGGAGAAAAAAAATATTTATCTCCCTCTGAAAATAATCACATCAGTGGTACCATGATATTTGACCTCAGACACCTAGCATCCAAGACTATCCCTAGTGGATAACAATCACAAGTACTTATTGCATCCAAATCATGTAATGGGTATAATATATCCATTTTTTTAGGTAGTTCATTAGAAATATGTGTAGGTCTTAACATAATTTGTTCCCTTAGGAAATAATCGTACAATTGGTGCCAAAATACATTAGTTAAACCTAAATTCTCAAAGGCCATAATGAAGAACAAATAACATCACAAATTTCACACCACCTTTACCTAGGCCGTTGATTAATTACTAACATGTCTATAGTAACTCACATTCTAACATACCTTATGTAGCCCTCACATAATACCCATTATATTCTAATATAAGATACTCAAAGATCAATTATCTTATGCATTTATCATCTTTCTCAATGATCACTCATTAGATAATCTCATAGTCCATATGCCTTAATTCTTCACTATATGTGTGTGTGGCCATTGGTGTCTTATCAATTTCCACTACTTTAATATCAAAAATATTTTCTTCAATTTTTTCAAACTTATCAATATGATAATCTTCACCATTAATAGATCTTTAATTCTACCAAATTTCACCATGAAAAATCTAAGGACTATAATATGTATTAAAACTATAACAAATTAAATGTTCTTTATTTTATCTACTTTGAAACTCTGTATTAATGAATCATTTAAACCAAAGATATAAAAACATATCATTTTTTAGAACATTCTTATTTTGAAAATTCTAATAAATCATCAATCCTTCCTCATATTCATCACTTGTTCATAATGATTTAAACCAACTACAATTCATTATCACCTATAATAAATTTCAAGTACTAAATTTAATTTTTTTTAACTAAATTCAAATTTACCTTTTTAAATAAAAATGAAAAAATATTTCATGAATAAAATAAAGGAAACAAATTTCAAAAAGAAGGTTCCACCTAACACTTATTCAATTATAATCCATTTTGAAAAAAATCCCAAAAATAAATCTTAACATTGATTTTAAAAAGTTTGGCCACAAATAATATTTAACTTTTCTTTATTTTCAATATATAAATGGGTAATTATTATTTTAAAAATATATAAATAAATAATATTTATAAAATAAAATTATTAATAATATATTAGTGATGAAAACAATATCCATAGTGATAAGGATCCAAAAGGAGGCATACAATTTCATACAATATATTGAAAAAGAAATTTTACTTCATAGAGTAAATAAGAAGTGATATATACTATGAACATGATTAAATAGAGGTATAATTTGATTATTTTTTCTAATTATATTCAAAAAAGATTTCAATATTCTTCTCCTTATCATATCATTTTAGAATGATCAATGTTAGTGTACTATATGAATGGAGATGATGTAGATGGCAACATTAGGGAAGTGATGAAGTTTTTTTGATTAAATAGTTATAGTACCTGATTAGGGTTAATTTGATAAATTTCTAGATGAATTTTATATAAATATTAATCTATATAAAAACTCTTATATTATGCTTTTGTTATTCAAACGTAATTATAAAATAACTTCCCCTATACTAATACTTCATATAGTAAATAAGAAGTGATATATACAATGAACATGATTAAATAGAGATATAATTTGATTATTTTTTCTAATTACATTCAAAAAATATTTCAATCTTCTTACCCTTATCATATCATTATAGAATGATCAATATTAGTGTACTCTATGAATGGAGATGATGTAGATGGTAACATTAGGGAAGTGATTATGTGTTTTTGATGAAATAGTTATAGTACCTGATGAGGGTTAACTTGATAAATTTCTATATGAATTTTATAGAAATATTAATCTATATAATGGAAAAAATGGGTGATAACTCTAAAAAACTCTTATATTATGCTTCTGTTATTCAAACTTAAATATAAACTAACTTACCCTATACTAAAATTAGACAATAAAAACATTCCCAGGATGATCATTTAAAATATATATTATCAATACTTTATATTAAAACATTATAATCCATTATACCTTCAAAATACCCTTTCACAATGCAATAAAATTGCTTTAATTAGTCATCCAAACACTCATTTGGTAAATTAAACATACTTTACATGTTGTAAAAATATTCATAAGTAAATTAGACATACTTTAAATGTTGTGAAAAGGAATTAGAAGATATAAAATATTCCCATTCATCAAAAAAATCATTCCTCATATATAACACTGATTAAATAATCATTCAAGAAAATTAAACCCACCTTAGTTTTTTCTGACACTCATTAAATAATCATTCATTCAAAATAGCACCTACTAAGAATACCTTATACACCCATTTATAAGTAAATCAAAATTATTTATAACACTTTTTCATCAAATAATCATACAAGAAAACAACAAGCTGATATCAAAAATTTATCAAATAAAATAGACCTTTAACATGTGAAAAAAATCAGAACAATGATTAAAAATCATGGAGAACTATCAAAGAGAAGAAGTGGTATAGGAAGAATAAAAATGGGAAGTTAATAATGATGGTGGTTATGGAGACAACAATATGGATAAAAATGTAGGATTCATTAGTGAATTGAAGGTACTGAAGTCGCTGTAGAAGCTGGTGGGTTAGGTATTTAAAAGAATATCATCAGGATGAAGAGACTTATCATCTCTGATGATCTGAGCCCTATTACAGTCGGAGGATCTCATCTAAATTAAAAGAGCAAGTAAATTAAAGCTACAAAACATACATATTCGGATATGAAGCTACGCATGACTGAAAATATTTACCGGCGATCATTGTTTGATGAATCTATAGTAGGATCCCTCTAGATCATCCAAACAAGCTTCAAAAAAAATAGTTAAAGCATCATATGTCTAATTTCATGTTCTAGTAAAAAGATCATATGATGAATTCAATGCCCCAATGATCACCTCATGGATATACCTTTGATGCCTGAGAGAGATCTTGATCTGAGTGCCTTGATCAAGGGGCTATATCCCTAGAAAGCAGGAGAGGAGAGACAGACTCTAAATTTATTGTTCTGAATAATACAAGAAAAGAGTATCTCTCCTCTTATATATATTGGATGTATAAAATACCTGGTTTGGTTCCCCATCCCTTATTTTTTAAACATCCACTAAATAAATAATTATGATGAACTAAACTACATTAATATTATTTATTATTTTATAACATACCTATAATATATATGAAATATATATTATATGATAAATCCGAGTCATTTTACTCAAATAAGAATTTCTACTTAATATTAAACAAACCTAGATTATTAAAAAAATATTTATTCGATTAATATTTTCTCACATTTAATTAACATGAAAATACATTGAATAAATAAATTAAATACTAATTATTCCTTACTAGAATAATAAGGATTTTTTATTCATCAGTGATTGATAACTTGGGCAACACTCCAACCCCATGGTGGGGGCCACCATGTCCATAATACCTATTTAACTGAATATGGTAGATTATTGAATATGCTATTGTGTGTGAACCTCTAGGAATTTGTCTCAATATTAGTGAATAAAATCCACAAACCAAGAATGGAGTCTAGAAACCTATCAAGGCCCCTAAAAAGATAAGGATTTTCATAGCAATGACAACCAACCTACCAACATATATTGTGTACTATAATCTCTTTGTATTTCCATATCTCACAAATAAGGATGAACACTTGTTTCATTTACCTTTTCTTGCTTTATTATTTGTTGATCTATCCAGATGGATTTACCTTTTTACTTCTTTGGCCAATGACTTATGAAGGTAGTATCATCCTGATCGACCAGGCCTGAGATATATTACTTCCTTAACTTGTAAGTGACGAATACGTTCTTGAACATTCAACTAATGATGTAATCAAAAAAAGATACATCACCATGATTTTATTATCATGGATTTTTCCTTGCATTAAAGTACGTGATCAAATGACACACATTGGTAATGATCTCAAGTCAAGATACCAATACACGTGTCTGTAGATAGTAACTGTAACACCCCGAGCTTCCACGATACGCTTCTCATTCAATAATGCAATAGCTTGCATTGTACGTAACTTCGAGTTCTAAAACACCGCGACTAATCAAAGTAGCCGTTATTAATAGTAATAACCACTTTTTAAAATTATAAAAGTTTTATATTTCAAAATTGACTTCATTTTTGGATTCGGAATATCGAAATTAGCCTATGTTGAATTTTTGGTATTTTTCTGAGAACTTCTAATTTTTTATGAATAGTGAAAAATACTTAAAAACAACATTTTTAATCAAAATAATTTATAGTGATAAATTATACTATTTAGTGGTTTTAAATTATAATTATAATATATTTTTACCATTTTATCCAATGGTTTTCATTAGAATTAATTTCACTTTGAAATTGGACATAAACAATTGTTAATCTTTTGATATATATTGTTTCTTAAAAACACGCTATTTGTTGTGACGGCAGGAATTAATTATAAAATTAATTAATGAAACTTATATGTTTGGAATTTTTTAAAATAGACATCATTTTTGAATTCGGAATATCAATTATATCTTAGGGTGAAATTTTGGCATTGTTCTGAAAAACTTCATTTTTTGATGAATAGTGAAACCACTAAGTGGTAGTTAAATAACTGATTTTTCGTTTAAATGAAATATTACCACTTCTGTGTTTTGATTTTCAAAAATATGACATAAATGGTTGTCATTAAGAAGTAAAATTTGGTTCAATGAGATTAAAATAATTTTTGGTGAATAGTAACTTTTAAGTTCTTAATCGCGATTAGAGGTAATTAGTGTAGTTTAAGGTAAAAATAATGTTTTAATAATATGAGATGAGCTTGAAACATGTCCTACCCTCATTGGATGTTCCATGTCCGACCAATAAAATCTATGGGCCAACTTGGGGACCCCATGGAGCCACTTTAGTTGGAAAATGACATAAATACCTTTTATTTAATGTTAAAGTAAAAAAATGACACAAACATGAAATGTTTTACTAAAACAATTTTTACATGGGGTTATAAAAGTCATATTTTTTACTATAAATAGTCATTGGAAAGATAAAAATATTTCCTACATCATATTATTTTGTTTATAATTTTTATACATTAAATAAATTAAATTATTTATGACATCATGATGATGCAGCGATGACCTCATTATTTAACGATTTAAATAAAATAAAGAGATAATGTAAAATCCAAGGCTTAAACTTGTCAAAAACATATTGGATGAGTATATTTAGAACCCTTATCACCTTATCCTCGAATTATATAAGTGTGGGACCTCTAAAATCCGAAACCCATTTTATAATAAAGTGACTTTTCTTTACTTTCCAAGAGTGCCCCTCCTCTCCACTTATAAAAGGCCCCCACCTCTACCACCTCATTCACACATTCAAGCCATCTGGATCGGCCAACCTCTACCCAAATACTCTCCCAACTTCCCCCTATTACTCCTAGAAGCCTCACTTTGGGTAGAACTCTTCCCAAGGAAGCCTTTGTCTCAAATCAAAAAGTGTTACCCGATTTTGAGGTAATGTCTTCTCTAATGTTGTTTTGTATTATTTTTCTTCTCCAACCCCCTAAAATATTTATTCATTTATTTTGTAACAACACCAGTATACTCAATATACTATGAAGTTTTTATAATAATTATTTTAGCTACACTTACACACACCTACATCTAATGGTTAAAGAACATACGGTTTCTGTGGATGGCGAATTTCTGCCTCACTAAACGATGATTGTTCAACACTCATATAACACCTTCAAGGGTGGCCATTAAGATGTAACTATATTGATATAGGATATATAATATGTTTATGTTTTACTTATGCTTTTGTATTTCTCATTTATGGCATACTTTATTGTTTCCATTATGGGTAAACACGATATTTTCATTTTAGGAAGTGCGGACTACCGCCCCCTCAAAGTGATTTGAATCGTTAATAACATATGTGGGATGTATAAAGGATGGATTAAATGATATTATATATGATGTTATACTGGAATTATAATATACCTTTATATAATTATTATTTCATTCCATTAAATACAAAATAGAAATGAAAGCAGCGTTCATGCGTACGTACGGCTTACCGTCTCCATGAACGGTGCATTTCATTTCTTACCTCTAAATGTTACGTAATATTATAAATGAATGTATATACTGTATATATATGATATATATGATATCTAAATCATGAATATAATTCTGGATATAATGGATATTTCACCACATGAACAACTTGTAATTATAAGAAGTTTATTTTTGACTCAAGTACCAAAGATCGACAAAACGACCGTTATTAACTTAAATAATTACATAATGTTCATAACATGGTAATAAGTGATATAAAAGGAATAATGAACATGAAAAAGGTTCTTAAGTAAATATAAAATAACTCTAGTTTATCATTCAGGAGGTTAAAGAATGGTCGAGTCAGGACAAGATGCAATGTAAGGGAAGTTCTTAACCCAACATCGATTCTTTGGGTTAATCTCCTACTTTCAAATTATGTCGTGATATTATTATGTATTATTTTGTATTTTTACTTTCTTTATGTGTACCTATAGTGAATACACATAATAGATCTATTTTATTTTAAAAATGATCTTTTTAAGGACTTCGCCTCAATCTCCTTTCATTGAGGCATATTTGGTTTTATACACAACTTTCTTTTATACGGTGTATAAACCCCTTTGACTTTTACGTTTATTCAAAAGAAATATTTTTATACGAAGAATTTTACTAAACGAAAAAAGGGAATGTTTTTATTTCCGTACATATGCGGCGACAATGACTTCTCCGCCGTCGTGACCATTATTTGAGTTTTGGCGTCCTCTACAAGCCATCACTTTGTTTTAATGAAAAATAAATACAAAGTTTTAACTTTCTTTTATTTTGGTATTGAAAATGGTTTTGAATGTCTTTTTATTATATAAATGCGTTGTATTTTATCTTGATATTGAAATGTGGAAATGTTATGTTTCCTTTATGCATACTTTATGTGATATGATTATGTTATGGTTTATGATATGTTTAAACCTATTCAGATAAGGAATGCATTGGACTTAATAAGTGACGGGTGGAGCCCACTATAGCTCCTCGATTCATCGACAGGTCTCATGAGACAAACTAGTGTCTTGGCACGAGGCCTTGACAAAATCTTATTTGTGGTCTTGGAACGAGGCCTTGGCTACGTGGTTATGATAGTCTGGCATTATGCATTCCATCATTATGAAAGTGGTTATTGATATTGCATGTGATTATTCAACCAGTAGAATATCCATGTGAAGAAGTAAATGGAATTATCTCATTTTACTTTTGCCATATTATGTTGATGTTCAAGTTTTAAAGGCTTTTGTTTTAGTTATACATTGCCTTAAATGTTTATGTTTATTTATGAAATCTTCTGCAATATTGTTATCCTTACTGAGCATCTAAGATCACCCCTTTCAATGTTTTAATATTTTCCAGGATGTAAAGAAGTATTTTATGAATGACCTACAGGGATAGTCAGAAGAGGATATGAGTGTGGACAATGAAGACTTTGTTATTAGGTTTTCACTTTATGATGTAATGTAACATTTATGAATGTATCTAGTGTTTCCAAGGCTACTAAACTAATCGGCCTTTCGAGACTTGATCTTCTGTGATCATGCCAATGTTACGAAGTAATGCACCGACTCTGAGTAGCTGGGGTCGGGGCGTTACAGTTGGTATCAGAGGCAGTTTAGTACTAACCGTGGAAGCTAGATTTAGATAAACTCTGATTAGAGTGCATAGCCCAAATATAGACCTTGAGGATTAGTATATAAGAACATCCTAGAATTTTGGTATTATAGAGATTTTGTGAGTTTTCCGAGAAATACATCCCTGTCTGGATACGAGCAGGTAGAGGTGGATCTGGCACAGATGTACCTAGGTGTAAAACTCGAAAACACCGCTTTGAGCTAGACTCGAATGGGAACTGGTGCACAACAACGGGCCTTGCTGCACTCTTGGTTACGACACTCCCGGGGGATACGCTTAGGATAATTCTCATTTCTTTACAAACCACTATGAAGGGTTATGAGTATATACTTCCTCAAAGAATTTTTTTTATGATTATGGATTATATCCCTAAAATAGTTCAATTAGTGTTAAATGTTTTACAAGTACGGAATTATGTATTTTGATTCATAAACTAATCCAGTTTATGCCATTGTTTAGAAATGGTGCCTAGTGGAAGGAATGGAAACCGTATCAATGCACGCACTCTGTGTAGGTATTTCCCTCCTGCTCAAGATAATTATTGTGGTTCTGGAGATACAACTGGTGCTGGTCAACTTATTAGCATACTGGGACAACTCACTCAGGTTATGAATAATAACCTTAATCGTATGGAGCACCCTGATCCGCAACGTGGAGGATCAATGTTGGACTTCTTCATGAGGCAACAACCACCAACATTTAATGGGGGTACAAATCTGTTAGTAGCTGAGCAATGGATAAACTCCTTAGAGAAAATATTCCACGCCTTGGGAGTAGCGAAAGGGAGAAGGTTATCATGGCAGTTTACCGCCTCACTGGAGATGCTGATCAATGGTGGTCATTGATTCAAAACACAAAGGAAGATGATGACATATCGAATATGGAATGGAGGGAGTTCAAAGATCTTTTCTTAGAAAAATACTTTCCTCATGACCATAGATCAGACATGGAAAGACAATTTCTGAGTCTGAAACAAAAGGAAGATGAGAATGTCGCAAAGTATGAGGCCAACTTTACAAGGTCAGCGAGGTATGATACAGATTATATACGTAACCCAAGAGGTATGATTGATCAATTATTTGATGGGTTAAAACCATTTCTCCATCGAGATTTAGTATCACAATCGTTCTCAACATACGAAGATATTGTCTCATGTGCTATCAAGACAAAAAAGGAATTCTCTAAGTCTTATGAAAACAAAGTAAAGCAAGGGAAGAAGAGAACGGTGGAACAAGAGACAGATAAAAGGAAAAAGGGAAGGAAGGATTTTCCATTATGTGATAATTGTGGGAAGAATCACCCTGGTACTTGCCTAAAAGGAATGGGAGTTTGTTATAAATGTGGAGAAAAAGGTCACCAGGTGCGTGATTGCAAGGGAAAGAAAGAGGCTATCAATCTTGAATGCTACAATTTTAAGGAAATGGGGCATTATGCAAATGAATATCCTAAGCATCAGGAAAAAATACCTCAGAAAAGGCCAAGGGATCAAGGCCAAGCTTATGCTGTTACTATAGTTGAAGTTGAATAATTAATGTATTGGTGCTTTTGGACTCATGGATTATATTCTGGTTACTAGAATAATGTGATATATATATAAGGATTGTAATGCAGTACTTGTTGATTTTAGTAAGGTTTTAATATGATGAAGGTAATCATATTTTTAGTATGTGACAAAAAGAGAAACTTTAATTTGTTTGGGGAATCTGATAAATTGATTTTGGAATTAGGAGACCCTTTAGAGAAAGTCTGGACAGAGGTATTTTGGATAACTATAAAGGTTGGAGTGGATTAAGTTGATCTTTGGATGGTATTGTTTAAGGTTAAAAAATTTATGATGATTATTTTTGGAATATTATAATACTATAGTTTTAGGAAAAGGACAACTTCCAGGGTGGGGCATAACCCATCGTGTCGGACAAAGCTGCAGGAATCGAACCCACATTCATAGTGCGACAGGCCTTTATTTGCTACCACTAGCCTACAAGAAGTCCCTGGTTATTACAAAATAATTTTACTAATCTAAATGGTATGTGTTAACATTTGTAACCTTATACAATTAGGATAAGTATAATATTTTTGAGTGCTATTATCTTTTTGAGTGAAAGATGAGTTGAAGGTTGAAACTCTAATTTTCAAGCATAAATATATATACCTATCTCTTATTCAATGAATAAATTAATTCTTAAACTTTAGTAAAGGGATATTAAAACAAAAAAATGTGTTATCCTAATACCTTATGTCTTGTTGAACTGATGATATTTTAAACCAACATAGATTGAAGGCTTTGAGGCCCTCAATTTGACAATTGATTGTAATTGATGACCTCAATCAATCCCTACAAATATTTACGTTTTTCCTCAAATTATATGTCTCTAATTTCCACCAATTTTCTCTTAATCGAGATCATAATTGGGTGGTGACTTTTTCATTTCCCTTTCCCTCTTATTAAGGCTAAATTTTATTAATCTTATTTCCGATGTGGGTTTTCCACAAAGGTATTTTCTCTTTTCAACCTTTTATTTTCAAAGAAAAATTTCAAATTGCGAGGACGTAATTTATTGAAGTAGGGGAGAATGTAACACCCCGAGCTTCCACGATATGCTTCTCATTCAATAATGCAATAGCTTGCATTGTACGCAACATCAAGTTCTAAAACACCGCGACTAATCAAAGTAGCCGTTATGAATAGTAATAACCACTTTTTAAAATTATAGAAGTTTTATATTTCAAAATTGATTTCATTTTTGGATTTGGAATATCGAAATTAGCCTATTTTGAATTTTTGGTATTTTTTTGAGAACATCTAATTTTTTATGAATAGTGAAAAATACTTAAAAAAAACATTTTTAATCAAAATAATTTATAGTGATAAATTATAATATTTGGTTGTTTTAAAGTATAATTAGAATATATTTTTACCATTTTATCCAATGGTGTTCATTAGAATTAATTTCACTTTGAAATTGGACATAAACAATTGTTAATCTTTTGATATATATTGTTTCTTAAAAACACGCTATTTGTTGTGACGGTGGGAATTAATTATAAAATTAATTAATGAAACTTATATGTTTGGAATTTTGTAAAATAGACATCATTTTTGAACTCGGAATAACATTTATAGCTTAGGGTGAAATTTTGGCAATGTTCTGAAAAACTTCAATTTTTTTATGAATAGTGAAACCACTAAGTGGTAGTTAAATAACTGATTTTTCGTTTAAATGAAATATTACCACTTCTGTGTTTTTATTTCCAAAAATACGACATACATGGTTGTCATTAAGAAGTAAAATGTGGTTCAATGAGATTAAAATAATTTTTGGTGAATAGTAACTTTTAAATTCTTAATCGCGATTAGAGGTAATTAGTGTAGTTTAAGGTAAAAATAATGTTTTAATAATGTGAGATGAGCTTGACACATGTCCTACCCTCATTGGATGTTCCATTTCCAACCAAAAAAATCCATGGGTCAACTTGGGTACCCCATGGAGTCACTTTAGTTGGAAAATGACATAAATACCTTTTATTTAATGTTAAAGTAAAAAAATGACACAAACATGAAATGTTTTACTAAAACAATTTTTACATGGGGTTATACAAGTCATATTTTCAACTATAAATAGTCATTGGAAATATAAAAATATTTCCTACATCATAGTATTTTTTTATAATTTTTAGACATTAAATAAATTAAATTATTTATGACATCATGATGATGCAGCGATGACCTCATTATTTAACGATTTAAATAAGATAAAGATATAATGTAAAATCCAAGGCTTACACTTGCCAAAAACCTTTTGGATGAGTATATTTAGAACCCTTATCACCTTAGCCTCGAATTATATAAGTGTGGGACCTCTAAAATCCGAAACTCATTTTATAATAAAGTGACTTTTCTTTACTTTCCAAGAGTGCCCGTCCTCTCCACTTATAAAAGGCCCCCACCTCTACCACCTCATTCACACTTTCAAGCCATTTGTCTCGGCCAAATTCTAAAAAAATACTCTCCCAACTTTCCCCTCTTACTCCTAGAAGCCTCACTTTGGGCAGAACTCTTCCCAAGGAAGACTTTGGCTCAAATCAAAAAGAGTTACCCGATTTTAAGGTAATGTCTTCTCTAATGTTGTTTTGTTTTATTTTTCTTGTCCAACCCCCTAAACTATTTTTATTAATTTCTTTTGTAACAACAACAGTATCCTAAATATACGAGGATGTTTTTATAATAAGGAATCGAGATACACTTACACACACCTACATCTAGTGGTTAAAGAACATACTGTTTCTGTGGATGGCGAATTTCTGCCTCACGAAGCGATGATTGTTCAACACTCATATAACACCTTCAAGGGTGGCCATTAAGATGTAACTATATTGATATAGGATATATAATATGTTTATGTTTTACTTATTATTCTGTATTTCTCATTTATGGCATACTTTATTGTTTCCATTATGGGTAAGCGCGATATTTTCATTTTAGAAAGTGCGGACTACCGCCCCCTCAAAGTGATTTGAATCGTTAATACCATAAGTGGGATGTATAATGGATGGAGTAAATAATATTATATATGATGTTATACTGGAATTATAATATACCTTTATATCATTATGATTTCATCCCATTAAATACGAAATAGAAATTAAAGTAGCGTTCATGCGTACGTACGGCTTACCGTCTCCATGAACGGTGCATTTCATTTCTTACCTCTAAATGTTACGTAATATTATAAATGAATGTATATAATATATATATATGATATATATGATATCTAAATCATGAATATAATTCTGGATATAATGGATATTTCACCACATGAACAACTTGTAATTATAAGAAGTTTATTTTTGACTCAAGTACCGAAGATCGAAAAAACGACCGTTATTAACTTAAATAATTAAATAATGTTCATAACATGGTAATAAGTGATATAAAAAGAATAATGAACATGAAAAAGGTTCTTAAGTAAATATAAATTAACTCTAGTTTATTATTCAAGAGGTTAAAGAACGGTCGAGTCAGGACAAGACACAAGGTAAGGGAACTTCTTAACCCAACTTCCATTCTTTGGGTTAATCTCCTACTTTAAAATTATGTCATGATATTATTATGTATTATTTTGTATTTTTACTTTATTTATGTGTACCTATAGTGAATAAACATAATAGATCTATTTTATTTTAAAAATAATCTTTTTAAGGACTTCGTCTCAATCTCCTTTCATTGAGGCATATTTGGTTTTATACACAACTTTCTTTTATACGGTGTATAAACCCCTTTGACTTTTACGTTTATTCAAAAGGAATCTTTTTATACGAAGCGTTTTACTAAATGACAAAAATGGAATGTTTTTCTTTCCATACATATGCGGCGACAATGACTTCTCTGCCACCGTGACCATTATTTGAGTTTCGGCTTCCTCTACAAGCCATCACTTTTTTTAATGAAAAATAAATACAAAGTTTTAACTTTCTTTTATTTTGGTGTTGAAAATGGTTTTGAAAGTCTTTTTATTATATAAATGTGTTGGATTTATATCTTGATATTAAAATGTGGAAATGTCATGTTTCCTTTATGCATACATTATATGATATGATTATGTTATGGTTTATGATATGTTTAAAACTATTCATATGAGGAATGCATAGGACTTAATAAGTGACGGGTGGAGCCCGCTATAGCTCCTCGATGCATCAGCAGGTCTCATGAGACAAACTAGTGTCTTGGCACGAGGCCTTGACAAAATCTTATTTGTGGTCTTGGCACGAGGCCTTGGCTACGTGGTTATGATAGTCTGGCATTATGCATTCCATCACTATGAAAGTGGTTGTTGATATTTCATGTGATTATTCGACCAGTAGAATATCCCTGTGAAGAAGTAAATGGCATTATCTCATTTTACTTTTTTCCATATTATGTTGATGTTCAAGTTTAAAAGGCTTTTGTTTTAGTTATACATTGCCTTAAATGTTTATGTTTATTTATGAAAGCTTCTGCAATATTGTTATCCTTACTGAGAAACTGAGCTCACCCCTTTCAATGTTTTAATATTTTCCAGGATGTGAAGAAGTATTTTATGAATGACCTGCAGGGACAGTCATAAGAGGATATGAGTGTGGACTATGAAGACTTTGTTATTAGTTTTTCACTTTATGATTTAATGTAACATTTATGAATGTATCTAGTGTTTCCAAGGCTACTAAACTAATTAGTCTTTCGAGACATGATCTTTTGTGATCATCCCAATGTTACAAAGTAATGCACCGACTCTGGGTAGCTGGGGTCGGGGCGTTACAGTAACAAATAATGACACCTAAAACATGTGGTGTTCTGATTGGAGGGTCTATCCTCATGATCTCACTACTAGAGATCACCAAGTGTGAATTTTATGACAATAATTCTCAATTCTTATAAGCCCCTGACACCTGATAGTCAGACATCTACTATGTCTAGTATGTAATATGTATCTTGACCATAGGATATTTGTTTAATATTAATTTCATAGTATCTCGAGGTTCTCATTATATCCTAGGGTATTATTTAACCTTTTTATAAGAAAAATAATCTATAAAAGTTACCATTAAATAGTGGATGCAAAAAATTCTACACTATAATGATAAGAATACATCATGCATATCTAACTGTATACACAATATGGTAATCCAAATTACTGTATAGTTGGGTTTAGGGAACCCACTATTACAACACTCTCACATGCACTAGATCTAACTTTCTAATGAACCTTGTTATCACTAACATGATAAAGATCATGTTTCTTTTGAGTCATATATTTAGTTAATAGGTCTTCCACATTTCATCCATGTGGATATTCTATTGTATGTAACCTCACCTCATTGAGTAAAACTTCTCTAGAGATGGAAAACCCAAGTATATCCATTTTTTACACTATCATAACTTGAAATCTTACCTTAATACCAATAAAAAGATATTTATTATGATAAAGGTTTACATGGTAGGTGTGATTCTAAGAACTGGAACAAATAATTTCATTTAATAAAAAATTCTTAGCTACCTCATAAGCTAAAACATACTCAGTTTTGTAGGTATTAATACCACTAGATTTTATGATCTTCTATCTCTAAAAATCTTAGGAAGAATATTTTGTGTCCCACCAAAAATAGTATCCTTTATTATCCACTTAACAGGTAGATATCTTTTGTACTTTCTCAAGTAAAATCTGATAGTAATGACATCATTACTTGTAGTTATCCCATAAATAATTCATATTTTCCTACTATAAAGTATAAAATAGAAATATCAATTCACGTACATATCATGGAATACATTATTAATCCATCACTGAAGTGTATGGTACTCAAATCACCACTTAATCCCCTCCTATACCAATACATATATACTTGGAGAGATTTCTGTCATGTGACACTGGAAACAATTCATAACTTGAATTGTTCCAACTTTTATTTTTCAATAAAATTTAAATATATGTATGATTCAATGGGTATAAGAAATAGTTAGATCTACCTCGATAGAGCATGTTCCCTATAAATTATGTTTCTAGTTTAATTCAACCACTATAGAATTACTTTTACCCTATTCTTAGCTAACTATAAGACCAATATTTGTTTTCCATATGTTGTTGAAGATATTTATCTTAGAAATCAATGGCACTCCCACTATCCTCTATAAGAAAAATGGAAAATATTCATTTCAAATGAATACTCTAATATCTTGTTGCTAACTTTTAATCCTTCACTATATTTCAGTAACTTGCAACCCTTATTGGCATACTATGGTGTCACCATGCCTTTATGGTTGCATCTTATAAACACCTTCCATAAAAGTTGGTCTTGACATCCAATAGTCAATGAAATGTTCTTATAAAGTAGCTATGATAAGTAAAATTGTAATGGATTTAGGCATAATGACTTGGTGTATCCAATTGAGCCTTATTCGTACCACATGTGTACCATCAATGTATCGTCTCATTTGAATACCCACTAAAATATTCAAAATAATAATTGGCTTTTCACTTTGATACATTGAATCCATTGTTTAATTTAAATTTTTCTTTTCAATAATATCTTATTTCCATATACTGTTTGATTGTAGGAATTATCATTCTCATTAAATAATGAACCACCATCCTTGGTGAATATAAAACCATCACTATAGTTCTTAACATCCTACAAATTATGTATCTCTAGAACATTCATGTTCCACATGCACTTGTGGAACATGTTCCTATGAAAACTACATGTATATCTCTAACATTGACTAAATCCAAATCAATATTTCTCCCATTATCTCAAATAGATATGTTCACCCTTATATTGAAATATTTTCTATCACTTGAATACCACTCTTCTATATTAGGGATTTATGTAATATCCTACGAAACTTTTTGAATAATTACTTAGATGCACAATGTGTTTAACTTGATGTATGTTTGTTTATATCCTAACAAACTCTTTGCATTGAAACATGTATCTTATGACATAATTATTCTTTATCATACTACAACTATTATGATATCCCTTAGTCATTATATTTGGAATGTGGTTATGGGATATCACCATTATTTTAGAAGTGTGTCTTGAAATATAATGTAAGTTTCTATAAGTTTCAACATTATATTACATACATCATGACTCTAATGTATAAAATCTACCTTTAGTAATTTCTCCATGCAATATTTTGTTGATAAATGTTAATATTTAATACTTATCATCAATCTTCTTTATTAGCATCATTGTAGTAATGTAAAGAAGGTAATGTAAATTTAGGAATTACTCCATGCTACATTATCATGTTTGATGAATGTTTGGTCAATATATTCTTTTTCATGTCGATCTGAAGCAACCCATTTCTTCTAACCATGATTATAATTCACTATCACATTCCCTAATAACTTAAAGTAATCTTGTGAAGTATCTTTTCTACTGGCCTACCATTGTAATAGTTCAGACTCTCTTGTTGAACTAATTATGAAATCTTTGTAACATAACATTATTTCTTAAGGTTTCATTGTCCAAACTAAATATGTCAAAAATACCAAAGGTTTTTAGGTATACTGAGCATAAATATCAAACAGGGTATATCCTTTCCATCCACTTTTAGTTTTTCTTGACAAATTATTATCTTACCACAACTAGGTAAATAAGTCTTATATTTTATATTCACCATGTATTTCTTATGATTCAAGTATCGCTGAACTATTTTTGGAGTATGTAACACTAGAAATAACATTAATTCTGAAACTTGAAATAATATATTCATGTTTCCAAATGATACATGAGATAAATTTTCTTGTTGTACTCTACAAATTTTCTATTAGAATCTATTACTTGGAAATTAGAAGATGTGTGCTTCTCACCGATAACATACGAATCACCATTTATTAGCTTATTGAAGGAGACACCTTCTTTTAATGATTCTATTACTAACTTGGTTATTGTATTTCAATACACATATTATAATTTTGTATTGTATTTAATACCTATGTAGTATTTCAAAAACATTAAATTTGATTAATATTTTCTGGAGAATAATAAATAACTTTCTTCTTTAATTTAGTTCATTATAATTAACATCCATAGATTTTATTTCATGATATATGATGAAAAAACCTATTGTTTAATAACCGACCTATTTTCACTGAAATATGTCATGAATGTATCTTTGGTATTAAACTTTCCATTAGAATTTTCGCTTTGAATTTCAATTTTTCTTCATAAGGATTAAAGATTAATTTTTATTTTATATTCTTATTTACTTGGAGAACCTTTCCAAAATATATAATAAATAATTTACTCTATCCTGTTACTTTTGTAACCTTAAATGAAACATAATTATTCGAGTATAAGAGTGGGATTCCTTGAGATATCATGATCTTTCTTTCATAATTACTCAAATCCATTATTAGGATCAAGATGATAAGGATAATCGTATTCAGGTGTTGTCTTTTATTATCAATGATTTTTAGAAGAAAATGATGTTTAAAAAGAAAATAAATCAACTCACATTGTTTTTTAAAAAAATTGGACTGAACATCGTATTCAATTAAATTGGATTCACAATGGAAAAGAAATATCATCATATTGAGAAGTTTTTTTAAGATGAAAATGATCATCAGACTCGCCTTGGGTTCGAACTAGAAGAATATATCATAATGGGGGAGAATCGGTGTATGTATGACTATGATATAAATTTGATGATGATTTTCTAATCTTTGAGTTATTATAAATCATAGGTATTCTATAAAACTTGGGATGTTATCTTAATGAAAGAAATGGGGAGTGAAAGAGATGCTAATCAAATTCAGTTTGATCATAATCATGTCAATCATATTTAGGATGTGTAGATAAGTTAGAATATGATGGAAAGGATAGGAAGATACAATACATTCCATTTTAAGTTAGATGATGCTAAAGACGATCTTCAAAATATTCAAATTCATGAAGGAAGTCATGATACAAGATGAATTTTTTGAAAGAATAAAGTTGGTGAAGCTGACGTTTTCCAACCTCAAGGTTATAATAATGAGTTTTATAAATATAGATTCATTTAAAGGCTGGGTAGGATGATCATAATAAAGAAATTAAAGAATCTATTGAATTAATAGTTGCTAACAGCAGTCCATCATATTTGGTGTACCATCATATTCATTAATGGTAGAATTATTCTCATCAAGACCAATGGTAAATGAATTGAAACTTTTGAAGTTGACTTAAAATGTAATTAAAGAGATCAGTCAATAATGTTTTTAACAATTTATCAGACATGAATTACATTTTTCTTCATCTTAATACGGAATATTGTAATCAAAAATTGAATCAAACTATAATCTGGAGATGGTTGGATGTGTTTCCAAAGTGGGAGCTTGAAATTTGAAGGTTGGAAGGATTTGTGAAAAATGTGAGAAACTAAAGGTACTAGTTTTAAATCTATTTTTTCAAATGATTTTATCAATTGGGTCCATATCCACCAAATTAGAGTTAATAATGATTCATCTAGATGATAATAATAATAAAATCATATTGGATAGATAGTAATGTAATCGTATTGAGTAATCAAAATGGTATCTATTTCCTCATACAAACAATTGGTATGAAGCATTGTAATGATGAAATCGTATTGAAAAAAATCATATTTAGACTGATTTTTTTGAAAAATTAATTAATAGAGATGAAGTTATCAGAAATTTGGATAAGGATCAAGAAGATACAAGAATAACTGAGAAGCATAGATGAAGTCAAGATGCACCTGAAATTCAAGAAACATGAAAATTTAGGGAATTTGGTTTGGCGGGAAAATATTCAAGATTCCTACCCAAACCATATTTTGGGTGAGTATAAAAGGTTAAAAGTACATTGTACTTTTCTGACTGAAGTACTATTCATGAGAGGTAGAGTGAAGGCAAAGTGATGAAGAAATTCTAGAGAGAATAAGTAGTTTTCAGATTGTTTTTTCTTGAAGAAGTCAAGAAATATAAGATTGAAAGGAGAATATATAAAATTTAAATGTATTTAGATGATCATAATTTTTTTTGGAACGTCATATTCAACTGACTATTGTAAATTTTTTGTCATCATATTTAGCTGGTCATCATATCATACTAGATAATCAGGCTAGGACTATTGGAATTGGTTTTCCATACTGAGGAAGAAGGGGTTTAAAATTGTCTCAAATATATTCTAATAGAGTTATATTTTCTATATTGAGCAATCGGAATAGAAAAAATAGACTATGAAATTGGACTATGTTTTATATCAAAGTCCTTGAAATTTTTACCATTATCTCAGAATGAATTGAATATTTTTTTTCAAAGGAATACATTTTTTAAAGTCGATAAATAATCATGCGTAACATTTTTTTATAAGAAAATTGTATTATATCATTTGTGCTAGAGGGACAACACAGACTATTGGATTGTTTACATAGTGCTATATGAGTGAAAGGGAATATCCTACTCATTTTATTCCACACAAAAGTATTGTTTTCTAGTTAATTGTATGGTATTGGATTATTTCCAAACCATACCAAGGATTTAGATATTCTTATTGAACAGTGAACCTTGTACTTTCTTATATTCTCGTGGATGTGCATTTGGATTATTTTTAGTAGGGAAAGTAATCTTTAATAGTATGAGAAGGTTATTTCATTTTCTAAATAAACATAAAAGAAAATATATCACTTATTAACCTCCTACCCTTCTCATTGATACAATTATCCAAATTGGGCGTTTATAATTGGTATTAGAGTGAAGGTTACCTTTAATTTTCTTTTCAGGATCTTTGAAGAATAGTTGATAGAGAATCTGAATTGTGTGAATAGTAAAGTAATTCTAGTTTTTTTATGGAAATAATTATCATATCTAGAAAGATAGAGTGTTTCTGTATCTCATGTCTATTGGATATGATGTTCCCGAGGCTGAAACAGATGGGTTTCCTCCTATTGATAAAAAAATTACTCTTACACCCATTGATAATAAGCATCATTAGAATGATGTAAGGGCCAATAATTCTTATTATGA
The DNA here is from genome assembly GCA_963277665.1 of Viscum album. Classification (NCBI taxonomy): domain Eukaryota; kingdom Viridiplantae; phylum Streptophyta; class Magnoliopsida; order Santalales; family Viscaceae; genus Viscum; species Viscum album. The sequence goes on along the minus strand of OY728151.1, from coordinate 98,938,815 downwards.
TCACTTTATGAAATATGATTCTTAATTGTGAAAGGTGTTTTCATAGAAAAATGTATGTGGCACAAGTTAAAAAAAATACGAATGACATACAAAGATGAAGAAGAAAAAATTATAAACCTGGAGACTAAAGTATAAATATTTGAAAATGGGTGAGTATGAATCCTTTCGGGAATTATTTACCAGACTAAATGATATTTTCAGCACTATCAGATGTCTTGGTGAAAAGTTAGAATATTCAATAGTTGTTGAAAATATTTTGATAATCCTTCCCAAAAAGTTTGATGCTAAAGTTTCTTCATTAGAAGATAGAGATATTGAAACATTATCTCTATATGATGTTCATATTAATCATATAAATTATAAAATTAAAAGGAAAAAATATATGAAAATCATAAAAAAGTTGATAGAGAAATGTATTTCAAGGGTGAAAATAAAGAGAAGTAAAATAATATTCTTATTAAAGAAGATGATAGTGATTCTGATTCTGAAAATGTGGTATGTAATAATATTGATGATATTTTATTCTTGTTTTCTAATTATGTGAGATGAGTTATAGATAAATATAAAGGGAAACTTCCCATAAATTTTTTTTAATGTGGAGTCATTGGGCACTTTGTGGTAATCTTTCCATGAAGAAAGAAAGAAGAAGATAGTGATGAAGAATAAAGAAGGCCAAGAAGGTCATGGAAGAAATAGGGTGATAAGGACAAATATTTTTATAGAGGGAAAGATAATAAGTTCTTAATAACCAAAATAATGAGTTTATAATCTAAATATAAAGAAGAAGAAGGTAGTGAAGCTGAATTTGAAAAGTATAATGATCATGTTGGTGAGAATACTTTTATTGAAAAAGTGAATGTTGAAGAATTAAGAATAATTAATTCTAATGAAGAAGAAACTCAACATAAATTTTATTTGAAAGAATAATTGAAAGAATGTATGAAAAATATTAGAATCATTGGAAAAAATAAGAAGTTGGAAGATGAATCTTCCTCAAAAAAAAATTCAAGAAAGTGTTTCACAAGATAAGAACAATATATTAGTGGGGAATTATGAATTGAAGAAATATCTTAAATAAGAAAATAATATTAATTAAAATTTGAAAGTAAAATTTAAGGAAAAAGAATAAGAGTTGGAACATGTCCAAAAAATTTCTAAATTTGAACAAAAAGGTACAAGTTTCAAAAAATATATCTCTAAAGTTGGTGAAATATCTTATAAGGATATGCCTAATAAGGATCAAAAAAATTTATATTCAAAGGTTCAAAAGAAATATAGAATTGTTTCTAAAAAGAATAATTATTGGAAAAGTATGTATGTGGCCAAGACTAACAAAGTTGGGAATTCATAAGTTTCTAAAAATCCAGAGTCCAAAAGTATTTCTAAAAATACTGAATAAAAATTGATTCTAATAGTTCTAGTTCTGAAAAGGCTGAGAAGATAAATATAATTCCAATTGATAACATAAAGGTTGGTGGTTCATATAATAAAGATAAGAAGGTTTCTAAGAAACATGTTCACAACTCCAGTTAGTATGGAAGTTTCATAGGAAAGTTCTCTTTCTATAGATACTACTGGTATTGTGGTGGATTCGGACACATGGAAAATATGTTTTGGTTCAACCAAAAACATTACTATTATTCCATATTTTATGGAATGGAAAATGTGAGGGGTAGTAAAACTTCTCAAATAAATAACTCAAAGACGATTGTTTTAAATAAACCTAATAAGTTTAGTGTAAATATTGAAAATAAGATCTAGCTCTTGGAAACTATTTGTAAAATATGTGAACAACCTCGACACCCTGAAAAAAGATGCCTTATTTTTTTTCAAAACAAAAGTTTCTTAACAATTCTTAGAAGTCGTAGATGAAGAACGAAAGGGATGAAGAAAAATTTATTGTCATTGAAACTACATTAAAATCCATAAAAGGAGAATGAATTTGGATTCTTGATAGTTCTTGTTCTTGTCATATTATAGGAGATTTGAGATTATTGATGAATGTTAAAGACTTTAAAGAAGGAATGGTCAAATTTTTTATTTATGAATCATTGAAAATCAAATGTGTTGGTTCAAACGTTATTGGAAAATAAAATAAGTGATCCAAGAAATATTTATATGTTGATGAGATAAAACACAACATTATAAGTTTTTAAAAACTTATTAATGAGGGTAACAAAGTTATCTTCATGAAAGATGAGTTTTTTTAAATGTAAGTAATATGGGAAGATAGTTGCAAGAGGAAAATATACAAAAGGAAACTTGTTTTAAGTTGGTGAAATAGAAAACTCTTGTTACATGAGTATGGTGGAAGAAAATAAATTGTGGAATAAAAGGATAGGACACATGTCTCAAAGAAACATGAAAAATTTATCAAATAGAGATAGTGTCCAAGACATTTATGATTTTCCAAGAATAAGATAATAGTTTTTCATTATTTTTCATAATGGAAATATTACAAATTTTGTGCATAAGAAAGTTATAATTTTTTCAAAACAACCCCTAGAACTTATTCATTCTAAAATTTGTGGGGTGATGAGAAAAAAAATAAACAAATAGAGATAATTATTTCATCACTTTTATTGATGATTTTACTCACATTACTTGTGTCATGTATATGAAACATAAATTAGATGCTCTGAAATGGTTAAACGTTTTAGGAGGAAATATGAGAAATAATGTGAGTATTTAGTAAAGAATTTGATAAATAATAATGGTTGTGAGTAAAATAATGAATAATTTTAAAGTTATTTTGAGAATCATGGAATTTATTATAAGTGTAGTTCCTTAAAAACTCCTCAAAAAAATGGGTTTTCTTAAAGAAATAATATAAATTTGGTGGAAATTGGATGAACTATGATACTTGAACATGGTTTTTCTCTTTACTATTATAGGTAAGTCATGAGTACTGTGATGTATATTCAAAATTAATTTTTCTATAGAATGGATTCATATATGACTCTATATGAATTTTTTTATGGAAAAGTCCATGTTTGAAAAAATTAATATTTTTCGGGAGTCTATGTTTTATAAATAAGAATGGTGGAAACTTGGGAATGTTTTATAAGAAAGGTGATGATGGAATTTTCTTGTCTATGCTCTAGAAGGAAGTGGATGTAAAATTTTCTACAATGAAACAAGAATAATAGTTGATTCTATTGATGAGTAAGTTATTGAAAATCTGAGAAGGATAAATAGACTCATGCTGATAAGGAAGTTGAGAATGATAAAAAAAATTAGTTAACAATTCTAATAAGGATGCATATAATTGTAATCCAAATCAAGAAGAATAATAATTGGACTTATCCATTTTCAGGTATGAAGAAGATTCGTGAAAATCTCATCCTATGATTAGGAAGAATGTGGATGCTCATAATATTATTGGTGATCAGAATCAAAAGTCTCAAACAAGAAGAACAATAAATTTTATTACACATACTTCCTTGTATTCAAATTTTTATCCGAATGAAGTGAATGATGATTTCAAGTATCTTGAATAGATTTAGGCCATTAATGAAGATCTTTATCGGATAGAAAATAATGATACATGGTAACTTGTTCCTAATCTATAAAAAAATGGTATTGGTACAAAGTGGGTTTCCAGAACAAGCTGAATGAATAAGGTGAAGTGGTAAGAAACAAAGAAATATTAGTATTCAAAGGTTACTCAAAATTTTTATGGTTTTTATTTTGATGAAAAATTTTCTCTAGGGGAAAGGTTAGAAACAATTCAAATTTTTATTTCTATTATTTCCTAATAAAGTAATAAATTATTTAAAATGGATGTGAAGTTGGCATTTTTGAATGGGTATCTTGATGATAATGTTTATATTGAACAAACTTTTGTCTTTGTTGTTGGAAAAGATGAATGTTATGTTTGATGATTGATGAATCCTTTTATGGGATGAAACAATCTATAAGATCATGGTATTCCAAAATTCGATACTTTCTTAAGGAAGATGATTTTTAAGAAAGGAAGAGTTGATATAAATATTTAAATCAAAAAAAGTTAGGATAATTCCATTATAGTAATTATTTATGTTTATGAAATTATATTTACTAGGAATGGTAAATGATCTTATGGAAGATTTTTGGAATAAATGAAAAAGTTTTTTGAAATTTCTGTGCAAGGGGAAATAAAATACTTTCTTAGTTTACAAATTTTAAAAAAGAAGAATCACATATTTCTTTATCAAAAAAATTATGCTAAGGAAATTCTTATGAAGTTGAAAATGGAAAACCAAAACTTGTTTCCATAAAAATTTTAGTGGGAAAAAAGTTGTTTAAATATCTAGAAGGGAAGGAAGTTGATTATAAATAATTTCATAAAATAATTGGAAGTTTTTTATATTTGACTGCCTCAAGACCTGGCATTTTTTTTGTTGTAACCTTATATACAAGATTCCAGAGTGCTCCTAAAGAATCACATTTACTTGCTGGAAGAATAATTATCATATACATCGAAGGCACAAAAAATAAAAATTAGGAATGATATATCATAAAGTGTTGATTTTTTTAGATATTCGGATGCTGATTGGGCAACAAATGTTGATAATAGAAGATCCACAACTGGTTGATATTTATTTCTAGGGGAAATTTGTGTTAGTTAGCATACAAATAAAAATAATTTAGTAATTCTTATTATGGGTAAATCTGAGTATACTATTTCTACTAAATCCACTACCCAACTTATGTGGATGAAAACTCAATTAGAATACTTATTTATGTGAGTTTACCCTTACTCATTGGTTGTGATAATCAAAGTTCAATCATTCTCACCAGAAATCGAATTCAATATTATAATTAAAAAAAATTTGATATCAGATATCATTTCATTAATGAGTATGTAGATAATAATGAATTGAAGTTGGATTATTTTCTTATATCATTACAAGTTGCTTACATTTTCACAAAACCTTTACTGAATGAATCATTTTCTAAATTGAGGTTGAACATGGGTGTCCAACCTCATTATCTTCAAGGTTTAGGTATGTTTTTCTGTCCCCTATCTCATCTTACCTTTGGATAGTATTTTCAACTGGGATAATTCATTCATAAATATATCCTTATGGAAGCATGTGAAATGGGGGTGTTGTGGATTAGCTTTTAATCCAAAATTTAATGTGTGTGAACCATTCTAACTACTTATTGGAGTGGTTATAGGAAACAATTTTTTTAGTATTCTATTAAAGTTAAATATGTGAGGAAGAAATGATGAGAAATAAATATGAATAATGGTTTCATGATTACTAGTTTTAGGCAGAATGTCTTTGATGCCAATAATTATTATTTCTTATAATAAGTTACCTCACATAGTCTTATAATTGTTTATAAGTAATCCATTACTTGATGATACAAAGTTTGGTGATTTATGAATCTTGGTTGAAAAAAAAATACCCAAGGGGAATTTTTAGAACCAACCTGAAAAGGATGATCATATCCAGGTGATGTCTTTTGTTGTCAATGATGTTTTAAAAGAAAGGTAAGTTTAAGAATAAAAGAAATCACATCACTTTATTTTTTATAAAAAATGGACTGACCATCATATTTGAGAAAATCATATTCAAAATGGTTGAGAAAGTCCATCATATTGAGAAGTTTTTTTCTGGATGAAATGGATCATCGGACTCACCTCGGGTTCAGACTAGAAGAGTATGTAATAATGGGGGAGAATTGGAGTTGGTATGACTATGATATAAATGTGATGATGATTTTCTGATCTCGGATTTCTCATAAATCATAATTATTTTTGTAAAACTTATGATGCTAGCTTGTTTAAAGAATGTGGAAGTAAAATAGATGCTAATCATATTCATCCTGGTTGTAATCTTGTTAATCATATTCAGGTTTTGCAGGAAAGTAAGAAGATATTTTAAAGGATGGGAAGTTACGAAATTTTATATTTTAAGTTAGATGATGCTAAAGATGATCTTCAATGTATTCAAATTCATGAAGGAAGTTGAGAAAAATATAAAGATTGTGAAAGAATAATGTTTTTGAAGATGAAGTTTTCCATCCTCAAGGTCATTTTTGTTGGACCCTTCTTGATATTGTATTTCTCTTAATAACAAATAATGTCAATATACACATTCTTATCTCTCATTCCAATTTTAATATCTCTATGTGAATTAATTATGTCATACAACAACATATACTTTAATAAGTCAATTGGTTACAAGTCATGAATCAATATGTTTATGTAGAGACCCGAAGCTTATCTTACATGGAAATTACATTACATTTGTGGAATACTTAGTACATAACAAAAACACACACACAAGGATCGTAATAGTTTAGTGTCTTTGGAAACTCGGAACGTAATCTTCTAATCGTGGTGAAAGATCTTCAATATCTCCCATAAAGATCTTCCCTTTTTTTTTACCTAAAACATTTCTTTATATCCTGGGGAAAAGAAAACATAAAAAGTTGAGCTCAAATGCTCATTAAGGGTAAACAAAAGAAAAATCAATCACATCATATTCATAAGAACATAACTTTTGGAAATCTTAACCTGCAAAAGAGAGCATAATTTCATTACATGGGATAAATCATAGTAGTGAAATGAAATCCCAATAATCATAACATAAAACATGAAACTTTGTTTCATACACACATATTCATAGAGAACCATTTCTTTTTAGTCAAGACTCATTGCCAAGACTATCTTAGTGGACAAAGTCCATTTCTGAATCGAGTAACCCTCGTTTCAGTCCTGTTTCACTGAACCGATATAACCTACCATTTCAGCCATGTCTATCTCATGAGATATAAAATATTTACCCAATGAATTGGAGGGAGATAGAGGTCCCACCCATCTCATAATGATACCATTCTTATGTGTGCCACAAAATCTTAAAACATACGTCATTGCATAACCCATGTAATAAAAATGGGAATCTTAAACATCGTGACATCATAAAACAATTCATATAAGATAAAGGAATTCATAAGAAATATTTCCATCACAACATAATCAAATCCATCTAATAATAGGGATAGAAACAGAACCCTCTATTATCTTAGATGGAAAATAATTTTGATAAAACACTTGAACTTCATTCTTGAGGAAAATATCCTTTCTACATCAAAAAAACTTTTCCTTTCTTAACATGTCATACAATTTTAAACTAAAAGAAGTTTATTAATAATAAACATGAAAAGTTGTAAAGGAATATTCTTGGAAATAATGTTTTAAAAATCCATTCATGCCGTATAAGTTAATAAAACATTCCTCGTACTTTTGTCAGAAAAGTAAAAAATTACCTCGTAGAAAAAAAACGACAAAAGATTCCTTTCATATTCTTTACTAAAAACTCACCGAAGGGTAAAATTGGATTTAAACTATTGTAATTGGATGGAAACAATATTACATATTGAGGGAACATGGATGTGGATGATAAAATACACCCCAGTAAATACTTACGAATAAACAATCTCGGATAAAAATGAGATTGTGATATATCCCTTACCTTAGGTCCGACTTGCTTTGTAAGTGTCCGAACCTCCTGTATAATGATTTAAATCATGTTATTTACTTATTCCAGAATCATATTCATTGTTATTATATCATATATGGTCCACTTATGACTTTATATTACCCGTTCTTTTGTAAATTTATGTTAAAGTAGCGTTTTGGGTGAAATCGTCTCATTTGTCGTTCGTGTTTTTAACTTGTAATTATTCATATGATTACTTAGATCATGATTAATTAATTACAGAATATAAAACATTATTTATATATATATATTCATAATATACATATATAATAAATCAGTAAATGGAAAGAAATACACCGTTCGTGGAGACGGTAGTCCGTACGTACGCATGAACGCTGTTTTCGTTTCCTTATTGAATTGAATGGAATTAAGTAGATGACATACATATAAATATAAATAATTCCAGTATCATTATTAGGTCATATATTTCATTAGTACTTATTATATATACTTTATAATCATTCATGAATGGTTAATCATTGAGAATGAATCTCATCGCGTCGTGGAGACGGTAGTCCGTACGTACGCACGAGCGATGATATCGTTCCCATGGTCGTGGAATTGTGTTTAAGTGTATGTAGACTATTTCAGTATCAAAATTTAATTTATAATAATCATATATAGTTACTCATTACACCATTATACCCAACCTATTAAGGTGGTGGTGGAAAATAGATTACACCACTGCGTGGAGACGGTATTCCGTACGTACGCACGCGTGGTGATTTCATTTTTACGTAGGATGGATAGAAGGTGAATTAGGTTTGTTTCATATTTATAATAACATATCATTATGTAAGTAATACTGATGTTATTACTTTGTCATGAAACAACTAAAGAAGAAGAAGTTGAAGAAGAAATAAATTGAAAAGATTGGTAATGGATATTACCTCTTCTTTGAAACGCCTCTTTGAATCCTCCACTTAGAGAAATAAGATTGGTCTTTGAAGAAGACCAGGACCTCTAGGATTATTCTAGGGAAGTGGAGAAGGGATTTCGGCAGGGGTTGGCCGAGCTTCAGTGCTCAAATTGGTGTCAGGAGGAGGGGGAGGAGGTGTCATTTTATAAGGGAGGAGAGAGGCACCTTAGGAATATCTCAAAATATTATTTTATATTAAAGTCAAAATCGGTTTATAATGGTTCCAAAGGGTCTTATTTCGGAGCTAAAGTGGAGATGGGTCGAGATCCTATCAATCAATAGGATTTAGACAAGTTTAGGTTATTATTTTAACCTTATCAATTAGATTTAACTTTAAGTTAAATAATTTAACTTTTACCGTGTCTTTTTGTTTTCTTACACTATATGGTTAATACACTTACTATAACATGCCAAACGAACCCCAAATTGTTTATTATTAATATATATATCCGTATCTAAGTCATTTGGCCGAACCTTAGATTTTTAGGAATAAAATAACAAATAATAATATAATATTTGATTTAAAAACAATTTTGTGTCAATTTTGACACTATTTGTTATATGATTTTTGTGAAAGTCATAACAGAATTATATGTTCGAACCAAGATGATTAAATCAATAATAATATATCATAGTAACCTATAAAATTAGTGTAATTCATAAAAAATTCTCAAATTACATTTATTTTGGTATTTATAATATCAATTATGTCAATATTTCATTAATAAGATAATTACTGCATCATCTTTGTGTCATAAATAAATTATATTATTTGATGTCTAAAAATTACAAATAAAATATCATTATGTAGAAAATCTTTTTATCTTTCTAATGAATATTTATAGTCGAATTTATCTTTTGTATAACCCTATATTAAAAATGTTGTAGTAAATAAACATTGATTTTAACTCTTTTAACTCTTCTTTGAATTAAATAATAATAAATGTCCTAATCTAATCCAAGTGGGCCTAAATGATAATATTTTATACTTAAGGTTGTTTTTGGTCGAGATACACTTGTCCAATAGAATTAGGACATGTTTTAGGGTAATATTAATATCATTCTTACCCTTAATTACCCTATTTACTTTTAACCGTGGTAAATAAAAATAAAAAGTTACTATTCACCAAAAATTATTTTCATCTCATTGAACCAAATTATACTTACTGACATCAACCGTGTCTCTCGGATTTTTGAAATTCCATTCACAGAAGGGGTAAAATTATGTTTTATGAAAAATTCAGTTTTTTTTTAACTACCACTTGGTAGTTTCACTATTCATCAAAAATTGATGTTTTTCAGAACAATGCCAAAATTTCATCCTAAGCTATATTTCATTTTACGAATTCAAAAATGAAGTCTATTTTACCAAATTCATAACATAGAATTTGCATTAATTAATTTTATAATTAAATCCCGCTGTTAAAACAAATAGCGTGTTTTTAAGAAACAATATCTATCAAAAGATTGACACTTGATTATGTCTGGTTTAAATGTGAAATTACATCCAATGACCAACATTGTATTAAATTGTAAAAATATATTCTAAATATACTTTAAAACCACTAAAATTAATAATTTATCACTATTAATTATTTCGATTAAAAAAGTTGTTTTTAATTATAATTTAGTAATTTTCACTATTCATCAGAATATGAAAGTTATCCGAAAAGTACCATAATTTCACCTTAGCCTAAATTCGATACTCCGAATCCAAAAATGAAGTCCATTTTGAGAGCTAAAATTTCTAAAATTTTAAAAAGTGGTTATTACTATTCATAACAGCTAGTTTTAATAATATTTTAATAGCATATCGTTGTTTAGTGAAACTCGGTATTGCGTATTACACACGCTATCGAGGAAGGTCGTGATTGCGTGTAATGCAAGGAAAGTCAAGGATGTGTGTTGTGCAAGCTCATTTTGGTGTAGCGTACAACACAAGACATTAGTGAAATTAAAAAGAATATTTTTCATAAAATCTTGGGCTGTTACATTCTACCCCCCTTAAAATGAATTTCTCCCTCGAAATTCGTCGGGGTTATAAATGGTTTACTATTCGAAAGTTTCTTTAATAGAAACCCACATCGTAAAAAGGAATACCAAAACATGGCTTTAAAAACTAAAGTATGAAATGTAACGATTACCCAAATAAACTAATCACTGGGTTTCCACATAGGTGAAAATATGGATATGGAAGAGAAATCTAACCATCATGTTCTGATAGATAGTGGTAGAGAACATGGCTATGGAAAAGCCAGCAATCACAACGCCATAAATTTGTGATGATCTAAGGTACCATCTGATTCATCAGATATAAGATCACTAGGACACCATTTTTGGTTTTCAAGATCATTTCCCTAAAGTTGATGAATTAAAAGAAATACTTACATGATTTTGGTACAATCTCACTGTTGTTTGTGAATTGAACAATTTCCACATCATATTATAAAGAAATTAAGTTGAATTTGTTATTCGTGAAGCGTTATAAGATCATGTGATAGAATGATGGGTCGTTCCATCTATTTCAAACAAAAGGTTAGCAAAAGTTATATGTCCATCTTATAGTGAGATTAATCATATATGGTTCCAAAAATGAACTTATACTTCATATATCAAACCGATTAATAAAATAAAACTAGTTTCTACTAAACAGGGACTTCCTGTAGGCTAGTGGTAGGCGATAAAGGCCAGTCGCACTTCAGTTGTGGGTTCGATTCCCACAGCCTTGTCCGACGCGATGGGTTGTCGTCCGTTCTGCAGGTTGTCCTTTTTCTAAAACTATATTACTATAACATCCCATAAATAATATCGAAAAAACTTCTATCCTTAAACAATAATAACTTATGTCCAATATAATCCATTCCAATCTTTAGGCTTATCCATAATACTGTAGTCCACTCTCATAACATAGTGAAAACGATTACCAGAGATTTAATACCATCGTTGATCCCCATATATCATAAGATATGTTTTGTTGGTCACATTCCAGACATTCAAAGGCCTTAATCATGTACTCTCTTGAATACCCATTTAACCTTAGTGAAAACATGAACGCAGTTAAAAGTTAACATTTTCCACATACCAAAATCCTCAAAATTCTATATACTCAAACCATGATATCACTTAGCCCTTATATCAATCATGAGCTCATGAATACTGTTAAACATTTCGTTTTCTCATTTTCCCTTCATTATGCGCATATCATCTTATTTCCAAAAATATCTCAATTACTTTGAATACCACATTAGACCAATACATAAATATTCCAATACTACATGATACAATATTATTTTGGAATCCCATTACATAAAAACTTAATCATTCCCCCACATCGTTGTCATATTCAACATTGCCAATAGTGATCGCATGTGACTTCCCTTTGTCCGTTACCTTCAGTGGCTGCTCATGTTGATCATCACTAACCCTTGGATTAGGGCATTTATTAGCATAATGCCCCATTTCCTTGCACTTGAAGCATTGAAGTGTTGGTGGTGCGTTCTCTGCAGTGTTTTCTTTATTCACATCATTAGAAACCCTTTTTCCATTACTTCGACACTCAGCTGCTCGATGACCTTCTTTTCCACACTTAAAAAATTTTCTAGTCCCTTTAAGACAATCTCCACCATGCTTCTTTCCACACTTCGTGTATAAGGAAACATTCATCTTCTTTTCACCATTATTCTGAGATTTCTCCTTGAACTCCATCTTTCGTTTCTTGTCAAAACCATCAGATGGATATGTAACACCAACTTCTATTTCTACCTTGATAGCACAACGCACAATTTCTTCACAGCTACTGAAGTCTCTTATAGCTAATTCCCTTAGAAGACTTGGTTTTAAGCCACTGAAAAATCGATCAACTTTACTTTCAGGTTGGATGATAATGCCAGATGCATACCTTGCAAGTCTTGTAAAATTTGCTTCGTATATACCAACAGATTCATCATCCTTTTGCTTTAGTTCAAGAAACTCCTTCTCCATCTTTGTTCGAAGAATACGAGGGAAGTACATACTGAAAAACAAGTTCTTGAACTCGTCCCATTCCATGGACTCAATTTCATCTCTTGGCCTCGTATTCTTGATAAGATTCCACCATTGATCAGCTTCACCTTCCAAACGATATAATGCTAAGATGACTTTATCATGTTTAGAACATTGAAGAACTGAAAATATCTTTTCAGTGGTACTGATCCATTGTTCAGCAACAAGTGGATCGGAAGTCCCACTGAAAGAAGGTGGACGTTGCCTCATGAAGGACTCAATAGAATACTGTTCCTTTCTCTGCTCATTTGGAAGTCCAGAATGATTCATAGCTTGTGTAACGATAGTAATAAGATTTTTCACTCCATCTCCCATAACATTTGTTTGTTCAGGAGGACAATCATTGCATTTTCCATTGCATTTATCAACACGGTTCCTTCGGGTTCCAGCCATCGTCTAAAACCCAAAAAGAATAGTGTGAGAGGAAAAAATCATGCTAGGGAAAACAACATAATAAAGGGGGAGTACCTTCAATATCTAACATCTTAGGTTTAATTCTATGATCGTTAGCGTAGTTCTAGTACTATAACCTATACGTATACTTAACCTTAGGGACATCCCTAGACATACCGTAGAAATATCTCTAGGGATCTCACTAACGTTTTCGCATCCTAGTTTCCAAAGGTTGACTAAACATTTCATCTGATACCAACTGTAGAGACCCGAAGCTTATCGTACATGGACATTACATTACATTTGCAGAATACATAGTACATAACAAAAACACACACACAAGGATCGTAATAGTTTAGTGTCTTTGGAAACTTGGAACGTAATCTTCTAATCGTGGTGAAAGATCTTCAATATCTCCCATAAAGATCTTCCCTTTTTTTTACCTAAAACCTTTCTTTATATCCTGGGGAAAAGAAAACATAAAAAGGTGAGCTCAAATGCTCAGTAAGGGTAAACAAAAGAAAAATCAATCACATCATATTCATAAGAAAATAACTTTTGGAAATCTTAACCTGCAAAAGAGAGTATAATTTCAAAACATGGGATAAATCATAGTAGTGAAATGAAATCCCAATAATCATAACATAAAACATGAAACTTTGTGGCATACACACATATTCATAGAGAACCATTTCTTGTTAGTCAAGACTCATTGCCAAGACTATCTTAGTGGACAAAGTCCCTTTCTGAATCGAGAAACCCTCGTTTCAGTCCCGTTTCACTGAACCGATATAACCTACCATTTCAGCCATGTCTATCTCATGAGATATAAAATCTTTACCCAATTCATTGGAGGGAGATATAGGTCCCACCCATCTCATAATGATACCATTCTTATGTGTGCCACAAAATCTTAAAACATACATCATTGCATAACCCATGTAATAAAAATGGGAATCTTAAACATCGTGACATCATAAAACAATTCATATAAGATAAAGGAATTCATAAGAAATATTTCCATCACAACATAATCAAATCCATGTAATAATAGGGATAGAAACAGAACCCTCTATTATCTTTGATGGAAAATAATTTTGATGAAACACTTGAACTTCATTCTTGAGGAAAATATCCTTTCTACTTCAAAAACACTTTTCCTTTCTTAACATGTCATACAATTTTAAACTAAAAGAAGTTTATTAATAATAAACTTGAAAACTTGTAAAGGAATATTCTTGGAAATAATGTTTTAAAAATCCATTCATGCCGTATAAGTTAAAAAAACATTCTTCGTACTTTTGTCGGAAAAGTCAAAAATTCCCTCGTACAAAAAAAACGACAAAAGATTCCTTTCATATTCTTTACTAAAAACTCACCGAAGGGTAAAATTGGATTTAAACTATTGTAAGTGGATGGAAAAAATATTACATATTGAGGGAACATGGATGTGGATGATAAAATACACCCCAGTAAATACTTACGAATAAACAATCTCGGATAAAAATGAGATTGTGATATTTCCCTTACCTTAGGTCCGACTTGCTTTGTATGTGTCCGAACCTCCTGTATAATGATTTAAATCATGTTATTGTCTTATTCCAAAATCATATTCATTGTTATTATATCATATATGGTCCACTTATGACTTTATATTACCCATTCTTTTGTAAATTTATGTTAAAGTTGCGTTTTGGGTAAAATCGTCTCATTTGTCGTTCGTGTTTTTAACTTGTAATTATTCATATGATTACTTAGATCATGATTACTTAATTCCATAATATAAAACATTATTTATATATATATATATTCAGAATATACATATATAATAAATCAGTAAATGGAAATAAATACACCGTTCATGGAGACGGTAGTCCGTACGTACGCATGAACGCTGTTTTCGTTTCCTTATTGAATTGAATGGAATTAAGTAGATGACATACATATAAATATAAATAATTCCAGTATCATTATTAGGACATATATTTCATTATTAATTATTATATATACTTTATAATCATTCATGAATGGTTAATCATTGAGAATGAATCTCATCGCGTCGTGGAGACGGTAGTCCGTACGTACGCACGAGCGATGATATCGTTCCCATGGTCGTGGAATTGTGTTGAAGTGTATGTAGACTATTTCAGTATCAATATTAATTTATAATAATCATATATAGTTACTCATTACACCATTATACCCATCATATTAAGGTGGTGGTGGAAAATAGATTACACCACGGCGTGGAGACGGTATTCTGTACGTACGCACGCGTGGTGATTTTATTTTTCCGTAGGATGGATAGAAGGTGAATTAGGGTTGTTTCATATTTATAATAACATATCATTATGTAAGTAATACTGATGTTATTAATTTGTCATTAAACAACTAAAGAAGAAGAAGTTGAAGAAGAAAGAAATTGAAAAGATCGGTAATGGATATTACCTTTTCTTTGAAACGCCTCTTTGAATCCTCCACTTAGGGAAATAAGATTGGCCTTTGAAGAAGACCAGGACATCTAGGATTATTCTAGGGAAGTGGAGAAGGAATTTTTGCAGGGGTTGGCCGAGCTTGAGTGCTCAAATTGGTGTGAGGAGGAGGGGGAGGAGGTGTCCTTTTATAAGGGAGGAGAGGGGCACCTTAGGAATAACTCAAAATATTATTTTATATTAAAGTAAAAATCGGTTTATAATGGTTCCAAAGGGTCTTATTTCGAAGCTAAAGTGGGGATGGGTCGAAATCCTATCAACAAATAGGATTTAGAAAAGTTTAGGTTATTATTTTAATCTTATCAATTAGATTTAACTTTAAGTTAAATAATTTAACTTTTACCGTGTCTTTTTGTTTTCTTACACTATATGGTTAATACACTTACTATAACATGCCAAACGAACCCCAAATTGTTTATTATTAATATATATATCCTAATATAAGTCATTTGGCCGAACCTTAGATTTTTAGGAATAAAATAACAATTAATAATATAATATTTGTTTTAAGAACTATTTTGTGTCAATTTTGACACTATTTGTTATATGATTTTTGTGAAAGTCATAACAGAATTATATGTTCGAACCAAGATGATTAAATAAATACTAATATATCATAGTAACCAATAAAATTAGTGGAATTCATAAAAAAGTCTCAAATTACATTTATTTTGGTATTTATAATATCAATTATGCCAATATTCCATTAATAAGATAATTACTGCATCATCTTTGTGTCATACATAAATTAAATTATTTGATGTCTAAAAATTAAAAATAAAATACCATTATGTAGGAAAGCTTTTTATATTTCTAATGAATATTTATAGTCGAATTTATCTTATGTATAACCCTATATTAAAAATATTTTAGTAAATAAACTTTGATTTTAACTCTTTTAACTCTTCTTTGAATTAAATAATAATAAATGTCCTAATCTAATCCAAGTGGGCCTAAATGATAATATTTTAAACTTAATGTTGTTTTTGGTCGAGATACACTTGTCCAATATAATTAGGACATGTGTTAGGGTAATATTAATATCATTCTTACCCTTAATTACCCTATTTACTTTTAACCGTGGTAAATAAAAGTAAAAAGTTACTATTCACCAAAAATTATTTTCATCTCATTGAACCACATTATACTTACGGAAATCAACCGTGTCTCTCGGATTTTTGAAATTCCATTCACAGAAGCGGTAAAATTATGTTTTATGAAAAATTCAGTTTTTTTTAACTACCACTTAGTAGTTTCACTATTCATCAAAAATTGATGTTTTTCAGAACAATGCCAAAATTTCATCCTAAGCTATATTTCATATTCCGAATTCAAAAATGAAGTCTATTTTACCAAATTGATAACATATAAGTTGCATTAATTAATTTTATAATTAAATCCCGCTATTAAAACAAATAGCGTGTTTTTAAGAAACAATGTCTATCAAAAG
The DNA here is from genome assembly GCA_963277665.1 of Viscum album. Taxonomy (NCBI): domain Eukaryota; kingdom Viridiplantae; phylum Streptophyta; class Magnoliopsida; order Santalales; family Viscaceae; genus Viscum; species Viscum album. The sequence goes on along the minus strand of OY728151.1, from coordinate 98,922,024 downwards.
ATTGACACTTGATTATGTCTGGTTTAAATGTGAAATTACATCCAATGACCAACATTGTATGAAATTGTAAAAATATATTCTAAATATACTTTAAAACCACTCAAATTAATAACTTATCACTATTAATTATTTCGATTAAAAAAGTTGTTTTTAATTATAATTTAGTAATTTTCACTATTCATCAGAATGTGAAAGTTATCCGAAAAGTACCAAAATTTCACCTTAGGCTAAATTCGATACTCCGAATCCCAAAATGAAGTCCATTTTGAGAGCTAAAATTTCTAAAATTTTAAAAAGTGGTTATAACTATTCATAACGGCTAGTTTTAATAATATTTTAATAGCATATCGTTGTTTAGTGAAACTCGGTATTGCGTATTACACACGCTATCGAGGAAGGTCGCGATTGCGTGTAATGCAAGGCAAGTCAAGGATGCGTGTTGTGCAAGCTCCTTTTGTTGTAGCATACAACACAAGACATTAGTGAAATTAAAAAGAATATTTTTCATAAAATTTTGGGCTGTTACAGTTTACAAGTGTATTTTTACATATACATTGATTAAAAATTCATCTTGTAATGGTATATGTAAGACAGACTCTTCACAATTTTTTGGAATCCCCGAAACCAAAGAATGACACACCGAAGTATGACACACCAAATTTTAACAGACCAAAGAATGACATACCGAACTATGACACACCAATGTTTGACAGATCGAAGAATGACAGACCAAAGTATGACACACTTAAGTTTGACATACCGAAGTTGATACACCGAAACTGAATCCAACACACCGAAACCAATATTTGACACACTGAAACTGATGTTCGACCAAAATCGAAGCCAATACACCGAAACCAAAGTTTGAAAGACCGAAATCGACGTTCGACAGACCAAAGTCGACACACTGAAGATAAAACACCAAAGATGAGATACCGATGTTATCAAACCAAAGACAATAGACCGAAGATGACTCACTAATTGATATAAATGACTGTTTCTATTTTATTAATTCAAATTTTTTTCTTACGGTCATATGTAGACAAATTAATGTTTCTGACATTATTTAATGTTGTCTGTAGGACAATCCATAGACAAGTATAAGGTACATGCATGTGCGAAGATCTTTATGTCTAGAGGATCATGGAGTATAAAAGGACATCATCTTTCATGTTAAAGATATGATGGGAGCAGTAGAAAACGCTGAGACACATATTGTGCGAATACGAAAAGAGAAGAACAAAGCACTTGAGATTACAAAAATATTGTAACAAGATACCTTCTCTAAAAAGGGCTTCAGTAGACATCAAGACATTAAAGAGCTAGACCTTTTCCTTCCTCGAAGCTGGATTGTGATACTCTGTTTTGGATACATCTTCCAGAAGAAGACTCAAATACAAATTTCTCAACATTCATTGAGTCTAGAGCCTTACTTCACATCACACAGATAATTCTTAACTCTATTCTCATCCTTAACTCTGTTGTGTTTTATATATCCTATTTGAGCAGTGTGTATATTTATTTGTATTACACACACTGTCTCCTGAGCATAACTGGATGATATAAAACTATCCTCATTCTCAATCACTTATTTATTTTGTTTCCCATGAATAACTGTGGCAGAGTCCATGTGTGACCTGGATAGCCTGGTGTTCTATTTTATACCCTGATCCATGGTTTGGATCAGAAGTTTATTTATATAAAATGCTTGGTGGCAGGTGATCACCAAGTGGAGAGGATTATGTCTCTGCTTGAGACTGAACCTCTTGTTTACATTGTTGTGCTAATCTTAAATTACTCTGTTTTGTTTTATTCGCTGATTATATTTTCTAAAACTTAAAACTATTTTTTCTTACACTTTGATAGTTGGTTTTGGTTAGTGTGTGTATTTGTTTAATTAATTAAACCCATTTAAAAAGTTGAATTAGTGTTCTACACTAATTTAACTGAGGATTAATCACCCTTTGAGAAACCGATTGACCAATTGAACATTTACATTTCTACTGCCTTAATTAACTGGGCTATTTTTAAAATTAGGGGTTTTCTTAATTATATAGTTTTTAACAGAAATTTCAAATTAGAACTCAATTCACCTCCCTCTTGAGTGTCCAATCCGACCAAAATTTGGTATTAGAGGGTTTATTTATTTTCATGTTTTTCAAATTATATTCAACTGTGATTTTAGTTGTATCTTAAAGATCATAAAATTTCTGTCGTATTTAATTTTTTTAATACTCAAAAGTAACTATGGAAACCAGAGTTGAGGGTGCTGCTACTAACAGACCACCTTTCTTTAATGGTAATAACTATGATCAGTGGAAACTAAAAATAAAAATATATCTAGAGAGTATGGGACTTAAAATATGGGACATAATTGAAGAACAACATACATTACCTGCTACTGATAGGGATACATGGTCTTAGTTGACTAAAGCTACATATAATAATAACTGTAAAGCAATGAATACCTTGTACTGTTCTCTAGGTGATGATGAATTCAATAGAAGATCTTCTTGTAAAACTGCATATGAGATTTGGGATTCTTTAACTATTTCTCATGAAGGAACAACTATTTTTAAAGAATTGAGACCAAATATATACACTATTAAATATGATATTTTTAAAATGAATCCTGATGAACCTATCTCTGAAATGTATCTCAGGTTCAATGAAATAGTGAACACTATGAGTCTGCTTGGAAAAATAGTGGATAACATGGACCAGATTATGAGACTTCTTCGATGCTTACCTGACAGATGGAGGGGAACTTTTGTTTCCATCCGAGAATCTTATGACAAAAGCAATCTACCAGTGAAAGAGCTAATTGGAAAACTTATGATGTACGAGGAAGAACATAATTTGAATCATGATGTAGATGAGGAACCAAGGAAGATGTCAGCAAAAATCAAGATTACTACCTCAAAGAGAAAAAACAAAGAAAAATCTTAAGTTCCTGCAGATAGCTCCACAAGTGAAGAGTCAGATTCAGACAGTGACGAAGAGATGGCTCATCTTGCTAGAAGGTTCAAAAAGTTTTACTAAAAGGATAAATTCTTTAGGAATTCAAACTAAAAGGGAAAGTATAATAGTAAAGGACAATGGAAGAAAGACAAAGAATGGAATGAAAACTCAAATGAAATAATCTTCTATGAGTGAAAATAAATTTCATGTGAAGGAAGATTGTCCCAAGATGAAATTCAATAAGAAATATGAAGACAAGGGAAAAGGATATAAAAAGGCTATGAAATCTACCTGGAGTGTGTCAGAAGAAAACTCTAGTGGATCTGATGCTTTTGATAGTGAACAGAATAATCATTCCAACTTATGCTTCATGACAGAAACAACTGAGGCAACACTTAACTCTTCTATACATAACACCTATTATTCTGAGAATAGGAGTGAGTTACATAATGATAAAGATATGACTGAGGATGAAATATTTGGATATTGTGAAATTCATGAGGATACCTTTAACGAGCTCAAATACAAGTATAAATCATTAAAGAAACAACATGCTTTAAATGAAAATTTTAAGTCAAGTCTAGATATTGAAAAAGAAAAACTCTCCCAACTGTTAATAGAAAACACTGAACTTATGTTATCAAATGAGAAATTAAGAAGAGACCTTGAGAATTTTACTGCAGGTAGAGATAACTTGAATCAATTCCTAGGAAAATAGATTACCCCAAAATATAAAACTGGTCTAGGATATAAACCAGGATAGAGAAGGTTTATAAAAACTAAATTTATTCCAAAATATGGACAATTCTCAGCTAGTTCAAGCTCTGGACAATTTCTTGAAAAAAATTCTCTAAAGGACCAAACAAAGTGTTTATGTCTCAAAATATATCTGCTGATTATAGTAAATCTGTGAGACAAGTATGGGTTCCCAAAATGTTACTTGCTAACCTCTCAGGACCCAAGAAAATCTGGGTACCAAAGTTACCCCATGTCTAATCTGTTTTGTAGGGATATTGCCTAAAGTTTTCCTATAAGATCTTGTGGTACTTGGATAGTGGATGTTCAAGACATATGACAGGAGACTTCCCTTGCTTCAAGAGCCTAGTCAAGGTTGATGGTGGTCATATAACTTTTGGTGATAATTCTAAAGGGAAAATCGTCGGCTTAGGCCAGATTGGTAACCCTAATACGATATTAATTTATAAAGTACTTTTTGTTGATGGATTAAAGTACAATTTACTTAGCATCTCTCAGTTGTGTGATGCTGGTTTCAATGTAAAATTTAAAAATTATTCATGTAATGTTTTTAATTCCAAAAATGATTTAATATTTACTGCTCTCAGATATGAGAATGTGTATGTTGTTGACTTAAATTCTTTAGCTAAGAAAAATGTTTATTGCTTAAATGATATTCATAAGGAATCCTGGATGTGGCACAGAAGACTATGACACTGCAATGTGAACTCTCATAAGAAACTGACTAGAAAAGGTTTAGATAGAGACTTACCTAAACTGGAATTCTCAATTAACAATGTGTGTAATCCCTGTAAAAAGGGAAAGCAGCACAAAGTTTCTTTCAAACCAAATAAAGAAGTTTTTACTTCTCAACCGCTTGAGTTGGTTCACATGGATTTGTTTGGACCATCAAGAGTTTTGAGTTTAAATGGGATGCGCTATGTTAATGTTCTTGTGGATGATTTTTTAGATACACTTGGTTATACTTTCTAGCTCACAAAAGTGAAGCTTGTTCTTATTTTATCAAATACTCTAAGTATGTGGAAAACCTTAGTGGACTTAGAATTAAGACCTTAAGAAGTGATCATGGTCGAGAATTTGAAAATCAGTAGTTTGAATCCTATTGCTCACACAATGGATATAGTCACAATTTCTATGCTCCTAGAACACCTCAACAGAATGGAGTCGTGGAAAGAAGAAATAGGACCCTTCAACAAATAGTCAGGACTATGCTTAGTGAATATAATCTACCTATTTATTTCTAGGCTGAAGAAGTAAATTCAGCTTGTTATACCATTAATAGAGTCTTGATTAAACATGTTCTTAAGAAGACCCCGAATGAACTTTGGAATAATAAGAAGCCTAAGGTTAACTACTTTATAGTTTTTGGTTGCAAAGTATTTATCCTTAACACTAAAGATAATCTTGAAAAATTTGCTTCCAAGAGTGATGAAGGAATTTAGCTAGGGTACTCAATCTCAATTAAATCCTATAGAGTAATTAATAAAAAAACCAAATGTGTGGAAGAGTTAGTTCATGTCAATTTTTATGAAACCGATTTTTATGAAACTGATTTTTATGAAACTGATTTTTATGAAACTGATTTTTATGAAGCCCATTTTTCTGAAACTGATTTTTATGAAACCGATTTTTATGAAACCAATTTTTAGGAAACCCATTTTTATGAAATATATTTTTGTGAAACAAATTTTTGTGAAACTGGTTTTTGAAAAACCGATTTTTGTGAAACCGATTTATGTGAAACCGATTTTTTGTGAAACTGGTTTTTGTGAAACTGATTTTTGTGAAACTGATTTTTGTGAAACCGATTTTTGTGAAATTGATATTTGTGAAACAGATTTTTATTAAACAGATTTTTATGAAATTGATTTTTGTAAAACTGTTTTTTGTGAAACCAATTTTTGTGAAACCGATCATCTTGAAACTGATTCTATAACACCGACACATTTAAGAGTTGGTTTTGAAACTAAATATACTTCTAATGAAACGAAATTGTTTTATTTCTTTTGACTTATGGAATTTAAATTTTATATTTCTTGATTTACAATCCCTAAATGATATATTAAGTCCAATCCATCCTGACCTTTCACCTTATCCATGGTCGTAAAGCCTCTTACATTTAGTTACTCTCTCTCTCTCTCTCTCTCGACTCCTGACCTCTCGACATAGTTATAATCTGAAACTTCGCCACGGTAAGGACTAAGAGTGCAATGGAAGAACCTCTAAATCTCCTCCTACGAAGTGATAGAAGGTTGAAAGTAGTAGGACTAGGAAACCAAGCTTAGAAAGTCAGGTTGTTAAAACTAAAAAGGAAGTGTCTGCTGAGTGGCTTCAGTTAAGTAAATCTTTTCTTATAAAGGTATTAGAATCACAATGGTGGATCAGTTGGTTTACCAACAATGAAAGACACTATTATCCCCAGCTAGTGTATGAGTTCTATCAGTGTAACACTAGATGAAGTCGAGTAAGAAAAGATGAAATCTGTGGTAAAAGAAAAGAAAGTAGCTTTTTCTTCGAAGGAATGGGATGAATGCTTAGAGGTACCTCATGAAGGTGCCTATGATGACTATCCTAATAATATTACACCTTCATAAAATTTGTTTTCATATGAAGATTCTCTGAATGAGCTTACTAGAAATTAAGAATCCAGAAGGACTATCGCAAATGAATTTGAAGGAGAAGTGATATTTCTTGTTAAGTTCACACAACATCAAATCTGCCCAAGGAAGGGAGATTTCTCTGTTGTGAAATATCAGGATGTGTTCTTGATATTTTTGTTGATCATGGAATATAGGTGAATCTGTGTAGATATCTTATGGTACATATCTTTGAGTTGATTAATCCATCTAAGAAGGCAACCTGCTTATACTATCCGAGAATGATTTCTACCATGTTCATGAAATTAGACTATGTAGAAGATGGAGAAGAAATGATAACTTCCTGTAGTGGTTTTTGTCATCAGAAATACATTTGTAAAAGGATGAAAATATTTTGGAACCCATGGAAGAGATGTTGGGTAGGAGATGAAGACATGATATATGAGGAATTCAATCCCGTTGACCATCCTTCTGGACCAAAGGACCAAGTTGATCCTGGTCTCAAACCTGGAGAAGTTCATGTCTATTCTGATGAGGAAGCTGAGGATGAAGTACCTAGGGAACAAGGATCTCTTTTTGATGATAGGAGTGATACTAATATTGTTAAAAGTCCCAAGGATATGACTTATAGACCTTCTATTCCACCAATGGAACTGTCTTCAAGAGAAACTATTATAGGTGCTGAAGAATAGGAAGAAACTGAAGTTACTGGAGTTGAAGGTTATGTTAGAAAATCAGATGAGGAATCTGATGATGATAATGATGATGATTATAGTGGTGATAATTGTGATGATGGAGGAAGTGTTGAGCTTGTGAGTGATTCTCTAAAAGTGGGACAACAAGTGGTTGACAGATCCAGTGAAGAATATGTTCATGGAGTTGGTGATGGAATAGAGCCTGCTAATCAACAGGATGATGATCATAGATATGTTGGACATGAGGATAGATCACTCAATCCCAATGATGAAAATCAAGATATCATTCAGTAATTGAATGATATTATAGCTGATGGCCAAGAGGAAGAGGATGTAGTTCCACTCCCTCAAATTGAGGAAGTACCTGGTGAAGCTGAAGAATCTAGAGCTTAGGAAGAACCTGATGTCCGGTTGATTCCTTTCCCCAGAAAAGGTATTATGTCCAGAGAACAGGATATAGAAATTGATGATATTGATGTTATTCTTGAGCCTCAGGTACGAAGGGTAAGAATTGATACCATTGAGCCAAGAGATTGGACCTGTACTAAAGAGTGGAATAGTAATCCAGGATATATTCTTTTTGGTTTAGAATATGACTCAGATGAGGAAATGGTACCTCCTCCTCCTATTACTCAAGTACATGCTAATTCATAGGCTGTTAAACCTATTCCACCAATTTTATCTTCATTAGTAGACCCAGTTTCTCAGTCAGTTCCTAGTGACTATGTCACTAAGGCTAATTTGGAAAAGTTTAATAATGAGATATGTGAGTCTGTTCTAGCATTAGTGGGATCGAGAAATGAATCCACAACCTCAATAAGAATCTCGGATGCTGATGTAGAAAAAATTGCAAGAATTGTGATTCAGAAGATTCAACAGAATATTATTACTACAGTAGAAACTATTATTAGACACAACACATTGCTGATAGAAGAACTAAGAAAGATGAAAAATGAGCTAAATTTCTTAACCTCTGACTTCAAGACCTCCTTTAGTGGTATTCTAGAAATTCATAGGAACTTGGTAACTCATATACTCAGTGTAGATTTGAAAAAGTTGAAAGAAGATCTTGGAAAAATGTTGACTGGCCCATCTAGTTCCAGGAGTGGAAGAAGTGTTGTTGCTTGTTTGGAGTGTGTCAAGGTTGTGATGAGAGAGGAGATTTAGAAACACCAGATTATTTCAGATAGAAACCCTTGAAAAATTACATATGAATACAGATCTTGTGTATAATATAGTCAGATAATGCACCAATGAAGCCTCTACAGCTCAGAAGGAAATTCGGGAAAAAGAAGATAAGTATTTCACTAAGATATATACCAAGCAGGATCTCATCAACAATTTCAAGTTTCTGGCATAAAATCTCCGAATTCCCCCAATCATAGAAGATTTAAAAAAATCAAGTTCTCCAGTTGAAAGATTTTACACCTTTTCTAAGTAAGTTTATGAAGAATAAGGATGAATTTGAGAAGGCAATGCAATATGGAGGAGACATCATTAATGACTCCATCAACCTACTCAAACATTATCTGCATGTTCAGGCCAAGGCTATTATGGTTCCTCCTGCTGCTTTAATTAGTACTGCCGCTTGGCCTCCTTCTCCAATGACTATCTCTCAAGCTGTTACTCAGATTCGAACAATCATTACTGAGCAGTCTTCAAGTCGTGTGCCTTCAGAGAGAAGGCCTACCCTTGTAGCTACTGTTCCTACAGGTGTTGCTCTGCCTGGTGTTGTAATCAGATCAGCTCCATCCTCTACCCCTCCCATTCCTTCTCCTTATCCTTTGGATCCTTCAGACAAATGAAAACCTCCTCTACATCCAAAACCTTAGTGATGGATTGTTTCCTTTTGATAGGGCTTTGCTCTTTCTGTTTGTCTTTCACTCTTATGATTTTGAATGAAAATTATTTTGGTGTCTTTCTTTTCTTCCTAATTTTATCTTTTTGTTAATCCGAAAAGGGGGATAAATTAAGGATGGAATATGAGAAAGGGGGAGAACGTAATGATGGCATATGAGAAAATAAGGGTAGCATATACACTCTTTAATCCATTTTAGTGAGGGGGAGGTTTGTTTTAAATAAATTCTAGAAATTCCAAACATTAGTTATATTGGACAATTATATTCACCCATGCATATTCTATATATTTTTATATATGAAATAATTTGGGATTATCAAAAAGGGGGAGATTGTTGGACCCTTCATGATATTGTATTTTTCATTATCACAAATAATATCAGTATACACATTCCTATCTTTCATGCCAATTTTAATATCTCTATGTGAATCAATTTTTTCATATAGAAACATATACTTTAGTAAGTCAATTGGATACAAGTCATGAATCAATATGTTTACAAGTGTATTTTTACATATAATTTGATTGACAATTCATCTTTTAATGGTATATGCTAGATAGACTCTTCATAATTTTTTGGATTCCCTGAAACCGAAGAATGACAAACCAAAGTATGACACACCGAAGTTCAACAGAACGAAGAATGACATACCGAAGTATGAAACACAGAAGTTTGATAGACCGAAGAATGAAAGACCGAAGTATGACACACCAAATTTCGACAGACCAAAGTCGACACACCAAAACTGAAGCCAACACGCCGAAACTGAAGTTCGACACACCGAAACAGAAGTTCGACTAAAACCGAAGCCAACACAACAAAACCAAAGTTCGACAGACCGAAACTAAAGTTTGACAAACCAAAGTCAACACACCGAAGACAACACACCGAAGATGACATACGGATGTTATCAAACCAAAGACAATAGACCAAAGATGACTCACCAATTGATATAAATGATTGTTCCCATTTTATTACTTCAAATTTATTTCTAACGGTCATATGTAGACAAATTAATGTTTCTGACATTATTTAATGTTGTCTGTAGGAAAATCCGTAGACAAGTACGAGGTACATGCACGTGAAAAGATCATTATGTCTAAAGGATTGTGGAGTATAAATGGACTTCATCTTTCACATTAAAGACATGAAGAGAGCGGTAGCACATGCTGATAGACAGACTGTGTGAATAAAAAAAGAGAAGAAAAAAGCACTTGATATTACAAGAATACTGTAACAAGATACCTTCTCTAAAAAGGGCTTCAATAGACATCAAGACATTAAAGAGCTGGAAATTTTCATTCCTCAAAGATGGATTGTGATACTTTGTTTTGGAGACATCTTCCAGAAGAATACTCAAATACCAGTTTCTCAACATTCATTGAGTCTAGAGCCATACTTCACAACACACAGAGAATTCTTAACTCTATTATCATCCTTAACTCTGTTTTGTTTTATATTTCCAATTTGAGAAGTGCTTATATTTATTTGTATTACACACACTGTCTACTAATCATAAGTAGAGGATATAAAACTATCATCATTTTCAATCACTTATTTCTTTTGTTTCCCACGAATAACTGTGGTAGAGGCCATGTGTGACCTTGATAGCCTGGTGTGCTGTTGTAAAACCCGATCCAGGGTGTGGATCAGGAGTTTATTTATATAAACTACTTTGTGGTAGGTGATCACCAAGTGGAGAGGATTAAGTCTTTACTTGAGATTGAACCTCTTGTTTACATTGTTGTGTTATTCTTCAATTAATCTGTTTTGTTTTATCCACTGCTTATATTTGCTAAAACTTTAAACTGTTTTTTCTTACACTTTGATAGTTGGTTTTTGTTCGTGTGTGTATTTGTTTAATTCATTAAACTCGTTTCAAAAGTCGAATTAGTGTTCTACACTGATTGCTCTCAGGACTAATCACCATTTCAGAAACTTTTTGACCAATTGGACATGTACATTTCTACTGCCTTAATAAATAGGCAGTTTCTAAAATTGGGGGTTTTCATAATTATAATGTTTTTAACAGAAATTTTAAATTGGAACTCAATTCACCCCCCTCTTGAGTTTCCACTCTGACCAAAAATTGTAATGAGTTTTTCAGATACTAGATTTTTTTAAAGGCTGGGAAGGATGATCGTAATGAAGAAATGAAATAAGTTGCTGAATTCGGAGCTACTGACACGAGTCCATCATATTTGGTGTACCATCATATTCATCAAATATAGAATTGTTCTCATTGAAAATGATGGTAAATAAATTGAAACTTTTTAAGACGATTCAAAAAATAATGATAGAGATCAACCAAAAATATAGTCAACCATTTATCAGATGTGACTTATATTTTTCTTCATCATAATAAAGAATATTGTAATCAGAACTCGAATCATAATTGAGTTAAGATATGGTTGGATGTGTTGTAAAAGGGGGATATTGAAATTTGAATGTTGCTAGGATTTAGGGAAAATGGGAGAAATTGACGGTACTAGATTCCTGTCAGACCAGAAACCAAAAGATATAAATATTTGGAGAATGAAGTTTATGGGTATCTCATTTAGAAAATAAGGGAAAACCCTGATTTGTTTTCAAATGCTTTAATAAATTGGGTCAAGAGCCACCGTATCAGATTTGATACCAATTCATCTAGCTGATCATAATTATAAAATCATATTCGGAAGATAACAATGTAATCATATCAAGCAATCAGAATAGAATCTATTTCCTCATATAAGTAATTGGTATGGATCATCATAACGAAGAAATCATGTTTAGGAAATTAGATTCAAACTGATGTTTGTGAATAAATACATAATATAGTTGAAGAGTTTAGAAGATTCTAGAAGGATCGAGAATAATTGAGAATAATTGAGAAGTGTGGATGAAATCATGATGCAATCAAAATTCAAGGAAATATGAAAATTCGAGGAATTTGGTTAGGTGGGAAAATTTTTAGGATTACCACCCAAACCATATTTATGGTGAATATAAAAAGGAAAAAAGTACATTCTACTTTTCTGACTAAAGTATTGTTCATGAGAAGTAGAGAGAAGGCGGAGCACTGAAGAAATTATATAGAGGAGTAGTTTTTGGATTGTTTTTCTTGAATAAGTTATATCAGCCATTAGTGAAAGGAGAAGAGACAAGATTGTAATGTATTCATATGATCATTGTATTTAGTGGGTTATTGTATTTAGTTGACTATCGTATTATATTTTTCATTGTATTAGGTTTTTCATCGTATCAGGATGGATAATCAGACCAGGACTATTGGATTTGGTTTTATAAACTGAGGAAGAAAATGTATAGAATTGTCTGAACCGTATTCTAACAGAGTTATATTTTTCATATTGAGAAATCAGACTGGGAAAATCGGTCTGGGCAATTGGAATGAGTTTTATATCAAAATCCTCTAAGTTCTTACCAGCTTCTAGGTAATAAAGTAAAGAATTGTTTTCAAATGAATACATTTCTAGGAACCCTATATACTATAATCAGAATACTCTGTCGCTTGAGTATTCTAGTGGCAAGGATCCTTGAACCTCTCCTCATAGTCTACATGTTTTGGCTACGCCACTACTTGGAAGGTCATGGTCGGCATTTGACTGGACAATGTAATTAACTCGTGGTTCCTTGATATGTTGAGTGAAGTCCCAACTTCAAAAGTTATATCTTGATTTACTCAACCCTTGCCTCTAAAATTATAGAAAGTTAGATTTGGCTAATCCCTACTACCCTTTTAGTTAAGTTAACCCATCACTCACATAAGAACTATATGGTAGTAAGAGTGACCCTAAGCTTTGGCATGAAGAAAACCCCAAACACTCAGTTTTGTTCAAATTTGAATAATGGAAGGTGGTAATGACTTAATATTGCATTGAGGGTTTTTAGTGTTTTTCTCTCGATGAATCTAATCCATTTATATTAAACTTGTTTGTTTATGTTTTCTCACTCATAACATAACATTAATAGAAAAACATTTTATTCTTCTTTATGCATTTTATAATTTATTATTTTATGTATTTTCCCACTGTTATAAAAATGCATAAAATAATAAATAAATGCGTAACAGTAATCAACTACTCGAATGGCCTTTAGAATCTAATATTGTTTGATCCGTTTAAATTAAATTGATCAACCAAGACCTAGGGTAATCATATCTGAGTCATCACTGGACTTGTGATTATGGGTGTCCATGGGTCGGGTTGGGTCGATTTGTAGGGGGCTTTGGACCCGACCCGGGAAACAAAATCGGGTCGGGTCAGGTCGGGTCACACTCTGCATGACCAGATGACCCGACCAAACCCGACCAATATGGGCTGGGTTGGGTGATGCATGGACAAAAGGACCCGACCCAACCCAACAATTTGTGGGTTGGGTCAAATAGTTCGGGTTGAGTGGTCAGAACCGACCGAACCTGAGGGATGCACATCCAGACCCGACCCAACCCAAGAGTTACAGGCCGAACCCGACCCAGACCCCAGCCAGCCCAGACCAACCCGACCCATACACTACCGAGACCCTACCCTAACCAACCCAACCCAATGCATTATGTAGTTGGTTCCAAAAAATGCATGAAATAATGGATCCAAATAAATTGAGTAGATCAGATTGGTTCCAAAAAAATGCAGCAAATCGGATTGGTTCCAATGCAGCATATTGGTTCCAAGCAAGCAGCTCGAGAAAAATGCAGGAAAGAAGAATCCCTAATTTCATTTCAGCAGGGGCATGTAATTCCAAAATTAAGGATGAGACAAATGAAATTGAAAATGCATCAGCAGGAGAATTGTAACTGAAGAACTTGAATCCTAATAGAGAATTCTAGTGAACCACCAATTAGGCAATGTGTGACATCATGGGTCTTTTAAGTGTTAGAAAATTGAAAGTGCAAATAAACATAGGGGAATATGTGAACAGACTCAAATTCCATGTTTTATTTTGAGGATCAAAACATTCGATAACACAATTATACTAAAAGCCTATCAATTTACCTTCATATAGCGTGAAAGCAGTCCAAGTTCTTTATCATTGATGCCAACACTATCATTTACAGCATATTAAACTCCATGTCCATCATAAAATTATAAGTTATTAATAATACACAAGCCTTCATTAGATTCCCTAGAAGATAAAGGAACTTTTATACATGGGAAGCAGTCGATCCTGTTATCCTCTGCTCTCATAAAATCGAAAACTATCAAGGCGAAAAAAGCAGTAACTTGTAGAAGGAAGTCCAAGAGAATAGCAAGAGCTGCAACAATAAGTAGGTTTCAGTTCAAGTTTTTAGTCTTTTCTTTGGAAAACACAATTATAAGTCAATTAAGGTTCACATATCTTAGCAAAATAAAGAAATAATACCGGTCAGATAAAATTTTTCCATTGAAGTTCATTAATTAAAAGCTATCAAGATGTTGCATAAGAAGAGAGACAGAGAAGGGTAATTTTTTTTATAAGTTTGTATAGCTACTACAAATCCTAATAATGTAACTTACATCCAAGACCAGGAATGGAATTACTTCCACAAAGATTAATGTAGATTTCACTCCAATGGTACTAAAAAATCCAACATATCCTAGAATAGAAACCAGTACAAAAAAACACCTGAAAGACCCAGCAACACCTGGCAGAGAAACCATATCATCACTTCAGTTAGACATGAATAAACCACTGTACAAATATCAACATTTTTCCAACAATACAAGAGCAATTAATAACTATTTAGCACTATCAAGCATAAAAGATTCAGAAACCAAACAAAAGAAACATCCAATTTGAAACACAAAAAAGCAGGGGAAACTAAAGTGAAATGTAGTATGGAAGGGAAACCACCTTAGCAACAATAGTCATTATTTTTAGATAGTGAAAATTTGATCAAGAGTTGTGGTGGATGATGGCATATCTGAAAAGCACAACAGAAGAAATAAAAATTTAGTATTTTTATTTTTCAAACAGAGGTTTATAATTATTAAATGTGAACTGATAAACAACATAATATTTTTAATGATACCTGATTCAATCAATTCAACTTCTTCTTGTTGTTTTAGAATGTCAATTGGTTTAGACTTTCTAAACCAATTTTCGGGGAAAATTAATGCCTCAACGGTATTGGGATTCAAACAACTACGAAATGGATCAAGGACTCATCCTCCTGTACTAAATGCAGACCTTGAAGATACTGTAGTTAAAGTAATATCTAGAATATATCTATCAAGGCATGAGAGAACATGATACTTGCTTTCCTTTCCTTTCCACAAGCTTAAAATATAAAATCCATTGAAATCATCCTCACAATCATCAATCTCTAGATATCTTTCTAATTAATTTCTTTGTTGTGTCAGTTGTATTTTCCTTTTCTTTGATCTATAAGCATCTTTCCATTTTTCATCATCCTCACTACCACTGTTGGCATCATGAATATGTGCATCTTGATGAGAACTTGACTCGCATTGATCAACCGGGATGGGATATTTGCATTTATAATCCTCAAAGAGATTATTCATAACCTCTATTAATTTACTGATCAACTCATTCTTGTCTCTATCATCAAATATCATTTCAAAAATATCCCGAACATATTCTAATTTATATCAAGGATCAAGAAAAATTATGACAAATAATAGCGAATTAAAATTCAAACCAATACTCCAATATTTGTCTGACTTCACCTTCATTGCAATAGCCATTGCACTCACAGTCATATCATTACTCTTCATCCATTTCTTGATTTTTCTATATATGTCACAAAGAGTGTAAAAGAAATTGTGACATGTCACATGCATAGAACCAAAAAATTCAATAGTGATATCATAAAATATCCTTAAAAAGATGACAAATACACGAGCACACTCCCAATGATATATTGTTGGAGCCCAACCTTCATAGACAAGAGAACTCACAAAGCTTGAATCCTCCTCAAGACGAATAAATACCTTCTCATATTTTTTAGCAACAGTCAACATAAAATAACAATATTTCCAAATAGTAGGAACATCAAGAATTATCTCCTTTTTACTAGGAATTTTTAACTCCTCAGTAATGCTCTTAAAAAGAGCCAATCTAGAAGGTGAACTTCTCACAAATTTACAAGAAACTCTGATTCTACCAATTGATGTTTATATTTCCTTTAGCCCATCACTAACAACATGGGTTAAAATATGTGCACAACATCTCATATGCATATACTCTCCTTTAATAATAGACCCATTCCAATCATTAACTCTCCTCACCAAATAAATGATAGTTGTATAATTAGAACTAGAATTGTCCACGGTAACAGTATTAATCCTTTCAATCCCCTATTGTTTCAATGTATGTTCTAATACCTAACAAATTGTTTCACCTTTATGATCCGCAACAAGACAAACCCTGATTATTTTTTTATTCAAGATCCAATTATCATGAATAAAATGTGCAGTCACACACATATAATTCAGAATCTGAATTATAGTCTATGTGTTGGTGGTAAGACATACCATATGAGAAAACGTATCAAACATGTAATTCATTTTATCTTTCTCATTCAAATATAACTGCAAGAAATCTCTAGCAATTGTTTGTCTGGATGGAACTTGAAATTGAGGTTGAACAACTTCAATAAATTCCCTAAATCCTTGATTCTCAACATATTTAAATGATAACTCATCAATGATTATCATTTTAGCAAGAGAAATTCTACACTCTTGTTGATTAAAATGTGCTACTGAAATTTTAATCTTTCCATCATCTTCATCTTCACACTTCCTTCTAAGACCAAGAGTGGTTTTACTTTTCTTGATTTTTTGTGAGTAGTTTTGTTGCACTTTTTCAAATGCCTATTCATATTACTAGTTACATAATGACCAGACATGCAAGCATAATCTTTACCACAGTAATTACAAACAGCTCTTCCATTTTTCTTGCGAAAGTGATCCCAATATTGAGAAACTCTATAACCAGCAGAAGCATTTGTAATTATTACCTTTTTAGGAGACTTCTTACATTCAGTTTCTTCAATTGTTTTGTTACAAATCCCCCCTCCTATTTCTGTAATTGAATGTGTTGCAGACCCCATATGACTCGGAGTTCCTGCTGCGACAACTGGGGGATTAGAACCACTTGTTTTTGTTGCACCACCTTCCAAATGAATGAATTTCTACCTACATCCAATAACAATGTAAGAAATGGTAAATAGAATTATATGAATAACAATTCCTCCACACTACCATAAACCATTGAAATCTTTATTTAAAAAATATATGCAGCAGTTATTGGGAACAAATGAAAGCAAAACAAAGTAGGAGTAAAATAAGGAAAGGGAATTTCCCCCTTTTTAAACATGAAAAAATTTGGAATCAAATCTTTCCCATGACAAAAAAAATCTTTCTCAAATAAATTTGAAATCATTATAACATTGAAGTTAATAGTAAGGCATTCCTCATCTCCCTCACTTCTTAACCCAAGGTTAAATTCTCATGGAAGTCTTGTAGCATGAAATTTCAACTTTTAAAACCAAATCAAAATGAGTTCCAATATATTGTGAATATGGAAAAAAATGCAAGATGTCGCACCGCACGCACCACACCACACCAGGAAGAGGAGGAGAATCGGTTTCGCTAAACTGACAAGAGGCGAGTCCGGGTGGGTGATTTACCAGAAGTGCGAGCGAAAGGAGGTAGTAGGAGACGTGGATGGAGGAGTAGGGTTTCGCGAATGGAGAAGAGGCGAGTTAAGGTTTTCTAGTAAGGGGTGGAGCTCAGGCGAGGATGGTGTGAGGAAGAGGAGACCAGGATTCAGATGTCACTCGTGAAGGAATGATGAGGAAGGAGGGTTTTAGCATGCAAGGGAAGGTTGGGGTCGGGTCAGGGGGAGGAGGAGGAGGCCAGCGTGGGCGTCTCGTGAGGGAGGGAGGGAGGGAGGAGGGAATGAAATGAGGAGAGGAGTATACCGCTACAGAGCCGATTGAGTTGTGGTTTTTTTACATCGTCGAGCAAAAGGGTCGGGTTGGGTCGATATGCAACCAACCCGAGACCCGACCCATCCCAACCCATTCTCAGGTCAACCCATGAGAAACCCAACCCAACCCGACCCAACCCCGTCGGGTTGGGTCAGGTTCTTCAGGTTGGGTCGGGTCTGGAAACCCCTACTTGTGAGGCAGCTCACCCAAGTCCGGTATGTTTGTTGCTCATCTGGAGTAACGCCTCGACTTGGTGGAAGAATCATTACAATAATCATTATAATAAAAATGATTATTATTATTAGTGGAAAAATCTCTATTTGGGAACACGAACAAATATATATTGTTCATAATTTTAATACCTGTAACGATTGATTTCAATCTGTAATTTTTTTGGGATCCTCATCACTTGTCCATCCAACAATTAGATTGAATCACAACAGTTCAAACCGTTTTCAAACCCTCTACTAAAATTTAAAGCAATTTAATTGTTCTTAGCTCAGGCCATTTACACGATCCCTCTAATATCAATTGAAGGTACTAGGGTAGCAGCAGAATCTAGTGGGTCAGGAATTTAAAAAAAAAATTATTTTCATAATGATGAGACCTGTCTTCTCTAAAGATCTGATCCCCAGTACAGTTTGAGGATCTCACGTAAATTAAAAGATTATATAAAAAACAAGAAAACATACATGTTCAGATCTGAAGTCATGCTCTACTGAAACTCAACTCTGGTAATCATTTCTTTAAGTATTAATAGTAGGATCTCTCTAGATCATCCACACACACTTAAAAAAATTCAATTGAGCATCGTACATAGAATTTTGGTTGCTAGCACCGATATCTGCTGACGATTTTGATGCCCCGATGATCACCACTTCGATACGTCTTCGATGCCTAAGGAGATCTTGATCCAAGTACCAGGATTGAGAGTCTCTTTCTAAAAAGCGGGAGAGGAGAGAGAGACTCTGGATTTATTGGTGTGGACAGTACGTGGAAAGAGACTCTTTCCTATATATAGTGGATGTACAAAATACTCTGTCCGTTCATAAAACATCCACTAAATAAATAATTATGATGAATTAAACTGTGTTAATATTATTTATTATTTTATCAAATACTTATAATATATATAAAATACATAATACATGATAAACCAGAGTCATTTAACTCGACTCGCAATTCCCTCTTAATATCAAACGAACCTAGAATGTTAAAATAATATTCATTCGATTAATATTTTCCTGTATTTACTTAACTTGTAAATACATTTAATAAATAAATTCAATGCCAATTATTCATTACTTGAATAATAAAAATTTATTTCGTTATCGATGATCGATAAGTTGGAAAACACTCGGACCCCGTGGTGGGGCCCACCATGTCCAAAATACCTATTTAGATGAATATGGTGCATTATTAAATATTCTAGTGTGTGTTACCATCTAGGCTCTTATCTCAATAGTAGTGAATAAAATCCAGAGACCAAGAGCAGAGTCAAGAAACCGATCAAGGCCCCTAAAGAGATAATAATTGTCATAGCAAAGACAACCAACCTACGAACACATACTATGTACTATAATCTCTTTGCCATTAAATATCTCATAAAACAGGATGCACACTTGTTTCATTGCTCTTTTCTTTCTTTATTGTTTTTTGATCTATCTAGAAATATTTACCTTTAGACTACTTTGGTAAAAGAATTTTAAAAGTAGTATCATCATGATCAACCAGACCTCAGATATATTAATTTCTTAACTTGGAAATGACAAATCATTTGTTGACCATTCCACCAATGTCATATCACCAATGACATACCCAACACAATCTACATCGTCATGATTTCGTTATCATGGTTTTCTCCTAGCATCAAAGTATGCGATCAAATGACACACACCGGTAATGATCTCAAGTCAGGAGACCAATGCACATGTCTGTAGATAAGAATAACCAATAACACCTGAAACATGTGGTGTTCCTATTGGCTGGTTTTTCCTCATGATCTCACTTCTAGACATCATCAATTGAGAACTTTATGATAAGAAGTCTCAATGCTTTTGATCCCTCATCAACTGATAGTCAGACATCTACTATGTTCGGTCAGTAAGATGTATCTAGACCATAGGAACATTGTTTAAGATTAATGTCATAGTATCTCAAGATTCTTATTATATCATATGATCTACTATAACTTTTTGATATGATAATTAATTTATGAACATTACCATTAAATAGTGGACGTAGAAAAATCTACACTATAATGGTAAGAATTCATTATGTATATCTAACTATATAAACGATGTGATAATCAAAAGTACTATATAGTGGGGTCTAAGACACCCACTATAACTACATGAAGGTGGCGATAAGAATTACAACAATGAGGAAGAATGATAGAGACTAATTGTAACGACCTGACTCTTTGGAAAAGGTACAGATCGTTATTTTTTCATTCAAATCTTTCTTTCAAGCTTGTTTAATGTGTGTAACATCCTAATGAAGGTATGGGAAGTGTATGGGGTTGGTTCGGAGCCCGGGAGTTTGAGAAATGGGCTTGCAGACAGTGGTGCACGTCCTGGGCACGGTCTGCGCACGGTTTGGGATAAACCGTGTGGCTACATACAGGGGCACCTGCAGGGGTGCACCACCATGTGGACCAGGCCACATGACCATGTGGCATTTTTTTTGGAGGTAGTGAGTTGCACACGGTTTGCATCTGGTTTGGTAAATCGTGCGCCTAAACCGTGCGACCCAGTTCTGGGTAAAAATTACCATTTTGCCCTTACTTGTTTTAAAAGCCTAAAAGTCTTCTCTCTTCCTCCTTCCCGCAGACAGAACAGAGGGGAGCCCTTTGATAAAACACTATTTTATTGAATTTTTTATTTATAATAGATGATATAATTTCCTCAAATTGTGCTAAATATGTTTATTTATAAAATATTTGGGATTTGATCATTCATTTGAAAATTTAGTGAAAATTCCAGTTTTACCCTTTATAGTGCACTGTAGTATTTCGAAGATAAATATTTTTTTATTTTTTATTTGAATTTTAAATTTTGTAAAAGTGTTCAAAACGTTATTTTATACAACTTTTATTCATGACACTAGAGCTAAAGAGTGCATTTGGTTGTTGAAAATGGGCCATGAAGTCAAAGGTGGGCTGGACTCGCTAGAATGGACATAGGTTTTGTATTTGTGCCATAACTTCTTAATCCGTGCTTGGATTAGGCCAATATTTTGAGAAGATCTCGGTGATTCATTTTCTCACAAATCTTCCTTCTGGAAGGAGAGCTAGTTCATGCGTTTTGGAGGTCAAATGGGCGGTGCAAGTTGTATTAAAATATTTGGCCGAGATTTCTCATTCACCCTTGAAACCTCATTAAATCTAGCCTCCCCTCCACTCTATGAATTAGTGTTTTTCTCATTTGGAGGGGTTGGGACGTGCCTTAGAAAATTGGGAGCAGAGGTGAAGTGGTTCCTTGCCATTTCAATTAACCATTGGAGGAGGGAAGCTTTCAAGCTAGGATCTCCTCCAAATTGCTCTTCTCTTCCTCCTCTTTGTTGTAATGTTTTTGCTCTTTCAATAAACTTCTTAGTTCCTCTTTAATTTCCTCTATTTCCCTCTTTTTTGTTCATTTTTATTCTTCATTAATCTTTCTGTTTGGGCTGGAACTCAAGATTAGAAGCGTGATTGGGTTATAACTATTCTAAACCGTTGTAAATGCAATTCGCTTCTACGATGACTACATCGCCCATGGAAGAGTAGTTCTTTTTAGTAATCGATCTAACTCTCACCTTCTTCATTCATTTATATTGAATAAATGATCTACTGTAATTCACTAAGAATGATACATTAATTGAGTTTTCAAATTAGAAGAAAATAAGTGAGCACTTGAACAATTAACACAAAACGCGCGAGGTCGGGATTTGTGTGAATTGTGAGAGCGCGATCTTAATCGGTAATACAAGACCACGGGGGATCAATTTGTAGAGTTCAAATACAATACCTAAACTCAATTAATACTCATTTCCAGAGTGGTTATGTGCCTTAATTTACCACTGATCATAATCTAATCTTAGAACATCAATCAAAGTAGGGTGTTGCGATTGCATGTTCCGAAGTTAGCCTAGGGTTAAATTCACTTTATCTTCGTGGTAAAGTTAATTATAGTAGGACTCGAGATTTAACAAATTAAGGGATCATAATTAAGTTAATGTTAATTTAAATGATAATGATTAATAAAGAGTGAAGAGGTAGAGTTAGATCGATTATGCCTTTTAAAATATTTTCTAAAAAAAATATCTTCTTGTTGTGCCTTTTCAATCAAACTTCATTTTAAAACAAAAAACAAAAAAATGCAATCTTCTTCCAAAAAACATTTTCTAGACTCATAAACTATAAAAAATGACTATCCTTTCATGTAGTGTTTTTATTCTCATTTATTTTATTTTTAGAATACCTCTAAAATGTTGTTTTAATTCACTTCCTCCTTTGAGAGACGACCTTGCTCAGCCACTCTGCTGCACCTAAGTATCCCAAAATCACACTAATCATTTGAGGGTGCCCACGAAATCACTCTTTAAAATTGGCACCATTTCTAGGGAGGCAAGTAATTTATTCAACCATTTAGAGGTATTTATTTTATTTTTCATTTTATTATTTTCTTCACCTCTTTCTTTCATCTTTCCCTTTTCTCAAGTTTTCATTTTTTTCATCCTCTTATTTTATTTTTGGACCATCAAATCAAACGTCTCATTTTTATTTTAATATGGTCCACTTTCGTCCTTTTCATTTTTATTTGATTTATGACACGAACTAATCCCGAAGATCTCTTAGATATTGACCCTGAGATTGAACGTAGCATTAGGGCTCGAATGAGACATTCTCAGTCTATGAGAAGTTTTAATATTCAACCAGTTAGTGAATTCCTCTATTCTGGAAACATTGAAATTGGAAGTAATTAAAATTCAAACATAAAAGAGGAACCAATGGCTGGAAATAATGGAAATTAACTTAATAGAACCATTCGAGAATTGGCTGCACCTGATATTAATTATCAACCAAATTGTATTGCATACCCAAATCTCATATCGGACTTTGAACTAAAATATGGGTTCATTCACTTACTTCCAAAGTTTCATGGACTCTCTGGTGAGGATCCCAATAAAAATTTGAAAGAGTTTAATGTGGTTTGCTCAACCCTAAACCCTAGAAATGTCTCTGAAGATCGAATAAAACAAAGAGAATTCCCATTCTCACTTGATGGAGCTGCGAAAGATTGGATGTATTATTTACAACCCGAAGATGTAACATGTTGGAATGATTTGAAACATCTTTTCTTGCAAAGATTTTCTCCAGCATGAAGGACCACATCCATTTGAAAGGAGATATCAGGGATCAAGAAAGCCCAAGGGGAGTCAATGTATGAGTACTTGGAGCAATTCAAAAAGTTGTGCGCAAGCTGTCAGCATCACCAAATTAGTGAGAAACTCCTCATCAAATACTTTTATGAAGGACTCACACCTATGGAGAGAAGTATGGTGGATACTGCGGCTGGAGGAGCATTGGGGGACAAGACACTAGTAGCTGCACATGCATTGATAGACAAGATGGCCCAAAACTCCCAACAATTTGGCGATAGAGGTACACCACATGTTAGGAGAGTACATCAAGTAAGTCCTTATTCTCTTGAAATTCATTTGATTAATACCAAGTTGGAAGAATTGACAACTATGGTGAGACAGATTGTGTTGGCTCCAAAGACATCCCAACCCCTCCTTCATGGCCTTGTGTCATTTTCACTAAGACAAGCCACCCAACTGACTGTTGCCCACAACTACAAGAGACAGAGGATTGCACATCAGTATTCCCAGGGAGACCATATCAGCAGAAACAACAATCATTCCCCCAAAAGAAGTTTGATTCATTTTCTCCAACATACAACCAAGGGTGGAAGGATCAACCGGACATGAGGTATGTCTCTGGACAACAACAAAGTCCCCCTTTTCAACAAAACATCAAGCAGCCTCCACCTTACCAGCATGGCTTCCAACAACCCCAAAGGATATTTAAATCTCAAGTATCAACAAGAAAACAACAAGGGAATCCCCCACCCAAGGTAGATTCTAACACCGACGCCCTTTTGAAACAAATTGTTCTTAATAAACAGAATAAGATGAAAAGTCATGGTTCGGAGCTGAGGGAGTTGAAGTCTCAAATGAGCCAGATTTCCACTGCCCTCTATGAACATGTAAGTAAGAATTCTAGAAATCTACCTTCCCAACGCACTCCAAATCCAAAGGGTAATGTTATTGCCATCACATTGAGAAGTGGGAAGCAAATGAATGATACATCTCTACCTACCATTCCACCGGGATTCACCTCAACTCTAGAGAAGCCACATTCCAAACCAACTGATGAGAAATCCAAGGAGAAAGATAAAGGTAAGCAAAAGATTAATTATTTTCCTCCTAAACCCCTTCCTTTCTCAAACATGGTTGTTAAAACCAAGAAGATGGCTAAAGAAGCAATGAAAAAGGAGGTTTTGGACACGTTCAAGTGTGTGAAGATCAACATTCCTCTTCTTGAAGCCATTAAAACAATCTCAAGGTATGCAAAATTCTTAAAATAACTCTGCACCAATTGAAGAGGGATCAAGGGAAATGAGAGGATCAACCTTGGATGGAATGTCTCAGCACTCATTACACCAACTCTAGCAATTCCAACAAAGTGAAAGGATCCTAGGACATTCATTATCCCATAAACTAAAGGGGAGTTACACTTTTCTAATGAACGTTGTGATTTTGGAGCTTCCATAAATGTGATGCCACACTCTGTATTCTCTTCTTTGCAGGTTGGTGAGGTGAAGCTGACGAGAGTAGTGGTGCAGTTGGAAAATAGAGCTATGACATATCCAGCAGGCCAGCAGGAGTCCTTGAGGATGTACTTGTCCAGTTAAGAGACATGATCTTTCCAGCAACCTTCTATGTGCTCAAAATGGAGGATGATCAGGTAAGTTCTCATGCTCCCATTATCATAGGTAGACCCTTCCTCAAAACTACAAAAACTATCATAAATGTTCAGGAGGGTTAACTTTCCATGGAGTTTGGAGATGAAGTTGTAATTTTTAATGTTATGGACTCTATGAAGTACCCCTTTGAGGACCATTCTGCTTTTTTTATCTCCCATTTTGAACCACCAAGTAAAAACTCCATAGATTTTGACTGTCCTATTCTTAGGGATATTATGAGTATTGGTTCTGGTTTAATGTCTAAGAAAACATCCACACCTGTTTCTAATGAACAAGACTCTCAAAGATTTGATTTTTAAATGGATTCAAATTCCGATCTTGATCATTTGAACTCTGATGATGACATGGTTATTGAGTATGCTGATGGATTTTGTGCTTTATTCTCTCATTGTGATGATTTCTATTCGAATACTTATGTTCATTGTGTAGATATGTCTGTTTCATCAATTTCTCCATCCATACATCACCCCCCTACATTGGAACTCAAGGCATTTCCCCCAAATCTTAAATATGCATACTTTCTGAGTGATGATAGATTACCTGTTATCATTGCTAACAATCTCTCTTTTGAACATGAATAAAAACTTTGAAATCTATTGAGAGATTACGTTAGGGAAATTGGTTGGACATTGGCAGACATATCAGGTATTATCCCCTCTATTTTCATGCATATGATTCTCTTGGAGGATGGGGCTAAACCAATTAGGTAGCCACAAAGGATACTTAATGCAACACTTTTGGAAGTTGTTAAGAATGAAGTTGAAAAATTACTTGAGGCAGGTATCATTTACCCTATTTCTGACTCACAATGGGTTAGCCCTGTTCAGGTTTTACCAAAGAAAACTGGTTTCACTATTATAAAAAAATGAAAATGATGAGTTAGTTCCTGTGACAGTTCAAAACAGTTGGAGAGTGTGTATTGTTTATAGGAAACTAATTCAATCCACTCGTAAAGACCATTTCCCACTTCCATTCATTGACTAGATGCTTTCGTGACATGCAGGTAGGACACATTATTGCTTCTTGGATGGTTTATCTGGCTATTTTCAGGTTCCCATTGCAGCAGAGGACTAGAAGAAGACGACATTCACCTGCCCATCTGGTACCTTTTCTTACCGAAGGATGCCATTTGGACTTTTCAATGCCCCATCTACCTTACAGAGATGCATGGTGAGTATTTTTTCTGATTTTACTAAGACCTGTATGGAGGTATTTATGGATGATTTTACAGTGTATGGATCCTCATTTGATGAATGCCTAAATAGTTTGGGAAATGTATTGAATCATTGTATTGAGAAGAATCTGGTCTTGAACTTTTAAAAGTGTCATTTCATGGTAGAGTATGGAATTGTCTTAGGGAATGTAGTGTCAAAACATGGGATAGAGGTTGATAGATCTAAGATAGAAATTATTTCATCCTTACCATATCCTTCATGTGTGCGTGATGTTAGATCTTTCCTTGGACATGCTGGATTTTATCGATGCTCCATCAGAGATTTTAGTAAGATCGCTCTACCCTTATCTCGATTGCTTAAAAAATATATTGACTTCAATTTTGATGATTCATGTAGGGTATCATCTGATGAGCTAAAGAAGTGTCTAACCACTCCACCGATCATACTGCCCCAGCGGTGGCACCTTCCATTTGAGCTTATGTGTGATGCATCCAACTTTGCGGTTGGAGCTATCTTATCTCAAGGGATGGAAGGACGATCACATGTGATTTCGTATGCATCAAGGATGTTGGATTCTTCCCAATCAAACTACACCACAATGGAAAAAGAGTTTCTTGCTCTCTGAGGTACCTCTTGAAGAAGTCATATGCAAAGCCCAGGACGATCCGATGGATGCTCCTTCTTCAAGAATTTGATATTGAGATAAAGGAAAAAAGGGGTCAGAAAACTTGGTGGTGGACCACATGAGTAGGCTTACTCACACACTAGATGATGACACCTTGGACCAAGTACCACTTCGGGACACTTTCCCTGATGAGCATCTCTATACCATCTCAGGTACGCATCCTTGGTATGCTGATTTAGTTAATTACATTGTTTCCTATGAAATACCAGTAAATTTAATGAAACATCAAGTCCAAAAATTAAAGAGTGAGTCAATATTTTATGTTTGGGATGATCCATACTTGTGGCGCATGTGTAGTGACCAAGTTATTAGGAGGTGTGTTCCTGATCATGAGTTTGTGTCTATTTTTCAATTCTATCATACAATTTCATGTGGTGGACACTTTGGACTCCAACAGACAGCTAGGAATGTTTTGGACTCTGGATTATATTTTCCTAGCTTATTACACGATTCCCATGTGTTTTTTAAGTCATTCTCTCATTTCCAACACACTGGGAACATTTCTAGGAGACATGAGATTCCCTAACAACCCATACTATTTTGGGAGATTTTTGATCTATGGGGCATTGATTTTATGGGTCCTTTTCCTAGTTAATTTGGATTTTTGTATATTTTTGTTTTTGTTGATTATGTGAGTAAATGGGTGGAGGCCAAGGCCACCCGGACTGACGATTCTCATGTTGTAGTGGATTTTGTCAAGGCTCAAATTTTCTACAGGTTTGGAGTACCAAAGGTCGTCGTCAGTGACCAAGGGACACACTTTTACAATAGGAATTTTTCTTCCCTCCTTCATAAGTACGTGGTGACACACAAAACATCAACACCATACCACCCCCAAACAAATGTCCAAGCTGAGGTTTCAAATCGTGAGTTGAAACAAATTTTGGAGAAAACTCTACATCCAAATAGGAAGGATTGGATCAAGCTCTTGGATGATGCATTGTGGGCTTATAGGATAGCATACAAGACACCCATTGGTATTTCCCCATTTCAGATTATTTTAGGGAAAGAATTTCATCTCCCAGTAGAAGTTGAGCATTGGGCTTATTGGGCTATAAAGAAATGCATCATAGATTTGGCTCAAGCTGAAATCTAAAGGAAGTTGCAAATTCAAGAGCTTGAGGAGATTCGAGTGTCATCATATGATAACTCAAGGCTCTACAAGGAAAGATCAAAAGAATCTCATGAAAAAATGATCCAACAAAGGGACTTTCATGTTGGAGAGAAAGTCCTTATCAATAGTTCACGACTGAAGCTGATGCCTGCTAAGTTGCATTCCAGATGGTTAGGTCCTTATGTTGTGACTAATGTTTTTCCTTATGGTGCAGTGGAGATCACAAAAGAGGATACAAGAATGAGCTTTACATTCAATGTGCAACATTTGAAGAGATACATTGAGGTAATTTCTTATAATGTAGTGGATTTTATCACACTGCATGACCCCATCATCACTTGAGCACATCAGGCTGTTCCTAACCCTTTCACTTTTATATTATTTCTCCTATTTAAAAAATTCTGCATTTCATGTCCATATATCATCTCATGGGTTCACATTTAGGACAATGAAATATTTTATGTGTGGGGGGGAGAACCATTTAGTTTAGTAATTTCAATTGTTTTCCAGTTTAAAAAAAACAAAACAAAAAAATTGTGTGTTTTTCAAATTTTTTGTGTTTATTTTACAATTTTCTATGTGTTTTTGAAACTTTTGAGCTGAATTGATTCTCATCACCATTTTTAAATCCATATCAATAAGTGAAAAAAATTACCCCTTGAAACTAAGCATAAATGAATGCGGAAATGACTTTGTTTCAAGTTCAAATATTTAGTAATTTCATGAAAACAACTCTGAATTTTGAATCCCATGCCACATTTCATTGTCTTTATATTTGAAATCACTTTTCTATGAGGCATCTAAACCATTATTTTCATATCCTTTAAATTCACCTCACTTCTTGAGAGAACCAAACCCTGCTTGATTTAACCATAATTTGATCTATTCCTATCAAAACATGAGGGTTTGAGGTACTTATGTTTAAATTATTGAGGCATTTGTTTGGTATTAAAGCCGGTATTTCAAAGAATCCTTTTTTATAAATCCTACCATGAACATTTAATTCTTTTAGACCTTAGAATCCATGCACAACCTGTTAGGTTAGCCACATTATAAGCCAATTTTCCCTATCCAACCAACTCTTGAAGTGAAATTGCATAATCTAGTTGAGATTAAGTGTGGGGGAATCTATCTTGTGATGTGTTACCAAATTCTGTGATACTTTGGGTGGGAAATTAAATTCTGAAGAGATGTGTTTTCTGTTGAAGAAAGTCATTATATTTAAAGCTATGGTTTTTCTAGAGCTTTCATGAAAAGTGAAGTTGTGCCTTTTCTAGAGCTTCTAATGGAGGTGGAAAGTTGTGCCTATCTGGAACTTTCAAGAAAATCATGTTTGAGAAGATTGAAATTTTTATGCTAAAATGATGAATGGTGTAAAATTTTCCTGACTTTTCATGATGATGGAGCTGAATTGATACTATGGGGATTGAGAAGAGTACCATATTTAAGTGAAAATTGGATTAATTCAATTTTGCTTCAAAAAGAGTCAAGCCCTCCTCATTCAGCCTCTGAATTTTTCACATCTAAATCCTATCAACCAAAAGCCACAGAAAAACCCTGAAAAGTCCTCATGATAAACATATGTCCTTGACTCAAACCAGGTGGTGATGTATGAATTTATCAAGCCTATGATGACCCTTTTATGAATTTGGATGAGAAAGACATTGCAAAAAAATTGACATTTGTATGATGAGAGAAAATTCAAGTGAGGTAAGTGTTTTGTGCATGGTAGGATAAATGAAGTGGAAATATATTGAATGATATAAATAGAGAACTTGAAATAAGGTTTTTTATGAGGCATGATATATTTTGTTTCTTGGTGTGTAATTTTTTGATCTCAAGGATATGTGTTTTAAAATTAGTTTTGATTTGATATTTGATGTTTACTTGATATGAGATTTTGCTCAGGAGTGCAAAAGGGTAAGTGTGGGGGAGTTGATAAAACACCATTTTATTGAATATTTTATTGATAATAAATGATATAATTTCCTCACATTGTGCTAAATATGTTTATTTATAAAATATTTGGGATTTGATCATTCATTTGAAAATTCAGTGAAAATTCCAGTTTTACCCTTTATAGTGCACTGTAGTATTTCGAAAATAAAAATTTTTATATTTATTATTTGTATTTAAAATATTGTAACAGTGTTCCTAACATAATTTTATGCAACTTTTATTCAGGACACTAGAGCTAAAGAGTGAATTTGGGTGTTGAAAATGGGCCATGAAATCAATGTTGGGTTGGTCTCGCCAGAATGGAAATAGGTTCTGTATTTGGCCCTTAACATCGAAATTAGTGCTTGGATTAGGCCCAAATTTGGGAGGATCATGACATTCATTTTCTCACAAATCATCCTTCAGAAAGGAGAGCTAGTTCATGAGTTTTGGAGGTCAAATGGGCGGTGCAAGTTGTATTAAAATATTTGGCCATGATTTCCCATTCACACTTGAAACCTCATTAAACCTAGCCTCCCCTTCACTCTATAAATTAGTGTTTTTATCATTTTGAGGGGTTGGGATTGCCTTAGAGGATTGGGATCAGAGGTGAAGTGGTTCCTTACCATTTGAATTAACCATTTGAGGAGGGAAGCTTTCAAGATAGGATCTCCTCCAAATTGCTCTTCTCTTCCTCCTCTTTGTTGTAATGTTTTTGCTCTTTCAATAAACTTCTTAGTTCCTCTTTAATTTATTATTTTTTACTCTGTTTTGTTCATTCATATTCTTCATTAATATTAATCTTTGGGCTGGAACTCAAGAGTAGAAGCGTGATTGGGTTATACCCATTCTAAACCATTGCAAATGCAATTCGCTTCTACGATGACTACACCGCCCATGGAATAGTAGTTCTTTTTAGTAATCGATATACCTCTCACCTTTTTCATTCATTTATTTTGAAAAAATGATATAATGTAATTCACTAAGCGTGATCCATTAATTGAGTCTTCAAATTAGAAGAAACTAAGTGAGCACTTGAATAATTAACACAAAACGCGTGAGGTCGGGATTTGTGTGAATTGTGAGAGCGCGATCTTAATCGGTAATACACGACCACACGAGATCAATTTGTAGAGTTAAAATACAATCCCAAAACTCAATTAATATTCACTTCCAGAGTGGTTATGTGCCTTAATTTACCACTCACCATAAGCTAATCTTAGAACATCAGTAAAAGCAGGGTGTTGCGATTGCATGTTCAAAAGTTATCCTAGGGTTAAATTCACTTCATCTTCGTGGTAAAGTTAATTCTCGTTGGGTTTGGGATTTAAAAAAATAAGGGATAATAATTAATTTAATGTTAATTTAAATGATAATTATTAACAATAGAGTAAAGAGGTTGAGTTAGATCGATTATGCCTTTTAAAATATTTTCTAAAAAAATATCTTCTTGTTGTTTCTTTTTAATCAAACTTCATTTTAAAACTAAAAACAAAAAAATGCAATATACTTTCAGAAAACTTCTTCTAGATTCATAAACTATAACCAACCCCTATACATTCAAGTAGTGTTTTTATTCCCTTTTATTTTATTTTTAGAATACCTCTAAAAAGTTGTTTTAATTGACTTCCTCCTTTGAGAGACGACTTTGGTCATCCACTCTGCTGCACCTAAGTACCCCAAAATCACACTAATCTTTTGAGGGCGCCCACGACAGCACTCTTTCACCCTCTTTTGAGCTCCAAAACCCTCCTCCCTCTCTTTTCTTGGTGGATTCTTCCCCCTGTGTCTGATTCTTGATCCTTCGGAAGCATTGGAAAGGCCAAGGTAAGGCTTACCACACCTAAGCTTCCTTCCTCGGTGAATCTTGGTATTCGTTTTGTTATTTTGATGCAGGATTATATGCTCTATTTTTAGGGCATTGGACTAAAACACAGATCTCTTCCAACCTACTATGAATCTGAGGTCGATATCAGGCGAGCCTATGCCTACAGCTCTAAGGTAGGTGGTCACGTGGTTTCCATTTTGGGTTTTCGCATTTTTGAGTTATTATCCTAGTGTCGTGGTTTGTCTTTTACCAAAACCCTTATTTGTAATGACTGATTCATATCTAAATGACCTGTGTTGTATGAGATTAATGAATCTAACCTTGTTAGGGTGTTTAGAGGAGGTGTGGACAGGGAGTGGTCAACCATAGGTGATATTCCTTGAGATTTGGCCCTTTTTCACCTTTGGACCTTAACGATATATCTTGAAAGGCATTTTCCATGTTAGGAAAATGAGATGACTTGGTTAGAGGTTGGCTAGGATGAGATAGCCTAAACCCCTTGAATGAATTTAAATGCATGTTGCCTTGAGATGTATGTTTTCCTTAAAATGTGATTGGGAAATGTCATGCTTTATTAATTTGATATGATATAAGATGGAATGCCTTATATAATGTGATGTGTATGGTTACGCCTTGCTGTATTGACATGTTTGTGATAACCGGTGTGTGGGCGGGAGGCATTCTTACCCCATTCTAGATAAATCTCCGTGTGTGGGCGGGAGCCATTCTTACCTTGTGCCAAATAAATCTCCGTGTGTGGGAAGGAGGTATTCTTAACCCGTGCCAGATAAATATCCGTGTGTGGGTGGGAGGAATTCTTACCTCGTGCCAGATAAGTTCATGTGTAATAGGACAAGAGTCATTCTTACATCGTGCATTTATAACCTTTATGGGTGGGATACATTCTTCCCCATGCCGGTCACAGTACTTGTGGACGATAGTCATTCTTACCCCCTGCTAGTAATGATTATACATATGTGAGAAGAATGGTTGAGAGGCATGCTTAACTCATGCTAGTGATAACCTATATCAATGTACTTATACCCCTGGTGATTGTTCAAAATACCAGCCTTGAGCTGATGCAGGTAGACCCGCCAGGTGTCCTTCCGGAACCAGAGCAGGAGGGTTGTTTATTTCTTTGCTTTACTTACTTGCATTTTTCTACACAATGTTTATTTTTCAAACACCTATTTAGATTACACGTAAACATCGTTAGTGGTGGCCTACTGAGACTTGTCTCACACCCTACCCGAGCGGCCTCCTTGGCACCCATGTAGACTTTACTACTACAGGTACTAGTAGGGGCAAAGGCCCTGCTTTAGGATGTTGATACACACATGTTCTAGCTAGAGTTCCACAACAGAGGACCGATCTTGGCTAGAGATGCACGTGTACTACTTTTGTTATCTTTCTGTATTATTGTATAGCATGTATGCCATCTATTTCCATTGTACCGGCATGCCATGCATCCATTTTGTATCAGACACTGCCTATTTGGCTTTTGTATACTTATCAGGGTTTTCCTTACTTTTATTCTTTGGTTTGTATGTTTCCCTTTTTCTCATGTTTATCCAT
Source organism: Viscum album (assembly GCA_963277665.1). Taxonomy (NCBI): domain Eukaryota; kingdom Viridiplantae; phylum Streptophyta; class Magnoliopsida; order Santalales; family Viscaceae; genus Viscum; species Viscum album. Next base: position 98,888,878 of record OY728151.1, on the reverse strand, counting down.
TAGTTGTGCTTCCGCTATTTAATCACTTTCTATTATACTACTGTGTACTCTGACATGGGGGTACAGTCTCCCCACTGACTTACCATTACACCCCTGCTGCTAGTCAGTAGCCCCTGGCCTATGGGGAGATGAGCCAGGGGTCATGTGGCCAATCGGGCTCGGGGATCAGGTTGAGGGGCAGTCGGGTCCGGGATGTCACAAAGTGGTGTCATAGGAATTTATTTCTTTCTTACTTTACTATTTGGAAATGATATACTTGGAGACTGGGAATGCTTAGTGACTTAGCCAGGAGCTGTGCTTGGGTGTCACGAACCCATGTACGGGGTATGGGCCAAGTTTCCTATTTTATGTTGTTATTGATTCTGCTATTTACTGTTGATACCATTTCACCGTTGGGTGCTTAAAATGTTTTGTGATGTTAATGATATTTGCAATGTTGGAATTTGGATTTCCAGGTTCAACCTGATGAAATGAGGGTTATGCATTAGAACATGCATCATGATAGGCACAATATGATTAGGCCATGCATCTTGCCATGACACGATTAAATTTTCAGAGAGCATTTTATGTTGTTTATTTCCATTCCTTGTTAATATGTGTGCAACTGTGCTCATCCTTCATGCATGTTGTGAATTGAGGAATGATGTGGTTTTAGTGGGTGTCATTCTCTGGTTTATAAGGTGTATGGTCCCTTATGGATTGGAAAATGACATTCCAACTAATCCAATCATTTTCTTTAATGGAAATTCAAATACATAATTAGCACAAGTAAATTAGAAATGACATCCAAGTGTGTGTCATCTTTTAGTTCATGAGGAGTATAGGCCCTTATGGGCTGGGAAATTCCATATCACTGGAGTAAGTTAAATTTGAACAGTTGTAGGATTTACTAAGAATTTTCCTATGGGTGTGGATGGGTGATCTTAATGGTTGGAAGGCTTTGTACCTTTCCTAGATTCTAGAGTTCAATCTTTAATTTGTTGGTTTTTTTGAGACGTTCGTTTGGCATTGTAGCACTATACCTCCGAGAAATCCTCGAGTCGTGAGTGTTAAAGGTGGCGACAATCACGTTCCTGAGGTGGTGGGACCTGAGCCGCCAGTTGATCTTCTTGTTGAGCCACCCATGGATCCTCTTTCTATTCGTGAGATGGGCACCGATGCCCAGTTCCGTGAGAGATTCTTGTGTATGATGCAGAGTATGCAAGGTGGAGTGTGAACTTCCCTGAGTATGGCAGAGTTGACCCATGAGTTTTAGTCACATCATCCTCCAAATTTTATGGGAGATGGCGGACCACTTTTTGCGGAGTCCTGGTTGGAAGCCATTCTGACCAACTTCGAGCACCTCGAGACGCCTCCAGAGTAGAGGGTCATGCTCGCAGATTATATGCTACGTGGTTTAGCCAGGAGGTGGTGGGATTTCACCACTCATTCGGGACAGCAGAGAGATGTGATCGGGACTAATTTATAGACTGTCTTCTATGATTATTTCTTTCCCTAGACTTTGAGGGCTAACAGAGCTAGGGAGTTTATGAATCTACCGAAAGGGACCATGATAGTCATGGAATATTCATCTCATTTCACTGAGTTACAACGTTTTTCTCTTACACTAGCTACTGATGATCTCACCGCTGCTAGGCATTTTTTGGATGGACTGTGTTACGCCATACGGTCACAGGTTAACATGTTCAGGTTGACAACCATTCCGGAAATTGTCAATCAGGATTTGATCACAGAGAGGAATTTGATAGAATTGGACAGTATGAACCAGGGTAGTTTAGCACCTAAAGTTTCTAGTGAATCTACTTCAGGGAAGAAGCAGCATTTTGAGGACTCTCGTGGTGTTATTAGTGTTCAGACCCTTTTCTCAGGTGGTACTCCTATCTGTCACCAATGTGGGGTGCCAGGACATATGCAGAGGTAGTGTACGCGAAATCCAACGGAGTGCAGAGGTTGTGGTAAGTTGGGTCATCTCCACCATTTCTGCAGGAATTTTCCCCTAGAGCCTAGTGAGCATGGATCTATACCTACTCCATGATCTGGTGCAGGATCGGAAGGATCACGTCAGTCAGGCAGCTGGAATACCGCCGACTGATCAGGCTGTGGTGGCAGTCGAGGCAGAGGTAATCAGGTGTATGACTCTCAGTGCCAGCAGGGCGGGTCTGCTCAGGTTAGCCAGGCTGTGACTCAGGGCTGTGGTACCGGCCAACTGTATGCAGTTGAGCTATTCCATAGGAGCAGCACGCCAGACCATCTACTTTACGAGGTACGATTCTAGTTGCCTCTACATTAGTATCTGCTTGTTTTGACAAAGGCGCTTCTCACTCTTTTATATTGGAGGAGATTATTGGAAGTTTGGGCCTCGGCGTTGAGTCATATCATAGTATGATCACGTTAGATACCCCATTAGGTGTCCGTTCAAAGGGCGTTCTTCATTGTCAGAATTATCCCCTCGAGGTGGGCAGTTACCTTTTCGTGTGGAACCTGTATGTTCTAGATATGGTAGATTTTGATGTAATAATCAGGATTAACTGGTTAGTTCCCTGTAGAGCCTAGATTGACTACTATCGTCGGAGGGTGGAGTTTACATCACCAGAGGGAGACATGCATATGCATAAGGGAGAATGGGATCTTAGTGCGACACGAGCCGAAACGAAACACCAGAGTTTAGGTGGTTTCACGGCACAAGTTTCCGATCTTTATCTCGATGACCAAGGGTTACAACCCTCTATTTATCCTCCAGTGGTGGAGATTTTCAGAGATGTATTTGTTTATGGTTTCTATAGTCTACCTCCAGTGGGAGTTGTGGATTTACTATTGAGCTTATTCTAGGAGAAAAACCAGTCACCATTCCTCCTTATAAGATGGCACTTAATGAACTTTTGGAGCTCAAGAGTCAGCTGGAGGACCTGGAAGAAAAAGGCTTTATACATCCCAGTACATCTCCTTGGGGATCACCGGATCTCTTTTCCAATAAGATATATGGTACCCTTCATATTTTCATGGATTATCGTAAGCTAAATCAGTTGACTATTCATAATCCGTATCCTTTACCTCTAATTGATGACCTCTTCGATCATCTCTAAGGACCGAAGGTGCTTTCAAAGATATATTTGAGGTCGGGCTATCACCAGGTGAGTGTTAGGACTTCGGACATGCCTCGCACGATGTTTAGAAGAAGGTATGGTCTCTATGAGTACCTAATCATGCCGTTTGGGATTACGAATGCACCTATAGTGTTTATGGCTCTTATGAATCAGATTTTTCACCCTTACCTTGATTATTTGGTGGTTTTATTTCTGGATGATATCTTAGTCTATTAACACTCGAGACACGACCACACAACCCATATTGAGATTGTGCTGAATACACTAAGAGAGCATCAGCTTTATGCTAAGCTCAATAAATGCCACTTTTGGATAAATAAGGTTCTCATCCTCGGTCACATTATTTCGGAGTCTAGAGCTTCAGTTGACCCTGAGAAGGTGAGTGTTGTAATTTCTTTAGAGTATCCCAAGAACATCACTGATATCAGGAGTTTCTTGGGGCTTTCTGGATATTATAGTCCGTTCATTCAATAATTTTCATGCCTATCATCACTGCTTACAGCTTTGACTAAAAAGGGGATGAGATTCGATTGCTCAGAACCTTGTGAAGTAGATTTTCAGGAACTGAAGGGTAGACAAACATCAGCACCGATACTGATCTTGTTGGAGCCAGGAAGAGCTTATATGGTATTTTGTGATGCGTCAGGTATCGGTCTTGGAACTGTCTTGATGCAGGACGAGCGAGTCGTTGCATATGGTTCTCGTCAGTTAAAGTCTCATGAATGGAATTATCTGACGCACATCCTTGAGCTCGTAGCGGTTGTACATGCATTACGTTGTTGGAGACACTATTTGTTCTGAGAGAATTTTTTGGTATTCACTAACCACAAAAGCCTCAAATATATCTTTACTCAGTGGGATCTAAATCTTAGGCAACACAGGTGTGTCGAGTACCTGCAATCCTTTGATTTCGAACTGGCCTACACTCCTGGGAAAGGAAATTCAGTAGCTGATGCGCTGAGTTGGAAGACTCAGTCACAAGTGGTTTGAGAATCTAATGAGGAGTGAAAGCTGAAGGCCCTATTTTCGGAGATGCATGTTGAGATTCAGAAGGGTCAGGGTCACACTATTCACTCACCCTTAGCGGTGACATCAAATCTTTCGGAACGGGTCAGGGCACCACAATAATCATATCTAAAAGGCCTTGTTCTATGAGAAACTGTCGTTGATGATGCCTCTACAGATTGGACCGTGGATGAAGGTGATACTTTATTGTTCCGTGGGAGTGTATGGGTCCCCGCAGACATTAGAGAGGAGCTGATCAGGGATTTCCACACCTCAGCATGGGTAGTTCACCTAGGCATCACCAAAATGAATCGTGATTTGTGACGACAGTACTGGTGTCCTAACATGAAGTGGGACATAGCGGATTTTATCACACATTGTTCCACCTGTCTGTAGGTGAAGGTGGAGCATCAGCATCTCGCAAGGCTTTTTCAGCCGTTGTCCATTCCAGAGTGAAAATGGGATGATGTTTCTTTAGACTTTGTAATAATTTACCAAGGTCACCTCATGGAAATGATGCAGTATGGGTTATCGTTGACTTTCTGACAAAGGTCGCGCATTTCTTACCTGTGCAGGAGACCTTCACGATTGATGACTTGGGAAGACTTTATGTCAAGGAAATAGTGTGACTTCATGGAGCACCTCAATCTATTGTCTCGGACAGAGATCCTCATTTTACATCTCGGTTCTGGAAGGGTTTACAGAAGGCCTTGGGTACGCAGGTACTTTTGAGCACGACATATCACCCACAGACTGACAAACAGACCGAGCAGACTATATAGGTACTAGAGGATATGTTACGTTCCTGTGTTCTCGATTTTGGAGGATCATGGGAGAACCACATTTCTGTAGTCGAGTTCAGTTATAACAATAGATTCCATGCTACCATTGAGATGGCTCCCTATGAATCCTTATATGGTAGGCCTTGTCGCTCGCCTTTGTGTTGGCTTGAAGCAGGGGAGGCAGCTGTTCTAGGACCACGTCTTATTCAGGAGACTACAGAGCAGATACAGCTTATTAGGAAGCATATGCAGACAGCTCAGTCTAGACAGCAGTCCTATGCTAACAAGCATCGATGACCTCTTGAGTTCAAGGTTGGGAACCAGGTTTTCTTGAAGGTCTCACCCAGGTTGGGTAAAAGACATATACGGAAGCAGGGTAATCATTCGCCAAGGTTCGTAGGACCCTTTGAGGTGATGAAGCGGATCAGAACAGCAGCTTACCAGCTTGCACTTCCGTAGAGATATCAGGCCATGCATGATGTTTTTCATGTATCTCAGCTACACCGGTACTTTTCAGATCCGAATCATGTTTTTCAGCTTGATAAGGTTGAACTGAATATGGATGCATCCTTTGAGGAGTATCTGATGTGAATTATTGACTAGAGCATGAAGACACTTCGTGGGAGGTCTGTTCCTCTTGTACGGGTGCTATGGAAGCACAGACGGGCACAAGACGAGACCTGGGAGTAAGAGGCTGATATACATTCTCAATGGCCAGAGATTTTTTTTATGACACCTGAATACCCTTGGAAGGCCAACTCGAGGACAAGTTTCTTTAAGGAGGGGAGGTAGTAATGACCTGAATGTTCAAAGAAGGTACAGATCGTTAGTTTTTTTTCAAATCTTTCCTTTAATCTTGTTTAATGTGTGTAACCTCCTCAGGAAGGTCTGGGAAGCATCCGAGGATGGTTCGGATCCCAGGAGATTGAGAAATGGGATTGAAGACAATGGTGCACGACCTGTGCATGGTCTGCGCACAGTTTGGGATAAACCGTGCGGCTGCAGATAGGGGGACCTGCAGGGGTGCACGACCATGCGGACTAGGCCGCACGACCATGTGGACTTTCTTTAGGAGGTAGTGAGGTGCGCACAGTTTGCGCACGGTTTGGTAAACCGTGCGAACCAGTTCTGGGTAAAAATTACCATTTTCCCGTACTTGTTTTAATAGTCTAAAATCCTTCTCTCTTCCTCCTTCCCACGGACAGAATAGAGATGATCCATATTTTGAGCTCCAAAAACCTCCTCCCTCTCTTTTCTTGGTGGATTCTTCCCCCGGTGTCTGATTCTTGATCTATCGGAAGCATTGGAAAGGCCAAGGTAAGGCTTACCACACCTAAGATTCCTTCCTTGGTGAATCATGGTATTCATTTTGTTATTTTGATGCTGGATACTATGCCCTATTATCAGGGAATTGGAATGAAACATAGATCTCTTCCAACCTACTGTTAATCTGAGGTCGATATCAGGCGAGCATATGCCTACAGCTCTAAGGTAGGTGGTCACATGGTTTCTATTTTGGGTTTTCGCCTTTTGAGTTATTATTGTCATGTCGTGGTTTGTATTTCTCCAAACCCCTAACATATAATGACTGCTTCATATCTAAATGACCCATGTGGTATGATATTGATGAATCTAACCTTTTTAGGGTGTTTAGAGGAGGTGTGGACCAGGAGTGGTCAACCATAGGTGATATGCCTTGAGATTTGGCTCTTTTTCACCTTTGGACCTTAACAATATGTCTTGAAAGGCATTTTCCATGTTAGAAAAATGAGATGTCTTGGTTAGAGGTTGGCTAGGATGAGATAGCATGAACCCCTTGAATGAATTGAAATTCATGTTGCATAGAGATGTATGTTTTCCTTGTAATGAGATTGGGAAATGTCATGCTTTATTAATGTGATATGATATAAGATGAATGCCTTATATAATGTGATGTGTATGGTTATGCCTTGCTGTGTTGACATGTTTGTGATAACCAGTGTGTGGGTGGGAGACATTCTTACCCCGTGCCAGATAAATCTCTATGTGTGCGTGGGAGACATTCTTACCCCATGCCTGATAAATCTCAGTGTGTGGGCGGGAGGCATTCTTATACCGTGCCAGATAAATCTCCGTGTGTGGGCAGGAGGCATTCCTACCCCTTGCTAGATAAGTTCTTGTGTAATAGGATGAGAGGCATTCTTACCTCATGCCATTATAACCTTTATGGGTGGGAGGCATTCTTCCCCATGCCAGCTACAGTACTTGTGAACGAGATGCATTCTTACATCGTGCTAGAAATGATTATACGTATGTGAGAAGCATGGATGATAGGCATGCTTACCTCGTGCTAGTGATAACCCATATCTATGTACTTATACCCCGAGTGATTTTTCAGAATACCAACCATGAGATGAAGTATCTAGGATCACCATGTGTCCTTCTGGAACATGAGCGAGAGGGTTGTTTATTTCTTTTCTTTACATACTTGTAGTTTTCTACAAACTTTTTATTTTGTGAACACCTATTTGGATTACACGTAGACATCGTTGGTGGTGGCCTACTAAGACTTGTCTCACACCCTACCAAGGCAGCCTCCTTAGCACCCATGTAGACTTTACTGCTGCATGTACTATTAGGGGAAAATGCCCTGCTTTAGGATGTTGATACACACATGTTCTAGCTAGAGTTCCAGATCAGAGGATCAATCTTGGATAGGGATGCTCATGGGCTACTTTTGTTCTCTTTTTGTATTACTGTATAGCATGTATTCCATCTATTTCCATTATACCAGCATTCCATGCATCCATTTTCTATCAGACATTACCTATGTGGATTTTGTATACATATCAGGGTTTTCCTTACTTCTGTTGTTTGGTTTGTATGTTTCCCTTTTTCTTATGTTTATCCATTAGATGTGCTTCCTCTATTTAATCACTTTCTTATATACCGCTGTGTACTCTGATATGGGGGTACAGTCTCCCCACTGTCTTACCATTACACCCACGCTGCTAGTCGGCACCCCCTGGCCTATGGGGAGACGAGCCAGGGGTCATGTGGCCAACCGGGCTTGGGGCTCGGGTTAAGGGGCGCCCGGGTCTAGGACATCACACCAATCATGGCTACAGTTATAGGAGAAGATAAGTAGGATTATTCATGGTTAAGAACACCACAATAACACAAACCTCAAAACTCAAACAAGCAATCAATGAGTGAGGAGGAGGATAAAATAATATACCTTGGAATATAATCTTGATTCCTTAGAGAGAACATAGAGGTGGAGCGCTAACAACAGGGGAGTCCCGTGAAATATTTATAATCGCAACCGAATCAATCACATTTAGGGTTCTTGTAAATATATTGGGGAGATATTTATCATCGTTTCCGAAAAAGTGAAGATAAATATATGTTTTATATGTACTAAATTATATGTGATGATAAAATATATCTTTATCAGGGATTCTTTAGCACTGATAAAGATGAAGCTTTATCAGCGCTAAAAATGCACTCTTAAAAGGAATTATTATTAGCATTCAAGAATCATTGATAAAAGTAATATTTATCAGTGCTAAAACATTAATGCTGATAAATGATTTGTAATTATAATTATAAATAAAAAATTTGTAAATATATTTATATAATAATATAATTATTATAATTTTATAATTTTATAATTATTTAAATATATAATTATTTATTAATAATTATATAACTACTTTTAAAAAATATTTTATTTATTTACTATATTAGGTGTTGGCGGTACAATTACAACCAAACAACTCACACACAACCACAACCTTATGTTGAGTATCCCATTAACCCCCAATGGATGAGAACCCTTCAAAGGATCGTATTTTTATATATTATATAGGCCTATATGCCCCTATATATATAATGACCTGTGAAGGCCCACAATACATGGCATTAAGTGGCCCATATGCCTATGATGGTCCAGCCCGTAGGATTTACTAGCCACTCACCCACGCGCACGCCTACATCTACCACCGCCCTGCAGTGGCTCTCCCGCCTTAGCTTCACCTTACTGCAGCCTCCTCCACCGTCGGGTGGGGCCTCTATCACTAGTCTTCCATGCAACATCACCCCCACCAGATGCCTCCTTCACCAAGCGCCTTGTAGCAGCACATCCCGCTGTTGGGTGGGGGCCTCCATCCTTTATCCTGCCACACTAGGAGCCGCACGTCGCTGCTGGAGATATTCGTCCTCCCCCTACACCGGCTGCCAATGGAAGTCTTCGACTTGCCCCCGTCAAATTTCTCTCACTAGTCGTTGTCCCACGATCGAGAGATACCATTTGTAATCGGTCCTCCATCCACATGATAGTGCCCCGACCCTACAACAACGAACCGTAGTCACCCTCACAACAATAGTACTCCAGCCGCCATCACACCCCAAATCTATTCCCCCATCGCCATCGAGCAAGGGACTTTTCACACCGTTTGAAGACCAACCATTCACTACTGGCATCATTTGATGCCAACAAACAACAGAACCGCAAATTTAATTGGGGGTTAGGAAGAAATGCAACTGGGAATGGAACTCAAGCCTCCCAAATGCATGCATGGGTGGTGAACCACTCATCCAAGCTTCATGTGCAATGTAATTATAAATATATTAAATATTCATTGATAAATATATATTTATATAATTATATATATATTTAATAAATATATGTTATAAATTTGTTAAATATATTCATTATTTAAATATAATTATTTGAATTTTATAATTATAAATATATTTATATCATTATATATATATTTATATTATCATATATATATATATAGTAAAAATATACATTATTTAATCATATTTATTATAATTTTAGAATTATTAAAATATATAATTATTTATTTATAGATATATAAATACTTTAAAAAACATTAATATTTATATATTTCTATTATTATATATAAATATATATATATATTTATTTAATAAATAAATATAAATATCAATATAGTAAATTTATTCATTATTTAAATAAATTTATTATAAATTGATTATTATTTAAATTTATATAATTAATTATATATAAATATATAAATACTTTTTAAAAAAATAATATTTATTTATTTATAATTTTAAATATCTAAATTTATAAATATAGTAAATACAACTAAATTTATAAATATATGTATTTATAAATATTTATTTACAAATATATTTTTAACAATATTAATGAATATATAATCTTAAATGCATGCATCTAAAAAATGAGTGATATTGAATAATTGAAAATGAGTATACTATAAAAATATTGAAAAAATGGATAAGTTTTATTAATTTAATATAAATTATTAAATAATATGGTTATATATTGAAGTAAAGATAAATACTTATTGAAAGTACTAAAAAATAGTAAATAAAAATATATAAGTAAATAATAGAAAATTATTAAATTCAAAAAAAATTAAAAAATTAAAATTAAATAAATAATACCAAATTGTAATGATATAAAAAATAAATAAATAATATTTACTGATTAAAAACATAATATATTAAATGTATCATGCATGTTATAATGAAATTCAAAAATGAATACTTAAATTTTAATAAATTACATAAATATCATGTGTATATGTTTCTATATAAGATTTCATTAAATGCGTAAATATTTGTGTATACACATTGTATATAAAAATACATCAATTACATATATGTTTATAAAATCAACATAACATACATTTGATATTTTTTATATTGAAAAATCAAACAACATTCAATTATGTCCCTTACTCGATGCAATTAGTTAGTATTTTTAATTAATATTTATTTTTATTTATGAACTATTTTCCACTAAATATATGACGTATTTGAAATAAGCATAAATATTTTGTATTATATAAATCATATTTTAGGAAATTTTATATACATTGATATATATATATATATATAGAAATATTTATGAATATATTTCTATATTAAATGTATTAATGAATAATTTTATATAAAAACTAATAAAAATGAATAAGACATTAATATGGTTTTAATTATTACATTTTATTAATTTTATATATTTATATTTAATATATATTATTTATTAATATTTATAATTAATATATATAGATATATGTATATTAAACCTATTCATTCTTATTAATAATTGTTTCATTAATAAAGTTTTTAATAATTTTGTAATTTTTTCATTTTCATTTTTTCCTTTAATTGATATAATATATTCATTTTTATTTTTTTGTTTAATTATTACAATTTATTCATTATATATATCTATATTTAATATATACTATTTATTAATATTTTTAATATATATATATATATGTATATTAAATTTATTCATTTTTATCAATAATTATTTAGTTAATAAAATGTTTAATATTTTTCCTAATTTACCCATTTTTATTTTTTATTTATTTTATTATTTTATTTTACATACCTATATATTTAATATATACTATTTATTAATATTTATAACTGTTATATATGTATTTTTAATTTATATATTTTTATCAATAATTATTTAATTGATAAAATTGTTAATATTTTTTTAATTTACTCATTTTTAATATTTATTTGTTTAATTATTTCAATTTACCAGGAACCATTATCATTGCTAAAAAAAGCATTGATAAAGGATACCCCATATTCTTACTAAAAAAGGGGTGATAAAGGGTAGCTTTTATCAATGCTATATAAAATCGTTGATAAAGGGTAACCTTTATCGACGCTAAAAAAGTGCAGATAATGTATACTGTTTATTAGTGTTATTTTTATCACTGAAAAATGGTACCATTCATTAGCTTTTTTAGCACTCATAAAGACCAACGATATTAGAAGTATGTTTTATAGTGGCACATGAATAGAGTTGTCCATGAAATGAAAATCTTTATAAGCAGATTATATAAATTTTATGACAATATATTTAATTATAAATATTAATAATAATGAAATATTTATATTGATACACCAATTTGAAATGAATAAATATAAATGGTAATTATATTTATTTGAAAAAATATTTTTCAAAAAAATTAATAATGAAAAATTAATTTTAAATGAATATAATTATAACTATAACACATTAAAAAAATATGATAAGTAGAATATATTTGTTATTCCTATGTAATGTATAAATAATATGTTAATAAAGAATAATTTATTGTAGTATATAATAAATTATCAATGCTAAAAATAAATTAATGGATTCTAAATAATGAAACATTTTAATTCATTGTATGGATTTAGGTCTATAATAAATAATATTTATTTTAAAATTTGATCAAATTATCAATTTGATATTTAATTTTTTTTCATAAGAATATATATATAAAAAATTAGTCCAACCAGCCTCACTATAAGAGATGAAGCTAAACTCTTAAGTTAGTTGACAAATCATCGACCATAAGTAGGGTAGGCAATATAAGTTAGTTAATCACGGGCCTAGGTCAATAATAGATAGCGTGTGTTGGCTCCAAATTTGAATGTGGGTGCTAAAAACTATTATACAGGTCGACAGGGAAGACCACTGGGGATCACCGCCCTCAATCTCAGATTTTTTTAGTCTTGTCCAGTGACCTCCATAGTAATAAGGAAGTGTGGTTCTATCTTAAAAAACTAAACGTGGCATATTTTTAAGCAGATATTATTCACGATATTTAAAATTTGAATGTCTTTTAATTTAAACATCACCCATCTTTGTCTTTCTCAATCCACAACTTACTGTTCTCACTAATTATTCAGCATGTAGCCCGCGAACTCAACCCATATGGTGTGATCGAATTAAAGGAGTTGGATTATTTTATAATGTGATTATAAAGATTTTCATTTCATGGACGAGTCTATTCATGCGCCATTATAAAACATAATTTTAATATAGTTGGTCTTTATCAGTGCCAAAACAAATCTGATGAATGATATCATTTAACAGTGTTGAAAATAACGCTAATAAACGATATACCTTATCTACGTTTTTTAGCGTCGATAAAGGGTACCCTTTATCAACTCTTTTCTATAGCACTAATAAAAGCTACCCTTTATCACACCTTTATTTTTCGCAAAGATAAGGGGTACCCTTTATCAATGCTTTATTTTATCAATGATAACAGTTTTGAATAAAATGAAATAATTAAACAAATAAAAATTAAAAATGAGTAAATTAAAAAAATATTAACAATTTTATCAATTAAATAAATATTGATAAAAATATATAAATTATATATACATATATAAAAATTATAAATATTAATAAATAATATATAATAAATATATAGATATCTAAAATAAAATATTTAAACAAATAAAAATTAGAAATGTGTAAATTAAGAAAAATATTTTCAACATTTTATTAATTAAGAAATTATTGATAAAAATGAATAAATTTAATATAGACAGACACAGAAGAATATATATTAAAAATATTAATAAATCTTATATATTAAATATAGATATATAAAATGAATAAATTTTTATAATTAAGCAAAAAAATAAAAATGAATAAATTATAATAATTAAACAAAAAATTTAAAAATGAATAAATTAAAAAATTATTAAAAAGTTTATTAATGAAATAATTATTAATAAAAATTAATAGGTTTATTATACATATCTATATATATATATATTAATTATAAATATTAATAAATAATATATATTAAATATAAATATAGAAAACGAATACAATATAATAATTTCAAACATATCAATGTCTTATTCATTTTTAACAATTTTTATACAAAATTATTCATTAATACCTTTAATATAGAAATATATTCATATATATATATATATCAATTTATATTAAATTTTTAAAATATGATTTATATAATACAAAATATTTATGCTTATTTTAAATAAGTCATATATTTAGTGAAAAATAGTTCATAAATAAAAATTAATATTAATTAAAAACATTGACTAATTGCATCGAGTAATGGACATAATTGAATGTTGTTTGATTTTTCAATTTAACAAATATCCAACGTATGTTATGTTGATTTTATAGATATATATGCAATTTTTTTATTTTTATATACAACACATATATACAAATATTTACGCAATTAATGAAATCTTATATAGAAACATATACACATGATATTTATGTAATTTATTCAAATTTTAGTATTCATTTTAGAATTTCATTATAAGATGCATGATATATTTAATATAATATGTTTATAATCGATAAATTTTATTTATTTATTTTTAATATTATTAAAATTAGGTATTATTTATTCAATTTTAAATTTTTTTAAATTTTTTTGAATTTAATCATTTTCTATTATTTACTAATATATATTTATTTACTATGTTTATTCCTTTCGATAAGTATTCATCATTACATCAATATATATCCATATTTCTTAATAATTTATATTTAATTAATAAAACTTATCCATTTTATCAATATTTTTATAGTATACTCATTTTCAATTATTCAATATCACTCATTTTTAAGATGCATTCATTTAAGATTATATATTCATTAATAATGTTAAAAATATATTTGTAAATAAATATTTATAAATAAATATATTTATAAATATATATGTATTTACTATATTTATAAATTTATAAATTTATAATTATAAATAAATAAATCATATTCTTTAAAAAATTAATTATATAATATAAATAATTATATATATATATATATTTAAATAACAATTAATTTAAAATAAATTTATTTAAATAATGAATATATTTTCTATATTTATATTTATATTTATTTATTAAATATATTTATATAATTATATATAATGATATAAATATATAAATATTATTGTTTTTTAAAGTATTTATATATTTATAAATAAATAATTCTATATTTAAATAATTATAAAATTATAATAAATATGTTTAAATAACGAATACGTTTACTATATATATATATAAATGTATATATGATTATATAAATATATATAATGATATAAATATATTTATAATTATAAAATTATAATAATTATATTTAAATAATGAATATATTTAATAAATTTATAATATATATATATTTATTAAATACATATATAATTTTATAAACACATATATTCATATAAATATATTTATAATTATAAATAAATAATTATAAATATATTTATCAATGAAAATTTACTATATTTATAATTATATTGCCCATGAGGCTTGGGTGAGTGGTTCACCACCCCTGTGTGAATTTGGGAGGCTTGAGTTCTATTCCGAGTTACATTTCTTAATAACCCCAAATTTAATTGGGGGTTCTATTGTTTGTTGGCATCAAATGAAGCCAATAGGGAATGATTGGTAATCATGTGGTGTGAAATGTCCCCTGCTCGATGGAGAGGGTGGAACAGATATGGGTTGTGACGGCGGTAGGGGTACTGTTGTTGTGGGGGAAACTACGGTTCGTTGTTGCAAGGTTGAGGCGCTATCGTGGTGATGGAGGACCGATGAAAATGGTATCTTTAGATCGTGGGATAGTGGGAAGTGAGGGGAATTTGATGTGGGAAGTCGAAGACCTCTATAATCAGCTGTGGTAGGGAGAGGACGATTATCTTCGGCAGCGAAATGTGGCTGCTAGTGCGGCAGGATGAAGGATGGAGGTCCCCACCCGGCGGAAGGATGTGCTGCTACGAGGTTCTTGGTGAAGGATGCATCTGGAGGGGGTGATGTTGTCAGGAAGATTAGTGATGGAGGCCCTGCCCGATGGCGGGGGAGGCTGCGGTGAGGCGAAGCTAAGGCGAGAGGGCCACTGCAAGGCAGCGGCAGATGCAGGCGTGCGCGCAGGTGAGTGTCCTGTAAATCCTACGGGTTGTACCATTATGGGTGAATGGGCCACTAAATGCCATTTATTGTGGGTCTTCAAAGGTCATTATATATATAGGGGCATATATGCCTATATAATATATAAAAATACGATCCTATGATGGGTTCTCATCCCTGGGGGGTTAATGGGATACTCAACATAAAGATGTGGTTGTGTGTGAGATGTTTTGCTGTAATTGTACCGCCAACACCTAATATAATAAATAAAAAATAATATTTTGTTAAAAGTATTTATATAATTATTAATAAATAATTATATATTTACATAACTATAAAATTGTAAAGTTATAATAAATTTACAATTATATAAATATATTTACAAATTTTTTATTTATAATTACAATTAAAAATCATTTATCCGCATTAAATTTTTAGCATTGATAAATATGACTTTTATCAATTCTTATTTAACGCTAAATAATAATACCTTTTAAGAGTACATTTTTATATAATCATATTTACAATTATCAAACAAACAGTTAAAAACATTAATGTTTCATCCTTTGACATCCGTGATCCCCTCTCAAAAATGTCTGCCCATGGTATCAGTTGATGAACAAATCATCCCAACTAAAGCAAAAGTTTCCACCTATATAAGAAAAAAAATATTATGTTAGTAGCACTATAAAGAAATAAATCAAACATTAATATGAATGAATACATTAATAAAATGTCAATTTTTAATAAAAAAGACGCATTTAGAGTTATACAGGTCACACTATGCGTCGTGTTGAGGTGGGGTTGATTTCTACATGTCACAAATGAGTTATGGATCATTGTTCTAAAATATAAAAACAATCTGAATGAGTTTTATTGGTTTTGAGTATATCCCTTTTTCTTTTACTAAAATTGATATCAAATTTAAATGACACATTGGGATTTATACCAGTCACATCATTCTTCAGATTGAGGTGTGGTTGATTCATACACATCACAAATGTCTCATGGATCATTGTTCTAAAGTATCAAAACAATCCGAAGGCATTTGCTGGATTTTCAGTATGTCACTTGTGTTTTTTACTAAAATGTCATTTCAAATCGGGAAGATGTATTTTGAGTCATACTGGTCGCATCATGCATCAGTTTAAGGTGAGACTACTTCATACACGTCAAAAAAGAACATACAAATCATTCTCCTAAATTATAAAGATAATCGTAGGGGGTTTTCTTGGTTTTCAGTGAGTGAAACATTTTGAGATATAATGTCAATTTTAAACTGATAATAGACACATTTATTCATATTAGTCACACCGTGTATCAGATTAAGGTTTGGTTGATTCTTACACATCACAAACGACTCATGGATCATTTTCTTAATTTATCAAAATAATGCAAATGTGTTAGCTCGGTTTTCAGCACGTCACTTGTTCTTTTTACTTATATTAATGCCAATTTAAAATAAAAACACATTTTAATCTACACTGGTCACATCATTCGTCCGATTTGGGTGTGTTTTATTCCTACATGTCAAAAAATGAATCATGGATCGTTGTTCTAAAGTATAAAAACAATCCAAATATGTTTGCTCGGTTTTCAGTATGTCAGTTGTATTTTTTTTACTAAAATATTATTTCAAACCGGAGACATGCTTTTTGAGTCATACCAGTCACATCGTGTATCGATTTGATGTGAGACTACTTCATACACATCACAAAGTAATTATGAATCACTATCCAAAATTATAAATACAATCAAAAATCATTTTTTTGGTTTTCAGTGAGTGACATGTTTTGAACTAAAATGTAAATTTTAATCTGATAACAGACACATTTAGTCATACCGGTTACACAATGCATCATATTGAGGTGCATTTGATTCCTACATGTCAAAAATTACTTATGGATCATTTTCCTAAAGTATCAAAATAATAAAAATTCATTTTTTTTGGATTTTAGTATGTCACTTGTTCTTTTTATAAAAATTAATGTCAATTTTAAATAAATAGACACATTTGGAACTATACAGGTCACATAGTGTGTTGTATTGAGATGGAGTTGATTCCTACATTTTACAAATGACTCATGGATCATTTTTCTAAATTATCAAAATAATATGAATGCGTTTGATCGGTTTTCAGTATGTTACTTTAGTTTTTTTTACTAAAATTAATGTCAATTTTAAATTAAAAGGCACACTTTGAGTCATATTGGTCACACCGTGCATCGAATTGTGGGGAAATTGATTCCTAAAAATAAAAAATGGCTTATAGATATTTTTCCTAAAGTATGAAAACAATTTTAATGTGTTTTCTCAGTTTTTAGTATATCAGTTGTGTTTTTTTAAAAAAACATCATTTCAAACTGGAAACATGTATTTTGAGTCATATCAGTTGTATCGTGCATCAGTTTTACATTAGATTATTTCATAAATTTCACAAATAACTTATGAATCATTATGCTATATTATAAATATAATCAGATTGAGTTTTCTTGGTTTTCAGTGAGTGACACTTTTTGAATTAAAATGTCAATTTTAAACTGATAATTGACACATTAAGTCATATCAGTCAAATTTTTTTTTTCAGATTGAGGTGTGGTTGATTCCCACATGTCAAAAATTATTTATGGATCATTTTACTAAAGTATCAAGACAATACGAATGTGTTTGTTTTATTTTTCATTATATCACATGTTCTTTTTACAAAATTTATTGTTAATTTAATATAAAAATACACACTTAAAGTCATAACATTCACACTGTGCATCAGATTTAGGTGTGGTTAATTCCCACACATCAAAAAATGACTTATTAATTGTTTTCCTAACGTATCTCATCAATATTAATTATTTTTATCAATTTTAAGTATGTCACTTGTTTTTTTACTAAAAATATTGTCAATTTAAAATAAAAATAGACACTTCGAGTCATACTAGTCACATCTTCATGATATTTGTGTACATTCTTCCATCAAGTATGTAGCATATTAGTTTCTTAATGAATCTATATCGTCTTGTGAATATGAGTATTTTTGAAAATAATTATAGTACTAAAAAATATAAATACACAAAGGATTAATAATTACTTTAACGTAATAATAATTATTTTAGAAAATACCTCTTCAGGGATGCTGGGTTGTTTGTGGAATAAGATCTATTTAATAAATTTACAGGTATAATAACCATATCCTTTTTTGTTTATTTGTTTCAGACATTGAAAAAACATTAAAAAAATAAGTAGTTTTTTATATGCATTTGGATAGTGAAATCTTATTATATATACCCTGATTTTTATCCAGTCATAGTACATGTGATGTTTATTTTCCTTTTTCACCTGGACTTATTCCATGAAGTAGACGATATTCACGCGCTACCCTATCAAAACCGAATCCCCATTAAAGGATAATAAAAATTATATAACTAGATTATTAGTTCTAAAATATTGGATGTAGTGTATTAAAAATTGACAAACGCCATCATGTGTGGTAAGTTTGTTAGATATCCATGCATTGAATCCAGGAAATAAATATTTGGAGTATCCAAATTGACCACAATGAGCATCTAATGCTGCCTAAGAATGAAAAAAAGAATAATCAATGAAATAAATTAAAATATATTTGATATTTTTAAATTGTAGTATTTTACCCCTACATCATTGGTATTATTAAGAGTCTATCATTCGTAATTTTTATATTAAACAATTTGAGTGGGCATGCCACTATTTCACCCACTTAATTGAATTCTATTTTTTTGTAGAGGTGATGTGAGGACTAACGAGTCCAAATTTGTGTTCATGTGGAAATCCCTTCAGTTGTTTTTCATATATAAACATGTAAAAAATATAAAATGTATTTAGTCCTAGTTATCATAGTATATCAACTTTTGGAATATCAAATCATGAAAACATACCACATGTATAAATTTAGAACTGAGCCACCTAGCCAATCATACTCCAAAATCTCACTTAAATTTTCAACACTAATGAAATTTGGATCTTTCCCACTCTATACATTTTCATCTAAAAAAAGTGTGTGAGTACCACTGTCATTCAACTTCATATTCACATGAGCCTACAATGATAAACAATGAAAATATAGAATGGGAAAGTTTATTGTGCTTTTGATAGATTTTTTTTGATTGGTTAGTTGGTCCTTGAGATGAGTTTTGAGCTATTATTTCTTTTCACCCCCTTCCATGTGTCTGTCTGTAATAACATTCATCAGTTCAATACATTTTTCATTAAATGTTAATTATTTATCTTGAAAAATAAATTAGAAATTAATACCTCCTTATCGACATGTTTTTACAAGTTGTGACAGACATACAATGAATGTTCCAAGATCTTGTTTGTCCTTATGAATATCTTCATCAAAAATTGGAACAGGTAGCTCGATGATCAGCACATGAAATACATTAATCAACACTTTTACATGACCTGTTGGATGTGGTCTATTGCGTATCATGGTGTTCTAGATACTGAACACTATATCCCTCACTATAAGGTGATGGGTGGGTGTTGATAGATATAAATCATATTCATTTTCACCATATTGAATATCCGTACAGGAAAGGTATCAATGTCTATTTTATTCATAATGCATATAAACAATTATTATACAATTTATTACCTTATCTATGACATGTTTTTGAGGGGTATGGCTTGCCACAAAGCTGGTGGGGTGGGGTAGGATCTTCACGCGCTTGTTGTTCTTGAGTTTCTTCTTCTCTTTTCCCCCCACTATAAAATTTGTTATGATCTCTCTCTGCCATTTCATTTTTTATTCAAGGATAGATAATCATTCTCTCATAAATTTCATTTCTTCACTTTGATCCTCCTCTTGTTTTTTTTCTAAAAAAATGTTTGGGATGCCACCCCTAAACCAACACCTCTAACACGACCATACTTTTCTGGCTACTTCAAGGCCACCAAAAGTATGTTTGCATCTGATTTGGATGTTGCCGATTCATATGACTATGTAAGATAGAAAATATAATAAAATAAGTAATCAATATTAAGTAATATCAATTTAAAGAAAAAAATATTTATTATGTCATTTATACACATGTTTCTAATACGTTTTGTGTGTTTTCATCTAATAGTATCATATATTTATTTACACATGAATCATTCCTTAGAACATGGTGTGGGATGGAAGTGACTTTGGATTTGGGTTCATCAATTTGTATATAAATAGAGGAACATAGTTATGGTGTTGTTTTAGGTCACATAAAAGTATTACAATAGATTTAAAATATATACAATTTGTTTTCAAGTGAAGCGTACCCTATCCTTGCTTTACGGTAGGGAAACATTGATTTTTATACTCTTTCCTTATTTTCATCACTTGTTTGTTGTTTCATAAATGAAAAATTTTCTATCAAAGTGATTAATACATGTATCATTAAACAACGTATTACAAAACAAAATGCACCTGAAAATACTGCTCCGCACAACGACTAATAAAATTTTAGCACGCTCCTTGGGTTAGTAGGTGTGCATAAAGAGGAGGTGTTGTGGGATTTTTATACCTTCAAAATCATTAAGATAACCTCTCATTAAAATTGTGTGAAATCATTTGTGAATCCTTCCATCAACCCTTAATACATAGTCCTTGTATGAGTCATCTACTATAAATTCACTCGACAAGGTATGATGACGAGTAAGACAATGTTTCATTCATTACTTTTTTAGTAAATTAAAGAAATGATATCATAATGTTACCATAATATCTCCCCACATCAATGTCTTAATCCCAATGACAACATGGTTCCATGAAAATACATCAATCGACACACATTACTAAGTGATGATTTCAATGTAACTATAGAACATGTCCTTATTGGGTTTAACATGCTTGCCCCACATATTCTATCTGACCATGTATTTGATGCCTTTCTCTTT
The DNA here is from genome assembly GCA_963277665.1 of Viscum album. Classification (NCBI taxonomy): domain Eukaryota; kingdom Viridiplantae; phylum Streptophyta; class Magnoliopsida; order Santalales; family Viscaceae; genus Viscum; species Viscum album. The sequence goes on along the minus strand of OY728151.1, from coordinate 98,867,391 downwards.
TTTCCTTCAGTATTTTTTCTAACTCCATCAAACTACAATACTCTTGTTTTTTCTATGCCTCCAGTGTTTCTTTGCCTACTGTTTCCTCAGCTTCAACATCATCAATATGTTCCTCTAGAGAGATAGCATCGGCATGTGTAGATAATGGTTATACCTCTACACTGGGAGTAGCAATAGTAGGTCAAGGAATTATTGGTCCTCTATTCTTGGAGCAAAAGCAGGTTGAGAGACCTATTGTTACTTTACACTGCAAGAATTAGAAGGCTGAGAGACCTATTATTCCTCTACAATACGAGTGATAGTAGTTTCAGAGACTTATTGTGCCTCGATGTTGGAAGCATCATCACGTGAAAAATTTAGTATCTACAGAAGTGGTTTTACATTTAATTTAGATTATATAAAAGCAACTGCGAATAGATAGTAACATAAGGTAACATGATGTATATTACAAAAAAATATAACATGATTATTGAAATCTATTTTTTTAAAGGATTAAGGAATTTGACCCCTCTACCGACTATCAAAATACCTTCATTATGGTCTCCACTAAAATAAAATATTCTTTCTACATTTGGAACATTTTGAAATGATTGTGACGTCCCAATGAAAAGTTCATCCTCCATTGAACTTTCATCCGACCCTTCAGTATTTTTGGTCAATAACAGAACAATTGACCAGTTTCGATTTTTGGGATTTGAAACATAAAATACTTGTGTATTGTGTGTGATGCCATTATAAATGGTTCGTCTTTGTACCTTTCCTTACTGAAATCAACGTTCACGAATCCCAACTCATCTATTTTAATAGAACTACTATTATAAACCCACTTTCATTGAAAAATAAGAACTTGGAATTTTGTATAATCTAACTATTATATTTGTTTGATTATGCCAAAGTATGAAACATTCACATAAATTGGATTTCTTTCCTTAGCACTGAAAACGTGCATCGATTCAGCCACAAGTGTAACTTCACTATTCTTCATGGTACTGTATTCATCATGTTAATTAGTATATAATGTATAACCATTAATTACATAATCATTATAATAAAATACATACATACTTGCTCCTCCTCCTAGCCATCAATGTCATTCTGAAATTGAGTCCGGATTTTCATCTAAATCCTTCAATATATGATCCCAAAACCATCCTATAAACTATTAATTATGTGAATTTGATATCCATTTTTCATCCCATTATGGATTAAAATGCCTAAGAATTTATTTTTGGGTTTCTACATATGGTTCAACCTCCAAACAGTTATGAAAAATGTTAAGGTGGGCCTGCTTCCAATCTGTAATGTGGATTGTGACAACCTCTCTTCCAGAAATTCTTTCACCTACAAGTTTCCCGGTGTGACAATATTTCCGAAGACCAATTATTTCCACACCAGACAGGTATTTAATACATAATTCAACAGCTTCCTCAATAATATATCACTTTGTAATACAACCCAATGGATGACTTCTATTTTTGACATACCCTTTCAAAATTTCCATATACTGTTTAATGGAGTACATCCATCTATATTGTAAAGGACCACATAGAAAAATCTCTTTCACCAAGTAAACCATCATATGAACCATTATATCAAATAATGTCGATGGGAAGAACATTTCAAATACTCATAATATGACGACAATTTCTTTTTCTATTCTCAGTAATTTGGTCGGGTCTATAACTTTGCTGCATATAAAATTAAGTAAAAAATAGATATTTGTTAATGCATAATGGAAATTCCTGAAAAAATGCAACATAAAGATATAAGAATTAGACCTTGCATAAAAACATGGAAGTCATGTGATTTCAGACACTTTAACTTTAAATTAGTCATTGATACAATTTTCTTGATATTCAAAGAATAACTCTCTAAAACCTTTATGCCATTCAAGAAGTTTCAAAACTGATATCTCTCCTTCTTAGAAATATTATAAGTAGCTGGAGGAAGAAAAGTTCCTTTTTTCACCCTTCAACGGTTTCAACTCTTCTCGTATTTCCATGTCAACTATATTCAACCTAGCCTTAATTCCATCATTTTTTTTCGAGTGTATTTAGCAACGTGTCGATGGCACTATCACATTTTTTTTTCAACATGCATAACATCAAGAAAGTGTTTGAAATATAGACAATACCAGTATGGTAATTAAAAAAATTGATCTCTTCCAATAACTGGTTTTCAAAAGGTTTTTAAAAAATGGTTTACGAAAATCAATGTCCACATCATTTACTTTCTCAAACAGTTGATCACCAATTAGTGGAGATGATGTTGTACATTTTTCTGAACTTCCATTGAATGATGTCATCCATGATTAGTACTTATTTTATTGGGGTATAAATCTGCAATGTTCTAGAAACATGGGTTTCGATAAATGTTTCAACCTAATTGACTGTGTACCTTGTTCATAGACAAGACACCCATGAGTTACTTTAATGCTACATCCTAAAAAATTTCAATGAGCAAAAAATTCATTTATCATCCCATACAACATTTCTCTCAATGTTAAATATTTATTTCTGTAAGAATCATAAAATGTAACACCTGAATCCCACAATAATTTCAAATCCTCAATTAATGGATCTAAATAAAGGTCAACATATTTACCTAGTTGTTTCGGTCCTAATATAAGCACAGATATCATGATGTGTTTTCTTTCAAAAATAAAAATGGTGGAAAGTTATAATTTAGCAACATACCCATCCATGTACTGTGAGTGATGCATTGAAAACCCAAAGGATTCACTCCATCTGGAGATAACACAAGATGAATGTTTCTCGGATCATTTCCAAAATTAGGATACTCATGATCGATTCTCTTCCACTGAAGAGAGTCTTCTAAGTGACATAGTTTCTCATATTTATTTCTTATTTCTTCGTGTTGTGTTAATTACCCTGAAGTTGTCTCACTTCCATATAGTCACCTAAACCATGGAATTATTGGAAAGTACCATACATATTTTGTAGTACTGAATTCATCTTTATTGTATCGAGAAGAACCACCCTTTTGGAATTCTCTAAGTGATTTTTAGTCCTTTGAAAATAGTATACAGTCATTTAGGAAGGCGTGTATTCTTTCAATGATCATACCCATTGAGCATTATTTTTTTTGGAGTCATATTCTCGGATTAGGAGAACATTAACATCTAGGGTAATTTAATTTATGAGATAATGTAATTCTATAAAACTGTCATCACTCCATCCATTGTGTACTTTGAAATTATATATCTTTAGTACGACTGAAAATAATGTATATTTAGTGTAACCACCATACAATGGTGTCTTTGCACAACTCTTTAACTTCTCGAATAATTTTGGGAAATCATTAATATCATCTTCCACTCTCCTTTTTATTTCCTCAGTATTATCTTCATCATCATTCAAATATATAATCACATACTCAATATAGTATTCATTATTTTCCACACTTGTAATCATATCAAATGATCCAAAAAACGAATTTTTATCTCAGCCACTAGCTATATTTTCTTTTTTACCTGTGTTTATTTCAAAATTTATAACTTTAATTTATTCCGTGATAGATCAAGTGTTCTTCCAACTCCTCTGTACTAACATGTCTTGAATAAAAATAGTGTAAACATGGATAAAGGATTTGAGAAGGGTTATATGCATGATCTTTTGTAAACATGATGAACTCTTTCACTCCATCTCTATACACTTTTGTCAAATGATTGACATCCATCCATTCTTTAATTGTATCCATACTATTTACTTCAGTGATATTAATATTTAACAATATAAATACAAAAAATATTGATATAATATAATGGTTTTCCTAATTATATAAAAATCTAAACTTAATAATTTATGAAAAAACTACAATTCAAATGTACTTTGAAAATTATTTAAAAAATCACAATTGAAATCCAATTAAAAAACCAACCATTTACACAAATTACTCTTTAAAATAACACACCATTTTTAAAATAAATCAATCAGTTCCAAACACTCTTTTACAAAACCACAATTCATTTTTTAAATATTCATGGAAACTGCATGAACCAATAATATTAATTATTTAAAATGAGAGAAAACCCTCTAAGAAACATTTCAACACACGTGAATCATTTTAAAAGAGGAACTTATCCATTTTCACAAAGACATAGATCCCAAGAGAGGACCTTTATAAAAGATACATAGAAAACACCTCGATTCATCACAAATCAATCAGTGTTATATGATTCTATCACATTATTCTAAAGGTTGGTGTAATAATAATAATTTCCATGAGAATTTGATATTGTGATATCCACCATTGTATGTCCCTTATCCATGCTTCTATTTTCCAATTATATCAATTCTGTTTCACCACAACCCCAGAGTCGCAATAGATATGTTCCATAGTCAATGACCACCCTCACAACCATGAAACCCTCATCTACGAGTTTACTAAAAACACTTGATTAACCAAATGATCATTTGATCACACCAAATCAATTGGTTTTACACCCCAAGAATATTGTATATGTCTCTCACATGAAGTACTATTGGTCCCTTCCTCTATTAATGCACCTAATAAATTCTATAAGCATGAACCCAACTACTAGATTAAAAGTTCTCCAAACACTTCACTTCTCAAGTCCAATGCATCCACATGCCTACCCACAAAGATGTATTTTTATATAATTATCTCTTGGTGATAGAATACCCCTACAGGCCAAATAAATTGGAGGATCAACCACACCCACCCAAGCCTACAAAAAATAGTAGCCACCCCAGCTCCCACTATAAGACCTGATAAATAACACATCGTTAGAATTTCCCCTCCTCCCTTATGGTGGTTAAGAACACCTTAACTGAAACATGAACCTTGAAGACAGAAAAAAAAACATTTGATAGTGATAAAAATTGTGAAAGATAATGAAATATATATGCTAAATGAGTATAAATTATGTTGATGAAACATTTGAGAAATAAAGGTAAGAATATCAATGGAGAGTGGAAAATAAATACAATATGAGTGGTTGGTTAGTGAGGAGGAACCACTAAAATATCAACCACTACTACCCTTTCAATGGAGTGACAACACATGAGAGTACAATGAAAAATTAGAGAAATTTTTAGAGTTGATCATAAAATAATAAAATAATATAGAATATTTTGAGGCTATGGTGAACATGTATACCTATAAAAAATTAATGAATCAAATGGTTTATTAAAACATAATGAAAATTAAATTAGGTACCATAAAATTGACGGGGTATTGTTCTATTATTTTATGAAGAATCCTATTGAAGAAGTAATGTGATCTTGTTAACTTTTACATTCTGATTAATGTTGGGTCTAATGAGTTTTGTCAGGCTTTGAGTGGATTATGAGTTCTCATGAATGTAATGTCTTACTTTATATTTAAAATATAGGGATTTATAGAGATTAATCCAACTCATGTTATGATTTAAATTTCAAATACTAAATTCTGGCGTCCATTGGTTTTTCTTGAGGATTTCATTTTAAAGGTGGACAAGTTCAAATTTTCAGTGGACTTTCTTTTGATAGACCTGGAAAAAGAGAAGGTTATTAAAATATTGTCAAGAAAATACACATAAACGGTAGGTAATTGATATAAATTCAATGTGTGGAAGTATTCTTTATAGTTAGTGGAGTAGAGGTGACATTCAATATCCATCGGACAATGAAAAATATAGATAAGAAAGTGGATGAGTAGAGAGAATATAGATTACAAGTACATGAGGTTACTACTGTCCTTGGAAAATTATTTTATGTAGAAACATTAGTTAATAATTAAGTGGGTGAAAAAGCTATATGGAGATAAAAAAGTTGTTTCAGATACTTTATACAACTAAACCATCATTTTCAGTAAAATCACACATAGAAAAGCATATGTCATGTTAATCCTGGATGCCTAGAATGATGCATGGGCATGGGCCTCTTACCAATAATCCAAGATCCAAAACCCTTAAATCATAATATTCAAACTCAAATGTATCACCCAAGGTGAAATCATACAACATTAAAAATGGAAACAGAGAGAAAGGACAACCAACATGCAATTAATTTAGTGTGCAAAAAAAGACCACCAACGACCACGATTTTTAGTAAGGAATTTAACTCGTACAATTAACAACATCATCATTAATATCAAACTACAATAACATTAAAAATAGATGAGAAAGATGAGAAAACTCAAAAAAATAGGTGTGGTTTAGCGCATGGTGGAGGTGCGTTCATGGTGGAGGAGAGGCGTGGAGTGGAGGAGTTCTCCGGTGGAGGAGAGGTGCATGGTGGAGGAGTCCTCCGGCAGAGGAGAGGAGATAGTGGAAGAGAAGTGTGCGGGGAAGCTGGGATCATGGCAAAGGAAATTGCGAAGGAGGAGGATTCGGCAGTGGAGGAGAGGCGTACAATGGAGGAGTCCTCCGGCGGAGGAGAGGATCGCGACAAATAAGTGTCACGTGGTGGAGGGGAGTCACATGCCAGAGGAGAGGAACACAACGGAGGAGTGGCGCATGATAGAGGAGAGGCGGGCGGGGAAGGTGGGTTCACGGTGGTAGAGTCTCTGGGAGAGGAGGAGGAGGAGGAGGCAACGACGACGTCGACCGGCTTCTGCTAGAGCATGAGGGGTGTGAGGAAGGAAGAGAAAGTTATGGTTTCTTTATAAAACCCGGTGAAGATTTTATCATCACTAGATGAAAAGCAATGATAAAGGTGTGTTTTATCGGCTCTAAAATAGAAAGCACTGATAAAATATACCTTTATAGATGCTTTTTAGCACTGATAAAGCCCTATCATTATCAGTGCTAAAAAAGCACTCATAAAGGTATAATGTTAATAATTTATTTATATTATTATATATATTTATAAAAATATATATATGATATATATATACATATATATATATTTATTTATTTATAATTATAATTATAAATAAAAATATATATTTATATTTATAAAATTATAAGAAATATAGTTATTATATTTATAATATTATAAATATATATAATAAATATATCAATTATATATATTTATAAGATTATAGATATATATAATATATTTCTTCTAATTTTTTAATTATTTATATGAATATATATATATATATATTTATATTTAAAATTATAAATGAGTATATATTTATTTATTTAAATAATTATAAAATTATAAAAAATTTATATTTCTAATATTTATAATTTTATTAATATATTTTTTATAATTTTAAAATTAGTTAAATATATTTATATTTTTTATAACTATAAATATAAATATTGGTATTTAATTATCAATATTTCTATATATTTATAAATATATTTTTTTAATTATATATAACACTATATATGAAAATAATAATTTTTTTATAAATTAATAATTTTTTAAATGAATATATATTTTTTATATTTATAACTAATAAATAAATATATGTGTATTTGAAATTAAAAATTATAATAAATAAATATTTATTTATAGTTCCAATTATATATATATATATATAAATAATTATAAAATTATAACAAATATATTTATAATTTTATAAATATATATAATTTATATATTAATTATAATTTTTTAATTATTTAAATATATCATCATTTGATTATATTTATATTTATAACTATTTGTATTTATTTGTAAATATTTGTATATTAATATATATAATTAATATATTTATTATAATTTATTAAATATATAAATATATATACATTTATTGAGAATTATAATTATAAATATTTGTATCTATTTATAAATATATTTATTTAATTATATATTTATAACTATATTAGTAGAATAATAAATATATTTATTATAATTTTATAATTATTCACACACACATATATATATTTATATTTATAGTTATAACTATAAATAAATTTTTTTATAAATATTTTCATATAATTATATATATATATATATTCATAGAATTATAATACATGTATTTATTATAATTTTATAATTATTTAAATATATATAATTATATTTATAATTACAAATAAATATATTTAAAAAGTATTTATATGTAATTAAAATTTAATAATTATAAATATAAAAAATATATTTATTATTTAAATATATTTAATGTAATTTTATATGTATTTTGAAGAACATAATAGTATATATGGGTTACATGATTTAATCATATGCCTAGTAAAATGTACATAATAAAAAACGAGTCATTAATGAACAAAATGAATAATAAGATGGGTGTAATGTACAAATGAACATTCATGATGATTCACAACATATATGCATGCACGATCAATATATTTGTTAAAAAATTCATTGGAAACACATATATATTTAATAATTATAATAAAAATATATATATTTAAAAAGTATTTATATATATTAATTATAAATAAAATAAATATAGTAAATATATTAAATATAAAAAATATAATAAGTATATTGAATCTAATAAATCTAATAAATCTAATAAATCTAATAAATATAATAAATCTAATAAATCTAAATATTATAATAAATCTAATATATCTAATTAATTAATCTAATAAACCTAATAGATATAAATCTTATAAATCTATAATAAATCTAATAAATCTAATAAATATATTTATTATTTAATTGAATTTATTATAATCTTATAATTATATATATATAATTATAATCTTTGAAATACTTTTTTAAAAACATTATATATATATATATATATATATTTGAGTTATTAAAAAAATATATTAATTATAAACATGTGTTTTTTATTTAATCTATCCAAATAAATATTAGTTTTTAATATAAATATTATAATTTTATATAAATTATTTTTAAAAACTATTGTCAGCGCTTTTAGCTAGTGCTGATAAATCCCCCCCTTTATCAGAGCTTTCTGCTTAGCGCTGATAAAACGAGGAGCTTCCCTTGCCCTGTTTTGAGGTAGTGACACAAAATGGTCATATCCTCTTCCTCTAAATACCCATGGTTTCAATATCTCAGTTCACTAACAAAATAATTCCTTTTTTCCCATTTATCTATATTTTCTTTATATTCATCATTCAAAAATCTAATTTTATGGCCGATCCGGATGATCCATTCAACAATATTTTTTCATTCTTATTTACAACCCTTTATTTTATTCTTGTATTACTCTCATAATATTCAATATTTCATTTTCTTATCCATTTTTCATTATGCTAATATAATATTTTATTTATTCCATTTTATGGCATTTATATAGAAAATGATTTAATTTTATAAAATATAATTCATTCTAAAATACATTGTAGTTTGCATCAGATATGAATAAATCCATTAAATAAACATTAATTTAAAATAATATTCATACAAAAATCCCAATGTGTTACACTGGTGTGTTATATCAGCTGCATGATATTCCCCATTGAAAGTTAGTGGACATCTCGATGAATTTCATCACTAGGATTCCTCAAGCTCAGGGAGGCTATGATGCTATATGGGTTATCATGAACAATCTGATAATGTCAGTAGACTTATTAACCATTATATAGTTGAGTTCAGTATAGGTTTTGCTGATGTAGTATCTTGAAGAGGTGGTGAGGATTCAGGTATTCTAAAGATGATCATATCTAATTATGATTGCCTTTGCACATCTCGGGTTTGGAGAGTTCCCCAATGTACTTTTAGCTCTTAGTTATTCCTTATTACTTATTTTCATCTATAGATGGATAAACTGACAAAGTAGACTATATAGACTTTAGAGGAGATGTTGCGTGCATGGGTTTTGGATTTTAAGGGTTCTTGGGTGACACACCTACCCTTAGTGGGGTTTACTTACAACAACAATTATCACTCCACCATTGGTATGGATCTATTTTAAGTGTTGTGTGACCGACCATTCCAATCACTACTGTACTCGACTGAAGTTGGAGGGCCATCTATTATTAAATAGTAATAGGTATAGACAATTATAGAGAAGTTATAGGCGATCCATGAGAAAATGAAGGTAGTGCAAGATCATCAAAGGTATTATTCTAATCATGGGAGGTGGCCTTTGGAGTTTGATGTTAGAGATCATGTGTTCTTAAAGACGTCTCCTCATTTTGGATTGTAGAGGTTTAGTCCTGGGAGAAATATTTCTCCCTGATTTGTTGGTCATTTCATGGAATAAGCGTGTGTTAGAGTCATTGAATATCAAATAAGACTTCTCCCACATATGAGGTGGACTCATGATATTTTTCTTGCACTACAAATACATCCATAATGATCCACATGTTAGTGAATAAGGGGATATTGGTCTTGAAAATGATGTGACCTTAAAACAAATCTAATAAAGATAAAATACCATTAAGAGAAGGTGTTTTGTAGGTGTTCTATTCATTTGGTTTATATATTGTGGTGGAATAGTTTCTTAAATGAGAGAACATGGGAGAAAGAGTTATAGATGTGTAGTCAACATTATGAGTTGTTCAATGTTTGATTCCTTTTCAATCAAGATGATAAATTTGGTCTTTTTTTATTTATGAGATGGATGGTTTGTGTTGCATATTAATTTTTTTTGTCTCTTTGATGCATTTATTGTGTTTTGATATAACGTGATCCTTGAGAGGTATCTTTTAATGTGGTTGTTTGGGTTCCCTTTTTCCTTCCTTCCCTAGTTTTTGTTTAAATTCTCAAGGTTGATAATTTTTTGAGAGGTATTTGACATAATGGATTAGTTTATACCAAACCATTCCATTGTTGTTTGATGTGATCAATGATTTCTATGGACAGGATAGAAGGTTGAAATTGTTTTTGAGATGAATTTTTTGCTTCAAGGGGATGTTTATTGTGTGAGATTATAGGTGGAAACGTGGTGTGGTTTTGGATATGGTATTGTGATGTAACTATAGTCTATAAGATGTTAAGGGCCAAGATATGGGGTCTGGGTGTCTCTATTGATCCTGAGGTTTCTACAGTGTGGTTATATGTCACATTATGGATCTATAGGGGTCTAACTCTTCTCTCATTTTGCTCAGTGGTCACTGTAGCATTAGGGGTAGATTTAATTATGGATCCTCAAAGGTTGATTTTCCTTTTCTCTACCTCATAACGGGTTGTTATAGTTTTGTGTATTCATTTCACTGTGGTGATTCTATAGCTTATAGGGTCTTGGTGATAGATTCCCAGATTACACTATGGATTCTATGGGTGGTTTTAAATTCAAACCCTTCTAGCGTGGCCTCTATTTCTGAACAATAGTTTAGGTAAATACCATAAGGGTTACATCATGGTCAAGGAGGTTTCATTGTGGTGTTACTATATTAATATTTGGTTATAAATTCTTAAGTTCCTCAAAAATATTCATATCATATCCCTTATCCTTAGAACTATAAGAAACCCAAGGGCCTCCCTTTGAGACATTAATCCCCCGACATCAAGAATTCTTATGTTGGTGATTTGAGATATGTTTCCTCTTCTCTAACTTATTTTTCTCCCTCCCATTATATCTTTATATGAAATAGATGTTTTTTATTTAGTTATCATGATCTCTATTGGTGTGTGATGTTGGATCCATGGCATAATATTCTATGGAATCACAAGATTCATTATGGGATAAGGAATTGGAGGTCAGTTCTTTTCCTTCCATTCCTGCTGACATAACATTGAAAGTTCCATCTTGAGTAAGGGGATTTATTCCTTCTCATTTTTAGGTGAAATTATAGAATTATAATGCCTTAATTACTTTTTATAATGATTTAAAATACCTAAATAAGATAATAACTACAACTAATAATGAATTGGAAGGAATGTTGTGATAAAATGTGGAGATGCTTTGTTGTTGACGCCTCTTGATATTATATAAATATTGTGTTATCTATATTATTTGATTATTATTTTTTAGATTTATTTATGTTCTTCGAATTGGTTAAAAAACATAAACATTGTAAAAATTTAATTAATGATGGAAGAGGTGTTATAATTTTATTAAATTTCTTCAATGAAAATAGTTAAATATTAATGTATTTCTTAAATATGTTTATTACTGTTAATAATTATTTTTGGTTTCTGGGATATGTTTTTTGTTGGTAAAATATAGGCATAATTAATTATTTCAATAAAATATGATAATAATTTTTTTATTAGGGATAAATGTTTGGGGTTGGGTATAATTATTATTGTTCCTTAAAGTCTTATTTTTCTTAGAGTTATTGGATGAGTTTACCCTTGAGTTTTTATCGATGGAAATACTTTTGTTTCCTTTAATGCGTTCTCTAGGATAGTAGATACTAGTTTTATTTAATGTTTGGCTGTTGGTATCATTGGTATATTAGGTAATGAGTGGATGATAAAATTTGAGAGTGGGGATTGATCGTTGCATATCATTGAGATATGGATAATGTTGGGTTGAATGACACAGGTTGAGGGAGGATGTAACACCACGAGATTTTATGAAAAATATTCTTTTTAATTTCACTAATGTCTTGTGTTGTACGCTACACCAAAAGGAGCTTGCACAACACACATCCTTGATTTTCCTTTCATTACACACAATCACGACCTTCCTCGATAGCGTGTGTAGTACGCAATAACGAGTTTCACTAAACAACAATATGCTATTAAAATATTATTAAAACTAGCCGTTATGAATAGTAATAACCACTTTTTGAAATTTTGTATATTTTATTTTTCAGAATGGAATTCATTTTTGGATTCATAATATCGAAATTAGCTTAGGGTGAAATTTTGGTACTTTTCGGATAACTTTTATTTTCTGATGAATAGTGAAAATTACTAAATTTTAATTAAAAACAACTTATTTAATCGAAATAATTAATAGTGATAAATTATTAATTTGAGTGGTTTCAAAGTATATTTAGAATATATTTTTACAATTCAATACAATGTTGTTCATTGCATGTAATTTCACATTTACACCAGACATAAACAAGTGTTAATCTTTTGATAGTTATTATCTCTTAAAAACACGCTATTTGTTGTGACAGCGGAAATTAATTATAAAATCAATTAATGCAACTTATATGATGGGAATTTTGTAAAATAGAAATCATTTTTGAATTCAGAATATCAATTATAGCTTAGGGTGAAATTTTGGCATATTTCTGAAAAACATCAATTTTCTATGAATAGTGAAACTACTAAGTGAAGTTAAAAAAATTATTTTTTTCATAAATCATAATTTTACCGCTTATGTGAATGGAATTTCAAAAATCCGAGAGACACGGTTGATGTCAGTAAGTAAAATGTGGTTCAATGAGATGAAAATAATTTTTGGTGAATAGTAACTTTTTACTTTTTTTTACCACGGTTAAAAGTAAATAGGGTAATTAAGGGTAAAAATGATATTAATATTATCCTAACACATGTCCTAATCCTATTGGACAAGTTTATCTCGACCAAAAACAACCTTAAGTGTAAAATATTATCATTTAGGCCCACTTGGATTAGATTTGGACATTTATTATTATTTAATTCAAAGAAGAGTTAAAAGAGTTAAAATCAAAGTATATTTACTAAAACATTTTTAATATAGGGTTATAAATAAGATAAATTCAATTATAAATATTCATTAGAAAGATAAAAAGATTTACTACATAATGGTATTTTATTTGTAATTTTTAGAGATCAAATAGTTTAAATTATTTATGACACAAAGATGATGTTGTAATTATCTTATTAATGAAATATTGACATAATTGATGTTATAAATACCAAAATAAATTTAATTTTAGACTTTTTATGAATCCCACTAATTTTATAGGTTACTATGATATATTAGTGTTGCTTTAATCAACTTGGTTCGAACATATAATTCTGTTATGACTTTCACAAAAAACATATATCAAATAGTGTCAAAATTGACACAAAATAGTTTTTAAATAAAATATTATATTATTAATTGTTATTTTATTCCTAAAAAACTAAGGTTCGGCCAAATGACTTAGATAAGGATATATATATTAATAATAAACAATTTGGGGTTATTTTGTCATGTTATAGTAAGTTTATTAACCATATAGAGTAAGAAAACAAAAAGACACGGTAAAAGTTAAATTAGTTAACTTAGAGTTAAATATAATTGATAAGGTTAAAATAATTATCTAAACTTGTCTAAATCCAATTGGATGATAGGATTTCGACCCATACCCACTTTAGCTTCGAAATAAGACCCTTTGTAACCATTATAAACCGATTTTGACTTTAATATAAAATAATATTTTGAGATATTCCTAAGGTGCCCCTCTCCTCCCTTATAAAAGGGCACCTCCTCCCCCTCCTCCTCACACCAATTTGAGCACTCAAGCTCGGAAAAACCCTACCAAAATCCCTTCTCCACTTACCTAGAATAATCCTAGAGGTCCAGGTCTTCTTAAAAGACCAATCTTAGTTCCCTAAGTGGAGGATTCAAAGAGGCGTTTCAAAGAAGAGGTAATATCCATTACCGATCTTTTCAATTTCTTTCTTCTTCAACTTCTTCTTCTTTAGTTGTTTCATGATAAAGTAATAACATCAGTATTACTTACATACTGATATTTTATTATAAATATGAAACAACTCTAATTAACCTTCTATCCATCCTACGGAAAAAGGAAATCACCGCGCGTGCGTACGTACGGAATACCGTCTCCACGCCGTGGTGTAATCTATTTTCCGCCACCACATTAATTGGATGGGTATAATGGTTTAATGAGTAACTATATATGATTATTATAAAGTGATATTGATACTGAAATAGTATACAAACACTTTAACACAATTCCACAACCATGGGAACGATATCATCGCTCGTGCGTACGTACGGACTACCGTCTCCACGACGTGATGAGATTCATTCTCAATGATTAACCATTAATGAATGATTATAAAGTATATATAATAAGTACTAATGAAATATATGACATAATAATGATACTGGATTTTTTTATATTTATATGCATGTCATCTACTTAATTCCATTCAATTCAATAAGGAAACGAAAACAGCGTTCATGCGTACGTACGGACTACCGTCTCCATGAACGGTGTATCTCATTCCATTTATCAATATATTATATATATGTATATTCTGAATATATATTATATATAAATAATGTTTTAAATTCTGGATATAATTAATCATGATCCAATTAATCATATTAATAATTACAAGTTAAAAAAACGAACAACAAATGAGACGATTTTACCCAAAACACTACTTTAACATGAATTTACAAAAGAACGGGTAATATAAAGTCATAAGTGGACCATATATGTTATAATAACAATGAATATGATTCTGGAATAAGTCAATAACATGATTTAAATCATTATATAGGAGGTTTGGACAAGTACAAAGCATGTCAGACCTAAGGTAAGGGAAAATATCACAATCTCATTTTTATCCGAGATTGTTTATACTTTGGCATTTACTGGGGTGTATTTTATCATCCAAATACATGTTTCCTCAATATGTAATATTATTTCCATTCACCTAAAATTGTTTAAATCTTATTTTACCCTTTGGTGAGTTTTTAGTAAAATATATGAAAGGAATCTTTTGTCATTTTTCATATGAGGTGCTTTTTGACTTTTCCGACAAAAGTACGAGAAGAATTTTTTTTACTTATACGGCATGAATGGATTTTTAAAACATTATTTCCAAGAAGCTTACTTTACATGTTTTCAGGTTTATTTTTAATCAACTTATTTTAGTTTAGAATTTTATGACATGTTAAGAAAGGAAAAGTATTTTTGAAGTAGAAAGGATATTTTCCTCAAGAATGGAGTTCAAGTGTTTTATCAAAATTATTTTCCATCTAAGATAATAAAGGGTTCTGTTTCTATCCCTATTATTACATGGATTTGATTATGTTGTGATGGAAATATTTTTATTAATTCCTTTATTCTATATAAATTGTTTTATGATGTCATGTTGTTTAAGAATCCCATTTTTAGTACATGGGTTATTCAATGATGTATGATTTATGATTTTGTGGCACACATAAGAATGGTTTCATTATGAGATGGGTGGGACCTATATCTCCCTCCAATGAATTGGGTAAAGATTTTATATCTCATGATATAGAAATGGCTGGAATGGTAGGTTATACCGGTTCAGTGAAACAGGACTGAAACGGGGGTGATTCGGTTCAGAAAGGGACTTTGTCCACTAAGATAGTCTTGACAATGAGTCTTGACTAACAAGAAATGATTCTCTATGATTATGTGTGTATGCCAAAAAGTTTCATTTTTTATGTTATGATTATTGGGATTTCATTTCACTGCTATGATTTATCCCATGTTATGAAATTATGCTCTCTCTTTTGCAGGATAAGATTCCCAAAAGTTATGTTCTTATGAATATGATGTGATTGATTTTTCTTTTGTTTACCCTTACTGAGCATTTGAGCTCACCCTTTTATGTTTTATTTTCCCCAGGATATAAAGAAAGGTTTTAGTTCAAAAAAAGGAAGATCTTTATGGGATATATTAGAGATCTTTCACCACGATTAGAAGATTACGTTCCGAGTTTCCAAAGACACTAAACTATTACGATCCTTGTGTGTGTGTTATTTTGTTATGTACTAAGTATTCCGCAAAAGTAATGAAATGTTCATGTATGATATGCTTAGGGTCTCTACAGAGGAGAATTCTTGTTTTTTGGATGTTTTTTGGTTTTTTATGTGTTGGTTTGTATGGTTTAATAGATTTTCTTTCTCACCATTATTTTTGTTTTATTTTGATGGACAATTTTATGATTGTTTTTTGTTGTGATTCACAACTGCCTATTATAGTTAACTTATGTATTATGGGTGTATCCCATTGTTGTGTCATATGTTGAGTCCTAGAGTACCAGGATTATGAAATGGTAAATTAATTAATAATGAACTCATTATATGGGTGTTGAATTTCATAATGTGGGATAACAAAAAATATGAGATGGTTGGATCAAATTCTCTTAAGAGCATGGGATGGAAATCTGGGAATTATAATGTGAATTATGAAGGAATGTTAGATTATAATGAAACAAAATGATTAAAGAAAAATTTTCAATGGGGTTTTAATGATTTTTTAATTTTTTTAATTACTAATTATAAATGATTATTGATGATCTAATGTGTATTCTTGGGTACTTGTATGAGATCTTGTTTCCTATGACTTAGTACTGCCATTCGAGTGTCATTTGGGATGATAGTTACAGTCTAGTCAAAGCCTATGTAGTTTCCCTTAGTGTGGTTGTGAATTAAATTATTAAATTATTATATGATTTCATATTCTACCCACCCATGTCGATTGGGTATCCAACATCAAAAGGTTTTGGGTATGAGTTTTTTAACTCAGTATCCAAGTTAGTGAGGGAACAAATTACTGAATTCCCCCACCTTCCAAGTTTAACTCCAATATTAAATGACGTGTAGTCATATCCAGGTTATGATGGATTAATTTAACACTCTAAGATTTTATTACGTGTTCCAATTTAAAAAATTTTAAGCTTTTTATATCTTTCTATACATGCAACACTGAGTTTAAATGAACTGCGATATACTATAATATTACTATTATTTAATGTGATAGTTACAATCTAGGAATTAGATTGGTGTCTATGAATAAGACTAACTAAATTATGAATTTTTTTCTACACATTTATAAAATCAATTCATGGGTTATAAATTGGTTATAAAATAAAATCAATGAATTTGAAATTAAAAAAAGTGTTTTTTTCTGAAAAAAACTATTTTTATGCGCGCAATTTGTTTTTATTTTAATAAATTAAATAATTAAATATTTATGATTTTTTTATTTATTGATTATATATTCAATAAAATATTTTAACATTCATTTGATACTTTTTACTTGGTAGGAAATGAAAGTAAACTAAGTTTTATGCTTAAAAATGCATTTGTCTAAAAACAGTTCTATTGTGTTTTGTGCACATTTTTTTAAAATGAATGTCTACCAATTATAAAAATTTAATATTTTAAAATGGATATAATATTTATAAACAACATAATTAATATTATATAATAATTTAAACTTAATTTTTTGTTCATTATGAATAGTAACATTAGTAAAACAATCAGTTACCGCAGTAAGAGTAAAAACAAGTTAAAAGGGTTAAAACTAAAATGAATGGGGTTAAAATGACCTAAAAACTTATATGAATACTATTTTATGGATTTATTTCTACCCAATATTATATAATATTTCCATATGAGTCATTTTGGATCCATTTGGATTAAGTAATACATTAATATATTTTAATCTTTTGAAAAATTCCAAGTGTGTCCTCTCCCTCGATCATAAAAGGGCACCACCCCTACTATTTTCCTCACACATAATGAACCTTTTATATCATAAAATAACTATAAAATACATTTTTAATATATATCCTCATTATATATTGGTAATTTTTTATCAAAATACCTACCATTGATGGATTAAGGTGTCATCTAAAGGAGGTTTTCCAAAGAATGGTATAGCTCTTAACCGAATATTTTCAAGTTTCTTCTTCTTATAAATCCCAAAATTACATGTCAAACACGTTTATATAGTGAAATAAATATATACCATGTAATTATATTTTATTATGTTTATGTAATAACCATTATTCATCTCCTTCTCCATCACATGGGAAACAAAATCTTCATTTGTGTGCACGTGTAAACTACCGCCTTGCGAATTGATGCATTTCATTTTTCACCACCACCATTAAAAGTAGGTTATTATTATTTATTTATTTAGTATTAATTATATATATGAAATAATTATTATTATTTAATTATAATATCTTATCTACATGCATACCTTCCCATCTGTTGAAAAATGATAACGTTGTCGGTGCATACGTTTGGGCTACCACCTCTTTCCAGTTTTTTATTTTTTTAAAGGTTGGGCCAAAGCCTCAATTTATTATTTAAAGCAAAGTCCTATTTAGAATGAGTATAGGGTGACCCATTACATATCCCAAAGGCCCAATGACATGTTTCCAGAATACAAGGCTTAATTATATAGGATATTTGAACACTTACAAAGAAAGACAAGACTTGAGATAAGAGTTTATGCTACAATCTCTTTTATATTAGAGATTGTATATGCTAAATTTCAACTGAGGGAAATATTATAGATATTATAAATTAATCCCCATATATTTTATTCTCATTTGTTTTTTCCTATAATTTTCAAGTATTATTACCATTTTTCTATTTTTGGTACATAAAATTGACCAAGAAAATGTTTTTAAAGAAAAGCCGACCTTATCTCTTCATTGGTCGATGAAATTTTCTTCTATGTCTATAATACTAAAAAATATTTTATAAAAGTTATTACATATACATGAAATTTTATAAAAATTTAATTTTCACTAAATTTTACTTTATTTACAAATTTTAAAAAGGGTTCATTATAAATGTTTTCTGGACAAGTCATTTTTTACTTTTTACAAAAGTGTAAAAATAATATTTTCTTTTAATGGATATAGAATGAAAATATTTTCGCATAATTATGGAAAATATTTTCAATTAATATTAATTGAAATATTTCCTTTATTTTTTTCCAGGAAATTCATTTTCTTAATATTCTAGTATTTTTTGGTCACAATGTATCAAAATGAAAGTATTTTTTTCTCATGTTTTCAAAGAAAGGTTCAAATGCTCTTTTAAATATTTTTTCATCTATGTAAACATCCTTTAATAATTTTTATGCTTAAATGGGGATATGGTCTTATGAATAATCCACATTATTTATATCGTGTCTCATGATAATTATTATTTAAGGATGATTATATGAAAACATTTTCTTTCCAAAAGGTAAATTATGTTATGATAAAACCTTTAAAAAACTTGTTTCTTTTCCTTAGGATAAGATGTGTTTAATTGATGAAATATTTATAAAACCCTTTTCTTTTCCACAGGTAATTATATAATGTTATAGTGAATGTTTTATTATATTGTGGCATACATATGTATAGTTTTCATTATGTGATGGTTGGGCCCTGAATTATACAACCCTCCAATTTATGGGATAAAAATATATATCTCATGAGATAAATAAGACTAGAATAGGGAGTGAACCTAGTTCAATAAGGGCTTCTATCCTATAATATATTCTTGGGATTAAACCTTGTCTAAGGAAATAATGCAATGGGATGTGAACACAATATACTAATATAGTATTGTCTGTGATCCTTGACTAAGAAATTATTTTATATTCCATGTCTATAGTAAAAATTTATTTCTCATGCTTATTATATGTTATCACGGATCATGATTGATTATTAATGATTATACACAATTTTGAATTATGTATTTTATTATGAAAAAACCTTTTTCCAGAATTTATGATTAATAATATTTTACTGATTGGGTATGATTATCATAAGTTATGATCATGTTATCATACCTATATGCTTATATTATGCTCACTTATCATCATAGATTTATATCTCTTTTTTATCATGACAGAGCATATGAGATCACCTTTTGTTATGTTTATTTTCCCTAGGTTGTGGAGAATGGTTTAAAGTAGGGTATATTTAACAAGTGTACAATGTGATATGATATTTATGTAATATGTTGAAGATCTTTCATGAAATAATATAATTATGTATATAGTATCCAAAGACACTAAACCATTACGACCCTTTAGCATGTATTATTATGAGATGTATTTAATATTCATAAAAAGTGATGTATTAAATTTGTATTAAATACTTGATTCACCTCAATTTATATTAGATTAGGTTTTAGTTATTTTTTTATATTGTGATTATATAACATTATTGAAAACCTTGGGGATATTTATAAGAATAATATACCATTCAAAAGATTTGTTAATACAGATATTGTGTGGTTTCCCAGGAATATACATCCATTTATGGATATTGGAAAGTGGATGAAACTATAGAACTGATTCACCTAGGGGTAAAAAATATGAAAGGGGTGTGTTGGACATTTACTTGATCATTATTGATTCATGATGAGTGGGCCTATGACTACCCACCTAGATAGACACTCTTAGTGAGTATTATTAGGTTAAATCACATTTTTATTATGATATATTATGAAGGTTTTTAATAGACCATGATTATGAATGACATTTGTTAAACCTAAGGTGTTATATGTTGAAATTAAGGTGTGATTATTTGGACATTATATGAATTATTTTTCATTAGTATATGATTAATAACTATGATTATTGTTACACAAACTATGATTTTTGGTCTTATTCAATGGATAGATCTAGGATGAATCATGTTAATGATAAATGTTATGGGAAATTAAATAGCTTTACTCATGAGAAAACAAATTAAATGGGAGATAAGTTGAAAAATATTATTTCTATTCTCACATAACTCTATAAATATATGAATAATAACAATAATCATGAAAAAAATACAAACAGATAGTGGAAGGGATAACTCACTATTTAGTCTTTTATGTGGAAACATCCACATTACATCAGTGGTTCCTCTTATGAACTTTTTTCTACTAAATGGATCAATTATATTGAAAATATTTTTTTATTATCTAATACTTAGACCATGAGAAGGTCATTTTGGTCGTGTTTTATTTGGATGGTGAAGTTGATTGGTGGAATCTTATAAAGAACATGAGACAAGATGTGTAAATTGACTCCATGACATGGTATTAGTTTAAGATAGTATTTTCTAATAATTATTTTCCCTGAACTATTTTACTAAAAATGGAATTGGAATTCCTTAAGCTAAAAAAATAAAGATAATTAATCTATCATTACCTATGAAATAAATTTCAAAAGACATTCAAGGCATTATTTTGGTTTTATCATTGATCCAAAAAGAAAAATTGATTGATTCTTTAGTATCTTATAACCAAGTATCCAAAGGTAATTAGATATAATATAATTTAAAATCTATAAATAAATAATTTGATATTATCTAAAACAAAAAATGTAAATTGGAGACTCTTATTGTTCCCATGGTTTTGGGGAAAAATATATAAAATTGAAATTTTAGGTAATTTGTAATAATAAAACTTATATAAGAATGAAAATTAATATTCCGTCATGTCAAAAGTATAGAAGAAAGCACAAAAGGAAATTTCATTATGCGATTTTGTAAATATTATAAGTTTATAAAATAAGTTCATTGAGAATATGAATACGGAATTGATGTGCAGAGGCCAGTCAATGAAATGAATGGTGAAAAAACTCAACTTAATGTTCCACCCACACTCCAATACTATAATTACAAATATTATACACATAAAACCAATTAGTTCATGAATATGAGGTTTAATGATTAGAATTTACATGAGAAACCTCTAAATTAAATAGACAAAAGGAAAGATCATCTGATTATAACTGTTTATTTGGAAATTGAGAATGAATTGGTGAAAGGTATACATACCATCCAATCTAGGACTAAAAATGTGTTATTTGATTATAGATCTAACCACTCTTTTATATCTAAATAATTTTTTAAGGGTATCACATCACCATCTCAATGATTAGATATTGAGTTAGTAGTAAAAACTTCTAATGGTGTTATGATTATATCTCAAGTCTATATCTTCTATTTGATATAATTTTGTGGAAATGTGATTTATAAAAATAATATGATTCTCTATATAGTTTAAATTTATTTGATTTTTGGAAATGATTAACTCTCTCTATATTGAGCCTGTATAAATTTTTGAGGAAGGTAAGTCATGATTGATATCCTAAATCATCCTATGATTGTCTTTTGTCCTGAGGATGAATATGAAATTTAAATGGAATTAACTTACATTATATGGGTCTTACTGCCTATTCATAAGGGATATTTATCTCAAATGGTGGGGGTAAGACTCAACATCATTGATATACCCATTTTTTCTGATATATTTTATGAATACTTTAATAGAATTCCCCTAAATTATGAATTTGTGTTTTCAATAGAACAAATACTTTATGTTACACCTATTTCAAATACACCATATATAATAGCCCTAATTGAGTTCCATGAATTGAGGAAGATACTCTGGGAGAATAATGATAAGGTAGTTATATTACATGGTGGATCATCATGGCATTCACTTATTCTTTTTCTTAAGAATATGTATGGTTCAATGTGCCTTTTTATTGATTATTAAGATCTTAAAAAGATCACTATTAAGAACAAGTATCATATACCCTATATTTAAGACCCTTTTTGATCAACTGTATAGATATCAATAATTTTCCAAGATTGAAATTCATTTTAAATATCATCATTTGAGGGTCTAGAAGGAGGATATTCTCAATTAAACATTTCATAAGATGTTTGGTTATTAATAATTTATAGTGATTCCCATTGAACTTAATAATTCCCACACTCTCTTTATAGATTTAATAAATGGAGTCTTTAGATATTACCACGATAATTTCGAGCATGTATTTATAGATGATATTATTATATATTAAATGTAAAAATAATAGCATAAATAAAATTTTATGATTGTGATGAATACTTAGAAGAAAGATAATCTGTATGAAAAATTCAGCAAGAGTGAATTCTGGTTACAAAAAAGTTCCATTATTGGGTCATATAATCTCTAGATTGGGTATATCAATGGATTCTTCAAGGACATATGTTTTTTAGCATTGTCATAAACCAACCAATGTAACTTATATTTTTCATTTTCATAGGTTGGATGGATACTACCATCACTTTTTATGGAATTTCTCAAGATATTTGTTATAGATAAATGTGAGGTAAATTTCATAGAGATAAATAGAAGGTTGATCGGTTCACCTGTTCTTACACTACCGTGTAGTGGGGAAGGGTTTGTGATCTATAGTGATGCATCATAGACTGTTTTGGGATGAATAATCCTATTGAATGATATAATTATAGACTATTCCACACATAAAATTGAAATTAATGATAGAAATTATACGAATCATGATTTAAAGTTTGCATCAGTATTTTTTGCATAAAAAATATAAAGGAGTTATCTTTATAGTTAAAAATGAGATGTATATAATGATAATAAAAAATTTAAATATATATTCACATGTAAATATTTTAATATTCTATAAAAGTGATGGTTGTAATTAAATAAAGATCATGATGTCTCAATACATTACCACCCTAGGAAGGTGAGCAAGGTGGTTGATGCTCTGAGATGAAAATATCATGGTATATTTTCAACAATAAAGATTGATAGAGATCCAATATTTATGAATTTTATAAATATTGATTTTAATATAATGTGTAAAGGGTATAAATCATATCTTTATAAGATTAATTTTTATCCATCCATCAATGGGAGGATAGAAGAGACATTAAATGAGTATGTTGAACTATATTAGAAGGTGGGAAATGATCCAAAGTTCAACCTTTCTTGTGGTGGAATGAAAAATTTTATGATCCAAATATGTTTCCTAGGAATATAATATTTGAATAAAGAGTTATTGAATGACTCTCATATCTTATCATTATCTATTCATATAACTTGTATGAATATGTATATAGATATAAAAGAGTATTTATAATAGGATAACATTAAAAGGGATATTGTAGAGTATGTATCTTTATGCTTGGTATGCCAAAAAGTAACAAATGATAGATAGAATTATATAGTTATGTTACAAACATTACCCATGACATAATAGAAATAGGAAAAAATTACCATGTATTTCATCATCAGACTCCCTAAACCATTTAAAGGTCACAATGTTATTGGGGTTGTAGTCAATCGCCTTACAAAATCAACACATTTCATTACCATCATAGAAAATTTATATCTTGATCATATTTATTGTATATGAATTAAGGAATTTTTAAGGTTTAATGGAGTACCTCATTCTATTTTATTTGATAAGGGTATGAGTTTTACCTCAAGGTTATGGGGAAGTCTTCAACAAGAATTGAATATAGAGTTAAACATTAGCACTGCATTTCATTCATGGAAAGATGGTTTATCTAAGAGGAAAAATAAAACCCTAGAAGATATGTTTAGAGAATTTTATATGGATTTCAAAGTTGGTTGGGATCAACATCACTCTTTGGTCAAGTTTTTTTTACAACAATAACTTCAAATCGATCATTCAGATTGATCCTTATGAACACTCTATGGAAGAAAGTATGAAAAAATGATAATATGAAGTTGGAGAAATAAATATATTAGGACCTAAAATAGATGATTAAATGGTACAGAAAGTTATATCCATTAAATAACACATCAAGTAAGCTCATATTTTATAGAAAAAGTTATGTTGACAATCGTTAGTGAGATCTAGAGTTTAAAGTTGGTGAGACACTATTCCTATGAATATATTATAGGAAAAAGGTTATGATATTTTTAACGAAGGTAATGTTGATCCCTACATATAATAGTTTCTTTAAAACTATTTATCGTATTGGGACGATCTCTTATCTCTCATAACTTCTAATAAATATCTCTCAAGTTCATAATGTGCTCCATATATCTCTCTGGAGGAAGTACACACATGATCCTTTACAAGTAATGAAAACAAAGGTTGTACCAATAGATCATGCTAAATCTTATGTTTAAAATTTAGGGGATACATAGGATTTTATAGATAAATTTCATCTAAATAATACCACTCTCTTGGTCAATATTTTGTGGCGAAACCATAAATTTGAGGAATCTATATAGAAACCCAAAGATGTAACGAGGTTAAAGTATACTCAGTTGTCTATATCAGAGTGATATAATTTTGAGGGATAAATTATTATAAGGTATATAATATATCACCCTAATAATTTATGATATATTTCTATTAAATAAATTCAATATTTTTATAGCTTTCTTTACAAGAAATATCTTGTTTAAATGAACTATGACATATTATTGAATTATTATTATTTAACGTGATAATAATCATATAGATGTTATATTAATGAATTATTTTAATAAAATTTATTGATTATATATTCAATAAAATATTTTAATTTTCATTTTATAGTTTTTCCTAGGTAATTAATTAAAGAAAACTTAGTTTTATACTTAAAAATGATTTTTGAAAAAATGTTTTTTTTTCGTTTTACGTAATTATTTTAAAATAAATTTATAACACTTATAAAAAAATTATTAATTTTATCCCATATTTTTATTCATAATAATATATATTATTTAGTAATTAAAAATTAAATTATGGTCAATATGAATAGTAATTTTGGTAAAAAAATAAAGTTACCATGGTAAGTGTTAAAATAGGTTAAACAAATCAAAACTAAAATAATAAGAGTTATTATGACTTTAAATAAATTATAAATCCTATTATATGGTCATATTTTGAACCTATATCATATAATATTAAAACATGAGTCAGTTTGAAGGCATTTGGATTGAGTAAGGCATTAATATATTATAATCTTTTGAAAAATATGATGTGTGTCCTCCCCCTCCCTTATAAAAGGACACAAACTATCCTAACATCATCACACTTCATGATTAGAATATCTTGGTCAATAAATAACAAAATAAATTCATAAAATCTCTCACCATGATCTATAAGTATTGATTTTATAAAAATACCAATCTTATAAGGTTTAAGATATATGTCAAAGGAGGTTTTCCAAAAATATTGGTATAACTCTTAACCAAGTGTTTTAATTTTATTTATTATTATATCACAATACATTATATGATAACCATGATTATATAATAAAATAATTACCTATAATATAAAAATATTTTTTTATTTCAATGTATCAACCTGTATTTATCTCATTCACTATTAAATGAAAAATAAAAGCATCATTCATGCGTACGTGCATACTACGGCCTTACGAAATGATATATTTTGTTTTTCACCAACACCATTCATGGTTAGTTATTATTATGTATTTAATATTTATATGTGATATTAATGAAAAAATTATGGTTCCTAACTTATATGATATTATCTAAATTCTTACCTTCCCATCTATTGGAAAATGATAACGCTGCCCGTGCGTACTTGTGGACTACTACTTCCACTAAGCAATGTGATTCATTTTTATTTTTTTTTGTTTTACATTGAAAGTAATTGGGATATATTTTTGTGAATATATATTTTATTTATTATATATTAATTATTATATAAATTTTAATTATTATTAACTTTATTTCTTTCCAGCCATTGAAATGTGGAAACATCACTCGTGCGTTCGCTCAGACTACCGTCTCTATAAAGCGATGCCATTAATTTTTTATCACCATGTTATATGTAAAATTATAAAAGTGTATAAGATGAATAAATATGATAATTAGTTTATTATTAAAAATTTTTAGATAATTAATCTATGACCAAGATACAAGTACCAGTACCATTAAACCCAAACATGCATGGAAAACAGACCAATTTTCACCCGAATGTCCATTTTAAGGATGAGTTATGAATAAAAGGATAAGAGAATATTATAAAGAAATTATAAATATTAATTTATATATTAATATGTTTTTAATATATTAATAATACAATTATATTCACTATATAGGATATTTGAAAATATTGGGAGAAAGACAAGACTTACGGTAAGGGTTTATGTTATAATCTCATTTATTTTTAAGGTTGTATTTGGAAAATTACTATTAAGGTAAATTTTATGGATATTATCCTTAAAAACCAATATATATTATTATAATATGTTTATTTCAGTAATTTCAAGTATTATTACCATTTTAATCTCTTTGTTACTTAAAAAGAACTTGAAAATATTTTTAAATAAAATCTATTCATATTTCCTCTTTAGTCGATGAAATTTTTCTTCCAAGTCTATAATCATAAAAATTGTTTTAGAAGTGTTGTTACCTATAATTAAATTTATTAAATGATTAATTTTCATTAACTTTGAATTTATTTTTCATGATTTAAAATTTATTATTTTGAAATGTTTTCTGAACAAGACTTTTTTTTAATTATAAAAAAAGTGGGAAAGTAATGTATTATTTTAACTTATACAATATGAACTAATTTTCTAGTAAACATGAAAATATTTTATTTGAATTTTACTTTATAGGGTTCCTTTTTTACTTTTAGAGAAAATAATTTTCTAATTATTATGTGGATTTTTTTGATAAAATTTTATTTAAATAAGAGGATATTTTTTTCATTTTTTCAATGAAAGTTTAAAATATTATTATATGGGTTCTTTTAATCTATGTAAATATCCTTTAAGGATTTTTATTCTTCCCTAGGGATATGATCTTATGATTTAATCCAATTTATTAATCGACATGTCTAATTATGTTGATGATTATTTGAGGGTGATTATATAAAACACATTTATTTTCCATAGGTTATTTATGTTATAATGAAATCTTAATGAAATATGTTTCTCTTCCAAAAGTTATTATATGATAAAATGATGAAATATTTATAAAATATTTCTCCTTTTCATCGGTTATAATATAAATCTATGATGAATGTTTTATGATCCTATGGCACAAATGTAACGCCCTGACCCTAGTTACCTAGAGTCGGTGCATTATTACATAACATTGGCATGATCAAAAGAAAGATGAAGTATCGAACGACCGATTAGTTTAGTAGCCTTGGAAACACTTGATATATTCATAAAGTTTTACATTACATCATAAAAATGAAAACAATAGCAACATAGTATCTTGAGTCTACACTCTTATCCCCTCATACTATCCCGAAAGGTCATTCATAATTTACTTCTTCACATCCTGGGAAAAATAAAACATAGAAAAGGGGTGAGATCAAATTCCCAGTAAGGATAACAATATAGAGGAACTTTCATAAATAAGAATAAACATTTAGGGCAGTGTATAACTAAAACAAATGCCTTTTAAAATTGAACTTCAACATATTATGGCAAAAATAAAATGAAATAATGGAATCTACCTATTGACATGGATATTCTACTAATCGAATAATCACATGAAATATCAATAACCACTTTCATAATGATGGAATGCATAATGCCAGACTATCACAACCACATAGCCAAGGCCTCGTGCCAAGACTAAAAATAAGATTTTGTCAAGGCCTTGTGCCAAGACACTAGTTTGTCTCACGAGACCAACCGATGCATCGAGAAGCTATAGCGGGCTCCACCTATCACATATTAAGTCCAATTCATTCCCATATGAAAAGGTTTAAACATAACATAAAAATTCGTATTAAAACTAGCATAAAAAATGTAAATAATTGATCCATAAACCATGAATGGTATAAAAATAACACATCCACAGTCAAACATATCACAAAACCTTCAATACAATATAAAAGTTTTTTATCATAATAAATCAACTTCAAATAAGCGTAAAATCCATCAAAGGATGTTGACATAGATGAAATCAAAACTCTTTTTAGAGAAATATCTCTTTATATTTTGAAATAATTTAAGATTCATATATTTATAAAATAAAACATTTTCTTTGAAAATATTCTTATAAGCTTGTAAGGGAAGCTTCGACGGAAAATAGCCGCACCCGCCGTATAAGTAAAAAAACATTCATTCCTTAATTATGTCGAAAAGGTTAAAAATCACCTTGTTTGGAAAATGACAGAAATATTCCTTTATAAACCACTTATAAAAGTCAAAAAGGGTATAAATGACTTTAACCCATATTCTAGTAAATAGTAAAAATGTTTTGAAATACATTTTTTGAAACATGGATGTGGATGATAAAGAGATCCCAGTAGATTATTACGTATAAACAACCTCGGATAATGAAGAGATTGCGAAATAAACCCTTAACTTGTAATTTTCCTTGGTTGGGGGTAGGTTAAACTCCTGTATAATTTTGAAATAATTGTTATTAAATTATACTATAATCATATACATTCATGTGATATCATATATGATCTTTTATCATTGCTTTGTTAATAATATCTTAGAATTATCGTTGTTTTGGGTGTTAACTTAATCATTTTATTTTATATGTTTTGTTACTTAAGTAGTGTTTGTCATGGATGGGTTGTATCTTAATCATATCCTGGATGATATAAAGTCTTTAAAATTTATTATTAAATTATAAAATTATAATTATACTGGAATAGATACGATGGAGAATGAATCTCATCGCGTTCATGGAGACGGTAGTCCGTACGTACGCACGAGCGACAATATCATTCTTTTGATTTTAAAATAATATTTAATTGGATGGTATATCACATATAAAGAATCATTATCATTTTATATTTATTATTTACATGAATTACAAAGCATTATTATACACATCCAAATAATAATTTATTGAATAACAATTACACCACGACGTGGAGACGGTAAGTCGTACGTACGCACGTATGGTGACATGTTATTCAATGGATGGACAGAATACTTAAATATGGATGTAAAATGTTTATAATGAAATCAAATAATATACTGGAGTTATAATTTTAGAATGGTAATAACAAAGAAAGAAGAAGTGGAAGAAGATGGGAACTTGAAAAAGGGTGGTGAAATCATTACCTCTTCTTCGGGTTCTTCCTTTTGATTTGATGAAAAGGGCTCTTTAAGATGGCTTTATGACTAAATTAAGTCATCTAGGATGAAGTGAGGGAAGTGGAGAGAGTATTTTGACAGAGTTTGGCCGAACCAAAAGGACTTGAAGGTGTGAATTAATGAGAAGGGAGAGTTCCCTTTTATAAGAGGGGTGAGGGGAACCTTTGGAAAAGCTAGAAATATTATTTTATAATAAATTCATATTCAATTTCTAATGTCTAAAAAGTAGATTATTTAAAGGTTAAGGTGGGGAGGGGTCGAAAACCACTCAACAAATATAATTTAGACAGGTTTGGGTTACTATATTAACTTTATCTTTAAGTATTAACTCTTAGTTAATTAGTTTCACTTTTACAATGTCTCTTTGTATTTTTATATTATATGGTTAATAAACATACTATGTACTTCCAAGAGACCCCGAACTGGTCCATTAATGATACACCTATCATGATATATGTATCTGGGACGAACCTTAGATTTATTAGAATTTAATATCAATTAATAATATAATATTTTTTTCAAAAACTCTTTTATGTCAATTTTGACACTATTTAATAATTGATTTTTGTGAAAATTATAACAGAATGATTACTTCAATCAAGGTTACTTAAGTCAATACTAACATATCATATTAACCTATAAAATTAATTCAATTCATAAAAAGTCTCAAATTATATTTATTTTGGTATTTATAATATCAATTATTTTAGTTTTTCACTATTATGGAAATTACTGCATCATCATTGTTTCATAAATAAATTAAATTATTTAATGTCTAGAAAATATAAATAAAATATCATTATGTAGGAAATCATTTTATCTATATAATGAATATTTACAATCGAATTTATCTTATGTATAACCCTATATTAAAAATGTTTTAGTAAATGAACATTGTTTTTAACTCTTTTAACTCTTCTCTGAATTAAATAATAATAAATGTCCTAATCTAATCCAAGTGGACCTAAATGATAATATTTTATTCCTAAGGTGGTTTTTGGTCAAGATAATCTTGTCCAATAGAATTAGGACCTGTTTTTGGGTAATATTAATGTCATTTTTACCCTTAATTACCCTATTTACTTTTAACCGTGGTAAACAAAAGTAAAAAAGTTACTATTCACGAAAAATTATTTTCATCTTATTGAACCATATTTTACTACTTGATATTAACCGTATCTCTTGGATTTTAGAAATTCCATTAACAGAAGCGGTAAAATTATGTTTTATGAAAAATTCAGTTTTTTTAACTACCACCTAGTGGTTTCACTATTCATCACAAATTGAAGTTTTTCCGAACAATGCCAAAATTTCACCCTAAGCTATAATTGATATTCCGAATTCAAAAATGTTGTCTATTTTAAAAAATTCCAAACATATAATTTGTATTAAATAATTTTATAATTAATTCCCGCTGTCACAACAAATAGCGTGTTTTTAAGAAACAATATATATCAAATGATTGACAATTGTTTTGGTCCAATTTCAAAGTAAAATTAATTCTAATGAACACCATTGGATAAAATGGTAAAAATATATTATAATTATAATTTAAACCCACTCAATAATATAATTTATCATTATAAATTTTTTTTATTAAAAAAGTTGTTTTTAAGTATTTTTCACTATTCATAAAAATTGGAAGTTCTCAGAAAAATACAAAAAATTCAACTTAGGATAATTTTGATATTATGAATCCAAGAATGATGTCCATTTTGAAATATAAAACATATATAATGTCAAAAAGTCGGTATTACTATTCATAATGGCTAGTTTGATTGGTTGTGGGGTGTTAGAACTCGATGTTGCGTACAACACACGCTATCACATTATTCAAAGAGAAGCATACCGTAGAAGCTTGGGGTGTTAATTCTCCCCTCCTTATAATAATTTCATCCTCAAAATTTCAAGAATACTACCGCATGAAAAGACTCGGGTGGTTCTTCATCATAAGTTTCTTGGGTTCCCACGTTGCCTCTTCCGTCTTATGGTTTCTCCACAAAACATTTACCAGACGCGTCGTCCGGTTTCTCAGTACTTGTTCTCTCATATCAAGAATCCAGACGGGCTCTTCGCAATAAGACAAATCAGGTTTCAGTTCTAATTCCTCATAGGTGAGTACATGCGTTGGGTCAGGCAGTTATTTCCTCAAAATAGATACGTGGAACACATCGTGAACTTTGGAGAGACTTGGTGGCATTGCCAATTGGTAAGCTACAGCCCCAATTCGTTCTAGAATTTCGAAAGGTCTGATGTTCCTGGGACTCAATTTACCTTTATCACCAAAATGTATGACTCCCTTCCATGGAGATACCTTCAAGAAAACATGACCACCAACTTGAAATTCCAAATCCTTCCTTCGATTATCGACATAGGTCTTCTGCATACTTTGAGCTGCTTTGATGTGATTTTGGATTACCTTCACCTTTTCCATCGTTTCCTCCACCATTTCTAGACCTACAAGTTTTCTTTCACCAATGTCATACCAACAGGTTGTTGTGCGATATCTCTTTCCATATAACGCTTCATATTGTTCCATCTGAATACTCGAATGGAAGCTATTGTTATATGAAAATTCTACCAGAGGTAAATATTGATCCCACATACCCTGAAAGTCAAGTGAGTAAGATATCAACATGTCTTATAAGGTTTTAATAGTTCGTTCTGATTGTACATCTGTTTGAGGGTGGTAGGCAGTGCTCAAATGAAGTTCAGTATCCAAGGATTTTTGAAGAATTTTCCAGAATCTTGAAGTAAAACGGGGATCACGATCAGAAACAATCGATAAGGTTACTCCATGAAGTCTCACAACTTCATCAACATATATTCTTGCTAGTCATTCAAGTTGTAAATCTTCCCTTATAGCAAGAAAATGTGCTGACTTGGTAAGACGATCAATAATGAACCATATTGCATCTTTCCTTCTATGAGTCCTTAGTAGCCCCATGAAAAAGTCTATCGTAATATTATCCAATTTTGACTTCGGTCTGGGAAGAGGTTGCATGACTCCTCTAGGCTATTTCCTTCCAAATTTCACTTTTTGACAAACCATACATCTTGACACAAAATCGGCAATCTCCCTCTTCATTTTGTCCCACAAAAAATGTTCCTTCAAATCTCTATACATTTTGGTGATCCCATGGTGCATAGAGAAATTGGAAATATGAGCATCATCCAATAATTCCCTTTTTAGATCAGGTATATCGGGAACATAGAGCCTCTTCCCAAAATTCAAAATTCCATCTTCATACACAAAGCCTCTCAATCTCCCATCATTCACAGCTTTAATCTTCTTTTGAAATTCTTCATCATCGGTCTGAGAACTCTTAATCTTTTCTAGTAAAGATGGTTTGGAAACCATTTGAAAAAGCACTCATGTTCCACCTCCCATGGTTATTCCCATGTCCATCTTCACTAGATCCATGAAAATTGGATCCCTTTCAATTCTCATTTTGTTCAAAACTCCATGGTCTTTTCTTCTCAAAGAATCTTCCACCTTGTTTTCCTTCCCTGGGTGGTAGTGTATCGTGCAATCATAATCCTTGAGTAATTCAAGCCATCTCCTTTGCCTCATGTTGAGTTCTTTTTGTGAGAAAATATACTTAAAACTCTTGTGATCAGTATAAATCTCACGTTTTTCACCATAGAGGTAGTGCCTCTATATCTTCAAAGAAATGATCATAGCTGCTAACTCGAGATCATGAGTAGGATAGTTTTGGTCATGAATTTTCAACTGTCATGATTCATAGGCAATAACCATATCATTCTGTATAAGGACACCACCAAGTCCTTTCTTCGATGCATCGCTATAAATAACGAACCCATCATTCCCCAATGGTAGATTCAATATAAGAGCATTGACTAATCTTCTCTTTAGTTCTTCGAAACATTCTTCACAGTCTTTTCTCCAAACAATTTTATCCCCTTTACGTGTGAGCTTTGTTAATGGGTTAGCCAATCGGGAAAAATTCTCCACGAAACGTCGATAATAACCTGCTAAACCAATAAAACTATGTACCTCAGTTATACTCATAGGTGCTGGACATTCTTGAATTGCCTTGGTCTTAGAAGGATCAATAGAGATTCCATATTTAGAGACAATATGGCCAAGAAAATAAATCTATTGATGCCAGAATTCAAACTTTCTAAACTTCCCATATAATTCATGTCTTTTCAGAGTCATCAGGATAATGCGCAAGTGATTTTCATGAACTTCATAGATTTTGGAGTATACCAAGATATCATCAATAAATACCACCACAAATTCATCGAGATACTCATTGAAAACTCTATTCCTCAGATCCATGAATACAGAGGGTGCATTAGTCAGTCCAAAAGGCATTAATGTAAACTCGTAATGCCCGTACCTGGTTCGAAATGCTGTCTTTGGAATGTCTTCCTTCTTCACACACAACTGATGGTATCCAGATCGAAGGTCAATATTTGAAAAGTATTGAGCTCCATGCTATTGGTCAAATAAATCATCAATGTGAGGTAGGGGATACTTGTTCTTTATTTTTATAGCATTGATCTCCCTGTAATCGATACATAACCTCATAGATCCATCTTTCTTTTTAACAAAAGGAACAGGGGCTCCCCATGGAGAAACACTAGGGTGAATAAATCCTTTATTACTAAATTCCTCTAGTTGTTTCTTTAGTTCGACTAATTATACAGTGGCCATTCCATAAGGGGTCTTTGATATAGGCCTTGATCCAAGAATTAAATCAATGGAAAACTCAACATCTTGTTCTGGAGGATGTCCAGGTAAATCATCCGGAAATACATCTACATATTCTTTCACAACAGGTATATCCTCTATTTGAACATTCCTTTCCTCACCCACATTAATTTCTTTCCCTTCATCCCCAATAATTGAATTTACTTGAGCTACTGGGGGTGGATCTAGATAAGAATTAGGTGGTGACGATTCTTCTCTAAAGATAAGGTGTTCCTTATCATCATCATAAAAAATCGTAACCTCCTTCTTCTTACAATAAATCTTCGCATCACAGTCCGAAATCCAATCCATACCGAGGATTATATCAAACTAAATCATAGGTATGATGATGAGATCAGCAGGTAAAGAACATTTATGTTCTCTAATGGGGACTGATTGACAAAACTCTGTTGCAATGATACTTACCTTAGGAGTTTTAACTGACAAATCGCTTGTTAAATCAAATTGGAAATATGTAATTTTCTTAGAAAACTTGGAAGATATGAAACAATGCAACGATCCAGAATCAAATAATGCATTTTATAAAGTTGAGGAAACTATTAAATTACCTGCCACCATGTCTTCTGGAGCTTCAACCTTAGCAGTAGTGATAGCATATGATTGGCCTTTATCCCTTGGCCCTTTCTGAGGTAAGTTCCCCTGATGCTTAGGACATTCATTTTCATAATGTCCCATCTCCCTACAATTTTAGCATTGAACACTGGTATCTTCCTTCTTCCCTTTGCAATCACGAGCTTGGTGGCCATTTTCACCACACTTGTAACAGACACCCATTCCCTTCAAGCAAGTACTGGGGTGTTTCTTCCCACATTTACCACAGGATGGATATTCAACCTTTACCTTCTTCCCCTTATTTCCATTCCCAGATTGATAAGAATATATCTTCTTTTCTTGCTTTGATTTAAAGTCATATGACTTAGAGAATTCCTTTTCGGTCTTGATATCACATGAGACAATGTCTTCGTACGATGAAAAGGATTGTGAGAGTAATGCTCGACGAAGAAATGGTTTTAACCCATCAAAGAAACAATCAATATTACTTCTGGGGTTACATATATAATCTCCATCTTACCTTTCTAACCTTGTAAAGTTAGCCTCATACTTTGCGACATTCTCATTCTCCTTTTGTCTCAGACTCAGAAATTTCCTTTCCATATCTGCTCGATGGTCACGAGGAAAGTATTTTTCTAAAAACAGATCTTTGAACTCCCTCCATTCCATATTTGATACTTCATCATCTTCCTTCGTGTTTTGAATCAATGACCACCATTGAGAAAAATCTCCAGTGAGGCGGTAAACTTCCATGATAACTTTTTCCCTTTCACTACTCCCCAAAGCCTGAAATATTTTTTCTAGGGAATTTATCCATTACTCAACTACTAATGGATTTGTACTCCCATTAAATGTTGGTGGTTGTTTCCTTATTAATCGATCTAACATTGATCCTCCACAATGCGGATCAGGGTGTTCTATATGGGTAAGGTTATTATTCATAACCTGAGTGAGTTGTCCCAGAATGGTGATTAGCTGATCGGCAACAGTTGCATCACCAGCTCCACTATAATTATCTTGAGCAGGAGAGAAATACCTAAATAGAGTGCGTGCATTGATAAGGTTTCCATTTCATCCAATAGGTTCCATTTCTAAACAATGGCATAAACTAGATCAGTTTTTGAATCAAAATACATAATTCCATACTTATAAAACAGTTAACCTAAATTAAACTATTTATGGATATAATCCATAATCATAAAAATGTTTTCTTTGAGGAAGTATATTCTCATAATCCCTTCATAATGATTTGTAAATAAAATGATAGTTATCCTAAGAATATCCCCTGGAGTGTCGTAACCAAGAGTGAAGCAAGGCCCGTTGTCGTGCACCAGTTCCCGTTCGAGTCTAGCTCAAAGCGGTGTTTTCGCGTTTTTCCCCTAGGTACATCTGTGCCAGAGCTGCCTCTACCTACTCATATCCAGACATGGATGTATTTCCTGGAAAACTCACAAAATCTCTACAATACCAAAATTCTAGGAATTTCTTCTATACTAATCCTAAATGTTCATCTTAGGTCTACGTGCTCTAATCAGATTTTATCTAAATCTAGCTTCCAAGGTTTGTACTAAACTTTCTCTGATACCAACTGTAACGCCCCGACCCTAGTTACCTAGAGTCGGTGTATTATTACATAACGTTAGCATGATCACAAGAAAGATCAAATCTTGAAAGACCGATTAGTTTAGTAGCCTTGGAAACACTGGATATATTCACAAAGTTTTACATTACATCATAGAAATGAAAACAACAACAACATAGTCTCCATAGTCTGCACTCTTATCCCCTCATAATATCACTACATGTCATTCATAATTTACTTCTTCACATCCTGGGAAAAATAAAAAAATAGAAATGGGGTGAGCTCAAATGCCCAGTAAGGATAACAATATAGCGGAACTTTCATAAATAAGAATAAACATTTAAGGCAGTGTATAATTAAAACAAATGCCTTTTAAACTTGAACATCAACATAGTATGGAAAAAATAAAATGAAATAATTCCATTTACTTATTCTCATGGATATTCTACTAATCAAATAATCACATGCAATATCAATAACCACTTTCGTAATGATGGAATGTTTAATGCCATACTATCATAACCATATAGCCAAGGCCTCGTACCAAGACTAAAAATAATATTTAGTCAAGGCCTTGTGCCAAGACACTAGTTTGTCTCATGAGACCAACCGATGCATCGAGGAGCTATAGAGGGCTCCACCCATCACATATTAAGTCCAATGCATTCCCATATGAAAAGGATTAAACATAACATAAAAACTTGTATTAAAACTAGAATACAAAATGTAAATACTTCATCCATAAACTGTGAATGGAATAAAAATAACACATCCACAGTCAAACATATCACAGAACCTTAAATACAATATAAAAGTTTTGTATCATAACAAATCAACTTCAAATAAGCGTAAAATCCAACACAGTATGTTGACATAGATGAAATCAAAACTCTTTTTAGAGAAATATATCTTTCTATTTTAAAATCATTTAAGAGTCATATATTTATAAAATAAAACATTTTCATTGAAAATATTCTTATAATCTTGTAAGGGAAGCTTCGACAGAAAATAGCGGCACCCGTCGTATAAGTTAAAAAAACATTCTTTCCTTAATTCTGTCGAAAAGGTTAAAAAGAACCTTGTTTGGAAAACGATGGAAAGATTCCTTTATAAACCACTTATAAAAGTCAACAAGGGTATAAATGACTTTAACCCATATTCTATTAAATATTAAAAATCTATTGAAATACATTTTTAAGAAACATGGATGTGGATGATAAAGAGATCCCAGTAGATTATTACGTATAAACAACCTCAGATAATGAAGAGATTGCGAAATAAACCCTTACATTGTACTTTTCCTTGGTTGGGGGTAGGATAACCTCATGTATAATGGTGAAATAATGTTTATTAAATTATACAATAATCATATACATTCATATGATATCATATATGATCTTTTAACATTGCTTTGTTAATAATATATTAGAATTATTGTTGTTTTGGGTGTTAACTTACTCATTTTATTTTATATGTTTTATTAATTAAGTAGTGTTTTTCATGGATAGGTTGCATGTTAATCATATCCAGGATGATATCAAGTCCTTAAACATTATTTTTAAATTATAAAATGATAATTATACTTGAATGGATACGATGTAGAATGAATGTCATCGCGTTCGTGGAGACGGTAGTCCGTACGTACGCATGAGCGACAATATCATTATTTTGATATTAAAATAATATATAATTGGATGGTATATCATATATACAGAATAATTATAATGTTATATTTATTATTTACATGAATTACAAATCATTATTAGACCCATCCAAATAATAATTTATTGAATAACAATTACACCACGACGTGGAGACAGTAAGCCGTACGTACGCACGTATGGTGACATGTTATTCAAAGGATGGATAGAATGCTGAAATATGGTTGTAAAATGTTTATAATAACATAAAATAATATACTGTAGTTATTATTTTATAATGGTAAAAACAAAGAAAGAAGAAGTGGAATAAGATAGGAACTTGAATAGGGTGGTGAAATCATTACCTCTTCTTCGGGTTCTTCCTTTTGATTTGATCAAAAGGGCTTCTTAAGATTGATTTCTAACTAAAGGAAGGCCTCTAGGATGAAGTGAGGGATGTGGAGAGAGTATTTGGGTAGAGGTTGGCCAAACCAAAAGGCTTTGAAGGTGTTAGTTAATGAGAAGGGAGAGTGCCCTTTTATAAGAGAGGTGAGGGGCACCTTTGGAAAAGCTAGAAATATTATTTTATAATAAATTAATATTCGGTTTATAATGGCTTAAAAGTGGATTATTTAAAGTTTAAGGTTGGTAGGGGACTAAAACCACTCAACCAATAGAATTTAGACAGGTTTGGGTTACTATATTAACCTTATCTTTAACTATTAACTCTTAGTTAATTAGTTTTACTTTTAAAATGTCTCTGTATTTTTATATTATATGGTTAATAAATATAATATATACATCCATGCAACCCCCAAGTGGTCCATTAATGATACACCTATCATGCTATAATTCTCTTGGATAAACAATAGATTTTTATGAATTTAATATCAATTAATAATATAATATTATTTTTAAAAACTCTTTTATGTCAATTTTGACACTATTCAATAATTGATTTTTGTGAAAATCACAACAGAATGATTACTTCGAAAAACGTTACTTTAGTCAATCCTAACATGTTATATTAACCTCTAAAATTAATTTAATCCATAAAAAGTCTCAACCTATATTTATTTGGGTATTTATAATATTAATTATTGTAATTTTTTACTATTATGGTAATTACTGCATCATCATTGTGTCATAAATAAATTAAATTATTTAATGTATAAAAATTATAAATAAAATATCATTATGTAGGAAACCGTTTTATATTTCTAATGAATATTTACAATATAATTTATCTTATGTATAACCCTATATTAAAAATGATTTAGTAAATAAACTTTGATTTTAACTCTTTTAACTCTTCTTTGAATTAAATAGTAACAAATGTCCTAATCAAATCCCAGTGGACCTAAATGATAATATTTTATTCATAAGTTGGTTTTTCTGTCAAGATAAACTTGTCTAATATAATTAGGACATGTGTTAGGGTAATATTAATATCATTTTTACCCTTAATTACCCTATTTACTTTTAACCATGGCAAATAAAAGTAAAAAAGTTACTATTCACCAAAAATTATTTTCATCTCATTGAACCACATTTCACTACTTGATATTAACCATATCTCTCGGATTTTTGAAATTCCATTCACCGAAGTGGTAAAATTATGTTTTATGAAAAATTCAATTTTTTTAACTACCACCTAGTGGTTTCACTATTCATCAAAAATTGAAGTTTTTAAGAACAATGCCAAAATTTCACCCTAACCTATAATTGATATTCCGAATTCAAAAATGATGTCTATTTTATAAAATTCCAAACCTATAAGTTGCATTAAATAATTTTATAATTAATGCCCGCTATCACAACAAATAGCGTGTTTTTAAGAAACAATATATATCAAAAGATTGACAATTGTTTATGTCCAATTTCAAAGTGAATTTAATTATAATGAACACCATTGGATAAAATGGTAAAAATATATTATAATTATACATTAAAACAACTCAATAATATAATTTATCACTATAAATTATTTTGATTAAAAAATTTGTTTTTATGTATTTTTCACTATTCATAAAAATTGGAAGTTCTCAGAAAAATACCAAAAATTCAACTTAGGATAATTTTGATGTTATGAATCAAAAAATGAAGTCCATTTTGAAATATAAAATATATATAATTTCAAAAATCAGGTATTAATATTCATAATGGGTAGTTTTATAGGTTGTGGTGTGTTAGAACTCGATGTTGCATACAACACACGCTATCACATTATTCAAAGAGAAGCGTACTGTTGAAGCTTGGGGTGTTACAAAAAATATGTATGATTTTTCTTATGTGGTGGGTGGGCCCCGAATTATATAGTCCCCAAATTCATTGGGTAAATATGGATATCACATGAGATAATAAGGTCTAAAATATGGTGTAAAAATAGTTCACTAAGGGACTCTATCCAATATTATATTCTTCATATTGAACCACGATTAAGGAAATAATAGAATGGAGAGGGAACCTAATCTACTATGATATTCTTAGGAGTGAAACTTAACTAAATAAATGATTTTATATAACTATGTGTATGCCACAAACATATTTCTTATTCTCTAGATATGTTCTCATGGATCATGATTGATTATAGATGATTCTATAAACATATGAGTTATGTATTTTGTTATGAAAAATCCTTGTGACATGATTTTTGAATATTGATCATTGAATTATTAGGTATGATTATCATAATTTATGATCTTATATCACACCCTTATTCTTATCTTATTCTTATTAATGACCATTGATCGATATCTCTTATGTTTACCATTTATTTTCATATGAGATCACCCTTTCTTACGTTTCCTTTACCCAGGTTATGGAGAATGTTTTTATGTATCATTTTTATATGAAGTGTACTATGTGAGGATATCTCTATAAGATATGTTAAAGATATCTGAGGAAAATATATGATTATGAATGATTAGTCATTGAAAGTGGCTAATATTAATTGTTAATATCTTAATATTAATGTGTTTCAATGTGCATAAACATCTATTTTTGTCCAATTTAGATATTGAACTTTATTTCCCATCATTGTGCAATTCATGTTTAAAGTGTCAATTTTGGCGCACTCAATAAATTTATTTTGAAAAATACATTGTTTATCATTTTAATTTAATATTTTGGTATATTATTCATCACTTTATTTGGAACATTTTATCTTTTAGGTCTGATGGATGAATCCCAAGGGAAGATGTATATTTTTCCGCCTGAATGCAGAAATTTGATGGAAAAAAGCATAATGGGCCTAAGGCCCATCAAACAAATGTGGGGCCCATAAACCAAGCCCATTGAAGCTAAACTTTTTACTGTAGAAATATAAATATATTAGTATTATTTCATTCAACTGTGGCTGGAGCTAATTATGATATTTTAATGATAATAAAGGGATCTGAAGTGGAGATTTAAATGGCGG
Source organism: Viscum album (assembly GCA_963277665.1). Lineage (NCBI taxonomy): Eukaryota > Viridiplantae > Streptophyta > Magnoliopsida > Santalales > Viscaceae > Viscum > Viscum album. The sequence goes on along the minus strand of OY728151.1, from coordinate 98,825,153 downwards.
GACTAACATAAATGCACATAAAGTCGTCCCACCATTTTGACCATAACATCCAAACGGCTGTGCCAAAGTTCCTGAATTTTTTTCATCTCATAGAGGAAATATGTACGAGAATATTTATCTTCTAAGAACCCTCCGTATTCGGCCTCCATAAATTAAAAAATCACTCATCTTCTTTTCTCATCCCAAATTTTGTATTCTCACCCTAATTTCTATTCTCTTTTCCCCTTTCTGTTTCCGTGTGTCCAAAAAATCCCAAATTTTTTTTTCAATCAACTCCAATAGATTATCCTCCAAAATACCCCTTCATAAACGAATGCTATAATCAAGTCAGAAATCAATATTTGGAAACACCTCCCATAGGGAATTTCATTGACCAAATATTAATTGAATACACCACACTAGATGAGATGTAAAATCAATGGGATGATGATTGTTTAAAGGATAAATTTACATACCTCTCAAGGATGATTGAATAGATCAACATTAATAAATATCATGATGTCCAAACATATATCAATCATAATTATGAAAAAATTATTGAACATTTGTGTGAAAAAATGGTTAAAATGAATTTAGAAGTTTCATCACCGAGATTAGAAATACAAAGCATTGAGACTTATGAGGAACCAATTCCCACTCAGAATTTCCTTTACTCATAACTGATAGAAGAATATTTTATCCCAAAAACCACTCATGAATTTAAAAATAAACTATCCTTTGGATATGGGATAACTAAAGAAGATCGATGAAATGTTAAAGGGTCATTAAATCAGGATGAGATTGATTTTTTGGACTCAAAAGATGAAAATTTGACTACATGGATTGAGTTTCCTAAATATAACTCCATTGATAAATTTTCAGAAGTACAAATAATTGAACCATTAAGAGAGATCACAAACAGTGAGTCCATACCCATTCCTGATATTCAACTGGACAATTTTGCAGATGAATCATATTTTCCAAAGGAACCTATTCTTTCAAAATGTTTTGTAGAAGAAACAAATTTGGATTCAACTTTCCATTCTTATTTGGGAAAATTCAATCAAACTGAACTAATCATTATAATCCTTCCTTCCCTACTCAAGAATCCCCCCATTTATGATAACCAAGACCATTAAATTGTCATGCATTTTCATCAAGAATCTCACAAAGTAGGAATGAACCTTGAAATATTATGAAATTATCTAGATGAAACTTAATCAAACATTACCGAAATTCCTTGGACATTCACACTCATTGATAAACATGGGATTTAACATGACACAAATTTTAAACAAATAATCAATCTCAATCTTTTTGAAGTGGAGAAATATGGGTTCATTAAAATTTTGAAAGTTGGAATTGGATATGTTGGGGGTACAAGTCGAGATAATGATGTTAAACAAAAGCGTTGAATGGGAGGAAATCAATGGTTTTCATGTTTCCAATTATTATGAACCATAATTATTTTTTTTATTTTTTTATTTTTCATATAATAAATTACCGTAGACTGTTGACCAGTTATTCTTTTATGAGTACGGATGAGTATGAAAGGGGAGTACCATATTCATTTGTGTCACATGGCGTGATCCCTGAGTAATACCTTACCCAGAAAATATAAAGAAGATAATGTATCATCAGTTTTTTTTTAAAATTAAAAAATAATAAAAAACAGGAAAAACCATAAAAATGGTGATACTTGGAATTAAATAAATCATTGTGTTGTTTTTTTTGTCTTCTTTGTTCTTCATTGTATAGTTTAGGAACTATTTTGGATGATACATGTTCAATCAAGGAGGCGACTACATCCCCCAAGAGATCAAAGGAGTAATCTGGAGCATCATGAACTTCTACTTCAAAAACTAGGTGAATTTGTTCCATGTTTATCATTTTCAATATCCTCTTTATACACCTCTCCTATACCCCCTTCTAATTTTTCTTTAATCATTGGGGACAATGTTATTCTATGTTGGGGGGAGATGAAATAAAAAATGATTTTTTTAATAAGAACATGCATGGAATGAAAAATTTCATCAACCTTGAACATGATAATACACATTGAAATCTATTAAATTGGATATCAAATAATTTTTCATGCCTTGATTCTAATTTTAATGCAAGTTTATGTTCATGAGCATATTTTTCGGAAACCGTAGTTGTGCGATGTAAATTTTCAAAGTTTAAATTTTCATCCTCTTAATAAAAATGACACAATACATGTCTACTGGATTGTGGGTGAAAATTTGAGTTCTTGGGTCCCTTTAATTATAGCATAGGATTCTGGTGTCACTTTTAGTTTAATTTGAGTATCAAAAAAAAATAATAAAAAAATTTGAAAAAAATAATGACCACATAGAGAAATGTTTTGTCCAAATGTGTGGTGTCCGGCACATGGGGATCGTGACTCCATGGTTGTCTTTCCCAGAGTTAAGCTTCATATCTCTATTTTAGAGCATGGAATTGACAATATGTATGGTGCCTGACACTTGGGGATCATGACTCCATAGTTGTCTTGCCCAGAGTTAGTCTTTTCATATCTATTGTGGTTAATAAAAAAGAAAAAAAACAAAAAATTCAAAAAAAATTGGACACTCATCTTAATGTTTAATGTGATTCCCACCTAGCACTTCCATGTTTTCCCATTGAACAATAAAACGGGCCCCATATCATTTATGATGCACAACACTTATCATGCTTAATTAAAATTTAATGAAATGTGGTGATGAATTTGAAAAAAGGAATGGACTAGGGCTTGGGATATTCTTATGGACCTATCTTGTTTTAAATTATTTTTATAGGTTTCATAATGTTTTTTGGTATGTGGTCTTTGGGTGAGCAATGTGTATTATAATGTTTTTGGAAAAGGGGATTCAAATTTAATATTTGTAATATATTTTTCTCGGGACTAGAAAAACTCAATTTGGGGGGTGTGATTAGTCACTGAAATTTGCTAATATTAATTTCTAATATCTTAATATTAATGTGTTTCAAAGTGCATAAACATCAATTTTAGTCTAATTCAGAAATTGAACTTCATTTCCCATCATTGTGCAATTCATGTTTAAAGTGTCAATTTGGGCCTACTCAATAAATTGCTTGTGAAAAATAAATTGTTCATAATTTTAATTTGATATTTTGGTATATGATTCATAACTTAATTTGGAACATTTTATGTTTTAGGTCTGAGGGATGAATACTATAGGAAGAAAGGGATTTTTGTGACTGAATGTAGAAAGTTTCTGGAAAAAGCATAATAGGCCTATAGCCCATCAAACAAATGTGGGGCCCACAAACCAATCCCAATGAAGTTAAAAGTTTTACATTATAAATAAAAGAATATGAGGATTATTTTATTAAACTGTGTACAAAGCTAATTCTAAAGTTTTCATGATGATAAAGGGATCTGAAGTTGAGATTTAAAAGGTGGGCCCGACATAAATGTACATAATGTTGTCCCACCATTTCGACCATAACATCCAAACGGATCCACAAAATTTCCGGAAATATTTACATATCATAGAGGAAATATAGAAGATAATATTTCTCTTCTACAACCCTTCCAAATTCTGCCTCCATCAATTAAATATTCACACGTAAAAATGGTGGATGAATCTGGATGAATTTACGGGTCAACATCGAAACGACAAATTCCCTTGATTTTTTCACTCTCCTTTTACCTCTGCCAATAAATGGAGATGTAATTTATTGTTGGGGGTGTATCTAAGTATCTAAATATTCTTATATAAGTATCTTATGATGCAGGTAATGGGGATGGAAATTTTTTTTTGGAATGGATGTTTTTATTTTCATTCAATTGTATGCTTTCATTTTGTAATCACTTTTCAATTTCTCCCAAGTAAGTTTTTCATTCACCTTAATTTAATTAATAAAATATCATCATTATAGTATTATACATAATTTCTTATTTATTATTACATATCATGTGGATACCGTTGCTTTAGGGAGTGAGGTTATTCACATTGTCTTTTGTTAAACTCTTCACACAACTGTGGAGTGATTTTTATTTTTTTATTTTTTTCTTCTTCTCCAATTTTACCATCCTAAGTCTACTACCCTATTTCATTGATAAAATAGCATCAATAGAGGGATAAAAACTTATGGGTTTTCCTAGGGAGTTTCATGGGGTGGATTGGATTTTTTTAATGTACTTAAATTCATAATAATTTCATTACTTTATGATTTCCATTTGATGATTTATTTTCTTCTTTGTCTTTTCCAAATTTCACAATGACTCATTTCGAGTGCTTGTACGATCCTATTACTTGGAGTGATCATTAAATTTATCATCTATGCTCATTGGTGATTAGCCTTGGAATTGTGTAGGGATTAAATCAGTGAATTATTTTGAGGATTTATATCAGTTTGTGGATGCGTCTTGAATTAGTGAAATGAACATTATAAGAAAATACATACATCCAATCTAAACCAAGTAACAACTTAGGATCAACTTATCTAAATTAATTATTTTAGACTAAGTAATTTTATATTTTTGTTTATTTTTTTCTTTAAATTAAATAACTAGTTATTCAAATCAATTCAATCTGAATAGTTGGCCACTTCATAGCCAAATCCTTCCAAAATCAGAGTGTCTTTAGGTTCCTTCTTTGGTCCCTGTGGATTTGACCCCTACCTGTACTACAATGACCGCATACATGTAGGGTAAATTTGGGCACGACCAATGAATCTATCCTCAAAAGAAAATAAAAATATATGGTACTTAGGTGTTTATTATTATTATATTTATTTAATATTCATATAAAAATATGTAATATATATGTATTAAATGCTCGGGTCACCTCACTTAGGGTTTAGGGTGCATATCTACATGGGTTTTGATGGATATTTATTTTAATATTAATATATGTACAATATTTAATGTCCTGAGGTTATATAAACTACTTGTATTTCAGCTATAGGGACTTCGTTTTTCCATAGGTGTACTTGTGTGGGATGTGATGATTTAATTTATAATGCATGTTACATGGGTTGTAGTGGATTTTGGACATACCACTTGGATATTTATGAGATGATGAGTATGGGATTGTAATGATTACATGGGGTGAAGTATGATATATAGTTTATATTAATGGGGTGAAATTATATTTTTAAATGGGATTGTAACATAAGATATTTGGAATTGGTTAGTGAGAGTGAAAAACCAGCGGGGAAGAAGATGTAGAGTGCCTTTATGATATATATATTTTATATGGACATTCTTAATTGATTGTGTTACTTGGTGAATTAGAATTTGTGAGTTTGGGATAAATTTTTTACTTATTTATGTAATGAGTTAGTTTTATTTGTTTATTCATTGGTTTTTAGTGTTCTTTATTCACATTTTTATGATAGGTCCCAGGAATGGTCCAACTAAGTATACATGTATGATCACCCCATGTATATATAAATCATTTTTCAAGTCTGTAGGAATTTTTTAGTTATGGATAAAGGAGTTACTATACAAGAATTTTTATCTAAGAGATTTTAGAGTTTGTGGTCACTATATAATTTTTTTGGGTATTCTAATTTATTTTCCTTTATATATTACATTACATTTATGTATTCAGATTGGTATTTGGTATTCTTTGGAGTTTATTAGAGGATATACTTTTACCTCTTGTATATAAATTTATATAAAAAGGTCAATGTCACCATTTTTTATTCATTATATACCCTCAGTGATAGTTTCTAACATATGAACTGCTGGAGGAGGGTTTAAGGGTCATATTTATCCTCATTACTAGCCAAGGAGGGGTACTAGTGGAGGGGATCATGGAAAGAGTAGTAAAAATTAGGTATAGTGACCCCAAAATTGGATTCTAAATCATCTATACCACCTCCCACTTAGTTCTTCACAGCTATCAGCCTTCTTAGACACATCATATGAAAAACATTTCTTTATATCGTTGGGAAAAGAAAATATAATAAAGGGTATGCTTAAATTCTCAGTATGAGTAAACAAGGGATATAACAATGATCCTCTAAACATAACAAGAGAATAAATGGTATGATAACATGATATTACCATTTTAAAGTCATACAAAAAAATTGATAGATCATAAACATGTGTCATGGAATAAATCTTGGTAGTTCATAAGACATGAATCATAAAAGGATCAAAGAAAAAGAGCCATGAGAACATAATATTTTCATAAGATCATTTAAAAAAAGTGGAATAAATTATAGAATAATTATAACCATAAAAATATTATGTCTTGGATTCCCATGAAGACATTAATAACATGTTAGGCATGGGTTAACCACCAATTTACCTCCTTTTTTCTTGGGATAACCTCTTATCTACCCTCGTTTAGGATTGGGATAACCTCCCATATACCCTCTTTTAGGCTTGGGTTATCCTCCAGTGTACCCTTTGATATCACATGACATTAATATTTACCAAATTAATTTATTGGTATATATAATTCTGGGACCACTCATTACATAATCTTAAATTTATTTATATATATTCTATAACATTATTAAAACATTCATCGTAAGTTATCCCGTGAAAAAACGGGTTTCATTGATATTTCATAATCATAACTATAAATCATTCAAAAAATGAATAAGTTTGGTATCCCTGGATCATATACCCAGTAAGTCATAATTAACATCAAAATATGTTATCATATATGAAAAATTCCATTAAATTCTAACTAATATATTTCATGATATAAATACACTTTTCATTTTTAAATCACATATTAATATCTAAACATTTACCAAATATTAAAGAAAAAATTTACATTGAAAATATCCTTAAAAATTGTAAAGGAATATTTAATGAATTTAGTGAAAACAATGACAAGAAATTCTATACATTTCTTGTAGATTAAAACAAATATTCCTTTCATATTTTTGGTAAAAATTCAAAATGAACTCATTTGGAAAATGTAAAAAAGATTTTTTAAACCATTTTTTATAAAAAATCAATAACGGGTAAAAATTACTTTAAAAAATAACATAATAATAAAAAAAATTCTAAAAACATGTTTATAAAATATATATATGGATAAAGATGGATTTTTGATCGAAGAGAGAAATAAATTCATTTTTACATAAAAATATTATTTAGGACTATTGAGTACTTAAAGTGAGAAAAATGAAAGGAAAACATTTATTCTCATGAAATAACTAGAGGATAATAGAATTAAAAGATTTTATTAGTAAAAGTTCATTTAATTTCATTTAATTTAAATTTAATCCTAAATAATTTTGATTAAAATGAGATCGAAACATAAATCCCTTACCACTTAGTTGAATTTTGAATCGAAACCTCAGGAAAGAGATAAACTTAAATAGTTGTTTATATCACCATAATTTTATGTATAGGAATCATAAAATACATTCATTATAATACTATACTCTAAATAAATGAAACAAGTGGTGAATATGGCATGTGTCTCACAAAAGTAAAAGTTTGACGAAAAACCATTATCTTGAGTTTGACTTTCTTAGAAATCACATCAAACAACTATATAATAAAATAAAATTTATTATAATTTAATTATATATCCATTTAAATACTTATAATATATTGTTTAATCTACTTATAACATTTTAGAAACCATTTATCAATAAATCATTAAAATAATCTTTTTCCAAGTGTTACCTATTTAATTTGTTAATGATAATTTTGAATCAGTTGTTCTGGTCCTTGTACATGGATAATGGTTAAATCATACCCATAATTTTAATAACTATTTAAATATAATATTTATTAATTATAAATATATATGTTTATATTCATTCATGAAATGTAGATATATAATTAATTACATCATTCACAGATACGGTAGGTCATATGTACGCATGAACACAGTTTTTACGAAGAATGAAAAGAAAGAATGGAAAATTAAAATTAACCTTTAAAGAATAATTATTATATCATATATATCACATATATTCATTAAATCTATCCTTATTACCATCCATGTAAATATGAATCTAAAAATGAATTATATCGCTGCATGGAGGTGGTAGTCTACACGTACACACGAGAGACGTTACCATTTTCCAATAGATAAAAGGGTAGGATAATATAAATTACATTATAATTAAATAAAAATAATTATATCATAAATATAATATATAAATATTAAACCCATAATAATTAACATCCATGAAATATGGTGATGAAAAATGATTTGTATTGCTATGTGGATGCGATAGTTCACACACACACACAAGCAATACTTTCACTTCCCATTTTATAGAATAAAGGGTAGATATTGGTTATTCTATAATCATAATAAAATTCCATTATATTTATTATATTTAATTTAATTACTAATAATTAATAAAACATATTTATAGGTGGTAAAATATTAAACAAATATAAATTGGTTTGGGTGAGATGATTACCTCTTCTTAAATAAGCCTTCTTGAGATCCCTTCTTAAGGACCCTTGGATCTATATTTTAAGAATAAAATAACTTATAATTTATGTATAGATATTTTTATAAGATAATTTATATGGTTTTGGTCAATATATATGGCTCAATTATATGTAAATAAAAGAGAGGAGAGATTTCCTTTTAAATGGGAGGGAAAGGAAACACATGGAATTAAAGAAAGATTAAAATATAATTAATGTATTTATCAAGTATAATTATTCCAAATAGAAATTAATACAAATAAAAAGGGGATATGTTAAAATTATCATCATCTAATGAAATTTATATAGGTTTTAGTTTCTTTTTTAAACCTCTTCTATTTATTTAACTCTTTTGTTAACCAGTTTCATCCTCAACTACGACAAAAAGGTTTTTAAATTTAAAGGGTTATAATTTTATTTATAAGGTTACAATTTTTTCATAAATAGAAAAGGTTTGAAAATTTAGACTAATTATAATAATAAATTAAAATTTTTAATATATTTATTATTTTCAAATAATTTTATAAAATATTATATTTCATAAAATGTAATTAATGTTGTTATTTACACTATTCATTTACATTGACTTCAAAGTCATCTAGATAGTTATGGAATTAAAATATAAAAATTTATCACTTTTTTGAAATGTTATATTTATCTAAAAAGTTAATTAAACATAAAAATTCACCCTAATTATATTACTTTTAACATGTATAAAATCATTTATTTTATTTTTCTATTAATTGAATGAATATCGTGTTGGGGTTGTGTACACATTTAAGCTAACTATTCAATCACTAAAAATTATAAATAAATTATAATTATAAAAAAATTAATTATCATTTAATATAAACCTTTATAAATTAACTTATCCTATTTTTATCCTTATATAAAATTTTTAGAGATATTAAAGTCAAGAGAGTGGCATTTTAGAAATTTTATTTACTTAAAAAAAAATATAAACACCGTTATCAAGAGAAAATGGCCCAAAAATTACATATATTATAATTTTACAAGGATATGGAATAATTTACCTCATCCAATATTATAAAGTCTTGTTTTGGGTTTATATTTAGACCTTATCTCATGGTTTTAACCCTGGTTTACCCATTTTCCCTTACTAAGGTGATATGTATATACCACAACTACTAATCATGATAACCAAACATAAAAGGAAGTATTTTCCAAATTTTAATCTCCTAATTCCAAATTTGGTATAAATTTCAAAATATTAAATATCAAGATGTAACAATAACAATTCTAATATAAATACATAATTAACAATGAAAAATTGTTTTTAGAAAATTGTGTTTTAAGTATAAAAATTATCTTGAAATTATTGAATTATGATAATTCAAATGGAATTAATTAGATTTTTATAAATCAAATGAACTATATTTAACTATAATAATAAATATAAAACATAATGGGACCTTAAAATTGCATTTTTTAATAAAAATAAATGACAATATTTGAAAAAATAATATTTTTTATTTTTCATTGAAAAATCATTCATTTCAGAAAAATCCCAAAATTTATCCCTATGTTAATTTTTATTTTTTGACTTAAATCTTTATTTCTTTTTTATAGAATCCAGTTTCTATAAAGGGTTGAAATTAATTATAATATTCATACAAATAATAAAATAAAACCCAATTTTGAACAAATGTATTTTTGAAAGAAAAAAAACTTTAGAAAAAATTGAGTAATTATATATCATGAATTAAAAAAATACTTTTTAATTATTTAAAAAATTTATATATATATTTAATTTTTAGTTAATCATATTCATACACACAAATTTAATGACTATAATATAAAATATCATGATTTATTTTTAGATCGATGTTGTGTGTCAAGCTAGCTATAGAACACTTACAATTTATTTAAAGAGAAATATATTCCAAAATATTGAGATGTTACATTATATACCATCAAATAAATGACACCCCCAAAATTTTTATATGGCAAAAAAGGATCTAATTTTTAAATTACACATCATACAAAGGGATAATAAAAAACCTCTAAAAAGGGGAAGTGTGAATTGTAAAGGTTGCTTGAAATAAAACATAACTAGGTTCTCATATAAGGATAACATTGTTGGGATGTAAAAAATATATACATGGAGGATAAAACTATCATCTAAGGACTAATAGATTTTGATAGATAATGTGATTATGACAATGTTAATAACCAAAAAACCATAAATCATTGAGGGGTGAAAAGAACAACAATTCATCAGAAATAAAGGTAAATGGGATAACATTTTTATTTTTTAGGTCAATTTCGTAAATTTTAGGGATTATTTAACTATAAATATTGAGTATATCAGAAAATATACATTATCTATTTCCATTTTATAATAAAAATTTAATTCTTTGGTTGTGATTTGATCAATTACACTTTTATCTCCTATCTTACTTCAAGAAATGGATATTTAAGATGCATTTTTCATCCATTAAACACTAAAGTTAACTTTTAATGAATCATCATATCCATAACACATTAATTTTTCCTCTAAATATTTACCAAAACGAAAATGGTTACAATATGTTGTCTAATATGGATAAAAAATACATTAATATAGGGACTCAACCATAAACATTAAATAATATTGAGTTTTAAGTTATCAATTTAGTATCTAACTATTGAGTATCCTTTTAAGTTTATAGTTTTATAAAATTAGTTCATATATCATAGATAAGAATATCACATATCAAAAGCAGGACACTTCTGATCAGTATCCATTTTCGATATAATATAAAAATTTAAAAATAATATTTGTTTTCTTTTGATGAAAAATTTCATGACTTTCAACATCACTTATAAATTTCCTTAACCCATTATTAAACCCAATTATTTTTTAAAATATGGGATGATAAAAATAATCTCAGTATGTTAAATAAATATAATAAATATTTTAGTCTAGTAAAAAACATAAAAACTCATGAAAAATGTTTTCATAAAAACATTCATTTTTACCCAAAAGGGAAATATTTTTACTTTTAAAATATCGTTATATTACCTTTTGAAATAAAGTTATTTACATTAAAACACATTATAACACATATAAAAGTCATATAGGTTCCTTTGGACATCATATTTCTAGATCCCTTACAAAACACTTACAAATTGGGGTAACCATATGACCAACTTCCTATATAATTCTCTAGAGAATATAATAATTACCCCAAGCATTCAAGTGATATCTGGGTACACCCATCATATAAGATATATCAGGATCACTTGTGATCCATAATGGGGTTCAACCCATAATAAAAACAATTTACAAAGACCATAACATGAATGAAACAATTTAATCTTGAAAATTTTTATCAGAAAACACTTGAAAAACATTTTTAAACTCATTTGAAAAATTCTTTCCGATATCAAAATACCCATTATTTTAAAAACACATTTTAAATACAAAAATATACAAAAATATGTGAATAGGATTTTTATTTGCATAAAAATTAAAATATTTTATTATAATAAAAACATCAAACTGATATGGTGGTGGGAAAAGTCATTGTTTCCGTATACATCAAAATAGAATATTCCTTTTGTCTTTTGTAAAAAAAAGTCAAGCATTCCATAGATATATTCCTTTTTGAAAACTTTTTGAATAAATTATAAATATATATAAAATTTAATTTATAAATATTTTATGTCTATATAAAAATATCCATAAAATAATTTTAAAAACATGGACATGGTGGAAGAGGAGTTGAAAAATAAATCCTTAAAATGAGATTTTTTAAAAGAATGTCCCTTACATAGAACCATAAAATGACAATTTTTATAAAAAATTGTAAATAAATTGAAATATGGTAAAAATTACCTTTATTATTCATTTAATAATAAATAATAATATTATTAAAACATTTATAAGAATACGGACATGGACATGGAAGATAACTATTGATAAAAAAAATCATTAAAACATTTAAAATGAGGTTTTAAGTTGAATTGTCCCTTACATTATGTCCAAATCATCTTGTATGTTCTTTATATTATAAAATAATAAATTTATGGTAATTTTTAAATTTATGGAGAAGTTTTTTCATGATTATTTTTCCTTTAATTTTATCTATTATCATGTTATACACAATTAGTTAATCATTTAAGTTTACTTCAGATTTTCTGATTGTATTCTATTTATATGTCAAAAATGACTTCAGTAAGTTGAATATATTAAAAGAGGTTATTAATCCATCATATCCAAAATAATAGTCTTGATATTATTATCATATTTGTAAATCATTTATAATTTTAAAACCAATAATGAAGTATGGTTAAGAAAAATGAACTACGTTACAATCATGATGATAGTAGGTCATATGTACGCATGAGTAATGCTTCCATTTTTCAAAGATCATTATATAAAGAAGGTAAGTATGATTTTATCCTTAAAAAATTATAATTATATCATGAATATCATTTTATTAATTTAAATAGATGTACATATATCATCCATGTAAAGTTGTGATGAAAAGAATCACATTGCTTTTTAAAGGTTGTAGTCCGCATGTACGCACAAACACCGCTATCATTTTTTATTGAATGAAAAGGTTAGAATTAAATGGTATATTATCTTATAATAATGATAAATATTTCATTATTATAATAAATAAACATTAATTCCATCATTTTAAACAACCATGAGATGTGAATATGGAAAACTAATTACATCAATTCGTGATGTGCTCTTCCGCCTACACAAGAATGATGGTTTCATTTACCATGTGGTGGAAGAGGAAATGAATTTAGGTTATTACATTAACATAATAATGTATAAGTATTTGTGATATACTGTTTTTATTACACCATATTGTTTTATGTATATTTTGAGGAGGTGGATGAAGAAACAAAATAAAAATTCTCGGTTAAGAACGATACCTCTTCTTCAGACCACCTCTTTAGGATCATGACTAAAGCCTTCCTAGATTAGTTTTATGATCCAAAAAATTACTACAGGACTTATAGAGGTAATTAATTAATTTATTTGGGTATTTATTAGCTGATTTTTTTTCACTGTGAACAGGGTAGTAAATGGGGTGACCTTTTTTTATGTGGTGGATAGGATACACAAGGAATTTTTGAAAAGAAAATGTCACACCCTTATCTCAAACATGTCACAAGGATCCAAAATGGAATGATATAAATAATAAGATGATATAAGGTAAAAATATGGCCATAAAATATAATTTATTCATGTTTTAGGTCATTTTAATCCTTATCTTTTTAGTTTATCCCCTAGTAAACTCATTTTAACCTTAACCGTGGTAAAATATTTTTTTTAATTTTATCACTATTCATTATAAAAAAAATTAAGTTAAAATTATTATATAATATATATTATTATTTATAAAAATATTTAATCTATTTTACCAGATTCAATTCACATAATTGTAAGAATTTAATTTAAAATTAAACCCATAGACATGATGAAAAAGTGGATTTTTCAAGAAAGGCATTTTTGAAGCATAAGATGATTTTATATTAATTATATAGATATTATTTATCATTATATTAATTTAAATTAATATTTAAATTTATATAATATATAAATTTAATTTAAATAATTCTTCATTAGGGGTTTTTTCGATTAATTAAAATGGAGAAACATTATGCACTTTAAAATCGTTTTTAGAAAAATGAATTTTTAAGCCCAAAAAAACTTTTAGTAAAATATATTAAGAATAAGATTCAAATTTAATTAATTAAATTAAATATAACTGAATAATACTTATGTTACATAATATATAATTTTAATAATAATGGTACTTTTAAATTAATTAATTTATTAAAAAGAAATGACACTTTAAAAAAAATTAGTTTTCAATATTCATTGAAAAAATCAACATTTTTAGAAAATACCAAAATTTCACACTAATTTAATTTTTATATTTATAAATAAAAATTAATTTAATTTTATAAAATAAATTTTATAAAATTACTGGAAATTTACTTATAATATTTTCTGACAAAAATAAATAAAATCCATTTTTAAGAAAATATATTTTTGATGAATAAAATTAATTTACTAAAATTTGATTGATTATTTACTAAGAATTTATAAATAAATTTATATTTATTTGTAAAATTATATATATATATATTAATATTATTCATACCCACCAATTTAATTGCTATATTATGACAATCATATTTTAATATTAGTATTTCATTGTTCATTTAAGTTCAGTGTTGCATATCTTGTATGGTATCTATCATAGTTTTATTTTATAAAACATTTGGGTGTTACATCATCCACCATTTAATAAATTTAATCTTATAAATTTTAACTTTTTCTCAATAATCAAATGTCACACATTTTAAAATACCTTTCTTGAAATCTCATGTTGTAAAAAGTGATAATGAAGTTTCCTCATAATTTGAGAGAAAAGAAAAGTTTAATGTCACCCAGAATAATAGATAACATGCTTTTTAGGTTGGAAAAAATTAGTGGTATGTAAAAATATAGACATGGAGAAAAATATCTTCTCATTCTATTAAGACATTTTCCATGTGTTTCTTTCCACATTATTGACACATAAGTCATTGAATATTTTTACTTTTATGATTATCACATGAAATTACATGGAGCTTCATATATCTATTATTTTGTGCATTATTAAACTCACTTAATTTTATGTTTTTAATCATAACTCCTGAAAGCGGGTTAAGAATAACCATATTATCATTTACTATAGCTCTTATTTTTTTTAGTTGAAAATTCAGAAAACCATTGAATTTTCCTTCACACCCATTATTAATTTGGTTCCTAATAGATCTAGCCATTTACTAAAACAAAATCGGTTTGTGTGAGTATAGAAAATAAACTATTACAAACCATATTATATGGAGGATAAATATTAATATATCCTTAACCATGCCATCCCCTATTCAACACCTTCTATTTATCAAAAATAGCCATTATTTTCCATATCATACTGACCATTGTGGTTATAGAGGATTTTCAACTTATGCTCAAATAACATCTTAACAACTAAAGTTATCTAAACTTTCCTCTGATACCAACTATATGGACCTAACATTAAACATTACATAATATTTATTTTTAAGTCAAGAATTTATTCTCTTACATTTAAGGATCTTTTCAGGTTTATATTTTTAGAGAATTAGTTCACAACTCAAAGATAATAATCTTACATATTACAAAGTGGAAACTTTTGACCAGTATCCATTATCCTCATAATATAAAACATTAAAAATAAATTAAGTTTTCTTTTCATGAAAAATATTCATGACTTTAAACTTGACTTCTTACATTCCTTTCCCATTATTAAACTCCATGAAAAATATTTTAAAAATATGGGATGATAAAAAAATTTCATTAATGGACATAAAAAAAAGAAATCCATTATTCTATTGAAAAACATGAAAAACCATGAGAAACCATTTCGTCAAAACATGATTTTTTACACAAAAGGGAATCATTTTTACTTAAAATTCATCATTATCTTACCTTTTGAAATTAAAAAAATTACCTGGAAACACACTATAAAATATATAAAAGTCATATAGGTGAATTTGAACATAATATTCATAAAACCCTTATATAACCCTTACAAATAAGAATCGCCATATGAAAAACATCCAATATAAATATCCAGATAATATAATCATTACCAATGAATTGGAGTGCTATCCAGGTGCACCCAATATATAAGCTATATTGGGTTCACCCGTGAGATATAATGGGGCTCAACCCATCATATAAAAAAAATCCGAAAGACCATAACATGAATAAAACAATTTAAGCTTGCAACTGTTCATAATAAAACCCTTGAAAAACTCTTTTAAACTTATATGTAAAAATCTTCCAAATATGAAAATACCATTTTTGTTTTAAAAAACCATTTTTAATACCAAGATACATAGTAAAAACGAAATATGGTTTTTATTTTAATAAATCTTGAATGAACAAACAGAAGATGTATGAAAGTCTTCCCATTTCTCACCGCAGCTTGGAGGAGGGAAAGATTACCCCTTATGCCTCCAAGTATGGGAGTCTTCCCATTTATCACCTCATGTTTTGGGATAATGTGTTGATTATTACAAATGGAATATGTATATCACTCCAAAATCTCATGGGCATCAAGGAATCCTATGGGGAAGAAAGTGGGCAGATTATCAATGTGAGGCAGAGAAAGGTTTTCATCCCTAATAAGTGCTCGGAGGGGAGAGGCCACACCATCCAAGATATGTTAGGTATGCATAACATCCACCTCCCAATGTTCTATATGGGAGCCCCTATTTCAAATGGGAGAATAAAAAAATTACTCTTTTATGATATCATCAACCACATCATAGGTAGAATCTGTAATTGGAAGAACAAATTTCATTCATTTGGGGGAAGGGTCACTCTCATCAATAGTGTTCTTACTTCGATTCCCATGAATGTGCTCTCAATTATCAATCCTCCTAAGGTTATCATCAAAATAATTGATAATTTTATGTCTAACTTCTTATGGGATGCTAACCAAGTTGGCTGGTGTCACTGGGCTTCTGGGAAAGGTCTGGCCAAACCGATGGAAGAGGGTGGAGTGGGAATTCATAGAATCACGAAGACCATGTTATCTAGGAAATATCAGCTGGCCTGGGAGGTTATCAAATCGTTTTCATGACTCATCCCTTAGGGCCCATGCTGTGACTATCCCAAGCCTGCCTTCCATAGGCTAGGGGCTGGCGACTAGCACTAAAAGGCGTATTCTCTAAAAATGGGAAGGAATTACCTTTATAACTTATAAACTCACACAACTAAGAAAAAAGCAGGATACAAGCTTAAAGTAAAACTATATAGTAAACAAGGTGTGTAAATAATGTAAATTGGGACAGAATACCAGCCCAACTCTAAATTACAAGTACAATGAAAGGTACACGTAAAACTGAAAATAACTCATGTGAACACCCACCAAGGATCCCACCTGAAGGGTAGGTACAACTCTAGAACAGTCATCACTGCGGTACGCCTAATCTAAAGTCCACCTCCAAGCTACCTACAGTCCTGATAACCTTACCCCTAGTTATCATTGTCCATATTCTACACCAAACACAATAAGGTGCAGGCGTAGCCCGTGCAGGGGTGAGTATAACGATACTCACTAGGGATCCTGAGACCTCATAGGTCTCCTAGAGTTCTACAAAGGAAAGAACACAAAGAAAGATCCCAACTCTACTTAGTTATATGCCCATAAATATACCTATGTTATCAAGATATACTCATCTCATACATGTTGGAAGTATACCATGATGGTAACACCACGAAGGTGAAGTATCACATAACACAACCTCAATCACAAGAACAAGTTAGAGACAACTCACACCAGGATTTATTCTAAGGGTAGTAAAAAGTAACATCACCATTCATAACGTCGAACTCCTCGGCTGCTAGAGATCTCCTCCTCTATCAAGTACAGTGGGCCTATAATGTCACACAGAGGCGCTTCCCAATAACCTTGGACTGCTAAGGTGCTCCTCCTATTGAGCACCATGGGTCTTCCGCGTCACACAGAGGTGCTCCCCACCATGGGGCTGCCGTGTCACACAGAGGCGCTCCCCCTCATGGTCTACTGAGGTACTCCTCCTTTTGAGTATCATGGGTCTTCCGTGTCACACAGAGGCACTCCCCACCTTGGGTCTGCCACGTCACATAGAGGTGCTCCCCATTGGGCCTACCGAGTCACTACATGTCGTAATGTTCACCAGTTGTCAAGTCTCAGCCAGTCGCAGGGTTCCACAAGTAGCACACTTGGGAGAATAGCTCCCCAATCTATTATACCTCAACTGCCTTTAAGTCCCAAGAAAAATTATCTCAAAGGTCCATCATGTCTAAAGGGACCAAACGCAACAGACGACACGTCAATCAGACGCCCGATCTGAATGTTATTAGCGTTTCAGCTCCGAGGGCTCGGTTGGATTCGGGGTCCGATCCAACCTGGCCATACTCCAACCATATCCAAAACTCATGTCAAGTATACCAAAAGGGATGTCTCGATCCAAGGATTCTGGTGCTGCAGACAGTTCATCAAACAGACGCTTGGTTTATAATTTACGGCCAAAAAGGGAAAATTGGGTTCGGATGGACTCAGGTCCGGTCCGACCAGGTCGGACCGACCCTGCCTGGACCGACTCTACCAGGTTCCGGTTGACCTGACCCAGTCTGGGTCTGGCCCAGATTGCCAGGACCTCAGTGGGCCCAAATCGCTGGGTCGTGGTCCGGCTCGACCTGCAAAGGGGGCGGCCTGACCTAGCCCATGAAGGGAATAACCCATTAGGTGGCCCGCAGTGGTAGGCAGTCTACCCTAGACGAAACCCCGGGGGAGGAACCCCCTAGTAATCTGAATGGCCCATTGCCCATTCAGTCTCCCTGCTGGCACACGGGACCGCTCGGTGGTTCTACACAGTGCACCTCGGCCAACTAGTTCTCCTTCCAGTTGTGCAATGACGTTGTTTTCCACCTGTAGCCAGCTGGGTGCTGACCACCCTCCAGCCTCCACTGAGGCCAAGCGGCCGCGACCTCCTACTCCACCACTGGCACAGACACACGCCGCCACTCTGCCATATAGCCGATCAGATGTCGGCCGCCACCCTGCTCAACCGTAGCCGACGAGCCTTGGCCTCCTTCACAACCAGTGGCGTGGACGAACGCTACACTTTTCCCTTGTACCCGGCTATATGCAGGCTATAGACATATTCCGTGAGTCGTTACAACGTCGTTCCAAGATCGAAAAATTAAACGATCGGATATTATCTATCCTTGAGTTGAGGGATCTGTGTCTATATATCGCACTCAGTAAAACATCGTGTTTCCAGTGTCAATATATATTAGGCGTTGAAGAACACACGAAGAATGTATGAAGAATAAAATGAAAGAGGGCAAGGTTTTTGTGCGGGATTATGGCCATGTTTATTTGGCCATCATCGTCATGAATTTAGGATATGAAGAATCAATAAAATTCAATCATATTAAATACAAACCCCTACCTTGATTTTTCATTGGAGGTGACGTGAGGAAGTAGATGAAGTCATTGAAGAGTCAGCGTTCGTTGCTCCCACAAGATGCTCCAAGGTTGGCTCATCGTTCTTTGTTTTCGAAAGACGTTCTTAGTTGGAGAACAACATTTGTTGGAGAATGTTCTCCAAATCAATCCCTAATTCTCCATTTTCCAACACATTCCCACAAACTCAATAAAATGGGGAGCCATCCTATTAAATTAAGTTTATTAATTTAATTAGAGATGGAAAATTAATTAATTTGATGTTGGAATAATTAATTGGAAAAGAAACCAAGAGTCACCTCGCTCATTAAAGATTGAGTTCAAGGGTCGGGTGTTCCCCGCCAATGAATTTAAATTGGTATTTTTCAAGATCAGGTGGTCCCCACCACAAAAACAAAATTGGGAGGATTAAATTTTAAAAATAAAATAAATCTATTTTATTTTATTTTCTCCCACAAAAATCACAAAAAATAACTTTCACCCTCATCCTACATCGGTCTAGGTGAAGGTATCCTTAAGAGAATATTAGCATTGTGAGTTCAATGGTGCCCTCAAATTTCAATTCTGAGCACCGGTTAAAAATTTACAAAAACCCACTCTCAAGTTTACTAAACATACTGAAAAAAAGATCAAAAATTCATTTCAGTCACTCCGGGCATCGGAATCACATGCTGTCAATTTTCACAGACTAATAATATTCCAAGACAATTAAAATAATTACATGAAAAAATTTGGGTCTTTACATTCTCCCAACCTCAAGGATTTGAGTCCTCATAAGCCACAACTAAAATTAAGGGAAAAAGTGGGAGTACTAATCATGTATTTGAGCCTCCCTCTCCCATGTGCTCTCCTGGAGGTTCTCGTACTACCAGCAAAAAAGCACTAGAGTTATCGACCGCCCACAAAGGACTGACTCCTATCAATCCTTAATCTCTATTGGAACCTCTATAAACGTCGCCCCATCGTTGATGTCCAGCTCACCATGATTGATGACGTGATATGGGTCATGCACGTATCTCCTCAGCAGAGATATGAGGAAAATGTCGTGCACCCGGTGCAACTGAGGGGGAAGAGTTAAGAAGTAAGCCACATCACCAACTCTGCTGAGGACCTGAAAAGGTCCAATGAAACTCGGAGATAACTTTCCACCTCATCCAAATATCTACAAACCTCGTTGAGGCGAGACCCGTAGAAAGACGTGGTCACCATCCTTGAACTCCATAGGTCTCCGCCTCCTGCTAGCATAGGATTTTTTCCAGCCCTGTGCAGTCTTCATCTGCTCCTAGGTGATCTGCGGCATCTCTATAGTAGCTCGCACCATCTCTTGTCCCAGGAGTGCTGAATCCCCTGGGTCTGTCCAGAACAAAGTTGATCTACAAGGTCGTCCGTACAACACCTCAAATGTTTCCATACCAATAGTGGAGTGATAACTGTTACTGTAGAAAAAATCCACTAAGGGAAAGTGATCCTCCCAAATTCAGCCAAAGTCAAGGACACAAGCATGTAGCAGGTCCTCAAGGGTCTGAATGGTCCTCTCCATCTGACCATCCATCTGAGGATGGAAGGTGGTTCTCAACCAAAGCTATGTCCTGAACGCCTCCTACAACCCCTTTTATAGAAGGGAAGTAAAACATGCATCACAATCTGAGACAATCTTAGTTGTAACTCCCTGAAGCCGTACAATATCCTGCATGTAGAGGCATAGTAGACCTTCTAGTGAACCATTCTCCCTGATAGGTAGGAAGTGGGATGACTTGGTGAGTTGGTCTATGATCACCCAGATGGAATAATGTCCCTTGGACATGCGTAGAATACCCTTCAACAAGTCCATGGAAATTACATCCCACTTACTCGCTGGCACCTCTAATGGATGAACTAAGCCTACTCGAACTTGATGCTCCACGTTTAGTTGCTGACAATTATGTCACCGAGATACAGAATCTGCCACTGCTTTCTTTATTCCCGGACACCAGTGCTGACACCGAAGGTCCTAGTACATCTTCACAACTTCTAGATGTACTGCTTGAGGGGATGTATAGAACTCCCTCGACACTTCCTCCCTAAGAATCACTAGTACTATAGTACGCCCCTAAAGAGGATGATGTGCTCCCCACCTTTAGAAAATCCATTAGGTGCCCATACTATGGATATCTGAGAAAGTTGAGCCTCGCAGTCAGCGTCCCCAAGATGTGCCTACCTAACTCGCTGAAGGAGTGTAGGAGTGACTGTCATGGACTGAAGATAAGATGCTCCTTCTTGATCCACATAGGATATCCAAAAAGAGGCTAGCTGCTCTGTCGCCTCACTCAGCAGTTGTATACCCGATCTTCTGCTAAGTGCATCTGCTACTACATTCCCCTTCCTAAGAGTATAGACTATATTGAAGTCATAGTCTTGGAAGAACTCAAGACAATGCTACTATCTTAGGTTCAAGTCATTCTGAGATAAGATATACCTGAGAATCTTGTGATCATACTAGACTGAAAAATATCCTCCCATCATGTAATGTTGCCACATCTTCAAGGGAATGAACACTATAGGTAACCGTAGGTCATTGGTAGAGTAGTTCTTCTTATGTTGTCTCAGATGTAGAGAACCATATGCGATCACTACTCACTCGTTCATCAAGACACATCCAAGCCCAGTCCCTTTTGCATCTTAGTAGACTACGTACCCAACGCCCTCCTCTAGTATCCTCAAGATGGGGGCACTCGTTAGTCTCTGCCTTAGATCCTGGAAGCTCAGATGGAACCTCTCCAACCACAAGAAGGGTTTCCCCTTCTTCCTCAACACTGATAAGGGTACCACATCTCATGAAAAGTCAGGCACAAACCTCTGGTACTAACCGACCAAACCTAGAAAACTCTGCACCTCCGTCATGCTTCTGGGTGGCTCCCAAGCTAGTAAAACCTCAATATTTGCTGGATCCACCACGAATCCAGCCTATGAGATAATTTATCCCAGGATATAAACCTCTAGTATCCAAAACTGGCACTTCAAGAGCTTACCATAAAGCTTGTGATCTCAGAGTGTGTCCAGAACTATCTGCAAATGATAGGCATGCTCCTCCTCCACCGCTAAGTATATCAGGACGTCGTCGATGAAGACTACCAAAAATAAATTGAGGTATGGATAGAAGATACTATTCAAAAGTCTCATGAACACATATAGGGTGTTGTTCATGCCAAAAGGAATAAGAAAGAACTCATAATGGCCATATCAAAATCTGAACTCCGTCTTCTGCACATCCTTGTCTCATACTCTGAGCTGGTGATATCTTGATCTGAGGTCTATCATTGAAAACCATCATGCTCCATTCAGTTGATCAAAGAGATTGTCAATCCTTGGGAGTGGATACGTATTCTTCATGGTCACCTAGTTTAGGATCCGATAGTGCACACAGAGTCTCAAACTCCCATCCGCCTTCTTGGAGAACAAAATCGGGGCTGCCAAAGGAGAAACACTGGGCCTAATGAACTCCTTGCACTACAAGTCCTCTAGTTGTACTCGAAACTCTTGAAGCCCTATGAGATCCATCCAATATGCTAGGGTAGATATCAGTGTCATCCCGGGGTACAAGTCGATTTAAAAGTCCACCTCTCTGTGAGGAGGTAGACCCAGAACGTTATCAGGGAAATCATCAGCATACTAGTCCACCACTATATGATAGTTCGGACTCTCAACATCAACTGATCTGAGGGTACAGCTAGCCAACTGATGTCTGATCGGCTACACCCTCCTCTGGGTAAGTCCATCCTGTGGTAAAAAAGTTTCCTTCTCACCAGTGAAGGAAAACCTAGTCCCATCCGTGCGAAAACACCGCACTTTGTTCCTAATACACTCAATCTGAGCATGGACTATAGATAACTAGTCCATACCAAAGATGACATTGTAATGCCTCGACGTCGCTACTAAGAGATCCCAGCTAAAGATCTCTCCTCCTAGATTATGCTCACACTACCGGAACCAATGAGTAATCATTGAATCCACTCCCGTAGAAGTCTCGAGCCGTAAGGATCGAGCTAAAGGCTCCGTCGGAATCTCTGAGCTCCGAACGAGGGATATGGATATGAAATAATGACTTTCACCTGTGTAAATAAGTACTTAAATTAGGGTGGAGTATACACATATCGTACCTCATATCATCTCTAGAGTTCCATGGTCATAGGCATCTGCTTCTTAGAGCTGAGCTCTTCCCTTTCCACCTGCCCTCTATGGTTAGGGTGGACCTCCTGGTGGTGATTAGCAGCATAACCTCGAATCTCTGCCCACTGCCTACTGCACGGCCTACTCCTCTGCCAAATCCACCTCTTACATGTGATCCTCCTCGATCGAACCTCTATCTTTGCCTCAGTAGTCCCTCGACCATATACTGGTTTTTGGTATGATGGGTCGGGTAGTTGTGATCCATGTGACCCTGCCCGCTGCATGAGTAACACTGCATGATCCTTGCATGTCCTGATCTGCCATGGGAGCCCCACACCACTGACCCTGTATCCTGTGGTCATCCACCTATAGGTCTGGTCCCCATGGACCTCTGCGACACTTGTCTGCTACCAGCTGCCGATGACTCTTCTACGTGTCATCCGGTGTTGGGTCTCGCTGTTGGGGACTGGTCAGAAAGGAAGTTCTCTACTAAAATTTCTCTCTCTAACACCCCCGCCTACATCAGGATGCTGAGAGAAACCATCGAAGCTCTAATATCCCATCTGAGCCCCTGATTGACGGTCTCAGACCTAAAGAAAAGGTTCTGCACCATGTCAGTGGAGTAGCAAAAGAGGTTGCTTAACCTCACTCAATATTGAGCCACAAACATGCTACCCTACTACAAGTGGAGAAGATCCTGTATACGCACTGAGCATAGGGTTTCTAGGAAGAAATCTACCCTGAAAAAAATCTCTATGTCCACCTAGATGATACTGACCTCATTATGAACTTGGAGCATCAAGCTCCACCACCTGCCAGCTACTGCCTGATGAAGGCTGGCGGCAAGGATCACCATGAGATCAGCTGGTGTCACTACCAGTCGAAAGACTCTAACCACAGCCTCCAGCCAATCCTTAGCCACATGTGTATCTATATAACCCTATAACCTCAGTGTACTTTGGTGGTAGAACTCGTGAAACACACTCAAGTGGTGTGCCCCCTCTGCTGCTGGGGTTGGTGGCATCAGCTGCCCAATGGGTAGTGGTGCTACTGGTACACCACTCGGTGGTACAACTGCCGTAAGGGGGCCCCTGCAATGTAGCCTCATCGCTCAGTGGGATATCATTATGTTCTCTAACTGGAATCCTAGATTTTTTCTTGGGAGTAGGTATCCTGAAAATAAATAAGTGCACTAAAGTTATTAAGTTTATACCTATTGAGCTGACTCAAAGAGATCACACGAAAACATTTCCAAAACACATACGCAATCAGTTTTTTTGTACACTGATTCAGAAATGAGAATTCAGGGTCCTGGTGTGTGGATACGTCGGCTACCGTGCCAACATTGGATTCCGCAAACTAAAAACCACACTCAAAAAACATATCACTATTGCTCCACATAGAAAATATCAGATTCCTAGTTCTTCAGTAGAACCAAACCCCTCTAATACCAATTTTTCATGACCCATCCCTTAGGGCCCATGTTGTGACCACCCCAAGACCGCGTTCCATTGGCCAAGGGCTAGAGACTAGCACCGAAAGGTTTATTGTCTAAAAAACAGGAAGGCATTGCCTTTATAACCTGTAAACTCACACAACTAAGCACAAAGTAGGATACAAGCTCAAAGTAAAACTATATAGTAAACAGGGTGTGTACAAAAAGGTAAAGGGGCTAGAATACAAGACCAATTATAAAGTACAAGTAAGCTAAAAGGTACATGTAAAACTAATAACAACTCATGTGAACACCCACCAAAAATCCTACCTGAAGGGTAGATACAGCTCTCAAATGGTCATCTATGCGGTATGCCTCGTCTAAAGTCCACCTCCAAGCTACCTCCAGTCTTGATACCCTCATCCTCAGTTAGCACCATGCATCGTCTTCACCAAACACAATAAGGTGTGGGTGTAACCCATGAAGGGGTGAGTATAACGATGCTCAATAGGGACCTCGAGACCCCGTAGGTCTCCTAGAGCTCCACAAAGGAAAGACCATAAAGCAAGATCCCAACTCTACATAGCTATATGTCCATACATATACCTAATTTATCAAGAAATACTCATCTCATACATGTTGGAAGTATACCACAAATGTAACACCATGAAGGTGATGTATCACATAGCATAACCTCAATCACAAGCAAAAGTGAAAGACAACACACACCATGATTTATTCCAAGGTTAGGAATAAGTAACATCCCCCGTCACAACGACGAAAACCTCAGATGCTGGAGAACTCCTAATCTATCGATTACAGTGGGTCTGCTGCGTTACACTGAGGTACTTCCCACTATCATTGGACTATTGAGGTGCTCCTGTCGACCACTGTGGGTCTACCGTGTCACACAGAGGCGCTCCCCACCATGGGTCTGTCGCGTCACATAGAGGCACTCCCCCTTGTAGCCTACTCATGTACTCCTCCTATTGAGTATCATGGGTCTACTGCATCACATAGAGGACCTCCCCACCGTGGGTCTGCTACGTTACACAGAGGCGCTCCCCAATGGGCTTGTTGAGTCACTCCGAGTCGTAATGGTTATCAGTTGTCAAGTCTCAGCTAGCCGTAGGGTTCCGCACGTAGCGTGCTTGGGAGAACCGCTCCCCAAGCCATCGTTTATACCTCAAATTCTTTAAAGTCCCACAAAGAAGTATCCCAGAGGTCTGTCACATCATAAGGGACCCAACGCAATAGACGACGCATCAATCGGATGCCCGGTCTGTATGTTATTAGCATTTCCGCTTCGACGGACCGGTTGGATTCGGGGTCTGATCCAACTCGGGAATACTCCAACTATATCCAAAACTCAAGTGATGTATACCAAAAGGACCATCTTGATTCAAGGATTTAGGTGCCTTAGATAGTTCATCAGATGGACGCCCAGTTCACAAGTTACATAAAAAAGGAAAAAATGGGATTGGATGGGCATGAGTCCAGTCCGACCCGATCGAACCGACCAGTCCTGGACCGACCCAACCCAGTTCGAGCCGACCCGACCCAGTTCGGGTCAACCCGACCTCGTTTGGGTTCAGCCCAGATGGACTAGGCCTCGGTGGTCCTGGACCGCCAGATCGTAGTCCGACCCGGCCCAGACTGCGAAGGGTGCGGCCCGTTGGTGCGGCCCGCTGGGCGGCCCTCTGGCGTGGCCCATTGGGCATCCAGCAATGCGGCCCGCCATAGCCACAACCCATGGGGGAGGCATCCCCTGGTAATCTGAACACCCTGTTGGCCGTTTGGTCACCCTACTGGCATGCAGGACAGCTCGACGGTCCTGCACGGTGTGCCTCGGCCGGCCGGTACGGCTGGACGGTTCTTCTACCAGTGGCCCGATGGCACCGCTATCCACCTACGGCTGGCCGGGTGCCGACCACCCTCAGGTCTCCACCGTGCCCAAGCGGCCGCAACCTACTGCTCCACCAATGGCGTGGATACACACCGCCGTTCTGCCATGCGGCCGACCAGATGTCGGTCGCTACCCTGCTCTGCCGTGGTCGACAGGCCGCGGTCTCCTTCACAACTGGTGGCACGGACGCGCGCCGCCCTACCTCCCTCACAGTAGTGAGGGTGTCGGCCACCGTCATCTTTTGTGAGCCGCTGCAGCTTCGTTCCAAGCCCAAACAATTAAACGATCGCATATTCTCGATCCTTTCATCAAGGGCTACATGTCCATATATCATGCTTAGGGAAGCACCATGTTTCCCGCATCAATAAATATTAGGCGTTGAAGAATGCATGAAGAACATGTGAAGAATAAAAAAGAAATAAGAGCATGGTTTATGTGCGGGATGATGACCATGTTCATTTGGCCATCATCTTCATGAATTTAGGATATGGAGAATCAATAAAATTTAATCATATTGAAAACAAACACCTACCTCGATTTTCCATTGGAGGTGGCATGAGGAAGTAGACGAAGTCGTTTAAGAGTCAGCGTTCGTCACTCCCACCAGACGCTCCAATGTTGGCTCCTCATTCTTCATTTCTGGAATTTGTTCTTTATCGGAGGACTTCCATTGTTGGATAATGTTCCCCAAAGCTATCCCTAATTCTCCATTTTCCATCACATTCCCCATAACTCAATAAAATTAAGATCCAACCTATTAAATTATGTTTATTAATTTAATTAGAGTTGGCACATTAATTAATTTGATATTGGAACAATTAATTGGAATAGAAACCAAGAGTCACCTCCCTCATTAAATAGATATTTCATGGGTCGGGTGGTCCCCACCACAAAATTCAAATCGGGAGTTTTCAAGCTTGGGTTTTCCCCACCACCAAAAACAAATTGGAAAGATTAAATTTCAAAAATAAAATAAAGCTAGTTTATTTTATTTTCTCCCATAAAAAGCACAATAATTATCTTTCGCTCTCAACCTACTGAGGTAGACGTGAAGGTCTCTTTAATAGAATATCGGTGTTGTGAGTTCAACGATGCCCTCATATTTAAATTCCGAGCACCGGTTCAAAAGTTAAAAAAAATGCTCGCATGTTTACTGAACGTATAAAAAAAAGTTAAAAATTTCATTCCGGGCACTCTGGGCCTCAGAATCATGCACCGTCAATTTTTGCGGACTCGTAAAATTCCCATATAATAAAAAAAATTACATGTAAAAATCCAGGTATTTACATGGGTCTTCCTTTGTGTGAGGTTTATCAGAGACAAATATGGAGAGAGATGGGAAGAATGGATAGAATGTAGAAGAATCTTCTCGAGCCTAGCCAAATGAATGATTTCTCAGTTGACTGGCCTTAAGGATCACACCCGATGGCTGGTCGGGAGGAGAGATATTAATCTTTTGTAGGATAATTGGGTAGGTTCCAAGTTCTTCTTCTTAGGGTTCCCAACACCAGCAATATACTTTAAAGAGGCCAGTAGGAATATAATGTTGATGAAGGCTATCCTCAATGCTGATAAAATGGACATTTCCCAAGTAACATTCTTAGTGAAGAGATGGAATGATGTTTTTTCACTGGCATGACCTCTAGAAAACTATCTAACAACATCTACAGGACCACGTTTGGTGCCCATGATGAGAGGGATGATATGGTAGTGGCCCTCTGGGGCAATGATATCCCAATGAAATTTTATTTTATTATCTGGCCTATCCGACAATATTCTCTCTCGATGGAAGAAAATATCCAACATTGTGGAGTGAGTACTATTTATCATTAATTTTTCTATTTTAATCCGTAGTTAGAGACAATCTATTATCTCTTTGTTCATAGAAACTAGGTGAAGAACATTCACGAATACATAGGGTCTCGATTAAACATCATCTGTAGAGGGAACTCTTTCTAGGAGGTGATAGAGAGATGGTTTCATGACTTCAAATATTATAATATGAATAGGAATGTCCACACTGTTATTGTTTTGGATATTTGTAGGATCTTATGGGGTTATAGTAAAAAGGAAAGAGAAGGAACTACACCCTCCGTATTGATCCTCCATGTTCGCATGAGAGCATTGGTGTGGATGATTGCACAACTCATCTAAGGAAGTGAAGGTTCATTCACACTTCACATTCTCAATCATGGTAATCACCCTTCTATTGGTCTACATCTCAGAGGCCAGGGCATGCGGGTGAAGTGGACACATCCTTGCAATGGTCTAAAACTCAACATTCACAGCTCTTTTATTAATGGGGAGATAAGGGGAGATGGCTTATTCACAATCCCTAGAGGTCAGTCATCTTCGGATTTAGTGCTTTCTCTGGTAGGGGATCGTCCTTGGGTGTTTAAATTCATTCCATGAATACTGGATTAGGTTTGTGCGAGATTTTGAATCTCAAGATGGAGGAGATTGAATTAGACATGGAAGTTTCTGTCCAACTGTTCCAAGGAAGGACTGATCCTCCTTGTAAACTTAGCTACATGTTCCATCAATGCAAGAGTAAAATTAAGAAATAAATGTCTATCAAGAACACCTGGCACAAAGGGAATCATGCAGTGGACACCTTAGAATAGGAGGGATGAGAAGATGTGAAGCTTATTATTTATAGCTGTGTTAGTTTCTTACCAAAGAACTGCAACCAAATTATTCTTGGCGATGCACTAGGCCTCGATCACTATAGGCCCCCAAAATCCTTTTTGGGTTCCCTTGTAATCGGTTCCTTGTTTATTTTTCAATATTTCTAATAAAAATGTGATTCTCATTCAGTCAAACATGAATGATTTTAAACAATACTACCAAATAGACCTTTAAAAGCACTGACTTTTATCAGAACTAGTAAAAAGCGCTGATAAAGGTTTCATTTTATCAGTTCTTTTTTAGTAATGATAAATTTTATTGTATATCAGTGCTTTTATTAAGCAGCGATAAAGGGTAACCTTTATCAATTATTTACTTTAGCATTAATAAAAGGCTCCCTTTATCAGTGCTAAATTGTTACACTGACAAAGGGTACCCTTTATTAGTGATTTATTTTTAGGGATGATAAAGGGATCCTTTATCAGTTTTTTAGCACTCATAAAGGCCCAAAATAAAATGATATAATTAAACAAATAAAAAATAAAAATTATTTTATTAAAAATATATTAATAATTTTATTAATTAAATAATTATTGATAAACATGAATAAATTAATTATAATATATATAAACTATAAATAAAAATAAATAGTATATATTAAAAAAATATATATATGTAAATTAAAAATTAAACAAATAAAAATTTTATATTAGTAAATTAGGAAAAATATTAAAAAATTTATTAAATAAATAATTATTTATAATATTAATAAATAGTATTTATTAAATGTATAGATATATATGAATTTATATCAATATGATTTATATAATACCAAATATTTATTCTTAATTTACAGTATATAGTCATATATTTAATGAATAATGATTTATAATTAAAAATTAATATGAAATAAAAAATATGACTAATTGCATCTAGTAATGGACATAATTAAATGTCATTTTATTTTTCAATTTAACATACATCAAACATATGTTATATTAATTTCACATACATATATGTAACTAATGCATTTTTATATACAATGCATGCGCACACATATTTATGTGATTAATGAAATCTTGTATAGAAACACATACACCTAATATATTTGATATTTATTAAAATTTTAGTATTCATTTTTAAATTTTATTATAACATGACACATTTAATATATCATGTCTTTAACCGGTAAATTTAATTTATTTATTTTTCATTTTTATTACAATTAGGTATTAATTCATTTTTAATATTTTTTATTTTTTATTTTTTCGGAAATTTATTCAACTTATATTATTTATTTATTTATATTTATTTACTATGTTTCAATATTTTCACTATGTATTCTTATTCATTTTAATATACAACCTTATAAATTATTAATAATTTATATATAATTAATAAAACTTATCTATTTTTTCAATAATGTTAAGGTGTACTCATTTTAAATTATTTAATTTCACTCATTTTTAACATGCATGCACTTAAGATTAAATATTTATTTATAAGGTTAAAAATATATTTTTAAATAAATATTTATAAATTTATATTTACTATATTTATACATATATATTTTTATAATTATAAATACATAAATATTTTTTAAAAAAGTATTTATACAACTATAAATAAATAATTATATATATTTTAATAATTTTAAATTTATGAAAAATTTATTTAAATAATGAATATATTTACTATATTTGTATTTAAATATTATATATATATAATTATATAAATATATATAATGATATAAATATATAAATATATAAATTTTATTTTTAAAAAATCAGTTATTTGATTATAAATAATTAATTATATATTAAAATAATTATATAGTTATAATAAATATATTTAAATAATGAATACATTTAATATATTTATATTTATATATATTTATTAAATATATAAAATTATATAAATATATATACACAATTTTTTATTTATAATTATAATTATAAATCATTTATCAATGCTAAAGTAATAAGTGCTGATAAAAAACATCTTTATCAGTGGTTATTAATTTAGTCCTGATAAAAGGGGCATTCATCAGTGCTTTTTTAGAACCATTTATAAAAGTGCCCTGATATATTTAAAGAACCCTAACTAGTCACCAACCAATCACGATATTCAAAGCATCCGTGGAATCCACCTACTGCTGACGCTCCTCCCCGTCAAATCCATGTTCGAATCAATGCTTAAATCAATTCCAAGGATTGAATCCAGGACTCGAATAGTTCAAGGGTCGAATGAATCCATGTATCAGATGAATTCTTTTTTTGGTGATATATCTATATTTTCTTAGATGATTCAATGATTCAATCCATTGTGTGTTAATTTATCTTCTTCCTCACTCGTTTATTTCTTGTTTGGTGATATCTATTTGTGTTTTTTTTATCTTCTTTATTTATTTAATTCATTAAAAAAAAATTTCTTACCACACTATAGTTTGATAAATTCATCTCCTTCCAAATTTATCTTGAGTATGATAGATATTAGTGACAATATATGGAATGAATTAGTGACCACTGGACATGTACAATGAGGTTTTTTTTCATTCATTCAACCTAATGGATGTAGAAGACAATGGCTATTCTACTCAACTAAGGGATTCATCCTACCATTGGACTTAATAAATACTAGACATAATTCACATGTGATAGTAATGCACCAGTCCCTCAATTGGGATAAAAAATTAGAGGTAGTTAGGTGAATGATATTGATCATTTCTATAAAAGTGATAATTAAGTTGGGATAACACATTAAGAAAAATTTTAAACACGTATATGGGAAACACCCAAAGGACTTATCATTATTTCTGATAATACTATATTCCTAATCTTATATTTTCATTATTTCTATTATTTTGTCTGCATCAATTTTTAAAATCCCCAATATTTTTAATTTTTTTAAAAATATATATATATATTACCATAAATATAGTAATTTGGTAGGAATAGTGAGTGATCCAAATTAATTTTTTTAAGGGAATGACCATGGACATCAACCATGAGGTATTAATGAGGAATATAAATATTATTTTTTACCACCCCATAATATTTGTGTTATATACTAAACCCCCTAATATAAAATAGACTTCTTTAACACATAATGAAACCCATTCTTAATACTTATTCTAAAAATTATAATCCCCTTTAGATAATTATATATATATTTATGACTAAAAAATAATACATTTGATCTGAGTATAATTATAAATGGGTGAAATGAAATACTTATCAAAATGCATTGATTTATAATTTGGGGGTCCATATATATCATATTGAATAAACTCCATGGTTTATTTCATTTTAATCTCAAATTTATTATTTTAATTATTAATAGTCTCCCCATTATAATTAGTAAAAAATATCTATCAATTTTATATTTTCATAAATGAACATCTCAACCCACCCTTTTTAAGTAATTATTTAAATTCATCAGTATCTAACATGATCAAATTTCAACTATCACAAGTCAATTTCTTCTTTCAAAAAAATTACCACAAATTTTTACCAACCCCAAATTAGAATATGGTATGACTATTTTTCTATACTATTGTAAAATTATTACCATCTTTGAAATGATAACCCACTCATTAATAATTCTTAAAATAACATCATTTCCTTCATCATAAATCTAATAAATACTATTCATGTGTTACTTTAATCCATTTAAAAATATATTTTTCTTTTACATTGAATTTTATTTCCAACATCTTTTAAATGAATAAAAGTTATCTTAAGAGATCCACCATTTATAAAATAATAAGTTCCCTTTTAACTTGTAAAAAAATATTTAATTATATCAATTTACCTATCATGTGAGATGAAAACCCAATATTTAATATGAATTAATGTTTATTTTGTAAATACATTAGAGTGGCATTAGTAATAAATTCCTCTTACATTCTATTCTTTTTATATAATAAATTTCTAATTATATTATAACAATCATCTATGATTTTATAAATTTTTTACTCCTTCATACAACCATTTAATTTTTCACATGTTTTGTAGATTTCAGTGAATGTTTTAAATTCATCATCCAATTTTACATATAAATATTCAAATCACTTCGAAACTATTTTTATAAGAGTGGGTCATATCCACTTTAATGTAAAACATATATCTTCCATAATTTCTATTATTTATCTCATTATGCCTAAATTCATCTACTATGTTCCCAAAATCATCATATAACCCATAACAATAATGAAAATGAAATTTTCTTATAAATACTACTATTTGTATGATTGAAAATAATTCTTGTTTTCAAGCTATCTAGACATAATTCTTGAATCAATTTATCAACTAAGAATTTTGAGATGTTTAAAACCATTATCGTTATTAGGTATATTCTTTTTCTAAAATTATTTTTTAAATTCCTTATCAAATTTTAATTGAAATTAAAATTATAATTTTGATATGTTTTCAAATATTTGATATACCAATAAGAATAAATGTAATAATTCCTTACGTTGTTACATCACTTGTTCCAAAAAATTGACCAAAGATTATCAAATTCTATATATTTTTGAATAATTATTTGAAATTATTTATAGGTATTTATCATTTTAGTTCTACATGTATTGGTTATACCCCTTGGAATATATGATTAACATACATGTACATGAAATAACTATTTATTTATTAAAATGTTTTATTAATATATCTTTATATATTCAAATTTATAGAATGAGAGTTTATTATTGTTTTTTTATCACATTTGGGTTTCTTATTACTCCTTAATTGTTTATATTATATTTTCATTTTTTAGGATTTTGAAGAAAGACTTGATGGATCATTTTAATAGAGGCATGGCTTGTCTTGGTTATATGATTGAAAGTATTAAAAGTGGTATTTATACTATAAATATAGAATCCATATAGTTTCTAATGATTCATATATCATTACATGCCCCCACTAAGACCCCATAAATCGTAGACAAAAACACATATTCCCCCCACCAAATCACCTTAAATATACCATGAGTTAATAAATAGTTCCAGTTGTGTAATTATCACAAATGAAAGGGATTACCACCTTTAGATAACAAAATAGAGTACAACTGTCATCCTTATCAACTTCATCTCCCAAACCGTTATTATTGAAATTTGTTCCTTGAGACTCACCCCATATTTCTTTATTGTTTCTTGTAAAACTGTGAGTAGTAGTTATCCAATGGATGACTACTTCTAATATTATTTCAAGAAACATATGTGAATATTCACAATAGATAGAGGATGAGTTTAAAAAAATGAAATGATAACTATTAGAGAGATGAGCTGATGGGGATGACAGTTGTCTATAACTTTCACCTTTAGATGAATTCTAAGGATAAAACCTACCATAGTGGATACATTTTTACTTAAATTCAATTACCTATTTTCTTCAAAACATAGTGAAATTTATTGAAACAATGAACTTATGGGTTTCCATTATTCGAATTATCTATAAGTTTCACCTTTTATAATGAATATATTATGTGTATTTATTTATTTATTATAAAAATTGAATATTTTATGAACCCAATAAGATAGATATGGATAAAAAATGGATTAATTCTAATCATTTGAAAAAAATATTATGAATATGAAGTTAAATAGTTCATCAAGTTTTTAATAGAGTATGCATACAACCATTCTCAAATCCTTTGTCTCTGTTTACATTATTATTATTATTAGTCAAGAAAAATTAGTTTCAAAGAGTTGGAAGAACATCTGATTTGTCAAATAATAGATCAGAGTTATAAAATTTTGACTAAACATGGAAAAAACTGAACATACACACCAATTGGGATGATACTATGGATTATGGATCATTTGATATGAATACCAGTGTAAATGATGATGGTTATCACAAAGAAGAAATGAAAATGGGAACTGAAGATGACCATTGTGATTTTCAAATTTTTTTTGATAAGTTAAATATTTGGGCTAAGAGACCATTGAATACCAGTTTTATTAATGAAACAACACTATTAGCAGTATTGAAGATATATAATTTGAAACATAGAAGCTGATAGAGTGAAACTAGCATTATAGATCTACTTGGTCTCTTGAATGATATGCTATCATAAAAAAATGAACTACCATTTAAAACATATGATGCTAAATGAATGATATGTTCAATGGGAATGATCTATAAAAAATACATGCCAATCCAAATGATTGCATATTATTTTTAAAGGACCATGAATCACTCATAAAATGCACTATGTGTGGCACATATTGAAATAATAAAAATGAATCAAGTCCTTAAAATGTTTTATAGTATATTCCAATAATTCCATGTTTTAGAAGACTATATAGTTATCAGGAAACTATGAGATAATTAATATGGAATGTGAATACAAGAAATAAATATAAGAAACTACGTCATCCAGTAGATTATCCTCAGTGGAAGAAAATTGATTATGAGTATCCTAATTTTGGAAATGTGATGAGAAAATTTGGTCTTACGTTATATAGAGATGAAATAAGTCATTTTGGTATATAGAGTAGTACTCACATTACATGGCCTATCATGTTTGGAAATTATTACTTTATTCCATGGTTATGAATGAAGAGAAAATACACGATTTTTTTCTCTACATATATGTAGGCCAAAGAAACCCTATAACGATATTAATGTCTATTTATCTCCATTGATCAAATATATGAAATCGACATGGTATACATGTGCTATAATGTATGATGCTTATAAAGGTGAATAAGTCACATTAAGTTCCAGGTTGTATGAGATGATAAATTACTTTCCCGTTTATTGAAATTTATCAATATATAGTTTTAAATGGATGTTGGGGTGTCCTTTATGAAGAATTCACAAACTCAGTTTAGTTGAAACATTCCCCGAAGACTATTTTTAGGATATCATGAATTTTTTCCTTAATGAAATAAATAATGATCCTGGATGACAACATTTGATAGCAATATTGAATAAGGTATGACACTGTCTCCACTAATGGGTGATTAAATGATCGCTAAAGTAAATGATATTGAAACTATTTTCGATGAACAATTTTTGAAAAACCATACAAAATCAAGTTGGAGGAAGAGATCAATTTTCTATAAATTACAATATTGGAATTTTTTACATCATATATTTTCTTGATGTCATGCATGAAGGAAAAAAATTATTTGATAGTATTATTGGAATGTTACTAAATGTTCATGGAATAATGAAATATGGAATCAAGGATAGGTTGGGCATGATTTAAAAGGGGATAAGGGAAGATTTGGCATTTGTGAAGGGTAACAAGTGGGCTTTTATTCCTCCAACATCTTAAACATTATCCATAAACGAAAAAATGAAAATTTTCCTCGTCCTTAATATTTTAAAAGTTGCAGAGGGGTATTCATGAAATATCAAGAAAGTCATGTAAATGACTAATTTGATGTTATAGGGACAAAATCACATGAATTTTATATTTTGATGCAATATTTTATGCCCATTCCTTTTCATTTCATTATGCCTAAAAATGAATGGTTTTGCATCCACCTAGATCTGTTTCTTTTTCAAATCCACATGTGGTAACGTTATAAACACAATGAAGTTTCTAATCATGAATAAGGTGGTTAAAGTCATATAATGTGAATTAGAAATGTTCTTCCCACCATCATTATTTGATATAATGGTCCACCTGATGTTTTAATTTGTTAAAAAGATTCAACAATGTGTTCCTATACATTATAGATGCATATACCCCATTGAATGGTATATGAAGATTTTGAAAGGGTATATCAAGAACTGAAGTCATCTAGATGGTTGAATTGCATAATGATATATTATTGAAGAAGCTGCTGAATTCTACACCGATTACCTATCATATGTTGAAAACGTCAGTATCCTAATGTATTATCATGAAGGATACCTTATGAGTGATGATATTTCTTGAAGGGATACTGTTACAATTACCATGATATAGTGGGAATAATCAAACATTTACATTTTACATAATAATGAATATGTTGATATGTATGTTGAATCCCACAAAGAAATTATTAGATATTTTAATTTTCAAGGGATAAAGAATGGATATCAAATATAAATTATCAATAGTTTAAAGGATTATTTTGAGATCAAATTTATACGGAGTTATATGGAAATATGAATTAAATTTCCAAATGACTTTGATGGATATCTAAGAGATAGAATGAAAATGTTATATCTTACACAAGTTTTTTAATCAATGGTTATAAGTTTATACAAAATAACCTAATTAATGTAGTACGATGAAAAACAATGATGTTATGCTTGTGGTGGAAATGATGCAAATATATAGCTACAAGGATTGAAAACAAATTTATGAAAATAGGTCAAATTTTGGAATTATTGAACAGATATACAAGTTGAATTAAAAAACATTTAAAGTGCTGATTTTTATATTTAAAATGGGTTGACCATAAGAGTTTAGTGAAATTTGATGAAATGTGATTCATGAATGTGAATTTCAATATGGAAGTGGAATAGGTGAGTTTTTCATAATTATATCACTAGTAGTTTATGTATTTTTTGTTTCAAATCCAGAAAACAAGTGTTGGTTGATTATACTAATGGAAATTAAAAAAAATGTTGGGTTTGATGAAAATTCAATTGAGGATGACCCTTTAATTGGGAGATTAAAATCATATCATGCTAGTAAAAATATAGACAATGTATTGTAAATTAGAGGGGACCAAAAAGAGAGGATTTTGATTCTTGATAGAGGATTCAAATCCCTAAAACCATTAAAAAATAAATAGTGTTCAATGATAAGGTTAAAGTGTTTTTCAATATAGTATGTTTTTCCACATAATATTATATATTTTATACTACATTAACATATTCTAAATTAAATGTTTGACTACTCATCCAGATAATTTATTCTGTACATGATGATTTAAAAAATCCCATGATTGAAAAAACTGTAATGATATAAACACATTGGGAATTGGTAAATGTATTGTTACAATATAATTTCTCTATCTTACTAAAAAAAATTATATACTGAAATTTTGATTTAATTTTCATTATTCTTTGAATATTTTGTTTATTTTAGAATATTTCTATTCATCTTTCAATCCATTATACAATATCCAAAAACTTATTTCCCTAAAAACCCTTTCACCAATCTAGTATTGGAATTTACCACTTTCCTTCAAGTAACCTCCAATTACTTTGGAGGAAGAGAAATAATGTTACCTCTGCTCAATCACATGGGTAATTTTGATTTTTTCATAGTAAAATAATTGTACATTAAATTAATGCATTGTTTAGTATTTATTTTTAATTTATTTTTTAGCATTACTCATATAAGAATTGTTTTCTTAAACAGGTGGATTATTTTATTCGATTTGGGGTGATTTTTTCAATAAAACTCAAGTTCATGAGTGATTAAACTTTTATTATGCAACTAAAATAATGAAAACAAGGAAACGGGTCAAGAATTTATACAACCATCAGGAAAATGTGAGTTACTAATAATTATTTAATTAATTTTTTCATCATTTTATCTACTATTTGTAAGTTAATTTCATTATTATTTTTATATAAAAATTATTTATCTTTTATTCATAGATATTTTGGTAAGTAATATTGAGGATGCATTGTCATGGAAGCTATCAAAAATATTTATAACTAAGTGCAACACAGGGGATTACCTAGGTCGATCTCTTGAGGCGATGTTGCGGCCAATCACTCACTACTTCTAAATAATTATTTTTATATTATATATAAATATATATGAAATAAAATGACCATAAATAGTTATTGGATAACTGGTAATGAAAAAATAAAATTAAACATGTTAATGTAATGTAGAAAAAATGAATATAGAAAAAATGACATTAGGATTAAAGGATATATTCATAAGAGAATCACCATGAGTAAACCTTCATCGTCTCTTAATTAGATTCAAATTTACTTAATTAACACACTACATCATATGTGTAAATATCCTCTTCTGCATATGGTTTTGAATATACGGTACTCTTAACGATCACCAAGGGACCGTACATCCACCTCCTCAATTGAGGGACAATATTGCAGAAGCGAAATCTAATCCTTAGGTGGCAAGTGGAGACACAAAGGCACCTTGGCCACTAAGACCCCATAAGAAAATATATAATAAAATTAGAAATATTAATAATGATAGGCCAAATAAGTGGGTGCAACACTGAATTGATCCCCTATGAACATCCTCGGGTTAGTTACTCATGATCATGGGTATAAGAGATAACGGTGGAGAAGAGCAGAGTGAAAAAACAAATGATAAAATATGAGGGAATGAGATGAAGAAGAAGACTAACATATAGTAAAAATTAAGAATAATATTAAAATATAAAGAAAACTACAAAACTATAGATCATGGACAAAAAATTTTACCCCCAAATTTTCAAACCTTTGAGAAAAAGATGGACTACATTTTTATAGTCAAAGGAGGAAATATTTGGCTTCAAATATGTACTTTAAATGTATATGCATGATATACCCATTAAATGACCAAATTTGGAAAATTTTACTTCTTTAAAGTTTATATTCTATGTCTCATATATCTACCAACAAAATTTATCCTTTATTTGACTTGAAATGAAGGAGTTATGTCATATTTACTCATAACATTTAATATGTCTAGGATAACAGTTTGTATTCTAGTATACCGTGTTACAACACATTTATGACCTTGAAAATGAATGATTAAAGCACCTCAATTTTAATAATAAAAACTAAATATATTTTCACTTGTTTAATGCTTAATTTCAGCTCATTTGGTTCATCCGTGTATGAGATATGGGCCCATAAATAAAATTATCCATATCCATGCACAATTTTTGAGGCCCACATTGTGAGATAGATTTGAGATTTCAAATAGTGGATTAAACTTTGGTTATTTAAGGATAAAATAAATCCTATAGATTATAGAAACCTATAAAGATTAATTTTTAAATTTGTATCATTGTAGAAAGGTTATGGTTGAAAAATTAAAATGAATAAAAACTGTTAAAATCCAAAATATTCCATTTTTTCAATAAAGCTAAAAAATGATTCCAAAACATAAAATGTGACAATTTCTCTAGAAATAACACTTTTTTGGAATTAGAAACATTGAAATTAATAATAAAATATTTTAAAAATATTTTCTCTATAAATTCCCCCACATTTAATCATTTCTCTCCTAGATAATCATCTTATACCAAGGTCAAAATGAACTTTTCAAAGCATAAATGGAAACCTACCCCAATTTTCATATAAAAGGAAATAATTATGCCTCCTACATGGATAAATATTTTGTAACTCTTCAAAAATAATAATAATACATCCAATTTCATGTTTATCCTCACATACATGTCATACCTACCTCCCCAGAAAAATATTTATCTCTTCGCTCGTGGCTTTTCAATGTGGAGTTATTTTTATCATTATCAAGAACATGTGTAATCTCCATAGGCATTCAATACTCCTAGTATATCCACTTCATAGAGTCAAAAAAGTGTAAATAATGAGTTCTTTATTATGGGTTGTTATGAGGTTGAGGGTTGGAAGGTTTAAAATGTAAAAACATCTGAGGTAGAATGAGGAGGGTTATACTCAAAAGTGATGTAAATGCATGAAAATAGTTTTTCTCAAGAATTATGTGTTACTGAATAAAAACAAAAATTAATTGCCTCAAAAAACTATTTATTTGGGATGTTCACACTTTTAATTTTAGTATCAATTAATTTCTTCCCTTTTTTCTCCAATTGTAGCATTGTTTCAGATTGAATTCGGAATTAGATTTCTCTTAAGAATCATATTTTTTAGGAAAAGAGAGGAATCTTTTGATCTTTAAAAAATTAGTGATCACCAAACCATATTTGTAATGATAATATAGTTCAATCATCCATATTTAAAAAATGAAATTTATTCCTCTAAATCAAAAATAAATGTGGCAACACTTTCAATTCCGCTCAAATAGATTCTTTAAAAAAACAAAACACAGCTCATCGTCTACCTCCCCCACAATTGAGTTCAACAATAATCATGAATTTAACATCTAGAGTAGTTTGGAAAGAGATAGATGACTTATAATGTGGCTTTTTAATAAGTTATTTTATGGATACTAGGGGATTAATAAAGTTCATATATAAAGGTAGGCCAAAATAAGAGTTCAATGCAAAAAAGGGATTTCAATGTGGCACCTCAGTCATACTTAACACATTCCACGATCTCTTATAGCCTTGGAAAAGATAAAAACATAATTTTATTGATCATACAACATGAATCAATACTCTAAAAAAATATAAATGGAATAATGTATAAAATATGTTTAAAAACATCTTAGGTTTGGAAACAATTTCAATTCAGATACTACTTGTGCACATAAGTTTCACAATCATTCAACCTTCATTGAATGAAATGATCAAAAATCATGAAAATAATACATTCAATAATCATTTAAATTATAAAATATTAATATAAATAAATGTCCCAAAGATACTAATATGGTTATAATTTTTCAAATCATTCTATTCATCTCAACAAACCTAAAAACACACTAAAAAGAAAAAAAACATGAAACATTTAGAAAAATAAAATAAAATCATACAAAAATTTCCTAAAAACAAGTTAAAATACCTCCCCCACAATTATTACATTTAATACCCTGTTGTTTATCTCAAATAATATCAAGAATTGTTTTCACAAAAAAATTTATTTGGGAAGAAAATAAAATAAAGAAAAGGAAAGACACAACCTAGTTTATTTTTTAGTGGAATCATTGAGTTAAGCTTATAGCTACTACCACATTAAAACTAAAGGAAAGAAATAAAAATAAATAATAAAAATAAATAAAATTTACGAGAAAGGTGATAAAAAATGGATAATTCATGGGTTGACCCCCAAGAGGATGATAGGTTTTTACTTCCCCCATTTAGGTAGTTGTAGTGGAATATCCCCAATTAGATGGTGGGTGTGGTTTCATTAAGACAAACTACCAAATGTGACCTTTCCTAGTGTATATTAGTAAAAAAAAGAATATAGAACCCAAAATATGGTAATAAATTTATTAAAACCTAATAAATAAGAAATAAATAATTTTTGATCCATAGTGGGTGGGAAAAGAAAATAGGGGTGCTCCCTGTTAACTTATATAGTGTTCTCTTCTATATGGTATCCAAGTTGTTGTAGAAGAGGTAGTCGAACCCCCACCAGCATATAAAAATATTATTAATATATCACCACCACATGGGTGGTGTCATAATTAAAATC
Source organism: Viscum album (assembly GCA_963277665.1). Taxonomy (NCBI): domain Eukaryota; kingdom Viridiplantae; phylum Streptophyta; class Magnoliopsida; order Santalales; family Viscaceae; genus Viscum; species Viscum album. Next base: position 98,782,408 of record OY728151.1, on the reverse strand, counting down.
CAAATAATGATAAATTTTTTATGTATTATAATTTTTATAAAAGTGGAAGTCATGGAAAAATTTGTCTTGAATAAGATTAAAACATGATGAATTAATTAGGAAACCTTCTATTTCATGTAAGTCAGTTTGTAAATTGATCTCTTCTAAAAAGACCATTAAAAATTTAACATTAGAAGGTAAATATTAATAATATTTATCTTCCAAATAAAGATACAGTTTTAAAGGTTCTGATTTTTCTTTATCACATACGAGAAGATCAAGTTTCAGGTTATCTTCAACAAAGTGATTCTAGGATTCTTCCAAAAAATGATGATCTCCCATAAGTGAATCAACTGGAATATTTAATTTAGGTACCTCCTAGAGAAATTTTTGAGTGTGGGATGATGTTATTAATTATTTAAGAAGCTATTTATCACCTGCCTTATGTTCTTTAACCTAAAAAATGATCGATGAAATCTCTTCCACCACTCATTCTAGTTCACGTCCCATCTTGTGTTTCTCTTAAAATGCAAGTACGTATTCAACTATCAAATAAATTTGGCTCCCTAATTTTTACACTACATAACTAATCCTTTGAAACATAGAATAAATATAATTATAAACTTATTATGGCACCCTATATTCATCATTCCATGATTAATAATTTAACTTGAAATACATCAGGAACAAAATGATTATTAGTGTTTTTGAAATTTATGTTTTTTGAGTATTTTTTAAATGAAAAGAAAATTATTTAAAAAATGTGAATAAAAATAGTGAGTGAATAAAACTTATATCCCTATAAATGACACTAATATTATAGATTTTTCTCATGCTCATTATAAAAAATATTTATAACTAAGTCCACCATAGGGGCTAACCTATGCCGATCTCTTGAGGAGCTATTGCAGTCAATCAGTCACTAATTCTAAATAAAATTTTCATATATTATGTATATATATAAAATAAAATGATCATAAATGGATATTGGAGATATTATAAAGAAAAACTAAAATAAAAATTGCAAATTCAATGCATACATAAGGAATATATACAAAATGATGCTAGAAAGAAAGGAGACATTGCTGAGAGAATAACCCTGAGTAACCATTCATCATATATTAATTAGATTAAAATTTAAATAATGAAGATATTAAATCATATATATGAAAATCATTCTCTAAATATGGTTGTGAATATACAACATTCTCAATGATCACTGAGAGACTAGACATCCACCTCCTCTATCGAGGGAAAATACTGCAGAACTGAACACTAATCCTTGGGTGGCAAGTGGAGACACAAAGGAGCCTTACCCACTAAGATTCCCCTAGTAATAACTCTAATTAAATAATAAAACTCAATAATTATAGATCAAATACTTGGGTTAAATTCCAAATTTATCCTCTAGGAGCTTCCTCAGGTTAGTTTCTCAAGATCATGAGTATAAGAGATCACTATAGAGAAGATAGAAATGAAAACACAAAAGATAAAATATGAGATAATAAAATGAATAAAAAGAATAACATATACTAAAATTTAATGATGATATTAAAAAATAAATAATACTACAAAAATACAGATTATGTCCATCAAAGGCTACCCACAAGTTGCCATCCCTTTGATAAAAAAGAGTACAATTTTATAGGTAAAGGAGATAATATTTGGATCTAAATTTGTACTATGAAAGTATGCACATATTAGACCAATTGAATGACCAAATTTGGTAAACATGAATTCACTAAAGTTGTTCCTATATGTCTCCTATATCTACAAAGAAACTTTCAGGTTGATTATCCAAGAAATTAAGTAGTTATTTCCAATATACTCATAACATTTAATCTGTATAGGATGACTATTTGTATTCCAATGCACTGAGTTCCAACATCTTTATGGACCTAAAAATGAAGGACTAATATATGTAAATATTAATAAATTTTTTATATAGATGTCAACTTGAAGAATATTTAATTTATGATCGTTTGGTTCTTCCTTTTATGATATATGGTCCCATTAATAAAATTCACCAGATCTGTGAATAGTTTTTGAGGCTCTCCAAGTAATATGTATTTGGGCCTCCAAATGGTGAATTGAGATTTGGGTATTTTAGGATAAAATTAATAACCTAAAACATAGAAAACTATAAAATAATTATTTTCAATTTATATTAGTTTAGAAAATGTTATGTCTGATAAATTAAAATAAATTAAAATGGTTAATATCCAAAATATGCCATTTTTCTAATAAAGAGAAAAAAATGATTCAAAAAAATAAAATGTGAAAATTTACCTTGAAATAACACATTTGTGGGATTAAAAACACTAAAATTTAAAATAAAATATTGTAAAATATTTTCTCTATCAATTCCCATATACTTAAACATTGCACTACTGGGAAATCATATTATATTAAGGTCAAAACAAACTTCTAAAAGCATTAATAACAAAAAAACACAATAATCATATAAAATGAAAAAACACATCTCATCTAATCCCTCCCCCACACTTGAGTTCAATAATAATAATGAATTTAGAATCTAGAGAAGGTTTTAAAGGGATAAATAACTTGTAATGTGTCTTCTTAATATGGTATTTTATGGCTACTAGGGGCTTAATAATGTTCCTATGTAATGGTAGGAAAAAATAGGAGTTCAATGAAAAAAGGGATTTCAAATTGGTGCGTCAATAATACTTAACACATTCAATGAACTATAATAGCTTTGAAAAATATATAAAAAATGTTTTGGATCAAACAAAATGTATCAACACTCTCAAGAAAAATTAAAATGTAAAAATATGTCAAATAGGTTTAGAAACCACTCGGGTTGTGAAAGCTTTTCAATTCAGATAATACTTTTGCACATGAGTTTCACAATCAGTAAAACATAATAAAATGAAAATAATAGAAATAATGAAACAAAATCCAATAAGAAATAATTTAAATTATAAAATATTGAAATCAATCAATGTTCCAAAATTACCAAGATGGTTAAAATTTTCCAAAAGTATTTGATTTAGCTCAATAATCCTAAAAACACACAAAAAATGAAACATTTAGAAAAATAAAATAAAATCGCACAAAAAATTCCTATAAAGAAGTTGAAATACCTCCCCCACACTTATTAAATTTACTACCCTATTTTTACCTTAAATTAGATCAAGAATTTTTTTCATACATATTTTATATTGGGAAGAAAATAAAATAAAGAAAAGGAATTGCACAACCTAGTTTATTTTTCAGTGGAATCCTTCAGTTAAGTTCCTAGCTACTTCCACATTAAAACTAAAAGAAAGAAATGAAAATAAATATAAAAAATAAATAAATTTAAAGGGAAATGTGATATAAAATTGATAATTCTTGGTTTTATCCCCAAGAGGATGTAAGTTTTTACTACCCCTAATCAAGAAGTTATAGTGGACTATCCCCAATCAGATGGTGGGTGTAGTTTTATTGAGATGAACCACCACTTGTGAATTTTTCCAGTGTCCATTAGTAAACACCAAGAATATAGAACCCCAAAAATGGTAAGAAATTTTTCACCTCCAAGAAAAAAATAAATTAATGATTTGAGATCCAGAGTGGGAGGGAAAAGAAAATAAGGGTGATCCCTATTAACTTCAATGGTGTCCTGCTCTATATGGTATTCATGTTTTTGTAGAGGTGGTAGTCATACCACCACCAGCTTATCTAGATCTTCTTCCAAGATCACCACCACTTTGTTGGTATCTTATTTAATATCCAAGGCATTCTCTATTTGTGATGTATCATAAATTTTAGAAAAGTGGATGTTAAAAAACAATTCATCTTGAATAAGATTAAAACATGATGAATTATTTAAGAAATATTTCCTATTAAGTAAGTCAGTTTGGAAATTGATATCTTATATAAATACCATTGTAAACACTTAATTAGTAAGTGAATTTTCATAATTTTCATCCTACAAAGAAAGAGAAATTTTTAATGCTTCTGATTATTCTTTATCACATATGGGAAGATCAGGTTTCTGGTTTTCTTCAATAATGTGATTCCATGATTCTTCCAAAAAATATTGATCTCCCATAAGTGCATCAGCTATCACGTATACTTTAGATAACTCATAGATAAATGTTTGAGTGCAGGATGATGTTATTAATTTTTTATGGATATATTTCTCACCCTCTTTAGGTTCTTTAACATAAAAAATAACCGGTAAAATCTCTTCCACCACTCGTTTTGGTTTAGGTTTTAGTTCGGGTTTCTCTTAACATGCATGTACGTATTTATATATCAACTCTATTTGTCTCACCAATTTTTCCACTACATAACTAATCCTTTTAAAATTATCATCAAGATAATTTTAAACTTATTCTAGCAACTGATATTCATCATTCCATGTAGAATAATATGAATTGAAATACAACATGAACAAAAAGATTTTTTTAGTGTTTTTGAAATTTATGATTTTTTTGTGTTTTTAAATGAAATGAAATTATTTAAAAAATGTGAATAAAAATAGTGAGTTAATCCCCCTTATATCCCCGATAATTGTTCCAATTTTATGGGTCGTTGTCATGTTTGCTCTCAAAAATATTTATAACTATGTACAACATAGGTGATAACCTTGATCGATCTCTTGAGGAGATGATGCGGTCAATCAGTCACTACTTATAAATTAATTATAAATATAAATATATATGAAATAAAATGACCAGAAATGGATATTGGAGAACTTATATTGAAAAACTAAAATAAAACATGCAAATGCAATGCAGACAGAATGAATGTAGACAAAATGATGTTAGGAAGAAAGGAGATATTCCTGAGAGAATCACCCTGTGTAAACCTTCATCGTCTATTAATTAGATTAAAATTTAATTATTTAAAATAGTACATAATATGTGTGAACATACACCCTTTAATATGGTTGTGAATATATGGTACTCTTATGGATCACCAAGATTCTGCACATCCACCTCCTCGATGGTGGGAAAATTATTTAGAAGTGAAAGTTAATCCTCGAGTGGCAATTGGAGACACAAAGGAACATTTCCCACTAAACCCCCCTAGGAATAACTCTAGTAAAATAAGAAACATTAATAATGATAGGTCAAATACTTGTGCTTAACATCAAATTAATCCCCCGGGAACTTTCTCAGGATAGTTACTCATAGTCATGAGTATAAGAGATCACGATGAATAAGATCGGAGTGAAAACACAAAAGAAACAATTAGGGATAATGAGATAAATAATAATACGAACATATAATAAAAATTAATAATACCATTACAATATAAATAAAACTACAAAAATATAGCTTTTGGCCAACAAAGTCTTCCCCCAAGTTTCCAACCCTTTGAAAAAAGGTGTACATTTTTTTCAGCAAAGGAAGAAATATTTGGATCCAAATATGTACTCCAAATTTATTTGTGTGGTATACCAATTAAATGACCAGATTTTGGAAATGTTACTTATTTAGATTTTTTACTATAAATATAATCTATCTAAAAAAATTCATCTTGATTGGACAAGAAATGAAGGAGTTATGACCAATTTACTCAAAACATTTAATTTTTCTAGAATGAGTGTTTTTATTTCAAAGCACCAAGTTCCAATGAATTTATTTACTTGAAAATGAAATATTAAGGTGATTAAAAATTAATGAAATTTGTTTTTATATATTTCCACTTTACCCATGTTTAATGTTATCTCATTTGGATCGTCCCATTATGATATAAGGGCCTATAATCTAAATTCTCTCAATTTGTTCAAAATTTTCATTTCCCTCCATGTGAGTTAGATTTGGGCCTTCAAATGGTCGATTGAGATTTAGGTATTTAAGGATAAAATGAATCACATTGAACATATGAACCTATAAAAGATTAATTTTTAAATTATTATCAGTGTATAAAATTTTTTGTCTTAGAAATTAAAATAAATTAAAACTGTTAAAATCCAAAATATGCCATTTTTTTAATAAATCTAAAAAATGTTTAAAAAATGAAAAAATTGACATTTTCCTTTGAAATAACACTTTTTGTGATTAAAAACCCTTTAGTTCAGAATAAAATAATTGAAAAATATTTATTCTATCAAATAAGTTCATTTTTTTTATTTTATAATATTTCTTTCAATCTTTCATGTCTTTCAAAACCAAAATGTTCATAAACTTCTTCTCCCTCAAAACCTTTTCATCCCTGTAGTGTTGGTATTTGTAAAACTCCTTCATGTTCCCTCCACTTCATTTGAAAGAAGATAAATGATGCTACCTCTGATTATTCACAAAGGTAATCTTTATGTTTTCATAGTAAAATCATTTCATATAGAATTATTGTTTTATTTTATATGATATTTTAATTTATTTATTTTTAGTATTACTCACATAATAATTTTTTTATACAAGTAGATTATTTTGTTTGAGTTGGGGTGGTTTGTTCAAATTTTCTCATGCTCATGTGATATTGTAATTCAATATAGTAATTGAGATAATGAAAAAAGGAAATGTGTCAAGATTGTATTAAACCGTCATGAATAGTTGAATTCCTACAACTTAATTAATTTATTTTGTCATATTTTTATCTACTATTTTAAGATAATTTCCTTCTCATTTTTATGTACTACATATTTAGTTTTTTTCATATATCTTTTAGAAATTCATATTTTTCGTTAAACTATATGCAATAATAAAAAAAAGATAACACATTACTTTCTTCCAATGCTTCCACATATTCTATTGGCTTTCTCTGTCGAACTACAATACTACATATTGATTCAATGTTCTTAGTTGAAAAAAAATATAGCTAAGAACATAAACTCAATATGTAGTGATGGTAGTTATACAATTAATTCAAATGAAAATCATGGAAACATTGGCAGTTGATATTGTTTTGAGACTTTGGGACATATAAGAATCAGCCTCACCTCAATCAGACACAGGGTGTGACCAATATGACTCTAAGTGTTTTTTTTAAATTGACCTTAATTTTAGTAAAAAAGACAATTGGAATAATAAAAACCATGAAAACACATTCATATTTTTTTTATACTTTAGGAAAAAAAATACATATGTCATTTTTTATGTGTAGGAGTCATCCGAATCCCAATATGATACATGATGTTCCCAATATGACTCAAAGTGTCTGTTATCAATTTAAAATTGAAATTTTATTTCAAAAGTTTCAATCATTTAAAACCAATAAAATTCACTTGGATTGTATTAATAATTTAGAAAATAATTCACAATTAATTTTTGATGTGTAGGAATCAGTCTCACATTAAACTGATACATAATGTAAAGCATACAACTCAAAGTGACCGTTTGTAGTTTAAAATGATATCTTTGTAAAAAAGAAAAGTGACATACTAAAAATTTATAAAAAACATTCATATTATTTTTGATAATTTAGGAAAATTATCCATATGTCATTTGGAACATGTAGAAATCATCCACACCTCAATCTGTCGTACGTTGTGATCAGTATAACTCCAAATACATCTTATTATTTAAAATTGACATTAATTTTACTAAAAAAATAGCTTACATACAGAAAAAGAGTAAACAAATTCATATTGTTTTGATACTTTAGTAAAATTATCCAGATGTAATTTTTATATATAAAAATCATCCACACCACAATCGGATACATGATGTGCTTGGTATGACTCAAAGTGTCCATTATCAATTTAAAATTGACATTTTAGTTCAAAAAATTTCATTCAATGGAAACAGAGAAAACATGCTTGGATTATTTTGATAATTTAGTAAAACTATTCATAAGTCATTTTTTATGTATAGGAATTAGTCTCACATGAAACTAAAAAACGATGTGATCAGTATGACTCAAAGTTTGTGTTTCCAGTGTAAAATGAAATTTATGTAAAAATGACAAGTGACATACTCAAAACATAGAAAATGAATTTAGATTGTTTTTATACATTATTAAAATGATTCATAAGTCATTTTAAATGTTTAAGAACTATAAAAACTTCAATATGATCCACATTGTGATCAGTATGATTCCAGGCCTATCTTTTTATTTAAAATTGACATTAATTTTAGTAAAAAAGACAACATACATACTCAAAACCGAGAAAAGGCATTAAGATTATTTTGATACTTTATAAAAATGATCCATAAGTCATTTTTGACATGTAAGAATCATCCTCACCTAAATCTGATACATGATGTGCCTGATATGACTCAAAGTGTCCAATATCATTTTAAAATTATCATTTTAGTTTAAAAAGTTCCACTCACTGAAAACTGAGAAAAGTCACTCAGTTTTTATTTATAATATAATACAACGATAAATAAGTCATTTTTTATGTATAGGAATAATTATCATGTAAAAATAATATATGATGTGTCCTTTATGACTCAAAGTGCATGTTTCCTGTTTAAAATGATATTTTAGTAAAAAAGACAAGAAACATTACACATTTTTTTGTTTAGATACTTTATGAAAATGATAAATAAGTCATCCGGGATGTGTAGAAATTATCTAAAACTCAATCTGATGCATGGTGTGATGGGTATGAATTCACATGAATCTTTTTATTTAAAATTGGCATTAATTTTAGTAAGAAAAAATGACATAATCAAAATTTATAAAACACATTTGTATTGTTTTTATAATTTTTGAAAATGATCCATAAGTCATTTGGTATGTGTAAGAATTATACTCACCAAAATTTAATACATGATGTAATTAGTAAGATTAAATGTTCTTATTATCAGTTTAAAATTTAAATTTAAGTTCAAATGGCGTCACTCACTAAAATTTACATTTTAGTTCAAACCTACACATGATGTGATTGATATGACTCAAAGTGTGTGTTTCCATTTTAAAATGAAAATTTTGGAAAAAAAGTGACGTAATCAATACTGAGAAAAAACACTCAGATTTATCTTAAACTTTATAAAAATGATACATAAGCCATTTGAAACTTGTAGGAATCATCTACATATCAATATAATGTACGGTGTGATTCGTATGAATCCCAGTGTTTCTTTTTATATAAAATTGACATTAATTTTAGTAAAGAAGACAAATGACATACTCAAAACTATGAAAACACATTCAATTTGTTTTTATACTTTAGTAAAATGATCCATAAGTCATTTGTGACATGTATGAATCATCTGAACTTCAATCTAATATAAAATGTATCCTATATGACTCAAATAATCTCTTATCAGTTTAAAATTGACATTTTTGTTCAGAAAGTGTCACTCACTTAAAACCAGGAAAACACACTCGAATTGACTTGATAATTTGGGAAAATGATTCATTAGTCATTTGTGATTTATAGGAATCATTATGACATTAAAATGGTTAAATATGTGACTTCTATGACTCAAAGTACATGTTTCAAGTATATAGTGTCATTTTAGTAAAAAAGAAAAGTTTCGTACACAAAACTGAGAAAACACATTCAGATTGTTTTGATACTTTAGAAAAATGATTCATAGGTCATTTCAGACATGTAAAAATTTGTTTCACCTTAATCCAATGCATGGTGAGACCGATATATCTCCAAGAGTATCATTTCAATATATGAGTTTCATTTTAGTTTAAACGTGCATCAAATCGTCAAAACTGAGCAAACGATCCTAGATTGTTTTCTCATTATTATATATGTATTACATAATTAATTTTCTTATCATGTTTATCTCATAATTATTTAGTTAATTTTCATAGATATAATGCTTCAAGATAACAAGAAATTGTGTGACACGCAAGAATCAACCACAACTCAATCCGATACACAATGTTCCTGGTACGATATAAAGTTTAGTTTAAAATTAAAACTTTATGTTAGTATATTTTTTATATAATTAATAAAATAATATTTTTTCTTATACAGTTTCGTTATTTTACTTGAGCAGGGGTGTTTTTTTGACAATAGCAGGATTCAGGGTCGAGATCAAAAGACAAAGTAACCTTGATCTTTCACTACTACAAAACTAGACTTTAAAAACACTAGAAATGGACTTTATCAGTAGTAGAAATGTGTTGAATACTTGAGCGATATTTAAAGCCCTAGACTTTTATCAGTGGTAAAAATAGTGCTGATAAATGGGACCTTTATCATTGATTTAAAAAATGATGATAAAGGTCTCATTTATCATCATTTTTTAGTGTCACTAAAGGTATCCTTTATCGGTGCTTTTATAAGCGCTAATAAATAAATTTTATCAGTGCTTTTAAAAGCACCGATAAAAGTCAATAATGTAGTGTACTATAAAGACACACTACAACACCACTGTAGTGTACTGTTACAGTACACCACTGCACTAGAAACAGACCAAAAACACACTAGAAAAAAACAATATATGAATAAAAACAAGTCCAAATATAGAATTTAAATTAAATTAAATTTATAAAACAAAGACAAGAAAAAATATAATATTATTTTTGAAATAAAACCTATTAAAAAAACCATATCCCATTTTTTTAATAAAATAAACCGTATTAAAAACCATGTTTTATTCAAAAAAACATTATAAAAAGAATCACCCAGTTATTTTCATAAATTTTTCTTCAAATCCTTATGAATAAATTCGAGAATAAATATTAAAGTAATTCATAATTATCTATATAGAAATTTCAGTTCAAATAATTAATTTTATTAACATAAACCCATCAATTGAAATTATACATGAACAAGAAGTCGCCTTGGGTTGAACTACAGTTGCGTATTTTGAATCTTTTTTTACCTTCCCTATCTTATTCCATATAGCCTTTCTATAGTTGTGTGGAGTATTTCATTGGATGGAATTGGTGGAAATGGAGGCATAGATAATTTTTGTTGTTGAAAGAAAAATCTTACCAAGAGAATATATTCACAAGATAAAGAATTTTTTTCCATCTAGAAAAAGGCGTTGAATCCGCGGAGGAATGATCATCATCAGCCAGTCAAGATTTTTTCATTAGAACTATATGCCAAATATCTTCATATCCTCATTTACAAGGTCAATTTTTTGTTGATATAAAATAGAATATAATTAGTACCCAGAAGGGGTTTTCCTATCTCTTGAGTTTTTGGTGATATCTTGAGACATAATGAGAACATGAGAATACTCTACTCTTCTCATTTTCAATAAAGAGAAGGTGTTCTCTCCAAAAAACATCAATTCAATCTACAACACTGGAAGTTCCCCTAATAAAGGAAATATAAAACATTGTAACATTACAGAGAACAGTTTGAAAATCTATTCTATTTGTTTTTTATGTAGTTTCTTGTTTTGCTCTTAGATAAGGTGATCTCAAGGCTGTTTTTATTGATTTTTGGCTATTCCACTATTCAATAATTGGTTTCAAGAGTCTATTCCGCATTCCACAAATTCCTGAATTTTTTAGAAATGGTTATTATATATGAATCTTCGAGGACCCATTCCCTCACCACAATATTGGGTATATTGTTCCTAAATGGATTGAGGATTTCCCCTTTTCATCAAACTTTCATGTTTTTTATGGCTCTGCATCTACCCTTTCGACAACATCATTGGTCCTCCCATTGAAACTTGAGATAATCGACCCAGTGAAGAACCAATTATCAGATATTCATTTGGAGTTCTTGCCCTTTCTCTCAAATTCAACTGATTATAGGTTAGGGAGGAAAAGGAAGACCCATGGGCCCATAGTAATTTGACTTCTATTTCTATTTCAAGATAAATTGACTTTGTTATGAAAAGAAATATTGATGTTGAATATATGAAGGTTGGTTTTTCACTTGGTCGACTAAAGCTATGCTGCATAAGGAGGATGTTATTCTGTTTCAACCATATAGGGATAAAATGTTTTTTTTCTAATCCTTATAAACTGGGTAGATTGATGCATGATTTGTGGAATATCCTGAGAAAATCCCATAGGTATGGAATATATATGCCTAGTCTTTCATCACAAGGAATTAAAATTTTAGAATCCTATTTTGATAAAAAGGAATTTGATAGTGTGCTTAATTATTTAGACATTCAATTTGTTAGTGATGAGTGGTATACTTAGTGTATCATATGTTCAAACCTTCCACATGGTTTGTTTGAATGTTTTTATTCAGATCTTCTAGCCTTTATTGATGTAAATTAGAGTTTTAAATTTAAGAACAGTATGAGGAACATACCTTTGATGAAGTAGTAAATTTTAATTTTAAAGTTTCACTTTTCACAATAAATGAAGTTTCTCATGGAAGGAGTGAAATCTTTCTATGTGTGGATAAATACCCATCTAACATTTCTTGGATTGTCGATTGGAATCAAGAATTTGAGTGTGTATAAAATTTTTTCTCATTACCCCATGAAACACAAGAGGCCATTTCTTGTTGTTCTCAAAATAAGATACTCGGGATTTGACACTCATTCGCAATGAGGGTTTATAATCATAAAGGATTCAAGTATGATGATATTGTAGGTAATATCCTCAATAATGATTTAAAAATTTATATTGAATACACCCAATTTTTGTATCATTATTACAAGAATACATTTTTTTAGTGAACATGAGGTTAGCAATTTGTGTTGAAAAATTACTATTGTAGATGTTCACAGTAATGACAATATCAAATGACCAATGGTTATTCTGCCTAGTAATGGAAGGAAATGGGTATAATTGTTTGATTTTAATCCATGAGAACATGGAGGATACATGAATCCTAGAGAGTATTACCATTAGGGTCATAATTTTTGAGGTGTGAACAATTTTGGAGAAGATATGATAGATTACTTTAAAAGGTATATTGGGGAATATGATATTCCTCTAGAGGAGTTGCACCAACAGAGGAAAGGAGATGAAATGTATGGTTTTAAATAATGAAAAAATAGAAAACACTGAACCCAAAAGATCAATTAACTATATAGGTAAAGTAAAAAATAGCGTACATTGAATTATATTCTTGATTTGTTTGATGAATCATAGTGAAGTTGAACCAGTATCAAAGGAGATCAGCGAGAGCTTCATAATCGAGATGAATGAGTATAAGTTAGTATTTTTTTATATAAACCATGGAAACGTTTTACACCACATACATAAATTCATTGATAAAGATCCATTTTATCAGTGTTAAATTGATATGATCTGATAAAAGTGATAATAATCAGCACTAAATAGGAACTGAAAAATATCGATATTTATCAGCACTCTAAAAGTGTTGATAAAAAATATCATTATCAGTGCTAAATTTAAAGTGATGATAAAGGATAACCTTTATCAACACTAAAACAAACCACTGATATAGGTGACCTTTTATCAGTGCTAAAAAAGGTGTTTATAAAGGGTATTGTTTATCATCGCTTAAATTTAGTGCTGATAAAGGTCACCCTTTATCAATGTTTATTTTTGCGTTGATAAAGATATATTTTCTTGGGAATTTTTCTAGAATTGCTATATTCCGGCACTTTTAAAGGCTAGTTTTATAGTAGTGTTTTTATTGTATGTAATAATTTGTACATATGTAATTATATAAACCAATTTTTAAAATTTCTATAGTATAGTTGTTTTCTTATATTTGTTTTGTAAATATAATTTAATTTAAATTCTATATTGGTAATATATTTTACTGATTTTGTGGTGTTTTTGGTGCTATAGTGTTCTATTACAACACACTCCACAGGTGATATAGTGTTCAGTTACAACACACTATAGTATTCCCCTTTATTAGTGCTTTTAAAAGCGATGATAATGGGGTCCTTTATCAGTGCTTTTATAAGCACTGATGAAGGGGTTTTCTATCAGATCTTCTACAAGAACTGAAAAAGGGGTCCTTTATCAATGCTAAATAAAATATCTAATAAATTATTTACTTTATTAGTGGTTATAAAATCATGGATATAGGACCCCTTTATCAATGTTTTTTTATCATCGATAAAGAAACCCTTTATTAGTGTATTTTAGTACTGTTAAAAATAATTTGGATTTTAATCTCTCTCTAGTAATCATCACTTCTCTAGTACTAATAAAGTCCATTTTTAGCATGGTTAAAGGACTATTTCATAGTAGTGAAAGGAATGAAAACTTTTCACAAGAGCCTCAAATCAGTAGGTGTGGACTCTGAATGTTCATCAAAGAGACCCGAGATCAAATCTGGGGAGATAGATTATAAGGACGCAGCCATAAACATTACATATTCTTGAATTAGATGGATAATTCACATTTGAGGATATTTTCAAGTTTAGAGTTTTAGAGAATTAGGTCATAACATTTATATAACAACATGAATATTACATGTAGATAATTCTACTCAGTATCCATTTTTTCATAAAATAAAAATCTCTTAAAAAAAGATTCATGTCTAGTTCCATGTTTTAGACAACAATACTTTTCCTTGATCCCATCCTTGACCCTATTCATCTTTATGTCTAGTGAAAAAAATTTCAAAACATGGGATGAGCATAAAACGTTCAGCAAGGGTTATAAAATAAAAAAGAAATCATTAGTCCATCAATACATACAAAACATAAACTCTTTTACATACCTCAAGAAAACATAAGATTTATGAATATCACATAGTAATCACAAATCATAAAGGTACTTATGGAATTCATATTATACATACATTGTAGAAATCATAGCTACATATGGAGTTACGTTTGAATACCCATCACAGTATATTCCCTAAATATCTTAGGGGAAACATTCACATTTACCTCTGTCATGTTACCCAATGCATTGGAGAGATATATTGGGCTCACCTGCCCTAAGTTTATCATAGAACCACCCATATACATAATCAATTCCCAAGAACCATAACGCATAAAACAAGCATAACAGAAAGATAACATTTCAATCAAAATATATCATTTTAAGATATTGAAATAATCAATTCTTTCTCAAAACTATTTTCAATACCAAAATAAGTTAAAAGGATATATAGTGTTTATTTTCCTCAAAAAAACACTACGACCTATTAAGGAAGCCAAAGATCAAATAATACTCGTGGCGATGGAAAGGTCGTTGTCACAACTTACATTAAAAAGAAACATTCTTTTTTTCATTTAGTAAAACACTTTGTATAAAAATATTCCCTTTGAATGATATGAAAAGTAAAAGGGTTTTATACACCGTATAAAAGAATGTTGGGTATAAAAAAAATATGCCTTAATGAAAGGAGATTTTGACGAAGTCCCTTACCTCGTGTCCGACTTGACCCATTTTTTCTTTAATCTCTTGAATAATAAAATAATGTTTATTTATAATTTCTTAAGAATATTTTTAAAGTTTATTATTAATTTTATATCACTTATTACCATGTTATAAACATTACTTAATCATTTAATTTAATAATGGTTGTTTTGTTGATATTTGGTACTTGAGTCAAAAATGAAGACCTTATAATTACATGTTGTCCATGTTATCAATAGTACATTATATACAGAATTATATTAATGATTTAGATATCATATGCATCATATATATCCAGTATATATATGTATTTATAACAATACATAACATTTTGGAGATAAGAAATGAAATGCACTGTTCATGGAGACGGTAAGCCGTACATACGCATGAACGCTACTTACATTTTTATTTAATAAATTAATGGAATTAAAACATAATGATACATAGATATATTATAATTAAAGTATAATATCATATATAATATCATTAACTCTATCATTTATACATCCCACATATGGAATTAAAGAGTCATAACACTTTGAGGGGGCAGTAGTCCGTACTTTCTCAAATGAAATTATTTTGTTTACCCATTATGGAAACCATAAAGGTAGGATATAAATGTAAAATACATAATCATGAATAAAATATAAACATAATATATATCATATATAAATACAGTTCCATCTTAATGGACACCATGAGAGGCGGTAGGAGATAATCGAATAGTCATCGTTTAGTGAGGCGTCCGTTTTCCATCTACAGAAATAGTATGTTCTTCACCCATTAGATAGAGGTGTGTGTATGTGTAGTTAGAATACTTCTCATAACAACATACTAGTATATTTAGGATACTGGTTTTGTTATAAAATAAAGGAAGAAAAATAGTTTAGCCGTTGGAGAAGTAAAATAAAATAAAAGAAGTTAAGAGAAATCGTTACATTTAATTTTGGTAACTCCCTTTGGTTTGAATCAAAAGGACTTCTTGAAGTGACTTCTGCCTAAGGTATGGATTATAGGTGGAAGATAGGGATCATGGGAGATTATTTGGGTATGATTTAGATGATCCAAGGGGCTTTAGAGGTGTGAAAATTGAGTAAGAAGTGAGGTATTTTTATAAGGGGGAGGAGGGGCTCTATAGGAAAGTGTGAAAATATTATTTTATTATATAATGATATTTAGTTTATAAAGGTCCAAAACTAATTATTGTTGAAGATAATATTACTCAAGGTATAAATAAATTCATCCAATAAGAATTGGATAGGTATTTGATGTTATTTCAACATTTATAATCTTATTTATTTAAATCATTTATTAATGAGGTAAATACTGAATCATTATTGTGTCATATATAATTAATTTTATTTGATGTCTAAAAATTATAAAAAAAATACCATGATGTATTAAATCGTTTTATTTTTATAACGAATATTTATAGTCGAAAATATAACTTATATTACCCTATGTAAAAATTAATATACTAAAAGATATTTGTTTTTGTCATTTTTTCCATTACATTAAGTTAATTAAAATAAAGTGTCATTATCACTCATAAGTGGCCCCATGGGGACCCAAAATAGACCCAAATATGATCATGTTTGTAAATTACTCAAATAATAAGGTTATTACAAGTGTTAAGGTAATTTTTATCTTACTAAACTCTTTTTACTTTGAATTACCCTATTTACCTTTAACTACTGTAAATAGGTCAAATGTTAATATTCACCAAAGATTATCTTTATCTTATTGAACCACATTTTACATACTAATAAAAAAAATGTATGTCGGATTTTCAAAATTTAATTCATATAAGTGGTAAAATTTCATTTAAATGAAAAATTCAGTTTTTTGGACTACTACTAAGTGGTTTCATTATTTATCAAAAATTGATATTTTTTAGAAAAATACCAAAAATTCAGCCTAAGATGTATTTGATATTCTGAATTAAAAAATGATGTTTATTTTACCAAATTCAGAACATAGAAGTTGAATTATTTAATTTAAAATTAATTCCTGTTGACAAAACAAATAGCATGTTTTTAAGAAACAATAACTATCAAAAGATTGACACTTGTTTATGTCCAATTTGAAAGTGAAATTAATTACAATGAACAACACTGGATTAATTGGAAAAAATATAATCTATTTAAAATTTAAAACCAATTAATAATATAATCTAACCATAAAAATAAATTATATTAAAAGGCACTTTTGAATTAAAATACAGTATTTTTCACTATTCATTAAAAAATGGATTTTATGAGAAAAATACTGAAAATTTACCCAAAGTAAATTTTGATGTCCCGAATCTAAATAAGAATTTTATTTCATCAAATAGAACATATAGAAAGATCAAAACTAGATTTAAATAGGGTTCTCCATCAAAAGGCAGTAAATCGACCTTTTAGTGAATATTAGAGTATTTATGCTTAAAATTAGATTCATTCATATTTTAAGACCCAAAATTTTATTGGATAATTATAAAAACATTTAAAAAACATGTATAATCATATTTTAATTAGTTCTATTCATTCCCCCCAATACAATGGTTTGGAATTAACTACCATTTAAAATAATAATATTATATTTGTAGTATGCAACAAAAGATTTCAACGAAACTCGTTGTTGCGTATCAGGTAACCCATCAAACATAACATCCCCTTCAAATTAAAATTAATAATTAATTCACAAATATTAATAAATATAAAAATTTATTATTCTCTATTTACTTGGGATGTTACATCCTTCCTCCCTTTTGGGAATTACGTCCTCGTAATTTTTTTCACTTATCAAATAAATTGGGGTATTTATCCCTCAAAGAATTCTCAGATTCCCACATTACCTCTTAAACCATTTGGGTTTTACACAAAACCTTTACCTGGTGAATTATCTTATTCCGAAACTCTTGATCTCTATGGTCAAGAATCTAGACTAATTGTTTCTTATAAGAGATATTATCTTCCAACTAAACTACCTCTAGACTTAAAACATTTGATAGATCTATCATATATTTACCAACATCGAAACATCAAAAACATTGTGTAACTAGGATAAACATGGAAGTAAATCCACTCTGTATGTAACTGATCCAATTTTCTCCAGGATTTCATAAGGTCCAATGAACATTGGACTCAATTTTCCCTTATTACTAAAATGCATCACACTATTCCATGAAGATACTTTAAGAAAGACATGATCACCTACCTGAAAAGAGAGATCCTTCCTCTGGTTACCAGTATAACGTTTCTGCCTACTTTGAGTTGTTCTCATGTTCTTTTGAATCAACTGAAGATTTTCCACCATATCTTCTACAAATTCTAGTCCCATCAGCTTACATTCACCTACTTCATCCCAAAAATCTAGAGTTTGACAATGCTTTACATATAATGACTCAAATGGAGCCATTTATATACCATAATGAAAACTGTTATTATATGAAAATTCAACCAAAGAAAGATATTGGTCCCAAATTCCCTCGTAATCTAGTGAACAAGCACGTAGCATATCCTCTAAGGTCTGAATTGTTCGTTCTGACTGCCCACCTGATTGAGGATGGAAAGTTGTACTAAAAATTAATTCAGTACCCAATTACTTCTGAAGGCCTTTACAAAAGATAAAAGTAAACCTTGGATCACGATCAGATATAATGGTGAGGGGAACTCCATGTAAACTGATTATCACTTTAACATACAACTGATAAAGTTAATCTAGAGGCAAAGTATCTCGAATAAGAAGGAAATGAGAATATTTAGTCAACTGATTAACAATAACCCAGATTGCATTATTACCTCAAGATGTCTTTGGTAATCACACAACGAAGTCCATGAATATATTTTTCCATTCCCACTCTGGCACTGGAAAAGACTGAAGAATACCATTCGATAACTTCTTCTCTACTTTAACCTACTGACAAGTCAAACACTTCATAGTAAAAATCAGTAATATCTCTTTTCATTCCATCCCACCAGTAATACTCCTGAAGATATATGTACATATTAGTACTTCCAGGATGAACTAAAAACAGGGAACTATAAGCTTCACATAACAACTCATTCTTCAACTATGAATCACAAGGCATCCATAATATTTTTCCAAACCTCAAAAAGAAATCATTATAAATGTTAAAATCAGGAAACATACCCTTCAGAACCAACTCTACCTTTTTATGCAACTCACTAACTTCTTTTTACACTTGATTTATTCTGTCTGATATAGATGATTTCACAGATACCTAAAACAAAACAGAATAATTTCATGCACCAATAACTTCTATACCAAATTTAATAAAACCAAAAACCATAGGATCCCATTCCAAATGTATCATGGTTAATGAAGCATTACTTTTTCAACTTAAAGCATCAGCCACATTATTTGCCTTTCCTAGATGGTAATGAATCGTGATATCATAATCCTTGATTAATTTCAACCATATCCTTTGTCCCGTGTTCAATTATTTTTGAGTGAATATATACTTCAAACTTTTGTGGTCATTATATATTTCACATTTTAATCCATAAAAATGATGCTTTCAAATTTTTGAATCAAAAACAACAGAAGCTATTTCTAAATCACGTGTAGGGTAATTTAACTCATGAGGTTTCAACTAACGTGAAGCATAAGTAATTACCTGATCATTCTACATAAGGACACAACCAAGTCCTTTCAACAAAGAATCACTGTAAATAACAAACTCACCATTTCTAGAAGGCAGTTCCAAAACTGAATCATTCACCAATATTCTTTTAAATTCCTGATAACAATCATCACATTATTTTTTCCAAATGGAATTAACACCTTTTCTAGTTAACTTAGTTAATGGGATAGATAACCATGAAAAAATTTCAACAAACCTCTGGTAATAACCTTCCAAACAAATAAAACTATGGATCTCGGTTATATTTGTGGGTCTTGGCCATTCTTCAACCACTTTTTTTAGTAGGATCGACAGTTATGCCATTTTTTGAAACAATGTGACCATGTAAAGGAATTTTCTGTAACCAAAACACACACTTGCTGAATTTCCCAAATAGTTTCTTTTCTTTTAAGGTTTTCAAGACAACCCTTAAATGAATTTCATGGTCCTCTTTACTTTTGGAATAAACCAAAATATCCTCAATGAACACAACCAAAAACATATCCAAGAACTCATAGAAAATTCTATTCATAATATCCATGAATACAGTAGGTGCATTGGTTAAAACAGAAGGCATAATTAAAAATTCATAATGGCCATAACTAGTAATAAATGTGGTCATAGGAATGCCTGCTTACTTTAATTTCAACTGATGGTACCCTGAACTCAAATCAATCTTTGAAAAATACTGAGCTCCATGGATCTGATCAAACAATTCATCAATACTAGGAAAAGGATACTTGTTCTTAATAGTGTTGTTATTCAATGCTTATAATCAATGCAATGTCTCATTGAACCATATTTCTTTTTAACAAACAATATTGGAGAACCCATGGTGATGTGATAGGTTGAATGGAACCTTTATCTAATAACACTTGAAATTACTTCTTTAACTCTAAAAGTTTAATTTGAGATATTTGATATGGGGGTTTTGAAATTGGATTAGCATTAGGAACTAAGTCAAAAATAAATTCAACTTCCCAATCAGCTATAATACCAAGGAACTAATCAAGAAAAACATCAAGGTACTCATTTACCACTAGCACATAGTTAATCTCAACACTTCCTTTATTTTCTACAATATATGAAAGGTAACATTCGTTTCCATATTTTACTAGTTTCTCAGCTTCCTGATATGTTATCAAAATCAAGGGTGCATTCTTGTACACAAACTGAAAAACTTTCTGAAAAGAAACCTCTTTAGATCTGCAGTAAATCTTAGCATGATAAACCGAAAGCCAATACATACACAAAATAACATCAAACTCTACTAGAATAAAAAAATATGGTTTGCAGGTAGATTCTTCCCGCACATAAAGAAAGGAAGGTTCTTATAATTTATTTTTGTCTCAAAATTTCCCCCAGGTGTTTTTACCATAATTTCATGATTCATATCTTGATATGGAATTCCCAATTTACTATAAAACTTCTCAGAAATGAATGAATGTGTAACAACCGAGACTTTTATGTGAAATATTTTGTTTTTATGTTATATAAATCATCAAATTAATCTTTCATACACACAACACTAGATTGGATTTCTTTACACGCAACCGCGACCTTCCTCGATAGCCTGTGTCGTACGCAAAACCGAGTTCCACTAAACAATGATATGTTATATTATTAAAACTAGCCATTATGAACAGTAATAACCACTTTTTGAAATTTTATAAATTTTATTTTTTTTCAAAATGGACTTCATTTTTGGATTCGGAATATCGAAATTATCCTAGGGAGAAATTTTGGTATTTTTCTGAAAACTTTCAATTTTTGATAAATAGTGAAACCACTAAGTGGTAGTTAAAAAACTGAATTTTTCATAAAACTTAATTTTACCGCTTCTGTGAGTGGAATTTTGAAAATCTGAGAGACACGGTTGATGTCAGTAAGTAAAATGTGGTTCAATGAGATGAAAATAATTTTTTGGTGAATAGTAACTTTTTACTTTTTTTACCACGGTTAAAAGTAAATATGGTAATTAAGGGTAAAAATGATATTATTATTACCCTAACACATGTCCTAATTCTATTGGACAAGTGTAATTCGACCAGAAACAACCTTAGGAATAACATATGACCATTTAGTCCCACTTGGATTAGATTAGGACATTTATTATTAATTTATTTAAAGAAGGGTTAAAATAGTTAAAATCAATGTTTAATAAGTAAAAAAAATTTAATATGGTGTTATACATAAGATAAATTCGACTATAAATATTCATTAGAAATATAAAACTATTTCCTACATAATGGTATTTTATTTTTAATTTTTGGACAATAAATAATTTAATTTATTTATGACACAATGATGATGCAATAATTATCTTATTAATGAAATATTGACATAATTGATGTTATAAATACCAAAATAAATGAAATATAGACTTTTTATGAATTAAACTAATTTTATAGGTTAATATGACATGTTATTATTGATTTACGTAACATGTTTCGAACTAATCATTCTGTTATGATTTTCACAAAAATCAATTACTAAATAGTTTCAAAATTGACATAAAATAGTTTTTTTTAAATATTATATTATTAATTGTTATTTTATTCCTAAAAATATAAGGTTAGTCCAAATGACTTATATAAAGTTATATATTTTAATAATAAACAACTTGGGGTTCGTTTGGCTTGATATAGTAAGTTTATTAACCTTATAGTGTAAGAAAACAAGAAGACACGATAAAAGTTAATTTATCTAACTTAAAGTTAAATCTAAATGATAAGGTTAAGATTGATACCTAAACTTGTATAAATTCTTTTGGATTAGGGGATTTATACCCCTACCCACCTTATATTCGAAATATATCAATTTTGATCTATTAAAAACCGAATTTGACTTTATAATGAAATAATATTTTTAGTTATTCCAAAGGTGCCCCTCTCCTCCCTTATAAAAGGGCACCTCCTCCCCCTCTTCCTCACACCACTTTGATCCTTCAATCTCGGCCAAACCCTGCCAATTTCTACTCTACACTTCCCTAGAAACATTCTAGAGGTTCTGGTCTTCTTCAAAGACCTATTTTAGTGCCCTAAAAGGAGGTCTCAAAAAAGCACTTCAAAAAAGAGGTAATGTCCGTTACCGATTCTTTCATCTTTATTTCTTCTTCCACTTCTTTTTCTTTAGTTGTTTCATTATGAAGTAATACCATCAGTATCACTAATATACTTATATGTTATTATAAGTATAAAACAACCCTATATCACCATCTATCCATCCTACGGAAAAATAAATCATCGCGCGTGCGTACGTACGGAATACCGTCTCCACGCCGTGGTGTAATTTATTTTCCACCACCACCTTAATTTAATGGGTATAATGGTGTAAATAATGACTATATATGACTATTATAAAGTGATATTGATTCTTAAATTGTATACATACACTCCAATACAATTCCACGATCATAGGAACGATATCATCTCTCGTGCGTACGTACGGAATACCGTCTCCACGATGTGATGCGACTCGTTCTACATGATCTTCATTTCATAATGATTATATAATAGAATTGAATGAATTAATATGATATATATTACACTAATACAATTCTGGAAATGAGTTATCTATAACCTAAAGTGAAGAATAAGAATTTATTCGACAAAACACGCATAAGAACAAAAAGTAATAAACACCCGAATAACAAGTAGTAATGAAATATTACTAATAAGAAGCTAAGAATATGACCATATATGATATCATAACAATAAGTATGATTCTGGAATAAGTCAATAACATTATTTAAATCATTATACAGGATTTTCGGACACTTACGAGGCAAATTAGACCTAAGGTAAGGGAAATATCACAATCTCATTTTTATCCGAGATTGTTTATACTTTGTAATTTACTAGGGTTTATTTTATCATCCACATCCATGTTTCCTCAATATGTAATATTTATATCATTCTACAGTAGTTTACATCCAATTTTACCCTTCAGTGAGTTTTTAGTAAAAGATATGAAAGGAATCTTTTGTGGTTTTTCATATGAGGTACTTTTTGACTTTTCCGACAAAAGTACGAGAAGAATGTTTTTTTAACTTATACAGCATGAATGTATTTTTAAAACTTTATTTCCAAGAAGCTTCCTTTAAAATTTTTCAAGTTTATTTTTAATCAACTTCTTTTAGTTTAAAATTTTATGACATGTTAACAAAGGAAAATGTTTTTGAAGTAGAAAGGATATTTTCCTCAAGAATGGAGTTCAAGTGTTTTATCAAAATTAGTTTCCATCTAAGATAATATCGGGTTCTGTTTCTATCCCTATTATTACATTGATTTTATTATGTTGTGATGGAATTATTTTTATGAATTCCTTTATGTTATATGAATTGTTTTATGATTTTATGATGTTTAAGAATCCCATTTTTATTACATGGGTTATGCAATGATGTATGATTTATGATTTTGTGGAACACAAAAGAATGGTATCATTATGAGATGGGTGGGACCTATATCTCTCTCCAATGCATTGGGTAATGATTTTATATCTCATGAGATAGACATGGCTGGAACGGTAGGTTATACTGGTTCAGTGAAATAGGACTGAAACGAGGAGTGAACTCGGTTCAGAAATGGACTTTGTCCACTAAGATAGTCTTGGAAATGAGTTTTGACTAATAAGAAATGATTCTCTATGATTATGTGTGTATGCCACAAAGTTTCATGTTTGAAGTTATGATTATTGGGATTTCATTTCACTACTATGATTTATCCCCTGTTATGAAATTATGATATCTTTTGCAGGTTAAGATTTCCAAAAGTAATGTTCTTATGAATATGATGTGATTGATATTTCTTTTGTTTACCCTTACTGATCCTTTGAGCTCACCCTTTTGTATTTTTTCTTTCCCCAGGTCAGGAAGAAGGTTATTAAGTAAGATATGCCAAAAGGGACTATAGATATGATGAAATAAATGGGAGACAGTGTAGACGCTTTATGAACCAGTTGTTTATGTTTCCCAGTTTCTAAAGATACCACACCTATACAGTCCTTTTGTGGTTTTGTTAAATGTTGTAATAAGTATGCTTCAATTTTGAAGTATTAACAATGTATGTAAATTATGGGTCGTTATAGTTGGTATCAGAGGAAATGTATAGTCAACCTTTGGAAACTAGGATGTGAAAGCCTTAGTAAGAACCCTAAGGATAAGTCTAAGCATAGAACACAATATTATTGTTTTAGAAATGGCCATGAATAACCTAGGATAAGACCATAAGTGTGAAATTTTATTCTTGATTATGTGGTTTTAATATTATAATTAGTGTTTCTCCCACTATTCTTCATGGTTTTAGTCAATGGCTGGAACCTGAAGGAACCGTGTTAATGCGGAATGCGACGGGCAATGCAATGATTGTCCCCCTGAGCAGCCAAACGTTATGGGAGCTGGAATGCAAAATCTTGTAGCCATGCTAACACATATTTCTCAAGATATGAATCATGAAAGACTTACAAATGAGCAAAGGAAGGAGCATCATTCTGTTGAATCCTTTATGAGACAACGTCCACCTTAATTCAGCGGGTCTACTGATCCATTAGTTGCTGAACAATGGATTAGTACTACTGAAAAGATATTTTCAGTTCTTCAATGTTTTGAGCATGATAAAGTCATCTTAACAGTGTATCGTTTGGAAGGTGATGCTGATCAATGGTGGAATATTATTAAGAATACAAGGCAAAGGGATAAAATTGAGTCCATGGAATGTGACGAGTTCAAGAACTTATTTTTCAATAAGTACTTCCATCGTGTTCTCCGAACAAAGATGGAGAAAGAGTTTCTTGAACTGAAGAAAAATAATGATGAATCTGTTGGTACCTATGAGGAAAATTTTATAGGACATTCAAGGTATGCTTCTGGTATTATTATCCAACCTGAGAGTAAGAACGATCGATTCTTTAGTGGCATAAAACCAAGTCTTCAAAGGGCCTTAGCCATAAGGGACTTCAATAGCTATGAGTAAGTCGTTCAATGTGCTCTCAAAGTTGAGATGGAGATTGGAGTAACCCATCAGTCATATGGGTTTGATAAGAAGAGG
The DNA here is from genome assembly GCA_963277665.1 of Viscum album. NCBI lineage: Eukaryota > Viridiplantae > Streptophyta > Magnoliopsida > Santalales > Viscaceae > Viscum > Viscum album. Next base: position 98,756,659 of record OY728151.1, on the reverse strand, counting down.
AAAATTGAATTCAAAGGAAAATCTAAAGAGAACACTGAAAAGAAGTTGAGCTTTCCCTTATGCTCAAAGTGTGGAAAGAAAAATGGAGGGAGTTCTCTTAAAGGGACAATTAAATGTTTCATGTGTGGAAAGGAAGGTCATCGGGCATTTGAATACCGCTATGATGGGAAGAAAATGTCTAATGATGAAAAAAAGGAAGGGATACACAGAATGAACCTAATACACTTCAATGTTTCAAGTGCAAGGAGATGGGAAATTATGCCAAAAAATGCCCTAATCCAAGGGTTGATGATGATGGTCGACGTCAACAAACTCTTAAGGATAAAGACAAAGGAAAGTCACATGCAATTTCTATCAGTGATGTGGAGTATGATAACTATGTGGTGAAAGGTACACTTACCATCCACTCTAAAGTAGAAAATGTTTTATTTGGTTCTGGATCCACCCACTCTTTTATTTCTGAAGAATTTTTTAAGGGTATCACCGTATTACCTCAACAATTAGATGTTGATTTAGCTATGACAACACCTAATGGCACAACAGTCGCATCAAAAGTTTATAATTCTTCTCCGATCGAAGTTTGTGGGAAAGTGCTTCCTGCAAATCCTGTGATCCTTACTATAGTGGAATTTGATGTGATTCTTGGCATGGATTGGCTTTCATTATATGGATCTCATATCAATTTCCAAAGAGGGGAAGTCACATTCCATATTCCAGATCAATCTATGATCGTCTATCAATGCAAGGATGAACATAACCTTCCAGTGGAAATTCCATCTACCTTATGGGTATTGATTCCACTAAATGAAGGTCATTTATCTCAAATGGTTGGTGAGAAACTCACGATTAAGAACATTCCCATTGTACGAGAGTTTGATGATGTCTTTCCGGAGGAATTACCGGTTCTTCCACCAAATCGTGAAGGTGAGTTTTCAATAGAACTCGTACCAGGTGCTTTGCCTATTTCAAAGACACCTTATAGAATGTCCCCAATTCAGTTGCAGGAATTGAAGAAGCAACTCCAAGAGAATCTTGATAAGGGATTCATATGCCCAAGTGCATCACCTTGGGGAGCACCTGTTCTATTTGTTAAGAAGATAGATGGATCAATAAGACTCTGCATTGATTATCGAGAACATAACAAGATCACTATCAAGAACAAATATCCTATCCCACACATTGATGACTTATTTGAAAAACTACGCGGAGCTCAATACTTTTCCAAGATTGATCTTCATTCAGGGTATCATCAATTAAGGTTCAAAAGGAAGGATATACCAAAGACGGCTTTCCGTACAAGGTATGGACACTATGAATTTATAGTGATGCCATTTGGTCTTACTAATTCCCCTGCTATCTTCATGGATCTGATGAATAGAGTCTTTAAAGACTATCTTGATCAATTTGTGGTAGTCTTTATAGACGATATTCTTTTCTTTTCAAAGAGCAAGGAAGAACATGAAGATCACTTGAGAATTATATTGAAGACCTTGAGAAAGGAGAAGCTTTATGCCAAATTTACCAAGTGTGAATTTTGGCTTCAAAAAGTTTCATTTAGGGGTCACATAATCTAAAAAGAGGGGATATCTGTGGATACAGCAAAAACAGAGGTTATCGAAAGATAGTCAAGACCAACAATAGTAACTGAGATCCGATGTTTTCTTGGTTTGGCTGGATATTATCGAAATTTTGTGAAAGATTTTTCATGATTATCTAATCCACTCACCATGTTGACTCAGAAAGGAGTAATGTTTGTTTGGACGGAAGAATGTGAAGAGAATTTCAAGGAGTTTAAAAGAAGGTTATCCAGTGCACCTGTGCTTACACTGCCTTGTAGTGGAGAAAGGTTTTTGATCTATAGTGATGCATCCAAGAAGAGATTGGGGTGTGTTCTTATGCAAAATGATATGGTGATATCTTATGCCTCACGATAGTTGAAAATCCATGAGCAAAAATACCCAACACATGATTTGGAGTTAGCTGCGGTAATCTTTGTATTAAAGATTTGGAGGCATTATCTTTATGGGGAAAGGTGTGAAATTTATACAGATCATAAAATTTTAAAGTATATTTTCACACAAAAGGATCTGAATATGCATCAAAGAAGATGGTTGGAGCTGATTAAGGATTATGACTGCTCAATCCATTACCACCCTGGGAAAGAAAACCAGGTGGCAGATGCATTAAGTCGACAAGACCATGCCAGTTTATCCATGATGAGGATCCAAAAAGATCCAATATTTATGGATTTACAAAGGATGGATCTTGGAATTATAATGGAAGGGGAAAAATATTATCTTTCTCAAATGAAAGTTCAACCATCTATACATGTGATGATTAAAGAGGAAAAAAAAGAAGATGTCGAGTTACAAAAGAACGTGAGAAAGGTTCCTGAATTCAACCATGATTGTGATGGGATAATAATGTTCAGGAATCGGGTTTGTGTTCCTCCTATCTCGGAATTAAAGAAGGAGCTACTGGATGAGGCTCATAGTTCTTCATTCTCTATTCATCCTGGAAGCACGAAGATGTATAGGGACCTGAAAGAGTACTTCTGGTGGGATGGCATGAAAAGAGATGTTGCTGAATATGTCTCTCGATGCTTGGTTTGTCAGGAAGTTAAAGCTGAGAGAAAGAAGTCTAAGGGGATGTTACAACCATTACCCATACCCGAATGGAAATGGGAAAACATCACTATGGACTTTGTCACAGGACTTCCTAAAACATCCAAAGGCAATAATGGTATATGGGTCATAGTTGATCGTCTTACCAAGTCTGCACACTTCATTGCTATTAGAGAGTATTTCTCTCTGGATCAGCTTGCCATGATATATATAAAGGAAGTGGTAAGATTGCATGGAGTACCAATTTCTATTATATCTGATCAGGATCCAAGATTTACCTCGAAGTTCTGGCGAAGTCTCCAGCATATTCTTGATACAGAGTTGAGTTTCAGCACTGCTTATCATCCTCAGACCGACGGTCAGTCTGAGAGAACAATTCAAACTCTAGAATATATGTTCAGAGCTTCCTCTATTGATTTCAAAGGTGTTTGGGATCAACACCTACCATTGGTGGAATTTTCTTATAATAATAGCTTTCACTCTAGTATTCAAATGGCTCCTTATGAGGCTCTCTATGGAAATAAATCCAGGACTCCAACTTGCTGGGATGAAGTTGGGGAAAGAAAGCTATTAGGACCTGATCTCGTTCATGAAATGGAAGAAATGGTTAGATCTATTCAACAACACATAAGAGAATCTCAGAGTCGGCAGAAAAGTTATGCCGACAACCGAAGAAGAGACCTAGAGTTTTAAGTGGGTGATAAAGTGTTCTTACGAATATCTCCCTAGAAGAGAGTCATGAGATTTGGAAAGAAGGGGAAGTTGAGCCCTAGATATATCGGTCCTTTTGAAATACTAGATCATGTCGGGAAGGTAGCTTACCGATTGTCACTTCGACCGAATATCTCTCAAGTACACGATGTGTTCCATGTATCTCTCCTGAGAAAGTAAATACCTGATCCTTCACATGTACTCATCTCAGAAGTTGTACCGTTGGAGAAAGATCTTTCTTATGAAGAACAGCCGATAGAGATGCTGGATCGTAGCGAAAAAGTCCTACGAAACAAGACCACTCGCTTGGTGAAGGTTTTATGGAGGAACCACCAATTAGAAGAAGCTACATGGGAGCTTTAGGATATGATGAGGGAGAGGTATCCTCATATGTTTGTTACAAAGTGACGAATTTCGAGGGAGAAATTCATTTTAAGGGGGGTAGAATGTAACACCCGAAACTTTTATGTGAAATATTTTGTTTTTATGTTATATAAATCATCAAAGGAATCTTTCACTACACAAAACACTAGCTTGGCTTGCTTTACATGCAACCGTGACCTTCCTCGATAGCTTGTGTCATATGCAATACAGAGTTTCACTAAACAATGATATGTTATATTATTAAAACTAGCCGTTATGAATAGTAATAACCACTTTTTGAAATTTTATAAATTTTATTTTTCAAAATTGAATTCATTTTTGGATTAGGAATATCGAAATTATCCTAGGGGGAAATTTTGGTATTTTTCTGAAAACTTTCAATTTTTGATGAATAGTGAAACCACAAAGTGGTAGTTAAAAAACTGAATTTTTCATAAAACATAATTTTACCGCTTCTGTGAGTGGAATTTCAAAAATCCAAGTCACACGGTTGATGTCAATAAGTAAAATGTGGTTCAATGAGATGAAAATAATTTTTTGGTGAATAGTAACTTTTTACTTTTTTTACCACGGTTAAAATTAAATAGGGTAATTAAGGGTAAAAATGATATTATTATTACCCTAACACATGTCGTAATTCTATTGTACAAGTGTAATTCGACCACAAACAACCTTAGGAATAAAATATTACCATTTAGTCCCACTTGGATTAGATTAGGACATTTAATATTAATTTATTTAAAGTATGGTTAAAATAGTTAAAATCAATGTTTAATAAGTAAATCATTTTAAATATTGGGTTGTACATACGATAAATTCCACTATAAATATTCATTAGAAAGATAAAAATATTTCCTACATAATGGTATTTTATTTTTAATTTTTTGACATTATATAATTTAATTTATTTATGACACAATGATGATACAATAATTATCTTATTAATGAAATATTGACATAATTGACGTTATAAATACCCAAATAAATTTAATTTGAGACTTTTTATGAATTAAACTAATTTTCTAGGTTAATATGACATGTTATTATGGATTTAAGTAACTTGTTTAGAACTAATAATTCTCTTATTATTTTCACAAAAATCAATTACTAAATAGTTTTAAAATTGACATAAAATAGTTTTTAAAACAAATATTATATTATTAATTGTTATATTATTCCTAAAAATCTAAGGCTCTGCAAAATGACTTAGATAAGGTTATATATTTTAATAATAAACAGATTGGGGTTCGTTTGGCTTGATATAGTAATTTTATTAACTTTATAGTGCAAGAAAACAACAAGACACGGTAAAAGTTAAATTATCTAACTTAAAGTTAAATCTAAATGATAAGGTTAAAATTGATACCTAAACTTGTCTAAATTATATTGGATGAGAGGATTTAGACCCCTACCCACGTTATCTTTTAAATATATCAATTTGGAGCTATAAAAAACCGAATTTGACTTTATAATGAAATAATATTTTTAGTTATTCCGAAGGTGCCCCTCTCCTCCCTTATAAAAGGGCAGCTCCTCCCCCTATTCCTAAAACCACATTGAGCCTTCAATCTAGGCCAAACCCTGCAAATTTATCCTCTCAAATTCCCTAGAAACATCATAGAGGTTCTGGTATTCTTCAAAGACCTATTTTAGTTCCCTAAAAGGAGGTCTCAAAGAAGCACTTCAAAAAAGATGTAATGTCCGTTAACGATTCTTTCATCTTTATTTCTTCTTCCACTTCTTCTTCTTTAGTTGTTTCATTATGAAGTAATAACATCATTATCACTCATATACTGATATGTTATTATATGTATGAAACAACCCTATTTCACCATCTATCCATCCTACGGAAAAAGAAATCATCGCTTGTGCGTACGTACGGAATACCGTCTCCACGCCGTGGTGTAATCTATTTTCCACCACAACCTTACTTGAATGGGTATAATGGTGTAAATAATGACTATATATGACTATTATAAAGTGATATTGATTCTGAAATAGTATACATACACTCCAATACAATTCTATGATCATAAGAATGATATCATCACTCATGCGTACGTACGGAATACCGTCTCCACGATGTGATGCGACTCGTTCTACATGATCTTCATTCAATAATGATTATATAAATGAATTGATTGAATGAATATGATATATATTAAACTAATAAACATTATGGAAATGAGGTATCTATAACCTAAAGATAAGAATAAGAATTTATTCGACAAAACACGCATAAGAACAAAAAGTAATAAACACCCGAATAACAAGTAGAAATGAAATATTACTAATAAGAAGCTAAGAATATGACCATATATTATATCATAACAATAAGTATGATTCTGGAATAATTCAATAAAATTATTTAAATCATTATACAGGAGGTTCAGACACTTACGAGGTAAATTGGACCTAAGGTAAGGGAAATATCACAATCTCATTTTTATCCGAGATTGTTTATACTTTGGAATTTACTGGGGAGTATTTTATCATCCACATACATGTTTCCTCAATATGTAATATTTATATCCTTCTAAAATAGTTTATATCCAATTTTACCCTTTGATGAGTTTTTATTAAAAGATATGAAAGGAATCTTTTGTCGTTTTTCGTACGAGGTACTTTTTGACTTTTCCGACAAAAGTACGAGAAGAATGTTTTTTTTAACTTATACGGCATGAATGGATTTTTAAAACATTATTTCCAAGAATATTCCTTTACAAGTTTTCATGTTTATTTTTAATCAACTTCTTTTATTTTAAAATTGTATGACATGTTATGAAAGGAAATTGTTTTTGAAGTAGAAATGATATTTTCCTCAAGAATGAAGTTCAAGTGTTTTATCAAAATTATTTTCCATCTAAGATAATATAGGGTCATGTTTCTATCCATATTATTACATTGATTTGATTATGTTGTGATGGAATTATTTTTTATGAATTCATTTATCTTATATGAATTTTTTTATGATGTCATGATGTTTAAGAATCCCATTTTTATTACATGGGTTATGCAATGATGTATGATTTATGATTTTGTGGAACACATAAGAATGGTATCATTATGAGATGGGTGGGACCTAAATCTCCCTCCAATGCATTGGGTAAAGATTTTATATCTCATGAGATAGACATGGCTAGAACGGTAGGTTATACCGGTTTAGTGAAACAGGACTGAAACGAGGAGTGAACTCGGTTCAAAAATGGACTTTTTCCACTAAGATATTCTTGGCAATGAGTCTTGACTAATAAGAAATGATTCTCTATGATTATTTGTATATGACACAATGTTTCATGTTTTATGTTATGATTATTGGGATTTCATTTCACTGCTATGATTTATCCCATGTTATGAAATTATGCTCTCTTTTGCAGGTTAAGAATTCCAAAAGTTATGTTCTTATGAATATGATGTGATTGATATTTCTTTTATTTACCATTACTGAGCATTTGAGCTAACCCTTTTGTATTTTTTCTTTCCCCAGGTTAGGAAGAAGGTTATTAAGTAAGATATGCGAAAAGGGACTATAGATATGATGAAATAAATGGGAGACAGTGTAGACGCTTTATGAACCAGTTGTTTATGTTTCCCAGTTTCTAAAGATACTATACCTATACGCTCCTTTCGTGGTTTTGTTATATTTTGTAATAAGTATGCTTCAATTTTAATGTATTAACAATGTATTTAATGTATGGGTCGTTATAGAATGTGTAGAACCTGAATCAAACAACACATTGGCATAATCTGAACAAACAAACATTGTATCTGATACTATATCATTTGATGGCCCAATATCTATTGAAGTAGTTTCAAAGGATTTTACCACCCATTTCTTCTTGTATTCCGGCTGCTTTCCATCAGTTGAGTTCTTTTTTGGACACACATTTTCATAATAACCCATTTTATTAAACTTAAAACACTTTACAGACATTAAATCGGATTTTTTATTACTATTAACCTGATCTTTTTTAGTGAAATTTTGAGCCTCATGTCCCATTTTACCACATCAGTAGCAATTAACAGAACTCAGAAGAAATTTTACAGCATGCTTTTTACCACAATTTTTACAAGCTCTAAACTTATGTTTCTTATCATCAGACTTTTTTGAAGAGTTATTCCCTTTCTCCTTCCACCTCGACCTCTTATTCTGTTGTTTTTTAAAGAACACTTGATCATCAGCAAACTCCATTTCCACCTTCTCTGCGCAATGAAAATGTTTTTAGTATCTTTTTAACTCACTAGATGCTAAATCCCTTTGATACTTTAGCTTTAATCCTGAGTAAAAACGGTTGATTTTACTACCAAGATCTCGTATGAAATTTGGAGCATACCTTTCCAGTCGAGTGAATTTTTCATCATAAGCATCCACTGAGTCATCCTCCTGCCAAAATTCCAGGAATTATTTTTCCATTATTAGTTGAACCACCTTAGGAAAATATTTCTCAAGAAAAATTCCTTCAAATTCATCCCAATCGAGATCATCGATCTCCTCGCTATCCCTGATATTTTTCACTATCGACCACCACTGATCAGCTTCACCTTCAAAACGGTAAACAGTAAGACTAACTTTTTGATGTTCTAAACACCCCATGACATCAAAAATATTTTCTAGTGCTTCAATCCACCCTTCTACTAGCACTCGGTCAGATGATCCTCTGAATGATGGGGGATGTTTTCTCATGAAATGCTCTACCACTAACATCTTTCTCTATGGTTGATCTAGCTGATATCCTGCATGGATACCACCACCATTTATAGCCTGATTCAACTATGCCATCACTGCAACAAACTGTTTAGTTTCAATTATGACCATCTCAAGTTGCTAATTTGGAAGGTTATCTTCCTCCTAATTTCATCCCAACATAGCTTCCCTATTTCCTCTAGGAAAACCCATTCTAAAAATAGAAATATCTTAGCCGAAGTAACATAGTAATTTGTAAAGGCTATATCCTTTAAATATTAACCTAAGATAAAAATAATGATTTATGGGTATTAATTTAACTATATTCTAACTCATAAAGTTGTCTAAACCAAACTCTGATACCTACTATAAGGAATGGCCTTAAACATAACATATTCTTTAATTATATGGATAATTTACATTGAAGATCTTTTCAGTTTTAGTATTTTAGATAATTAGGTCATAACATTTACATAACAACAAGAATATTACATGTAGACAATTCTACACGGTATCTATTTTTTTCATAAAATAAAAAAACTCTTGAAAAAAAGAGTCATGTCTTGTTCCATGTTTTAGATATCAAGACTTTTCCTTGATCCCATCCTTAACCCTATCCATCTTTAAGTCCCGTGAAAAACTTTTCAAAACATGGTATGAGAATAAAGAGATAAGTAAGGGTTATAAAATAATAAAGAAATCATTAGTCCATCAATACATAAAAAACATAAACACTTTTACATAACTCATGAAAACATAAGATTTATGAATAACATATAGTAATCACAAATCATAAAGGTACTTATGGAATTAATATCATACTTACATTGTAGCTATCACAACTACATAAGGAGTTACGTTGGAATACCCATCACAATATATTCTCTGAATCTCTTATGACAAAAATTTACGTTTAACTCTGTCATGTTACCCAATGCATTGGAGAGCTATCTTGGGCTCACCCGCCCTAGGTTTATCACGGAACCACCCGTATACGTAAACAATTACCAAGAACCATAATGCATAAAACAAGACTAATGGAAAGATAGAATTTCAATCAAAATATATCATTTAAAGATATTGAAATAATAAATTATTTATGAAAAACATTTTCAATACCAAAATATATTAAAAGAGTATATAATATTTATTTTCCTTAAAAAATACTACTGCTTGTTAAGGTATCCAAGATCAAATAATACTCGTGGTGACGGAAAGGTCGTTGTCACAGCTTACTTTAAAAATAACCATTTTTTTTGTCGTTTAGTAAAACAATTCATATAAAAGTATTCTCTTTGAATGAAATGAAAAGTAAATGGGGGTTATACACCGTATAATATAAATTCGTGTATAAAACAAAATATGCCTCAATGAAAGGAGATTGAGATAAAGTCCCTTACCTCGTGTCCGACTTGACCCGTTCTTTCTTTAATCTCTTGAATAGTAAACTAAGGTAAATTTATACTTGTTTAAGAATATTTTTCAAGTTTATTATTCCTTTTATATCACTCATTACCATGTTATAAAAGTTATGTAATCATTTAAGTTAATAATGGTGGTTTTGTCGATATTTGGCACTTGAGTCAAAATAGAACACCTTATAATTACAAGTTGTCCATGTGGTCAATAGAACATTATCTCCAAAATGATATTAATAATTTCAATATCATATACATAATATATAACCTATATATATATATATATTTATAACAATACATAACATTTTGGAGATAAGAAATGAAATGCACCATTTATGGAGACGGTAAGCCATACGTACGCATGAACACTAATTTCATTTCTATTTCATAATTTAATGAAATTAAAACATAATGATACATAGGTATACTATAATTACCATATAATATCAGATATAATATCATTAACTCTATCCTTTATATGCCCCACATTTGGCATTAACGAGTCATATCACTTTGAGGGGGTGGTGGTCCATACTTCCTCAAATGAAATTATCGTGTTTACCCATTATAGAAACCATAAAGGTATGATATAAAAGTAAAATATAGAAGAATAAAGAAAATATAAATATAATACATATCATATATAAATACAGTTCCATTTTAATGGCCACCATGAGAGGCGGTAAGAGATAATCGAACAATCATCATTTTGTGAGACGTTAGTTTTCCATCCACAGAAACAATATGTTCTTCACCCATTAGATATAGGTGTGTGTAAGTTTAGTTAGAATACTTCTCATAAAAACATACTAGTATATTAAGAATAATATTTTTGTTATAAGAGAAAGGAATAAAAAGATTTTAGGGGTTGGAGAAGTAAAATAAAACAAAAGAAGTTAAGAGAAACAGTTACCTTTAATTTGGGTAACTCCCTTTGGTTTCAACCAAAAGGACATCTTAAAGTGACTTATATCTAAAGTAAGGATTCTAGGGGGGAAGAGAGGGATCTTGGGAGATTATTTGGGCAAGGGTTGGATGATCCCAGGGGCTTTAGAGGTGTGTGTAATGAGTAAGAAGTGATGGATTTTTATAAGGGGGAGGAGGGGCTCTTTTGGAAAGTGTGAAAATATTATTTTATTATATAATGATATTTGGTTTCTAAAGGTCCAATACTAATTAACGTCGAAGATAAGATGAATCATGGTCGATATAAATTTATCCAATAATAATTGGATAGGTTTTGGATGTTATTTCAATAATTATAATATTATTTATTTAAATCATTTATTAATGAGGTAAATATTGCATCATTATTATGTCATAAATAAATTAATTTATTTGATGTCTAAAAATTATAAAAAAAATACCATGATATAGGAAATTTTATTATATTTAAAAGATTAATTATAGTTGAAAAATAACTTATATAAAACTATGTAAAAATTAATTTACTAAAAGTTATTTGTTTGTGTCATTTTTTCCTTTACATTAAGTTAATTAAAATAAAGTGTCATTATCACTCATAAGTGGATCCATGGGGTCCCAAAATCGACCAAAATATGAATTGGTCGTAAATGACTCAACCAATCTAGTTAGAACAAGTTTTAAGGTAATTATGTATATTATTAAATTCTTTTTATCTTGAATTACCCTATTTACCTTTAACCGCGGTAAATAAAAGTCAAAAGTTACTCTTCACCAAAAATTATATTCATCTTATTGAAACAAGTTTTACTTAATAATAACAACCATGTTTGTATGATTTTCAAAATTTAATTCATAGTAGCAGTAAAATATCATTTAAATGTAAAAGTCAGTTTTTTTAACTACTACTAAGTGGTTTCACTATTCATTAAAAATTGATGTTTTTTAGAAAAATAACAAAAATTCAGCCTACAATATATTTGATATTCCGAATTCAAAAATGATGACTATTTTACCAAATTAGAAACATAGAATTTTCATTATTTAATTTAAAATTAATTCCTGTTGTCCAAACAAATAGCGTGTTTTTAAGAAACAATAATTATCAAAAGATTGACATTTGTTTAAGTCCAATTTCAAAGTGAAATTAATTACAATGATTAAAATTGGATTAATTGGTAAAAATATAATCTAATTACACATTAAAACCAATTAAAAATATAATATAACCATATAAATAAATTAAATTAAAAGGAACTTTTGAATTAAAATACAATATTTTTCACTATTCATAAAAAATGAATTTTATCAGAAAAATTCCAAAAATTTACCCAAAGTAAATTTTGATGTCCCGAATATAAAGAATAATCTTATTGGGTCAAATAAAACATATAAAAATGACTAAAAATAGATGTAAAGAGGGTTCTCCATTAAAAGATGATAAATCGATCTTTTAGTGAATATTAGAATATTTATGCTTAAAATTAGATTCATTCATATTTTAAGCCCCTAAAATTTGTTGGATAAATGTAAAAATATTTAACAAACTTGTAAAATCATATTTTAGTTAGTTCTATTCATTTCCTCCAATACATGTGATAGGCATTAACTACCATTTAAAATAATAATATTATATTATTAGTGTGCAACGTAAGATTTCAATGAAACCCGTTGTTGTGTATCAGGTAAGCCATCAAACATAGTGTCCCCATTAAAGTAAAATTAATATTTAATCCAAAAATATTAATAAATATGAAAATTTATTATTCTTAATTTACTTGGGATGTTACAGAGATATTTATATGTTATTGCAGAAGTAGTATAGTAGGTACTGTCTGATACTGTATCAGCCAGAACTATTCATCCATTTGGGATTTCGAGCTACTGGTTTGGTCCTTGGGTACTTAAAGTCCTTAGAGCCACCCATTTCCTTCAGGACAGTAAGTATTATGGGTCACCTTAGGGAATTCGAGACACCTCAAGGACTTCAGGACACATGAAACTTGTGGTTAAATAGACCCGATAGTCTCTATAAGAAACATGCTCCAAATGAGGATTCAGAGAAGACTCATTCACCAGACCAGAGCTGACATATTTAAAAAAATGAGAGGATATGGAAATGTCCATTGGGACAAGCCTGTGCATGCATGAGAAGCCTAATAGAAAATCAATGTGAAGGTATAGAGCTAATATCATGATGCATATTCTTGGGAGATGAAGTTTCAAGTAGTTATAGTCTAGATGAATTACTCTAAGTCCTTCAGGTTGTGTAATTTCACAAAGCCAATGGGCCATGTAAGGGATCTGATTATGCCCTTAAAAGGGGTATTATAAAAAAATGAATAAAAAAGAAGGTCTTTGGTCCATTTAAGAATGGAATCCAAACATTAAATAATGGTTAAGATGGTGGGAAAAGTCATTGTCATTATATATGTTAAATTAGAACATTCTGTTTTCTTTTATAACAAAATTTATACATTCCATAAAAAGATTCCTTTTTAGAACCATTGAAATAATGTCAAAAGTGAAATAAAATTTCCTTTATAAATATTTTATTTCAATATAATAACATCCATTAAATAATTTTAAATATAAGGATATAAAGGGAAAATAGTTGTAAAATAAATCTTTAAAAGAATATTTTTTTGAAAGAAATTCCCTTACATAAAACCAAAAAAATATTCTTTTTTATATTTTTTTAAAGAAAGTGAAATATGGTAAAAAATTAAATATTTCATCAATTTAACAATAAATAATAATTTTCTTGAAATATTTTGAAAAACATGGACATGTAAGAAAAATATTTAGAAAATAAATTCTTAAAACATTTAAAACAAGGTTTTAAGTGGAAGAGTTCCTTAACATGAGTCCAAATCATCCAGTAAATTATTTATATTCCTTAATAATAAACTTATTTATATTATTTAGTTTAATTATAAACTTTTTAAATTATATTATTCATTTTATTTTATCTCATACTATTCTATACACAATTAGTATATCATTTAAGTTTAATTCTTACGTTTTGTTAGTATTCAGCTTATATGTAAAATATTACTTCAGTAAGTTAACTATGTTCAAATAGAGATTTATTAAATCATTTAAATAATAATAATCATGAAATATTTATCATATTTATACATCATTTATACCTTAAAAACCAATCAAGAATTATGGTTATGAAAAATGAATTATGTTACAATAATGGAGCTGGTAGGTCATACGTACGCACGAGTAACATTTATATTTTTCAATAATCATTACAGAATTAAGGTAAGTATAATATTATAATTACAGAATTATAATTATATAATAAATATCATATTATTTATTTAAATACACTTACATATATTATCCATGTGATGTGGTGATGAAAAAATAATCACATTGCTTTGTGAAGGCGGTAATCCAAACATAAATACGAATGACATTTTAATTTTTTAGTGAATGGAAAGGTAAAAAGTAAATGATATATTTTATTTTCAAAATGATAAATATTTCATGATTATGATATATAAAAATTAATTCTATCATTATAATTATATATGATATGTGATGATAGAAAATGAATTACATTGATTCGTGAGGCTCTAGTCCATCATACACACGAATAATAGTTTCATTTCCCATTTGATGGAATAAGAGATAAATATAGTCCACTACATTAACATAACAACATATAATTATATGTTAGATAATTTCTTTATTAAATCATCATGTTAGAGGAATATTTGAAGGAGGTGGAAGAATAAATAAAAAAAATTGGTTAAGAATGCTACCTCTTCTTTAGACCACCACTTTATAATTATAACTAAATAATTAATAGGTAGGTTTTATGAAAAAAAATTGACTCTAATAATTTGGGATACAATTAAGGAAGGTATTTAGGTGGGTATTGTTTGAAAAAAGGCTTTGGAAGTGTGAATATGAGAGTATATGTGTTAGCGTTTTATAAGTGGGGGAGAGGACACACTTGGAATTTTTGATGAGGAAACGTTATACCTACATTTTAAACATGAAAATGAAAAACATTGACCATAATAAAAAATTATATGATATAAAGTAAAAATATTTCTATAATATATAATTTACACTGGTTTTTAGGTCATTTTAACCCTTATATTTTTAGTTCAACCCCTATAAACTTTTTTAAACCTTAAATGCAGTAAAAGATATTTACTATTTTTACTATTTATTATAAATAAAAATTATATTAAACTTATTATATAGTGTAAATTATTTTTTTTCCAAATATTTAATCCATTTTACCAAATTAAATTCACTAAATTTGTTTTATTTAATTTAAAATTAAACTCACAGACGGGATGAAAAAGAGGTTTTTCAAGAAATGTATATTCCAAGCATAAGTTGATTTTATGTCAACTATTTGATGAGTAATTATACTTATACTAATTTTAATTCATATTAATTTATATATTATATATAAATTTCATTTAAATAATTCTAAATTGGGGATTTTTTAATTAATTAAAACAGAAAAACATTATGCACATTAAAACAGTTTCCAAAACAAATGTGTTTTAAGGCAAAAAATATATATATTATAATCTACTATAAGGATGATGAAAATATAATTAATTTTAGAAAATATAAGTAGATAATAATTATGATAATTTAAATAAAACTCAAAGAATAATGGGACTTTTAAATTACTCAATTTATTGAAAACAAATGACAGTTTTACGGATTTTAGTTTTTTTCACTATGCACTGAAAAATTAGTATTTTCTGAAAAGTACCAAAATTTCACCATAAGTTTATTTTGATATTATAATTTTATAAGTTATGTTAATTTTATCAAATACATGTTATAATATATATGTATATATGTATATATTTATTTAATTAACATATTTTCTCAAAAAAATGGATAAACAATTTTTTGAAGAAAAAAATTACTCTACTAAAAGTTGATTGATCATTTAAAATGAATTTATCAATAAATTTATGTTGAGTAAGACACAAAAACACACCCACACACATTTCATAATTTTTTTTAATAATATTCATACCTTAAATTTAAAATCTAGGTTATAACGATTATATTTAAATAATAATATTACATGGTTCGATTAAGTTTGTTGTAGCTTATCAAGTATGATATATAACATAGTTATATTTTATAAAATACTAGGGTGTTAAATTATCGTCTAAAAACACAAAAAAAACACACAAATTTTATCTTAATCAATTATATAAATAGTAAACCTTCAGACTCCTAAAAAATAATTCTGACCAAATTCAAACCCAAAAAATACAAAATATTTGAGGAGATATTTGTTTTCAAGTTTAAAATTAACATTTATCAATAAAAATTGTGAATTATCTCATAATGTGTAATAATAATCATGTGAATAACTTTATTGAATTAAAACATTATAACAATTTGAATCACGATAAAATCTCAATAAAAATATATATGCTTCTAAAAATTAACATTATCATTATTCCTTAAATAAAATCAGAGACTATCAAACTTATTACATAAATAAAAAAATTAAATAAAATTTATTAAACATCACAAAAATTTCCATTTCATCAAATAATTAACTAATTTTAGGGTTACAAATACTTCCCCATTTAATTCATCAATTTCATTAATCCCTTTATCCTAATTAAATATTATTAACTCAACATTAGGCATATATTAAAGATTTTATTTCCCTTAATCATGTTTTCTATAAAAATATCACCTTATTACTAATTCACTTTTCCCAGTCATTATAACAACTCAACATATGTTTTTAATTCTTTAAAAAAATTAATTTGGAATAATACTTAGATTTTATATGAGTATTATAAACCTAATATCATTGATATGACACTTCAAAAACATAATACTTAAATTTCAACACATACTGTAACGTCCCGGATCCGGTTTCCACTCCACGGGTTCCCCAAACTCAGTTGGTCACATGACCTCAATCGCATTTCCCCAAACACCATAGTCTTCCAACTAGCAGCGATGGCCCCAGTCTGATAGTGGTGAAACTATGCCCTCATTTGTCAAAGTGTAGCACATCGGAAAAGGAAATATATCATACAATAACAGAAGTGGTAAAGAATATGAACCAAAAATGAACAATGTTAGTAATAGGTAACCAAAATTTATATAGGTAATGATTCATTATGTCACTGGTTCTATGAAAGTATCCAAAACAAGATATACTACAATACAATACAATACAACTCAAAGTACAAGGTATAAAAAACAGAACAAAATAGAGTAAACAGAATGCAGCAGCATCACAAGCCTAAGCTCGGTCCCATGCTCTCCTACTCCTCTACTATAATCATATACCTGTATAGGGACCCTTTCCCTTGTCGACGCCTGCAACAATATAATTTTTTTGGGCCGAATACATGATCCAAACAGTGTGTGAAAAATAAATCCCAGTAGGAAACCACCAAAGGCCCATGCCCAACTGTCAGTGAAAATGTGCAACAACAGTGTGCAAAAGGTGAATGCAGTAAACAGGTAAGTAATCAAAAGTAAATATCACTACCAGTTTCATTGCCAATTCAATTATTATTTATCAACTCCAAGCTTGTGCTTTAGGTTGGCAGCTACAACGTAGAAAATCACCATAGTGAATATTCTAAATAGCCGTGTCCTCAGGCATACTATCCTTACCCTCATGTAACAGAATAAACTACTTGTAGGTGATTTCCCTCACGCATAATGATCATTTCCCTAAGGAACATGTGATATTTCCCTCAGTCACAGAAACCACTACCCATAGGCATAAACAATGTTTACCCTCAGGCTATCCAAACACTGCCCACTGGCTAATAGAACACTGCCCTCAGGATAACCAACCACTTCCCACAGGCTAATAGAACACTACCCTCAAGCTAAAGGAACTGGGACAAGCCTAAAACATAAAAAATCAATTTATATAAACTTTCTCTCCAGAAAATTCAATGCACAATATAATCATGGCATACCCTCGGGTATCCTGGCCAAATGGCTAAATAGAGGAACATACACCTGGGGTGGTCCTAGATCCAAGAAGTGATCCCAAATAGTAGTTTTAACTTATCATTAGATTATCTGTGAAATTATAGATATATTTTAGTAAAGGACTCAGCCATACGACACCCCAACAATGGGTTTATAGCACAACGATACAAAAATACAACTAAACAACTAAAATTAAACATCAGATGACCTACCTCGATCACCCAAAATCGATATATGCGAATAACACCTCCTGAAATGCCCGTAAACGACGTAGATCTCGGATAAATGTTTACACATTAAAACTCAAATAAGTTTCACTCTGGAAAGAATTGGTAAAACTAATCAAGGATAAGGAAGGGATTACCTGTGCGGTTTAATGGAGATTGACGGCGTAGGAATCGGGTTCCCAGTGTGTGGTCGGGAGATCCTCTAAGGTCCTACCATCTCTCACATGCTCCAAACAAAACCACTTCCTCCTCTACAAGATAAGTAGGATACTACCTGTTTTTATGTGAAAAGAATAGACTACACGGTGTGTACTCTCAAGTACATGGTGTGTACTTTTCATTTTGTTAACTATTCCTCTGGCGGCTTCTTTCCACCGCAGCAATGTTCATTAGTTGACATGAGTACACGACATGTATTTATGAATACACGGTGTCTATTTTCACTCCGCTGGCATCTGGTTCCACCACCTCACTATTCACCTTCCGACTGATTACACGACGTGTAAATACTAAGTACACGGTGTGTAATCAGTTTTTACACCCTTCATCACCGACAGGACTACACACCCTATGTACTCATCCCACACGACCAACGTACGTGGCATGTGGAAAAGTACATGGCGTGTACCCACAAAATTTGTGATTTTCCCCATTTTCCTTGATTTCTCAAAAACACTTAAGGAAGGAGGAAAAGAAGAAACCCATACATAAAGAATAAGAACTGAGTTCTTAAAAAATTCCCACCTTAAAGAAATTCGTCCCCAAATTGACCTTCCAAGGGTGGTGAAGATAAAGCTCAGAACAACTCTAGCCACTGAGCATGTACGTCGGTCTTTCGCTCCAAGGTTTCATCCTACACTCGGCTATACTGCCATAGCACCTGTACGAGAGGAACTGACCAGCCTCGGAGAACCTTCATGCTCCTATCAACAGTATGAATCAGATTCTCCTCAAAGGATACATCATCCAGAAGCTCAACCTCCTCAGGCTGAAAGATGTGAGACAGGTCTGAGTGATAACAGCGCATCTGAGATACATGGAAGATGTCATTCCTGGACCGATACCTCTTTGGTAACTACCACTGATAATCAACTAGCCCGACTCTCTCCAGAATCTCAAATGGCCCCACATACGTCAGTGAAAGTTTACCATATCTCCTAATCTGTATGTGTCCCAACCTCGGTGAAACACATAAGAACACCTAATACCTGACCACGAACTCCATGGTTCATCTGTGGTGATCAACATAAGATTTATAATGAGACTATGTGATATCCATCCACTTCTGTATCAACTGGACCTTCTCTATAGTCTCCTTCATGAGACATGGATCTAGTAAATCTACCTCACCTACCTCCAATCAGCACAAGGGTGATCCGAATAGCCTAACATACAAATCCTTGTAAGGTACTATCTCAATAGTTTCCTAAAAACTGTTATTATAGGAAAACTCAACCAGGGGTATGTGCTTCTCCGAGGAGCCCTCAAAGTCCAGGACGCATGCACGCAGCATATCCTCTATCACATGTATCGTACGCTATGACTGGCCATCGGTCTGAGGGTGGTAAGCTGTACTCAGAAGCACCTATGTACCCAGAGTCCTTTGAAAACAATGCCAGAAATGAGACATAAAATAGGCATCCCTATCTAAAATGATAGATTGATTGACCCCATGAATACGTAGGATCTATCGAATATACAACTTCCCGAGCTCATCAACACCGAAGGTCTCCTTGATCAGAAAAAAGTGACCTACCTTTTTAAGTCTGTCCGCAACAACCCACACGACATCACTACCTCGAGGTGACCTCAATAACCCGGTCTCGGAGTCCATCACGAGATCATCCCATTTCCACTCCGGAATGGGTAACTACTATAATAGTCTGCTGGCCTCTGATGCTTCGTCTTCACCTACTAACAAGTGAATCATCTCACAAAAAAACCAGCTACTTCCCATTTCATACCTGGCCACCAATACGGACGTCTCAAGTCACGGTACATTTTGGTAACTCTGGGATTTTCTGCCCAAGCTGAAGCATGAAACTCCCACAACAACTCCTTGAATATATCCCCTGGAACCCAAACTCGTCCATGGATACACAGTACCTCATCATCGCCTATCGTCCAACCAGAAGGAGGGTCCTCACTTGCCACAAACTCCTGTAGAACTAGGCCTTCCGAATCTGATAGTTGTCTCATCCTCACTCTATCCAAGAAGGTAGAAGTCACAACTAATGAAGAAAGATAGGTTTTCCCCTGACTCTTGTGCACCTCCAAATGCATCTTAGAAAACATAGCCATAAGCTACCACTCACCACTGGTCTCTTGAACTGCCTGCATCTAAGTCCTCCTACTCAGTGAAACAGCAACTACGTTACCCTTACCAGGTGTATAAGAAAGCTCAATGTTGAGGGAATGAAGGTATTCAACCCACCTCTACTATCTCAAATTCTGTTCATGCTGAGGAAAGATATATTTGAGAATTTTTTGATCTGTAAACACCATAAAATGATCTCCCAAGAGATAATGTCTCCAACATCATAGTGCATGTACAACTACAGCCAACTCAAGATCATGTGTCGGGTAATTCCTCTCATGTGGCCTCAAATTCTAAGACCTGTACACAACTACTCGATCTCCCTGCATCAACACTTCTCCCATCCCAATATCTGAGGTATCATAGTAAATGGTATAGCTCTTCCCTTGATCTGGAAGTATTAGGAATGGTGCTGATGTCAACCATCCCTTCAGCTCTTAAAAGGCTATCTCACAAGATTCTGACCAAACGAACTTCACACCCTACTTAATCAAACCTGTCAATGGCACTACTAAGCAGGAGAAGTACTGTATAAAGCACCTATAGTAACCATCCAGCCTCAAGAAACTCTTTATTTCAAACACGTTCTTCGGATGCTCCCAGTAAACTACTGATATCACTTTATCTGGGTCTAATACAACTCCTGACTCTAATATGATATGACCCAGGAAGTGTATATAGTCTATCCAAAAGTGGCACTTTGAGAGCTTAGCATATAACCGATGCTCTCTCAGTGTACTCAGAATGATCTCAAGATGGGTGTCATGGTCATGTCGAGTGTGAGAGTACACCAATATTTCATCCATGAAGACTCCAATAAAAGGATCCAGATATGGGTAAATCACCCGATTCATCAGAGCCATGAAAACTGCTGGCGTGTTTGTAAGTACGAACGACATGACCAAGTACTCGTATATACCATATCTACTTTGAAAAGCTTTTAGCGGTATGTCTGATGGTCTAAAGTGTAACTGATAATATCCAGATCTCAAATAAATCTTCAAGAACACTCATTCTCCCCGAAGTTGATAAAAAATATCATCAATGCTTGTTAATGGATATCGGTTTTTAACCGTCAAATGGTTCAGCTTCCGATAATCCACGCAAAGTCTGAGGTTACCATCCACCTTCTTAGAAATCAGGATAGGTGAACCCTAAGGAGAAGTACTGGGTCAAATGAAACCCTTTGCCTACAAGTCCTCTAACTACCTCTTGAGCTCCTGCAACTATGGTGTAGCCATCCTATAAGGACGAATGGACACCAGTGCTTCTCTTGGAACAAGCTCAATAGAGAAATCTACCTCTCGCTCCGGAGGAAGACCTGAAAAGTCGTCCGGGAAGACATCCATGAAATGATCAACCACTGGAGGGAAATACTTATGACATGTTCCCTGGTCATCCAAGTATAGACTCGCAATCTGGGCTATCACTCCACCTCACCCACGATGCCCTGGTCCTGCTCGGCTCTCCTGGACATCCCATTCACCCTTGTATAGAAACTCTCCACCCTTTGGTGACGTGAAAATCACCATACGTCAATAGTAATCCACAAAGGATCGAAAGGGTACCAACCAGTCTATCCCAAGGGTGAAATCATATCTCGTCATCTCTAAGACATAAAGGCCCCATAGAAGGTGACACCCACCAACCTTTAGGGGTAACTCTTTGCACTGATGCACACCAGCCATTCTAGTACCCAACAGAGTGTCTAGCACCAAAATATCATAAGATGAAGAAACACAGAGCCCAAGGCTCTCCACAATAGGAAAAAATATAAATCTATGGGTAGAAACCATATTGAAATGTACATAAGATACTAGAATAGTACCTCTGACAGTAGAAGGATTGGGATCCAGATCCTGTTGGGTCTATTGCACTGTATATGCCTACCCAGTGCTGCGGCCCGGTGACGCATCCTAGATACCCTGAGCTATCCCATCTTTCTGTCTCTGAGATCCTGGTGTCTGGATACCACGACCATGACCACCTGCTCAGCCTAAACGTTCTGACGCATTCCAGTTTCTTGACTGGTAGGAAGCTGCTAGTCCTGCTCCCGTATGCGGAGTCTACACCGAACACATCTCACTAGCCACTGGTGGAAATGCCCTACAAAAATGCAAGAGATAACCCACCTTGCCGCAAGCTTGGCACTCCACTGGGTCACGTGGACACTAATGTCGCTTGTGCCCCTCTCTACCACAATGGTAGAAAAATACCTGACCACCTGAAGAATTATTCTTGATAGTACTACCACCATGAGAGAAATCCATTAGCCTCTTCCTTTTACCAGTAGAAATAGTACCTAAAACTGGTGTCGAACCTCCCTGGATTGCACCACTAGCTTCCCACAGGTTCCGCTCAGTAATCAGTGTCTGGTTTACAATAGCATGCACTATAGGCAACCTGAAAGCATTCAACAGTGCTCAACTGTCACATCGAAGACCATACTCAAAGTGTCTAGATATCAACATCTCATCACCCACCAGAACAGGTGAAAAACGCTGAAGCTCGATGAAGCGGGCATAATAGTCCATCACTGAAATAGTGCCCTACTACATATTCATGAACTCTCAAGCTCGTTCTACCCTAAGAATCTCCAGGAAGAAGAATTCATGGAAGGTTGCATGAAAATCATCCCACGCCATGTCTCAGTGATGCTCAGTCTGGGTGGTAACATCCCACCATCTTTTGGCAGAATCGAGCAGCATGTATGTAGTGAGCTTGACCCTCCGCCCAAGAGGTGTCTCAAGATACTCAAAAATAGTCTTTAATGAATCCAGCCATGATTCCGCAGCCTATGGTCTACCATCCCCTAAAAACATAGGTAGATACTGCTTCTGAAATATTCAAGTCAACTCTACCATAAATGTGGCGGCCTACGATGCTCCCTAAAAGGTCTGCATGAACCGCATGAATCATTCATGAAACTGCGCATCTGCGCCAGTGTCCAATATAATGGCTGGTGCCGCATCTGGATCTACTAGAGTATCCATTGGTAGCCCATGGCCTATCGTCTCTAGAATATAATCATTGATATTCTCTTGGAAAACAATCGGTTGTCATCTCGGTGGCATGAATCTACATGGTCAAATTCACACCTTAGATTCAGATTTATCAAAGACTGTAACTAGGAGACCAAGAAGGGAACATGAGAAATAAAGCATTCAAGATTCAAAAAACTTGACTACATGACATGTATAAACACTACACAACGTGTTCTTACAAGCCACCCACATGGGCGTGTACTCCAGCTTAAACAGGCCGTGTAACACCCCAAATACACGGTGTGTATTTCTGACTACACGGCGTGTACATGAATCCTTATTCCCTGCCTGAGTCCTTATACATGGCTTAGCCACACGGCCCTCCCAAGACAAAACTACACATCATGTCCCACATATAGACGACATGTACTCTACAAGCATTCACCAACCCATGTTATTAGTTACACAGCCTGTGTACCCAGGTCACACAACAAGACGTGTTCCAAAAAGACATGATGTATAAAAAGAATCCCCAGACCGACTTGTGTTGCTCGCTACACGGCCGGCTACACGGCTGACACTACATGGCGTGTTACACCCACACACAGCGTGTACACCACCCCATTTCCCCAGCCACATGACCAAATCCCCACGGCCTCTCACCAGTCAAGACTACACGGTGTGTCCCTCAGGTACACGGTGTGTTTAAGAAGAGGTAAAATCAACCCGTGTTTTTTAGTTACATGGCCGGATCCCCAGTTTAAACTACACGGCATGTATGTAATTGACACGACGTGTATATGGTCATATTTCTCTACCTGTGTTGTTAGTTACACGGAGGACACATGTTCAACACAACATGACGTGTATATAACTACATGGTGTGTGGCTTCAAGGTTTCACTATCCCATGTTCCTACCTACACGGCCTATGACATTGGTAGAAACTACACGACGTGTACTTACGGTACACGGTGTGTACTTAAAAATTTTCTTTTCTTCCCGAGTAGAAGAGTAGACAACGTGTAATCATAATTAAACGATGTGTATTCTGAGTTTTTCTAGACAGTAAGCTTCAGAAACTACTCTAGAGCACAGAAAAACACTTAAACAAACACCTAAGTACTAAATTTCGATCCATGATGGCCCATACTCTCTGCAAATCAAAGCTTGGTATCTTATACATGTTATAATAAAATAAACAGGCCATTGATCCACTAAATTTCGATCAATGAGGGCCCATACTCCTCAAGAACCAATGTTTGGCATTCATTCTACAATACCTCACAAAACCATACCATATCAAATAATAGGTATTTATCAAGGCATCTATCACAATAGCATCCTTTTCTAGAACAAAAACTATCACAACAACATGTAATCTCTAATGCACCAACATGGCAGGGAAAGAATGCATGACATGTGATTTATAGCATGTTTCTAAATGATTCATGAGATGGAATACCCTTGTCTCATCTGGTTGCAACTAAATAGAACCCATGTATAAAATATAAACAGAACACAAAAAGTGCATCACCCAACGGTGAAAATCAAATCAATTGTAAAATTGAAAAATCAAAAAAATTGCAACACGAGGTAAATTGGATTTTCCCTGTACACGGGTTATCTAATACCGGGCACAGCTTATCACCAAGTACCTATTCCATCATATCTCTGACTATAGGATCCAAATAGTAAGTCAAAGAAAATAACCCCTTTGATACCACTTTCTAACTTCCCAGATCTGGTTACCACTTAACGGTGCCCCGAACCTGGTTGGTCACATGAACTCTAGCGCATTTCCCCAAACTCCAGAGGCTACCGACTAGAAGCGAGGGCACACTTTTGATAGTGGGGAAACTATTCCCTCATTTGTTAAAGTGTAACGTAGTGAAAAAGGAAATATATCACACAACAACGGAAGTGGTAAAAAATATGAACCAGAAATGAACAACGACAGTAAAAGATAACCAATATTTATATAGATAATAATACAGAATGTCACTATTTCTATAAAAGTAGACAAAATATGATACACTACAATATAATACAATAAAACTCAAAGTACAATGTACAACAAAAAAGAACAAAACAGAGTAAACTGAATGCAGCAGCATCGTAAGCCTAAGCTCGATCTCATGCTCTCCTACTCCTCTACTACAATCATATACCTTTATAAGGACCCTTTCCCCCATTGACACCTACATCAATATAGTCTATTTGGGCTAAAGACATGACCCAAAAAGGGTGTGAGAAATAAATCCTAGTAGGGAACCACCAAAGGCCTATGCCCAACTGTCAGTGAAAATGTGCAACAAAAGTGTCTAAAAAGTAAATGCAGTAAACCAATAAGTAATCAAAAGTAACCATCACTTCTAGTTTCATTGCCAATTCAATTATTATTTATCACCTCCAAGCTTGTGCTTTAGCTTGGAAGGTACAACGTAGAAAATCACCATCGTGAATATTCTAAATAGATGTGTCCTCAGACATACTATCCTTACCCTCAAGTAACAGAATCAAATACCCGTAGGTGACATCCCTCAGGCATAATGATCATTTCTCTCAGGAACACGTGATATTTCCCTTAGGCACAAAAACCACTGCCCATAGGCATAAACAAAGGTTACCCTCAGGCTAACCAAACACTGCACATAGGCTAATAGAACACAACCCTTAGGCTGACCAAACATTGCCCATAGGCTAATAGAACACTGCCCTCAGGCTAAAGAAACTGGGCCGAGCCCAAAGAATAAAAAATAAATTTATATAAACTTTATCTCAAAAAATGCAATGCACAATATAATCATGGCATACCCTCGTGTATCCTGGCCAAACGGCTAAACAGAGGAATGCACCCTTGGGGTGGTCCTAGATCCAAGCAGTGATCCAAAAAACAGTTTTAACTTATCATTAGATTATCTATGAAATTATAGATATCTTTCAGAAAAGGCCTCATCCATACGACACCCTAACCAATGGTTCATAGCACAACGATACACAAATTCAACTCAACAGTTGGAAATAAACATCATACCACCTTACCTTGATCTCCCCTGATCGATATACGTGAATAACTCCTCCCAAAATGCTCTTGAACGATGTAGATATGGGATAAAGATTCACACATTAAACCTAAAATAACTTTCTCTAGTGAAATAATTGGTAAGAACTACTCAAGGAGAAAGAAGGGATTACCCGTGCAGTTCAAAGAAGATCGACGACGTAGGAATCGGGTTCCCGGTGTGCGGTCGGGATATCCTCTATGGTCCAGCTATCTCTCATGTGCTCCAAATAAACCCACTTTCTCCTTTACGAAATGAGGAGTCTACTACCTATTTTAAGCAAAGAAAATAGACTACACCGTGTGTAATCTCAAGTACACTGCATGTAATTTTCATTTTTTTAACTGTTCCTATGGCGGCTTCTTTCCACTGCGGCACTGTTCATCTGTCTACATGAGTACACATCGTGTATTTCTGAATACACGACGTGTATTGTCGCTTTGCTAGAGACTGCTTCCACCGACCCCCTATTCACCTGCCAACTGATTACATGGCGTGAAAATACCAAGTACACGACGTGTAATCAGTTTTTACACCCTTCATCGCTGACAGTCCAACACGCCCTGTGTACTCATCCCACACGGCCAACGTACACATCGTGTGAAAAAGTACATGGTGTGTACCCACAATATTTGGGATTTTCCCCATTTTCCTTGTTTTCTCAAAAACACTTAATGAAAGAGGAAAATAAGAAACCCATAACTCAAAAATAAGAACTGGGTTCTTACACAAACAAACTTAAATCGTTTAACGTCAATGATTGGAATAATATATGTCCTTACTTGGTCTAGGAGTTAACCCTTGAAATAGGGCATCAAATTGGATAATTTCCAAGTTCCCCACACATAAAACAATTAATTATACATTAATTTGTTTCTTTATAGACTTCATTTCATCAAAGAAAAAACATCTTACCCTTCCTTTATGAAATTCTCCTGGGTGCCCCTTTACATATTCCTGGCATGAGTAAAATTGAAATCTATTTCCCATATGACAATTACCACATGAAATTTTATTAAAGTTAATATTATTCTTATTTTAAATGTTAAGAAACTCAACAAAGATTATATTGTTAATCACATAACATGATACATGATTAGTCATAATCATAAGGATTAACATTCCAGTCTCTATTTCATTTAGTTCCTCATGAGGATACTTATTAATTTGTCTATTGCACTCATCATTAAGATGAATCCTCCTAGTTTTGGATATTGTTTAAAACCAAAAACCATAGTGTGAGAAATAATATTCATAGTGAGATATCATGAAAAATTATTTATAGAAAATATAATACATAAGACATTCTTTTCAATCACCATGCATATGAATAATGAAAATGATATATATGAGAAAATATTTTTAGTGTTATTACACCTAGATGCATCTGTCCAAAAACCAAATAAACTTGTAGTATCCATATAGGTATATATTACTAGTAAAACCACACAATATTTATTTGATAAAAACATTAATATGCTATCCTCTATATAGGATTATCTCTAGGGTTTTCACTAAAGTTATCTCATTATAATCCTCTAATATTGACTAAACCCTGCTTTGATACCAACTATAACACTAGTGTGATATTGTTAATAAACTAGATAACTTGATGGTATATTATACTTATTTTATGGGATTATTATCCCTATTCCCAGTGGCATTACTTTCCTCATAAATATCTTGGGTGGAGAGTCATGCTTTGCCCAATGTCCACATGTAATAGTTCCAAAATATTGGATACTTTTTCTCTTATTCCAAATATAGCCACCCATACTATTCATACATAGATATTACATCATTTTATATTGATATTCAATAAAAAAAATTATGATCCACACCATAAAAATAAAGTTTTAGTGTCTTTGGAAACTTGGATATATAAAAAAATTTCATAAATGATCTAAAACATGTCTCACTTAGTTATTCAGAAATATCAAAATTCATATACATATCCTACTTAAATATTTTCATCACACCCTAAGGAAAATAAAACACAATAAAGCGTGAGATCATATGCTTGTTAATGGTAAAAAGGGTGATATTAATGATCATTAAAACACAAAATAATCATAATGGGTATGAGAACATGAGAATAACAATTGAAATTCATACATAATGATTCTTAGATCATAAAAATGAGTCATGGAATACTTGAGAGTTTAAAACAGATAAATAAAAAAGGGTTCAAAGAACAAGAGCCATGATAACACAATATCAACATAAGACCATGTCATAAAAGTTTCATAAAGTGTCCAACAATCATAATCTTAGAAATTTAATTTTAAGGCGACCCACCAAGGTAGTCATAACACATTGGGATTGGGATAACCACCCATGTACCTACTCTGGGATTAGGATAACCTCTCATGTATCTTCTTTTGGGATTTTTATAACCTTCTATGTACATTCGTTCGATATTGGGATAACGACCCATGTACCATTTGAACTCATGGAACATTAATATTTACCTAATTAATTAGAGGGATATATAATTCTGAGCTCACCAATCACATAATCATAAATCCATTCATATTTATTCCATAATATTGTAAAAACATTCATCATCAATTAACCTATGGAAAATAAAACGTGTTTCATTGATATTTTATCACCATAATCAAAAACCATATAAACAAAGAATAAATATTGTATCATTGTAAAATATCAAAAGTAAATCCTATATAATATCCAAGGATGTTATCAAAGATAAAAAAATTCCTTTAAAATATCATTTTAATATTTCTTGAGGAAAATACCATTTTCATTTTAAAATTACACTAAAAATCTAACAAATTCACAAATATTAAGGAAAATATATTATTTGTAAATATCCTTTGAAACTTGTAAAGTAAGATTAAAATAATTTCATGGTCAGGATGTTGGGAAATTTCATTCATGTCATGTATGTTAAAACAATTATTTCTTTCACATTTTTAGTAAAAAGTAAAAAGCACCTTGTTTGAAAAAATGATAAGAGTATAAATTTTAAAACCTTTTGGAAAAAAATCATTTAATTGAAAAAATAAATTTAAATAATAATTGAACAATATAAAAAATTTTATATGTTTTAAGAAAAGTTGGATTTGAAGGAAAAATTATTTTTGACCGAAGAGAGAAATAAAGTCGTTTTTTCTTTAAAAACATTCTTTCGAGTCTCTTGAGTTATTAAAGCAAGGAAAATGAAAGATAAAAATTTATTCTCAATAAATAACAAAAGGAGAATAAAATTATGTTTTATATATCATGAATGTATCATATAATTTATTTTAATTTAAATTCAGGAACAAATAATCTAGATTAAAATGAGATTGAAACACAACTCACTTATCACTTTGGTAACATTAAAATCATAACCTCATAAAAGAGGTAAACATAAATGGACTTGTGTATCACAATAATTTTCATGAGAGTAATAATAAAATAAAATAATGGGTATAATATAAACTAAAGAAAAGATATAAGTGGTGAATATGGAATGTGTCTCATAGAATTAAAGTGAGATAAACATCAATTACCTAGAGTTTGACTTTCTTAAAAAAAATTGACCTTCTTTATAATAAATATAAATTTATTATAATTATATAACATTGTAATTTATATAATTATAATATCCTATGTGATCTAATTATAAATTTTGTAACACTCATTTATTAATAACTCCTTATTAAAAGTTTCATTACTGGTGCCAACATTTTCATTTTTTCCTTAGAATTTCATTTTGGTAGTTTCGCTCCTTATACTTTGATTATGGGTTAATAATAAACATAATTTAAAAAATGAAATAAATATAATATATATATAATATATATATATATATATTCATCTTTAAATGGTAGAAAAATAAAAATGAATTACACCATTCATAGAGACGGTAGGTCGTACAGATGCATGAATGATGTTTTTACTTATCATAGGATGGAATAAAAGAAAGGTAAATAAAAATTCATAATTCAAGAATATATATTATATCATATATGTCATATAAATTCATTAAATATGTCTTTTTAACATCCATGCAAACAAATTTCAAAAAAAATCACATCACTTTGTGGAGGTGGTAGTCCACATGTACACACGTACACACGAGCGACATTATTGTTTTCCAACAGATAGGATGGTAAGATGTTAGATATGATATTATACATATAAAATAATTATTATAACATTAATATCATATATAAAAATTAAAACCACTATAATAAAAATCTATGAAATATGGTGATGGAAAATGAATTGTATCGCTACATCGATATGGTAGTTCACAAGTACACAAGATCAATACATTAACTTAATATTTGTTGGAATAAAGGGTGAATATTGGTGGTTCCATGATCATAGAAACATTTAAGTATACTTCATATATTGAAACTATTATTTTATGATGAATACCATATATTTATATTAGGTATAAAAATAAATAAATTGAAAGAGGTTGGGTAAGATGACTTCCTCTTCTTTGGTTGGCCTTATTTAGATCCCTTATTAAGAACCATTTTATTGACTTTTTATGAATATCATTAATTTTAATTCATGTAAAAGGAATTTTATAAGATATTTTTGTAGGGTTTTGTAGAGATATATGGCTCAATTATGTGTGATTAAAATAGAGGGGGTATCCTTTTTATAAGGAAGGGAAAGAATACACTTCCAATTAAAAAAAATTAATATATAATTAATATATTTATCAAGTATAATGATTAAAAATTTCCATGAATTAGAATAAGAGAGTATATCGTTGAAATATAATCATAAAATAAAATTTATATAGGTTTTAGTTCCTTTTTAAACAATGTATTTTGTTTTAACCCCTTTGTTAACCAATTTAACCTTTCCTATGGTAAAACCTTTTTTAATCATAAATGGTTATAATTTTAATTATAAGGTAAAAATTGGGTCATAAATGGAAAATAGATTATATTTCTTACCAATTATAATAGTAATTATTCTATTTCAAATTTTTTATGATTTTTAAATAATTTAATAAAATTTTATTTTTCTTAAAATATCATTAATGTAATATTTATATTATTCTTCAAATATCTTCAGGATAGTTTTAGAATTCAAATGTATACTTTTATCATATACCTAAAATGTTATTTTTACCTAAAAAATTCATGGTACATAAAAAAATCACCCAAAATTTATTACATTTAATATTTTAAATATAATTTATTTAATTTTACTTTTAATTAAATAATTACTATTATAGCAATGCATAATAATTTAATGTAATTATTAAATCAATAAAAAATATAAATAAATTACCATGATAAAAAAACTAATTATTATTTTAAATAAACCTTTAAAAAAATTATAGTTATTTTACCCTTATTTAAAAACTTTAGAGATATTAATGTCATGAGAGTGTCATTTTTGGAATTTTCTTTAAATAAAATAATATAAACATCATTATCAAGGTAAAAGGGAAAAAATAAAATATATTAAAATTTGAGACGTCTATAGATGATGTTATCCCATAAAATGAAATAAATTTATCTTTTGGGTATATTTTGAGGCCTTTTCTCAAGTTTTTAACCATGTTTTACCCGTTTTACCCATTTTTTCCATTTTACCCTTACCACAATGATAAATATTTAACACAATCACTATTTATAAAGAAAAAAAATAAAATGGAACTATTTAAAAAATTTGAACAACTTTATTCCACATATTTTATTATTTTTTCATGATTTAATGTTAATAATTGGCAGAAATCAATTTTAATATAAAATAATAAAAATATGAAATACATTTTAAAAAATTGTGTTTTTAAGAAAAAAATTAACTTATATCAGTATCACAAATATTGATGATTAAGTTGGAATTAATTATAGTATTATAAATAAAATTGATTATATGTCACTTCAATGAAAAATCCAAAATATATTGGTACTTTAAAATTAATTGATTTAATAAAAAAAATGAGAACATTTGAAAAAATTGTATTTTCACTACTCATTGAAAAATCAATCATTTAAAAAAAATCTAAAAAATTTCACCATAAGTAAATTTTGATATTATGAATAAAAAATTAGTTCGTTTCTGTAAAATTAAATTATTAAAAGTGGTATAAATTAATTATAATATCCACAGATAAAATTAAATCAAAACAATATTTAAAGAGAATATATTTTTGAAACATAAAATAAATTTTCTAAAAATTGAATTATTATATATTATACATTAAATAATAAAATTGAATTGATTAAAAAAATTGTATATATATTTAATATTTTGGTTAATCTTATTCATACCAAAAAATTAAACTACCATGTTATAATATACCTCAATTCATTTTAAGCTTAATATTACATTTCAGGAATGCTATTTAACAGTTATATTCTATTTAAAGGAAATATATTATAAAATATTAGGGTCTTACATTTTACCCCCATTAAATAAATTATAGCATCACAATTTTTATGTTATTTTTTTCATAATTTAAAAATACCTTTGTTGAAAACCCACATTGTACAACGGGATAATAAAACATCAATTAAAAATGTAAAGTAAGAAAAAGAAAGGCTACCCAAAATAACACATAATAAGGTTTGAAAATAAGTATAACATTGGGGGGGAATTAAAATATAGACATTTAAGAGAAAACTTACACCTAAGGACTAATAGAGAGTGATAAAGAATATGTTTTGAGATAGTTAATGACCAAAAAACCATATATTAGTGAGGAGTGAAAATGTTTTCAATTCATTTATAATAAAGGTATAAAGGTTAATATTTTTATATCAATATCCTTTTCCTAAATTTTATGGTTTATTTTAATATTAACATAGATTACATGATAAAATATACTTACTTGATTTCATTCCACTTTAAAAGAATATTTCAATACTTTGGTTGTGCTTCAATCGATTCAACTTCTATAATATATCTTGCTCCAAGGAATGGATATTTTAGATGAATTTTTCATTCCTGAGGAATGAAAATTAACTTTTAATGAATAATAATATACATAATTTATTTCTTCAGCCACTAAATATTTACCAAAATCGAAATTATTAGTATAAGTTATGAAATATTGATAAATGTGATACATTAATATTTAAAACCTTGACAATAACATCCAAAGTTCAACTTAACCGATTACATAAATAGTTAACCTTAAGAATATTCTATAATATGTATAAATAAATTAAAACCCAAAAATATGACATATTTGATCACATATTTTTTTCAACATCAAATTTAATATTTGTCCCTCGAAAACATAAAGTATATTTTAATTTCACATAAAAAACAATTGAATACCTTGACTATATTAAAATATGATAACAAACTGAATCACTATAAAACCCAATGAAAAAATATTTTCTTTAAAAAATTAACATTATCCTTATTCCAAAAATTAAATCGTTGAATATTGAATATTTTCCATAAATCAAAAAAAAAAATAACGTTCATCAAATATAACGAAAATCACTTTTTCATAAAATAACTAACCAATTTCATGGTTACCTATTCAATCATATTTATTGAATCAATTATAATAATATATTTATCCCAAATAAATATTATTAACTCAATATATAGAATATATTAACGACTATTTTTCCATTAATCATGTGTTATCCAAAAATATCACATTACCAATAAATAAATTTTCTTGGTTATTAGTATAATTTAACATACGTGTTAAAATACTTAAATAATAACTAATGTAGAACATTTATTATAACTTTAATGATTATTATAACTGGAATATCATTGATATAACTATTTTTTAGCATAACTCTTGAAAATTAGTCCTTACACACTTTTAAATACTTTAACTTCAATGATTGGTATAACATAGGTCCTTCCTTTTTCTAAGAGATAACCCTTTGATTATGGGATTGAATCATATAATACCCAAGTTCTCCATACATAATAAATTGAATTTGTTGGTAATTACTTGCTTTATGACCTTCCTTCCCATACAGAAAACATCTTCCTTTTCCTTCGACATATTCTCTTATTTTCTCCTTTTATATTATTGACATGAATAAAATTGAACTTTTTTTCTCTATGGTCATTACCAGATAAACTTTCATAAAATTATATCTTCATATTATTTGTTGTGTTATGAAAATTTTCAAATTTTATGTTTTAATCATATATTGGGATACATTATTAGGTATAATCATAAGGTTTCACCTTACAGTTCCTATTTTATTTATGTTCCTATGATTAAAATCATTCCATTGTACCTCACATTTTATATTAACTAGAATATTCATAGTTCTAATAATTATCTAAAACCAAAAACTACAATGGTGGCAAACATAACCACAGTAAGAGATCCTAAAAAATAATTTATTAGATATATAAATAATAACACCTTCATTACAATATATGACTCCATATGTTTAGCTAGGATCGTCTTTTGTTATCATACTTTTTAATCCTTCATAATGGTTCATAATGAAAATTTAAATTAACTGAATCATATCCCCCTAGAGTGTCAAACCTGATGCATAATAAGGTCACATTCAACATGTACTAGAATGATGATAATGGAGTACTTGGTCGACGATTTTCAAGTATATTACCTCTAGATGAATCTGTAAAAAAACCATGTCCACTAGTAGTATCCATATAGGTATATATTTCTACAAAAAATTAAATAATATCTATTTTCCAAAAAAAGGATGTTATCATATATATAGGATTATCCCCAGGGGTTTCACTAATTTTCTATAATCATAATCTATAAATAGTAAATAAACCCTTCTATGATACAAACTATAATAGTCTAGACTTATAAAAAGTGGGCCATAATGGATACTTAACAAATAATTCCATGGGTGGCTACACCTCCTGGGAGGGACTCTTAACACTATCCTAGTAGAATCCCTTTTCTCATGGACACTATGGACGAAGATTGACACTTTTACTAATGTTCAAATACTATAGTTACCAAATATTGGATCCCTTTATTTTCTCTAATACCAACTATAGCCACCCATACATTTCATATATGAATATTACATCATTTTACATGAATATTCGATACATAACATTATGATTCATTCCAAAAACATTAAGGTTTAGTGTATTAGGAAACTTGGATACATTAAACATTGGTTAAAAAAAGATATACATCATATCCCATAGAGTTATTCACATCTATGAATCTTTTTAGTCACATCATACATAGAATTTATCTTTATTTAATAGAAAAATGAAATCATAATAAAGGGTGATATCATATTCTCTATAAGAGTAAACAAGGTAGATATCAATGACCATTTAAACAAAACATGTGAATAAAGGGTATGATAATATGTGATTAACCTTTGAAATTCATACCTAGAAATTCTTATATCATTATCATGAGTCATGACATAAATCTTGACAGTTAATAATTAATGAATAAAAATGTGATTAAAGAACATGATCCATTAAAACATAACATTTTCATAAGATCATTTCATAAAATAGTGGTATAAAGTGTGAAATAATCATAATCAAAGAAATCATATGTCAAGGATACCCACCAAGACATTAATAACATTATAGGATTGGGATAACCTCCCATGTACCTGCTTTAGGATTGGGATAGCCTCTCATGTACCCTAATTGAACTTGGGATAACATCACGTGTACTCTAATTCAGTCTTGTGACAACATCTTGTATACCCTTGGAGCTCATAGAACTTTTCTAATTACCCAATGCATTAGAGAAATATATAATTTCAATCCCAATTATCTCAAAATGTAATGTCTCAGTCTGGGTTGCAGGCACTGGTGCCCTGAGCCCGTTCACTATGTGACCTCATGCATGACTCCCCATATGTAATGACTTGGATTTTATATGTATTTTTTAATTATATGGGATTATAACAAGTATTCACAAATTGACGGCACACGATTTCGAGACCTGCTGTGTGTGAAGTGAATTTCTGAACATTTTTTAAGGTATGATCAGTAAACGTGCGAGCGGTGTTTTCTAACTTTTGAACTGGTGATCAAATTAAAAATCTGAGAGCACTATTGAATCTGAAGCATCAATATTCCCTTAAATAAGGCTTCACATCGACCATAATAGGTTTGGATAAAAAGATAGATTTTGAAAATCTAAAAGAATAATAAAATAACAAATTCATTTTATTTTTCTTTTCCTTTTCTTCCAATGGGAAAGTTGTGGTGGCAAGAAAGACGACACGTCAAGCCATTAAATGGATTGACTCCCCTTTATTTATGTAACTCCACCATTGTAATTAAGAAGGTTCCTTAATTAAATGAACCCCATTAATTCCAAGTGCTTTACCCACCTATCCCCCCTCCAATTTATGTGAAGATTAGGGAGGGGTATTCTCATGACTTCACCAAGCGACGAAGCTCTGGTAAAATACTATGACACTAACCAATTGAAGGACAAGAACAGTTCTAGCGAGCGGTTATGAGCACCACCAAATCATGAACCAAAGAACACCAACTCCTCCTCAAGCATGAATATTCTTCAAAGAATATTTAGGTAAGGATTTGTCTTGTTTTAATTTTAAGGGTTTGTTGAATCCTATTCGTCCCTAATGTTATTAGGCTAACGCGGAGGGCACAAGCCAAATGAACAAGGTCCTGACCCTCCGCTAACTTTGTTGATCTATGCATTCTTTGTGGACATTTTACTCAAGTTGGATGGAACCTCGAACAGAGGGTCAAAAAATGGGGAGGGAATCCCAGGGTGGCCGTTGGTACATTTGGATGGAAAAATGGGCCACCAAAGCTCACCCGGTGACCCGTGGAAGACTGTCGGTGCAACACCAGTGGGTGACGATGGTGACTAGAAATGGCTGCCTGCGAAAGAGATGGCAGCTTGCCGTCACGCACCGCCGATAGAGTGGTTTGCAGCCATAGTCATGGAGGACAGTGGCGGCAGGCACTGGCCGGCCGCGTGCCGAGGTGGAGCAGTGCACCGTTGCACGCCACTGGAGATGGCCACGACACGAAGCCTCAACGATGGAGGAGGGACCGCCTCTGCGGGTCCCACGACAACCAGGCAGTGCCACGTGGCCCCACCACCTCACCCCCTGAATGGATTAGAAATTCCAAAAAAGGGGGGAGCATTATCCCCCCCCCCGCACGAGTTACGACAGCCCCTAGCCAGTAGGCCGTTCCCCTTCATGGGTCGGGCCGTGCGAGCCTAGCGGGTCGTGCCCCTTCACGGGTCGGGCCACGTGAGCCCAGCAGGCCGCGCGCCTCCGTGGGTCGGGCTGAGCCAGCCCAGCGGGCCACACCACCCAAGGGATATGGGATGGTCCACAGCACAGCCCAACTATACTGGCCTAGGATAGTTCAGGTCGGGCCGGGTCGGTCCGACTGGGTCGGACCGGACCCAGACCCTTCCAATCCCAGTTTCCCTAAAAGAGTCGTATCTTGTGAACCATGCATCTATTTGAAAAACCGTCGATGATGATGGGATCCTTGGAGTGAGATAGTCCTTTTGGTATAATCCACTTGAGTTTTGGATAAATTTGGAGTATGGCTAGTTTGGATCGAACACAAATCCAACTGTGCCCTCGGTACTAAAATGTTTATAAGTCACAGATCAAGCATCCAATTGACGCACCGTCTGTCACGTTGGGACCCTTACAACATTAAGGTCCTCTAAGATTATTCTTAGTGGAAAATTATGGTGGTTTAGGATTTATTGATGGATTGATGAGCGGATACTATTGGAATCTAGCGTGCTTAGTGCAGGAATCTCATGGTTGGCTATAAATTGTAAAAATAACATCGATCCTACATGGGTCAGCATCTAACGATCCTGTGTGGGTCACCTCTTAGAGATCTTAACCGGGTCAATATCCATAAATCCTATGTGGGTCAGTGCTTAGAGATCTTATGTGGGTTAGTATCTATCGATCCTGTGTGGGTCAGCACCTAACAATCCTGGGTGGGTCAACATCTATTGATCCTGTGTGGGTCATCGCCTAGCTATCCTATGTGGGTCAGAATCTATCAATCATGTGTGGGTTTGTAGTAGAGACTCTCGATAGAATAAGATGATATATATTTATGACTAATCGTCTATACTTTTGTACCTAAGTTATATACTTGGTGTGAGCTGAGTCTTTACCTTTGTGGTACTTTTACCATCGTGGTGTTTCCTTCATGGTGATACCATTGTGGTACTTTTACCTTTATGATGTTACCTTTTTTGTACTTTTACCTTCATGTTATTACCTTCATTGTGTTGCATTTATGGTACTTTTACCTTCATGGTGTTACCATCGTGGTGTTACCTTTGTGGCAATTTTACATTCTTGGTGTTACCTTCGTGGTGTTACCTTTATGGTATTATTCCCTTGTGGATCAGTTGTTCTAAAGGCTTAAAAGTTGGAGCCCTATGTTTCCTCATGTATGAGACGAGTATATCTTGATAACTTATGTATATGTATGGACATATAACTATGTAGATTTGATGACTGTTTCATTCTTTGTGTTTGAGGTCTTTCTTTGTAGTTCATCTTTTGTGGAACTCTGGGAGACCTTTGAAGGTCTTGGGGTACCTACTACGTATTGTTATACTCACCCTATATGTGATATTCCTACACCTTGTTTTGTATTGTACAGATGACCAAAAACTTTGATCAAGGCTAAGGGAACCAGGACTGGATGATCCTCAGAGGTGGACCATTTTACGCGACATTCTACAGTGACTACAGATCGTGAGTTGTACCTACCCTTTATGTAGGATCCTTGATAGATTTTCGATGAGATTTTTTCCCTTTCATTTGTACTTGTACTTTCTATTTGGGATTGTATTATGGCCCCTTTACTTTTAGTATACTTTTTACTACAACACTTTTCTTCGTGGTGGCTTTTTTTTGTGTTCTTGGATTGTGTATTTGTACAAGATTAAAGGAAATGAATTCCCATTATAGGGATACAACTTTCTGGTGATAGTTTCCAGCCCCTGGCCTATAAAAGGTGGGCTTGGGGTAGTCATGGAATGGGTTCTGGGGGACGGGTCGTGAAAAAGTGGTATCAGAGGAGTCGGTTTACCGAAGAAATAGGACTCTGATCTTTTCTATGTGGAAATAGTGTTAAGTGTTATGAGTGTGGTTTTTAGTTTGGGGAATCTAGTGTTGGTGCAGCAGCTGATGTATACATACACCTGGACTATGAATTTTGATTTCTGAATTAGTGCATGAAAACACTGACTGCGTGTGTTTTGAAAATATTTTCTTATGATTTCTTTGAGTCAGCTCACCAGGTATAAATTATTGATTGTGGCACATCTGTTTTCATTCATGATTTCACCACGTAGATAGCCATCTAGGATACCTGAGAGAGTACATGATTGCGGCCTACTGAGTGATGATGCCTTGGTGCAGGGACCACTTACAGCAATAGCACTTTGGGTGGTGTACTAGAAGCACCACTACCCATTGGGAAGCTGTTTCCACTAGACCCACCAGCAGAGGGTGCACACTGACTGAGCATGTTGAATGAGTTTCAGTGGAAGAGGCCTATGAGGTTTCGAGGCGAGATGGATCCACAGGTGGCTGAGGACTGGTTGGAGGATGTGCCCAGAGTTTTTCTCTCAGTCAAGACACCGGCTGATCTGATGGTGATCCTAGATTCCAGTATTTTCCAATGAGTATCTAGGAGATGGTGGAGTTTGACACTCTATTTACACAACTAGAATAACCTCACCTGAGTAGAATTCGAGGGCCTTTTATTGGCATAGTTCATCATAGTGATCCTACACTCAGTGCATATACAGGAGTTGTGGAACTTATAGTAGGGCAGCATGAATGTGGCCCAGTACTCGGTGATGTTCACTAATCTCTCCCACCACATCACTGACATGGTAAAAGACCCTTTCTTTAGGTACCATACCTTTTATCAGGGCCTCCAATGGGAGATCAGAGCATCGATGATAACACCCAACATTCCGACGTAGGCTGGGGTGTTAGAGTGAGCACTTTTGGTGGAGAGCTTCCTAGCTAATGAGACACCAACAATGAGAGCCACCATCAGACATCATGTAGTAGAATCATCCACAGCAGGCAATATATGGATAAAGTAGGTGCCTAAGTAGGCAAGACCTTATGGTGGATGACCACAGGATATTGGGTCGGTGGTGCAGGGCTCACGGGGCAAAGGGGGAAAGATGAGAAGAAGGCAATGCTACTCATGCGATAGGAAGGGACACATAGCACGTGACTTCTCGAACGACCATACA
The DNA here is from genome assembly GCA_963277665.1 of Viscum album. NCBI lineage: Eukaryota > Viridiplantae > Streptophyta > Magnoliopsida > Santalales > Viscaceae > Viscum > Viscum album. Next base: position 98,716,144 of record OY728151.1, on the reverse strand, counting down.
AATGACCAGAAGATGATCAAGGGACTGCCGAGGTAGAGGAAGAGGATTGAGTAAGGAGGTCTGTAGGGTGGCATAGATGGAAGAGTAGCTAGTAATGCCGCAGCCAGTGAGCGGCGATTCGAGGTTCAACCGCCACCACCTCTAGGTGGTCCACCCCAACCATAGGGAGCAATAGTACAGGGACGCACTCAGCACAAGGTTGCTGAGGCCTATGAACAAAACACTCTGGAGATGATTAGTGGTATGATCATTGTATATTCCACCTTATATGTAGTACTTATAGACACAGGTTCCGGCCACTCTTTTATTACCAAGACCCTCATTTGGAGCTCAGAGATTCTGATGGAGTCGTTGGCTCGATCCTTATGGATAGAGACTCATACGAGAGGGGATTTGATGATTACACACTGGTGAGGATAGTGTGAGATTACTCTTGTATGTGAGAGATTCATATAGGATTTTATCATAGTGGCATTGAGGCCTTACGACATAATCTTTGGTATGGACTTGTTATCCACAATCCATGCTCAGATTGACTGAATTAGGGGAAAACTGTGGTGTGTCCACAAGTATGGGACCACGATTTCCTTCATCGGTGAGAAGAGAACCATTGTAGCAAATGATGGACTTTCCTGGAGGAGGGTGCAACTGAACACACATGAGTAGGCTAGCCTTATCGTCAGAGTAGTTGATGTTGAGAGTCCGAGTTATCCTGTAGTGGTGGACCAGTATGTCGATGTATTTCCTGATGATGTTATGGGACTACCTACACCTAGAGGGGAATAATTTTACATCGAACTATACCCTGAGAAGGTAATGATATCTACACTATAATTTCAAATGTCTCTCGTGGAGCTTCATGAGTTACAAGTACAACTGGATGACTTGTAGAGGAAGGGGTTCATAAGGGCCCATGATTCTCAATGGGAAACCTCGATTTTGTTCACCAGGAAGGTAGATGGGATTTTGAGGCATTATGTTGACTATCGATGCTTGATCCAGGTTACCTAGAAGAACAAGTATACACTTTTGAGGATTGATGATATTTTTTATCAGCTAAAGAAAACTCAATGGTTTTCGAAGGTAGACCTCAGATCAAGCTATCATCAGCTCAGGGTACCAGATGAGGATGTGAAGAAGATAGCCTTCAGATGTCAGTATGACCACTATGAGTTCTTGGTTATCTATTTGGCATGACCAATGCCCCTGTAGTGTTCATGGGACTCATGAACAAGATATTTCAGCCATTCCTCAATCGATTCGTGGTGGTCTTCATTGATGACATCTTGATATACTCAGTGCCATAGGAGGAGAATGCCTATCATCAATAGATAGTTATGGATACACTCCAAGAGCATAAGCATTATGGTAATATCTTGAATTTTCAATTCTGTATATGAGAGCTCCACTTTCTGGGACACGTTATCTCAGAGGCTGGAGTTGTAGTTGATCCGGCGAAGATAGAGGTTGTGCTTGCTTGGGAGCCACCTAGGAGTGTTACTGAGGTGCAAAGTTTACTAGGATTGGCTGGGTACTAGTAGAGATTCGTACACGACTTTTCCAGAGTTGCGACACCCTTTTTAGAATTGAAAAAGAAGGGAAAACCCTTAATATGGAAGAAGAGATGTCAACATAGTTTTCAGGAGCTGAGGTAAAGACTGATGAGTGCCCCCATCCTGAGGCTACCAAACGAGGGTGTTGGATATGTAGTCGACTAAGATGCATCAGGGACCAGAATTGGATGTGTCCTAATGTAGGAGATAGAAATCATTGCTTATGGTTCATGATAGTTGAGACAACATGGGAATAACTATGCTATCCACGACCTGAAGATAACAGCAGTGGTATTCACCTTGAATATGTGGTGACATTACTTGATGGGCTAACATATTACAGTTTACTCTGATCACTAGAGTCTCTGGTATATCTTCTCACAGAAGGACATGAACCTGAGACAACGACGTTGGATAGATTTCCTCTAGGACTATGACTTTGAGATAGTCTACCCTCATGGTAAGGTGAATGTAGTATCATATGTACTCAGCATGAGGTCTGGTCTACAGTTGCTGGGTGAGGTGGCAGAGTAGCTAGCTGCATTTCAAATATCATTTTTGGATAGAGATGGAGAAGATTACCTCCAGTCTATGACTGTCATTACCCAACTTATTCAGCGAGTTCAGGAGGCACAACATGGGGACATTGATTATGTGGCTCGACATGCTCAGATATCCTCAGGAAATGTTCTTGATAGATTTTATGATAGTGGGGAGCATGTCATTTTATTTAGAGGATACACCATGGTACCAATGACGCTATGAGAGGAGGTGTTGATGGAGTTCCATACATCCCCTCTGGTGGTACATCCTAGTGTGGTGAAGATGTACCGGGACCACCAACATTATCACTGGTGGTTATAAATGAAAAAATTAGTGGAATAGTTTGTTTCATGATGCTTCACTTGTCAGTAACTGAAGTCTGAGCATCAGGTTCCAGCAGGCATAGCGCAACCACTAGAGGTGCCGAAGAGGATGTGGGATGGTATCTCCATGGGATTTGTGATAGGTCTTGAACGTATGTCCAGGGAACATGATTCCATCTGGGTGATCATTGATTGACTCACCATGTTGGCCCACTTTCTACTCATATGAGAGTAGGGATCAGTAGAGGCCTTGAGACACCTCTACCTATAGGATATTGTACAACTTCATGGGGTTCCATGGATGATAATATCTGAATGTGATGCACATTTTACATCCTGGTTGTGGAAGGGATTATGGGAGGAATTCGGGACTCATCTATAATTGAGCACTACATTTTATCTACAGACGGATGGTCAGATGGAGTAGACCATTCAAACACATTAGGACATGCTTCATGCTTGCGTCCAAGATTTTGGACGTAGTTGGGAGGATCACTTGCCCTTGGTGGAGTTCGGATACAACAACATCTATCACTCCACCATTATTATGGCACTATTTGAGGCATTGTATGGTAGACCTTGCAGGTCACCTATATGTTGGAAAAACCTAAGGGAGTCAGCACTTATAGGACCAGAGTTAGTACGGGCTACCACTGAGAAGGTGCAGATCATCCAAGAGCAGATGAGGACTGCACAGAGCAGACATAAGTCTTATGCTCGCAGGAAATGGATACCTATGGAGTTCCAGGATGGAAACCACATATTCTTTTGAGTTTCCCCTCTATGGGGAATATAGATATTTATCTGAGGTGGTAAAATCTCACCAAGGTTTATTAGACCATTTCTAGTACTTCATAGTTTTGGCAATGTGGCATACCACTTGGCACTACCACCACCATTGGAAAGGGTCCACGACGTATTCCATGTACCCCAGTTGAGGAGATACGTGCACGACCCGTCTCACATCATCAACCATAGTGAGCTAGACTTTGATGATGGGGCAATGTTTATGGTCGTTCCAGTTGAGATTGAGGATCGGCAGGAGAAGGTCCTTTATGGACGATCAATACCTCTGGCACGCATTCCCTGGCAGCACGAGAACCTCCAGGAGAGAACATAGGAATGAGAGGCTTAGATTCACATTTAGTACCCCCATTTGTATCCTTAGTATATGTTGTGGCTTTTGGGGATGAAAATCCCAAAGGTGGGGAGAATTGAAAGACCTAGATTTTCTATGTAATTTTTGTAATTATATGGGATTATTACGAGTCTGCAAAAATTAATGGCTCGTGATTCCGTGGCCCGATGTGAAAGGAATTAATTTATGAATTTTTTTAAGCTATATTCAGTAAACGCATGAGCGACATTTTCTAACTTTTTAACTGGTGATTGGATTAAAAATCCAAGAGAACCGTTGAATCCGCAGCATTGGAATTCACTTAAGGAAGGATTTTTATTAACTATAGTAGGTCGGGAGAAAAAGTTAGATTTTGGACATCTAAAAGAATAATAAAATAACAAAGGCATTTTATTTTTCTTTTCCTTTTCCTCCAATAGACATGTGGTGGTTGTGGGACTAACGACACATCAATCCATGAAATGGTTTGACTCCCCTTTATTCATGTAACCACACCATTTGAATTAAGAAGGTTCCGTAATTAAATAAACCCCATTAATTCCATGTGTTATCCACCTATTCCACCTCCTATTTATATGGATCTTATGGAGGGGTATTGGCATGACATTACCAAGAAACTAAGCAATAGTAAAATTCCATGATGCCAACCACTTGGAGGATGGGACCGGTTCTAGCGAGCGGTGATGAGTGCCACCGAATCATGAACTGACGAACACCGACTCTTCTTCAAGAGAGAACATTATTCAATGAATCATGTGGTAGGAATTTATATTTTTTTAACTTCAAGAGTTTTTATAATCCTATTATTCCCTCATGTTATCATGATAATGCCGAGGGTGTGGGCCAAACAAACAATGAAATGCATCGTTCATGGAGACAGTAAGTCTTACGTACGCATGAACGCTACTTCAATTTAATTTTTTTCATTTTAAAGGAATGAAAACCAAATGATACATAGGTATATTATTACTCCAGTATAATATCATATTTTATATATGTTACATAAGTTCATTAACACTATCCTTTATACATTCTATATATGTTATGAACAAGTCATATCACTTTAATGGGGCGGTAGTCCGCACTTCCTCAAACGAAATTATCCTATTTATACAACATGAAAATCCTAAAAGTTTATTATAAATTTAAATTATATAAGAATAGAGATAACATAATTATGATAAATATCATATATAAATAAATTTACATTATAATGGCCACCATGAGAGGTGGTAAGATAATATTGAACAATCATCATTTCGTGAGGCTATAGTTCTCCATCTACAGAATCAATATATTTGTATCCATTAGATGGAGATGTGTGTAAGTTAAGTTCAAATACATATAATAACAACAACCTAGTATATTTATGATACTGTTGTTTTTATATAAACAATGAATAATAAGTTCATAGGTTGTGGATAAGGAATGTAAAAGAAAAGAACTTGAGAGAAGATGTTACCTTTAAATCGGGTAACTCCCTTTGGTTGGAACCAAGAAGATTTATTGAATTTCATTATACCCAAATAAAGGCTTATAGGTGGAATAGAGGGATATTGGTAGCTTATTTGAGAAGATTTTGGATGAGCCAAGTGGCTTGAGAGGTGTGTGTAATGTGTTAGAGGTGGTGGCCTTTTATAAGAGGGAGTAAAGGCTCATTAAGAAATTTTGAAAGTCTTATTTTATTATAAAATGATTTTCGGTTTCAAAAGGTCAAAAACTTATTAAACTCGAATATAAGATGAATATGAGTCTAAATAAAATCATCCAATAATAATTTGGGTAGGTTTTGGATATTTTTTAATCCTTTTGGTTTTTATTTATCCCTTTGTTAACTTATTTAACTTTTTCCATGTCTTGTTGTATATTCATACTATATGGTTAATATATTTAATATTAAATTCAAAGAGACCCAAAATGGATAATTAAAGACATTACAAACATCATATATGTTATTTGGCCGAATATTATATTTATAGGACTATTTTATCATTCAATAAAATATTAATTGATTTAGAAACTCATTTATGTCAATTTTAATACTATTCAAATCACGACATTTTAAAAATCCATAAAAAATGATTAATTGAAAAAACATACATTAATTATAATATAACAAGTCATAATAATATATAAAATTCTTGGATTTCATAAAGATTTTAAAAATAAATTTATTTTAATATTTATAATATCATTTATTTAAAACATTCATTAATGAGGTAATCATTACATCACCATTGTGTCATAAATAAATTTATTTAAATGATGTCTAAAAATTATAAATAAAATACCATGATTCATTAAATAATTTTATAATTATAATTAATATTTATAGTGTAAAATTTAATATATATAACCCTATATAAAAATTACTTTACTAAACGATATATGTTTATGTTACATTTTCCTGAACTTTAAATTATTTTTTATAAATTGTCATTTTCACTTATAAGTGGCTACATGGGGTCCCAAAATCGAACAAAGGATTCTAATGGTCTGACATGTATCAAATACCAAGGTTATAACATGTTTTAGGGTAATTTAATATAATTATAATATTATTTTTTACCCTAGTTTACCAGATTTAGCCTTTAACCATGGCAAATAAAATATTTACTGAAGTTACCATTCATAATGTATAAAAATAAAAGTTAACTATTAACACAATTTTGACCTCATGATTCTAAATATGGAATAAATTTTTTTAAATTCAAAAGACATAATTTTTAGAAATTAATTTAAAATTAATTCTCATTGTCAAAACCAAACAACAAGTTTTTATGAAATAATAACTATCAAAATATTGACATTTTCTTATGTCCAATTTCAAAGTGAAATTACATAAAATGAACAATATTGGATTAAATTATAAAAATAAAATCCATATAAACTTTAAAAACAATTAAAAGTACAATATTACTATATAAATAAATTATATTAAAAGGCAGTTTTGAATTAAAATGTAGTATTTTTCACTATTCATCAAAAAACGAACTTTATCATAAAAATACCAAAATATTAACCAAAGTAAATTTTTATCTCTAAGTTATAAATAAGAAGTTTATTCTATCAATTAGATCATGTAAAATAAATAAAAACTAGATTTAAAAAGGGTTCGTCATCAAAAGGTGATAAATCGACCTTTTAAAGAATATTAAAGTATTCCATGCTTAAAAACAGATTCATTCTTATTTTAAGCCTCTAAAACATATTGGATGAAAGTAAAAACATTTAAAAAACATGTGTAATCATATTTTAGTTAGTTATTTTCATTCCCCCCCCCCAATAAAATGGCTTGACATTAACTACCAGTTAAAATAATAATATTATTACATTATTTTTTGGTAAAACTCAATGTTTTGTGCAAAGTAAGATTTCAATGAAACCTGTTGTTGCGTATTGAGTACTCTATTAGACTAAGAATCCCTTTAAAAGTACAATTAGTATTTAATTAACAAATATTATTAAATATGAAAATGTAATATTTTTTATTTACCTGGGATGTTACATCCTTCCCCCCTTTTGGGAATTGTGTCCTCGCAATTTTAAAATTGGGCTTAGAAACTTCATTAAAAGCCCCACATCAGAAAAAGAGTCAATAAAACTATAAATTTAAAATAAATAAAGAGAAGTACAAAGGTCACCCGAGATAACCCATACTATGATTCCATGTAAGAAAAAATGGACATGGAGAATAAACTAAGTGTCATGTTCTTATAGAGAGTGATATAAAACATGATTACGTGATGGTAAACAACATGAAAACTACAAACTTGTGATAGGTTAAACGGTATTTATTTCACTAGTAGGAAAAGTAAATAGACAATGATTTTTTTGTTTTTGGTTCCCTTTCATAATGTTATAGAATTTATTTATGAGTTTGATTAAGGACATAAGGAAATATACTTACTTTTCAAGTAGAGTTTCATTCTTTAATATGTTTTTACCAAAAACTCATATTTTTTCCAAACAATGAGTATTAAAGATTACTTGGTTACATCTGATGTGCTAGAATCAACATCAAGGGAATCACAAAATCCACAAAATATGAACTATATATTTCCATTGTCTTTAGACATTAACCAAAACCAAAATTGTTAGTACAAGATCATATAATCCCCTAAAGGATAATATGTTATTAAAAGAAAAACTAATAATAATCTCCAAAATTGAACAAAGAGTACCCAAAGTTCAACAAAGGCCATTAAATAAACAATTTTCTTTAAAATCTTTCAATATAATCCAAAATAAGATTGAAACCCAAAATTTAGAAGGATTTTATCACATAGTCTTCCACAAAAATATTAACATTTATCTCCAAATAACATAGGATACTTGTAAAGTCTCATATTGGAAATTAGTTAACCTAAACACATAATCTCTATGATTGGTTAATCATTTTAATAAATAACACAAGTCTCTATATGTCCAAAATAAAAACATAGATTCTTCCAAAATAAAATTTCAACCATTACTCCACAAATGAGATCCCATAGTGTTCTATTTTACTTAAGCATATAGTGTTCTTAGAATAGGGAACATCTTCAAAAATAACCTTTATCACTTAATCACCAAATCATTTTCCTATTATAAGGATATCCATTTGATAAAACATATGTTACAAAAATAAAATTATTCTTGATCCCTAAAATCATCTAACTAAAAAGAATTATCCATACTATATAGGGACTTCACGTAGTCCAGTGGTATGTGACAAATAATGATTGCACTTTGGTTGGGGTTCGACTCTTGCATCTTTTTTTGACATGACGGGTTGTCACATGGTATACATGTTGTCCTTTTTAAAAAATTATATAATTTTATAACATTATCAAAAATGAGATAAATTCATAAAAAATAACCATATCATATTTTATCCTCAAATGTGATTTAATACCTTTCATTTTGCGTCGCAAAATGTAATAACCATTTATCAACTCAAAAACAAAAGATCATATGAAACCCTAAGGTTATCTATTATGTCTACACAAGAAAATATAATTCTTTATTGAATAAAATTTTCACATATCAAACATCAGGTTCACATATACTAGGAATTTTCTTCCAAAGTAATCCTATCATTAATACATATAAACATATCATCATCCACAGATCCAACATAACTCTTCAATTCTTAATTGTATACATCGTAATCATCAAACATTCTTCATGATACTTTATCCAGTTTTTTCCATATTATTATTTTATAATTTTTTCCTACAAAAAATAATGCATAATGTTCTAAGATTTCAGTAATGTCAAAACATGAGCTAAGAAATAATCCATAACTTTCATTGGTCTTTGTCAGTTTCTTCATCCTCAATTGGAATGACATTAGGTATTTGTAATTATATATTTGTATAGTCCTACTGATCCCATTTCCAAACCTTATTTTTAGTACATCTATTTTAATAATTACCATGCACACCACATTTAAAAAATTCAATTGATCCTTCAGGAAGAACTTCATTCACATTCCTGGATTCTACTGGATGCTTCCCTTTTCTATGAAAGGTTCTTACTTTATGACCTTCATTAACACATCTAAAACATATTATTGTTCCGTTGAAATTTTTTCTAAGGTGTTTCTTTCCACATTCTTGACACATAGTTTTTTGAATATATGTACCTTTATGATTATTACCTGAACATCCATAGGGATTTGTTTCTCGCATATACGATGACATATAAAAATCACTACGATTTGGGTGGTCAATAACGACTCCAGATATTTGGTCAAGAATAACCACAAGAGTTCTCATTCAGAAAACCACCATATTTTTCTTCACATCCATTGTTATTCTGGTGCTTGCTAGGTCAACCATATACTAAAACCAAAAAGGTCAGTGTGAGTACATCAGCAAAATCATCATATAATATCTTAAGAGGAGGGTAAATAATAAAATATTCTTATTTAGGTTATCTTAAAATCATTCAATTTTTATAAAATAACTTTGACTCATTCTAATATGGTAACCATTATGGTTATTTCAATTATACTTAAATAACACCCTAACCTCTAAAGTTATCAAAACCAACCATGGATACCAATTGTAAGGCCTCGACCTTAAACATTACATAATCATGAATTAAGTTAATAATTCACATTGAGGATATTTTAAGGTTTAGAGTTTCAGGGAATTAGGACATAACTATTAAATTACATCTCAAATATTATAAAGTAGACATTTATACTCATCATCCATTTTCTTCATAAAATAAAAAATCATAAAAGAAAAACAAGAATTCTTTTCTTGATATGAATCCTCTTGAATTTTTCCTTTCCCTTTCCCTTCCTTATACCCTGTGAAAAATATTTCAAAAACTTGGGATGAGAAGAAAAATCTCAGTAAGGGATATAAAATAAGGAATGAAAACATTAGTTCATCAATATATACTAAACATAAGATCTTTAACTTGCTTCATGAAATCATATGATTTATGAATAACATATAGAAATCATAAATAATAAAGGTAACTTAGGGAATCCATAACATACATACATAGTAGATTTCACAACTACACATGGAGTTATGTTTGGAATACCCAACACGGTATATTCCTTAAATATCTTAGGAGAAACATAAATGTTTACCTCTATCACATTACCCAATGCATTGGAATGCTATCTCAGGCTCACCCGCCCTAGGTTTATCACAGAACCACCCGTTTAAGTAAACAATTCCCAAGATCCATAACATAATCATAACTTATAAAACAATTATAAAGGAAATATAGAATTTCCACATTGCAATAACAAGATATTAGTTCAAGATATTTACATAATCAATTCATTTAAAAACACATTTAAAACATTTAAAAATAGTAATTTTTAATCAAAGTCTCCCATACCACTTTAAAACTTTTATAGGAATTATAATTTAAAAACATTAATGTTCCAATAAATAAATCCTTAAAATTTTTTGAAAACATGGACATTAATGATAAATATTCTAAAAAACTATATCTTTAAAACATTTAAATCAATTTTTTAGTTAAAGAGACCTTTACCACATGAGAAAATACTTGAATAAAAATAATTAAAGAATAACATTAAGCAGAACTTATAGTATCATGAGAATAATAAAATTAATTATATAATATATCAAAGGAAATTATATACACCTTATAGGATAATAAAGGTGCACAATATCATGATATACCTCAATGAAAGAAGATTTATACATATTCCCATACGAAAATTTGCCAGCCTAACGGGGTCACATTAAAATTCATAAAATGAGTTGATGAGAGAAAAAAGGTACTCTCATCACCTGAACATAAAATATACAGAAATAATGGTACATAAGAACTTATCCTAATACATAAAATTGAAATTAAAAGACATAACATAAAAAACATATTTTACTAAAAGTGTAGGGTGAAATGTTCCCTTACACATATCATTTTGTTAATAAAAGAGATACATTATTTGTATTCACTATAAGTACACATAAATAAATTATAAATACAACATATGATATCAAAATTCATTTCTCATATAATCATATCATCGCATAATCATGAAGTAGAAGTTTAACCCAACGAATGGAAATTGGGTTAAGAAGTTCCCTTACCTCATGTACGAATATACTCATTCCTTATTTAATATCCTGAATAATAAAATAATGTTAATTTATACTTGATTTAGAACCCTTTTCATGTTTATTATTCTTTTTATATCACTTATTACCTTGCTTCAACAATTAGTTAATTATTTTAGTTTATATCAGACATTTTGTCGATGTTTGGATCTTGAGTAAAAATTGAACTTGTTATAATTAAAAATTGTCCATGTGGTCAAAAGTCTATTATACCAGATTTCTATTCATGATTTAAAAATAATATATATCATATATATCCAGTATGAATGTATTTATAATAGTCGATATCATTTGGATATATGAAAATGAAATGCACCGTTCATGGAGACGGTAAGCCGTACGTAGGCATGAACATGACTTTCATTTCATTTTTTTTCATTTTTAAAGGAATGAAAACCAAATGACACATAGTTATATTACTATTCGAATATAATATCATATTTTATAATTGTAACATAAGTTTATTAACCCTATCCTTTATACGTTACATGTATGGTATGAATGTGTCATATCACTTTGAGGGGGCCGTAGTCCACACTTCCTCAAATGAAATTATCATATTTATAAAACATGTAAAGAATAAAGGTATGTTCTAAATAAGTATTATAGAATCATATAGATAAAATAAATATCATATATATCATATATAATTACAGGGCCATCATAAAGTCCACCATGAGAGGTGGTAGGAGAAGATTGAACCAACATCGTTTCGTGAGGTAGTAGTTCTCTATCTATAGAAACAATATGTTCGTATCCATTAGATAGAGATGTGTGTAAGTGCAGTTTGAATAATTATCATAAAAAACCTATTATATGTATGATACTAGTTTTTGTATTTAAACATATAATAAAAATATCATAAGGTGTGGATAATGAAAATAAAAGAAAAGAAATTGAGAGAAGACGTTACCTTTAAATCGGGAAACTCCCTTTGGTTTGAACCAAATGGATTTATTGAATTTCCTTCTGCCTAAATTAAGAATTATAGGTGAAATATAAGTATTATTAGAGATTATTGGAGTAGATGTTGTACTATCCATGTGAATTTGTAGGTGTGAGTAATGGGTTAGAGGTGGTGGCCATTTATAAGAGGGAAGAGGGGATCTTTAAGAAAGTTTGAAAGTATTATTTTTTTATAAAATTATTTTCAGTTTCAAAAGATCCAAAGCTCATTAAGTTATAATATAATATTAATATAAGTATAAATAAACTCATCCAATAATAATTGTATAGTTTTTGGATATTTTTAATCCTTATCTTTTTTATTTAACTCTTTGTTAACTTATTTATCTTTTACCATTTCTTATGTTATGTTTATAGTATATGGTTAATACATTTACTATAAAATTATAAGTGACCCAAAATGGATCATTAATTAAAATTTTAACATCATATATTTAATTTTGGTGAATCTTATATTTTTAGGATAATTTTATCACTTAATAAAATATTAATTTATTTAAAAACTCAATTATGTCAAATTTTAAACTATTCATATCATGAATTTTTAAAAATACATAACAACTTTATTATTTCTAAAAACCTTCATTAATTAAAATATAAAAAGTAATAATAATATACAAAATATGTTTATGTCATAAAAAATTTTAAAAAAAAAATTATTTTAACATCTATAATCTCTTTTACTTAAAACATTCATTAATGAGGTAATCATTACATCACTATTGTGTCATAGATAAATTTATTTCTATGATGTCTAAAAAATATAAATAAAATAACATGATGTTTGAATTTTTTTTACCTTTCTAATAAATATTTATAGTTAAAAATATTACTTATATAAACATATATAAAAATTGTTTTACTAAAATATATATGTTTGTGTTACATTTTCCTTAACTTTAAATTAATTTTTATAAAGTGACATTTTCACATAAACGTGGATCCAAATAGTTCCAAAATAAACCCAAGGATGGCCATGGTTGGACATGTATCAACCAATAGGGTTAGGACACATGTTATGGTAATTTAATATTATTATAATATTATTTTTTATCCAGTATTTACTAGATTTACCCTTTAACCATGGTAAATAAAATATTTACTGATGTTATTATTCATAATGTATAAAAATGAAAGTTACCTATTTAAAAATTTTGGACCTCCTGATAAAAAATATGGAATCCATTTTTCCAAATTCAAAACACATAAGTTTCAGAAATTAATATAAAATTAATTCTCGTTGTTAAAACCAAACAACATGTTTTTATAAAATAATAACTATCAAAAGATTGACATTTGTTTATGTCAAATTTCACATTGAAATTAAATACAATGATAAAAATTGGATTAAATGGTAAAAATATAATCCAATTACACTTTAAAACCAATTAAAATTACAATAAAACTATATAGATAAATTATATTAAAAGGTAGTTTTGAATTAAAATGCATTATTTTTCACTATTTATCAAAAAATGAACTCTATCAGAAAAATACCAAAATTTTACCCAAAGTAAATTTTTATGTCCCACTTCAAAAAAAGAATATTATTCTATTAACTGGAACATATAAAAGTGAAAACAACTAGGTTTATAAATGGTTCTCCATGAAAAGGCGATAAATCGATCTTTTAATGTATATTAAAATATTTAATGATTAAAAACATAATAATTATTATTTAAGCCTCTAAAACATATGGGAGAAAAGTAAAAACATTGAAAAAACATGTGTAATCATATTTTTATTAGTTATGTTCTTTATTACAAATACAATGTCTGGGTGTTAACTATCATTTAAAATAATAATAATATTATATTATTTTTTAGTATAACTCAAATTTGTGTGCAACGTAAGATTTCAAAAAAACATGTTATTTTGTGTTGAGATTCTTATCAGACATAGAATCCCTTTAAACGTAAAATTAATATTTAAATAAAAAATATTAATAAATTTTAAAACTTCATATTGTTTATTTACCTTGTATGTTATATACATACACCTTTGGGTGTATGCATATCTTTCTATGTTTGACTTGAGTAAAGTTAAGATAGTATAAGATGGTTATTTGGGTTTCTAGTGGAATTACTTGTGTGGTGTTGGTGATGGTTATGGATTAAGGATGTTTCTCCTCCTTTCACATGGAGGTTTTTTGGATAATTGTTTTTCCCTTTTTTTTGTAGAAACTTTGGGTTTTTGTTTAATGATTTAATCTTGAATTTGGAAATCTATATGCCCTATTTGGTTATGTTTTTTTAGCCTAGTGTTCTTGTTATTATTAGTTTCTTATGTTTATGAAATTGGGTGAAATAATTCCCAAAGTATTTTGTTGGTACCAGAACACTAGTTTCCAGCTCAGGGGGATTGAGAACACCCTTCGGGCTATGCCATGAATTGGGTCAGGTGTTGCGTTTGAGGGCACTCTAGCATGGTTTGTGACACGTGGAGTGGTTTTGGGTGTGTGTTGCTAAAGCGTAGTGATATTGATGTGAGTTTCCATTTAAACATTTTCTTTTAAATTTAGTAATCATTAGTTTCATTCTTTTTGAACCTTCCTTGTATTCTAAATATTGATGTGTGATATTTGGAATAATTATTTTGTGTGCACAATGATGATTTCATTCTTGATTTGAAGTAAATGGAATTTTTTGTATAATGTTTCAAACCAAGTGTTTGATAAAATGACCAGTTGGATATCACAAGTGATTTGTAGATTTTTAAGCATGATTTGGATTTATAAATGTTTTGTTGACATCCATATAGTGGTTTTGGGTTCCGAAAAGGGATTTATAAAAGGTTTGGTCTAGAAAATTATGGGCATTTGGTTTGTTAAAAATGAAATGGATTGTGATGATGATATGATACCCATTTAACATTTTGATTAATGTGATTTCATTTTTCACATGTGTTGAAAGTATTTAAAGGAGATTTTTTAAAATTAATGTGAAATGAAAAATGGTGTGTTTATACCCTTTTTGAAATTTGGATTTGGTCCTTTGATAAATGATGGTTTTGTGAAAGGTGTTTGAGGTCCGTTTTTCCATTTATGAAAATAGTGAAAATGTATATCAGGAAAAATCTCATTAGATAATTCTATTACATTATTTATGATTAATGTATGGGTTTTACTTATTATGGAATCCTCACGATCCATTTATGTTAATGGGTGGGATGTCCTCACTATGGACTCCTTGTGACCCATTTAATTTGAGCATAATGGGAGATCCTCGATGTGGACTCCTTTGATATATATATTTGTATGGTAAGAAATTGATCATTGGGGCGACTCAGGTGATGCCTATTATATAAATTATTATATGTGTGTATGTGATTGGATACTCAGTTGGCATAGGTTGGATCACCCTCTTCCTTACCTCTGACATTGAGAACCTGAAATTACAATTGAATTTTCTAAGAACTATTACTACACTAGTTAGGTTACATGCTATCTCGTACCCCATAACAGATGGATTTATTGAGTTCTATTGCTATAGAATAGTACCCCTCAGTTTGTAACATCTGGGTTTTAGCTGACCATGTTTGGCGTATTCAATATCATCGGGTGAGGCATGATTTTAGAGATGTGTCAACATGTATTAGTATATTTTGGATTATTCATGAGATGCAAGGATTTCTCCAATGTATATTATAATATAGTTACTTTTAGTGATGGTTAAGATGATATTTGGTTTGTTTGTCTCGTGTTCTTATTTCTATATCCCTTATTATATGATAATTGTTGTGTTCTAATGTGTGGTATGTTTTTTTGGGATGTGACGTGTGGGGTTTCAATGGATTGTGAATTTTTTTTAATATAGAAATGTTTTATACTCTTTTGTGTTGTTTTGAAATGTAATCATCACCTCACTCATGAAAATGGTAATGTTTCATGAATGGGACGAGAAACTGGATTTGGAATGAAATGGGAAATGGACAGTATTTTGTTTTCTAGTAAAAAATGTTGAAAATCATAATTTTATTTATTTTATTTCAAACTTGAAGTTAATGTTTCTTTTACCTTAAAAGAATCTCATTGGGAATGGATTTGTGCAGGCATGCCTACCGAATTTTAATACTCATACCTATAATTTATTCTTATTTTTAGCCTTTGGTGAAGGTTTTATCTTGGTTTGATCATCATGGGTGATGGTTGGTTTTGGTATCAGATATTGACCCTTAGGGTCACATGGAGATGTGTGGTATTTAAGATTCTTTTCAGTTTTGTTTCATTGTTTATTGTATTTTTAGTTTTGTTGTAAAAGATGTTTAGTTTAGATATTTGTATATTATTTGGGATACTTTTTTTCATTATACAGTTTAGTTTATTTATTTATTTTGGGAGAAATCATTCCCTTGTCTCTCTGTTGATTCCTGACACTAGTTTTCAGCCCATGGGGATCAGGAAAACCCTTCGGGCCATGTTACAGAACAGGATAGGTGTCAGTTTTGAAGGCACTCCCGCTTTGTTCATGACATAGATGATGTTTATAAAAATTTATAAACACAAATATGGTTTTTGAGTTATAAAATAATATATTTATCTTTATAATACATTAGGTTATAGTGTGATCAACTAAGATGGAATTCAAGGTAAGGGTTTTGTGTCTCAATATTAATTTCTTGAGACAGTTATTAATTATCACCATGAAATATTTCATATGGACTGATTACTGCCTAATGAATATACTTTATAATATTATTTTAATCAATGGGGGTTCATTATCCATATCATGTTATTTATTTAAATCTCATTCAATTCAAAAGATACCAAAGTTATAAGGGTTTTTGTTAACTCAACTCCATTCATTGAGTTATAATGCTTCTTCTTGAACTTCTTTCTTCTAAGATTAGTTTCTAATACATTATGATTTTTTCATGGAAACTTCTACTTATATATGGTTACATGAAACTTTTTGTCTAAATATTCTTCTATGATTATTTTCTTCACTAGTAAATATATATCATTATTGAGATTAATTCTCATCAGTTTTAATGATGGTTTCCCTTCCCTGTCAATATATTTCATTCCCATCAATGTATTCCTATATAATTGGAAATTATATTGTGTGAAACCTTCATATTTCCATTATAATCTTTTAAAAAATATATTTTTAATACTCATTTATTATATAGGTTTTTAAAAATTGTATTTCAAAATATTTAAAAAAATTGTTTCTATTATTTCAAAATAAAATGTTTTATTTTACACTCGATATTTCTCTTAATAACCCTTATGAATTTTTAAGGATATATTATTGAATCTTATTTATAAAAGTAAATGTTTTCCAATTATTTTATATATATTTTTTTAAACCTCTATGTATTTTCAAATATCTATTATTGAAGATTAATTTTAAAATTAATTTTTTTCTGATAATTTTTACTTCATCTTTTTTATATATTTGGGCCATTTTTAAGGCACCATTATTGAATATTGTTTTTAAAATTGAATGTTTATAATTTTTTTCCACATATTATTTCAAAAATATTTATTTATTTTATATGGCTCTACAATTATAATTTTTTTAAATGAAAATATTTTTCAAAAGTTTTCACATTACCTTTTAAAAAATGATTTTTCCAAGTTACTATAACTTATTACTTTATACCAAAGATAGAATAATTTTCAAAAAACAGTTTTTTGAGTGCACCAAAATTTTCTTCTTTAACTCTTAAGGACTTATTTCTTTAGAAAATATTTTTAATGAATCAACTTCTAAATTTTCTTATGAAATAATATTTTGCGGTGATTGAATTTTGGGTATCAACATTTCACATGATTTAGGTCAATTTTGGTCATACCACAGTGAAGTGTTGTGAAGCCCATTTTTCTTTCCATGGGTTATTAATGATATAATGAATGAATCCAATTTTCCTTCTCATGGGTCTTGAAAGTATTTTGAATTATCGATATCTTATAGAATACATATGTCTAGATTAGGATGGGTGGGGCCCTATATCACTATCCAATACATTAGATACGGTTATATACCTCATGTGTTAATGATTGTGAGTGTGAAAATGATGCACATTAGCTCGGTTTACAAGATATATCATTAAAATATTGTTGATTTTCTATATCTAAAAATTAATCATTAAAACAATGAGGATTATATATGTTCAAAATATTGAGTGTGAACATGATGTGGATTTTATATGTTCTCTAAAATGAGTTTGAACTCTCCATGGTTAGATATGTTTACAATATTACAAATATTATTCTTATATCTGTGTTATAATTTTGTGATATATATTTATGTTATAATCCATGGAACATGTTTAGTATATTAGGTTTTTATACTATTTTACTATGATATATGTTGTTCTTTTGATATTACATTTCATTCCACCTTGACTTATTGAAAAAATATATTTGTTCTATGTTCATTATAATATGGTATTTTTCCCATATTCATGTTTTCTCTCTTGCTTATGATCTAACCCATAATGACATGTAAATGAGTTTTTAACTTACAATTTATTTGAGACTATCCCTTTATTATGTTTCTATTCTAAAGGTTATAAAGGATATTATAACTAATGATAAGTCTAAAAGTGAGTCTATTATGGATTAATTGTGGAGAAATGTTCACGAGTGTTTTTGAATAAGTTTCTTATGTATCTAGTCTTTAAAGGCATTAAAATTTGCATTCTTGTGATTGTGTAATTTTTTTTAGTTTTATTGTTAACCTTATGAATGTGTAGTAAAATAAAGATGTATTTTTACTTGGTCATTATATTTTATAACAAGGAAGGATTTAGTTATATTTTAAGATTAATTTAGTTTTCTACAATTAAGATCATACAACATTAGTGAAAATACCATTGATGAGTATATGTGTAAGATAAAATCCTGATGCTTTTGAAACATGGAGATTATAAATTTTTTCAATAAATTACATACTTTTTTCGAATACTGGAATGTGGATGTGTTTGTGGAAAATATGAACCTTGGAGTAATCACCATGACAAATTATAGTTTTGTGTCAACTAATTCTTCACTTTACTGCACAATGAGTGAGCCTAAGACTACAAATCTGGATAGACACTCATGGGGGATATTATTTGGTTAATAACATTATCATTATAAGACATTAATAATTATTTATTATGTTAATTAATTAGTCAATGAATTATGAGAGAATATTATTTAAAGTAGCCTTGGCTAAACCTAGAGAGTTATATGATGAAACACGTATGAAATAATATCATGAGATGAAATAAATGTGTCCTTTTATAAGACATATTAGGATTGATATTTCATAATATTATGATCTTTTACTCTAATTTGTTATACATTATCATAAAAATTTTATTTGTAGAATTTTTTTGGAAATAATACCATAAAAATGATGATGTAAAAGGTATGTGCTTAATAACTCTTAAGAATCATATTTGGGATAAATAGTTTCTTTGACTTACTAAGGATAATGAGATGGATATCTTAGTAGAATATATGTCATGATTTTCTTGAGGATATTTTAAATTTGTCTTTTAGTGAACAATAATACAAATTTTGAGGATGAAGTTTTTTAAGGAGGGAGAATATAACACCCTGAGATTTTGAAATATTTTTTTTCTAAACTAATATTATGCTCAATAGCTTGCTCCACACAAAAAACCAAACTAAAAAAATATATGAAATATTATATAATAATATTATAAGATGAATAAAACCTATAGTAGAAAAAAATATAGTAATAAATTACAAATACATACAAATTTGTATTAAGAACACATAATGTTTTAAAAGCAGATTTTTTTAATAAAATCAGTTTTTCACTATATATTATCTTTTCATCTAAAAGTAAATTTTAAATTTTTTTAGAATTTTAAATTTGTAAAATAAATTTATTTTTTTAATTAATAATAACAAAATTATCCTAAGATTAATTTTTGTTTTTCTTATGAAATTATTTCCTTTTTATGTGAATAGTGAAAATTATAGTTTTTACCAAAATTTTAATTTTTATGGATTTATCAGTATATGAGAAAGAATTGGAAACTTATTAATTTATTAATTATTTATTTTAGGAGTAATGTCATATATTTTAAAATATAATTTCGAACTTATAAAACCTATTTTCAACATTTTAGAAAATAAATAACATTATATTCATGTTTAAAAACTATTTTCAGTCTTTTCATTTAATTAAAAATTTTAATGGTAATATTATTTTTTGGATTAATTTTAAAGACAAATAAAATGGGTTTTTATAATAAACTAATTTATATTTTAAAATTCAATGAGAGTGATAAATATATACATCACATAAAATTTATATATAAAAGAACACTTTTTTAAAAATGGTTTTTATGTGCAAACATTAAAATTAACTTTTATAACCATTATAAATTTAATATGAAAAAATTATTTTATTATTTTATATAAATATTTTTTCATTATTTAATAAGTTAAATTTCATTTTTAAGAGTAAAATTAATTTAAAAAGATAAATACTTGCTCGCACAGTGAAACATTTATTTTTTAATGAATAATAATATTCTAAATATTATGATTTTAAAATTAATTATTCTATTTCAAAAAAATAATTCAATGTTTAAACTTATATAAAATTAAATTAAAACTCATTTAATTGTTAATCAACATTTAATAATATCAGGAACTCTTAATGATTGAAAATAATTTTTTTACAAATATAATTTTCCAAATTATTACATGTTTTGTTTTAAACGTTAATTTTCTCATACATAGAAATTAAAGTAGATTAAATGGAGAATAGATTTAAATTTATCACATAAAAATTTGGTTATATGGTTCATCTTATTTTTTTATATAAAATAAAAACCATGATTAATATTTAATCAAGATTAATAAGTGTTAAAGAATGTAATCTAATGTGGCTTGAATTTTACTAAATGAATTTGATAGTTTGACATCATAAAATACCTTTATTTGGATTTAAAGTTAAAACTACATGTCTCACCAACTTAAAATCACCTAAACATCCAAAATATAATGAACTTCCATTCCTACACCTCACCTAACATTCATTTCCAAATATTTGTCCCTTTTTTCACCTATAAACGGATGCCACCTATACCATTTTAAAAACACACATATACTTGAAAATTATCATGAAACTTTTCCCAATTTACTTCTTTTAGATCCCCTATACACGTTTGGAAACCTATAGATTCAAAAAAGTTCCTAAAGTATTTCATTTCTAATGGATACTTCAAGAGAAGATCCAAATTCTCAGCATAAGTATTACTTACCCTTTATCTTCATTTATCTTTACTTTTTTTTATCCCTCTAACAAACCCATTCAAACCATCATTAATAAATATTACAGGATATATAGTACATAGTTTTATCATCACTAAATAGATAGTACTGATAAAAGTGGAACCTTTATCAATGCTATGTAAAAGCAATGTTAAATGTTGCTTTTATCACCACCAAAAAGGAACTGATAAAAGTGTAAACTTTTCCAGTGTGTTATCTAATGATGATAGTTATTATGCTTTATAAGTTATTTTCCTAGAACTGATATAATATTTTTATAACATTTTATAAAAAATATTATCAATATATATAAAAATATTATATTTATATAAAAATTTAATGTTTAATTATATATATTGACTAAAAAATGTATATAATTAATATAAATACAATATATTAATATATGTTATAATAATTTAAATAATTATATAAATATAAATGAATATGTATTATAAATATGTGATATTTTACTTTATATATTTATATCTATGTCTATATATGGGATGTACATAAAATCACGTGTATGTTTATGTACATGTCACATGTATATATGTATGTATGGAATTTAATATTAATTATATTCATTTTTATTAATTATATTACTTTATAATTTTATAAAATTATCATATTTACATCCAATAATTAATTTAATTATATATATTAATTAAAAAATGTATATAACTAATTCAAATATGATATATTAATATATATTTATAATTTATAAAATTATATAAATGTAAATGAATATATATTATTAAAATGCACAATATGAATTTATATATTTATATCTATGTCAATATATGATATGTACATATATTCATCTGTATGTGTATGTATAGGACATGTTTATATATATATGTATGGAATGTACTATTCTAAATTTTAAAATTATTTCACATTTAATGATATTTTTGATATAAGGGTTTTTCAAATTTATTCATTTTTTAAAATTTATAGATATTGTTTTACTAATTATTATATATTATTTTTTTAATTTATATGATTAATATTTATTCAATTTTATTTATAAAGTTGTATCATTTTTAAAACATTTGAAATTTATATAATTAATTTATTTAAATTCAATTTTTTATATTATCTTCATTTCAATATTTGTTCATAATTCATGTAGTTAATCTTATAAATTAATTTTTGAATAGTTTGGTATTTTAAATTTTATTTATTCAATTTTAATATTATTTAAATTAATATTATTTTTTAATTTTTAATATTTGTTGATTTTTAAATATGTTGGAATTTAATCATCCTCTAATATTTATTTATACATATTTTTTTACTCTGTAAGTTTTTAAATATTTTTATAATTTATATGAATAATATTTTTTTTATTAAGTTTTAACATTAATAATATGTTTGAAATTTATATAATTAATCTATTTAAATATTTTTTGTAATATTTTTCTTAATTTAAATAGTTAATATTTTTTAATTTATATACTTTTCTTTATTAATTTTTTATATTATTCTATTTTATATTCTATTTTTTTCATTTTTATATTTATTCATTTTTATTCTTTTCAGAATTTAAACTTTTTTTTTAAAATTCATACATATTTATGTAATGTGTTCTTATATTTGAAAAATGTTTGTAATTTATATGACTAATATTTATTCATTTTAATTTATTAATTATATATATTTTTAATATGTTTGAAATTTGTATAATTTATTCATATAATATCATTTTAAATTTAATAATTTTGTAGTCAATATAATTCATTTTTAATTTTATTATTTGTAAAATAAAAAATATCTATTTATTAATTTTTTCCATTTTCATATTTCTGTAATTAATGTAGTTAATGTTTTATGTTCAATTTTTTAAATATTCTTGTAATTTATTGAATTTTACTTATTCATATTGAAAATTATTTTATTTAATATTTTTTATTCTTTTTAATATTTATTCTTTTTTAATATTTATGATATTTATTCATTTTTTAATATTTATATATACATAATTATTTAATAAGTTTTAATGTTATTAATATGTTTTAAATTTATATGATTAATATTTAATCTATTATATTTTTTATGTTTTAATTTTTTTTAAAATGTTTTAAATTTATATAATTAATTTATTTAAATTCATTTGTTAATATTCTATTCATTTTTGTACATCTTTAAAACCAATGTAGTTAATATTAAGAACTATTCATAATTGCATAATATTTTTTAATACTCTAGGCATGTTTTTAATTTATATGATTAACTTCTATTCAATTTTATTTATTAAGTTGTAATATTTTTAAAATGTTTGAAATCTATATAATTAATCCATTTAAGTACATTTTTTATCATTTTATTTAGTTTTTATATGTGCTTACATTTCATGTAATTAATCTTATGAATCCATTATTTTAAGTGGTTTTTTCATTTACTAAATTTTAATTATTCTTTTTTAATATTGTTTCAGTTAATATTATTTATTAATTTTTAATACATATTAATGTTTATAATTTTTGGAATTTAATAATTTTCTAATATTTAATTATAAAAATTTATTTACTATATTTTAATATTTTCAATATGTATTCATATTCATTTTAATATATATCCATTTTTATATTTTTAATAATTTTTATAATTAATTAAATTTATCCCTTGATTTAATATTTATGTTGTCTCTTTATTTTTAATTATTCAATTTCACTGATTTTTAAAATTCATACATTAATGATTATATATTCATTAAAATTTTAAAATATTGTTTACTTTTTTTATAATTTATTCATATATAATATATATTTGTTTAAAAAATTTGTATTATATTTATAAAATATTATAAAAAAACAATCTTTATCAGTGATTTAATTATAGTGATGATAAAACATATCTTTATCAACACTATAATTATATTATAGGTAAAAATTATTTTTATCATATCTTATTATTTTATCACCAATAAAACTCATTTTTATCATCATTTTATAGAAATCACCGATAAAAACCTCCATAGTCTTGTAAATTAAACCCTAATATATTTTTTTCTTCATGCCATTCAAGCTCTCACAAAAGCCAACCTCTACTGCCGCTCCTCCTTGAACATCTTGGATGAATTGATCCTCTCAAAACATAAGGTATCTGATTGTTTCTAATTCTATTTAATCAATATTACATCACGTGATATGCATACTCATCCCCTTTTTACCGTTCAAGATCCTCTTTTATTTATACCCAAACTGCCCCTATACCCATCACCTTTGAAATGTATTTATTTTCTTAACTGGGCCCCAACATGACTGAGAGCATCATGGTTTGATCCAAAGTTCATAAAAAATTTGTTTCCACTTCCTTGACACAATACCACAAAATAGGATTTTATCAGTGTTAAAAATCCCTTTACCAGTACTGAAAAAACAACGATAAAAGAGCCGATATTAAAGGGGTACCCTTTATTAGATCTATTAGAATTGATGATAAAGTCCCCATTTATTAGCACTTCAATTAGCACTGATAAAGGGGGAATTTAATAGTTCTATTTGAAGCACTAATAAAGTCTTCCCTGCCTGGGTGTGCTGTTTATATAACAACACACCCAACAACCTACAGAAAATAAACAACACCCAAAAAGTAGACCAAAATAACCAAACTAGTAAAAATAACATGTTGAAACCAGAAAAACCTACTAAAAAGTAACCACATATAGTATATACAAAATAACCACATACACGATGCAAATGATGAAAAAACAAGTAGCATACACAATGGTTTGGAAAACAATCCTATATACATTTAATTGAAATAATGAAGAAAAAAATATTCACTCATGGTATATACCAAAAAAATATATATACATTTTGAAATTTTTTTTATAAAATTATACTCTCAATTATTTAAAAAACGGTAAAGAAAATTAATGTTTTATCTTTTAACGTATGTGTTCTCCACTAAATATGTCCCCCGATGGTAATAGTTGCCGAAAAAATCATCCCAACTCGAGAAGAAGGTTCCACCTATATTAGAAACAAATATTACATTAGTAATACTATAAATAAATAAAATAAACACTAATATGAAGAATACATTAAAAATGTCAATTTTTAATAAAAATTACACATTTGGAGTTATACCGGTCACACCATTCATCATAATGAAGTGGGGTTGATTCTTACACATCAAAAATGAATAATGGATCATTGTTCAAAATTATCAAAACAATATGAATTTTTTTTCTCAGTTCTTAGTATGTGAGTTGTGTTCTTTTACTAAAATATCATTTCAAACCATAAACATGCAATTTGAGTCATACAGGTCACAACGTGCGCCAGTTTGAAGGGAGATACTTCATACACGTCACAAAGGACTTACAAATTGATGTCCGAAATTTTGTAGACAATCATAGTGTGTTTTCTTAGTTTTTAGTGAGTGATATATTTTGAGATAAAATGTCAATTTTATATTGACAACAAACAATTTTAGTCATACAAATCAAACCATTCATCAGATTGAAGTGGGGTTGATTCTTACAAATCACAATTGACTCATGGATCATTGTCCTAATGTATCAAAACAATATGAATGCATATGCTCCGTTTTCAAAATACCAGTTGTGTTTTTTTACTTGAATTAATATAAATTTTAAATAAGAAGACACATTTTGAGTCATATCGGTGACACCGTTCATCATATTGAGGCATAGTTGATTCCTACATGTAAAGAATGATTAATAGATCATTTTACTAAAGTATTAAAATAAGTGTAATGAATTTCATTGGTTTTTAGTATGTTAGTTGTGTTTTTTTACTAAAATGTCATTTCAAACTGAAAACATGAAATTTGAGTCATACCAAACACATCATGTTTCAGTTTGACGTGATTCTACTTCATACACAACAAAAATAAATGATGAATAACTGTCCTTAATTTTGAAGACAATAAAACTGTTTTTTTCAGTTACTGACACATTTTGATCTAAAATGTCCATTTGAAACTAATAATAGACCATTTTCATCATAACGGTCACACCGTTCGTCGGATTGAGGTGGGGTTGATTCATACACATCAGAACTGGCTCATAGATCTTTTTCCTAAAGTATAAAAACAATACAATTGTTTTTTCTTAGTTTTCAGTATGTCAGTTGTGTTGTTTTACTTGAATTAATGTCAATTTTAAATAAGAAGACACATTTGGAGTAATACTTGTGACATAGGGTATCATATTGTAGTGATATTGATTCCTACATTTCACAAATGACCAATAAATCACTTTCCAAAAGTATAAAAAAAATTAAAATGAATTTTCTTGGTTTTTAGTATGTTAGTTGTGTTTTTTACTAAAATTAATATGAAAATGAAAAAATGAAATTTGAGTCATACCAGTTTTATCACATGTTAGATTGATGTGAGAATTCTTCATACACGTTAAAAATAATTGAAGAATCACTTTCAATAATTTTAATGATAATCAGAGTGCGTTTTCTTGGTTTTTAGTAAGTGACACATTTTGAGCTGAAATATTAATTTTAAATTGATATAAGACACTTTTAGTCATACTGGTTACACCATTCATTGGATTAAAGTATTATTGATTCCTACATATCACAACTGACTCAAGAATCATTTTACTAAAGTATAAAAACAATGTAAATGTGTTTTCTTGGGTTTTAGTATGCCAATTGTATTTTTTTACTTGAATTAATGTCAATTCTAAATAACAAGACACATTTAGAGTCATACCGATGACACCATTCATTGGATTGAAGTTTGGTTGATTATTACATGTCACAAATGACTGATAGACTATTTTATAAAGTATCAATACAATCAGAATTTATTTCCTCAGTTTTTAGTATGTTAGTGGTGTTTTATTACTAAAAAGTCATTTCAAACAAAAAACATGAAGTTTGAGTCACACCAGTCATATCATGCATCAGTTTTAAATGATAATGCTTCATACACATCACAACGGACATATGAATCACTTTACTTAACTTAGAAGAAAATCAGAGTGCATTTTCTTGGTTTTTAGTGAGTCACATGTTTTAAGATAAAATGTCAATTTTAAACTGATAGCAGACACTTTTAGTCATACTAATCACACTATTTGATAGATTCAGGTGGGGTTTATTTCTTCATGTCACAAATGACTCATGGATTTTTTTTCCAAAAGTATCAAAATAATATGAATGAGGTTTCTCAGTTTTCAGTATGATAGTTTTGTTTTTTACTTGAATTAATGTCAATTTTAAATAACAAGACACATTTGGAGTCATACTAGTTACACCATGTGTCATATTAAGGTGAGGTTGATTCTTACACATAAAAAATTACTGATAGATCATTTTACTTAAGTATCAAAAAATTGTAATGAATTTCATCATTTTTCAGTATGTCAATTGTGTTTTTTTACTAAAAGGTAATTTCAAACCAAAAACATGCAATTTGAGTCATTCCAGTCACATCGTGCATCATTTTAATGTGAGACTGCTTCATAAATGTAAAAAAGGTCTTAATAATCATGTTCTTTAATTTGGAAGACAATAGGAGTGTGTTTTCTTGGTTTTCAGTGAGTGAAATGTTATGAGCTAAAATGTGAATTTTAAACTCAGGATGAAAACTTTTAGTCATATTGATCACAAAATGTGTTGGATTGAGGTGGGGTTGATTCATACACATCATAACTAACTCATTTTTTTTAAAAAAGTATCAAAACAATCCAAATTATTTTTCTCAGTTTTTAGTATAATAATTGTGTTTTTTTACTTGAATTAATGTCAATTTTAAACAACAAGACACATTTGGAGTCATACTGGTGACACCATGCCCGGATTTAGGTGATGATGATTATTACACATCACAAATGACTAATATATCATTTTACTAAAGTGTCAAAACAATAAAAATGAATTTCTTTAGTATTTAGTATGTTAGTTGTGATTTTTACTTGAATTAATGTCAGTTTTAAATAAAGACACATTTGGAGTCATACCGATGACACTGCTCATCGGATTGAGGTGAGGTTGATTCCTACATGCCACAAATGACTCTTGGATTATTTTCATAAAGTATCAAAACAAAATTTTAGTGCATTATTATTTTTGAAAATCAATGAACCCTTTCCTTTGAAACCTAAATAGAGACCTAACCTACTCAATATACTCAATATACCCATTTTAGAAGGAATATGGAAAAACCTTTGATCCTTGTACAATGGAAACAGAATAAAATCCTCATTCTACAACCTAGATTTAGTCAACCCAATGAAGAACTAGCTTTCATATATTAAGGACCTTAGAATGAATATATGACAGTAGGTTCTTCACTAGGTCGAATAAAGAGGGGAACTACCAATGTTGCAAATTGAATTGATGTTTTTTCGGAGAAAAACATTTCTCGTTGTTGAAAATGAGAAGAGTGAAGTAAGCTCCTGTTCCGGTTATGTCTCAAGACATCATAAGAAACTCAAGGGATGGAGAAAACCCTTTTGGATACTCTTTATCTTTTGTGTTCTATCAACAACACACATACCCTGTATATAAGGACAAATATTTTTCTTCAAAAACCAACCAACATGAAATTAATTTAGTGTGTAAACAAGGATCACCGATAAATTTGATTTTTAGAGGGTATTTTATCCCATAAAAATCGTAACATTACCATAAAATAAATGGAATGATAAGGAATACAAGATTAATAAAGGTAAAATTATTTGAAAATTTTACCGTCTTCATGCTGTTTTTGTACATTATTGCATCAGGTATGCTGCCCATTTGTTTCTAATCATATCTATATCATCTTGTGAAAATGACTATTTTAGGTTTTCCTGGTTGTACTGAAAACATATAAATAAATATAGGATTAATAAATATCTTAAATTAAATATAAATTATATTCGAAAATACCTCTTTAGGGATTCTACTTTTTTCGTGGAATATGATATCTCTCATTAATTTACAAAGATAATAACCACACTGTTTTATGTTTTCTTGTTTCAGACATTGTAGAAACATTGAGAAAAATAAGTAGTTTTTTATATCTATTTGGATAGTGAAATATTATTATATATACCCTGATACTTATCCATTCATTGTAATTGTGAGGTTTCTTGTCCTTTTCCCCTAACCTCATTCCATGATGTAGATGATATTGATGCACCAATCTATCATAATAGAATATTTATTAAAAGATAATAAAAATTATATAAATGTATGTTTAGTTCTAAAATATTGGATGCATTGTATTACAAATTGACAAATGCCATCATGTATGGTCATTTTGATGGATATCCATGCATTGAATCTAGAAAATAAATATCTGGACTATCAAAATTTACCACAATGAGCATCCAATTCTTCCAAAAAACACAAAAAGGAATAAATAATGAATGAAATTAAAATATATTTGATATGATTAAATTTTAGAGTTTTACATCTATATCATTGGTATTAATAAGATTCAGTGATCCATAATTTTTCTATTAAATGATTTGTACATGCCTTCAACTATTTCATCCTCTTTCTTGGAAGTTATATCTTTTTTTTATGTAGATGTGATGTGAGGACTAACGAGTGAAAATTTATGTTCGTGGGGAAATCCCTTCAATTGTTTTTCATATATAAACCTATGAAAAATATGAAATTTATTTAGTCATAATTAATACAATATATCAAAATTTGTAAAATAAAATCAGGAAAACATACCTCATGTATACATTTAATACTAAGCCGCCTAACCATTCATAGTCAAGGAATTTAGTTGGACTCTCAACACCAATGAAGTCTTGATCTTCCCCTCTATACATATTTTCATTAAAATAAATTATGTGAGTATGACCATCATTCAAATTTTTATTTGCATAAGCCTTCAATGATAATAAATTTGGATATATAATGGGCGGGTTAAGGTTCATTGGGTAGATCGTTTTTATTGGTTCGTTGATCCTTAGGATGGTTTTAAATGGGGTTTCTATTTCACCCCATTCTATTTTTATGTCTATAATAACATGAATCATTTCAGACCTTTTTTCATTATATGTTTAAGGTTTAGCTTGAAATTTAAATTTTAAATGAATACCTCATTATTGACATGTTTCTTTACAGAATGTGATGGCCATGAGATGAATGTTCCAAGAGCTTGTTCAACCGTATAAATATATGTATCATAAATTGGAACAGGTAGCTCAACACTTAGCTCTTGGGATATAGTAATTGAAACTCTAACACGACCTTTCAGAAGTGGTCTATTTTTTTTATCATGTCATTTTGGTTATTGGACACTATAGTCATCACTACAATGTGAGGGTGGGTGTTGAGAGATATAAATCACATCCATTTTCACCCTGTAGAATATTAATATAGGAAATGTATCAGTGTCTAGTTTCTATATAATTAATATTTCATAGAAACAATTATTATAAAATTTAATACCTCATTTATGTTTTTATGGGAATATCTCAACTCAAAACTGGTGGGGGTGGGGTGGGATCTTCACACATGCGTTGTTCTTGATTTGTTTCTTCTCTTCCCCCCCCATCAGACTTTCTATCACCACTCTCTGCCATTGTAATTCTTTTTCAAACATAGATAATATTTCTCTCATCTTTTTCATTTCCTCATCTTGTTTTTTTATCAAAATATATTCAGGGTGTCACCCCAAAACCGGCACCTCTGACAAGACCATACTTTTCTATATGCTTCAAAGCCACTAAAAGTATGTCTGCATATGCTGTGGGTATTGCTGATTCTTATTAATATGTCTGACAGAAAATATAGGAAAATAAGTAATAATTATTATGTAATAGGATTTAAAAAAATTGAATTTTTATTATGTCATACTTACACATATTTCCCACAATTTTTGTGTGTTTTTATCTATTAGTTTTCAATATTTAGTTACACATGCCTCCTTCCATAGCACATGGTGTGGGATGGAAATGGAATTGGATTTGGACTCTTCAAGATATATATAAACAAAATAACATATTTATTCTATTGTTTTATGTCACAAAAAAGTATTGTGGTAGATTTAATACATATACCTATTTTTTTTCTAGTGATGCGTATCTCATCCTTACTTTACAGTAGGGGTACGATGGTTTTGATGCCTATTGTTTATTTTAAGAACTCAATTTTTGTTTCATAAACAAAACAGCATCAATCAAAGTGATAAATACACAAACCATCAAACAACGTATTACGAGACACAATGTACTTAAAAATACAATATTGCATGATGGCCAGTAAATGCATCCCAGAATGTTTGGGTTATCAGGTGTGCATAAATAATAGGCGGGTGCAGTTTTATTTTCCCTTTCAATAGATTTAAGATGATATTTTGTTAGAAGTGTGTAAAATACCTTGTCAATCCTTCCAAAAACCCTTTATACATAGACATTGTGTGAGGTATCTACCATAAATGAACTCTGCAAGATATGATGAAGTGTAAGTCAATGTTTCATTATTTAATTTTTTTTAAATTTAAAAAATGATATCATAATTTTACCATAATATATCCATACATCAGTGTCTTAATATCATCCACAATATGGTTATATGAAGTTACATCAATCTCCACACATTGCCGAGTGATTATTCCAATGTAACTACTAAACATGGCCTTTCCAGGGTAAACATGTTGGCTCCACTTATTCCATCCAATATTATATTTGATGACCTTATCTTTATCCTTAATTATTTTTTCTAATACCGTAAAAGTAAGGAGATCCAATTTTTAGGATCAATTATTGTTTCATCCACTTTTATTTCCTGGGATCCAATATCATTAATATGCTCCTTCTGCTCTGGAGGGCTAACATCAGAATGTGTAGATGGTGGTTGTACCTCTCCACTGGGAGCAAAAGTATGTTGAGAAACCTATTATGATTGGGGATTGAGAGAATCATCATGTGCATAAGTTATTATCTGAAAAGTAGTTTAAAATTTAATTTAGATAACATAAAATTAGAAAAAAAATAAATATCAACATAAGGAAACAGGTTGAGAAAAATATTGTTCATCTGCACTATGAGTAACAGCAGGTTGAGAAAGCTGTTGTGCCTAGGGTTTGGGAGCATCATCACGTGCAGAAGCCATTGTATACAAAATTGGATTAACTTAAAATTTAGATAACCTAAAAATAGAAGTGAATATATAATAACATTAACTAACACGATGTATATTAGAAAAAAATACAACATGATTGTTGAACTCTTTTTTAAGGTTCATGGGATTTGACCCCTCTATCGAATATCCAAATCCATTCATTGGGGTATCCTCTAACATTAAAGACACTGTCTACAGTGGGACCACTACAAAATGATTGATACATCCCAATTAAAGGTCCATCCTTCATTGAATTTTCATCGGACTTTTCAGTGGTTTTGGTTGATAACAGAACAATTGACCAGTTCTGGTTTGCAGGATATGAAACAAAAAATGCATGTACTACATGTGATGCCATTATAAATGGTTCATCTTTGTACCCTTCCTTACTAAAATCAACATTCACAAATCCAAAATCATTAATTTTGACAAAACGTCTGTTATCAACCCACTTGTATTGAAAAATCGGCATTCAGAATGTCGTATAATCTAACTCTCACGTTTTTTGATGATGCCAAAGTATGTCATACTTTCATAAATTGGATTTTTTTTCTTAGCACCAAAAACATGGATCAACTCAGCCACAAGGGAAACTCCACTATTCTGTCTCATATTTTCTTTATCATATTCATTAGTATTGAATTTATAACCATTAATTACATAATCATTATAAGATAATATATACATACTTGACCTCCGGCTATCCATCAAATTCGTTCTGAAATTGAGTCTGGTTTTTCATCTGACTCCTTAAAAATATGGTGATAAAACTATCTTATAAACTATTGATTATGTTTATTTGATATCCATTTTTCAGACCTTGATGGATTTAAATGCCTAAGAATTTCTTTTTGGGTTTCAACATATGGGTCAACGTCCAAACTATTATACAAAACGCAAAGGTGAGCCTGCTCTCAATCTGTAATCTTGATTGTGACAACCTTCTTTCTAGAAATTCTTTCACCTGTAATTCATCTAGTATAATGAGATTTCATTATACCAATGCTTTTCACATGAGACATGTATTCAGTATAGAATTCACTAACTTCCTCAAAAATATATCACTTTACAATACCACCATCTGGCCAACTTCATTTTTTGACATACCCTTTCAAAATCTTGATATACCATTCAATGGGGTACATCCATCGATAGTGCATATGGTCACATATCCAAATCTCTCTCACCAAGTAAACCATAAAATGAACCATCATATCAATGAATGTTGGTGGGAAAAACATTTCAAATTCAAATAATATGAAGACAATTTCTCTTTCCATAGTCAGAAATGTTGTCAGATGTATAAATTTTCTATGTATAGATTTAAAGAAGAAACATAGCTTCATTAATGTATAACAAAAATTCTTGGGAAAAATGAAAAATAATGCTATAGGAGTTAGATCTTATATCAAAACACGGAAGTCATGTGATTTCAGACCCTTTATCATTAAATCATGTATTGACACGATGTTCTTGATATTCAACGAATAAACCTATAGAAACTTTACATCATTCAAGAAGTTTAAAAATTGATATCTCTCCTTCCTGGAAAGAGTGTAACTAGTAGGAGGAAGAAATGTTTGTTTTTCACCCTTCACTCGTGCCAACTCTTCCCATATTCCCATGTCAACCATGTCCAACCTTGCCTTAATTCCATCCTTTATTTTTCCAGGTGCATTTAGTAGTGTGTTGATGACACAACCATATACATTTTTTTCAATATGCATAAAATCAAGAAAATTTCTAACGTACGTACAATTCATGTATGCTAATTAAAAAAAAAGATTTCTTTTTTCAACTGGTTTTTGTTGGGTATTTTAAAAATGGTTTACCAAAAGCAGTGTCCATATCTTTAAATTTCTCAAATAGTTGATCACCTGTTAGTGGATATGGTGTTGTACATTATTATGAAATTCCATAAAATTTTGTCATCCAAGATCAGTACTTATATTATTAGGTTATAAATTTGATGTTTCATAGAAACATAGTTTTTAGTGAATGTTTCAACTTAATTGATTGTGTATCTTGTTCATAGATAGGACACCCAAGAGTTCCTTTAATGCTATATCTTAACAAATTTACATAATCATGAAAAACATTTATTTTCCCATAAAACAAGGCTCCCATGTGAAAAATTCATTTCAATAAACATCATACATTGTGAAAACTTAATCCTATAATAATTTCAATTCCTCGATAAATGGAGAAAAATAAACATCAATATCATTACTCGGTTGTTTTGGTCCTAATATAATCATAGATAACATGATGTGTTTTAGTTTTATGGATAAAAATAGTGGCATGTTATAATTTACCAACATAATTGGCCATGTATTGTGAGTTCTACTTTGAAAACCAAAAGGATTCACTCCATATGTAGATAACATAAGATGAAGGTTTATCGGATCATTTCCAATGTCAAGATACTCATGATAAATTATCTTCCAATGAGGAGATTCTATTGGGTGTTGTAGTTTTCCATTTTTATTTTTTCTATGTGCATTCCACGTTAGTTTCCATGTAGTCTCCTCACTTCAATATAGGCACTTATACCATGGAATGATTGGAATATACCATGAAAAATTCATAGGACTAGATTCATCCTTATTGTATCTAGAAGTACTACAATTTAGGAATTATATAAGTGATATGTGGTCCTTGAAGAGTAGTACATAGTCATTCTGGCAGGCACGTATTATTTAAGAGATTCTACCCATAAATCATATCATTTTATTGGCGTATATGTTCGGCTCAGGAGCACATTGTCTTCTGGGAGAATGTCATTCCAGTGAACAAGAAATTTTCTAAAACTAGAGTCACTCCATCCATTGCCTACATTCAAATTATATATCTTTAGTAAAATTGACAATGCAATATATTTTGTGAAAAAATCATACAATAACGTATTTTCACAACTCTTTATCTACTCTTTCAATTTTGGGAAATCACGAAGTCCATATTAAACTGTCCTGGTCATTTCCTTAAAATGATCTTCATCATGATGAACATCTGTAATCACATCCTCAATACAATAATCTTTATTTTACACACTTATAATCATATCAAATGATCAATAAAATACAGTGTTATCCTATTCCGTAGCTACATTTTCTTTTTCCCTGATGTTATTCCAACATTGATTACATCGATCTATTTCATTACAGATCAAGTGTTTTTCCAACTCTTATAGACTATATTTTCTAGAATAATAATAGAATAAACACAGAAAAAAGAATTTGAGAAGGTTCATATGCATTATCTTTTGCAAAATTGATTAACTCTTTCACTCCATCTTCATACTCTTTTGTCAGATGATTGGAATCCATCCATTATTTATTTATATCCATCATATTTAATTTGGTGATAATAATATTTAAGAAAATAAATAGACAAAATGTTGATATAAAAATTATCCAAGAAAAAAATAACACACTATTTTTAAAACTATTTATAAAATAGCAAAGAGATAATTTAGACAAACCATTTACATAATTGAAATACCATTAAAAATAATTATCTATAAAAAATCACTATCTTTGAAGATAACATTTATAATCCCACTAAAAATCATAGTTTAAATCCCATTACAAAACTAACCATTTACACATATTTCTCTTTAAAATAACACAATATTTTTAAAAGAAACAAATTAGTTCAAAACATCATTTCTCAAAACATCAATTAATTTTCTTAAACCATTTTAAATATATTTAAAACCAAAAATGTGTATGTCGAACACTGTTGATACTCTTTTCCATCAGAGAGTATAATTAATTAAAAGATAAATACCTTGAGCACAAAGTGATTCATCCTTTGAACAAATTTCAAAAATCAAAAAAGGCATGAACAAGGATTGCATTAAGAATGAGCCACATAAGTTTCAAGCTGGTCACACAACTATACCTGCACCACATTTTGTGGCACGAAGGTGACCTGCGTGCCCTATTTGATTTTCACCCAAGGTCTTTATGGCTTATAAATACCCCTTGTGGGCCCCCCATTTCAAGGACAAAAAATCCAGAAACTCAGATTTCAGCTCTTGACACCCTAGTTTCTTCTTGAAGTCTTCCGAACACTTATAAGATAATTTCATACCTAGAATAGAAGATCTAAAGAGGGGGAACAAGGCCTAAGTGTTGAAATTCATCAACAGATGCACACCTAAGTGTCTAACCCTTAAGGTAAATGGTCACACTTGCCTACAGCCTTATCCCTTTAACAGAACCTACGCGCCACACTTTTGGAAGACCATAGGGTTAATACTAAAGGCTTGAGCCAATCCTCGCTCAATTATTACTCTATTGGTTGACCAGAGCGCAAGTACCCAAGTGTCGCGCAGGTATACCTGCGCGACCAGGACCTGCGCGCCCAAACAGGACTGACGCAACTACCTCTTTTTTGGTGTCCCTCTTGTCTATTCATCTCTTTTCTTCAAATATATATCTCCTCTTCAAAGATTTATCTTTCAGAATCCTCTTCAAAGCAATTTATGGCATGATTCCTTGGTTGGATTCCTTATTTGAAAGGAATTCTATGGCACATCTCTCAAAACCTAGTGATTTACACATATTCATGTCAGTAAGGTTAGATATTTCATTCATTTAACCTCAACCTTTAAGATGAGAAGATCTTTAACCTGATCCTTATTTTCAGGAGTAAGCCCCAGTTCAATTTCTCTTAACCTTGGCCTCCTTTTCAGGATTAATCCCCCGTCATAATTCCGCTATCCTGGGCCTCCTTTTCAGGAGTAAGCCCCAGTCCAATTTCTCTAATTTGGGCATCCTAATTAGGATTAAGCCCCAAGTTCCCAAATATGAGCATCCTCTTTAGGAGTAACCTCCATATCCCAAATTACCTTATCTTGGGCCTGCTTCTTAGGAGTAAGCCCCAGTTCTCAAATCACATTAACCTAGGCCTCCTTCTCAGGAATAAGCCCCAGTCATAATTTCTTTTAACCAGTCTTAATTTATTTTGATTTGGGCATACTCCTTAGGGGTAAGCCCCAAGTCCCCTCCTAATTTGGGCATCTTCTTCATAAGTAATCCCCAATTTAGAGTATCCAAATCTCTATAAAAGCACATATACCTTTATGGACCCTGTTCCTGGACTTCTTCTCTGAAATAAGTCCCGATCTTTATCTATTTGGGCAATAATACATAAGTAAGCCCCATATCATTCCTTGTGACCACATATTTCATGGAAAAAATCGTCATGTTTTATTGATACCTCATGATTCTCACATCAAGCATGACTCACGTGAGCTTAGGGTGTAAAAGTAATTATGACATCTCTCTTTGATCCATTAATCATGCATAAACCTCACACTTCTATCTCGAACTACATGGACTTTGATCTGTACCTTAAAAGTAGAGTACATAGGAAGACTTTTTAAGGTTCAAGCCTATCATCCATTAATTCTCATATGTCCCATATGAAGTTAAACTATATCTTAATTCCCAAAATACGTGGGTTATGATTACTTTTCTAAACAAGGATACGTAGGTAGCCCGTCCATGGGTACGATCCCAACTCTGAAATAATTAATGTCATTCTGAATGACAATAAACTTCAAGTGCCCCACTGAGTGGCTTTAAAACCAGTATGGTTATCATAATGACCAAGAGATCTCTATACAATGTATTGAAGGATACCATTGACTAAGAATATCTCACAAATATAGATTGTTTTATATCGATGAGGAACCTCAAATACATATAAATGATTCTCTAAATCTTATACATATTAATCCTTGATTGTCAGGTCTAAAGGAAATATCATTTTCATACTTGGTAATGTAATAAGGATTCACGAACGTAACTTAAATCTATAAATAGATTCCCGTAGTAGAAAATAATTCCCCCCAAAAAGGTGTGATGAGTCCGACCTCCCATCCTCTCGACCAATGAAAATTATTAATCCTCATCGGTCCACAACTAATGAGCACCTAACATTGGAAAGTAGGTCCAAGTGGATATAGAATTATTGGATGTTTCTGGGTCTATGAATAAAACCGTTAGAAACTGATTGTAATGTTTGAACCTTAAACAAATAAGTTCATCCCAATTTCCAGATGAAACAAAAAATGGTGAACCCAACGTGAATCCTAAACCAAGTTAAAATGATGTTTTACTTATTTGTTAGGCCCGTATTTAAACTCAATGATAGGGCCAACACAACAATCAATAACGTATGTTCTCATCCAAAATATGTAGGGGCTAAACTTATCTTGATTATGTCTATTATATCAAAAAAGAAATCATTTCTAAGATCTTCTGCATTACAGAAATGGCTTCTCTAAAGTTCTCAACTGTGAATGCCTATGATGTCAATACCTCTGTTGATACTCCTGCTGGATCGTTGTCCGCTCTAAAGAAGACATCACCTAATTAGCATCTTCAATGCTGGGTATCAAATTCCCTGGTTAAGTAATATCATCTACATGGTACCATTCCGACTCTGGAGGTCGCTCGACAAGCCCTCCAAGTCAATAATTCACCCTGGTTGTCCAGACAGCGACGACCAGCGATCAAGGAGCTGGTGGTGCCAACCACTATTTCCAACCGTTTCGGGTCGTTATCCCCAGAATTTAATCCCCAGTCCCTCTTATATTCTGGGGATGGGAATGATAAGGTCACTGAAGGCCTTAATTCACGGAGATAGGAGTCATTTCTGAGGGCTCCCATCAACAATCACTGCCAGAATCGTGCGGCAGTGCGCTCTCAACATGATGAGGGTATCGCCTTCAGTGGTTCGGCTCAGGTTCCTTAGACCTGAGTCCGAAAGACAAACCGCCTGTGGTGCAATATGGTCAACAGGGAGTAGGTTCTTATTTCTGACCCTTCCGGAGAAGTCTATCAAAACAACTTGATGGAAAATAATGAGCCAACATACACACCCTTTCGTCCTGATGTTACTACCCAACAGACTCGTCTGGTAGCAACCCATCAATACTACTAGGAAATTTTGGCAGAGTATTATAGGAATGCATATACACTTGTTTATAACTCATCATCTAGTCAACAGGATCATCTGACTACAACCAAAGAAGTTTGCCAATCGGATATGGCGACAGCTGATAAACAAGAACATATACCTTTTTACAATCAACAATTCTATCAGCAGTCTTGTCTGCCAGTATTGAAGGAAAATAATCAACCATACTTGACGAAGAATACAAAGTAGGAACATGCACCTGCCAATGTAAATCAAGCCTACCAACAGTATTGTTTGGTAGCATGTGGAGAAGTTAGTCGGAAAGCCCCGACGAAAAAATTGGAGCAGACTCAACTCTCTGCTGCACACATGTGTACTGTCTGAATTCAAGGGTAGGAAAAGGAGGACAGGAGTAGGAACACACACCTACTCTAAGCATGTAATGGACTTATATTCCCATTCTGACAGCAAAAGTCACTAAGCAGATTTGGACGATGGTGAAATAGTAGAATCAAATCCCTGCTCATATTCCGGATGCCTTCCAGAATATTATAATGGCTTCAGCAGCATCATAGAGAAAGAAGTGAAAATATGTCCTTGCCAGTGGAGTGACACATCAACAGATGAGTCCAGAACAGATACACACCTCTGTTCCATTCCAAGAGGGTTGTGGGGAATACTCCCCCATATCATACGGACAATCAAGTTAGGAACATACACCTGATTTGAATGGAAATAATCATCCTAACCTAGCTATTTCTCCTAAACAGGCACATACACATACCCATAATAACCACTTTTGTCAACAAGTGGTTCCTAATGTGAGTAAGAAGGCATCTAAGAAGAAGACTCATCCAGAACAGTCAAGAAACCAAGATCCAATCTGTAATAAGGCCTTGCTCGATTCTGGAGTTCTTGATGCACTCATAGAATTATCTATAGAAACTCAAGATTCTACTCTCTCATTTCCCAATAGTGGGGACATTAATTCTGAAGATCTCCATCAGAAACTTCCTCAAGATGGCTTACATCATGAATGTTAGATCGATCTCGAATTATCATCATCATATGAGAGCCACGGTAAGCCTCTGCGTGGCCAGAAGACTAAGGATCAAGAGGTTTCATCTTTTGATCTAACCCACCATGGTGGTCCTCCCCATGATGATGATTTTAGCTGAAAAAGTCCTCTCCCCAGTAGTAATTCACATTTCTTGGAAAATTCTCCAATGGACAATTTAGTAACGATAAAGCCCACTTATCTTGAGTCCCTTGAAAATGTGAATCCAGTCATGTATGATGCTTTACTTCTAGAAGGTGAAATACTTTCTTAATCAGAAGATAGCCCGGGGTGTAGGTCATTCTCCTAACCACCCCTGGGTCATTCATCTTCGAGTTTGAAAAATTATTTCTCTACCAATATTGTTGAATCGGATGAAGCAACAAGGAAGCACCAGCTCTGGTCTAATGAGGTAGAATAATATTCCTTGAATGATAAAGAGGAAGTGTTGAATATGAGAAACAAATTGGTGAAAGGTGAAGTTCCAATTATGTTTTTGCCTTTGGATGACTCTTAGTATGACATTCCAGATATTTTGATGGAAGATTGTATTCAAGATATTCGTCTCAACAAGTGGAAACCTCTTTGTCAATTGAAAAAGAAAATATTATCTGATGATGAATATGAAAATCATGTTAAGATAATAGAAGGGTTGGAATTCCAAATTGACTTGGAATCTCTCTCAGTTTCTCGATATCTGAAGGCTGAAAAGCAGCAGAGATCTCTTTAGCGTTCATACCTTGGAACATTATGAAGATTGCGCCAGTTAATTTCCAACGCCCCATCTAGTATTCAAATCAGGGGATGGGGTGTTCATGGAGCACTAATTTTTACTGTAATCTCCATCCAACAATGCCCGCCAAAAATGGTCTCATGCAATGTTATGGCCCATGGCCAGCCACAACCAATTGGCTTTGTTTGTAATCAAAGGATTTCTCAAGAACATGCCTCAACTAGTTCTTCTCAAAATCAGGCATACAGATAAAAATTTGTTAAATTACTCTTTTATAAGGAAAATGAGAATATCGAATAGGCTTCTTGTTTAGAGAATGCAGATCATCAAGTGACAGAAGTGTCAGAAATCATCCAACGTTTATTTGAACCAGGTGATTTGAGTAGATGTAGGTTGATGCATCCAGCCAATTTCTGGACTAAAGTCTGCAATATCATGAGAGCTTTTATCAAAGTCTCAGATATAGCAACTCAAGAACCACCCCAACTTTCTAGATTGGGGACTCCTTTAACCCAACCATCAGAATCAAGAAATAGGATTCAAGGAGTTGAGCAGGAATAACATGAATAGCCCTAGTCCAAAGGACTGGGGACTTTCAAATCCGAAATCTCTTCCTCAGAGAAAGTCAGTCTTCTCTCGATTAGGGAATAAGTCACAAGAGAAATGAAGAGCCAAATTATCAGGAGATTCCCTCCACATTGTAGTTTGTCAAGAAGTTCCTGAGGGATCAAATCAAAAAAAAGAAATGTC
The DNA here is from genome assembly GCA_963277665.1 of Viscum album. Lineage (NCBI taxonomy): Eukaryota > Viridiplantae > Streptophyta > Magnoliopsida > Santalales > Viscaceae > Viscum > Viscum album. The sequence goes on along the minus strand of OY728151.1, from coordinate 98,674,234 downwards.
TCATCAAGGACATGGAAGAATACAATATCACATAAATGCCGATAGAAGGGATGAAATGCATTATGCATCAATTAATGTCATCAATTCCATTGTTTCTGATCCCCCAGATGGGGCTCACTCAGAGGGATCAGATGAAGAAGTTCATGCTCAAGAGGCTATGCACACAGATGAAAATGAAGAAAGTGTGTGTACACGAAATCAAAGGCTTAACCAGAATCTAGGTATTCTATCAAATAACCAACTTCCCCCTATCTAAAAGGCGTCTAAAAAGGGGAATGGAAAGAATCAGGTTACATTCCATTCTTACTCTAGAGAAGTCCAATCACTCTCACTAGAGAAAAGGTTCGCACAACCGGAGGAAGAAATGAAGGAATTAAGGAGGTTGAATGAAAAACTACTTCAAGGTAGCCTTCCACCTAAGTTTGATGAAGACAGTCATCCAAAGGATTTTGTTGCAGCTACTGAGATGGATCAAGAGTATCATCCCTTACCAGTACACCCTCATAGGTCTAGTCCTATGGGTCATGCTCAACAAAAATCGGTGGTGCTACCGTCAATTGTAGTACCAGCCACCACACCTTTCCAAGCTCCAGTTATTACACCTGCTCAGGTCCAAGCTCAGCTAGATGTTTCTCAAAAGTTAATTACTACCATTAATTCATTAATATCTCTGTTGGAATGCCAAAGATCATGTACCATAGTGGTACAGGCTCCTCTTTGGCATCCAAAAGACCCATGATCAAATCCGGGCCGGGGGGAATTTCCCAGGACTGTAGCAATACTGTAGCGGGTACTGTTGCAGTGGAAGAACTGTAGCAGCGGAAACAATGTAGCGCTGGAGGGAGATTACAAATACTGTAATGGTGGTGGTACTATAGCAGGTACTATTGCAGCACGGGTACTGTAGTAGTACTATTCACCAAGGGGTCCTTTGGGCCATTCAAATGGGCTTTCAAAGTCTTGTATTTAGGGCACTTGGCCTTGGGCCTTCATGCTATGTAATGGGTCTCTCTCTACCCTGTCTAAAGAGGTATTTGCTTTAAAATAATAAATTGAGGCTTCGACCCCAACCTTTAAAAAAACAGCTTGGTTGGAAGCTATGGAGGGAAAGCGTGCACAAATTCAACCAGAGAAGAGAGCTTACCCTGAATGGGTTGATGCAATTCATCCCCCGTCAAATTTTTCAAGTAACAAATTCCAGGTCTTTAATGGCTCGGGAGAACCAGATCAACAATTAACACATTTTGTTTCTCATTGCAATCCTATGATGGGAAACCCTTAGAAACAATAAGTAGTTAAGCTCAGGTGTTTTGTACAGTCATTACAAGGTCCTATTTTTGTTTAGTATAAAAGATTGCAATCTCGGTCAATTACTGGATGGGAGGATCTCCATCAATGATTTCTTCTTCAATTCAGCTCAACTTTTCCAAAGACAATAGTTTTTATCTTAAAAATTGTAAGAAAAAGGAGAATGAAAGGGTTTTAGATTTCATTTATCGCTGGAAGGTATTAACATATTCCCTAATCTTAGCACTCCCTCAAGAATAATATTTTCCAATCTGTGTGGAAAATTTTCTTGATGAGTTACACACACCATTGATCCCTGTGGAATACATAAGAGGGTTTCGAGACCATACTTCGATCACTCAGCAGATTGAAGAATCTCTTATGAACACTAAGGATAATACTCGTGTAATTCCATCAGCTCTAGGAAAGAGAATGGGAAAAGCAGATACTCTACAGTTACGCTTAAACAAGCACATGTACCTGCTTCTACTTCAAAACCTTTATCTTATCGGAGGGATCCACCTCCTGAGCATCAAAAATAGAGGCTGTTTAGTCAATATGATTAAAGAGACCAAAGACGAAAAAAGATTGAGGATCTGAAGAGAAAAGTTTAATCTTTCTGAAATTAACAAGTTCATGGTTACCTTATTTTGGTTATAGAAAAAAATTTGGTTCAATTGCCAAGGCCCAAAAGGCCAAATAAGGAAAGAGATGAAGACCATCCCAACTATTTCCCATTTCATCAGATGTTATGGAATCCCATTCAGGAGTGTTTTTTTTTCAAATACCTCTTGCAAAAAATGATGGATTTGGGACTAGTCAAATTTAAATGTTCTTCAGCTCAGGTAGCATGTGTTACAACTACATTTCCAGAGGAAGAAGGTGAGTGGAAGGAAGTCAAAAACAAAAATGCGCAGAAATATGATGATTGGATGGTCAGGAAAACGATCAACCGAACTCATGCCATTTTGCAAATGCAGTTGAAGAAACCAATTGTGTCTTCTGATATGAATGCCACAACAAAAACCTCTTCATCAGAGGGAAAATACTCAAAGAAACGACATAATTCAAAGAAAGAGGAACAGTTAGAAGAATATGAGATCGTGTCAAAGAACAAGTTGTCTTTGACTATGGTAGATTTTATTGCATCTACTTCAAAGCCACAGGCACCACCCCAACAAATGGCATAGTCTAAACTGGCTAATCAGACAGGGTCTTCATCAAATGAAGAGTTGATCATTAGTTCTGTTAACATGATTCACTTAACAGATCCTTATGCCAGTCACAGTTTCGATTTTGATGAGCCTGAGTTCCATGTATCAAACAGAGGAATTAGAGGGAGGTCCAGAGGTCTGGGATACAGAGGAAGATGTGGATATCCTAGAAGCCACTATTCCAATCCTACCCCTTCTAGAACTGTATATGCAGTAGAAACTCATGGTAGAGCCCTTCAGCGAGCTCAACAAGAACAAGAAAATTCTTCCACCAATAACAGATTTAGTCCTGGCACAATTATTCTAGAGGATCGGTTAGAGGTTCCACCTTCATCCTCTCAGCAAGTAAATAGATCTATTTAGTCTAATCTTCCAAATCCAGGAGTATTCCAAACTTTTACCCCGATACAAGATGCATCTACTTCCAAAGCATCAACTTCTAAGGAACCTGTGAAACCACATGATCCTACTGGGAAACACATACCTTTGGATCAAAAATTTGATGTCTTGAAACATTTGGACCAAGCACTGGCCAAGTTATCAATTCTGGATTCCTTGAATCTATCAAAGGATATTCGGGAGGCACTCATTGAGGCTTTGTCAAGTCCTCAGTATTTCACAATTGAAATTATTGTGGATAAAGTCTACCATGTAGAGAATGATCCCGAATAATTCCATGCAATGATAACTTTTACAAATGAAGATGAAGATGATGTTGTGAATGGAAATATTAGACCTTTGTATTTATCTGGAAAGGCCAATGGTGTAGACATCCAAAGACCTTTCATTGAAAATGGTTCATGAGTCAACCTCATCCCCATTCGTACAATTCATTGATTGGGCCTCACAGAATCTAATTTATCTCCGTCTACTTTTATTTTATAAGGACATGAAAAAAATGAAGAAAAAATACAGGGCAAGATTATACTCAGAACACATTTTGGAGACCTTGTATCCAATTCGGATTTCATGGTTGTTGATCATGATACAACCTTCAACATTTTGCTTGAAAGACCTTGGCTACATCAACATGCGGTTATCCCTTCATCATACCATCAATGCCTCAAAAATTGTTTCAATGGTCAAATTGGGACATTGTATGGTGATAAGGCCCCATTCAAAACATGTGAATCTCAATACATTGAGGCAGAATTCGATCACATGGAGGGAAAGGAGAAATCCAAAACAAGGGAGGTTACCAAATTTAATGCTCCATATGATTTGGAAAAGATTCTAGTAAACCCATTCACACATATGAGTACAGATTATGTGTTTACTATCAGTCAAATTGACAGGATAACCCCAAATCCATGTACTCTTATGGAAACTTTCATAATGTCAATTACGACAATCAAGCCAGACAACATGGGAGAAAGTGGCGATTCACCAAGCAATGATGAATGCTCAAATGGATATGTCTTCATTTCATCTGCTGAAATCTATCAAGTATATACTTCACCAACCAGGCCAGATGAAGTTATAGAAATGTCAGAGGTGAACAGTGATGTCAATTATCAGTCCATCATCTCCTCTTTATTACCCAAGGAAGACCCTTCATAATCAATAGGGTCGTAAATGGAAGCCTCTTATTCAAGATGTTCAAATTTTAACATCTCTCCTAATCATGAAAATTCTGCTTCATCATCTACTATACAAGTAAAAATAGAATAATTAACACATGTTGAAGAAGAAGAGTAATATCTTAGGGATGCTCCTACAGCATTTGAAGTGGGTATCTCCACCACTATGGATGAACTTATAGAAATAAATCTGGGTATAAAAGAATATCCACGCCCTACTTTAATTAGTGCGGCCATGACTCTTGATGGGAAAGAAATTTATATTTCATTTTTGAAGCAAAATCGAGATATATTTTCTTGGAATTATACATAAATTCTAGGGCTTCATCCTGATGTTTCTACTTATCGTTTGGGTTTACCAGAAGAACATCAAGGATTCAAACAAGCTGCAAGAAGAACGCACCCAACTTATGCTTCCAAAATTGAAGCTGATGTGGATAAGCTTATAAATGATAACCTCTTCAGATAAGTTCAATATCCCAAATGGTTGGCTAATATTGTCGCTGTGAAAATGAATAATGGACAAATTAGTGTTTTTATTGATTTCAGATATCTTAATCGGCATTGTCCTAAGGATGATTTTCCAGTTCCGATCACAGAACTCTTAATTGACGCAACAGCTGCCTATGAAGCACTTTCCTTCATGGATGGATATTCCAGGTATAATCAAATCAGAATGGATCTAGAAGATGAAGAATCTACAACTTTTAGAGCCCCTCGGGGTGTGTTTTTCTATCAAGTAATTCCCTTTGGCCTGAAGAATGCAGGCACAACATATCAGCGTTCCATGCATCGTATCTTCAAACCCTTTTTAGGGAAGTTTGTTGAATGTTATGCAGACGATTTGGTGGTTAAATGAAACAATGTTGTAATAACTTGGATGATTTGGAAATCATATTCCACAAACATTGAAAACATAATTTGAAGATGAACCCCTTGAAATTTTCTTTTGGGGTAACCTTAGGAAAATTTCTCTTCTTTGTTGGACGCCATCGTGGTATCGAAGTCGATCTTGAGAGGACAAAGTCAATCATTGGTATGTCACCTCCTCAAAATTTTAAATAATTGAGAGGACTTCAAGGACACCGGGCCTATATTCACTGTTTCATCTCCAATTTGGTAGGAAAAAGTTTACCCTTCACCAAATTGATGAAGAAGGGAGTCAATTTCCAATGGACTGAAGAATATCAATAAGAATTCAATATTATCAAGAAGTATCTCTTGAGTCCACCGATATTAATGCCACCTGTTGAAGGAAGGCCACTTATTATTTATGTGATAGCTTTAGAGCGATCATTGGGTTCCTTCCTTGCCCAAAAGAATGATGCTGGGAATGAAAACATCCTTTACTATCTCAGTCGGACTATTCTTGAAGCAGAAACCCGATATTCAAGTATTGAAAAGTGTTTCCTAGCATTAATTTTTCTAGTTCAGATGTTGAGACACTACCTGCAACATCAGGAGGTCCATTTGGTATCTCGCAATAACCCGCTAAAATTTATCCTTAGTCGTTCAATGCTTATAGGACATCTGGCAAGGTGGGCAGTTATTTTGCAGCAATTTGATATTCAATATGTGTCTCAAAAGGCAATAAAGGGCCATGCTCTGGCTGATTTCCTTGCTGAACATCCTTCAGTAGAAGATACATCTTTAGATACTAAACTTCCTGATGAGGAAGTCTTCTTTATTCAAGATAATATTCAAACATGGGAAATATACTTTGATGGCGCTTCCAGAAGTCCAACAGGGAAGAAAATGGATGATCCTAAATTCAACAAAGGTGGGTTAGGAATTGTACTTATTTCCCCGGAAAAGGTAGTGTTACCCTATTCCTTCTTATTATGGGAAGGCGGTACAAACAATGAAGTAGAATATCAAGATCTCATCGCAGGATTAGTGTTGTCACTTCAAGCACAAGTGAATCACTTAAAGGTGAAAAGTGATTCAGTCCTGGTAATCAAACCAGTCAATGTGGATTATGCCATTATAAAAGAAGAGTTAATCTCTTTGTATGATTACGTCAGAGAGTTAATGGCGGAATTTCCTTCAGAACCGACATTTTCTTATGACCTGTGATCACAGAATGCCTAAGATGATGCACTGGAAAATATAGCCACAACTCTGGAAATCCAAATCAGGACTAGAAAATCATCAGTATTGCCCACCGTCATATAATTTCACCTTATGTTCAAACCAGAATAGAGGAAATCAATGAAATTAGTCCCATTTCTGAACCATATGGTCATACTACAGGATGGATGAAACATATCAGGGAATACATTCAAAATGGAACACTTCCACCTGAGAGAGCTGGGAAAGAACAAATCCGACAACGTGTGGTCAATTTTACTCTTTATGATATCCCAGATCACCTATAGAAAATTCACTACAAAAGAGTTTTTGATGAAATTCTCTTCAAATGCATTGATGGTGAAGAGACAATGTCTGTCATGAAATATGTGCATGCAGGAGTCTGTGGTGCCCACCAGTTTAGACATAAACTATCTGGGAAAGTTCAAAGGGTTGGATACTTCTGGCCTACAATGATACAAGATTTTTTTTATTTCAATAAGAAGTGTCATTCATTCCAAGTACAAGCCATTTTCATTCATCAATCCCCAAAGTTGCTTCATACAGCTAAATACTCATGGCCATTTTCCACATGGGTAATGGATGAAGTTGGACCTTATCCTTTAGCTACATCCAAGCAGTTTAAGTACATTCTTACTGCTACTGACTTCTTTTCCAAATGGATAGAGGCAATACCTCTCAAAGAAGTTAGTTCTAAAAGAATTTTTAGCTTCATAAAGTCTAACATCATTACCAGATTTGGTGTCTCTCATACCATATTGACGGACAATGGCACCAACTTCTGTTCATCCGAGGTAAGGAAGTTGTATCAATAATACAACATCAAATCCAACCATTCCTCTCGGTATCATGCATCGGCCAATGTCCAAATAGAAGCCTTCAACATGACTCATTCAAACATACTACAGAAGATGGTGGATAAAGATAAGAATTCATGAACTGATAAACGTTTTCATGCTTTATGGGCTTATCAGACCACCACCCGCACTGCAATGCTGTCAACTGCATATTCATTGGTATATGGAACTGAAGCAGTCTTTCCCATTGAAGTTCAATTACCTTCGCTTAGAGTAGCCATTTTTGATCAGTCATATACAGATGAATAATCTCAAAAGATATTGGATTAATTGGAAGGATTAGATGAGAAAATATTGTGCAACTTGCACCAATTGGAAGTCTATCAGAATCAAATAGCATGAGCTTTCAAAAAAAAGGTTCATATTCATTCATTCGTTCAGGGATAATTGGTATTGGTTCTCGGAACTCCAATGATACTAGGAAAAAAACCTCCCAAGCTTGAGCCAAAGTTGGAAGCCCCTTACTTAATACCTAAGGTTTACTCCAATGGAGCTTATTCTTTAATCTTAATGGATCGAGAACGCATCACGACTCCAACAAATGCCAACTGTCTAAAGAAGTATTTTGTATAATACAAATAAATATAACAGTCCATACATACGACCTTAAACTGTTTGCACTTACGTCCATCATGACGTTAAATTGTGTCGTCCAGCACAATGTTAAAACTGTGGAAAAGTCCCTAATATGTCCAAGATGACATTAAACTGTATAACCAACGTCCTAACTACATGACGCTAAACTATGCAGCACTCTTGCAACATGACGTTAAACTGTGTCAGCCCCGCTATATGACATTAAACTATACAGCCCTTATTTTTCCATTACTGCATGACATTAAACTGCACAATCCCCCTTTCGTCCCACATGACGTTAAACTGTATTGTCCCCATCGTCTTAGCTACAGGACGGTAAACTGGAAAGTACCCTTATTGTCCAACATGACATTAAACTGTGTCCCTACATTCCTCCTACATGACATTAAACTCTATTTTGTCCCCGCTACATGACACTAAACTGTGCAACACCAATAGTCCTCACTGTAAGAATTTAAACTGCATAGTCCCTTCTTATGTCCTACATGACATTAAACTATGCATTGTTAGGGATGTTGCTACCTCTTGTTTCTCACACTGAGTATGACTCATGTGATCTTAGAGTAATATTCAACCATAACACCCTATTTGGGCCACTAATCACGTGTAATTCCTAACACCATATTCGGGTTGTCCTCAAGTACAACTTGATCACCAATTCGTTTTTAATCGAACTACGTGATCTTTGATCCTCACCTTCTAGGATGGGTACGTAGGCAACCACTCATGGTTCAAGCCCAAAACCAATCTCTTCACATCAGTTCACCTCTGTCTCATATGATGTTGATTCATGAAACCACCCCCAGAACCAATATTTTTTTACATTGGTTCACCATCGTCCTTGCTATATGACGTTAAACTATTCACACTTTTGTCCTATACGACAATAAACTAAAGAATTCTTTGTCACCCTCACCTGAGAGGGAATCATTATTTACATTGATCTCCAATCATTTTATATTCCAAAGACTACTTGCATACATGGAAATGCTTGAACCTTAATCTTGGGTCAAACCATTATTACACTAAAGTCCCCTTTCACCCTTCATATGTATGAACAAAATATGTATCGAGGGTATTTTAAGAACTACATGGGGAATTATTCCCATCATTATGGGATACGTAGGAACATTCAAGTGTCCCTTGAATATAGCCCCAAGTCTTTGGGCCTAACCCCAAATTGCACTTTCAGTCCATTGACTGAAAAGTCACCCTGTGAAAACATGAATGTGGTATGAAAACCCTAGTCTTCATTCACATCATGTTTATAAAAAACACACAATGTGTATAACTCATTATGGTCCGAGCTCTATAACCCTAAACTAAGATCTCCTACACTTTCTTCCCACATGACGTTAAAATCTAATTCAAGAACTACATATGGCTTGATTTCCATCCTTATGGGATACGTAGTGAAGTCTAACTCCTTAATCCAGGACCTAGTCACAACATGATTATGGTTAGAATTGGTCTGTGTATCTCCTTTATGCATTGTACAATACTCATTTTCAAGTGTCATACTCCTAACCTTAAATACTTCCAGACCTCCATAACCATTTTTTTGACTTTTGGTCACAAAATTTCTGATACTCGAGAGTTCTTTTTCCTGACTATGCAGCACCTTCCCTTAGGCGGCCTTGCATAAGTAGTCTACATAATAGACCTTTCATCCAAAAGATGCTATTATTTTACTATTAAACCAATGACCTTAGATGGCCCTGCATAATTCAACCCCCTAATGGGTTTTTCAAATAGTAGTAACTTCATTCTTGCGTGGAAAACCTCTTTTGTCCTTATTTGTATTAATGAAAATATGTATGGATCATCAAAATTAGTCATCCTTAACATATTTGTCCCATACACTTTTATGATTTGAATGTATTCAAGTCTATGATTTATATTTCCTTTCCCTATGTTTGGGTCAGACCTTCGCAGGAGTGACATTCATCCAGTTCTTTGTAATCTTGATTGGAAATATCCTCTCTATATTCAATTACATCTCTCCATACAGCATACTCTGTACTTTGGAAAATTTGAATCTCAATAAAAATTCACTGGCTTTTAGCAATAGAAAATTAAAATCTTTGAGAGTTCTTTTTCCTAACTATGCAGCACTTTCCCTTAGGCAGTATTGCATAAGTAGTCTACATAATAGACTTGTCATCCAAAAGATGCTATTATTTGACTATGCAGCCAATGCCCTTAGGTGGCCCTACATTATTCAACCCCCCAATTGGTTTGTTAAATAGTGGTAACTTCATTCTTGGGAAATACTTCTTCTAATTCCTTTTAGACCTTTTTAATATCATTTCTCAGTGTCAAAATTTCTTAAGTCATACTTTACATTTTTTCCCATACATGAATATAGTAATATGTTTTCAAATAAATTATCAAGGAATTGAGTCAATTTTAATCCATTCGGTAAAAGCTATTTTGACCTTAAACATTATCCTTTTTTATGTCCGGCATGCATGACTTTAAACTTCCCATAAAAGACAATAGAACTCTGAACAAAAAGTCAAGTCCCTGATCACTAAACATAGATTTTGTATGATTTAGGAAATATTGAGAAAAAGAAAAATTCAAGGATAGTAGGATTATTTTTATAATCCTATAAATAATCAAACTGTGCTTACTAGGCCCATTGTCTTAAGTAAATTTTTTTTGAAGTAGGTAGCAAAAGAATGCAGGCACAAATGACTGAAGATGAAACTGTTTTTCATTGATGCACAAGAGTTAGAAAGGACATCCATAGATTGAGTCTCTTCTATTTTTCAAGAATTACAAGAGGCTTTCAACATAACTCTTCATTTAATTTACGACATCCTGAGCTTCATCAGCAGCCACCTGAAATTCATTCATTCAACTGGATACAATAAGAGATGCAGTGATACCACCTCTTCTTGGAACAATTGTAAAAGAATGTTCTTGAGTGCGGTTTGAGAAAATTTTCTGCTGACCAAACAGTGACTCTGTTTCTGTCCAAGAGACTTGGAAAATGGATACATGGATTTGAGAATAGATCATTGGAAGTAAAGATCCATTTAGAGAGAGTACTCTTTTCAGATATTGTTTCTAATGTCATGATAGTCTTCTCTCCATCAACCGACAATGGAAAAAATATCAGCCCATGGTTTTCCATTTTCATATCTACAAGGAAATGGCATGAAGGAAAAATTCGAAACTTCACACAATTTTTTCTTTTCTTAATGCACAACATAACTAAAATAGAGGAGTAGCAGTGCAGCTGTATCTCATACATATAGTTCTTTGCATCTGGAACATTGACTCCTTGCAGATGACCATGGCTATACAGAGGCAGGTAGATGCTATGTGGAAAATTATGATGATACTTCTTCAAGTACTTTTCTAGATCTGGGAGACTGTTGTCGCATATGTCATAGTAATCTTGGCCAACAATGTTCATCAGATCAACAATTCGCTTTCTATCCAGTTCATCAGCCGTTCCAATTCTACTAGGAGCCATTGAATCTGCACAAAGGTCGAGTAATTAACACTTAATTGAGTTGATTTTTCAAACAATTTGTGAAAAAAGTGAAAAAATGGATAAGTCATTAAGGCGCATAGGTACAATTTTGGAGTGTAGGTGTAACTGTGTCGCACAGGTTTTGGAACGTAGGTATCACCGCACAAGTCTAAATACCTCTGCAGCAGCGCGACACGAACAGAAGCAATGAAACCACAAAAAATCAGCAACCTGCATGACGAGAGAAACATGCGCAGCGAGAGCTCAGAAGAATTCAAAGCCAGGTGCATTGCACGAGAATGGAATGCCTATTTATAGGCTAGGCCGCACCCCTGTGCGCCGAAGCCTGTGTGCCCCTATCAGCGCACTCAAAACCTGTGGGCCGCAATTCCTTGGTGTTCTTCTTTACCTCAGAGTCAAATACTCTTTCCCTTTGGATCCAACTCTGAGGGGGGAATTTTGTTGACGCTTCTTTCTGTCCCAGAGTCTAACAAATAAAAAAATAAATACTTTGAGAAAAAAGTGATTCATCCTTTGAACAAACATCAAAAATCCACAAAGGCATGAATAAGGATTGCTTTAAGAATGGTCCGCACAAGTTTCAAGCTGGTCACACAGGTATACCCACGCGCCCAATTTGATTTTTCCCCAAGGTCTTCAGTGGCCTATAAATACCCCTTGTGGGCCCCCCATTTCATGGATGAAAAATCTAGAAACTCATATTTCAGCTCTCAGTGCCCTAGTCTCTTATTGAAGTATTCCAAACACTTATAAGGTAATTTCTTACCTATAATGGACGATCGAAAGAGGCGGAACAAGGCCTAAGTGTTGAAACTCGTCAACACCTGCGCGCCTAAGTGTCTAACCCTTAAGTGAAATGGTCAAACTTGTGTGCTGCCTTATCCCTTCAATAGAACCTGCACACCACCCTTTTGGAAGCCCTTAGGGATAATAATAAAGGCTTGAGCCATGCCTCGCTCAAGTATTACTCTATGGGTTGACCGGCGCGCAAGTACCCAAGTGTCACATAGGTATACCTGCACGACCAGGACCTGTGTGCCCAAATAGGACCTGTGCGCCTACCTATTTTTGGGTGTCCCTCTTGTACATTCATCTATTTTCTTCAAATCTACATATCCTCTTCAAGATGTATCCTTCAAAATCCTCTTCAAATCCATTCATTGCATGATTCCTTGGTTGGATTCCTTATCTGAAAGGAATTCAATGGAACATCTCTCAAAACCTTTTAATTTACATATCTTCATTTCTTTAAGGTGAGATATTTCATTCATTTAACCTCATCCTTTAAGATGAGAAGATATTTAACCTAGGAATTCTTTTCAGGAGTAAGCCCCAGTTCATGTTCTCTTAACATGGGCCTCCTTTTTAGGAGTAATCCCTAGTCATAATTCCCCTAATCTGGGCCTCCTTTTTAGGAGTAAGTCCCAGTCCAAGTTCCCTAATTTGGGCATCCTCATTATGACTAAGCCCCATGTTCCCAAATATGAGCATCCACATTAGGAGTAAGCCCCAAATCCCAAATGCCCTTTAAACTGGGCCTCCTTCTCAGGAGTAAGCCCCAGTTCTCAAGTCCCTTTATCATGGGCCACCTTCTCAGGAATAATGCCCAGTCATAATTTCTCTTAACCAGTCTTAATTTATTTTGATTTGGGCATCCTCTTTAGGAGTATGCCCCAAGTCCCCTCTTAATTTGGGCATCTTCTTCAAGAGTAATCCCCATGTTAGAGTATCCAAATCTCCATAAAAGGTCATATAACTTTATGGACCTTTTTCTCAGACTTTTTCTCTGAAATAAGTCCCGATCATTATCTATTTGGGAAATCATACGTATATAAGACCCATATCATTCCCTGTGACTACATATTTCATGGAAAAAATCATCAGGTTTTACTGATTCCTCTTGTTTCTCACACCGAGCATGACTCACGTGAGCATAAAGTGTAAAATTAATTATGACATCTTTCTTTGATCCATTAATCATGCATAAACCTCACACTTCTATCTTTAACTACGTGGAATTTGATCTCTACCTTAAAATTAAAGTATGTAGGAAGCCTCTCTAAGGTTCAAGCCTATCATCCATTAATTCTCATTTGTCCCATATAACGTTAAACTATGTCTTAATTCCCGAAATATATGGGTTCTGATTCCTTTTCTAAACAAGGATATGTAGGTAGCCCATCTATGGGTATGATCCCAACTCTGAAATAATCCATGTCATTCTGAACGACAATAAACTTCAAGTGCCTTGCTGAGTGGCTTTAAAACCAGTATGGTTATCATAATTACCAAGAGATCTCTATACATTGTATTAAAGGATACCATTGACTAAGAATCTATAACAAATACAAATTATTTTCTATCAATGAAGAACCTCAAATACATTTAAAATATTCTCTAAATCTTATACATATCAATCAATGATTGTCAGATCTATAGGAAAGATAATTTTCATAATTGGTAATGTAATAAGGATTCACGAACATAACTTAAATCTATAAAGAGAGTCCAAGAGTAGACAATAATTCCCCACAAAAAGGTATGATGAGTCCGACCTCCCATCCTCTCGACCAATGAAAATTCTTAAGCCTAATTGGTCCACAACTAATGAGCACCTACCTTTGGAAAGTAGGTCCAAATGGATATAGAATCATTGGATGTTTCCGGTTCTACGAATAATCCAGTTAGAAACCCATTGGAATGTTTGAACCTTAAACAAACAAGGTCATCCCCATTTCAAGAGGAAATAAACACACATATTTTTTTAAGAAACATTTCAAAACAATTGAATCATTTAAAAATACCCACTTAGGAATTTTTACAAATACATAAATCCCAAGAGAGACACATTATAAATTATGTTAAACTATACAAACGTCAGTCCTAACTTCACAATCATACTTGAAACATTATGTTAGATCCCCCTTTATTGGGTTACCTCCTCATGCTTAACACTCTCACAGTGATCCTTTATAAAGTTTTAACCCTCACCTATACTAAAATTCCACATGTTGTTACCAATTCACAATGGCGTAATTTTTCAAATCTCTTTTATTCTACTAGAATTAAAATGCCTGCAGCATAACCCCCTCAAGTAACTATACATACCCATAAATCATGTCATTCTTATAGAGTTTTTACCTAACCAACCTCATTTTTTGGATTCTTCTATTGGCCAATATGTCATTCCATCCCAAAACATTTGATCCTTTTTTGCGCTGTTGTATGACATAAGTTATCTTCATATACAACCTATTTCCCACACTGATCATGGATAATGTGGGCTTAAATTTCATCAATAGATTATTTCTGAATATAATTCTGGAATTACATATTTAAGAGAGGGTTTCTTTTACAGCTCCTTATAATCCATATATAGACCCTAGGTACCCCTATAAAACTCCAATAAAAATATTACACACAATTTTTTATTCATGGGTAACCCATTTGAAGTATTTGTAATCAAATTATACCCTTATATAGGACCTACCATATCCTTATACAGTGAATATAAACTTGGGTCAAAAAATTGAAGGAAATGGGTGGTCTAGGACATCACATCATGAGAGAAATATCTCATGGTGAACCCATGAAGATAAAAAAACGAGTCATAAAACACTAATGAATATTAAAAACCTCTATAAACAAACCCTAATATAAGAAGAACCAAAAAACAAAAAGGAATACATAAAATATAATTTACCTCAAAGCCTCAACACATTCCAACTCAACAAGAACATATTTCAAAATAAGCAACCACCCCAGACCACATTGTGTAATTAAACTCATGGGATTCTTGAAAATAACCTAACCACTTCACAACCTTGGGAGTACCTTAATCACCATAGAAGGAAGGATGTAAATTTAAGAAACCCTAAAGAAAAGGTTGATCTATATTCACCACCCCATCTCATGTTTGGGTAAATCCCACAACCCAAATGGATATACCTATTCATGAAAATTATTTACCTTAGGCGGTGTTTCTTCACATCTTCTCAAGCACTTTATAAGAGGAGAAAATACCACATAGTAAATATGAATTTATCCAATTCATGTTTCACATGATAAAATTAAGAATCTTAATGATCACTAAGTAAATAAATCAAATACACAAAATTTATTTAGAATAAAACATACAAAAAATTATTTAAATATTATCACTCTTCTTTAAACAACACCCCTTCTATAAAAGTTACATGTGAATCCTTTTTAAAGACACACACTCTTTGAAAACAATTCAACCCCTTGTAAAAATGATTGACTAAAAATTTAACACTCACAAAAATAAATTTCCTTAAGATTGTCACATTTAAAAGGAGTCTATGGAATATTTTCACCCAAATCACTCACTTGATTTGAAAATATTTCATTTTACTTTAATATACAAACAAACATTAACTTCTAATTATATTATAAAAAATTAAATCATTTCAAAAAACATTTCTATAAATTCAAATTTATATTTAAATTTCCATAATGAAATCAAACACTTTTTATAATATTTAAGATAATCAAAATTTCTCTTACAAAGATTCCATTATGCGTAGTTTTAAAAACCAAGAAACAATGGAAAAAATTTCTATTAAAAAAATATCCTAATTCAAAATTAAGAGGAAGACTACAATTTAAAAACATTTTATTAACACCATAATCAAATTTTTCTTCCAAAAAATAAAATTTTCTATTACATAAAACCTACTTTTCAAAATAGAAGACCTCAAAACAAGCCCAGAATAATTAATTAAAACAAAAAAAATGTAAAACCACCATAGAACTCCCTTAATCAAACACACACCAATGGTTGGAACCATTGATATTAATGAAAAATTCAAGGGATCCAAAACTAAAAATCTGGGGGAAGAATAATTGTGCATGGTTTGACCAAATTGGTTATATAACCATGCACTAACCATGAAAAAAAAATCGTGATGGTTATAGACCCAAATTCATGGGGTCTACATAGTTTTCTCGATCATGTGAGTTAACCCTGCAACTTGGGATCTTTTCAAATTTTCACCTCAATAGATCAAAGTGACCCTAAAATCACATATACACCCAATATTGATAAAAATAACATAATATTATATCCCAAAACATTGATAATTGTTATGAAAAAAATATAGAACAATAAAACCAAGATAATAACCAAACAATGATGTCTATCATTATTTTAAGAAGAAGAAGAAGAAATAAAGTTACTCTGGAAGGGGGAGTACCCTTACTAGAAGCGGCTATAGTGGAAGTGGGTGCAGAGTCAACGGAAGAGGCAGTGGTGGCAGCAACGGTAGTAGAAGAGGAGAAGTAGGTGGCTGTGGTAGTGGAGGAGTAGCATGAGGACACATTCGCAACATCGGAGATGGGGTTGTAGAAGGACCATTTAGCTTTATTATCTTCGAATAATGGATTTCTGTAGCATAAATGATTCTTCAATAATGACATTTTATGGGTTTTAGTCTCATAACTTTTTTGTATTTATTTATTTTATTTGTTGAATATTAATATTAGTGTATCAAATAGGATGAATATGAATCAAAATTATATGGATGCCAATGATATGAAAAAAGTGTATAAGGTTGGGGTGAAAGAGTTCATAAAGTTTGAAAAATATTATTCATATTTCCCTCATCAAATCCTTTTTCGATGTTTATGATATTGTTATTAAAGACTAATTAGTCCATAGGATTTAAACGAACATTTGATCTATCATGTAATAGATCAATGATATAAATGGTCTAATAAAAAAGGTAAAACTGAATATAGCTAGTGACTAGGATAAAAATATGTTTTACAGATCATCTGATATGATTAAAAGTGTGAAAAATGATGAAGATTGCATCAAGGATTTGATTATAGGTGTGAATTATGATAAAGATCATATTGATTAAATGAAAATCATGGTTCAAGATGATCCGCATGATTGTCCAAAATATTTTCTAAATTTGAGAGTTGTAACAGGACACCATTGTATACTGGTTATACCAAATATACTACATTTTCAACCATACATAAGCTATATAATGTAAAAGCTATTAATGTATGGAGTGACACCAAATTTACTGAAATATTTTCACTCTTGAATGATATTCTCTTAGAATATAACGTTCTTCATTGTCATACATATAATGATAAACAAATTCTATGCTCAATGGGTATGATCCATAAATAATACAATCCTTTCCAAATGACTTTATGCTCATTCTCAAGGACCAAAAATCACTTAAAAAGGCCCAAAGTGTGGTGCATACCTATTCAAGAAATATGAATTAGGTAAAATTAATGTTTTATGGTACTTTAAAATCATTCCATGGTTTTGGAGCCTATATGTGAGTGATGAGATTATAAGGAAATTGATCGGCACATAGATAAAAGAAATAAACATGGGAAACTTCATCACCCGAATGAATCTTAGTGGATGATAATTGATCATAAGTATCCTAAATTAGGAAAAATTTTGAGAAACCTTTTTCTTGAACTACCTATATATTGGGAGAATAATTTTGATTTTCAAAAAAGCACTCATAGTACAAGACCAGTTATGTTGGTAAATGATAACTTTCCATCATGGTTATGCACAAAATAAAAATAAATTATATTATGTCTTCTTAAATTAGAACAAAAAAACTAGTTAATGATTTTGAAGTTTAATTGGATCTATTAAACAAAGATTTGAGATTATCAAGGGATTCAGGTGTGATTTTATATAATGTTTTCAAAAAAAATATTTCACAATGAGATCCATATTGTATGTAATGGTAAATGAATATCCTAATTATAGAAAATATTTAGGGTATATCACTAAATAAAATCAAAGGTGCCCCATTACCAAATAATGTACTCACTAAATTAGGTTGAAACATTAATCAAGGAATGTGTTTTTTAATAAAAAAAATTTCTACCATGGTAAAATAGGTATTTATCATGAACAATATCATTCTATGTGAGTTCAGAATAAGGGAAAACTACATCTTCACTAATATTTGGTTAAATTTTTAAGAAAGAAAAAGATATGGACAGTGATTTTGGAAAACATTCTTTGAAAAAACTTACAGAATTGGTTGGAAGAAGAGATCATTTTTTAACTACCATTCTATAATTTTTTTTAAACCTGTAATTTTATTGATGTTATGCACAAGGGAAAAAATTTATGAGATAATTTCATTAGAATGTTACTAAATGAACTAAAAAAGGATATATTTAAGGCTAGTTTGGGCATGAATGGCATGGGGACATGGGGTGAGTTAGCACTAGTAAAGGGTGAAAGATGAAATTTTATTCCTCTATTAGCTTACACTCTTTATAAGAAAGATATATATCATTTTTTCATCTTATAGAATGATGTAATGGTTCCATAGTGGTATTTATCAAATATCACGAATATCTTATCAATGACTGATTTAATGATAAGGGGACCAGAATCACATTAATATCATGTTTTTATGAAAGATATAATGCTTATAGATTTACAAATATTGTTTCATAAGAATTATTATTATACATTAACCAAGATTTATTTCATCTTCTATGGTATATTTAGAAATTTTATAGGCCTGAAAAATTGAAAACTATGGAAAAATAAATCTCTATCATATTATGTGAATTAGGGATATTCTTCCCACTAAAATTGTTTGATATAATGGTTTTCTTGGTTAGAGAAATTCAACAATTTGGTACTATAAATTATACTTGTATGTACCAAATTTAATGATATATGAAGATTTTGAAAGGGTATTTCAAAAACCGAAGTCAGTCGGAAGGTTGTATTATGAAGCGTTAAGTTATTGGGTAAGCTATAGAATTATGTATCGACTACTTTTCATATTTTTAAAGTATTGGTATTCCAAAATCTAATCACAATAGATGACTTTTAGGAGATGGAATTTCTAGAATATATGTTATTAAAATTATAATTACATATGGGGAGAAGGATCACCATTAAGTTTTTCATAATAATTTAGTGGTTGTAACATATGTCAAAACTCCCAAAGTAATTCTTATGAATTTTAATCCATAAAGGGATTAAATATGGATATAAAATACATATAAAGAATCATTTATAGGATGGTTTATACACTATTTATTTTAAGTGTTAAAATAAAAATTTGGATTTAATTTATGAATGACTTATATGGTTACCTAGAGGACCATTTATGCATGCATTATATAATAAGGGTTGTATAAATAATGGTTATACATTATATACAATTGAATATCACTACTGGAATGTGGGTTTTTCCCCACACGTCCATACCAATGATTTCATGAAACCATTGGTAAAGGATGGTTTAGTGAAGCTTTTACCAATGGTTCTAAGTAACTGTTGGTATAGGTGTGTTTTTTGGAGCTTTTTCCAATGGTTCTAATGAACTGTTGGTATAGATGTAGTTTAGGGGAGTTTTACCAATGGTTCTCATTGAACCGTTGGTATAGGTGTGGTTCGAGGAAGATTTTAGCAATGGTTCGAAGGAACCGTTGGTATAGGTTTGGTCGGATGATATATACCAATGGTTTTCAAAAACCATTGGTAAAACATTCCCCCAAATTAACAGCGTCCCGTCCTCTCCCCCATTCGCGATACAGAACCCTAAACGAGAGCAGGCAATCTTGGAGCTCCTTCGGCAGGAGAAGTTTGGCGATCTTGGAGCTCCTTCAGCTTCCTCTTTCTCCATCCCATCCAAGGTGTTGAATCTCATTCCGAATCTTATCATACCCTTCCTAAATTAGCAATTTTTTAACTGGTATATTATTTTTATTGAAATTTAACTAATATTTCATTTTTTTTGTTTTTATTTTGATTTGTATATGTTTTTGTTTTTGTTTTGATTTAACCTATATGTGATGATCTTGTATCGTCATTAAGATGTGTACAATGGTTCTTTGATCATTTTTTTATAGAGAATGAATGGTTTTGGACCAGCATTAGAAGCAACTTCTAGTGAGACCATTTTACTATAAGGGGAAACAAGATTATGATCTACAAGAGGGTGATTGAGTTGGTAGACAACAAACATAGTTTGTTCCTTGTGTTCAAGAAACATAAATAGAGTTTTCCAATTAGGTGGTCATCATTAAAGATGTAGGTAATATTTCCAAGTCCTGTTTCATGAAGTTTAATATGTGGTGCTATAGTGGTTTATGATTGTTTGAGGTACTCTTAGTGTATTGTAAACCCTCATTTGTTCCATATTCATTTAAATTGATTTATAATCATTTTTTTACACACAAAATTATATCCTATCAAACTATATTTAGAGTTTATTTTTATTCTTACGGTATTAATTATTTTAGTAAATTTCCATACTAGCTTATTTTATGTGATCTAGGGGTTTAGACTGATGACAGGGCTGCATGATTATTATGGGGGTATTCTTTTCATATAAATATAACTATAATATTTCATAAAATGAATCAACTAGTTTTATTCCATACAGATTTTTATTAAATGATTTTGAAGGAGGGTTGTGTAATCATATGGGGATAGAAAAAAAAGTATTTTTTGTTATTGAGTGGGAATTTTAGGTGGGAAGTTGATATGTTGACCACCTAGTTTATGTGATTGTTCATACTTTTATTGAATGGATTAAAGATATTATGTTGAAGTATACCAAGGTTGTTAGGGTTTTTGTTTTTGTTTTTTATGATGTGGTTGTGATGATACCCCCTTGACATGATGTTGAGATTGAGATAGACCAAAAT
Organism: Viscum album; assembly: GCA_963277665.1. Lineage (NCBI taxonomy): Eukaryota > Viridiplantae > Streptophyta > Magnoliopsida > Santalales > Viscaceae > Viscum > Viscum album. The sequence continues at coordinate 98,653,407 of OY728151.1, read as the reverse complement.
CCTGGTGCTTCTCTAATTTCAATAGCTATTAGTCTGTTGTATCCAATATTGACACACAAAATTATTTTTAAAAATTGAATTTTGTTGAATTGTAATCGTTAATATGTCATAGCGTCAATCATTAAAAAATAATTTCATAAATTATATTTTCATTTCATTTATAAATATAATGATTAAAGAGACATTATATGGATGAAAAATCATATTCATGAGATATATGAAGAAAATTATTGTGTTTATCCACCCAAAAGTCATGGAAAAAAATAATAAAAACCATATATACCCCTAGACTCAATATTGGGAATGATTCATTATATGACCCACTACGAAGGCTATTTTTAAGGATATTAATCCATAGAAAGAAAAAAAAATATCCTGTAACTGATCAATTTTTCCTAATATTTGTTATAAAGAACTTATTAATCTCTATTAACTAATTAAGATTCATTTAGTCCAAAAAATAAATAAAATACCATCTTACATCTATGAAAATATAATTTTATCACCTTATAGACATGTACCCTGTATGATAATTATATTTCCCTAAAACATTTTCATAATACATTTTATATACTCAGAGGGACCATCCCACTCAAAGAACCTACCAAGATTCCAATCCATCCTCCTAAGTATTTCCTCATAATACTCTAGGTGTACAATTTCCACACCTATCACTACCCTTGTTGACAGCACACCCACCCCACCCCCGGACACCCGACCACCACCTTGAACAGCCTGTGCCCCCCTGGACAGCCCCCCCCCCCACCATTGTTGACAGCCCGCCCACCCCACCCCCGGACACCCACCCACCACCCCCCGGACACCCCCTTCCCCCGGACACCCCCACCCCTTGTATGGCCCCCCACCCCTGGAAATCCCCCCCACCCCCTTGAAACCATCGACCCCACTGGACATCATCACCACCCCCATGGACAGCCCGACCACCCCCCGTGGACAGCACACCCACCCCCTAGAAAGCCCACACACCCCCTGGACACTCTAGATCCCCTGGACAGCCCCACCACCCCCATGGACAGCCCTTCCACCCCCGGGACACACCATACCCCCCCGGACAGCCAACCCACCCCCTGGACACCCCGCTCACCTCCTTGGACAGCCCGCCCACCCCCTGGACTCCCACTACCCCATTGGAAAGCCTGAACACCCCCGCGGACACCCCGCCAACCTAGACACCCCGACCCCCCTTGACAGCCCCCACCCCCTGGACACCTCCGACCCCTCGGACGACCCCACCACCCCCTAGACACCCTGCACCCCCTGGACACCTCGCACCCCCCTTGGACAGTCCCGCCACTACCCTAATCCTCATCCTACTCCTCCTCTTGATCTCCCTGAAGAAGTTAAAGTATAAAACTCATGTACTCCGAACAAGATCCTTAAGGTTTATGTATTCCTTGATCCACTTCCAATATCTTGCTGGGAAATCCTTGAATATAGGCATTAGAAATTCTGTATCTTATTTTCTTATATACACTGTATTTTTTTGTATTTCATAATATGATTCTCATATAGAGTAATGTGTCAGTTATGATTTTATATAAAGTAAAAAATTTTCATTTACCTAAATATTTTTTTGATTAAACTTAAATATTATTGAATTTCTTTGAAATGAATTATTATAATTTTTTTAAAGAATTGACAGAAGATGGATGTACAAAACTGATCGGATTTCAACCGATTTTCAAAATTATTTGAACCTCTTTCTAGATTTTTCATTTAACATGGCTTCAGATTGTGGTCGCATACCCTACCCATGTTTTAATTGTGTTGGAAGACCTTGGTTGATTCATGAAGCAGTTAGCTATCATATAACCAAATATGGTTTCAAAAAAAACTATTATGTGTTGTATCGCAATGGAGAGAAAATGGAATCTCAATATGTTGATGATCCAAATGATAAGACTGAATTGGATAGTTTGATATATGACCGATTTCCATTTATTCGGCATCATGAGAAGGAAAGGATGTCCAGCCAACAATATTTCGATACAAGCACACATGATGCGTCCAATGAAAATGATGATGTTGATAGGGTGAAAAAATTGAATGATGCTGTGACAACACCATTATACCAGCAATGTTGTAAAATTAAAATGTTCGAATTTTTAATCTGATTGTTTCATTGGAAAACTATGAATGAGATTTCAAATACTGCAATTTATTACATTCTTACCATCTTGAAGGACTTACTTCCAGATGATGCAGATATTCTGTCAAACCACTATATGGAATGGATGTTAGTTGATGAACTTCGATTCTAAAAAACATTCATGTTCACCAGAATGATTGCAGCTTATTTTGGAAAGAAACTGCTAAAAGAAATGATTGTATCAAATTTGGAACCTCCCAATAGAAGAAAAAATATGATGGAACACCATCTCGTCTGCCACAAAAAGTAATGTGGAACTTTCCATTGATCCCCAGATTACAGAACCTTTTCTTGTCTGATGAAATATCCGTAAAAATGAGATGGCATGACACCAAGAGAAAAAAGAATAATGAAGAGTTGGTTCACCCTGCATATGGATTTTCATGGAAGAGATTTGATGCCCAATATCCTGAATTTCCATCTGACGTGTGTAATGTGAGACTGGGCCTTTCATGTGATGGTTTTAATCCATTTGGGCAGATGCTTACTTCGCACAGCACGTGGCTGGTTTTCATAAAAAATTTTAACCTTCCCCCTTAGTTGTGTGTGAAAAAGCCTTACACTTTCTTGAGTATACTGATATCTGGCCCTTTTGATCCTGGCAATGATATATATGTATACATGCAATCTTTAATAAAAGAGTTGAATCTTCTTTGGGATGTGGGTGAGCCCACATATGATGCATGTTCTAAATATATATTTCAGATGCGTGTTGCGCTTATGTGGACGATCAATGATTTTCATGCTTATGCAATGATGTCTCGATGGAGCACAAAAGGAAAATTTTCATGTCCTATTTTTATGAAGAATACTCGATTGGGAAGAATGAAATATCGTCATAGTTTTAGTTTTATGGGACATCGACGATTCTTTCCAATGAACCATCCATATAGAAACAATCATCGAAGAATTGACAATACCATGGAGAAAGACGATCCAACTCAGCGTATGTCTGGAACTGATGTGCTTAATGAATTGAAAGATTTCAGTTATTCATTTGGGAAGGGTGTATTGAAATCTAGAAAGAGGAAAAGTGTTTCCAATGATAGCTATTACAATTGGAAGAAGAAGAGTATATTCTTTGAGTTGTCGTATTGGTCAACCAACTTGTTACATCATTGCTTATACGTAATGAACATTAAAAATAATATATGAGAAATGTTGCTTTCGAATCTTCTAAATGTCAAGGGGAAGACAAAAGATGATTTACGATCTCAGCGTGACTTGGTAGATTGGGGGATCAGAACAGAATTGCATCCTTTTTGTATCAGTGAAAATAAATGGAAACTTCCACATTCTTCTTATGTGATGACACCTATTGAAAAAAATCAATTTCCGGAAGTGCTAGATACTATTAATGTTCTTGATGTCTATTCAAGCAATATATCAAAACGGGTCAACAGAAAAAAGTTGAAGTTGAAATCTTTGAAGACTCATGATTATCACGTCCTTTTACATGAGTTTATTCCAATAGAAATCCGTCATCTCTTGTCCAATAATGTTAGAGTCTCATTTATTCTGTTGTGCTATTTTTTTAGAGATCATTATGCTAAGAGGGTGTCTAAATACTTCTTGCAAAAACTGTTGGCAGAGACACCATTAATTTTGTGTGAGTTAGAGAAAATATTCCCTCCATCATTTTTTACATGCATGTTTCATCTGAATGTCCATATTCCAAAAAATACTTCTTGGAGGACCCGTTGCTTTTCGTTGGATGTATAAAACTGAAACAAACATGTGCACATTGAAATCATTTGTTCAGTACAGGAATTATCCCAAAGGTTCTATTGTGAACGGTTACTTGCCTCAAGAATGTATGGATTTCTGCTCAATGTATTTGTCTAATCTTACTACGAGAATAAACAGACCAATGAGAAATAAAGAAGAATAGTATGGGACTATTGAACCCAGTTTTCCATCACTTCCTCAGACAGGAGGAATTTTGGGATCATATACATTGACGACATTAATCCTTGAAGAGCGAGAGATGGCACATCGCACAGTGTTGTTCAATTGTGATTTGTTCGATGAGTATATCAAGTAAGTAAATTGTACATGTATCTCTTATCTTATCTCTTGTAATTTTAAATATTTGTTAAACTATTATTATTTTTATCTACATGGAACATAATTAATTGATATATAGAAAGAATCGTTCATTATATTTGAGAAGGAAATAGACTTTTCATAGCAAAGGGTTTTCTTACTGGTTGAAATTGAAGGTAAAAATATTTCTGTAATAAATAAATAAAAATAATATTGAATTAATTTTACTAAATGTTTATATTTCAGGTATCGAGTTTTCCTGTAGACTATGTTTCTTAGGAAATAAGAGCTTTGGGTTTTTGTCCTAATACCATGGTTTGTGCTTTTAAATCAGTTGTGATCAATGGTTACAAATTTATTATCACTAAACGAGTAAGAAACAAGAGAACACAGCATAATGGTGTTATGCTAACTGCCACAACAAACTTTTATGACAATTCATCGGATACTAGACCTCATTCTGAAAATGTTGCTTATTATGGACTCATGGAGAAAATAATAATTTTGGATTATTACCCGCATGGTCAAGTCAAGATGATGAAATGTCAATGGTTTGAATCAATGACAAGGAATTCCACCTTTCTTGATGATTGTGGATTTCTAGTTATTGACATGACTCACACTCTTTCCACCAATGAACCATATGTATTGGCATCAATGGTGAGACATGTTTTTTATGTAAAAGATCATCGTCATCCTAAATTTGGTGTAATTATTGAAGTAAATCTCAGACATGTTTTTGATGATGGTGATGATGAAGTTGACACTATCCCTACTGCAATTGGAAGAAATCTGTTTATTACTTATGATGACATAAATAGCTCAATTGTCAGAGTTGATTGTGAACCCGAAGTTGTGGTGGGAAATATATAGAATCACACAGTCGTGTTCTCAGCTACATGTTTCACCTACATCATTCAGAGTGTGTATCCTAGTACTTACCTTTAAAACACCATAAACCTTCTTCTACTTTATGTTTTTTCTATCAGAATGCTTTTTCTATATTTTGTTTTTTGGGTTACACATTAGTTATCTATTCCTAATTACTTCCATATTTGTTTTCATTGTAGGAAATGACACCCATTGATGAGAGGCTACAGAAAAAGATGATATATAATAATCGTAGCATGATACAGATGGGTGTTCCTCCACTATCTCTATTGTGAGTATTTTATTTCAAATATAAATATTTCAATAACTTATAATATCATGTGTTTACTTTTGTGTCAAACTTTTTTTCAGGATCGACCCCCTAGACGAGAGATATCTAATGAGGAGCCTGATATTGCTCCTAGTAGAGAGGCTAGTGGTAGGAGGGTGCGTGGTGTCAGAGATGGACGATCGTCTAGTGGTCCCGGTACTGAGGTCGGTGGTACGAGGTCTCGTGGGGTAAGAGTTAGACGATCCACTGCCACAGACGTATATTTTTCTCCCCATTTTGATCTCGGCGTGTCTTCAGGGACACACAGGATATTTAGACCTCCGATGTTTACACTACCTTTTGTCCAAAGGTCTATGCCATCATCTTTTTCTTCTGGTTCATTACCTGTGAGCTATTATATTCCACCTTCTTCGACTCTTGCTGTGACACAGTATGTGGCTGAGGAGCGTACACCGAGGGACACTCCACCTGTACAGGATATTCCTTCAGCTTCCGTACATCCAGTGACGCCCATTGATCTGAATACCATAGGTATATTTATATAACCCTATCAAATTTTGATACCAAAATTTATTTTTATTATAACTTATACTGATATTATTTTTCTTTAATAACAAATTCATATACAGATAGGAGGTGGGGGAGGGGGCGTACTGTCTTGCGTGCAGTATGGAACCTCTAGACACAGTTTATGGTTGAATACAATGTTGATGGACAAATGATTGAGAAATCGGGGTAGGAATGTCGGTGTTTTTTGGAGATGCTAGCCAAATAATCCGATATCATTCCGGTCAGCCCTCTCTCTTGGAGACATCTGCCACATGAAGTCAAAGATAATGCGTGGGAAGAAATATGGGTAAAAAATATATTGGATTTAATGTAATATTTTTTTGTATTTATATAAACTAATCTATTGGGTTTCAGCTTCGGTTTAACATCCCTGATGGCGAAGGTGCATGACCAGCGCGTTTAAAAGAGTTAGGAGAGCTTTTGAGAGCTTATAAGCATGTCCTTTATGTTGGATGGTGTGAAAAAGTGGGCACGGAGTTAGAGACATTACCTATCTTGGATGACTGCCCGATAGAGAAATATCGTCAAATGATTAACCATTGGGTGACTGGCAAATTTAAGGTATTAATCTCATTTGAGGTATTTAAATGAGAGTTTTCATATTTTTCATTAATATAATCTTATTTATTATTAAACATTATTTTGTAATCTTCTGAAAAAAAACAAAAAAAAACATTGATTCAAAGCAATACCTCTATACTTTGGGGCCCAAAACTATGTCAGATCATTAGAGGCAGCTTGTACGATATAGTTGTTTATAATTTTTCTTTAAAAAATTTTCTTTTTATTGTTTCCTACTTAAATTATGTGATTTATTGAAAATTTAAATATATGATTATAATTTCACTTAATATTGTTTCAATTTCATTATAGAAGCACAAATGGAATATTGAAGGATGTATCCCTCGAGCAAAATTGTTTTGCTCGAGTAGAAGAAAAAAAGATGTAGTTGTGGTAAATGAACCGACCCAAGAAAAGATTGTAAATTTTAATTTGTTTATTTTAATGTTTAATATCTATTTTGAAATTTAATAATCTATTAATATTTTTAACAGGCTGCTTTAGAGGCTCTTGATGCCCAGGAGCCTGGCAATTTTGGGCCACACGATCATTTATATCAGGTTTTGGGAGAGGATCACTTTGGCCGAGTACGCTGCCGACCTGGTAAGAATATAGTCCTGACGAGGTATTTGTCCTATCCAGGTATCCATTCTAGTACCACTGAGTTGGAATAGGTCAAGGAGAATGCAAAAAAGTCTGATGAAATGGACACAGAGTTGGAAGTACAAGTTCAGACGAGGTACAAAGAATTTATGAAAATGATGAAAGATTTATCTTCATCACTTCCACCAGAGGCCAGTGTGGCTTGTCAAACATTTATGTCGTCAATGGGTGCATTATCAAATTCACCAGGCGGAAGCTCTAGTTCCAGTCGAGATGATGACATTCTTGGTGATTATGAGGATGCTAAAGAGGACAAGGGTGAGGACGTGGCTGAGGATAGGGCCGAGCGTGAGGATGGGGCAGAGGGAGAGGATGTGGCTGAGGATGAGGATAAAGCCGACGATGAGCATGGGGATGATGAAGAGGATGACGACGAGGACAGATATGGTGGCAAGGATGAGTCTGATGATGACAGTGGTGATGGTGATGGTGATCAGGGGAAGATTGATCCATTACATTTTTTATTTTTGTATTACTCTTTATTTTTTAACATGGTTTTCCATTCTTGGGTTTTCCTCTACTTCATAGGGACGTTGTTATCATATCTCTTTTTTGTACTAAATTATTATTGAATGATTAGTATACTACCTAGACATTTAGTATTCCTTGGTAATATGATACCCATTTTTCTATTTTGTATTACATAGCTTTCTTAGTTAGCAATGTATTTCATGTTTATGTCATTTTCCTATAGAAGTGTATTTTATGTCATTTATGCTTGATAGTTTTATGCCTGATAGTAACATGCATGGAATAATCACATGCAAATAAATGTTCCTTTTCAAGTAGTAATTGTACATTATTATTTTGATCATACCAAGGTCATGATTGTAGTTTTATTTATTGTCCTATGTTCATGTCTCACATGTTCTCCCATTGCACCTTGTCCTTAATGCCATCACACTTCACTATTTCAGGAAGCTGTGTTGGTAATAAAAATTTCCAGTAAGGATCCTTCTGCACTTGGTTTGGATACTTTATCACAACAAATATTGTCTTTTCTTGGTAGTAGCTGCAAAAATAATTTAAATTTACTTAATTATTAATGCTTTATGAAAACATTACTTGGGGCCAACACTATTTATTGTATATATAATGTTTCAAATCCATAGTAATATTTTATTTAGTGCAAGTATATTCAAACCCTACAACTATTAAACATTATATTTGTGCTTCAATGATTTCAAGTGTCACCTATACATTTTTCCCATTCATTATTAAGAGTTATATATGAGATTGTGTTATTTATATGTACTCTGCTCATTTAAAAGTAGACCCTATTTATGAATAATTCAACCATATTTTCAGATATAATTCCTTTTCTATACACATTTTTTTATGATACCTTTCATCCAAACTATCTCTTCCACATTATTATACAATTATTTCCCAATTTCTCATAAATAGTGTTTTTAATGACTTCTTATGAATAAATATTTCCCTAATGATTATGAAAAACGGTTTCCATATTACTTATGGTCACCATTGTGGTTAATATGAATAGATTTATATCTGGAATTAGAATGAACTATATGATTCCCTGTATGATATCTAGTTTGATAAGATAATATGGTCATCATAATGTTAAAAAACAATCACTCGAAATATTATTGATTATGTTCTTATTTTTGTGTTTTTGAAGTGAATCATGCTGGTTTTGAATTTCCGTTCTGTTCAGGGGATGATTTCTATTTTTGTAATGGTGGATCTTCTGGGAATTTTGGGGATGCCAACTAAATTATGGAATTCTTATTGAGGTGTTTCCAAATTTATCATACTAACTGTTTTAACATATTTCTTATACATATTTATGAATTTCTTATTAAAGTGTTTCCCAATTAGTCATACATAGTATGTATTTTTCTTTTTAAATATTAATATATCTACATGTAGACTTATTTCATGAATGGGAAGGTGCTAGGGGAAGTGGTTGGGCAGGTGGGGAGGGGAGGGGAGGGGTCTGCTGGGTGAAAAGGGTGGGCAGGAGGGGAGGGGCAGGGGGGCTGCTAGAGGAAAAGGGTGGGCAGGGGGAGGGGAGGGGAGGGGCAGGGGCAGGGAAGGTGGGAGGGGAGGGTAGGGAAGGGGAGGGTAGGGGAGGGGAGGGGAGGGGCTGGGTGATGGTAGGAGGGAGGGGGCTGCTGGGGGAAAAGGATGGGTAGGGGGAGGGGGCTCATGGGGGAAAAGGGTGGGCAGGGGGAGGGGAGGGGAGGGGTAGGGTATGGGCAGTTTAGAGGGGAGGGTATGGAAGGGGAGGGGAGGGGAGGGGAGAGGAGGATGATGGTAGGAGGGAGGGGGTGCTAGGGGAAGAGTTTGGGCAGGGGTAGGGGAGGGGAGGGGGCTGCTGGGGGAAAGGGTGGACAGGGGGGGGAGGGGAGGGGCAGGGGGCTGCTAGAAGAAAAGGGTGGGTAGGGGGGAGGGGATGGGCTGGGGCTGGGCAGGTTGGATGGGAGGGCAGGGAAGGGGAGGGGAGGGGAGGGTAGGGGAGGGGGCTACTGGGGGAAAAAGGTTGGTCTGGGGGAGGGGAGGGGAGGGGCTGGGGCTGGGAAGGTTAGAGGGGAGGGGAGGGAAGGGGAGGGGAGGGGAGGGTAGGTGAGTGGCTGGGTGATGGAAGGAGGTAGGGGGCTGTTGGGTGAAAATGTTGGGCATGGGGGAGGGGAGGGGAGGGGTAGGGGATGGGCAGGTTGGTATGTTTTCAAATGTATTACATCATGTTTTTAATAACATTTTCCACTATTGTTGTTAATGTTTTTTATGTTTCCACTTATTTATGGCCAGATTCTCTCCCTATCATTTAATTCACATGATGTACTACTATTTTTTTATGCTCTCTAGGTCGATTACTTCTCATGATGCAGTATTGTTTTTTTCATTGACAAATGTTGTTGATCCTATTGGTGGAATAAAGGGGCTATGTAAAATCAATCAGCCTTCAATCTTACTAGCCATCACAGGTATTTTATTACCTATATTTTCACATGTTGATCATATCTAGTAGAAAAATTAGATACATGTTGATTTCTCATATGTTTCCATCATTCATTGCACATGTTGTGTTGAATGAAACATGGAAATTTTTTGGAGAAGATATGTTATACTTGATGGAAGATATGGGTAGGGCGGGACGGGAGGGGGAGATCTGGGCAGGGGGGAGGGGGCTGCTGTGAGAAGGGGCTGGGTAGGGTGGGGGAAGAGGTTGGCCAGGGGGAGTTCTTGGGGAAGGGGCTGCACAGGGGGGGTGAGGTGGGAGGGGGAGGTTTTGCATGTTTCATTGATTTTGTTTCCTTTTATTATTTTAAATGTATGTTACTTCAGGATTACTATTTCAATTTTTTGAGAATAAATTCTCAATCCTATTCCAATATAATATTTATTCTTTATACTATTGTGTTAAGTCTTAGAACAATATCTTCATGGGTTTCTTATGGAAGGGGGAGAATAGGTGGTGGCCATAAAATTTTGCTGCAAATTTCATTCATTGGAAGGTAGGATATGTATGTTAAACTGGGGATATTTCATAGATGGAATGTGCCCATTACAATGTAGAAGTTAAACATGGACATTTTTTGCTTAGCTATGAAGATGTGTGGTGGAAAATTATTCAGGGAAATCAACAGTTTGGTTATTATGAAGTTCAATGTGTCTTTTGTGATGGGTCTTCTCTTAAAGAAAAGGACATGTCTCTTCTGCTGGGATTTATGATATGAAGTCAGCACAAAATGGTTATTGCTGATGTGGAATCTCATTTAGGCCAACTTGTGAGTTTTAAACACGGTATAAAAAATTCTCCTTGGTTGGAAAAAAATATTTTTATATGGTGCATAATATTGATCATTCATGATGTCCTCTTCAAACAGACATCTAGGGAGGGTGTCTTCATTGCAGATGCATTTGGTTCTCAAGGTACTATCGCCAAAAATTGTATCATTTATCATGAATAATGGTCCTTTCCATTTATGAATAACTCCAACGTCTTATTATATATATTTCCATTTCTATACATATTTTCTAGCCTTCTAATAGAATTAGAATGAATTATTGCAAATGTCTTATAAAACTCAACACTTACATTAAGAAGATAAAAAAATAATGGTTTATAATATTTTGATGCAGACAATGAAGTCCAAGTTCTCAAAGTCAGTGATTATGAAGTGCTACCAAGAATGAAGGAAATCATGTCCTTCCCTAAATGGTACATGCTTGGATATTTCATTTGATGCTTTTTTCATGATCACTATGTCATTGATGACATAGATAGGTTGTACTCTGAAATTGATCCTGAACAATGTAAATTAATTTCGATGCATTCTGGCTTAGATTTAATGCTAAATTGATGGTTTTGGTGCAATAAGAGAGGGATTCAAAAGTTCTTAGGTTGTTTGGAATTCCGTAAACTAGATAAACAAATCTGGTTTTTGGTTCTGTAACATCTTATTACAATTGATATTGCACATTATGTAACTATCATTCATCAAATTCCAAACATTAGTTCCCACGCTGTCAGTCTTTCTATAACTTTCATTCCACATAGACTGTTACTCATTATATATATTTTTTTCCTCAATATCATTAACATTTATTCCTCCATTATGTACTTGTAATTTTTTTTCAAAAAGACATCATTTTAAGTGAATACAAAAACTGAAAATACAGAAAACCAACCAAAGGCATTATAATTCTGTTGAAACATTAGGAAAATATACATGGGTCATATATGACGTGTACGAGTCAACCCCACCTCAATCTGAGGCATGGTGTGGCAGGTATCAATCGAAGTGTCTCACTTTTAATTGAAATGGACATGATTTTAAGTGAAAACAACAACCAGCATATGGAAAACTGACCAAACACATTCATATTCTGTTGATACTTTAGGAAAAGTTTCCATGGTTCATTTGTGACGTGTATGAGTTAACCTCGCCTCAATCCGAGGGCCGGTGTGTCCGGTACCACTTAAAGTGTCTTTGTTTTGTATAAAATGGTTGCACTTTTAAGTAAAATAAATGACATATAGAAAACTGACCAAACGCATTCGGATTGTTGTTATACATTAGGAAAACGATCCATGGGTCATTTGTGACGTGTATGAGTCAACCCCTCCTCAATCTGAGGTGTGTTGTGGCCGACACCACTCAAAGTGTCTCACTTTTATTCAAAATGGACAATAGTTTAAGTAAAAACAACAACTGACGTACGGAAAATGGACCAAATGCATTCGGATTCTATTGCTACTTTAGGAAAGGTATCCATGTGTCATTTGTGACATGTACAAGTCAACCACGACTCAATCTGAGGCACTGTGTGGCTGGTACTAATCAAATTGTCTCACTTTTATTTGAAATGGACATGATTTTAAGTGAAAATAACAACTGACATACGGAAAACTGACCAAACACATTCGGATTCTGTTGAAACCTTAGGAAAACTATCCATGGTTCATATGTGAGGTGTAAAAGTAAACCCCGCTTCAATCCGAGGCACGGTGTGGACGACACCGCTCAAAGTCTCTCGTTTGTTTCAAAAGGACATCATTTTAAGTGAATACAATTGAAATTTAAACTCATCAACGATAGTCGCAAACTCTTTTTTATTCGTTGGATAGTTTCACTCATGGGGTCATAAGTGATGAGACTCCTAATAAAATACCTTTTCACCATATATTATAAACAATACAAGTTCAATGAAAAATTCATCACAAATCATTACATACCCAAATCTAGGATCAGAAAAAAAGGGATATGAGCCAATTTCAAACTATTACTCAACTATAATAGATATTTCTCATACTATTCTTCCTATTATAATTTGATGAGGAGGTGGGGGGATGTGCTGGTTGGGGGGTTGTGCAGGGCTGAGGTGAATTAACACCAGATTATTGTTGTCATATAAAGATTGAAATATGGAATTGTAGTACATGACATGGTTGGAAGAGTTTGATGGTTTTATGTGTTTTTCTGTGATATTTTAGGTGTTTTTTATACTATTTTATGTTTTTATGTGGTTTTGGTGATATTTTTTATGCAGGTGTATAGTGGAGGGGCTACTAGAGGGGGGCTGTTATGCAGTAGTTCTGGAAAAACTCAATACCAACGGTTTAAAACCGTTGGTATAAGAGTGCTGGAATTCTGGAAAAATAATATACCAACCGTTCTAAACCGTTGGTACAAGTGTTATGGAATTCTGGAAAAACACAATACCAACGGTTTAGAATTGTTGGTATAGGTGTTCTGGAATTCTGGAAAAACACAATACCAACGGTTCTAAACCGTTAGTATAGGTGTTCTAGAAAATCACATTACCAACGGTTTTCAACCGTTGGTATAATAATTATCAAAAAAAAGTACCAACGGTTCTAAAACATTGGTATACATTGGGAGAAATTTAAAAAAACAATATACCAGCAGTTTAGATCAAACCATTGTTATAAGGCTTTCCTCACGGCTTACTACCCAACGATTTGGAAAAATGTTGGTATAGGCTATACCATCAGTTTCCCAGCCTATACCAACGGTTTAGAACCATTGGTATAACCTTTTTCTCTAGTAGTGTATGGTGAATGAAATAGCATGAAAAATAGTAGAGTTATACTTATGGATGAATTGATGAATGTATCTGGTACCAAGGATATAAATACAATTTATGTGAATATGTGATACTTTAGAATCATCAAAAAAATATGGGAGTTGGATTATACAACATTACAAGTGATGTTTTTCAATGAAAGTTCATTGATTTTAGAAGATCTATTAAAATAAATGAAATGGGATTCATGAAATTAGATTTTATTAAGAATGTGTATAAAAAAGAACTAATTATAATTGAAAATCTGGTACGACATATATTTTATACTCTAGATCCTAGAAACTGAAAGTGGTAAATTATTCTGTTATCAACCAAAACCAATGAAGGGTCAGATGTCAATTCAACTAAGTATGACCCTTTAATTGGGATGAAATAATCATTTCATGATAGTCCCAATGTATACATGGTCTTTTATGTCTAAGTAAACCACAATGAGGGGATTTTAATACTCAGTAGAGGGGCCAAATCCCTTCAAACTTTAGAAATTAGAGTGTAATAATCATGGTATATATCTTTATAATATACATTAAATTACATCAAATTTTTATTTTTTCAATTATAAATTTTCGTAATATAAATTAAATTTTAAGCCACTTTTTTAGATAATGGATTTTTCACATGATGATTCTTCCAATGTTAAGGTACAATAGGTTTGTCAACAAGTTGAATCTCTAAATGTAGAGGAATAACAAGTTTATACACATGCCAATGCTACCAATTTAGAGGAAAAAATATTGATGATATTGAAGATTAGAAAATTTTATATTTTGAATGACCTATGTCCCTAAAAATAAAAGAGTGTCATATTATGACAGTGTTGAAAAAAGTACTAAGGTATGAAATAGAGGCATAAAATGAAATGTTGGATGGAATGCATGAGTGTAACAACCCAATTTTTTAAATGGTATTTTTTCCCGAATAAATGTCTGTTAAATATTATATAATGTTATACATTTAAAAAATAAAGATAAGACAACAATTTTTAATATCATCATTACATTAGTCAACTATGAAACAAATTTAAATTCCAAACATTACACCTGGAAAACAATTTTAAAATAGAACATCTAAAATGGTAATGTATGGATTGCCCCAATCTACTAGAATCATCACTCCCATATCAAACTTTATTGGAATAAAAATGGTGGTAAACCAATTAAAATCTTTTGAAAATTAATATATAACCTTAAGAGAAATTTTAGTGAATTTTGGAGTGAAAGAATAAATTGTTATTTACAGGGTATAAATGGAAATGTGACCACTGGGATTCGACTGTTGGCCAATATGAACAATTGAAAATATGCACTTTTTTGATAATTTCTCTATTATAATTATTTTTTATAAGTATAATTGAAAAGGATAATTGATACATGAAATGGAATCGATTGCCCCAACTAGTAAAGTCATTTCATTTTAAGCACATTTATCAGAACTTGGGAGGGAGGTATCATCACTTGGGGTTTCCCTTAACCTATCCCAAGACAATATTTATCTATTTAATCTTGAAAACAATCACCTAATAGGGAAGTTCAAGTTAGTGGATATTACCACTTAGTCGATGTTAGAAAATACCCCTATAAAACTACCACCATCACAAAACATACACTTAGGGTGTTTGTTAGTGTAATAAAAGATTAGGTGTCCAGAACATAGTTATATAAAGTGTAAATTATTTTTTGTAAATATTTTTTTTATTCCATAAATTCTTGTTAATAATATTTTTTCTTTATAATATATTTGTTTAATTGAGATGAATTTTATAAGTAGATTTTTAGACATAAATAAAATATAATTGTATTTTTCTAAAAAATATATAATTTTTTTTAATAAACCAAGGCATTATGAATATTATTATTTAATGAAATATTATTTTAAAATAAGTTTATTTGAATAATAAAATATAAAATAATTTTTTAATGGCGTAATATTTTTTAAACGTTTTAGAAATTTGATTATTCCTTTAAAACTACTATTTAAAAATAAATAAGGATTATAATATTTAAAATATAATATTCTCATATTTATATATTTTTTATGATAAAATAAACATCATTATTTTAGATCAAAACATCTAAATTAGGTTTGGTTGAATTTATTATAATTTCCTAAAATACTTTATTTTTTCATGAATAGTTAAAAACAGTAGTTTTAGGTTTTTAGAAGGTTTTATGACATCATATTAATGTCAAAATTATTTAGAAATTAACTAAACACAATCCAAGACCTAAACCATGTTATGTTTTTAATAATTAGTATTTTAATAGATTTAATCAATTTCTATAACTATAAGTAACTTTCCAAAGTCTAAAAAGAAATTTTTTATTTTAAAAAAAAATACATTGTGGAAAATTTACTTTTCTATCTAAAAACAAGTAATAAAGAAAGATGTTTGGCATAGGTGGATTAAAATAACATAAAATTTTACCCAAATGTCCAAAACTATGAGTGAAAAACATGGTTAATCCAAAGTATTTTCATTTTTACCAACCCAGTTTTCCTATACCTATATTTAGAAATTATTAAACAATTATTCCACTTCTTTTAAAAATACCCACCCATTTCTCAACATATTTTCACTCTCAATCCATCCTCTATAAATTGATGGTTATTTGTACTCTCAAGAACCCTCTATGTCATCCTTAACCCCCCAGAGTTCCATCCTCAAGTTTTACGAACAACTCTTCAACTTAAGAAACATCTTTACTTCTCCTTTCCATTCAAGTTACCTTTTCCTATGGTATGTATTATAATATCCAAAATAATATTTTTTTCCACTTTATATTATCCCATTACTATAATAATTGTATTTTATGAATGTGATACCATTTCCCCCTCATTTTAACCTTTTTTAAAACCATGGTTTATACCCATCATCCTGCATAATTTAATTCTAAAATATTTCTCTTTTACATTAAAAATTCACTATTACTTTTTATTTCAAAACCCAATAATATTTTCATTTCAATGGGTATTAAACTATATTTATAAATGATTTTTTATTAGTTTTTTTACATTAATTAAGTCAACATTTCCTTTTTTGTGGGTAAAAGTTGATGTAATGATCATGTCTTTAAACTCTTTTTTATATCATGAGTTTTGATGAGAAACATGTTCTTTATTCGCTAAGGGTTATTAATGATATGATTTATTATGTTCTATGTGTCTCACATGAAATTAACACATATAAAGGGTTCAACCTTATAGTGCTCTAATGAATTGGGTAAAACATGTAATCTCTAGAGATTACAGGTTTCACAATACCTTGGGGAAAAACCTTGGTAATTTTCATTTATTACACCTTGGTGATAAACCTTGGTGTTATACTTATGAATGTATCATTTCAATGTAGTAGCCACATTTTTATGTTATTATTCATGTTCTTATTATTATGATCTTCCTCTTTCTCATTCCTTTCCATTATGCCTCATGTTTATATTGATATGTCTCAAGATCACTTATTATATGTCTCTCTTGCTTATTCCCATACTGGGATACATGATCACCCCTTTACTTTAATGTGTGTCCCCAAGATATGAAATGTAGTAAAAGTAATTTTTATTTAATCCATGAGTAATTTTTAAGCGTTTTTTGAATAAATGTATTATGAAACTTATTTCCATGAAACTAAACATTAAAAGATCGTCTATTTTTACCATGTAATGAAAAGTTATATAATAAAAAAGAGAGATTCTATATTGCTGCTAGCATGTTAACACCAAAAAAGACATGATTAGTCATTTCATTGGAAAAAAACACTTTAATCCACGTTCTAGTTGATTTAGATTCATGGCACAATATTGTGTCTGTACTTAAGGATAAAATTTGGAAAAAGATTTGGTTAACATTATCATATACTTTCTTTATTTTACTAAACAAAATAATGAAATATTGATTTAATCTTCATTATCCAATGGAAAATTAATTTAAACTAGATAATTGAATAATGAAAATTTAATTAATTCTCACTTTTAATGATCATAGAGGTTTTTAAACAATTCTTACAAAGTATCATCTCAGAGATGATGAAGATAAAAGAAAATTACACCCACCATAGATTTATTCGCACATGAAAAACCAAAAAATATGGAATATTTTTATTAGTAATAATGAGGAGATAACTTTTCATATATATTGTGATTAGTGATACATTTCTTGAGAATATATGAATTAATCACTTTGATTAATAATTTCTAATTTATAAAACAAATATTAGATCTGGTGACCCTGAACAAACATATATGTACTTTATAATAACCTGTATTCACTGATTTGAATATTAAAAAACTTATTATCATGTAATTATTGTTCTTCTTCTTTACGTAGTATGTGATAATGACTTAAGAGTAGCTGTCTTATAGAAAAGTCATAGAAATTCCCTAAAACGATGAGAACATGAAACTTTTATGACACTATTATTAAATATTTGTTATATAACTAGATGATATCATTTGAGGGACATAAATGATACATGATATTAGTTTTAGACACTCATAGGGGTTTGAGGCAACTTATCACAGTGTACGCCCATGGAAATATTCAGTAGGGTATTATGGGAATAATACATGCGAGAAGGAAATCGATATTTATATGTGTCAGTTGATGTTCCTTTTATAGATGTGTGTATTGATCCTATGTCTTTAATATTATTATTAATGATTATTATGAGTGGAATAATTTTATTTACTGATAAAGACTATGATTACAAATTTTCATGGGGAGGTAGGATCTAATGTGTGCATCACGAGTAATATTGCATTAATGAATAATGCAAGAAAGGATTGGTTCCTTCTGTTCTTTAATAGAATTTGATATATCAGGCCCTTTGATGTAAATGATATAGCCTAAATAAATCCATGGATATGGTGTTCTATAATCATGTTCAACTTTTGGTATGTCAAATAAAGAGACATCGAGCATATAGGATTATAGTACTGACATAAAACCTGCTTAATTAGAGAAATCATGAAAAAGGGATTATATTACACAGTAAGAATCTGTATGAGGTTTAATGTCATTGAGAAATTAGCTTATTTCTATATGGGTTCCTTGGCATGTTTCTAAATTATAACCATAGACTTGAGCCTACTTCACCTAATTCCATTAAGAAAGAGGCCTAGAGGGCCACACACAAAGTGTAACTAGAACCTCAGTTAAATAATAATAATAATTATTATTATTTAACAAGTTGAATAAATATTACTCCCATACGTGGTTTAATAATTATTCATTTTTTCTTGATCACAATTATCCAATCACTAGTTAATCAAGAGAATATAATGTTAGTGGAATATTTAAAAAATATTTATTTTCTATTCAGTGAATATAATATTTACCTATTTATTGGCCAATAGTGTAGTGATATTTATTTAATAGATAAATAGTCATTATGAAAGGTCTGATAAATATTTTAGGGAAATGAAATATTGTGGTTAATGGTTCTATGCTAAATAATAAACATTGAATACTATTTAATTAAAAAACATTTAATTTAATTATCATTTTAAGATTATTTTTAGAAATAATAATATTATTATTATTATTTGACATGGGGATTCACAGTGATTATATAAATAATAAGAGGAACTTGTGAAATTATTTATTTGTCACCCTGACAATATATAATCCTTATTATATTATCTTCTCCAAGATCTAATTCATTTGTTTTGATTGTGTCAATGGTTTTAGAGAATCATATGAGGCCCTAGAGAGCTCCCTTCACCAAGAATGATCCTAAGAATGAAGAGAGATCTTCCTCCACCTAACACTCTCAAGTCAAGAGAGATCAAGGAGAATAGTTTGGATGTGGTTATCAAGGTGATCAAAGGTGGGTGAAACATGAGATATGATCTACTATGCTGGGACCCAGATATTCCTATGATGACGTTCATAGATTTTTGAAACATGTGTGGATCATCGCTAGAGTGAATCTAATTTGATTACCACAATGCAATGATGTTAAAACACAAATATGTCTTCAAATACATCAATGAAGAAAGAATTAAAATAAGATAATTCTTTTATTAATTAAATTGATTATAAATAATATTTTATGATCCTCTGTCTAGTTTTTTGAATTCCATCCCTTGTCTATATTATTTGATTCAATTCTATAGATCATGTTGTTTATCAGTGTTTAAATATCATATTGATCATCAATCATGAGAAAATAAGTTATGAATGACCCATATCATGCTTCGACTGTGCTCATATCCTATAAGTTGTATCATATTGGTCACATAATTATTAATAAGTATTTAAATATCATTGATTGATTTATGCATTTGTGATTTAGTTTTCAATTCAAGTTTAATAATTATTTTAATCTGAATTAAGAGATATTCTTCTTCCTCATTAATTTCTAATAGATATAATTATTATAATTAATTTTATTAATGAAATAAAATTTAATGTCTAATCCTGAGGTTCCAAGGATTCTTTCTAGATAACATAGTAGTACACATCATGTAACCAGAGTTACACGCCATGCATTTTGTTCAATGCATCATGAATTAATTCAAACTCTGTGCATTAATGACCCCCTTTGCATTTATTTCTTACATTATGTGTTGACTAGGATATGGTGGTTCATGGTCATCCAGAGTAAATTTTTTGTAGCCCACATTCATGGTGTGTATTCCCTTTAAGTCACATACAAACTATTTCTTACTATACACAACCTACGTAATTGGTGACTATGTAACATAGAAGCCAAACACTATATAGTCTTTTATACACATTGTGTACTACAATTTGTTAGGGAATAACATACATGATGAGTCCCTTGGAACGTTTCTCAAATACATAGTAAGATATGTACACATTGTGTAACTTTTCGGTACATTCCATGTACTTATAAAAAAATATGAATATTTAAAATTAATTTATTATATTGTGTAAAACTTATCGAAATATGATTGTGTATGTTCATTAAGTTGAAATGAGACTATATGTGATGAGTTTTAATATATATATATATATATATATATATATATATAAATTTTTAATTAATATCATCACAAGTTTTAGATCAACATATCATGTATGAGTTGCATTATAGTTGTTACTCCACATGCATTAAATCATGACACATTACAGAAAAATCATGTAATTTGTGTAATCATTAATTTGACACTACACATCCTAAAATTACATGATAATTAATGTATTCAATATTTCATAAGAATAAACTATATACACTTATAATACAAAATAGGTAAATTCATACAGGTATTCATCATGTTTCCTCCAAGGTAAATTTATGTACACAGTTAATTTTAAATATTTTTTTAAAATTATAATTTATGAGAATATAAAGGAAATTCATATGAGAATTAATATGAAACAATTTATTAATTAAATATGAAAATTAATTGATTTGAGTTATATTTATCTTAAATAAGAATGATTATGAATTGAATGCTAGTTTTATTAAATGAGAAAATCGTTTCATACATGTGGATGATCATGAGAATAGACCAAACCATTGTATGTTATTAGTTTCATTTCATATATTATTGAATTAAATTGTTGGAATTCATGGATTCTCTCCTCTTATTATGTAAGGGCCAATGTACCCATGGTTTATTTAATAGAAACCCTTCTCACTTCACATGTGTGTGAGTAAAATCATATGTAATGAATGGAGATCCCAAGATAGTAGAGGCAGTTCATGTTTAAGGATGAGGTGATACCAATCCAAGGGAAATATATAATGGACAAGTGGAAATCTATAACATGAAACTTAATTGGTTCAATGCATTTTTTTTCACCTTGGTTAACTATTAGTTTATCAAACACTAGATATACTTACCATTAGTAAAATTTCATGATCATATCGTTTTATTATTTTATTTATATCATGTTGGATAATTATTTCATTGTGGATGTTCTAATGTGATAACATAAATTAATAAAATTAATGAGCATGTAAGATAGAACTAAAATATAATTGTATAATGCGTAAATATTATCAAAGACATGATAAATCACATAAGTAAATACTCTTTATATTAACAAAAATGAAATAAAGATAATAATTAGAAATTTATATAAAAGGATAAAATCATTTAATAATATATATTAAGTTAGTATTAATTTCCACCACTTCAGTTAAAATTGAACCATAGTTCAAAGTGATTAACTAGCCAAAATTGGGGTGATTTCAATTATCGATGAATTATAACTTTATGTTTTGGGTTAACTTAATTTATTTCAAAGCAAGTATTGAATGCCGAATAATGATTTGGTGTAACTGAGTGGAAAGGTTTGAGGAAATTTTAATTTATGGATTTTAGGATTGGGGTTTCCACTCAATCAATCAAGGTATTATGAGTTAATGTAGTTGGCATTTGGAATGAATACCTAAAACCATTTGTGTTTCTTGACCCACCATATTTTGGGTAATGAGAAGGGGAATATGAATCCTTGACACTAAAATATCCATGAAACATGATATCTCAAATCCATTGGTAATGGATATTGACTTTCAATAAAATAGTGGGAGACTAATAAATTTAATATTTTTTTATTCGTATAAATTTTATTAGTTAATGTACTAAAACTCTCCTCATCTGATATGTAGAAACAAAATAAAAATTAATTTAAACATATGGATATGATGTATAAATAAGAAGGATAAAAATCTCACCGGAAAATTTTTTTACTAGTGGAAAATTTAATTACGCGTTATCTGTCACTAAGAAAGGATATTTTATGTGATAGAAGAACCTATTCTTGATGCACCTGGTAATGAGGAAAGTGATAAAGAGATATATTTTTGTAAGAAACATCTAAATAATGATACAGATGTTCAGTATATCATGCTACCATACTTGTCCAATGATATTTTAATGAAACATGGGGACATGGATGAATATATCATTTTGTATTACCTTTGGGATCTCTATCAGGATAAGGCCATACAAGAGAGGCATGAGATCTCCCAAGCTTTGTTTAAAAGTAATCTTCGAGATTCTATGCTATATGGGACTTATGTAGTCAATATTTTTGTCTACATTGAACTCTTAGACATCTTAGGAACTAAATTTCTAGATGATTTTCATACATATATCATACTTTCATCACATCCCAAAACCTTATCCGGTTTTATTTTTACTTTTAATATGATAAATAATGAGAAGAAACTTTAATAACATTTTACTTTTATTCTTCAAGTGTATAAGTACATAGGGTGTGATAAACCCATGATCCCTATAGTGAATAAGAAAATTAATAACAAGAAAAATTGGCCCAAGACTCATAAAAATTATAAATATCATGAGCATCATCCTTCCATGAAGAAGAAGATCCAAAGACAAGTCAAGGAAAAGGAGGATATATATTTTTCATGTGGATGTCAGGCCGATGAAATAGGAACTACAGCTAGAAGCAAGGGGAATATAATGTTGCATTTGTTATTGATTATATTCTTTAAATATCTACACATTAGGTATTAGATATAACATGTGGTGGTTACATCAGTATCCAAATGCAGGAACTAAGTAGATTCTGAAAGAATTATAGAGGATAGGTGTATTTGTGAGCCGATAATGGTGTGAGGCTAGCTACCCTATCCATTAGTGACTTCCACCTTTCATTTACAATATGAATGATTTTAAAATATTTTTATTATGTACCAATAGTTAGCAAGAACATAATTTTTATATAATTCCTATAAGTATATTGTTTTATATCGATGTTTTTAAATAAAAGATATTTATTTTAAAAAGACAACATATGTTATAGTATGTCCCATTTAAATAAAAGTCATTATGTATTAAATTATGAAAACCATGTATTGGTAATTTATGACGAATATTTTTCACATGACTCATATAACACCCATAAATGGCATCACCATCTTTTTTATGTAAACGAGAATCATTTGGTACTCTCAGGATTTTAATTTTGAGTATTCTGGGATAAAAACAATTAAAAGATGTCATGCTTGTTTATAAGGAAATAAGACCAAACCACTATTTGGTGGAAAACATGAAAGGTCCATAGAGCTTCTAATATTGGTACACACCGATGTGTGTGGAATATTTCCTATATAATCTAGAGGTGGATATTATTAATTCATAATATTTACTTATGACTTGAGTATATATGGATATATATAATTAATGTGGTAT
This sequence comes from Viscum album, assembly GCA_963277665.1. Lineage (NCBI taxonomy): Eukaryota > Viridiplantae > Streptophyta > Magnoliopsida > Santalales > Viscaceae > Viscum > Viscum album. The sequence continues at coordinate 98,629,523 of OY728151.1, read as the reverse complement.
AATTCTACGTCCTTTTGAGAAATTCCAGGAATGAAAGAATGAACTAGAGAATCAAATTGAAAATAAGATAAAGAATATTTGATCAGATAGAGATGGTGAATATCTTAACCAGTAGTTTATCAGATTTTTATCGGGGTTTGGGATTCTAGCACAACTCACTCCAACTTAAAATCCACATTGGAATGATGTTAGTGAATAGAGGAATCATACCTTATTATACATGGTATGTTATATGATGAGTCTTTCAGATATTCCATTATCCATTTAGGGATATGCATTAAAAATTTCACCATACACTTTAAACCAAGTACCAAATAATGTGGAAAATGGAATTGCATTCATGTTATGGGGTGGAAAATAACCGATTTTTTCACATACATATGGATGGGGTTGTGAGGAATCTGTTAAGTTATTATTAAGAAACAAACTTGCAATACCGGGTATAAAGTGTATATTTATAGGCTATACCAAGGTAACAAAGGGATACTACCTATAAAAACCCTAAAAAAAGTGATTCTCATTAGAAAAGCCATATTTCTTGATTGGGAGCACATCCTCAAAAAGGATATAGGGATAAGTATTTAATTTAATAAATTTGATGATCAAGATACACAAGAGTTGGATCAGGAATAGATTATATAAGTCCTCATGGAATAAGTAGTTTCTAAAACAGAGGTACTAAATAAGGGTGTAAGAGAGGTAAAATAATTAGGGATATGTGGTTTTTTTGTCACCAAAGACGGTGACTTATTATTGGTGGAAAATGATCAATGTATCCTTTACAAATAGGTATTAGGTAGCTCATAATATGTAATATGGCAAGAAGACATGAATTCCAAAATGGATTCTATGTATCTGAACCATGTTTGTGTCCTATCCCATGCTCTAGTTGATATAAATCCCATTAGATGAAAATGGTAATTCAAAAGGAAATTGGAAATGGAAGGTAAATTAAATACCTATAAATCAAGGCTTATAGATAAAGGGTTTATGTTGAATCAAAGAATTGACTATGATGAATAATTTTTACTAGTTTAAATTCCTTAGAATTCTACTTACTATAGAATCTTAACATGACATTGAGATTTGGTATATGAGTGTCAAAACTAAATTCCTTAATGGTAATATTTAGGAAGATATATATAAGACACAATAATAAGGTCGTGTGACTCCAGCTAGTTCCAAAAGGATTTGATGTTTATAGAGATCCATTTATGTATTGAATAAATAATCTAGGTATTGGAACATTTGATTCGATGAATACATAAATGAATTTGGTTTCATTAAGAAAAAATGTAATCCAAGTTTTTATAAAAGGTTTTGGGGGAATATGGTTGTTATATTAGTAGAATATATTGATGACATATTTCTTATTAGAAATGACATACCAGTCTTACTATCTGTTATGGAATGGTTAAAAAACTATTTCTCTATGAAGGACATAGGCGAAGCAGCCTATATTATAGTGATCATGATCATTCGTGATAGATCCAAGAGGCTTTTTGGACTAAGTCAAATTACATATGTTGACCAGATACTAAAGATATTTACTATAGAAAAATCCAAGAGGTGATTGATTCTAGTTTCAAATGATTTACATATTTATAAGAAAATCATTCCTCAGACACAACATGAGAAATATATAGTGAGTAAGATCCCATATGCTTCTGTGATAGGATTAATCATGTATGCCATGTTATGAACTAGACTTGATGTTTCCTATTCACTGAGAATAGTTGGTATATATCTAGTAGATCCATGATAACAACACTAGTATGTTGTTTAGGTTATCCTCAAGTATCGGAGAAGAACAAATAATTTGTTCTTGGTGTATGAATAAGATTAAGAGATGGTCATCTATGTTTATATTGATGCTAGTTTTTATACCGATCAAAATGATATCATAGTTAGGATATTTTTTTGTCTCGATGGTGGAGTTATGAGCTCAAGGAGTTCAAAGAAAGAAGTTTTTTCTAATTCTATAGCAAATTTAGAGTATATAAAGAATTCTAATTTATCCATGGAATCAATTTTTATTTGGAATTTTTTCTAGGAGATTGACGTGGTACCTAGTAGTAAAGACCCTATCACATTGTATTTTGATAATACTACAGTGTTGGATCTTGAAAAAATCCAACACCAAACCAATAGAAAAATCACATACTCTATAAATATCACATCTGGAGGGATTTTTATCAAATGGGTGAAGTTACAGTAAGAAGAGTACCCATAGAAGAGAATGTGGTAGAATTCTTGAATAAATTACAATATTAGTAGAATAATGAGTATCATGTGAGAGCTAGTAGACTAAAGGTTGTTAGAAGTTTGATCTAGTGAAAGTGGGAGTTTTTTGGAGTTGGTACCCTAAAACCAAATTCAATATACTTTATGATAACCTTTATTTATAATTTTGAATATTAATAAACTCTTAATCACACCCTAATTATTATTCTATGTAATATAGTATGTGATAATATCCTAAGAGTAATTGTCAAACTTAAAGGTCAAAAAAGTTCCATAATATGATGAGAATATGGAAGTGCTATCATACTATTATTAAATATATGTTCTATATCCATATGATATCATTTAAATGACAAAAATGAAATAGGCTATTAGGGGTGGAGACTCATTGGACATTGAGGAACCTTCTCATGGTGCATGCCCTTTGTAATATCTAGTAGGATGTTATGAGAATGAGACCCACTAGTAATAAATCCACATTTATATGTGTCATTGGATGTTCCTATAAGAGGACATGTGTATTTATCCTTATACTTTAATATTATTATTAAATAATATTATGAGTCACATACTTTGATTTATTAATGAAAACTACGATGACAACTGTTCACAGTGAGGTAGTATATGTTCGATGCGTCATGAGTAATATTGCATTAATGAATAATACGAGAAAATATTTTCCATTATGTTCTTTAATGGAAGTTGATATCTCATGCACACTGATGGATATTATATATCCTAAATAAATCTATATCTTTGGTGTTCTATAGTAAAGTTCAATTTCTGTGATTTCAAATAAAGAGACACCAAGTACATAGGTTGATGGCACTCATGTGCAACCTGCTTGATTGGAGATATCATTATAAAGGGATTATATTACATATGAATCATCTATATGAGGTATTATGTAATTATAAAATTAAATTATTTTTTAATGGGTTCATTGACATGTTGTTAGACCCTAACCTTGGACTATAAGTTTCTTCGCCTAATACCATTGAGAAAGAGGCATTGAGTGTCACACGCTAAGCATATCGAGAATCTCAGTTAAATAATAATAATATTTTTTATTATTTTAGAAGTTGAATAAATATTATTCTCTCAGGTGGTTTAATAATTATTCATATTTTTTTGATCATATTTAAACTGTCAGTAGTTATTCAATATAAAATAATGTGAGAAGAAAATTTACTAAATATTTATTTTCTAATTAGTGAATATAAGATTTTTTAATTTTTTGGTGAATAAAGAAGTGATATTTATTTAATTAATAAATATTCATTATTAAAGTCTTGATAAATATTGTGGTGAAATGATCGGCTAAGTTTAATGGTCCAGTGAGAAATAATAAATATTGAATATTATTTAATTAAATTATATAAATTTAATTCATAATTTAATCACATGTCGATAGATAATAATAATAATTTTATTATTATTTTACTTGGGGTTTAACAAGGATTAAATAAATAATAAAGGGTATATGTGAAATTATTTATTTCTAACCCTAGATATATTTAAACTCAATTATATTATTTTCTCTGAGAGCTAATTAATTTGATTTTGTTGTGAACAATAGATTTGGAGATTCCTATAAATCCCTAGAGATATTACCTCTCGAAGAAAACTCCCAATAATAGAGAGTGATATTCCTCCACCTTCCACTCTCGTGTCAAGAGAGATGAAGGAGAACACTTTGGAACCAGTTCTCTAGGCGATCAAAAGAGGAAAAAACAAGAGATATGATAGTCCATGATAGAACATAGAGATTACTACGACGATGTTCAAATATTTTTTGAACATGTGTGGATCACCACTAAAGGGAATATTCTTGTATTCCTATAACAAAAAGAGGGTACAATAATGATCTATTATCATATCCATTAATGAATAAATAATTACTACAAGATAATTCTTTAAATAATTAAATTTATTTTAAATAATATGTGATGATCCTCTATCTGGTTCCTGAATTATTTCCCTTTTCTATATTGTTTTATTCAATTACATAGATCATGTCATTTATAATTGTGTAAATATAATATTCTTCATCAATCACGACAAAAACAAATGTTGGGAATGCACCATCTCTTTCTTCTGCTTTTCCCGAGACCCATAATAATAACTAATTGCTGAAAATAAGTAGCATGAAACAAAACCAATGTAACATTAACATAAATAAAGGATGGTGTGTGCTTCACTTGAAAAAAATGGTATGTATTTTAAATCTATATTAGTACTTTTGTGTGACATGAAACAATAACATAATTATGTTTCTTTATTTATATGCATATTAATGAAAAAATAAAAATCCCATCCCGTGCTATATCATGTCCTATAAAAGGAGACTCATGTAAATACATATGTCATACAAATAGATTAAATCACATAAAAATTATATAAAGCATTTGTAAGTATGTCATAACAATTGTTTTTCATGAAATTGTTATTATATAAAAATGTTTACTTATTTTCATATATTTTTACTCAAATTAGGCATAAGAATCATTATCAGATGTACCCAATGAATAACTAATATTAGTGGCCTTAAAGAAACTATAAAGATATGGTCATGTTAGAGGTGCACAGTTTTGTGTGTCAATCATAACATATTTTTAGAAAAGAAATGACTAGTGGGATTAAGATAATAGAGTGTAAGATATTTATGCATGATTAGCTAATTTAGAAGAAAATATTAATTGGTCATATGTTTTTTGGAAAATTTTATGTAAAGGAATCAAATAGAATAAATAAAACAACAAAAACAACTATGAAAAGACCCCCCACCCCACTAGCATTGAGGCTAGACATTCTCGTCAAAGGGATTTCTTACAAGAGGTAATCAATTTTTTCCAAACTATTTCTGTGAAATGTGAATTAGGTAGACACATATAAATTTCTTGAACTAATTTTTTATAGGATGGAATGGTTGTGATTTATATATATAAACACCCACCCATCACCTTGTTTCTAGGGGAATAATTTACAATATCTAAAGTGATATTCTTTTCAATAATATATTTATAATAGTTCATGTGGGAGTGGGGATTCACATAGATCAAAAAACGAGCATTGAACTTATTAGTCGACTTGATGATATGAATGTTTATATGGTATATATTTATATTTTATCTTTTATAGAATGACTATTTGATCTTGTAAAAATTCATGTTGATAAGGAGGTATTCATTAAAAATGTATTTTTTATTCAAAACATTTAACAATTAATGAAAAAACCCTGAACTGATGAACTTTATTATAGATGAAGAAAGGTAAGGGGTGTAATGGAATGTCTAATGAAAACAAAATCTAATGTATTAACTAATGAATCAAAAATATTGTTAGAAATTACCTTTACCCCTCTAGTTCAACTTTCCTATTAACTAACATTCATGTTCATATGGATATGAAATTAAAATTGTGTGATATGACTATAATTATTATAAAGAATAAATAAATAGAGAGACCATTGCATACTATCTTGGTATTTAGAATGTAAATGGAATCCTCAAGCATGAATGGCTAGGATTCTAATTTGTAAATTCATATATGAGGTTCGTTTTCATAATTTTTTGTCCAATAAATGATCTTCTATGTTAATTATAGGTAAATAATTTTCATATTTTTTTGGAGACATATATATCAAAAAAATTAAATGGAAAACCCTGTGAATGAAAATTTGGACTCAATAGTCCTCACAACACTTATGCATAAAAATTCTCATTAGAAACCAAGGAATATTAAATTATAGTGGAAAAACTATCTGCAATGATTGAAATAAAACTTAAGTATTATAAACTTTTCTTAATACCCAAGACTAAGGGGGAAAATTCTATAATTTAACTCTATTAAATATATTTTCATTACTTGAATTACTTATTACTATTCTGGCATCATGGTTTACTCATTATAGTTAATTTGGATACTCCAAATATTTATTTTCGGATTCAATTCAGGGATACCCAACAAAATGGCCACACGTGATGGTTTTTATCAATTTTTAATACACTACATGCAACATTTTACAAATAAACTTCAAGTTATACATTTTATATTATGTTTTAATGAAAATTATATTATGATATGGTGATGTTTAAATATTATAAAACTTATGGAATGAGGATAGAACATGAGTAGAAGAATCCTATCTACTTATAAAACTAGATAAGTATTATGGTATATATAATAATATTTCACTATAAAAAATACATCAAAAAAATTACTTGTTTCTCCCAATGTTTTTAACTGTGCATAAAACAAACTATTGGTAAATACTATGGTTATTATGCATTAAAATTTATGAAGGATATCATATTTTATAAGCAAACTAGCATCCCCACATATGTATTTTCAATTATAATTATAATTTTATTTAAAAAAAATTCTATAATTTTTTATTTATATTTTTCAGAACTTTTAGATGTGTCGAACGTCCTCATATTTAAAAGATGAAATATAATTGTTTAGAAATGAATGGGAAAAATACATGCTGTGAGAATGTAGAAAGACATCATAAAGAGGTATATTAATAATACTTATGTAGTTAATTTTGACAACATTATATCTACTATTTAATTGATAATTTATTTATTGTCTTTATATAATACTTATTATCTAATTTTTATAGAGATAATGATATATTGAATTCATTAATAGTTTTTTTATTCAACCATTGTGTGCTCTATTAAGTGGAGAAAATGATCAGAGAAAAAATAATTATCGAACAACTACACAATAAAGATGACAAAATCATTTACTATTATCATACACCTAATAAGGATGATGCACTCATGATTATGAAATTTTATTTTTTATTCTAAATTGCATTCAACATTCTATGTTATCAAATAGAAAAACTTCTCCCATGGAATGGTAGCCATAGTTTGTCTTAAAGAATTTTATATTTTTAATAACTTCTCCAAAATTGTTAGATAACCTTAATATTGAGTTAATTTTAGGAAAAAATATATGGTGTGATGTGTAGGAATAAACCGCACCTCAATGTGTTACAAAGTGTGACTATTATGACTCTGAGTGTATGTTTTTATTTAAAACTAACAATTTACTTCAAAAGAAACATCACATGCTCAAAACCAAGAAAATGAATTGGGGATGTTTTGATACATTAATAAAATGATACATAAGTCATTTTTAATGTGTAGGAATCATCTAAAGCTCAATATTATACATGGAATCCCTAATATGACTCAAAGTGCATGTTTTCAGTTTAAAATTGACATATTAGTTCAAAACACATGTCACTCACTGAAAATTAAGAAAACATTATCAGATTGCATTGATAATTTAAGGAATGATTCTTAATTTATTTGGGTTTTTTAGAAATTAGAATCATTATAAACTATCACATGATGTGACATGAATGACTCAAAGTGTGTGTTTTTAGTTTAAAATGAAGTTGTAGAAAAATAGAGAAACATTAAATAATAAAAACTAAGAAAAATAATTCATATTTTTTAGACACTTTAATAAAATTATCCATAAGTCATTCATGAAATGTAAGAATCAACCTCATATAAATATGTTGTACAATATGAATGAAATGACTCAAGGTGTGTGTTTTCTTAAAAATTGACATTTTAGTTCAGAACTCACAACACATACTCAAAACTAAGAAAACAAATTTTTATTATTTTGTTACTTTAAGAAAATGGTCCATAAGTTATTTGGGATGTGTATGAATCAACCTCACCTCAATATTATACATGGTGTTTCTGATATGACTCATATTGAATGTTATTAGTTTAAATTGGTATATTACTTCAAAACATGTGTCACTCACTAAGAACCAATCAAACATGATCTAATTTTCTTTATAAGTTGGTCAAATGATTTATTATTATTTTTTATGTGTAGGAATTAGCATCATGTTAAAATGGAACACAATGTGACCAGTATGAATCAAATTTTATTTTTTCAGTTTAAGTTTACATTTTAAAAAAACACGCAAAATACTCAACACAAAGAAAACTAATTCAAATTTTTTGATATATTAGGAAAAAATTCCATAATTCATTTGAGATATATAGGAATAAATCATATGTTAATTGGACAGTGGTGTGACCAGTATGAATCAAAGTGTGTGTTTTTATTTTAAATTAACATTTTAGTTCAAATAACATGTTGCATCTTCAAAACCTAGAAAACAAATTTAGATTTTTTGATTATTTTGGTAAAAATTAATTTGTAAGTCATTTGTGAAGTGTAAGAATCATATGCACATCAATCCAATACATGGTGTGCTCAGTATGTAACAAACCAAATATTTATAGAATAGATTGTTTTCATATTTATTAGTATTCTATAATTAAATAGTTATATTCATTATAAATATGTTAATTAGTTCCTAAAATTAAAGTAGAAATAGTTATATTAAACTTATTTCATATATAGATATATTTACAAGATTAATTTTAAAAATAAATAATTTTAATTGGTCAAAAATAATTTCATTTTTTAATTTACAATTTCAGTATAATCTTAGAATGTTTTTTTGATAAGTTTTTAAAAATATTGTTTTCTCAATAAATAGTGTAAAATATTGGTTTTTATATAAAATTAAATTTTATTTACACAGTAAATTTTTTTTGATAATTATTTAATATTAATTTGTTAATATTTATATAAATTAATCCAATTATGGTATTTGAATTTTTTTATCTATTAATTTATTATAAAAACATTTTATATTTAAGAGGGAAATTTTCTAAGAACCCATTTTTCATTTTGTTTTTCCGATTCAATTGTATATTAAATTTTGAGACTTATGTATTGTGAATTTTAAAACAATTATTCCAATTTTTTATCATTGTATAAAAATTTTGTAAATATTTCCCTTTTATTTTTGTTCAATATAAATAGAAAACATAGTGGTTTCTATTATCACGGTAATTGGTAAATTGGGTAATTAAATGTTAAAAAAATAAAAAAGTACTATAAAAATACCGTAAAACTCGATTAAATTTAATTTTATGATTATATATAATCCTAAATTTTAAAAATGATGAATTTATGGCCTCATGGGGCCACTTAGGTGAGATTATTACAATGATAATGTTTTATTTAAAGAAATGTCAAATATGTCACACTCTTGATTTTTAATAAGTGTAATATTTTTAATATGGTGTTATACAGAGTATATATTTGAATATAAATATTAACTTAAAATACATAAATTTTATATTAATAATAATAATTTATTTTTAATTTTTAGGGAAGAAATAATTACTTTAAATGCTTTCATAACTCTGATGTAGTAATTATTCAATTATTGGAAAAAATGAAATAAATGATATTAAAAATATTATGATAAATATAATTTGACATAAATAATGTTATAAAATATTTTTCATAATGAAATTTAAATTTTATGCATATAATATTTTTTTTCTAATTTCTAGTTAAGGTATTAATATTATTAAATTCATTGTAATGAATAGTTCTAAAAATTTTCCTTATGAATACATTATAGTAAATAATATTTAATTAAATTATTTAAAATTTATAAAAATATAAAATTATTCTAGTTTATTATTATAAGGTTTAAGATATTAAATATGGTCTATTTTTTGTTCTTTTTTGTAATTTATATAAACTATATTAGCCCCCAATGTGTAAAAAGGCATGTTGTCCTCGTAAAAGTTAATGAGGATAAACAGTGGTTAAAACCAAAATATAAGGGTATAAATATTGTCAAATGTTATATAATTTTTATAATATTAATTAATTTATAACCATTATTATATTATATTAAAAATAAAAGAGTTTTGGTAAATTTTAAATTTTAAATTTATTTATATAAATTTAACATTTTGAGGAATGCTAAGAGTGCCCCTCCCCTATCTTATAAACAGTAACTTATTATCATCATTTATTTACACTTAAAAATACATAGAAAAAAACTAAACAAATACCTTACTAGAGTACCTAAATACATTATTAATGTCTTTTTATGCATCATACCAATCTTATTGGTCTTAAGGTGTTAAATAAGAGAGGTTTTCTAAATAAGAGGTATAGTTTTCATCTGGAGGTTTTAGTTTTTTTTCTTCTTCTACATAATTAAAATATTCTTTAACCATGATAAAATAAAACATATAGGGTCCTACATACAATTATATGTTATTATTTTTGTTTTAGGACCCATATTTTCCTTCACTTTTGTAAAATTGTAAATGAATTCATCATCTATGTGTACAATAGACTACTACCTAATGAACTGATGTAATTCGTTTTCTATCACCATATCTTAGTACTAGATATAATGATGTATATTTATTATACATTATATTAAATAAATATTTATCATTATTAAAATATAATATATCACTTACATCCTTACCTTTTCATGTACATTAAAATGATAATGTCGTTCGTGCGTCCGTGTGGACTACCACCTCCTTGAAGTGATGTGATTCATTTTTCATCACCACATCACATAGATGATATATAAGTTTATTTAAAGAATTTATATGATATATATTTTATTATTATCATTATATAAAGATTAAATAATACTTATCTTCTTTTCCTAATGATCATTGAAAAATGGAAATTTTATTCATGTGTACATACGGCCTACTGCCCTATGATTGTAACATTGTTAATTTTTAATAACCATATGTAATGGTTGACTTTAAATATATAATTGATGTATAAAAATAATAATTATTTCATTATTATTATTATTATTTATATGATCTAATAATGACCACCTAGACGACAGTCATCCGACCAAAGTAATTTGGGACTTAAGTAGCGAATATCGTCAAAATGTCCGATCTGAGCTTATGTGATTAAGTAATTATATATAACAAGGAAATAAGTGATAAAAAGTAATAATAAACATCAAAAGGTTCTTAATAAATTAATAAATTAAACTATTATTATAATTCAAGAAGATAAATAACATGCATGACAAGTCAAACTTAAAGTAGTAGAATTTATTTTAAAAATTCACTTTTGAAGTTACTCTTTAATTTTTTTACAAAATTTAAAAATGAATGATTTTATAACATATATGGAATGAAAATATTTTTACACCTTCATTAATAATAATTTATTTCAATATTCCTTTACAATATTACATGGTTATTTTGAAATAAAATAATTTCTTTTGAATGTGTGTAATTTTCTTTTTAAATTAGAGATTTTCCACAAGGAATGTTTCTATGTTGATAGAATTAATTTTTTAGGACTATGTTATGGTTATTGGGAATTATTTATGTTGAAATGTTGTTTTTTTATAAAGCAACGTTATTGGGAATGTTTATGTTGGATGTTGATGGTGATGGTTATTTCAAATGTAACTGTGATTGTTATTCCAAGTAAAACTACGAGGGTTATTTCAAGTATAACCATCAAGGTTATTCAATGTTTAACAGTGAGGGTTACTTCATAATAATGTATGATAAAAAATCATACCCCAATTTATCTATATGATTTATTTATGCTCTTTATAATCTCATGTTTTCAGAAGGTAAGTTATTCAGTTTATGTTCAAGGGAAAGTATATGTAACTTTTTAAAATGAAAAGTAAGACATTGTGAAATTTTTCATGAGTTTAACATGTTTTCAAAGAATACATTTTAGGTTTTATTTTTTTAATATTTTTTATGAAATTTATTTTGAAAACGTTTGGATAGAAAAGGTAATTTATTGAGTATGAAAATGTTTATTTCATTCCCAAAGTTTATTTTGAAAAACGAAATTTTTTATAAGTATCATGGAATAATGGTTTATTTATTTTTTTGATGTCCATTATAGATATTTTTGTGTAATCCAATGTTGTTTAATATTTTTCACAAGTTTTAAGGATGTATACGAGTAAATAATAATTAAAGTTGGATGTATTGAATATTTTTTCATGAATAGAAATCATGTTTTATTTTAAGGACTATTGATTTATGAAAAAATGATATTGTGTAGATGTGTCCACTTTTAATGTATGGGTTTATAATATAAAAATTATTCATAATTCTATAAAACCAAAAACCAAAAATATCATTAGGATTGTAATAATGTTAATTATTGTTTAAAATCACTTGAATACGCACTTTTTAAGGTTGAATCTTACCGATATGACTCCAAGTGTATGTAATTAGTTTAAAATTGACATTTTAGTTCAAAAAAAAGTGTCACACAAAAAATATAATGAAATTAAATCATATTTTATTTATAATTTAGAAAAATGATTTATAATTCATTTCTAATTTGTAAGAATCAGTCGAACATCAAACTGACACAAAATGTGACTTGTATGACTCATAGTGTGTGTTTTTAGTTTCAAATAAAATTGTAGTAAAAAATATACATGACATACTCAAAAATTATAAAATGAATTTAGACTATATTCTTACTTTTGTAAAACAATCCATATATTATTTGTGATGTGTAGGAATCAAATTCACATCCATCTAACACGTGGAGTGATAGGTATGAATCAAAGTGTGTGGTTTTGGTTTAAAAATGAAATTTTATTAATGTTTTGTTTCATATTCATGTTTAATTAATTTATTTATAATAATACATACATAATAATTGATTTCTTATATAGGTTCTATCATTTAATTGATATCGGGTGTTTTTTTAGAAATTGATATCATGATCAGGCTATTTTGATAGGTGTTCAAGGTCTAAAGAAAATGGAAGAATAATGTTTCTGGATGTTTGTGATAAATTTTACTTAAAATTTAAATTTTACCAACAAATTTTGGGAAAGTATATAATATAGTTTTTTTCTTCTATTTGTTATATAAATTTTATTTTAATTAAATTCTATATTTTCTATCATAATGTGTCGTAATTTAAGAAACATACTATAATAGTATGGATTTTATCACCTTTATTTATAACACAAATAAAAGGGTCCTCGTTTTATCATCTCTTAGAACATCGAAGCATTTTTAACACTGATAAAGGGGTTTTCTAACACTAATAAAAGGGGAATCTACAGTAGTGTGTATTAATATAATTAAAGATATATAAATTTTATAAATAAATGTTATTATATTTATGGTATATCCTTTAACAATTCCAATCCCATTAAATTGAAAAAATGAAAATGTTACACATGTTCGTGGTCAGACTTCAACCTCCATGAATGCCACATTTCATTTTTTATCACCACCTTTCAAGGATGGTAATATAAATGGGTTTATTGAAAAGATATGAAATTTATTTCATACTTTATATTATTTAAATATAAATTATCCATTATATAATTAATATTAGCAATAAGAGGTCATTGTAAAACTAACCATCTAAAACAAAAAACCTAGCAGAAAAGACATTTATTTATAAGTGAAATTTTTTTCTGAATTTATCTTATTTTTATAACACTTTTCAATTATGAATAATCCCCTTATTAATATATATATATAATTTCATTATTGTTTTTTGATATTATATTCTATCAAAATTATTTCTTTTATCACTGACTCACACATATATTGTTGTATATTCTTGTTGGAATCGTTTAACCACCTAAATAAAAAATGATATAAAATTTTATCAAGTATGGAATTATAAAAAAATATTTTTTAGTGTGATTTAAATAATAATTTTTTTATATATTTATAATATAAATAGTTAACACATTAATTAATTTACCACCATTTTTTTGTTAAATATCACTGAAACATGGTCACTGGAAACTTCCTCTATAGGAAATGTAACTAAAACTATAATAGAATGAAATTATAAGTTTATTAAATATCCAAAAAATAAATTCATGTACCTTTTATGATCTATAAATGATGAAAATCGGGATTAAAAAGAATAAAAACATCCCTATTATAAAACAAGTTCAAAAAGTTCATGATTACTGACAAAATATTTCAAAAAATAGATAAAAACGCACAAATATAAATTTAGAGAACAATTTTAAATAATGTTTACAAAAAGTTATATAAATGAATAAGGTAAAAAATAATTTAATATTATGGTTATGTTTTTTATTCTATAATTTAGACTGCAATCAACTAAGAAAGAACTCAAGGTAGGGGATTCATGTCTTAAAAAATATTTCTTAAGAATAATTTCTTATTATGTACCACAAAATCATTAACATGGTGTGATTACTAAATAATTAATATAGTATAAAATATTTATCTAAATTATTAGGTTTATAGATCCATATTATGATCTTCGTTTATAAATCCTCCAATTCAAAATATTCAAATTTTGTAAGGGTTTTTGTTAACTCAACTCCCTTTATTGAGTTATAATTAATCATCTTGAACTTCATAATTCCAATATTGGTTTCTTCCACATTAATATTTTATTTCATTATAATTTCTCTTTCAATATGGGAAAATAAATGTTTTAATATAAATATTCCACAATGTGGAATTTCTTCCCAATAAAAATTATATCATTATAAAGAACAATTATCATCCTATTTAACAACTGTTTTCCTTGTCTAAATTTACTATTCCCGCCAATTGTCTACTTTATAGTTTCAAATAAAATTATATGTAACCTTAATATTTCTTTATATTATTTAAAAATGAATTTTTGGTTAATATCTTTTTATTTGGTTTTTCAAAAATGGTGTTTAAAAATATAAAAAGGCTTTCCATCCTTTTAAAATAAAATGTTTTCTCTTTCTCTACACATTACTTTTGATAACCCTTATATATTTTAAAGGATATATTATTGACATTTATTTTTAAAAGTAAGCGTTTTTAAAAGTTTTAACAACACCATTTTGAAGAAATTATGTACTTTTAAATTTCTAATATTGATTATTCTTTTTAAAAGTAAAAGTTTTCAAAATGTTTTTAATTAACCTTTTTGAAACCATAATTCCATTTTTATGGAACCATTATTGAATATTAATTTTAAAATTAATATTTTCCAATGTATCTTCACCTAATTTTTTTGAAACCTTTATATCCTTTTCAAGGATCCAATATTATAAAATAATTTATAAAAAGTTAATTATTTTTTGAAAGTGTTCACTTTAGCTTTTCAAAAGTTATATTACTAAGTGACCATAAGTTTTTCTTTTACGCTAAAGATAAAATAATTTTCTAAAAACACTTAATATTTCACCACAATTTTTATCTTCATATCTAAGGGATTTAATTATTTAGATATTATTTTTAATTAATAACCTTTTAAAAGTTATTATGAAATACTCTTTGGGGTGATTTAAGTTTATATATCAACCATTTACATGATTGAGTTAAATTTTTGTGACACCATCTTGATGTTTTGTGAAACAAATTTTTATTTACATGGGTTATTTATGATGTGTTGAATGGTGATTATTTTCATTCCTATGGTTTTTAATGATATTTTGAGTTCTTTATGTCTTATGGAATACATATGTATGCATGATGATGATTGGGGTCCTATATCACCCTAAAATTTATTTCTTATGGTTTTATACCTCACAATGTAAAGATGTTAAGTGTGAAAATTATCCAAATTATCTAGGATCACAATATTTAGTGTAAACATCATGTGTATTAACTATATATATGATATTAAGCATGAATATAATTAGTATTAGTTATATTAACATGATTAACCATCAAAATGATGCATATTATCTACATTTATAATAATGAGTTTGAACATAATGTGGTTAACTATGTTCAAAATTTTATGAATACCTCTTCTTGTGACTATTACATAATTTAATATCATATTATTATGTTATGATCTACTGAATGTGTTTATTATAAAATGTTTTTTACTCTTTTTCCATGTTGTATGCTGTAATTTTGATATTACATGCACTTCAATCATGACTTATGAACAAATTTAATTTTTCTATATTCTTTTTAATAGGACTTTTCTTCCATGTTCAGTTTTATCTCATGATTATGATATAATCCTTAGGAAATTTTAGTGAGTTTTACATTATTGATCTTTTGATCTCATGCCTTTCTCATGCTTCCATTCGAAAGGTTATTATTATAATTATAAATTTTGTGAATTTGAGAAGTGTTTCTAGTGTTCATCATATTATAGTTGAAGGTTCAAAAATGTTGTATAATAAGATGATTACGTTTATAGTACTCAAAGACACTAAACCTTCCATTCATAGGATAGTGTAATTTTGTAATGACATGTAAAGTTTACATTATGTAAGTTCATTATAATAATTATGTTTTTATCATAGTTTTATATATAAACCATTATTACCCAGGATGAGGGGGCACCTTTAAGATCATGTGATCTCTAAAAAAAACTTCATAGGAATCATAAGATGATTAATATAGGGATTTTTATCAATCATATATTGAATTTATTCGCCCATTGATTACTTATACTATCTCCGTTGTGTTTTTTTCCAATTCTGATCCAAGAGCAGCTAACACTCTGGCATCAATCCCACAGAATAGAGACCAGAAAGGTAATCCATGTAGTGATTAAAATATAGCCATACCAATTATAGAGTGATAAATATGATTTAAATAAAAGTCCATCGAAGGATGGTGCCTCCCCAAAATATCTCCAAAATAAAAAATTCTACAATAAAACATGTTCTCTAGATTATGTATATTCTTCTCCATCTAACCATCCATCTATTTATGAAAAGTACTGTTAAGGAATAACTGAGATTGAAAATCATGATAGAGACCACTTTAAATATTGTAGGTGAACTATGGATCCAGATCAAAGATTATCAACTTTAAAAATCCATGAAACCTCACTAAATCCTCTAGATAACACATTAATAAAAACTCTTTTAATCTCACATCCATAATCAATAAAAATTTATCTGACTTCATCAATTAGTCCATGATCACCCATATCGCATCACAACCACCTCTAGATTGAGGAAAAGCAATGAAAGAATCCATTAAAACATCTTTTCACTTATAAAAAAATCATGAATGTGAAGAAATACACCCATAACATGTTGTTGATTCATCACCTAAAATAAAAATAAACATGAGAGACAACCATTGAAATGAATCATTTTATTCTAGACCACTAGAATTGAGATCATAAGGCATGATACATATTTAACACACTAGTACATACTTACAATATTGAACTGTGGAACTCATGAAGAAACCCATCATGCATCAATGATAGAATAAATACTCATCCCCGAAACAACACCTGATGTTGGACATCCTTAGACTATCCCTATTGGGAATCACAAAAAACAACTCAATATCACTAGAACTCTACCTCAAAATATCCTAGTTCGAAATCCTCCACATAGTTCAAAATATAATATTACATGTTAATATGATAAATAAAACCTCTTAAATACTTCCCCAATATCATGTTGTATCAAAACCAACTCTTCCATCAGTCTCTTAAGATCTCATTAGGCATTCACACCCCCACCACATGACTTCTATTCCAAAGTATCACTCAAATTGATCCCATTTTTTAGTGTATAAAAAATATTAATGTTTTAATATTTTCAAAATTCTATCAACATTCATTATTGAAAATTCAAATCATGTTTTAAAAGGAATGAGTTAGAATTTTTTGACCTATGAAGACTACAAAGAACTCACTTATAAGAAAATTTCATCATAATTTTATAGAAAAAACAACCACAACAAGATAAATATCATGGGTTGAATAGTCACATTCATAATGCTAATATTATTGATAAAAATAATTGATAACTTCCCTTAATTACATTAAAACTCAACACAATCCAATATATAAGGTTACACAATATACTTTTAATGTAATTAACTCCACCAAAAACTAAAGAACCAAATCACGAACCAACTTCTCTTTTAAATATATGAATACATTATAATTTTACACAATCATTATGAATGTTTTATCCTTATAATCAATGTAGTCATAGAAGTCATGATTATAGAGAATTTAGTTATTAGCCACCAGTAATAACTATTAAGATCAAGGAAACTTTGTGCCTCTATAATGTTCTTGAGGAATGACGAAGGAATAATCCCCTTGATCTTTGATGGATTAAAAATTACTCCCAATTAAGACATAAAATATCCCAATAAATAGGCCTCATCGGCCCATAACTCACACATACATAGCTTCCTGAATACATTTTGGTGATAAATAATTACCAAATTCCCATCCTTAATATTAGATTACACAAGGATATCCTCAATAAAAACAATAAAAATTGTTCCAAAAACTCACAGAACACTACTATCATTAGTCCCATGAACATGGTTAGAGTGTTCATCAAACCCAAAAACCTTATAAAAAAATACAATGCCCATGATGATATTGAAAATTAGTCACTAAGATATCCTCATCATGCAATCACATATGATGATATCAAAACTTCAAATCAATATTTTAGAACCAACAATTTCCCTTTAATTGATTATATAAATCATCAATCCATGGGAGAGGATAGAGGTTCTTAACTATCACCTAATTCAAATGACGATAATAGATAAAAATTTAGTCTATCATCATCCTGATTTGAAAATACATCTAGAGCACCGAAAGTCAACACATTAGGTCAAATGAATCCTCTTTATTTAATGCAATCAATTTGAATATATTACTACAGAAACTCAAAAGGAGCTATTCTATATGGATACATCTATATAAGAGAAACACTTAGATATCTCTCTATCCTAAACATGATCTCTCACTAAGGGAGTAACATATCAACCTCTTTTAGAAAAAAACTTGGGTACTACTCAGAAATCCCTAATAAAAAAACATATATATCCTTTATATAACTTGACATAAACCTGAGCATCAATGAAGAAAAAGTCTCAACATGACTCCAAACAATCTATATGTATCTTTTTTTTATAAAAACATCCTTATTTGTGTCAGTTTTGTAGAGTATGATGTACCTATAGAAAAAATCCAAAGAATCATTCACCAAATGCTCCCAATTATTACTAAGGATAATTATATATAAATATATCCAAAAAATTTGATTTCTCCAAATGTGTGATGTTTACATATAATGAAATTAGTCAATGTACAGAACATAAAATATAGCTCGACGTCCAAATAGTGTAGTCAATTCCAAGGGAAATATAAGTTTATCCACCTCATGTCTTAATATAAGGACTAGGGAGGGTGCAATAAAGGAGTTTTTAGATCTTGCATTAAAGAATTAATTAACCCAAGTTGTAACTAGAAAAATAATACCACACAATCCATTTGGACCACCTAGTAATGAAAAATATAGGGTATACATCTTTCCATGCCTTGATCCATGACCTCTATAAACCTAATAGAAACCAACTCCACATATATAATCTTCTCTCTATTCTTTAAATGAGGTGAATCATGGGGATATCCTTGGCCTTCCCCATCCCCTCTCTTTTGATTATAGTTAGAGCACCCTATTTTTTATGCCTTTGGGGATAATGGTCGAACAAAATACCCTTTTTGTCTTCCAAAAAAGACTGGATACTAACTATTCTAATATATATGAACTCTACAAGAATAAAAAACTATGCAAGATATTTTGGTATATGTCTGAAAACTTAAAGCTCTATAAAAATGAGACAAATAAGGACGGAACTGGATCATTATTGTCTAAAATTCTTCTAAAAAGGTAATAAAGATCATAAAAACATAGTTCTACTATGATTATAATTTTTATGACTCCATTAATATGATTTTTTTTCTATTTAGCATCCTCTCAATGACCTCTAAGCTCACCATCACCTAGATCTATAGATTCAAATGAAAAAGGATAACTTAGTGATTAATATCTGTATAAAATGTCTCCCCAAAATGCCAATTCATAGCCACATCTTTTATTATAAGTATTGAACAATAACACAATATGTACTTATAGTTGATACTAAACTACAATACACTAGAACTTCCCTGAAAAAGGGTAAGAATACCTTACTAAAAAGTGACCAATTTGACTAAAGAAATAAATTCATCCTGAAGGTGGTATTTGAACTTCTCATAAATAATATATGACTACTAAAATCCTTGATGACAAATAATCACAATATTGTGACACCCTATGCAGAATCATCATAACTAATGAAACATAGTTTCCCTTATGTGGAAGAATTTAATTGAAAGAGATATTCACCTCCTCTTTCCCAGTTGTTTTATCAGGATATATAATGTATCCATGATACATATATAAAACATAATGTTAATACACTCAGAGATACACCCTATAATTATCAATTTAACCTACCTATACTTTATAGAGATCTTCAGGAATATCATATTGAACATCTTCGACACAAACCTGATGATGAATCTAACCTGGAACTATTCTATTTGATAAAATGGTAATGACTCCCTACACCCAAAATATTGAACATTTATGGGTAATAAATTAACTAATTAATATAATTTCAACATATTTCCTATTGTCTACCAAATTAAAATATAGTAGTAGATAATAATAATGCATGATCCTTATGATGTTCACTACCCCAAATGAAGCACCACTTCATTTAGCACGTTTAGTAAAATTTATATTCCTTGCATTAGATCACAAGGGTTCCCTATATACCCATGTCATAGGCAATGTTCCTTGATTAAATCATACACTATGTGTAGATGATATAGATTCCCTACCAACTCATACATCATCACCAGTTCTTGTCACAAACTACTATCCTATCTCTAAAACATCATCTCTGTTACCACTCTCCCATGACCCCCTCCACTAGTACCCCTCCCCAGTTGGAATTGAAGAGGGAGATGATGAACATGGAATCCCACCTCCATTAAGTCATGGGTTGGCATCTAAAATTGATGGTATACAATCAAAAATGGCAGGAATGAATAATAAATAAGATAATATACCACCAACCAACAACATAAGTAATAAAAATAATAAATTACTATGTACAAATGTACTTTTATTTAATTGATACTACTTACAAATACAAAAATAAGCCTAGGCAGTGACCAAGAAGTCCAAAAACTCTTAAATATCTATATTCTAGTAATACCCAGATCAACTATCAAAAAGACTCTTTGGGCTTGAAAATATTTTATGTATACAAAGGGTATTCATAAAAGTATACTCAATAGGATCCTCATTCGAAGACCTCATTTAAAATTTGAAAAAAGAATACAAAAGCCCAAGGAAAAAACAAATAAAACCAAATCATAACTAAAATAGGTAAACTATTTACCATCATCACCATTGATTTCTCACCAAGTAACATATTAATGTAATAATATTCATATAAAATTATATATGTAAAATAAATTGACCCCATTTCCACTTCCCCATTGGTGTGTCACTCTCACACCCTAACAACTCACATTCTATACTCATCCCTACCACAAATCTTTGAACCCAAATAATAGTAAACTGTATTTAAGCTAATGTGTATCCTATATATCCTAGTATAACCTCATTTTCATCATATCGCCCCATAACCAATTAGATTTTTAAATCCACAAAATCATGTGTATCAAGAATTATACCTCAATCCATTTTCTTCTATGAATATACTCCCATGGGATGTAGTAGTTATTAGGACCATATACAGGTATGTGTTATATCCTCAAGATTTTATAGCCTACACATTAATGTATAGTAAGACTGAGAACCATCACAACTCAAGTTAGACCACACCCTATACCTTAATCTACAACTAAAGGGAGAGCGTGTTAGCGGGATAATACATTCATCCGTTCTATCATTATGTTAAATGTTGGAGAAAACACCACCTAAAATACTTGGGTGTCGATTTTCCTACCAGCATGAACCACCACTAGATCCTAGAAAAAACATATCATTGTTAATTAAATGATCCAAAAATTCCATGTTATAAATTATATCACATCAAGGCTCGATCATACTAGAGTAATCATACAAAGCATAAAAAGTATTTTTCGACATGGAACACTCACTCCGAAACTAAGGCCCTAGGTCCAAGGAATTAAATAATTTATCAAAAATGAAAATGTTATCTCAACCCTAAAATTAATCTTTAGGAAGAAAACAATTAATTTTAATCTTGAATTAATAGGTTCATTATGCATGGTATCAATAAAAAGTAACCAATAAAAAATAGATAAACAATACCTTAAAATCTTGAATAAACATTCTTCATGAATAACTTTATATTTGATCAATTTTAAAGGAATGTGTATATTAACTTCTCATGGATCTTCCTTTAGTAATTACATTACATTGGTTTTTTTGTGTTTATTAATATTAATTTCATTTAAACTATAATAAAAATAATAATAACCACAATAAGATAGAATCACACTCACTAATAAAATTTCTAAAAAATAACACAACTATAACACACAAAAATATCCACATTGAATTACATGATTTCCATATTATGAAAATAATATTAATCTTCATGTTAATTCTATATTTTGATATAATAATATTAATCAATAACATATGATAATACTTTCACATTCTTATGATAATTTCTTGGTTGTTATCCAGTCAGGGATGATTCCATATATCTATCTATAGGAATCCAAAGGATGATAAATTCAAACTTTCAAAAAAATAAAATAGATATAATGAATCCCTTACCTCATGAATACTTTATGAAATATTAATAAAGAATAGAGGAGAGATAAAGATATTCATTAAAGTATTGAAAAATATAAGAGATAATTAGTTGTAATTATAGATGGATCCCTATGCTTGAATAGAGAATTTTGGATTACACAGGTTAATGGAATAATAAATAAAACATGAACAATAAATTATCAACAAAATCTATAATAACAAGTGGAATTTAAAGATGTCTATATAAAAATATTTATAATTTTTTTATTTAATTCATCTTAATTTTGTTTCTATTTTTTTCCACTACCCACCCATTTTCATCTCCAAAAATTCATGAAAATAATTAATTTGGTCATCTTCTTTGTGTTTGGGTTTAAATATAATATTTTATATTATCATTTTTTTATTTTCAAAAAATATATTGCAGAATGAAATATAAGGAAAAAGGAATTTTTTTATAAACTCATTACCTTCATGTGAGAGAGATGCATTGTGAAATGGTACATTTGAAAGACTTTTACACAGCCATGATAACCTATATTGAAAGAAATTAACATAAGTAAATTTACAAGAGGGCCGTGATGCATGGGAATATCTCCACACAAGGGAAAATAAACTAGGATGCCCCAAACACATGGATAAAATTAACATTATATGATCTCAAATAAATATGGTTACTCCTAATATGGATACCATAATGGGAGAACTAAATTAATTTTACACCGAGATAAAAACCATACAACACTTATACTGAGAAGGGAAAAACTCAATTACCCATATTTAGCTCATATTACCTTGATGAAGAGAAGGAAAAACCCAGACACATATGGGTAGAATAACATACCTAAACACTAGGATCAGGTCATATCTAAGGTAAAATAAAATTCAAACATAAATAAATTTCAATTAAAAAAACATATAAATAATCAGGATAAAGGAATCAAACACCCTCTTGACATCCCCAAACCCCATAAAAATGAAAATAAATGGATTTTGAAATCCAATCACTTATAGATAAACCAAAAGTTTTGAACATATAAAAACCCTATTAGGTCTAGGAAATGTGTTTTAAATAAAGGTAAATACATAGGTAGAATATAACTTTGTGAACATAGAAGAACACAATTTGGTCAATGCATTAATTTTTTAACATAAATTATTGCTATCATGTTCATGAAAATATTTTCGGGAATTTGTAAATACATTCATTTCCACACATAGAGTTATGAATATATAAAAAATGAATCATTTCCTTGTATAGAGATGTGAATATATATAAAAAATCATATCCATGTATATAGTTGTGATCCTAGGAAACCATAATCTTATTTACACACAACATATTTATCTCATGAGTTAAAAATGTTAACAAATGTAGTTAAAGGATATATTAGATCTAAGAACCACATCATGTTAGACTATACATATTTGTATCCCATAAATGTGATCAATTTAAAAATTCTTTAAAATCATAATTAACTTATGAGAAAGAAATGGGTTTCATGAATATTTTAATAAGAAATCATCATAGAAAATATAATTAATGAAGGTGGATTACAATATTATAGTATATCTATTGTGAATCATAAGAAAAAATAAAGGATATTGATATATATGAAAAATAATTTATAATATAATTATATAATTAATTTAAATTTAAGAATAACTATACTTTTAATTTTGTAAAATTTTATTTTAATTGGAAATAAATTTTAAAAATTATTTTTAAAAAGAAAATTAAAATTTGAATAATTTTTTTTATGAAAACCATATGTTGGTTGGAGTAGAGTACTCAATGGGGGGGATGAATTTAGTATCTATAAAATTTTGTGTTTAATAATGTATTCTTAAAATAGTTCCCCAATAAATTTAATTATAGACCAGTTAATCAATGTAATACGATTATAAAAGTTTGACTGTTTGAATAACTTCTCAGAAGATTGATTAATTCTCAATAATCTTAATACCAGTTATTATCATTTCATTTGAAGCTATTCTAATATTTCAAAACATTTATAACTTCTTTTAAAGATTAACTGTCAAATTAAATTTAATGAGTTCTAAATTTAACATAAAATAGAGAAAAATAAAATAAACAGCACAATAGATATAAAACAAGTGGTTTCATCTCAAACTGAGACCTAATCTATTCCACTTGGTGATCACCTTCCTCCAAGAAGTTTACATAAATAAACTTTATCCTTAACCTAGATTGGGGTTAAAAATAGCACCTAAGACTATTTAGGTTACAGGATCTCTTCAACAGTTCATAGTGGGTATGAACTAATAGGTCCCATAGGAACCTCTTCCACACTTATCTGTGGGAATAAAGAAGTGTAAAAAGATTGAAGAGAAAATATATATTTTATAATTCAATTTTATGTAGGAAACATTGCATGTTTTTATACAGACACATACACACTTCTCGAAAGATAAAAAAATAAACAACAGATTAGAAATGATGAGATAAGGTTTGAAGTGCTCTTAGTATTTGTCTATGTAGATATGGACTTCTGGGATGAAGCAGATACATATGTAGAGTCCTCTCACAAAAACATGATATCGTAAGTCTGCTAGATCTAGATCGTGTTCTTCGAGGAGTTGATAATGAGGAAATGATTTCGACTCTAGGATTCAAGTATGATTCGTGTGTTCTTCAACAGTGTCAGGTTGCTTGTGCCAATTCTTCATTCATGAATGCTCGTTATTCTTTGTTATCAAGCACAAAATTATTTTTTTGTTTCCACTATTTTTGCTTTTCACACAGTTTTCTTTTGGCCACACTGTTCTTTTTATTCTTATAATTCATGTTTTAGAGCTTACAAGTTTCATGTAATCTAAACCTCGTAACTCATACAGTCAGGTGACATGTCTACAAAGAAATATTAATTATGTTAGTGTATTTAATAATGTCAAATATGACTCTTAGAAATTACATTTAAAAATGACAAAACAGATAAAGAAACAGTGTCACATCCCATCTGTATACAGTGTCTCCATTAAAAATGTATCCTTGAAACAGTGTCTCCTTGAGATGGTGTCTCATTATTTGTCTTTGAGCAGTGAGACAAAAATGATGGCATAGTTGTATAGTAGATATTAGGAACCCGTAGCACAGCTGTGGTGTTAGGATCATGATTTCTGGTCATGGTGTTTGGATGGTCACAATTTCTGGATGGTAACGGTCTCTGGGTCCTTTACCAGAAAAACACAACTCATGGCAGACTAACGATTTCTCTGACTTAGTCAAATCTCTGTACAAAGACTTAAACAATTATTTTCATAGAATGAATTAAACTAAATCATTCATAATATAATTTAATTATAAACAAAATTGTTTACAATAATTATTTATGGTATAAAGAAAATATACTCCTGTAAACATTAGTTTAGATAGATTAAACAGGATTAACAAGCTTTACAGATTGTATAGGATTTATTATAATTAAAACCTGAGTAACACAAGAGGAGTCCAAAAATATCCCCCTTTTTTATGATCAAAAATCATGTGAGTGAGATATATGTTCATAGTGAATGTGACTCTGCCTTAGTGTACATATAGAATACATATTTCTCCCCCTTTAAGATTAAAAAAAGAGTAAAGAAGAAATAGACAATAAAGTGCACAATGCATTAGATGGATAAAAATTGTCATTACAAACAGAAAGTAACAAGAATATAGAAAACATCCCAATCAAAATATATTACTCAATGTTCTTCAGAACTCTCTTGTCTTATCTTTTTTGTCGGAAGCAACATCATAGGAAGAGGCCATAGGAGTAGAGGTAGAAGTTGAGGAAGGGAGTGAACGATTGGACATAAAAGGTAAAGGGATTCCTTCAAAAATTGAAGGGACCAAGGTTGGTGCAGTGGAAGACTGAGGAAACTGTTGATCAAGAATACCATTACTGATCTGACATAGAGCCTAAGAGACTAACATAGAAGTAGAGGCAAGTTCAGATGATGAGAAGGTAGGAAAACCAGATCTTAAGGGTGTAGCTGTAGGAGCGAAAATTGCAGTACTCTAGATGTGAAGATAGGGCCTAAAAATATTGATGAAGTTAGCAATAATATCACCACCATAATGCATGGCTTTATCAAAGACATCTTTGTTCTCCATATACTTATCCAACAAAGAAGTGAACTCTTTGATCTTTTGGACTTGAGTTTTGAAAGCATAAGTGACAGAAGTTATCCTCAGATTCTACACAAGGTACTTGAAGAGGTTGGTCATGTCATTCTTAGAGAATATCTGATTGAAGTAGAATTCCACCTTCTAAGATATTTATTTCTGAGCTTCATTGGCAATATTGGAATGAATTTTCATAAAATCAAGAACTATGTCACTATTCCTGATAAATTCAGATAGAGATTCCTTGTCAAAGACACTAACCATAGATTGATGTTATCATTTGAAAACTTTTTTGAGTAGATCAATATCTAAATAGGGTTGATATGATTGTCTTGAAGTATGAGAATCAGTGACAACTAAGGTAAGGGATTTTAGTTTATTTACAACTTTCTAGAGAAAACCCTTATACTCATCAGTTTATTTGTGAAGACCAATACCTTGCTCATGCATCTCTTGAAAAATCTTCTTGTTTCATTCAACTACCTTCTATGCTAAAGAAGTTATATGGTTGAATTAATAAGTATAATTCCTATGGGGTCTGACTAATAATATCCTCAATAATATAAGAAATAGGTTCTGGTCTTGAGTTCATCACTCTCTAAATTTCTTCAACCATACCACTGAGAGTTTTTACTTCATCAATGAGTTGTTTGTTCTCGACTTAGACTTCTTGAATCTCATTAGGAAACTTGGGCTGAATCTGTAATATAACCTTTTACAAAAATAGGGAATCATCTCTCTCACTTAATTTGATTACAGGATCAGGTTGGGTATTCATGATTTTTTTTAACTCCAGTCAATAGGGTATCTCCATATTCTTTCAGATCATCATTATTCACCATGTTTGGAGGTTCTTTTGAAGGTTTATGAATATAAGCTGAGATAGGATCAGGTCCCTAGGAAGAGATAACTTCAGTAGAATATGCCAGTTTCAAATGAAACATAGTAGATAGATCAATTCTTTAAACTGAGAATTTCTAGGAATAAGTCACATCAAAATAACTAGGGGATTTATACCATGTATCCACTGATATTGGATTAATTGGATTAGGTAGTTCAATAGATTCTAGATTGGGGGGCTTCTCCCCCTCAATTGGTGCATCATTCTCTAGACTGAGAAATTTAGATCCTTGATATATTTACACGATTTTATCCCTAATTTCCTCATCCATTTCCTTTCTAGACACCTGAAAGGCTTTCCCCATTATCTATTCAGTAGAAGGAATATCTTTAGGAAAAGCATGTTTCTCTGGTTATTCCTCAAGATCAGTTTCTTGCACAACATAAAGATATTATTCTATATTCTCTTCTATAACATCCTTTTTCACTTACCTTAGAAAAATATTCTTCTTTGGAAGAAAGTTGTTCTTCCAGATCAACAAATTCTTTAGGAATAGGAATTTTATTCTCAAATAATACTTGACGAGAATATTCACTTTCTTCTTTAACAAGAATAGTTTCTCTTAGAGGTACAACAACTTCTTTTTCTTCCTCATCAGAATACTAAAAATTTCATATGGCTCCAAACCAGGATCATAAATATCCTTAGTGATTGAAGGGTGTTTCACTGAATTAATCTTTTCATAAACCATGTCATTATCTTCCACACATGAATTTTTGTATGGATTCCAACTGATGTTTATTCTCTTTACTGTAACTTTCAAAAGACAAAACTCATAGTCCTTAATGGATTCTTCATCTGGTCCAAACAAGCCTTTTGTATGAATCATAACAGAGATAATTCTTAAATAGAATAGGGAGGATGACATGGAGGTTTTTTTGATCAACTCACACATATGGTGTATAACATACTTGAATAGGTTGATATTATGTCCATTTTTCTTGATATGTATGAAAAATATTTCTAGATACTTGAGTATAGGAAAATAACCTTTTCTGGGGCTAATCAAATTCTGAACAAACTTAAACAGTAGCCTAGTTTCACCATCTAGATAGGTAGCTTTGGATCTCCTCTTAGTTTCATTTACAGTTAAACTTCTCAATTATTATTCCAAAACAATGAACTCACTTGGAGGTGGAGGACCTCTATGGTAGTCCTAAAAAACACCCTCATGAGGTATCCTAAGGCATGCAGCCCATAAAATTAAATAAAAGGTACAAATCTGGACATTGATCCAACTTCACACAACATAGCCATCTTCAAAATCAAAAGAGAATTGAACATACTGATAAAATTGTGAAACTAGCTTTGGGTAAATAGGGCTATCCTTTTTTGGGAACCAATCGATCCATCATTGCTCTGTTAGCACTATCAATATCATATTATTACTTGATAAAAGCCACTTAGGGCATATCTTCTTTTTAGGTACCACTATTCTATTCACCAGATTCAGATTCAGAGAAACTTCGGGTGCTACCTTTATTGTGCTTTTCAACTTCTTCTTTAAAATTAGTTTCTTAGGAGTTGACGACGATGGGCATTTTATCCTGGTAATTTATTGAAGGTTCTAGATAGAGAAGGGTTGAAAGAGGGGTTACTATTTGACAGAAGAGATCTCGAGTGAAGAACGAGGGAAACCACTTTTATTTTATCATTTTGGGATTTCAAGCATTGAGGGATCAAAATAACATGAAAGTAAAAAAAATAAACAATGAATTACTATGATACGAGTTATAATGTATAAATAAAACAATAAAGCATCTTCAAGGTGAGACCATAATAAACTTTCACGGTGAGACCGTAACAAGCCTTCATGGTGAGACCATAACAAGCCTTCACAGGGAGACCGTAACAAGCGTTCATAGTGAGACCATAACAGTGTGATTTTTAAACTATGCGACTGTATTTTTTAAGATAATAAGTTCAATACAATAACCATGAAATAGTAACAGTGAGATTGTAAACCTGAAACATCAACTCTTAAGATAGTAAAACAATAAAACTGTTAGTATAAAATAGTAACATTAAGAGAGTGACTCCTGAAAACATAAAAGGTGAAATAATATACTTACTACTTAAGATTTATCATTCCCAATTCTTGTATGATGTAATCTATTCTTTCCAAATTTAATGGTTTGGTGAATATCTCAGAAATTTGATATTTAGTTCCAATGAAATCCAACGTGATGTAACCTTTTTGATTATGATCTCTTAATAAGTGATGTATTATATCAATATGTTTTGTCTTAGAGTGTGAAAGATGATTTTATGAGATATTAATAACACTTGTATTGTCACAATTTATAGGTAAATGCCTGAATTAATATCAATAATCTAGTAACATCGGTTTTATACACAACATTTGTGCACAAAAAATACCATCAGCTATGTATTCTGCTTCTACATTAGATAATGCAACATGGTTTTGTTTCTTACTACACCATGATACTAGTGAATTGCCTAAAAAGTGACATGTTAGAGAGGTGATTTTTCTATATAACTTACAACCACCGAAGTCAGTATCAGAATAACTTACTAACTCAAATGATTGTCCTCTGGGATAGAACAGTCCTAGATTGGGAGTATGATTGAGGTATTTGAAAATTATCTTAACAAAATTTAAATGAGATTCCTTAGGATTTGCATGAAAATGAGAACACATACACACACTAAAAATAATGTCAGATAAGCTAACAGTTATGTAGAGTAATCTTCCAATCATTCCACTATAATTGGTTTGATCAATAGATTTTCCATCTTCATCAAGATCCAACTTACAAGTAGTACAAATTGGAGTGTCACTACTTTTAGTGCTATCCAAGTAAAAATATTTTAGATGATATCTAATATATTTTCTTTTATTTAAAATAATACCATCATTATTTTTAAAGATTTTAAATCCAAGAAATAATATGAGTTCACCCATTAAACTCATTTCAAATTCATTATGCATCATTTTAGAAAATTCAATACATTAATAATTCATTGATGATCCAAAGATAATGTCATCTACATAGATTTTAACTACTAAAACATCCTTGGAAATTAATTTTATAAAAAGGGCAGGATCAACTATTCCTTTTTTTAAAACTATAGAAATAAGAAAAGTACATAATATATCATACCAATCTCTTAGAGCTTTTTTTAAACCGCATAAATATTTTAATAATTTAAAAATATGTTTTGGAAAATGAGGGTTTGTAAAACTAGGGGTTTCTCAACAAAGACATCCTCAGATATATGCCTATTTAGAAATTCACTTTTGACATCTATTTGATATAGTTTGAAATTGAGATGTGCAGCATAAGCAAGAATAATTATGATGGCTTCAAGTCTATATACTGGTGCAATGGTCTCTTCATAGTCAATTCCTTCTTCATGACTATAGACTTTTGCCACCAATCTAGCCTTTTTTCTAACTATATTACCAGATTCATCTACCTCATTTATAAAAATCCATTTAGTGCCTATGGTGAATGTGTCTTTGAGCCTATCAACATGTTTCGAAATTTGTTCCTTTCAAAAATATTAAGTTTTTCTTTCATAGCCATCACCAAAAATTCATAATTGATTGCATCATTTATATTTTTAGGTTTAAGATACAGCTAGAAGACTTAATAGTCAACCTTATTTCTATGAGAAGATATAGTTTGAGTTCCTTTTTCTAATTCTCCTTCAATAGCATCTAAAATATGTTTCTTAGGAGTTATAACAGCTCTAGAAAAAAAGGACATGTGATTTTAGATTCTTTAGTAGGGTCAATTTTATTATGACCTGAATCTAAATAATTTCCATAACTGGACGTTTTCACAGATTCTTTTATAGGATGGTTAGAGGATTTTGAATTAATGTATAGATTTGATACACCATCCTCTAGGTTCTCTAGAGTGGTCTTAGGATCATTTGGATATGTTTCATCAAATTTTACATAAACAGGTTCTTCCACACATTTAGTTCTTCTATTAAAAACTCTATAGGCTTTATTAAGAATTTAATATCCTAAGAATATTCCTTTATCACTATTTGATGAAAATTTGTCAAGATTGTCCTTAGTATTAAGTATATATACTTTTTAAACAAATACTTTGATGTTTCTAACTTTGGGTTTTCTATTGTTCCACAAATCATATGGAGAAATATTAAGAATAGGTCTAATAAATACTCTATTGATAATATAACTTGTTTTATATACAGATTCAGCCCAAAAATAAATAGGTAAGTCGTATTCACTAAGCATAGTCCTAGAAATCTCTTGCAAGGTTCTATTTTTTCTTTCTATAACCCTATTTTTCTATGGTGTTATAGGGGAAGGAAAATTATTATTATAGCCATTTTCCGAGAAAAAGGATTCAAACTCTTGATTTTTAAACTCATGGCCATGATCACTTCCTAAGGATTTAATTCTAAGTCCACTATTATTTTCAATAGTTTTGACATATTTGAAAAAATGAGAGCAGGATTCTCTTTTGTGAGCCAAAAAGAAATTCAAAGTATATCTTGAAAATTCATCTACAAGAACATAAACATAATTCTTCCCATTTAATCTAGAAACTCTTGATGTTCTAAACAAATCCATGTGAAAAAATTTGAGAGGTTGAGAAGTTGATACTTCTTTCTTTGGATTTAGGGAAATGTTGCGTTGTTTTCAATTTTGACAAGGATTACACACTTTATCATTTGGAAACTAAAGTTTGGGTTGGTCTTTGACTAAACTTTTTATAGTTGACATTCCATGGGAGTGAGTGCTAGAGTTTCCTAGTCTCCTATGACAATGCCAAGACTCTTTGTGAAACACACTTAAACATGAAGCATTTTGAGAATATAAAGAATGTAAGTTAACAGAATATACATTTTCATTTCGTAATATAGAAACACAAATTCAATTTTAGAATTAAAAACATTGAAGGCATAATTTTAAAATTTGACATGAAATAAATCATCACATAGTTGTGAAATACTAAGGAGATAATATTTCAATACATCCACAAAAAGTACTTTGAAAATCAAAACAGAGATAGAGTTCCTAATTTGGCAAGGCCAATAATCTTTCCTTTGGAATTGTCAACAATTGCAACATGTACTCCATCAATTTTCATTAAGATCTTGAAGAATGAATAGTCTTTTGTCACGTGTCTCGAACACCCACTAGTCAAGTACTATAAGCTTTTAAAAGAACTCTTTATGTGACTTTACTATAAAAAAGTCAAATAAAAACAGATTTTGGTAACCATACCTATTTGGGTCCAGTAAAATTAGTGACTAGTTCCTTAACAACCCATATCTACCTCATAGGTTTCCTATAAACATTATTTAAAGTATTTGAAAAATAAACCCTAATTGGTCCAGAAAAGCTTGAAATAGTAGAGAGTGTATCATAACTTGAACTAGGTGAATTATTTCTAGGGTAGGGAGTAAAGATATATGTCCTAAACATAGAAACGAAATTAGTTATTCCAAAATTTCTTTTACTAGGTTGATAACCAATTCCAGTACTACATTTAGGAGAAATTTATTTACCTAGCATTTTTAACAAGGTATCTTTACCATTAGAAAACATTTCAAGATCCTTTTTTAATTTCTAATTAGATAGTTTTAGTTAATTATTCTATTTGATTAATTGATCATTTTTCTCCCTTTCTATAGTGAGTTCTGTTTTATGAGTTGATGTAAGGGAATGTTGTTTCTTAAAATATTTTTATTTATCATAGAGTAAATTGCATGTATCTTAAAGCATATTACAATACTCAAACATTTCTTCATTAGAAATATTTTCAGATTCACTCGTATCTCTATGATAATAGGAATAGTGTACAAAAGATTACAGTGTTACCTTAGATCTGTTTGTCATAATACACATATTGGATTTGTTATCTTGTTCATCATGTGAAGATTATGAGTCACTTGAACTATCCTCATAATCATTTCATGTTTCTTTTATTTCCATTTTATACTTTCTATCTTTGTCTTCATATTTATTTTTGTTCTTTATCATGGGATAATCAGCCTTGATATTTCCCTTTCGCTTTCATTCATAGAAAACAATCTCATCAGACTTGTCACATCTTTTCCAATATTTCGTTCAACTTCATTTTTGATCATATCTTCCCTTGAAGTTAGGATTTTTGAAAAATTTCTTCTTCATGTAAAATCACTTAAACCTTTTGGATAACTGAGCTATCTCATCATCACTATTAGGTGATGATTGTTTACTATTGGAAATTTTTATAGAAACTTCCACTTTCCCTTTTTCTTTATGTTTGGAGGTGGTGGTCTTGAACGCAACAGATTTTCTTTTGGGTTCATCCATATATTCCTTGTTGAATTTCAACTTCTCTTCATACATCATCAGTTTTCCAATGAGTTCTTTTATAGGTAGATTTCTTGTGTCGCATGAATCTCTAATAGAGATAGAGGTTCCTCTCCATTTGTCAGGTAGGCTTCTGAGAATTTTCATGATTTGTTCTTTGGAAGTGACTTCTCTTCCATGAGAAATCATTGTATTAGAATTTTTGTTGAACCTGAGATACAAGTTAGAAATAGGCTCATTAGGATTCATTTTAAAGTTATAATACATAACAGTAGAAGTATTAAGTATCATTTTATTTCAAATTATAAGTTCCTTCATTTGAAATAAACAAGTTATCAAAAATTTCATGGGCGATTTTACATGCAGAGATTCTATTAAATTACTCAACTCCTAAACAGAATTATAAACCATTAATTTCCTTGTAATTATATCTGTAGGTAGTTTTGTTAGGTTCATCCCAAGTTATTCTATTCGTAGAAGGAATATTAAATTCATCTATAATTGAAGACCAGATTTCAAAGCTTATACTTTCTAAATGAATTTTCATTTGAGTTTTCCATTAAGAATAATTGTTTCCATTAAATAATGGTAGTCTGTTTGTTATAGAACCTTCTAATTTAATATCTATAATAAATAAATAATTAAAAAGATATAAAAATTTATAATTAACCAAAATTTATAGATATTTAAAGTATAACTACAATCACAGTTGAATAGGG
Organism: Viscum album; assembly: GCA_963277665.1. Classification (NCBI taxonomy): domain Eukaryota; kingdom Viridiplantae; phylum Streptophyta; class Magnoliopsida; order Santalales; family Viscaceae; genus Viscum; species Viscum album. Next base: position 98,594,780 of record OY728151.1, on the reverse strand, counting down.
TAAAAACATTGTCTTAATAAGCAAACCCTCTGATACCAAATGTTGGTCAGAGTAGAGTAATCACGGGGGGGGGGGTGAATTTAGTATCTATAAAAATTTATTTTTAAAAAGGTATTCTTAGAAGAGTTTCCCAATAAATTTCAATACAGCCCAATTAATTGATGTAATACAGTCATGAAAGTTTGACTATTTGAATAACCTTTTAGAAGACTGATTAATTTTCAATTATCATAATATCAGTTATTAACATTACTTTTGAAGCTATTATAATAAGTAAAAACAATTATAACTTCTTTACAAGATAAACTATCAATGTAAATTTAGTGATTTCTGAATTTAACCTAAAAGAGAGAAAAATAAAATAAATATCCCAGCAGATATAAAACAGGTGGTTCAGTCTGAAGAAGAGACATAATCCACTCCACTTGGTGATCTCCTACCACCATGCAGTTTATATAAATAAACAAGATCCACACCCTGGATTGGGATTAACAATATTACACAAGACTATCTAGGTCATATGACCTCTTCCACAGTTCTTCATGGGTATGAACTAAAAGGTCACACAGGGACCTCTTCCACACCTATATGTGGGAATACACAATTGTAATAATATGTAAGAGAAAGGATATATTGTATCCTTCAGTCTGATGCAGGAGATAATGTGTGTTTTTTTGAAGACACACACACTTCTTGAATGATAAAAATAATACACAATAGGTCACAAATTATGAGATAAGGCTAGAAGTGCTCTAAGGGTTATTATATGCATCTTTAGACTTCTAGGATGAAGCAGATGTAGAAATCGAGTCCTCTCGTGAAAATAGAGTATCCTAAGATAGCTAGATCTGGCTCGTGTTCTTGAGAGAGTTGATAATGTGAAAACGTTATTGACTCTAGGATTAAAGTACGATTTTTGTGTACTTCATTAGTGTCGGGTTGCATGTGTCAGTTCTTCTTTCATGAACTCTCATGCTTCTTTGTTTTCAAGCACACACTTTTTTTCTGTTTCCACTATTGTTTCTTGTAAAACACTTTTCTTCTGGCCACACTGTTCTTTTTATTCTTATAATGCATGTTTTGGAGCTGATGGGATGCATGTATTCTGCACCTTATACGGTCGGGTGACATTTCTACAAAGAAACATGAATTATGTCAGTGTATTTAAAAACATCAAATTTAATCATTAGAAATTAAATTGAAAAACAAAAAAAATAGATTAAGAAATGGTGTCACATCCTATCTGTAAATGATGTCTCCATGAAACAGTGTCTCCTTGAAACGATGTCTCCTTTTTTTCTTTGAGCGGTGAGACAGCTATGATGGCATAGTTGTATACAGATGCGGTGTTAGGATCACGATGTCTGGTCACAGTGTCTGGATGGTAAGATTGTCTGGATGGTCACGGTGTCTAGGTCCTTTTCCCGAAAAACACAACTAGTGGCAGACTCAAGGTTTCCCAGACATAGCCAAATCTCTATACACATACTTAAACAGTGATATTCATAGAATAAATTAAAATTAATCATTCATCAAAGAATTTCATTATAAACAAAATAGTTTACAATAATTATTTTAGGCATAAAGAAACTAATCATCTATACACATGATTTTAGATAGATTAAACAATATTAAAAAGATTTATAGAATGAATAGTATTTGTGATCATTAAAACATGAGTAACACATGGGGAGTCCAATACCCTAAAAACTAGTAAACAAGGATTTATAATGAAAACTAATGACATTATACTTCAGTAATTGAACCTTTACTACCTTTGATAAGGAGAAACCTTTAAGAACATGTGATCTCTAATGTTTAACTCAAGAGGCCTCCTTTTATGATTACTATAGGACTTATAATGATCCTCATTTTTCTTTATTTACTCATTGATCACTTAAAACTTCTCTCTTATTTTCTCTACCAATTACAATCATGGAACAACTGAATGTCTGACAATAATACAAAAATATATATATCAAAAAGCCCATCCATTAAATCCTTTAAATAGATCCATACTAACAGTGGAGTGATAATTTTTTTTAAATATAAATTATCCAAAATTTGATTCCTCACCCAAGAACCTCCAAAATCTAGAATGATTTCACCCAAAAAAAATTCTCAATTTTGGATAATATCCTCTATCTAACCACCCATCTAGGGTTGAAAAGTATTTCTTAAGAAAAACTAAGATCTAAAATAATTCAGGAGGACCCTCAAAACCCTATAGGTGAACTAGAGATCATGATTAGAGATGATCATATTCAGAATCCAATAAATCTCCCTGAAATTCTTCAAATAATTCCTCAATAGACCATCCACTAATATCTACTCTCTAATCATGAATAAGTTAGTTGACATCATCTTGTGGTCCATGATCACCTATATTACATCACTGCCTCACAAATATTGAGTAAACCCGATGAAAATTTTCATTGAAATTTACTCCCTTGTCCACTATTACACGAGAGATTTTTATGTATGATTACCTTTATATAATTCAATTTGTTCTATATCTTACACCATAAACAACACTGAACATAAAGGAAACCATGGAATATTTAAATAAACTATAAATATTTGATTATGACTATTAAAACCTAAATGTTTAATTGGAAAAAATTAATATGAGCAACCTCTTTATGAAATATATTTATAATTAAATAATTTATACTTTTAATACGAATTAAATTCAATTAGTTTACAAAAAACTAATAATAAGAGAATTTTTTGTTTAGAAAAGTTTTTTTTATTTATGTGATAAAAATTTCAATTTCAAGAAAAATATGGTTTTTTATGATAAATTAGTTTTGATATTAATAATTTCTGAATACTTTTTTAGTTGGTAAATTATAATAAATAAAAATAATACCGATTAAATTTTAAAAATGATAATTTCCAATAAATACAATTTTTCATTATATTTTATGATTTGATTAAAAATTAAAAATTAAAAATTAAAAATATAATAATTTGAACTTGGAAAGATGGAATTTTTTTGATTTATAATAAAATATATTATATTAAGATGAAATTTTGTATTTTTTTTCAAAAATATTTATTCTTAGATGAAAAATATTGTTTTTTCAAAAATTATAATTTTTATTATTTTATCATTTTGTAAGCATATACATGATGTTCAAAAAATCTATTATGAAATAATATATGGATTCACGGAATATCATTATGAATTTAAATATATTATTTTAGATTATAAATCACATCTCTATCATTTTTAGAACTAAATTAAAATGTTAGTTTAATAAAAACTGTTTGACGTCTTTTTTAAAATAAAGTATTTTCATTGTGATATTATTTTTTGGATTTATATGAAAGAATCATAACATTTAATTTTTTTAAAATAAATCAATCTTTTTTGTGGGAATTGATAATTTTAATGAATATATCCTACACATTACATTTTTGATTGAAACTATGCTTTTTATAAAAATTATTTTTACGCATTATGTTTGTTATTCTTAAAATTAAATTTTAAAGACCTTAGAAATTTTATTTTAATTTTTTTCAAAATTTTTAAATTATATAGTCTAAATAAGGTGAATGGTCATTATAAATTTTTTTCATTACTATAAATTACTAGGCTTAATAAATAATTACAAAGGTAAAATTAAATTGGGGTAAAAGATACAAAAGTTAAAAGAAAAGGAATAAAAACACTCAAGTAGTCTCTAAAATGAGTGTTTGAGGTGTGTTTCAACCCAAAATCACATTACATCATAATTTAAATTTTTAATAAATTTACCTAGTAATAGTAACATTACATTATTGAAAATGATAAGGGTACTTCCAAAAGTGACCATATATTCACTTATTAAAAGGTAACACTAACTCCACATAAAGACTCACCATTTATTAGAATTAATCTTTGAAAATCTGAGTGTTTAACCACTAAATATAATTATATCACTAAAAAAATTATATGGTTACACTATTTTAGTCAAATACCTATAATTCTAAGAAGTATTCCCATGAAATATCAAGTATCCAATGTGGGTATTATCAATTACCTCTCTTTTATTATTAATATTTTTATTTAATATTTATTATAACCAGAAAAATATAATTACATTAGTATCATTGTATGATTAAATTTTATTATATTTATTATAAAATAATAATCTATGAACCTTTATCATCTATTAAGAAAAATGAAATCATTGTTCGTTTGTACTTACAGACTACCACCTACATGAAATGATGCTTACTGATCATCATCATCACCCCTCATAGATTCTAATAAGAATTTTCTTATGAATAAATATAGTGTATATAATATTATTATTATTCTCAAATTTCATATATAATATACCATTATTCTATAAATTCATGGAGAAATGAGGTCGTGAAATGCACGTTCGTGCGGACTACCACCTCCAATAGAAAAAAAATTAATTCTTCAGCACCACCCAAAATGGATGGTTCTAAGAATTAATTTAATGTATATATAAAATATATATTAATTTTCTAAGTTTATTTAATGTATTTATTAATATTATATAATAATTTATTCTTATTGAATCAAACATTATAACATGATCGTGTTTTGGTCAGTTTTACCGCCAACAAAAAAGACATGGTAATGTTTATATAACGAATGATTAAGGAATGTAATATATTGTTAAGATCATATAATAATAATTATTATTTATTAATTTTTTTTAAATTATTATGTAATTTTAATTTGAAAATCTAATCATGTTATAAATAAATCATCTTTGTTCCTTAAAAACTAATGTACCAATCATGTAACATATTTCATGTTCATGAGTCATAACTAAAAATATCATGGAATGAATGTGGAACACTATAAAACATTTTAGAATATATAATATGATACCTTTAATAAAAAATAAATTATGAAATTGATAACAATTAGTGAGAATCTATCCTATCATTGGGAGGTTTGTATGAAACAAACAACCGATAGTTCCAACACCCAATAATGAAAATAAACTGTAATCAGTTAATATATACATAATATATGGTTATAAAATGATTATAAAAAGGGTATTAGGTTTATATTATTTTTTTAGATAAGTTATTAAGATATTTACATTCATTATATGGGATTATAGAGTATGATTGAGTAAACGTGAATACAAGGTAAAGGATTTCATCTCAAATTTCTCTCTTTGAGACATGATTGGTATTATGAATATAATTTCATTTATGTGATGTATATTCATCCTATTTTATATATAATATCATTAATTATCATTTAATTGTGGTATTTTATGTTTTATTATAGGCCCTATCATTCAAGGGGTTTTGATTAAAGTTTTACTAAATCCGAAATGGTTTTCTTAGTTTCAATTCATATTCTTTAAGACATGTTAGTTGTTATGCACCATATTTACTTTGTATGATGTTGTATTGATTTAATTTTACATGGATTTTCTATATATTATTTTCTATTAATTCATGGTTTAAAATAATCCTAATCAAGTAATTTTTTTTCAAATATACATTGACTCAAGTGTTACCCCAATCATAATTGTTTTTTTGTAACACAATTTCATTCATTGATTATGATTATTCTATTCAACATAATTTATATAAGTTGGTTAAATAATTCCCTTTAATTTTATTATGTATAATTATCAAAACATATATATCTTTTCCACATAATACCCTTTTAAAATGATTCCTTCTTTTAGGGAGTATGTTTCAAATAAGGGATATTGATAACTCAAATATCTTTTATTTGACTTATAAAATTTCAAATTGGAATTTTATCTTTAATGAATGGGTTATCCGTATACAATATTTCATTATATTATATTTTATAATAATATTTTTTAATATTATGTTATAATTAAAATCAATTTATTTACTCTTCTTAAAATGAACGTTTTAGGAAAAGACATTTTCAAAAATAATAAATAGGGGTTTCCTTTCACTTTCACATGTTTTTAATTCCTATACATATTTATAAAATACATAAAAGTTATATCTTTATAGGGTTCCATTTTTGGAGATTATTTTTAAAAGTAATGGTTTGAAAATGATTTCATGTCACATTTTGAAAAGTTACCTTTGAAAGCGATATATAAATTTATATATTATGTCAATATTAAAAATGTTTTCTAAATTATATTTTATGCTTTCATTTCTACTTCCATTATTATTTTAATAATAATTTCTTCTAACAGGGTTGATGTTTCATGATTTATATACTAATATATGTATTTATTATCTTATTTATTGAACTTATTGTATCAGAGAAATTTTTAATTTATTATTTTTGATACTATTTTAAGAATTATTTTTGTACGGGGTTTTTCCATTTATCTATACACCCTTTTATGTTTCCTTTATTACACTAATTTTATGTTATATTGAAACCATACATCATAAACCTATAAACTATTTATGATATTTTTATTCTAGTATTTACTTATCCATACACTCATTTCTCTATATGGTGTGAACATCAAATTTAACATAATTAATATTAGATGTTTCCCAGCAAGAAATAATGTTATTCTATTGACATGGGGAAATGTATTGGTGTTCCTTATACTGTAATTGAAATATGGATGACTATGGGAAAGTTGAATATGAATTTATAACTATAATAATTCTTATACCAGATGGGTTATTATCATTATATCCCTATTATTTAAATGGGGAAAAATATTGGGATTATGTATATTAATATTATAATATAAATTATTATTGTAAAGTTTACTATATATTATTCGACAATATAACTTCTTTACCAGGATAGGTTATGATAATGTTATCCGTTTTACTGAAATTTGGAAAATTATTGACAATTCATGATTATTATTAATTGATAATGGTTTTTGACCATGTATTTATATTTCACATTATTAGTTATATGGATAGCCAGGTTTTTATTCAGCCAAGGGTCCCTTAAAAAATGTTATGAAGGTATTGTTAACTCTTATGGTGAATGAATTTGAATTAATTAGGTGATATGTGGGGCCCAAAAATATATACCCCTCTATTTATCAATTGCTTTTATGAGACAAGAAAGTTTGGGTTTTGGTTCATACCTTTTGACATAATTTTATAGTTTCTTGGAATAAAGCCTTGACATCATGTTTTTGATATAAACAATTATTCATTCCATCAATATGAGATTAGTAATATTGATATATAAGTTTTAATTTATTTTCATGTACATATAATTATTAGATTATGAGTTGAAATGGATCCATGTTTTTTACTAGTTACTATAATAATATCTATTCCATGATTCCTCTATTGAATATTATCCATTTTTGATAATTTGTGATTACCCCTTATTATGTTTCTATAACACCCCAAAAATTTTATGGTATATATCTCTTAAATAAATTCAATTCATTAGATAGAATATATTTAATAAATATCTGAGTCTTTTTGAAACAACACTTGGTTATTTAGGAGGTAGTCATAATCTAGCCATTAAACATTAATTTTCCACTTCTGTGTTTTGAATTTCAAAAAACAGACATTCACAGTTGTGATTAGGGTGATATTTGGAGTCTGATAAAATCAACTTAATTTTTTATGAATAGTTACATACCCTTATGAATATTATATCACACTTATGAATAGTAACCTACTCTTATTTATAGTAATATGACCCTTATAAATGGTATCCTTACCCATGAGAGTATAAATAAAATTTTAGGAGCTTAAAAATGAAGGTGAATTTTTTAAGTGTTGGTATTTTTCTATTAAAAGATGATTTTAAATAAAAATTAAATTAATAGTATTAAGAAAATAATTTTTGAGAAAGGGAGTTCATTTTTGGATTCTACATGTTGAAAAGTGGTTAGGGTGATTTTTTGGTATTTTTCTGAAATACTTGAATTTTGGTGAATAGTAAAATTTGATAATTTATGAAATATGGTAAATAAATGAATTTATACATCTTGATTGAGTCATGGATGATGTAAATGGAAATTTGTTCAAACTCACATGCATATATTACTATTTTTGGTCACAAGAATCAATATGATTCCTTGTATAGGGAAAACTAATAAACTAATGATTAAAATAATGCAAAAACCCTCCTCTCATCCACTATATAAAGTACCCCTCACCCCCTCTTCCTCTCACACCAATAAAGTATTGAGCCTTGCCTAAGTTCTGAAAAATACACTTTCCAAGCCCCCCCATTTCCAAGACCTGATGGTCTCAACAAAAGGCCAAAAGAAAGGCCTTAAAGAGATTCTCAAGGAGGAGTACTCATGATGTGAACCTCTCTTCCTTTTTCTTTCAAATTCTTTTACAAGTTCCATTCCTTTGTTTCTCTCTCATAACCTACCCTCATAAAAATGATATTATAATTATATTACCTTACATGAACTATAATTTTATTATGATGATAGAATATTTCATCTTCACCTCTCTTTTCCCCCTCCTCTTATACTAAATATGAAAACAGTGTCCGAGATGTGTTAATTTATCACATTCAAAGTTGACGAGTTTTTAATTTCCATTATCATATTCAATTATTGTCATGAAACCATTATTATGGTTTAACCATATCATAATATATGTTTTTCATCTTATTTAATGTTTTGTAATCCTTACAGACACATAATATAAAATAATAATACAAAACAAGTTCATTATGTACAAAACCACCAAGTTAATCCAAGAATTTATCAATAACTTTTATCTAATGAGTCATCCAGATGGTATATAACCAAAAATAATTATAATATCATTTCTATATATTTAATTTCATTAATAATATATATTAACAATTATTGATGTTTAACCACATTTCAAATGAAATTCCATTCATAAATACAAGTAAACTGATCATGAAAATCAAGGAAAAATATGATTCCAAAACAATAAAATTGAACCCCTTAAACCCATAAAAAGGACATGAATAAATCTAATAAGGTTAAAATAAATTAATTAAATGTACTGTAGGTTCTGGTATTATTAATTAATGAAGATATATTTTATTATTTCAGTCTTTAAGATCTATCGAAGAAAACATTCTAGCAAAAGGTAAGGGTTTTCTCATGTCACTTTTAGTACTCTGAGATTTCCATTGTTCACCACTTTTTTCATTCATGTGGAGTATGTGTACTACCATTTGATATATAATATAGTTATTCTATTTATATTCATGGTATTATGTGATTCATTTGGTGATTATTAATTTTTGGTAATACGAATCGATTGATTACAATGTGGTATGGGACTTTGTCTGAACTTCCATATCATTTAGTATTACATGGTATTGTGAACCTACTATTTATTATGTGGTGTATCTACTACACATTTGAGATAATTTTTCATTTGAAATTATAATAATGGTAAATTTCCATTTTCTTATATCATGGATATGATTATTTCCTTAAGTCGTATACCATTTCACATACAATGTTTATTTTGAATGCTATTTTAACTAGGGAAATATTGGTGAATATGTATCCTCTATTCAATGTGGATATTAAAGAGGCATATTGTTCTTATATTAAATCTATGTAAAAATAATTATTTATATTGGAAGTGATATGTGGGGCCTACTATATCCCCTTTATGCATTGACAGGTCTCATGAGACAAATCAATTGGTGGTAAACCCTTCATGTTTGATTCCAAGAAATTAGACGATTTTCTACCCACAGACTTAAACCATATCAATGGTATAATAGTTCATCTTTAGATACATGACATCAAAATAATAATTATTCTATTTAATCACTATTCGGTTATTATTATCCAAGAGGTTTTCATTATGAAAAAAATATATGGATGCCTTTTTTGTTCTCAACTTATTAATGGAATCTGTTTTCATTTATTCATCATGCCATGTTTTTCATGTATAATTGATTATGATTCACTTATTATAGACTCATGATTCCACTATATATAACCCTTACCGATTATTTTATCTCACCTTTATTATGTTTCCTTTCCCAAGGTTTTGAATAATGGAACCATGAATAATCTTTCATGGAGGTAGTTTATTTCAGTTTTTTATGTATCATGCTGTATTTTTTATCTTTCCATATATACTTTGGGTATCCTGTATGTAATTTGGTATTCCAAAATTACTAAACCAATTAGTCCTCCAGGATTTATTTCTTATATTCATTCCAATGTATTGAAATAATGTACCATCTCTGGGCTTTAGGGTTTGGGGCATTATAGTTGCTATCCAAAGAATTTTAATAGCATCCTTGGAAACTAGATTTATGAAACATAGTTTAGAGGACATAACCCTATATTAGACTTTGAGGATAATTGTAGAAGATCATTTCGTAATTTTAGAAAATTAGAGATCATATGTTTCTTCCTATAAAATACTTCTATATTTGGATACTACAAGTGGATGTGGTTCTGGAACAGATATACGTAGGAGTAACAAATATGAAAAAGAGTTTTAGGCATAATTTGGGGCATACCAGTACACGACAATGGACCTTACTACACACCAGGTTTGACTCTCTTGGGGGATATGCTTAGAATAATTCAAATTTTCTTTAAAAACCATTATTAAGGATTTAAAATTAAATATAAATAATGTTTATGATTATGAGATTATTTGTGCATAAAATTTCAGGTCATCTTAAGTGTTTGTTAGTTAGAAATTATGAACTGTGAAGTAACATAGTGAATGACATTGTTTAGTGATAGTGACAAATGGAATAAGGGGAATCAATACCCATGGATAATGTATGGATTTACACAATGGGAAATTTAATATAGTCAATATTGGAGCAGATCAGATCATGACCATATTGGGACAACATACTCAGGCTGTCATGAATAACCATGCTACACCTGTATTGGATCGTTTCATGCAGTATAATCCCCCATATTTTAGTAGGACTACTAATCCAGTGGTAGCCGAGTGGTGGATCAAGTCTATTGAAAAGATATTTCTGGCATTAAGATATAATGAAAATGAAAATTTAGTACTCGCAGTATATTTCATCAAGGGTGATACTGATCAATGGTGGTCCTTGATCTAGAATACCTTGGAGGAAGAAGAAATAGAAGATAAGTAATGGATAACTTTTAAGAAAATATTCTTTGAAAAATATTTCCCTCATGAACAATGAACTAAAATGAAGAGAAAATTCCTCAACCTAAATAAAAGGGAAGATGATTGTGTTGTGTATTATGAGGCTTCCATCACAAGATTAGCCAGGTTTACTATAGATTGTGTATGTGATTCGGAAGAAAATATTGATCATTTCTTTGAAAATTTTAAGCCAAGTCTTCAAAGGGAACTGTAATATCAAACATTTTCATCATAAGATGAAATAATATTAAGTTTCATCAAAATAGAGAATGAATTATCTAGATCAAATTTGATCAAGGGAAACGAAGATAAGAAGTTGTACTCTAACAACCATGGAAATAGAGAAGCACTAACTAAGAGAAAATAATGAATCAATTCACATTATGTGAGAACTGTGGAAAGAATAATCCTTGGAAATTATTAAAAGGCATGAGAGTCTTCAATAAGTGTGAATAAAAGGGTCATCGATCTAATGAATGAAAGGGGAAGAAACAATTCAATGATGTTCAATGATACAATTGTAAAGAGATGGGAACTATGAAAATGAGTTTCCTAAGCATCAAGTAAACTTGCCTCAGAAAAGGCCACAAGAGAAAGGAAAAGCTTATGCAATTAAAAACACAAAGGTTTAGGTCATTATGTTTTGGTGGTAGGTAGTTTAATTGTTTTCTTAAACTTATCCAATTCATTATTTGATAATGGACCATCACATACATTTATATCTTCCATGTTATCCAATAAAATTAGACATGTCCAATTTTATTTAATAAGGAATTTCTGAGTCAAAACTCTTAGGGGATGCATCATTGTAACAAATATGGGTCGATCAGTCCACTCATGAAACATAAATATGCTTTAGTTACTAACCATGTCATCATACCAATTGTCTACTTTTATATAATTCTTGGTATGAATTGGGTGTCAAATTATGATGAGAATATCTATTGCAAGAAGACGGAATTTACAATTTATGAGAATGGAATTGAATCACATATATTTATATTAGAAACATATCCATCTAATTCTTATCTAGATATACACCCAGTAGCTCTATTTAATTCAATTCTTGGAGAGGAACAAAACACAATACCTATGGGTGAGGAAAGAAATCTTCAAATTAAATATGTACCTATTTTGAAAGACTACATTGACATATTTCCAGAGGATTTACCTGGACATCCACGAGTAAAAGAAGTTTAGTTCACTATTGATTTAATTCCTTATGTAAGACCTATATCATAGACTCTCTATAGAGTGTCCACTGTACAATTAATGGATCTAAAGAAACAACCATAATAATTTAGTGACAAAAAATTTATTCAACCTACTATTTCTCCATGGGGATCCCCAATCAAATTTTCCAAAAATAAATATTTATCTAGGAGGCTACGCATTGATTATAGAAAAATAAATGCTATTACATTAAAGAACAAGTATTCTCTTGCACATATTGATGATTTATTTGTCAACTTCATTGAGATCAATATTTTTCAAAGATTGACCTTCGATCTGGATATCATCATCTATGTGCGAGGAAGAAAGATATTTCAAAGAAAATATTTAAAACTAGGTATGGGCCTTACATGTTTTCTGTAGTTCCTTATAGACTAACAAATAAAACCTATATTTTCATGAATTTAATGAATATAGTTTTCAAGGAATATCTTTAGAAATTTTTGTGGTATTTATTTATGATATCCTGGTATACAATAAAAGCTATGAAGACCGTGAGAATAACTTTTGGATTATTCTGAAAACTCTTTGTTGAAATGAATTATATGGGAAGTTTAGCAAGTGTGAATTTTGGATTCAATAAATTTCTTTTCTGGGAAATATTTTCTCTAAATATGGAATCATAATTAATCTCTCAAAGACAAAAGAAATACTAGAATGGCCCATGCCAATGAATATAACTGAGGTACATAGTTTTATTAGCTTATCATGTTACTCTCAACATTTCATTCAGAATTTCACTAGATTTTCTATCCTGCTAACCAAGATCACACATATAAGGGGTTAATTTTGCATGGACAAAAGAATGTACAGAATGCAATGAAGAATTGAAAATAAGATTGGTCAATGCTCTAATTTTGACTCTCCCATCTAGAAATGATGGAATTTTGATATACAATGATGCATCAAAGAATGGACTGAGTTACATCCTTATGGAAAAATGATAATGTTATTTCTTATGAATAAAGTCATTTTAATACTCATGAGAAAAATTATCTAACTCATGCTCTTCAGTTAGTATCCATAATCTTTTCTATGAAAATATAGAGACATTATTTATACAGTTAAAGATGTGACATATATATGGATCACAAGAGTTTTAAATACATTTTAATACAGAATGAACTCAACATGAGGAAAAGGAGATGGCTCGAGCTACTCAAAGATTATGATTGTTTAATACATTACCACTTATGAATGGAAAATAAGTTGGAAGATGCATTATGTTGGAAAGTTCATGGAATTATGACCCAAATGAGGATTGAGAGAGATGCTATATTCATAGATCTACTAAAGATGAACATGGGAATTGTTAAAGAAGGAGAAACATATTTCCTCTTTAAAATGATTACTAAACCATATTTACTAGAGAATATAAAAGATCTAAATCAAATTATGATAATATAAAAATCAAAATTAAAGATGTTAAGGATGCTTGATTGGATGAATTAATGTATGAGGATGGAGTTCTGAAATTTGGGAATATGTTATGCATTCCATCAGTACCTGATCTAAAAAGGGGAATAATAGATGATTCTCAAAGATGAAATTTATCTATACACCCTAGTAGAACTAATATGAATAGAGATATAAAGAACATTTTTGGTGGTATAACATGATGTGTGAAATTTATGATCATATGTCAAGGTTTCTAGTTTGTCAACAAGTGAAGAATGAGAGACAACATCCATGAGAGATTATGCAACCTATACCTATTCCTATGTGGAAGTGAGATGACATTATGATGGATTTTTTCACAAGAATAGTGAGGAAACCTAGAATAAATGGTGTAATATGGGTAATTGTTGATCTTCTCAAAAAATCAGCACATTTCCTTTCTATAAGAGAGCATTTATCACTTCAGCATCTATAAAGGCTTTATATTAATAAAGTTGTAATACTTCATGGTTCCACTATATCGATTGTGTATGATTGAGATCCAAAATTTATATCAAAATTCTAGAAAAGTATCCAGAAGACTGTGGATACTGAGCTTCAAATGACTATTTCTTATCACCCCCAAACTAATGGACAGTCAGAAAGGACTATTCAAACACTAGAAGACATGTTGAGATCATACTCTCTTCACTTTCATGGTATGTGGGATCAATAATTTACTTTTGTGTAATTTTCTTACAACAATTTTTTCCATTATAGAATAAAAATGGTGCCATATGGAGCATTATATGGTAAGAGGTTTTGAAAACCAAATTGTTTGGATGAAGTTATCAAGAGGAAATGTATAGGACATGAACATATCTAAGAGACAACTATAATGGTAAATAATATTCAGGCCTATATTAAAGCATCCCAAAGTAGGAAAAAGAGTTATGATGAAAACTAGATAAATGATTTTAATTTTAGGCAGGATATCATTAATTTCTAATAGTATCATTGTGGAAGGGTTTCTTAAGGATTGGTAAGAAAGGGAAACTGAGCCCTAGGTTCATCAGACCATTCAAAATTGTCGAAAGAATTGGAGAAGTAGCTTACCATTTAGAAATCCACCATGTATCTAAAAAGTTAATAATTTGTTCCACATTTCATTGTTAAAGAAATACATTCCATACCCAATTCATGTACACACCTATGATGAAATAAAGATGGAACCTGATTTGTTCTACTGTTTAGAGCCTATCGGGATTCCTGACACTAGGGAGAAGGTTTTGAGAAATCAGAAAACTAGACTAGTAAAGGTTATTTGGAGATACCATAAAATAGAGGAAGAAACATGGGAACTAGAGGATGGTATGATTAAGAACAACCCACATCCTTTTAAAGTTATTTATACATGAAAAATTTCAAGTATGAAATTTCTGAAGGTGGAAAAAATATAACACCATACACATTTTATGTTATGTTTCTCTTAAATAATTTCAATTCATTGTATATACTATATTCCTTAAATCACTGAGTCTCTTTGAAAAAATACTTTTTTATTTAAGAGATAGTCATAACCTATCCATCAAACATAAATTTTCCACTTTTATGTTTTGAATTTTGAAAAACGGACAAACATAGTTGCGATCAGGGGGATACTTGGAGTCTGATAGAATCAAATTTATTTTCAATGAATAATAACCTACACCTATAAATAGTAACTTACCCTTAGGAATAGTAACCTAAGCCTATGAATAGTAATATGAACCTTATAAATGGTAACCTTACCAAAGAAAATATAATTAAAATTTTGGCACCTTAAAATGAAGGTGGATATTTTAAGTGTTGGTATTTTTTTATTAAATGAGGATTTTAATTAAAAGCTCAATTAATCATATTTATAAAATTAATTTTGAAAAATGAAGTTCATTTTTGGATTATACATGTTCAAAAAAATTTAGGATGATTTTTGTTGATTTTTCTGGAATACAAGAACTTTTGGTGAATAGTAAAATTTGATAATTTATGAAATACGATAAATTGATAAATTTATGCATCATTATTGAGTCATGGATTATGTAAATAGAAATTTTTTCAAAATAACATTAATTTATTTCTTATTTGGTCACAATAATCAATACTATTTTATGTTTTGGGAAAAATAATAAACTAATGATTAAAATAATGTAAAAACCCTCCTCTCTTCCACTATATAAACCACCCCTCACCCCCTCTTCCTAAAAACCACTCAAACATTGATCCATACCTAAGTTCCTAAAAATAAACTTTCCAAGACCACCCACCACGTCCAATACCTGTGGGTCTCACCAAAAGACCCAATACAAAGGCCTTAAGGAGATTCACAAGGAGTACTCAAGAGGAGAACCTCTCTTCCCTTTTCTTTCAACTTCTTTTACAAGTTACATTCTTTTGTAGTTCACTCCACACGACCCTCATAAAAATGATATAATAATTGCATTACCTTACATGAAATAAAATTTCATTATTCTAATGGAATATTTCATCATCATCTCCCTTTTCCCCCTCCTCTTATATTTAAAATGAAAACACTATCTGAGATGTGTTAATATATCACATTCAAGGATGACATGTTATCAATTTCTATTACCATATACAATTATGGTAATGAAACCATTTTTATGGATGAAAAATATCATAATATATGCATTTCATATTGTTTAATGTTCTATAATCCTTAAACACTTATAATATAAAATAAAAATACAAAACAAGTTCATTATGCACAAAACGGTCAAGTTAATCCAAGCATTTATCAGTAACTTTTATGTAATGAGTCATCCAAAAGGTATATAAAAAAATCATTATATGTTCATTTATAGCTCTTTAATGTCATTGATAATATATATTAACAATTCTGAATGTTTTAACACATTTAAAATGAACTTCTATTCATAAATATAAGTAAACTAATAATGAACACCAAGGAAAAATGCTTCCAAAATAATAAAATTGAACCAATTAAACCCATCAAAAATGCCATTAATAAACCTAATAAGGTTAAAATAAATCAATTATTTCTATATTAGTTTCATTATTTATTAATTAATGAAGCTAAATTTGATTATTCAGGAGTTTAAGGTCAATCTAATAACACATTCGTGCATAAGGTAAATGTTTTCTCATCTCACATTTAACTTCATGAGATTTCCATTGTTCGCCACTTATTTATTTCATGTGGAGTATGTATTCTACAATTTGATATATAATATCATTATTATATTTATATACATGGTATTCCGTAATTAATTTGGTGATTATAAATTTTTGGTCATACAAATCGATTTATTACAACGTGGTAAGGGACTTTGTCTCAACTTCCATTTCATTAAAACTTGGATTTGTGCACATAATCTTTTTTATGTGGTGTATCTAATGCCCATTTGATATCATTTTCCAATTTAAATTATAATTATGTTGAATATAAATTTTCTTGTATTAGGTATATGAATATTTTTTTAAGCCGAATACTATTTCACATATTGTGTTTATTTTGAAAGCTATTTTAATTGTGGAAATATAAATGAATTTATATCCTCTATTCAATATAAATATCAAAGAGGCATATTATTATTGTATTAAATATATTTATTAAGAATTATTTGTACTTTTAGTGATGAGTGGGGCCCACTATATCCCCTCGATGCATCGAGAGGTCTCATGAGACAAATCAGCTGGAGGCAAACCCTTAGAGTTTGTTTCCATGAAATAAGATGACTTTATACCGATAGAAATAAATAATATCGATGGTGTAATGGTTTATATGAAACATAAATGATAACCAAAATAATAAAAAATATATTTATTAATTATTCAGTTATTACTATCCTTGAGGTTTTCACTATGACAAAATCTATGGATGCATTTTTTGTTCTCAGCTTATTGATGGAAAGTGTTTTCATTTTTTCATCATGACATATTAGTCATGCCAATTTTATTATGATTAAATTATTATTTATTCATTATTCCACTATATGAAACCCTTATTGAGGATTTTATCTCACCCTTATTATGTTTCCTTTTCCTGGGTTATGAAGAAGGTAGCATTGAATATGCTTTTAAGGAGGCAGTTTATTTTAGTTTATTATGTATTATGTTGTATTTTCTGTGATTCCAAATGTACTTTGGGTATCATGTATTTACTATGGTATTCCAAAAATTCTATAAAATTTTTTATTTATGATTAATTTCTTATATTCATGAAAATATAATGAAATAATTCACCATCTCTAGGCTTTGGGGTTTAGGGCATTGCAATTTCCATTTCCATAAAATATGAATAAATGTATTAAATAAGATATTACTAACGATATAGATTGTGGGAGATTTTTTAGATATATTAAAGTATTATTATGTATTAAATGGTTTCTTATATAGTGGTAAATATCTCCATTATTTTAGATAAACAAGAGATTAATTATTTAATGTTTCTTTACTAATTATATAAAGCTATAAACATAAAATGACAAGGGAATGTATGTAAGGAAATTTTCTAATTAATTCATGTAGCTATGGTATAGTTATATATGAGAATATGTAGTTGGAATTAAAGAAATTATGAGATGTATGTGTTTATGGAACCTGATCTAGGATTGTAGGTTTGGGTCATCATATCCACTAGAGAACATCTTGTAGCTGAAGCAACCCACTGGGAACATAGTTCTTAGTCTTTACCCTTGGAAAAAATAAATACCATGTGATAAAATCTATAATGAATCGTTTAATTATGGATCACTAGAACTTAACTCACAAGGAATGGTATATCTTTTTGATACCTAGATATTATTCTAATGGTGAAATGTGAAAATCAGAAAGAATCACATCATACATCTGTAAATAAATGAAGATATTCCCATGAAAAAAACCCATTATTGACCATCCTTAGACCATACCATAGGTAAATAACCACAAAAACATGATCTATACTATCCTTTACCTCATAATCCCCCTAAAATGACTACTCCAGCTACTACACCAAAGAATACTATATTTTCATCTTATAAAGGAACCATTAACCATAAACAATCCCAATATCAATGTATATCTCAACGAACTCTTACATCACCCTCTAAGAGTCTCTATATTCACACACAATAACACCACCTAAAATCTACCCCAACTTATTATTCACAATTTTTCCCTCATTTTATAGAGAATATCAAAGTCCCAATCCTACAAAAATTCAATCAACCACCACTTCTAAAATTCGGTTCATTCTAGGAAAATAAATTACCCAGGATATTATGATATGTTAAGACAAAAATGAACTCATCAATGAGGTAATTTCATCATAATTATAAATAAAATACAACCATAATAAGTTTAAGATCATAGGTGGATTATTTACATTCATGATAAAATAACTATCGACACCATAAAGAACTCATTAATGAGGTAATTACATCAAAATTTCAAAGAAAGAAAAACAAAAATAATTTCAATATTATAGCTGGAGTAGTTAATTTAATGATACCATATCATTCAAGACCCAATAAGAGATAACATCACTATAATACATTAGAATACAACCCAAGACAAGATATGAAGCGTCATATTAATCTTATAATGTAATTCCTTCATTTAGAAATATAATAAGAGAAGAATAAATTAGAATCTCCATAAAATTTGTGAATTCTTCTTAAAATTGGTCAATCCAAATGATTTTACCACTCGTTCTAACAAATATATCATATGATTCATGATCAGAGAGAATTCAGGTATGAACATCCTAAAATAACTAGTATAACCAAGAAAGCTTTTCACCTATTCCACATTACTTGCCAATATCTATGAAAACATAACATGGATCTTTGATGGATCCATAGACACTCAATGTTAATACATACAATTTCCTAATAAATGAACCAAATAGGCCTTGATATCACAAATAGAAAGATTCTTTAATAAATTCTGGTGATGAAGAACTCCCAAATTGGCCAGCAAAATCTCTGAATATCTATATATCTTAATAAACATAAGTATTTCATCGATAAAAACTACAAAAAAATTGACAAAAAAATTCAGGGAACACTGCATTCATCTATCCCATGAACATTGTTAGAGAGTTCATCACAATGAACAACCTCACAATAAACAAATAAATCCTATAATGACATTGGAAATAAGTCTCTAGGATATCCTTATACTTCACTCACAACTAATAATATGATGACAACAAATCGCACTTGGATAACTAGATAGATCCCTTCAATCGATTGAATGAATCATTTTTCCCTGAGAAAGGATAGTGGTTCTTGAACACAACATAAGTTAAATGATTGTAATTTATACAAAAACATAGAATATTATATTCATTATTTAAAAACAGAACTATAGAACCCTAAGGAGACATACTAGTTTCAATGAATCTTCACTATTGAAGATCATCCATTTGAATATGTAGAACAAAAAAATCAGTTGGTTTTATCCTATATGAATACATATATATATGATTGAAACATCAATATATGAATTGGGGAGGTGATATTGGGGGTTTAGGATTTCATGAAAGATGATGAAATGTGTTGATTAATATAAAATGGCAAAAATGTGTGGAAAAAATAGATCTGGGAATGCGTGGAGGTGGGCTACCATTCATTCGCTAAAAAAACAGACATAACCATGATAATCTAATTGATATTATCTATGTTCTTCGATCAAGTTGTGATCATCTACTTCTTCCTCCCTCACTATAGGGATCTATGTAGTATAGTTCTACTACCATTGATGATCTACAACCAAGAGTTCTCAGATCAATCCATGCCCATGAACACATTTAATGTATATATATAGATGTCAATGTGATCTAGGAGAGATCCACGTACAACATATAATCTATATTCATATACATCCATGCATGAATAATTTGATCCCAGTACGTGATGATCGACTAATGATGTCAACTTCTAGGATGAAGTAAAATCTGAGATTCTTACACAAGAGTGATCAATATTTTCATGCATGAAGCTTCACATTTCACACATTAAGGTCAAATTAAGATTTAAATTGAATGAGAAACCATGATTTTATATTATCTCATGTAATTAAATATTAAACCTGATTCTATTGAGTGAATGTGATGAGACCGTATCAATGGGTATTCTTGAATGAATAACCCATGTTAATATTGATTGATGAACACAATACATTAAGGTATTAAAAATGAAAGCACCATGATAATGTGGTAATATTCATGTGGGATCATTTTCTTTGGGTTTATTTAATGATGGAATCCACACCACATGATTAATACGAATAGAGAAGCTATAAATGATTAGTTACCCACATGAGTTAAATATCATTCATGAGATTAATGCATGAATGGGTGAGCCACAAATTTATTAAATCCATGTGAGAAGAGGATACCTCCATGGGTATTCAAGTTCACTGCAAGTAGTTAAATATCCAACCTTTCTGGGCATTTCTAATGGGTTGCCTGAAAAAAAATACCCAAAAAATATGGGCAATTTAAATGAGTGAAATTATACCCATATTAAAGGGTGTATTTAAAATGAGTAATATAAATACCTAAGCATGAATTAAGTATTTATTATTTGAAAGAATAAAATAATACACATGTTTATTAATAAATATACTTAATTGAGGATTTAAATTAATTAATATAAATTAGGGAATTTTTTGAGACCCCATGAACTACATTGTTGTGTATAAATAGGTCCATGCAACTGATGATAAATGTATATAATTTTCAAGATAATTTTGAGAACCAAATATATCTTTGTATCAAAGGGAGGAGAAGAATTTGTTTACATTTATAGAAAAAATATTGTGAGGTCTAGAATTCAACAGAAGGAAGAACCAACCCAAGCATTGTACATGGGAAAGTTAATCGATCAAACTCATGTATAAAGATAAACAAGTCAACATAAAATGGATCAATCCATTAAGAAATGTGATATATTATGGTTGGAAACATAAGAAAATAGAGTCTCTTAGTTGGAGTCTGAGGAAAATGTCTTTTTTGATTGGACCCAAAAGAAAATAGTGTCTCTCATTTGGAGCTAGAGTAAAATTATTTCAATTGGATTAGAAATAAATTTTAGTCAATATTTTATAGTTATGATTAAAATGGATAATCCATATTGGTGGAATAACCAACATGGAAATTATTTGGTCTTTATGATGAACCTTTTAAAATAAGTTGTTCTTTTCTTTCTATTACATCCACATCACATGGGGTGAGATTGTGAGATATCACTACGTGGATTGAGAATCACAACAAGTTCAAGAGGTTGAATACGAAAGAAAAATAATTCATGACAATAAACCACTAATTCAACCTTCCCCTGTTAGTCGTAAATCCAGACTAGATCTTTAAAAGTGGTATCATAGCCATGTCCCCTCTAAAGATCCAATAATAAGTATGGAAGATGGATAATCTTAATATTTTAATTAATCAAGGTGTTTTAACCTTTGACGGGATGAATTATTATAGATAGAAGAATAATATGTTACCCAACCTCATGGAACTTGGTTTAGAAGTAAGGGATGCCACAAAAGTTGGTTTTACACCCCTAGAAGATGATTTTATGAACAAATATGGTATGAAAAATTGGAATTTTATGGGAAGAATAAAAATTGAATCTTGATATCTATATAAGAGATGTTCTACAAAATGTTCATGGGTTGACAGATAGACAAGGATATCTGGGAAAAACCAGGATGTATTTTTGAATACAACATCAGAGTAAAGTAATATAAGATTTATGTTTGGAGGACTATTTTTGAGGATATCAAAATGATTGATGGAGAAATTATTTATTACTATTTTGAAAGATTAAATGAGATAGTCAGTAACATTTAGTATCATTGTTCAAAATTTATGTGGAATTTTACTTATGATTTTGATTCATTGATATCTTACCTAGAATAAAGTGATGATTTTTCTCTTGACAAACTTCAAAACATTCTCATAACATATGAGATAAATAAAATTATAACTTTTAAGAAGAAATAAAAATTGGAATGGCCTTTTTATCCATGAGAAATAGAAAGTTTAGAGAAGTTGTTATTGAAGAATCTAAAGATTCAAACATTTATGATGATGATAATGATTTCAATAAAATTCATTCCCTTATAAAAAAGTTTTTAGGAAAGGAAAATGAAAGGGAAAGAATAAGTAACCACCAAAATAGTTCATCTATGGTAGCTTTGGTCTTTTTTCTAAGAAGTGTCCAAAGAAGATGGTTGTATAATGAGAATCAAAATCAGAATCAGAATCATATGATGAAATATATCATAAACCGTATTGGAAGAATAATAATCACTACATAAATAAGAAGATAAATATTATATAAAATAAAAATAATGATTCATCATCAAGTGACTCTTCATATAATGAAGATAATTTCCTTTCCTATGCAAAGAAAATAATTGATTCATCAAGTAGTAGTGATTAAAAATAAGAAATAATAGAACCAGAGTGGATGTTGAATGAAGATTAAGAATTATGTATGGAGAAGGATAAAATTTTCAAGAAAAAAATGAATAATATTGAGAAAGAAAACCAGGAATTAACTGATGAAAACATTAATGAACAAATAGTTCCTATTAACAAAGAAAATAAATATCTAATCAAGAAAGAAGTATATTTTTAAATAAAATCAATAATTGCAAATTAAAAATTGTAGATCAAGATAAAATGATTTTTGATCTTGAAGATGAGTATACCTCTTGAGAAGAAGGGGTGTTTGAGACATAGTCCATATGTGTCATAGTTCAACACAAGTTGAATAAGAATAGATAATATTTCAATAAATATCTTGAGATTACGGGATAAACTTATCAAGTTAGATAAAAGAAGGATAAAAGTGAACTTAATCATTTCGCTGTATATGTTACTTCTAATAACGTAGGTGAGAAAGCTAAAATTTTGTAATCTTATAATAAGTAAAAAACCTCCACAAGAAAATATAGGCTCAGTTTTTAATAAGATAATAATAACTTAAAATTTGATTCATCTGGAACCAATCTGGGAGAATAAAGTTTTAAAGATTTTTTTGATGTTGTGGTAAGCATGGTTGAAAATCTTATTCTTGTTGGTAATTTTGTTTTGGGAATGAGGTCAGAATCTTGTGGGGGTGTTAGTGAACATACGAGGACACAATATCAATGAAAAAAATCATATGGATAAATCTAAACATAAACTATATACATAAAACAAATTTTACACTCCGAAAAATGTTTATGGTAGACACATTTTAGAGGATCATAGGTCTGAGTTGTACATGATAAGTATCGAAGGAAATTTTTCATATATTGTGAAAAGGAATAGGTTTAAAATTAAATATAGTGGAAAGTGATGTTAATAGGTTGATAAGGCTAAGAATGAAGTGAATGGTTTCCTATTTTTCAATCTAAATTAATGTAAATTGGATTAACAGTTGGAGGATTTAAAGAATATTTCTAAGTCTAATGAAAAATATTAGTCTAAACAAATTATGAGAAGTTATACTCAATATGAAACATGATGATTCAGGAGACTAATGTTGAAAATTATATTGAATAAAACTAAGAATAAGGGAATAAATATTCTAGTAAAATCAATGAGACTCAAAAAAAATAAAGAGTCCAAATAAATCTTCCCATGGTCAGATTGGAAGAAAAGGATTGTAACAAATTGGGAGGAAGCACTCATTCTAAATGTTATTTATTATAAACAAATATGACACTATTTATTCCCTATTATTTTATATGTTTTAAAAAAATATGGAATCAAAGGAGATGTTTGAGGATGTCACTTCTAGAAAGCATAAAGATATTTCACTTCATGGAGTCTACTGATAACCTTGAAAATGAAGAAAATAGTACATCCCTTAAGGGGGAGAAACATCGAGAAGAACCAATTATATTACAAAATATATAATGTTTTCAAACATGAAGGTGTAGGTCTTAGAATCCCAATTTCATACCACATTATTTATTATTTTACTCATATCAATTAAGGGGGAGTGATTGGTTGATGACAAGATGAGACAAAGGGAGGCTATATCATTATCACTTTAACTTTCTAATGTGTTTGATAAATATTATGAAAGAGCCATCATTTAATTTATAAATCATATTATCTTCAATTCATATATGATAATATCTAAGGTTGATATCACTTGTGAGTATGTGTCATAGACAACATAGAAAACAATGATTATTTCACTTTTATTTCCTAAATTGGGCTCACCAACATAGACTTAGAGTTTTTTAGATAGTGGATCTTATCTATGTATCATGTGGTATAATTTATTTATTTAAAAAAATTTGAGGTTGTTTTTGATAAGAAAGATGAGTTGATAAGACCCACACTTTCCTTTGAATTTTATTATCATAGGGGGAGAAAAAAATAATGAGCACACATATTGACTTTTTGAATATGTGAAGAGATATAGAATAAAAAATACAAGGGGGGATATTTTTAATACAATGTTTCATTTTTTTCCAATTAGTCAATATGTGGTTTATATAAATGGGGTTATTTCTGAAATTATCTTTAATTTCTAAAGACAAGTGATAAATAGTTTTCACAATGCATAAAATAATTAAAGACCATGAAAATATTTAATTTTTTGGGTTAATTGAGGATTCGATGCATAATTGTTAAATTACATGAAATAATATTGTAGAACAAATGCATGAGAACTATAACACCCCAATATTTCACAGTACGTTATCTTCTCAACTTAATTCAAAAACTTGCGCTACTTGCAACACCTAATTCGAGCGTACCAAAACTTACAAAACTAGTCGTTCAAAAAGTTGTTATGAATATTATTAACTAAATTATAAATTTTATATATTCCATATTATTTTAGTATCCATATTATGTGTTTCTTGGACATAATATAACAACAAATTAATTTTTTAGATAAAATAATTATTTTTCAAAAAATGAAATTTTACCGCCTTTTAATAGAGAAACATTTTTAAAACCAATATTTTACACTTTTATATATTAAATTAAATTAAATTAAATTTTTATTTAGAATAGAGATATAAAATTTTAGTTTGGATAAATTTTTGGTACTTTTATTAAAACATTCATGTTTTGATGAATAGTGAAAACACAAAATTTTAATTGAAAACAACATTTTTAATCAAAATAATTTATAGTGTCAAATTGTTAATTTTAATAGTATGGAAGTATAATTAGATTATATTTTTATAATTTAATATAATTTAAGTCATTATAATTAATTTCACATTTAAATTTAACATAAAAACCTGTCAATATTTTAATAGTTTTTACTTTTAAAAAAATTGCTTTTTGGTTTTGACAACGAGAATTAATTTTAAAATAATTAATGAAACTTCTATGTTTTTAATTAGGTAAAATAGAATTTACTTTTTAATTAATAATATCAAAATTATCTCAGGGTAAATGTTTTGTATTTTTCTGAAAACTTTTAATTTTTGATGAATAGTGAAAAACACTGCGTTATTGTTTAAAATCGACTTTAAATTTAAATAATTATTTGTTTTATTTAAATACTTTGTATGTCAAAATTGACATATAACACCTATAGAAGTTAATTTTATTTCATTGGAGTCATTTTATAATAAAATAAGATGTATAAAGTTTTATTGAACTTTTTAACGCCTTTTACCCACCTTCAAGGAACATTTGAAAATTTCCATAAAACATAATTTTACCGCTTATATTAATTGAATTTCAAAAATATGAGACACATGGTTGACATCAGTATGTAAAATTTGGTTCAATATTATGAAAATATTTTTGGTGAATAGTAACTTTTTAATTTTATTTAACACGGTTAAAAGTAAATAGGGTAATTAAAGGTAAAAATGATATTATAATTACCCTAACAGAAGTCCTAATTATATTGTATAAGTTTTATTAGACCAAAATAAACTTTATTAATAAAATATTATCCTTTTGGTCCACATGGATTAGAT
The DNA here is from genome assembly GCA_963277665.1 of Viscum album. Taxonomy (NCBI): domain Eukaryota; kingdom Viridiplantae; phylum Streptophyta; class Magnoliopsida; order Santalales; family Viscaceae; genus Viscum; species Viscum album. Next base: position 98,568,167 of record OY728151.1, on the reverse strand, counting down.
TAGGACATTTATTATTATTTTCTTTAAAGAAGTGTTAAAAGTGTTAAATTCAAAGTTTAATAAATAAACAATATTTAATATATGTTTATACATAAGATAAATTAGACTATAAATATTCATTAGATATCTAAAAATATTTCCTACATCATGGTATTTTATTTATAATTTTAGACAATAAATAATTAAATTTATTTATGAAACAATGATGATGCAATAAACATCTTACTAATAAAAGATTAAAATAATTAATATTATAAATCTCCAAATAAATATAAATTGAGACTTTTTATAAATTAAACAAATTTTATAGGTTAATAGGACATGTTAGAGTTGAATAAATAATTTTTTTTCGAGGTTATAAAGTTTTTATGACTTTCACAAAAACAAAATATCAAATAGTGTCAAAATTGACATAAATGAGTTTTTAAAACAAATACTATATTATTAATTTATATAATATTCCTAAAAATATAATGTTCAGACAAAGGACTTAGATAAGGTTAGATATATTAATAATGAACCAGTTGGGGTTATTCTGGCTTTTTATAGTATGTTTATTAACCATTTATTATAATAATACAAGAATACATGGTAAAAGTTAAACTATTTAACTAAGAGTTAAATAAATAAGATATGGTCAATATGGTGAAATAAAAATGTCTAAAACCCATTGGTTTAGAGTTTTTCAAACCTTACTCTACTTAGCTTCGAAATAAATAATTTTGGTTCCATTATAAACTGAATATGATTGTATAATAAAATAATATGTCAAGAGTTTCCTAAAGTGACTGTCACCTCTCTTATAAAAGGGTACTACCCATTCTCTCAAAATCACACCTTCATAGAAATTTTTATTGGACAAACCCTAATAAAATATCCTCAAAACTACTCTCACCTTGACCTAGAGGTCTTACTTTGATCATAAATCCATCCTAAGGATCCCTTTTGATCAACTCAAAAGAAAACACCCGAAGAAGAGGTAATAATTTCACCACATCTTTCAATGTTCTTTTCTTCTTCCACATCCTATTTATTTGTTGTATCCATACAGAAATAATAAATCCTATAAGTTATACATTATGTGATGTTATTATAAATATGGTACAACCGTATTCATTATTCTATCCACCTTATTAATGACAAGTCACCATACATGCGTACGTACGGCTTACCGTCTCCATGTCATGGTGTGGTATGTTATTCAAAAACATCATTATTTGGATGGGTATAATAATAAGTATAACTGATTTAAATAATAAATATACCATGTTAATTATTCTGTATATATGATATACCATCCAATTACATACTATTTCACCATTAATATAATGATATTGTCACTCATACGTACGTACAGATTACTGTCAGCCTGAACGCGATTAAATTCATTGCCCATCATAACCATTCAAGAATAATTTTCATTTTATGATTAAAAATAATTTTTAAAAACATAATTTCATTCTGGATATGAATAAAATGCATCCTTTCCCTCACAAAAATGGCTAACATAACCAAGAATATAAATCAAAATGAATCAGTTAACACCTAAAATGATGATACTATTGAAATATTATTAACAAAGTAATATTAGAAGATCATATATGATATAATATTTATATGTGTGGTTACTGTATAATTTAATAACAATTATTTAAGTATTATACAGGAGTTTAACGTATCATTGATCAAGGAAAAGTACAAGGTAATGGTCAATTCTACAATCTCTTCATTATCTGAGGTTTTTTACCTAGGTATCTACTGGGACCTCTTTATCATCCACATATATGTTTCATAAAAATGTAATTAATTTTTTTTTAATATTTCACAAATAATGGGTTATATTCATTTATACCCTTGTTTTACTTTTTATGAGATGTTTATAAATGAATCTTTCCTTCATTTTCCAAACAAGGTCATTTACGTATTTTTCAACAAAATTAAGGAACGAATGATTTTTTAACATATACAGTCGGTGAGGATATTTTACACCATTGTAACACCTTATAATATTCCCTTAAAAGATTATAAAAATATTTTCAAAATAAATTTTTTCATTTATAGTTATGTGACTTTTAAATGATTCCAAAATAGAAAGATATATTTCTCTCAAATAGTTTTGATTTCATCTATGTCAACATCCTTGGATGGATTTTACACTTGTTTGAAGATTATTTATTATGATACAAATATTCCATATTGAATTGAAGGTTTTGTGATATATTTGACTATGGATGTGTTTTTTTATACCATTCATGGTTTATGGTTAAAGTATGAACATTTTATATGCTATTTTATATCTAATTGTTTATGTTATGTTTCAAAATTTTCATATGAGGATTGACTTAGACTTAGTAAGTGACAGGTAGAGCTCACTTTATCTCCTCAATACATCGTTAGGTTTCATGAGACAAACTAGTGTATTGGCACAAGGCCTTGAAAAAATATTATTTGTAGTCTTGGAACGAGGCAATGACTATGTGGTTATGAAGTCTTGCATTATGCATTCCATCAATATGAAATTAGCTATTGATATTGCATGTGATTATTTTATTAATAGAATATCCATGTGAATAAGTAAATGGAATTATTTAATTTATATTTTCCATATTATTATGATTTTTAATTTTAAAAGGTTTATGTTTTAGTCTTATAAATTTCCTTAAATGTTTAATCTTATTTATTAAAGTTTCTGCTATATTTTTATTCTTAATGAGCACCTGAGCTCACACCTTTCTTATGTTTTATTTTTACTAGGATTAAAGAAGTATATTATGATTAAACTACAGGAATATGCTAAGGGATATAAGAGTTTTCAAAGGGAATAAAATGTTTTTTTCATGATGTAATGTAAAACAGATTTATGTATCTAGTACTTCCAAGGCTACTAAACCGATCGGTCTTTCGGGACATAATTCTTTGTATCATGCCAATGTTATGTAATAATAAACCGACTCTAGGCTTCTGGGGTTAGGGAATTGCAGTTGGTATCAGAGGAAGTTTAGTACAAATCATGAAAACTAGATTTAGAAAAACTCATATTTGAGAACATTTCCCTAAGATATATTTTGAGGATTAGTATAGAATAACTTCCTAGAATTTTGCTAATATTGAGATTTTGTGTATTTTTCAAGCAATACATACCTGTCTAAATATGAGAATTTTGAGGTAGCTCTGGCATAAATGTACCTAGGAGTGAAAAATATGAGAAAGAGTGTTGGGCTTGTTCTGGGGTCTCCTGGTACACAACAATGGGCTTTGAAGTACTCTGTTATAACACTCTCGAGGGATATGCTTTGGATAATTCACATTTTAATTACAAGCCATTATAAAGGATTTAAGAGTAAGTACTTCTTCAAAGAAATCATTTTTTTTATAATTATAGATAATATGTATAATATTTTAAATTTATGTTAGGTATTTTAAAAGTGTGGAATTATGCATTGTGATTAATAAACCAACTCAGTGTATGACATTGTTTGGAAATGGTGCCTAATAGAAGGAATGAGAAGTCCAACAATACGCATGATCGAATGAGTAAGAATGATCAATATTTCAAGGTATTAAGACAATATTTAGAAGGGGCATAATATCCTAGGTATTCTTATCATATGAATAAATAATAACATGTGTTAATAATATTAGTAAATAATTCTATAAGTCATATATATATGAAGGTAAGCAATATAAGAAAAGGATGGTAAAGAGAAAAATTTATAAAGGGAAGAGGGGAAAGAAGGATTTTACCATATGTGATAATTGTGGAAAGAATAACCATGGTAAATGATTGAAGGGAATGAGAGTTTGTTATAAGTGTGGAGAAAAAAGACACCACATACATGATTGTAAGGGTAAGGAAAATGTTTCCAATGTAAAATGCTTCATCTGCAAGGAGTTGGGACACGACAAGAATCAGTGTCCAAATCATCTGAGTATTCACCAAATAATGCTATTGGATAATAATCAAGTTATGATTCTACCAGATATGAAGAGGAATGACAAGTGTTCTTTTGTTGTTATTAGATAATTATTTCATTTTAGTTTTTCATCAACGATGTACTAGTTATATGAATTATGTAAAAAAATAAGGATTGTACTACAATACTATTTCATTGAGGATTTTAGATTATATGGTTCTAAGAATGGTGACTCAATAGAAAGTTAAACATCTTGAAAAATACATGGTTAATGGAAAGATAAACCTTAATTTTTTTCTGATACTAAGGTTGTAATTTTGGAATAATATGTGATTGATTTGGATAAATTATATTCGATATTCTTGGCTACTTTGAAACTAATTTATTGTTCTTTTATTCCATTATTGTTTGAGTTTACAGAATTTTTAGATATAAGGAGTATATCTAGTATTACATAAGGAATAAGGGAGCTTGAATGTAATCAATAAGTTTTTATGGTAATTCATGGTGTTATCGTGTTTTAAAATAGTACATGATAAAGGTATTCACATGTTGTTACATGGAAAAAAGGATCTTCATTGTGTTTACCTTCCTTATAAATTATGGACTGTGAGTTTGGGTATAAGTATTTTGGATATTTCTAAAGGTTATAATGAATTAAGTTTGACATTGGACACTAATATTAAGGTTAAAGAATTTCATAAAATTATTTTTGGATTGTTATAAAAAGGACAACCTAGAGGTCGGGCGATAACCCGTCGCATCCGGAAAGGCCGCGAGACTTGAACCTGGAACCGAAAGGTAACAAGGGTGAATCACCTACCACCGACCTACCTGATGTCTTGGTTTTTATAATATAGTTTTTTTAAATATTCTAAAAATTTAATTATAAATTCATTATTTTTGAAACCCTATATGATTGGTATAAGTAGAATATTCTTTATTTATATTATATTTTAGAGTGAAAGATGAGTTTGCGGTAAGAATTAGTTAAAGGATGAAAATATACCTGTAAAGTATATTTTTTTCCTCTTATTCTATGAATAAATTAATTCTTAAACTTTAGGGAAGGGATCTTAAAACCAAAAATGTTTTATCCTAATACCTTCTATTTTTTGAATAGATGATATTTTAAATCGTCGTAGATTAATCTCTTTGAGGCCCTAAATTTTACACTTGTTTTTGATTGATGACCTAAATCACACCCTATAAATATTTAAATTTTCTCCAATTATGTGACTGTATTCTCAACCAATTCTCTTCTAATAGTGGTCATAATTTCTTGGTGACATTTTTATTTTCCTTTTCCTCTTATTAAAACTAAATTTTATTAACCCAATTTTCGATGTGGGTTTTCCACAAAGGTATTTTTCTATTTTTAACCTTTTATTTTTGAAGAAAAATTTCAAATTAATATGAAGAAATTTATTGGATGAGGGGAGAATGTAACACCCCAAGATTTCATAGTATGTTATCTCATCAAATTAATTTAATAACTTGCAATAGACACAACACCGAGTTCGAGCGCACCACAACTTACCAAACTAGCTATTCAAAAAGAAGTTATGAATAGTATTAACTGAATTATGAATTTTATATACTCCATATTATTTTAGAATCCATATTATGTGTTTATTAGACAAAATATAAGAACAAATTCATTTTTCAGATAAAAGAAGTATTTTCCAAAAAATGCATTTTCACCGCCTTTTAATGGCGAACACTTTTTAAAACCAATATTTGAAACTTTTATATTTTAAATTTAATTAAATTAAATTATTATTAAGAATAGAGACATAAAAATTTATTTTGGATAAATATTTGGTACTTTTCATATAACTTTCATATTTTGATGAATAGTGAAAAATAAAAAAATTTAATTAAAAAAAAAATTAATCAAAATTATTTACTGTGTTAAATTATTAATTTTAATAGTTTGTAAGTATAATTAGATTATATTTTTATCATTTAATACAATGTATATCATTATAAATAATTTTACATTTAAATTTGGCATAAACACATGTAAATCTTTTGATAGTTTTACGTTTTAAAAACCTACATTTTGGTTTTGACAACATGAATTAATTTTATATTAATTAATGAAACTTGTATGTTTTGAATTTTGTAAAATAGAATTCATTTTTTAATTTTAAATATCGAAATTATCTTACGGTGAATTTTTTGTATTTTCCTGAAAACTTTCAATTTTTACGGAATAGTGAAAAACAATGCATTATTATTTAAAACAGTCTTTTTATTTAAATAATTAATTATTTTATTTAATTTTATTTTACATATAAATAGATATATAATAATTATATAAGTTCAATTTAGTTCATTGGAGTAATTTTATAATAAAATTAGATGTATAAAATTTTATTGACCATTTTATACTCTTTTACTCACCTTCTAGGCACATTTTCAAAATTTGCATAAAACTTAATTTCACCGCTTCTTTTAATTGAATTTCAAAAACCCAAGAGACACGGTTGGAATCAATAAGTAAAATTTGTTTCTATAAGATGAAAATAATATTTGGTGAATAGTAACGCTTGTGTTTTATTTACCATGGTAAAAAGTAAAAAGGGTAATTAAAAGTAAAAATGATATTATAATTACCCTAACACATGTCCTAATACTATTGGATGAGTTATTTTTATCCAAAATAAACCTTATGATTAAAATATTATTCTTTTGGTACACTTTTATTATATTAGGGCATTTATTATTATTTTATTTAAAGAAGAGTTAAAAGTGTTAAATTCAATGATTAATAACTAAACTATTTTTAATACATGATTAAACATAAGATAAATTCCACTATAAATATTAATTATAAATATAAAAATATTTCATAAATAATGGTATTTCATTTATAATTTTTATAGAATAAATAAAATTTAATTTATTTATGACACAATGATGATGCAGTAATTACTTTATTATTGAATGATAAAAATAATTGATATTATAAATATATAAATAAATATAAATTGATAATTTTGATGAATTACACTAATATTATTGGTTAATATAAAATTTTAGGGTTGATTAAATATTTTTTTTGATGTTATAAATTTCTTAGGACTTTCAAAAAAACAAAATACCAAATAGTGTCAAAATTGACATAAATGAGTTCTTAAAACAAATACTATATTATCAATTGATATAATATTCCTAAAATTATAAGGTTTGGAAAATGTACTTAGATATGATTACATATATAAATAATGAACCACTTGAGGTTCTATAGTATCTTTATAGTATGTTTATTGACCATTTATTGTAATAATACAAGAATACGTGGAAAAAGTTGAACTTTTTAACAGAGTTAAATCTAAAAGATATGGTTAATATAGTGACCTAAACCTATCTAAAACCTATTATTTGAGAGGTTTTCAACCCATCCCCATATTATCCTCAAAATGAATCATTTTTAAACCAATATAAACCGAATATATTTGTATAATAAAAAAATATTTCATGATTTTCTTAAAGTGACCCTCACCTCACTTATAAAAGGGTACTTCCCCTTATCTCAAAATCAAACCTCAAAAGCCATTTGGGTCAGCCAAAACCTGCTCAAATATCCTCCCAACTACACTCAATTATACCTATAGGCCTTAATTTGATCATAAAGCCAACCTAGGGAGCCCTTTAGATCGACACAAAAGGAAACACCGGAAAAAGAGGTAATTATTTCACCACCTCTTTCAAAGTTATTTTCTTCATCCACTTCCTATTTCTTTATTGTTTCCATAACAAAATAATAAATCTAGTACCTTATAAATTCTGTGATGATATTATAAATATGGTACAACCATATTCATTATTCTGTCCATCATATTAATGAAAAGTCGCCATATGTGCGTACGTATGGCTTTCCATCGCCATGTCGTGGTGTAATTTGTTATTAAAAAACATCATTATTTGGATTCTTATAATAATAAGTATAACTAATGTAAATAATAAATATAACATGTTAATTATTTTTTATATATTATATAACATCCAATTACATACGATTTCATCATCAATAGAATGATATTATTGCTCATGCGTATATACGGATTACCATCTCCACGAATGCGATGAAATTCAATCCCCATCATAACCATTCAAGAATAATTTTCATTTTATGATTAAAAATAATTTTTCAAAACATAATATAATTAATTATATGAATAATATACATCCTATCCATAACAAACATGGATCACCTAACTAATCATATGAAGGAAAATGAATCAGTTAACTCCAGAAACAATGATACTACAGAAATATTATTAACAAAACAATATTATAAGATCATATATGATATCTTATTTATGTATGTGGTTCTTTTATAGTTTAATAATAATGAATTAACATTTATACAGGAGGTTAATGTACCCTCGATCAAGAAAAATTACAAGTTAAGGGTTAGTTCTACAATATATTAATTATTCGAGGTTTACGTGAGTATCTACTAGGACCTCTTTATCATCCAAAACCATGTTTCTTAAAAATTTATTTCAAAACACTTTTACTATTTCCTATAATATGGTTTAATGTCATTTATACCCTTATTTTACTTTTTATTGGATGTTTATAAAGGAACATTTTTGTCATTTTCTAAATAAGGTACTTTACGACCTTTTCAACAAAATTAAAGAAAGAATAGTATTTTAACTTATATGGTGGGTGTGGATATTTTATTCTATTATAACGCCTTAGAAGATTAACTTAAATTATTATAAGTATATTTTAAAAATAAATTTTTTCATTTTTAGTTAGGTGACTTTAAATGATTTCAAAATAGAAAGAAATATTTCACTCAAATAGTTTTTATTCCATCTATGTCAACATACTTTGATAAAATTTTCACTTTATTGAAGTTGATTTATTACGATACAAATCTCTTATATTTAATTGAAGGTTTTTTGATATGTTTGACTATGTATGTGTTATTTTTACACCATTAAAGGTTTATGGTTAAGGTATTAACATTTCTTATGCTAGTTTTAATACGAATTTTTATGTTATGTTTCATCCTTTACATATGCGGAAGTAAGTGATAGGTAAAGCCTGATATAGATCCTTGAAGCATCAGTAGGTCTCAAGAGACAAACTAGTGTCATGGCACAAGGCCTTGAAAAAATCTTATTTTTAGTCTTGGCACGAGGCCTTGACTATGTGGTTGTGATGCCATAAATTATGCATTCTATCAATATGAAATTGGCTTTTGATATTTCAAGTGATTATATGACTTGTAGAATATCCATGTGAATAATTATATGGATTTATTTGATTTATATTTTCCATATTATTCATAAGTTTAATTTTAAAAGGCTTATGTTTTAGTCTTATACATTGCCTTAAATGTTTATTCTTATTTATAAAAGTTTGCCTTATATTGTTATCCGTACTGAGAACTTGATCTCACCACTTTGTTAGGTTTTATTTTGTCCAAGGTGTGAATAATTATTTTACAATTAACCTATAAAAATAGGCTAAGGGGTATAAGAGTGTTTAAAGGGGACACAATGTTGTTTTTTTTTCATGATGTAATGTAAAACTTATATATGTATCTAGTACTTCCATGGCTACTAAACTGATCAGTCTTTCAAGACATGATTTATTTTATCATGCGAAAGTTATAAAATAATGCACCGACTCCAGGCTTCTAGGGTCAGGGTGTAAAAAGGATTTTCAATTTATGGAAACCATTAAAAAAAATAAGTTCATCTACTTTTCATGAAGAATAAGTGAGGAATAATAAGAGAATTTTAAGAAGAATTTGTTTTGGTATTTTAATTGAGTAAGGATTTGAATTACATATGATGCATTGATTATTTATTACTATTATTATTATGGTATTATTAAAATATTTTGTCCAATCTACATGGTAGACTAGGAGATCATGACCAAGGGCTCATGTGGGACTTGGAGGTCAACTAGGCCCAAGGTAACCAACCATGGAAAGACCACAAGCGGTTGGGATGTTTAGGCCCATGTATAAGGCCTACAGAGAGGGAATGAGAGAAGTGGAGGTTCCATATTATGGGGTAGAATAAATTAAAAGAGATCTATCATGGGGTGTTTGTAGAAAGGGTTCATGATTTCTAGTGAGTTGGTGGCATTTGTTGAGTAATATACCACAGTCCATAAGTATGGAAAAACCAACGTGGTACTGTACAAAGACATGGTACTATTCATTCTCTAAAAAATATATACAGAACTGTGGCCATATGCTATATCTACTTTGACCCATTTAATCCAGAAGAGATCATCATCCTCTTACTTCCTTGCTTAAGAGATCTATGTTGTGTGGTTCTACTGGCATTGTTGACCCTCTACGGAGAGTCCTCAAATGAAACCAAAGTCACAAACACATTTAATGTGTCCTCATCAATTTCTAATCCAATAGAGATCCAAGAACACTTTCCATTATATATTCATGAACATTCATGCTTGAATAAGTTTAACATAGTATGTGATGATCGCCTGATGATGCCCACTTCCTGGATGAAGAAAATGAAGAGATTTTTTCTAAGTTATGATTGTGACTCTCATGCATACAACACTTCATTTCATTCATGAATAATGAATGATTATTTTGAGTGAATATGAATCCATATGTTTTTATTAACCCATGTATGAAATAAATAACCCAATTATCTTAGGAGAAAATGATGAGACTGTATCCATCGGTATTCAAGAATGAAAAACCCACAAAAATATTTAACGGGGAAACCGATGCCTTCAGGTATTCAAAATTAAAGCATTGCTATAATTAGGAATTCCATGGGTGTGATCATTTCCTTTAGGTGTGTTTAAATATTGAAGACATGTTATGGAAAAAATAAAAATAGAGGATTCATAGGTGATCTTTTACCCATGTATGATAAATCACATGCATTAGATGAATGCGTGCAACTGTGAGAAATGTATTAATAAATTCCATGTGAGAAGAAAGTTCCCCCTTACATATTTGAGTTCACTACATAGAGAAGTAAAATACCCAACCTATTTGGGTATTTCTAATGAGTTTCATGAAAAAAGAGTACCCATGAAAATTATGAGGTATTTTAATAATAGAAATTATACCCATATTCAATGGGGTATTTAAAATGAGAAATATTAATACATATGCTTCAATAAGTTATTTATTATTTGAAAGAATACAAGAATAAATGTTTTTATTTATAAACATTCTTAATTTATGATTTAAATGAAGGAATTTAAATCATGAAATTTATTGAGACCCTATGCACTATATTTTTTTTGTATAAATATGAGCATGCATGTGATGAGAATTGTATATAATTTGCATGAACATTTTTAGAACTCAGTTAATGGATATATCAAAGGTGGAAAAAATTTGTTTGCATCTATTACACACATATTGTGAGGCTGAGACTTTAGTAGAAGGAAGAATCACCCAATGAACTATACATGAGAAAGTCAATATAGTGACCACATGGAGAAAGATCATCATATCAACCTACAATAGATCAACACTTGAGGAAAGGTGATGTTGTTTAGTTAGAGGTAGAAGAAAACAAAGTCTCTTGGTAGGATCCAGAGTAAGATGTTTTTTGGTTGGATCCAAAATAAAATAGAGTCTCTTGTATTGAGCTAGATTTGAAGTATTTTATTTTTAGTTGAATGAAATTGTAGTCAATTTTTTTATAGTGAATATTATAATAGAGGATCCATGTTAGGGGAATAAAAATCCAAAAAGGAGTAGATAATTATTCCCATCCATGTATGATAATTTGTTATTATATTTCTATTACTACAACTACACATGAAGTGAGAATGAGAGATATAAATGAGTGGATCAAGAATCTCAATAAGTTCAATATATTTAATACAAAAGAAAAATAATTCGTAAAACAGACCACTGATTCACCTGTCCCCTTTCAGAGGTGAATCTGTTTTGGGTATCAATATGAATTATATATTACTTTTCAAAAATTGACATCATGTCACACACACAAACACATATATATATATATATCAAATGTTCATTATAATTTTATTCATACTACCTTCCATTTAAATAACGAGAGAGAATTAAATCACATCACTTAGACAGGCAGTAGTTCGCTGTACACACAAGAAACAATATAATGTCCTCAATGAGATGAAAAGTAAGAATTTATATGTGATGTAATAATTACAGAATTAAATTAATTTCATAAATATCATATAAAAATTGTAAATATGACATTATATGAATTCCATAATGGTGGTGATGGAAAATGAAATATATCGGTTTGCGATGTAGTAGACTACCGTACACATAATTGACTATTTCGTTTTCCATTTGATCAAAGTGTAGATTGATATTGATTATTCAATTATAAAAATATAATATAAAAATATGATATATACTAGTTTTTTATATTTTTATTCTTAAGACATAATTTAATGTGTAAAGATAAGAGAGAAAATGAAATAACTTCATTAAGATGATGATAAAGACATTCACATTCCAAAATATTCAAAATGACCCAAGATTCAAATTTGGGATTCATAAGTTGGAAATATTTACATAAATTAATTTTTTTTACATATTTTCAGGTCTTTTAACCCTTATTTTCTTAGTTTAATCCCAGGTAAACCTGTTATAACCTTAACCGTGGTAATTGATTTTTCTATTTTTACTATTATTTTTGGTAAAAAGTAATGTAACATTATTAGATAATATAAATTTTGAATAATAAAAATATTTAATCCATTTTTACAAATTAAATTTACTTAACCATAATAATTCAACTTAAAATTATACTCACAGTCATGATGAAATAACATTTATTCAAGGAGAAACTTCTTATAAGTATAGAAGGTTTTAACATCAAAATTGAATATGAAATTGATTCCAATGACCTAATTTTTATTTATTATAATATAATTGAACAAATTTTACATTAATAAAAATTTAAAATATAATTTAACATTTAAATAATTTAAACAAAATGGTAGTTTTTGAAACATTTATTATTTGTCACTATTTTTCAAAAAATGAAACATTTCTGGAAAAACCAATAAACCCCCTAAGATAAAATGGATGTTATGATTTAAAAAAATAATTTAATTTTATAATGTAAGTTTTTAAAAATTGATAAAAAATTATTTTAAATTATGTTCATAAATCCAGATTAAACAACCTTTTAGAAAAATATATATTTTTAGAAAATATTATTTGTTTCTTTGAAATGTTTTTTATTTTATTTTTAGTAAATATATAACCATTTAATTAATTTATAATATTTTAAACCATATAACTATAATAATTTCATTACTATTATTCATACCCTCTATAATAATACCTTGGTTATAATGGCCATATTTTTATAATAATATTTTAATAGAGTATCATGTTTTGTTCAAACCCGATGTTGCATGCATTGATAGTTATTGAAAGAATAGAATTTATCTGAAAAAATATATCTTAAACTCTTGAGGTGTTAAACTATCTTCTTAAAATTGGTGTTTCATTTCATATAAATTATCGAATATGATTTTCCTCTTTTAAAATATCAGGAAGATGAATTTTATTCCCTTAAATAAATTGAAACCTTGCAATTTTATATTGATCTCCGTAATCAAGGGTTTGACATTTGAAAATACCTTTCATAAAATCCCACATTATTAGAAGTGTTAAAAAATCTTCTTTCTGATACAAGAAAAAGGTAAGTACACAGTCATTTGGAATAACTCATAAATAGGTTTCCAAGAAAGAGAACACCTCTGGGAAGTAAAGATTTGTACATGGACGAAAATAATGAATATTTATAGAGAATTATAGAGATCATTTATCATAATAAATTGAATGATAAATGGAAATTTAAAGTCCTAAAAATATAAATTTTTGAGGAGTTAAATAACTATTGATTAATAAGATAAAAATTTAATAGGATAACATTATTTTTCAAGATATGTTCCCTAAAGTTGAGGAATTATTTTACCATATATAAATATTAGGAAAAAAACTCAATTGATATACTTATTTTTTATAAACACAATTTCATCATTTCTGTAATGCCCCAACCCTAGTTACTCAGAGTCGGTGCATTATTACATTACATTGGCATGATCACAAGGAAATCATGTCTCTAAAGACCAATCATTTTAGTATTATTGGAAACAACATTCAAACATATGTTCAACCTTACCACGTGAGAAGAAATACAACATGAATTTATTCTATTAGAAACATCCAATCCTCCTATATTATTCCTGCAAGTCACTCATAAGTAACTTCTTCATATCCTGGAAAAATTGAACATAAGAAAGGGGTGAGATCAAACGCTTAGTAAGGGTAAGGAATACAATGGAAGATAACATAAATATTAAGAATGGTGAATAATTGAAACCACATGCCTTTACCAATAAACATGAATAATTTTATGGATGTAATATGAGATGAGTAAATAATTCCATAATAAAACATAATCATGGGTATTCTACTAGTCTAATGACCACATGACCCATCAATATTATTTTCATAATGAGGGAATGTATAATGCAGGACATTCTAAAACATTTTTTCAAGGCCTCAACCAATACGTCTAAAAATGATTAAGGCCTCGACCAAAACTATATATCAAGTTTGAAAATTCCTCGACCAATTCCACATCTAGTAGTCTCATGAGACCTACTAATGCATTGAGGATCTATAGCAGGCTCTACCCCTCACTTACTAAGTCCAATACATTCTTCATATGAAGAGGTTGAAATATAACATAATCATTCCTATTAAAACTAGCATATGAAATGTTAATACGTTATCCATAAACCATGAATGGTATAAAAATTGCACATCTATAGTAAAAAAAATCACAAAACCTTCAATACAATATCGAAGTTTTGTATCCTAATAAATCAACATCAAATAAACATAAAATCCATCAAAGGATGTTGACATAGATTAAATAAAAACCTTTTTTAGAGAAATATATATTTCTATTTTGAAGTCATTTAAGAGTCACATAATTATAAATAATACATTTATTTTGAAAATATTATTATAAGATTATAAGGGAAGCTTCAACTATGTTATAACGGTGTAAAATAGCTGCACCGACCGTATAAGTTAAAAAAACATTCTTACCTTAATTTTGTCAAAAATCTCATAAAGTACCTTATTTTGAAAATGACGGAAAGTTTCCTTTCAGAACATATAAGGTCAAATAAGTGTATAAATGAATTTAACCCATTTTCTAGTAAATAGTTATTTTTTTTAAATACATTTTTAAGAAGCATGGATGTGGACGATAAAGAGGTCCCAGTAGATACTTACGTAAAAACAACCTTGAATAATAAAGAGATTGTAGAATTAACCCTTAACTTGTACATTTCCATGGTCAGTGGTAGGTTAAAATCCTATACAATGGTGAGATAATTGTTATTAAATTACACAATAATCATATACATTAATATGATATCATATATGATCTTTTAATATTGCTTTGTTAATAATATCTTAGTATTATCGTCGTTTCGGGTGTTAATGGATTCATTTTCCTTTATATTATTTGTTATGTGAGTCATATTTGTTATAAATGGGATGTATATTATTCATATACATAGTTATATCAAGTCTTTAATAATTATTTTCAATCATAAAATGAAAATTAGTCTTGAATGGTTGTGATGGGGAATGAATCTCATCGCGTTCGTGGAGACCGTAATTCGTACGCACGCACGAGTGACAATATCATTCTTTTTAGATTAAAATAATATATAATTGGATGGTATATAATATATACAAAATAATTATCATGTTATATTTTTTATTTACATCAATTACACATCATTATTATACCCATCAAAATAATAATGTATTGAATAACAATTACACCATGACGTGGAGACGGTAAGTCGTACGTACGCACGTATGGTGACTTGTAATTCAAGGGATGGATAGAATAATAAATATGGTTGTACCATATTTATAATAACATAAAATTATATATAAGATACTGTAGTTATTGTTTTAGAATGGAAACAACAAAGAAAATACTTCTTTTGCATATTCTCATTATCCATTTTTTCTCCCATCCTATGCTTCCTTTTCTTCCCTTTAAATCCATAATATTTGGAGAATTATTTTTTTTGTCTTGATAGAACAAGATACAATGCCCACAAATGATTATAAGGTTTTGGAGAATAGTTCCATTAGAAGGATTGGTTTAAGACCATAAAAAATTTCTATATTCTTCTTTAGATTATGTAATATTCTATAGAATGCCTTTCTTACCATGTAAAGTAGGATTCAATCTTATTAAAATTTCCTTCCTCAAAATATCTTAGACTCAAAATGGATCTTTCATTATCTAGTTATTGTTCACAAGGAAAATATTTTTCCAAGAAGAGAACCTTTAAATACTTCCATTCCATGATTTTGATTTCTTTCTCATCCATAGTGTTATTAAAAAATTAACACCATCAATATGAATCTCTTATGAGATGATAAAAAACTATGATAACTTTATCCCTTTAACTACTTCTTAGAGAGAGAAATATCTTCTCTAAGTAGATATTCTATGTTTGATCTAAATAATGATTTTTGGACCAATTGAATTATGGAGGTTTCTAAGGCATGAAGTTGTCTAACACTACTACATTTCATGGTGAATCAGTAGGTTGATCTATATGGAAAACATTATAACTTATAGCCCGAATCAACTGCCCCAATATGATTATAATTTGATCAATTATAGCTAAAAATCTAGTTCCAACTTCATTATCTTTCCCAGGAGGGAAGTTCTTATATAGAGTACATCCATTAATATGGTCCCCATTACTTTCTTTTGGATCCATTAATAAATAATGGAATTCAATAGATTAGTTCATAAAATTATGATGAATAATTTATAATACCAACACTAGTGAAACACATAAAATAAATTTAATGTTTTATGCATATACAATCTCATAATCATAAATAAGGTTTATTTTGGAATGTTTTCAAATAATAAAAATAACTAGAAATACATCATAGTAGATTGCAAAGAAGAGGTGAATTAACCTAATAATATCATTTAAGAGTGTCAAAGTATGTGAAGAGTAAGTCATGTTTCCATGAATTGGGCAATTATCGATTCAAGACCAATAATCCATATTTTGATTTTTTACCCTTAGGTGTATATGTGCAAGAACCACATCCACTTATAGTATCCAGAAATGAATGTATTTATAGAAAAAACCACATAATATCCTCCTTACCAAAACATTAGGATTCTCTTATATACTTATCCTCAAAGTCTATCATATGGTAATGTTACCTAATATAAGTTTTCCTAAATCTAGTTCCCTAGATTTATACTAAACTTTATTTGATACCAACTATAGAGACCTAGAACCATGTAGCCTAGAGATGGTGGTTACATTATTACATCATTATAAGATAGAAGGAATCAAATTTCAAAGGACTAAATAGTTTAATAAATTCTATAAACTAAATACAAACTTCAAATTTATATTACATTTTGAAGCATAAAATATAAAAATTAATTTATTTGAAGAAACCATTATTCCCTTTATCGTAATCCTTCATATCAATCAAAAATGAATTTATGGTATCATGGGGAAAATAAAAAATTTGAAAAGGGTGATATCAGATGCAAAGTAAGGGTAGGTTATAATGGAAGCTATGAATAAATATGACATAATAAATAGAAAAATGTAAATAAATTAAATATATAATATTTAATCAATTACTTGATAATAATATGTAAGGAATAAATAATGATCAAATAATCAACTATAAATAATTACATGATCTTGAAACTTAACCATTAATATTCAAACTAATCAAATAATAACACGTAATATCAATAATTTAATTCATAATTATAGAATAAATAATTATGGACATCTTAAACATACCATAAATGTTTCATTCTAATATTTATTATCATCAAGGCCTCATTCCATGACATATTACCTAAATGAGTGTGGCCCCAACCAAATACCCAAGATAATTTATATCAAAAGACCTACTAATGACTTGGGGGAATATATAATTCTGATACCCACACATCAAATAATAATCTCAATTAATTACTCATATTAAAGGGGAGGAACATAATCAAAATAAGCATATTTATTGAAAATATAACTTAATAAATGTAAATACATTCCCAAATCAATAAACATAATCATAATTCATCCAATGTAATATGGTAAAAAATTGTACATTTACAGAACAACTAATCATAAACCATCTAGAGAAATAATATTTTTGGAATGAATAAGACATATCCACAACAGATCACAATTATAAAAAAGGTTTTATGTTATTTAGGAATAAAAATATAATAAACATTTTAAAATAATATTTAAAAAATTGAGTTGGCATGATGGGAAAAAAATATTCATGTTGTACACATTAAAACAATGTTTCCATTGACATTTTGTGTAAAAGCCAAAGAGGCCTTGTTTTGAAAATGATTTGAATATTATATTGAAAGAAAATTTACAAAAAATAAAAATTGGGTAGACATTTAATTAATAAATAATTTTTAAATGGTTAAAAAAATTGAATTTTTTTAAAACATGGATTTGGAATAAAAATGATGTTCGAGTAAAGAGATAAAAAAGTATGATTTTCTTAAAAATATGTTCTCAATAATTTCAAGTAAAAATGGGTGGGAAAATGGTGATATTAATTTAAAAAAATCATGAATAACTAGAGTATAATAAAATATATTTAGTTTAAGATATAAATATCATATAATCCTCCCAAGGGAAACTTAACGAAAAAAATCTTGAAAAAGGATGAGATTGTGAAATAAACCCTTACAACTCTGATAACAATGAATAATAAGCCCCTTGATTTAAATACCTTCAAAGGAAACATTAAATACCCTAAATATAAATAAATTTATGATATATCATATTAAAAGGGTAAATATATACCCAAAACAAAGGAATAAATGCTGGTTTTCGCACATGTCTCATAGAAGTAAAAGTGAGACAAGAAACCATTACCTTAAATATGATTTCCTTCATGTGTATTTGAAAATACTATATAAAAAATATAGGTTTATTATAAATCTATTAAATTACCATAATTATATATATGAAACAATTTATTATCCTATTTTATCATTTTACAACTTGTTTTTTATTAATATTTCATTACATTAATTATTTCGTGGGTCAATTGCCTAGTTTTCTCATGTGTGTTTTGTTATAAATGTTCAATTTATTTTATATAGGATATAGTTACATAATATCCATAATTATATTAATGTAATAAATATAGTTTTTTCCTTAGTTACATATTTTTATCAATTCATTAAAATTGGACCTAGAAAATTAATCACATCAGTTCGTGGAGATGGTAGGCCGTATATACATATGAGTGAAGATATAATTCACTTAAAGGGTGAAAGGGTAAAAACATTTATCATATATTAATTTTATAGAATTTATTTAATTTCATATATATCACATATATGAATTAAAATTTTATCCTTAATACATTCTATGTTAATCATAAGGGTGAAATGAATCATATCGCTTCACATGGGGATAGTCCACTGTACACATGAGCGACAATATTGTATCCCCCATGGAATGGATAATAAGAAGGTATATGTGGTATAAAAATTATAAAATAAAATAATGACATAAATATCCCCCCCCCCACACAAACATATATATTAAATATATAAATATATTCCACCTTGAAGTGTGGTGATGGAAGATGGACTAAATCATTTCACAAGGTGGTAGTCCACTGTACACACGATCGACAGTTTCGTTTCCCATTTAACAGAAGTGAAGATAGATATATGATATTATAATAAAATAATAAAATCTAACTATATTTTAGATAATATATTTATTATATTGAAAGTGAAAATACACAATTGATGGTGAAAAAATAAGAAATATAGTGAACAAACTCTGTTAAGAATATTACCTTCTCTTAGAGAAAATTCCTTTGGATTCATCTGAAGGAACATAGGGTTAGAATTTTAGGAAGACCAAAAGCTATAAAATGTTTATAAGGATATTTGAGAGTGAATTTGGAAATTGTTTTTGATAAAAAGAGATTTTTAAGTGTAAATAATATAGGGGAGTGTGTTCCCATTATATGTGGGTAAAGATGACATTTTTAAAAATTACTTAGAAATTTCAAAAAAGAATCCAAAATGATAAAGTAATTAACATGAAAAAATATTCAAAATTATTATAGAATATAAATGTTTATGTATAAGGTAAAAATATGTCAACACAATAATATTTTTACAAATTTTTTGGTCATTTCAACCCATATATTCTTAGTTTAAACCCCCTCTTAAACCTATTTTGACCTTAAACACGATAATTTATTTTTACTATTTTAATTATCAATTTTGGTAAAATATTAATTTGAACTTATTAGGTTATATAAATTATTCATATTAGAAACATTGAATACATTATTCAATATTAAATTCACCAAAATGGCAGAGTTCAATTTAAAATAATACCCTTAGATGCGACTAAAGAGCGGTTTTGAAAAAATAAAATTATCAAAAGTATAAAAGGTTGTAATATCACAATTAAATATGAAATTTATTAAATTGACCTAATTTTTATTATTTATAATATATCTCAACTAAATTTACATTAAATAAAATTTAAAATATAATTTCACATTTTAAATAATTTAAATGCAAATAAAATTTTTAATAAAAATTAGTTTTTTTAATATTTGTCATAAAATAAACCATTTCAAAAAAATACCAAAAATTCAACCTAATATAATTTTCATATTATGGTTTTAGAAATTGAGTTCATTTCAACAAATAACTTTTATAAAAGATGTAAAATTTAATTTTCAATTATCCTTGCAAAGAATGAGTAAACCATCTTTTCGAAAAATAAAATTTTTTAGAAAACATTTTATTTTCTATCAATTTTTTTTATTTTTTTTATAATAAATATATAACTAGTAATTTTATTTTATACATATGGAAAAAAAATTCATAATTTTGTTGTTATTATTCATAACTGTAATCTTAAAAGATTAGTTATAATAGATATTTTTAAATAAAAATATTTTAATAGAAACTCGCGTTTCATTCAAAACAGGTGTTCCATGCATTGAAATATTTGAAGGAATTGAATTTATTTAAAAATAAATATATAGTAAAGTCTTGGGGAGTATCTTTATCTTCAAATATTAATGTTTCATATCATATATTCTATCGAATATTATGTTACTCTTTTAAAATATCATATTATTATAAAGAAGAGACATGAAATAATTAAACAACTATCATGAAATAGAAGTGAATAATGATAAAAAATATTAAAGTTGTAGTATATACAACCTTCTAAAGAATTCATGGTTTAAAATAATAAAAATTTCTTAATTGGTGTAAATTTGGAAGAGAACCCCTTACATTGAATTCTCACTTAGTTTATCGCACTATAACCACTTGAATAACAAAAATTTCGTTATTTGTAAAATATTTTTGAACCTTATTAATATATATTTAATTTTAAAAAATTATTATTATCTAACTACTTAGGAGTTTTTTGTTACCTATTTTTTATATTAGGTGTGACAAATCCTAAATGTTTTGGGATAGTTTCTTAATTAACGATATTTTTAATTTTTATTCTCCCAAAGTGAATCATTCTGAAATCTAAAAAGGTTTTTTAATTTAGGTTTTGTGATAGTTTATAAAGTTATATTTCCATTATATACGAGTCTTAGTTATGGTTTTTATAGATGAAATTGGTGAAATCATGATTTAGTGATTTTTAAAAAATGTATTGTGTTATATTAATTAATGAGTTAAATGTTTATATCAAAAAAATAGAACAAAAAACCCATTATTTAATTAATAAAATCCATCATTATTATTAAAATTCCATACTTTATAGAAATTTATGGCATTTTTATTTTTTTGGTTAAACCAACCCAATAAGAATAATTCACAATCAATGTGTGAGTATAGATATAAAAGCGAGTCTATTATTATAATATCACTATCAAAAAAGTATAAAGAGATTATTTATATTATTTGAAGGTTTTAATCCTAATTTTTTATATTTATCAGAATAAGGTAAATGAAAAAGATGTTTTCACTTATAAATAAATCACTATTCCGCTTGGTATAATCATTTTAGGTAGTAAATTTTACAATAATAATTTATTTTTATATAAATTATAGAATTCATAATTTAAATTTATAGAATATAATTTAATAAAGTAATGAAATATATATTCACTAAAATAATTTATATAATCCTCCTTGAAAACGTGTTGATGAAAAATTATACATGTTGTACATGGAGGCAGTAGTCCATACACACATGCGCAATATTTTAATTTTTTTGACTGAATGGGTGGGAAAAAAATATTTGTTATGATATAAATATAATAAAATTTTAGTATATTATTTATAATAATGTCAATATATATATGGTTAGAATGGTTTTTGATGAGGTTGGATGATAGGTATACAAAATGAGAGTTAAATGATAAGTAATACTTACGTTGAGAAATCATTTCTTCTCTTGACGTATCCTTTAGTAATGAAGGGATTGAGGTACTTTAAAGAATATAAGAGATAATAAATCTGATAAGGGGATTTATAATATGTAAATTGGATGTAGATTCATAGGAATTTTTAACTAGTGGTGTGTCTTGGAAAGAGTGAAATTGAGCTCATTTTATAGGTGAAAAGAGGGACATATCTGTGGAAAAGAATTTTAGGTATGGGGTAAGAATGGAATTTCATGAGATTTAGTTGATCTAGGTGGGTAAATGTTGGTTATATGTGTCGAAATAAATTTTAAACAAAAAAATTGATGTAAGAGTTCCAAGTGTAATATTTATTTAGAAAAATTTGAGTCACATTAGATAAACCATTTTGACACTTATTAATCTCAATTAAATAACAATCTTCGTAATTTTATATCATTAAAAATATAAGATGAACCTTTTTCCAAAATTTCAATGATTCTAATCCAAAATTTTAATCCATTTATTATGTATCTAATTAAAAAAATTTACTTTCAAATTTAAACATATAATCTGCTGAAAACCTATTTAAAAAGGTCGTTTTAATCATTAGGTGAATTTAATATTTGTTCACATTGATTACCAATTAAATGAGTGTTAATTAATTTCAAATATATTATTAAACATAATATTTTAGTGTTAATTTATAATCAATACATTTAATTAATAAAAAACATTATTTAGAAAATTGTCATTCTTTGAAAAATAATTTTTTAATCATGGTAATAAAGACTTACATTGGTAATTTCATGCCTAAAAATTGAAATTGAGCCTAGTAAAGAAATTAAAAATTATTATTGAAAATATTCAAATCAATTTACCTTATTATATTTATAAATATGGTAAAAAAATAATTTTAATATGAGCACACATAATGCATAGAAACAATTTTAGGAAAAATGAATCTTCTAAGAATAAAATAACCATGGTATTATTATACATTTTTAAATAGTTTTTATAAAGTGGACACATATTGAGATACTGAAAAAATTAATGACTAAAATATAATGATAATATTAATTAATTTTATTAATGTAGCACTATAACACCCAATGATTTCATGATATATTTATTTCTAAATAAATATCTTTGATAGATAGCGATGCACACAACCTCGAGTCTAAATGAACCATAATATAATATAACATTATAACCTATCCATTAAATTATTGGGCATTAGTAGGGATAAATAAATTATGAAATGTCTATGTTTTAAAAATACATGAAAATTTTTTTGGTTATCAATTGATTAGAAATAAAAATTAAAACCTTTAATGTAAAAGAAATATTTTTATCAAAAAGAATTCTTATGTGAACAATTTTTTGAATCATAATAAATTTAATAAATCACTATTTTTTATTTTTTAGTGAAATTTTTATATTATATATTCAACTAATTTATTATCAACAATATATAATTTTTTCTAATAAAGGTATAAGAATAAATCCAGTTTGTACTTAAAAACAATATATTTTTTTAAATGGTTTCATCGCGTTTTGTGAACTTATTTTAAAAATAAATTTCACAATTTTTATAAAATTTATTTCAAAAAATTAAAATTAATTTTCATATAAATATTTTAAAATTATCTTAGAGTAATTGTTCGTGTTTTTTCTAAAAATATTAATTTTCGATCAATAGTGAAAAATACAAATTTTTATTTTTAGTTTGTTATTTAATTTAAATAATTTTAAAAGTTAAATTTTTTAATTTATTTTAAAACAAAAATTATATAAATATATAATTAATGAAATTTAGGTCATTTTAATCAATGTTATTTTGAATTTTGATGTAAATCCCTTTTTTAGTTACCTTTTTCATTCAAAAACTACATTTGCTTTATGCTTCTAAGTATAATTTTAAATTAAATAATATCAATTTTGTTAATTTAAATTTATAAAATAGATTCAAATGTTGTAATTATTATAATAATTATTATTAAATATGTTAAACTAACTTTTTTTCATAAGGAATAATTAGATATAGTAGAAATATATTACCATGGTTAAGGTTGAAAAGGTTTTCCAAAGGGTTAAAATAAAAATATAAAGGTATGTTTTCTAATTAAAAATGAAAAATACTCTTGTTATGAAATATTTAGACCTAATAATATAATGTTTTGAATCTATGTTCATTTGGAAGCATTTTTCTTGGTAATGAATTTATCATTTCATATAACTTTAATAAATATTCATGTGCCCCACTTATAAAAGGACACCCCTCTCCTATCTTATCCAAACATAAGGATACATTTATGTCAAAAAGTACTTTCCCAAACCACTAATAATATCCCTCCACATGACCTTGAGTATCTGGGTTGATTCGAAATACATTCTAGAAATGACTTAGGTATAATCCTAATAATGCTTTCCGAAGAATATGTTTGGTTCTTAACAATGCATTTTCATTTTTTTTTCTACCTCTTTAAAATTTCATTTAATCATGATGATAAAATAAAACTAGTGTCTCCCCTATAATTAAATGTTGTTATAATAATTTAATAGCCAATATAAACCTACTATTACTTTAAATGGTAAATTAAACCATCAATCGAGTGCATGGGAGACTATCGCATCACAAAGCAATGTAATATATTTTCAATCATCGCCTCTCCAGAATTGATATAATAATTGATTTAATGTATATATATATATGATATTTATGAAATATTTATTCTTTTGGATTTATAATATCACATCTAACTTATTACTTTATAATCTATTAGAAAATGATAACGTTTCTTGCACGTACATGTGGATTACAATGTCCCTGAAGTGACGTGATATGTTTTTCAATTTTATTTTCATTGATGGAAATAAGGAAATATTCAATGAATATATATATGTTATTTATTATATAAAAATGATTATTTATAGTTGAATTATTATATTCCTTTCTTTTATTCCATCCTATTAAAAAATTGAAAAAGTTTTCATGCTTATGTAAAGACTCTTGTCTCCATGAATAATGTAATTCATTGTTCTATATCTACTTTTATACATAGATCTAACTACATATATAAGGAATATATATGATATTTATATCATGATATACATTAAGTAGATTATGTAACCATTTTAACCCCCTAATAGTTTAAAATATATTTCCTTTTAAATAAATTTAATGTCTTCAATACCATGCGATGGATGCAACACCAAATTTAAACGATACATAATACTCTATAAAAATATTATTTAAACATGACCATTATAACATATATATTATATTGCTGTATATTAATAGGAATAAATAAATTATTCAAATTATATATTTTACACATGTTCATTGGTTATATTTCTATTAGAAATAAAATTAATAGTCAATTGAAATTCAAAGAAATGTTTTCTGGTTTTTTTGATGAAAATGGTTTAGTCGGTTCTTGCATGATTATAATGAATTTAATTTTTTAAAAATTAATAAATTTATTTGATAAAATAAAAATACTTTTTTAAATATGAATATTAAAAATGTTCTAGGTTGACTTTTTGGTATTTTTTGAAAATGTTTAATTTTTCAAGGAATAGTAAAAATACTATTTTTTATTGAAAAATTCCTTTGTTTAAGATTTAAGAATTTAAATATTATTATAAATTACTTTTAAATCTATATTAGAATAATTATTTTAAAATAAATACATTTTTTGTCAGTGTAATACAATTTATATTAAATTTTGATATTAAAAACTTTTATACTTACGAGAATTTTCTATTTGGAAATTCATTTTTTCATCACGTATGAGGGTATAATTTTAAATTAGAATCTTAAAATTATATGAGATGAATATAAAAAAATTGGTTCCATATTTTGAATAAGTATAATTTATTTTGTTAATTCATTCAGATTATTTTTTTCCCATTATGATTAGTAGAAGATGTAAAAATTAATTACTGTGTTTAATGTAATAACTGATTTACCTAAATATTTTAGTAAAAAAGATAAAGTATAAAATGTTCTAAAAACTTTTACAACACCCATTAGATGGCCAAAAATTAACCTTATCGCATGTAAGGGTCAATAATGAACCATTTTAAGGCTTTTGGGATGATAAAAATGTTAGTGTGACCGATTATTCTAAAAAATCCCATGTGTGTCCTCTCCCACACTTATAAAAATCCACACACTCCTCCACTCCTCACACTTCCAAATACATTTTTTTCATCCAATGCCTAAAAAAATCACTTCCTTACTGCCCTTAAAATATCTTATATTCATTATTTTATCATAAATATATCTTATGAATAATTTTGGGGCAAACCAAAAGAGTTTATCTGAAGAAGAGCTAACATTCTTAAACGATCATTTTAATTTTATTTTGTTTTACTCCTCCTTAAAATATTAATCAATAAATATATTAAAATAAAACCAAAATATTACATATACTAGATTTTATTATATTAATTTAATAATCTATATCCATCTCTTATTCCATCAAATTGGAAATAAAATCCCTTATTGTGTGTACAACAAACTACCACCTCACAAACTTGTGTAACTCATTTTCCCTCAATACCTATCATGGTTGAGTATAATTATGGATTTTATATTTATATATAATATTTATTATTTAATTATACTTATGGATTTATAATATTACCCATACCTTCTTTATTTCCATTCCATTTAAAATATGATAACATTACTCATTTGTATAGTGGACTACCATGTCGCGAAACGATGCGATTTTTTCACATTGATTTACATGGAAGGTAATAAGGATACTTTTAATGAATATATTTGATACATATGATATCATATAAATTATATAAAATTAATATATCATGCGATCTCTCACCCTTTCACCCGTTTAGGGAATGATATCTTCGCTCATGCATACGTATGACCTACCGTCTTCACAAAGCGATGCGAATCATTTTCCATGACCAAAAATCAAGAATGGTTATAATAAAATTTATAATGATTAAAAAAAATATTTAGAGCATTATTATCATTTTGGAGATTATTTTTTATATCCTATGTACAAGAATCAGAACTTTATTATGAAAAAAACACATGATAAAAACATAAATTAACACTCAAATCAATGAAAATAATAAAATATTATTAAAAATGGGTTATAAATTGTAATATGAATAAAATATATTATTTTATAAAAATTATTATGGTTATATTATAAATTTATATCATACTTAAATCCATTATATAGGATGTTAAATCATGTTGAACTAATATAAAGTGCGAGGAAAGGGATTTCGTCTCTATCTCTATTTCATTGTGATATATTTTTAATACACACCTATTAACGTTTATGTGGTGTATATAATTCCCCTTTTATGTTTTAACATGAATATATATTTATTCATGATGATTAATGTTTATTTTCCAGTTAATTATTTAAGGGGTTACAATTTATAGGTTACCAATGTGGTAAAAATTACTTTATAGTCTCAATATCTTTTGTGATTGCTTAAATTCTATTGAAACAATCGCTATATTTGATTATTTTTCATTGGATAATAAATTTATCTTAAATATATATACTCTTTCATGATAGATAAAATCATGTAACAATTTTATATATGTTTACATAGAAATCTATTTGATTAATCAGATAAATATTGATAAATACAAATTCACTACTCAATGTAGATATTTTATGATAAATAATATTGATTATTGAATAATACTGATTATTCGATATATGAGGAACACTTTGGACATGATATTATGGGTGGGTCCTGATTATAGATATCTAGTTTATGTATTGACATGTCTCTTGAGACATATCATTTGGACAAATCATATGTGTTTTTACTTATAGTTTTAATCATTCTTGGGAAAGGTATTTATTATAGATGAATCATGATTCCTGGGATCATGATATCTAATAATTAATAATTTTATTCATTGATAATTCATTCATTATTATTATCCATGAGATTTTCACAGTTATATTGTCTCTATATACATTTTATTATTAGTTTATTAATTAAATGGAATGTGTGTCTAGTTAGTTACCTTGTCACATTGATTACTCCTTATTTCATGCTCATGTTATTAAATAAATAGTTTGTGTTTTCAATTATTTACCTTTAAATTTTGAATGCGATTTGTTTAATACTACTATCTTCCACTATAAAAACCCATCACTAATTATTTTAGATCACCCTTATTTTGTTTCTTTTACCTAGGATATGAAGAATAATTCATATAATGACTTTAAGGATGCCAAATATTTTCCATTAGAATGATTTTTATTTTATATACCCATTTAAAATGGTTGTTATGTAAGTAACTATTTCTTCCAGACTACTAAATTGTTCTGTCCATTGGTATTTAATCTCTTTATTCTAGTTCCAAGATAATAATGATTACATAGGCTCCGGGTTACTGGAGTCTGGTTTGTTACAATTGGAATCAGAGGAAATTATGATTAAACCATGGGAACTAGAATTAAGAAAACATATATCTTGGAACATAACCCTATGATATACATTGATGAAAAATATATAAGAATATCCTAACATTTTTTTATATAGATATTATGTGGTTTTTATATAAATACATCTGTTTTTGGATAGTAAAAGTAGATATAGTTCTATCCAAAAGATACTTAGGAGAAATAATCTACGAAAAATAGCTTTAGAATTGACTCAAAAATTACTTGGAATAGGAAAACAAGACTTACTATTCACCTGGATTGAAACTCTTTGGGTATATGATTAGGATAATAAAAATTTTCATTACAAACCATTATGAAGAATTTCAAAATAATGATATCATCAAAGAAAACAAGTTTATGATTATGAGATTAATAATGCTCCAATTTTCAATTTATGTTAAGTGTTACACCATATTTATAAATATACATTATGATTTAAAATTCACAATTTCATGAGAAGGCCTATTTTATTCCATTATTTAGAATAGGTTTTTTATGTAAAATGGTATCATTACTCCTAGACAATAAATATATTTACTTATTAAGAATTCCAATACAACTCGTATTGGAACTGAATAGATCCTAGTTATATTATAGAAAATTATCTAGGTTATGAAAATAAAGTTACCCAAATAGATAGAGTTTGTATTCTATAGTGTGAATCTTCTATGTTGTATCACTTCATGAGCCCAAATCCCCCATCATTTTGTGATAATATTAATCCATTAGTATAATATAAATGGATTATATATCTTGAGAATTTAATTAGGGCCTAAGGATGCGATTAAAAGGAAATGGTTATAATTGAAGTGTATTATCACTATGGTTATGCTAATCAATGGTGTTTGTTGATTCAAAATACCTGAGAGGAATATGGAATGAAACACATGGAATAAAAATATTTTAATTGAAAATTACTTAAAAAATATTTCACTTGTGAGAAATAAACTAAAATAGATATAATGTTACATAGCATAATGAAAAAAAAGAAAAAGTGTTTTTGAGTATGAGGCTACCTTTATAAGGATATATAGGTATTCTATGAATTGCATTCATGATACCAAATATAATATCAAATATTTCTTTTAAGGGATTAATAGAAGCCTCCAAGGGTCACTGATCTCTTAAACCATTTCATAATATTAATAAACAGTTTTACGTACCATTGAAAAAGAGAAAGAATTATCACAATCCTTTATGTTAAAGGGGAACCAAGGAAATAATAATTAAACTGAGAACCAATAAAAAGTGAATGTGACAAATAAGATGAAAAGAAATTTTTATATATCATGTAATAACTATGGAAAGAATCATCATGGAAAATAATTATAGGGATTGGTTGTTTGTTATAAGTGTTTAGATAAGGGTCATCAAGCTAAAAAATGTAATGGTAAGAATGAAAAAAGTTTTATTTAGTGTTTTAACTATAGATAGATGGTTCACTATGAATACTAATTCTTCAATAATGAAGGGAATATACCATATAAGAGGCCAATGAGATAAGGTTATGCTCATGTGATCACTATAACTAAGGTGGAAGTAACCAATGAAGTGGTGTCATATACATTAATCATAGCCTCAAATTTAGAAATTTATTTATTTGATTTTGGATCATCCCACTCTTTTATATCATACATTTTGATAATAAAATTAGATACTTTCCTATAACATTAGTATATGAGTTTTATTTCAAATATCTGAGTGGAAATATCACTATATCAATGATGTGTCATCCAGTCCCCACTATGATACATAAACATTATTTATTTATAGAATTCATTATCAAAAGTATGTTTCAATCTTATATAATATTTGGTATGGACTATCTTTAAAATTAATATGGAAAATTTTATTTTAAGGATAATTAAATTAAGATTTGTGATAAAGATATATAACTCCTTATCTTTAGATAAGATATCATTTGAGTCCTGTCTAGAATCACCACCAATGGTTCTTCTAAATGAGATTCTGGGGAAAAGGAGGATAAAATATATGTTTGGAGAAGGTAATAATAAAATTGGGGATGTACCTATTGTATAACAATACATAGATTTATTTCCATAGAAATTACCTAGATATCCACCATAGTGTGAAGTGAGGTTTTTAATTGATTTAATACCAAATGTAAGACCAATATAATAGACTCCCAATAGAATTACCACCTTAGAATTAGTGAATTTGACAAAACCACTCATGTATTTTGTGATAAAGGATTTATTCAGCCTGGTGTTTCACCATGGGATGACCATGTTATCTTCATTAATAAGAAAGACAAATCTGTGAGGTTTTTCATTGATTATATGCAAATCAATGTTATTAAAATAAAAACATTATACTATACCTATCATTGATGACTTATTCGATCAACTTTACAGAGATCAATGTTTTCCAAAGATTGACCTCTATTATAAGTATCATCTATTGAGAGTAAAGAAGTAAGTAATTCTAAAGATAGAATTTCAAATGAGGTATAGAAATTATTATTTTACAATAATACCATTTGGATAAACTAATACACCCTATGATTTTATAGATATAATAAATATATTATTCAAGGAATATCATGGTGATTTTTTGGTATTCAATGATGATATCTCAGTGTATTATAAGAGTAACGAGGACCATGAAAATCACTTGCATATCATTATTGTGACTCTTAAAAAGAAATATCTATATAGATAATTTAGTAAGTGTGATTTATGGATTCAAGAAGTTTATTTTATCATCCATATTGTCTTCCAGGATACAAAATAAACTAATCCTATGAATAATATGGTGGTAGTATAGTATCCTACAACAATAAACATTACCGAGGTACATAGTTTCACTAGTTTGGTAGGTTACTATAAGTGATTCATTCAAAAAATTTCTCAATTGTATAACCCGTTAACCAAGAATACACATAAAGGTTTTATGTTTGTTTTGATAATGGATTGTGAATAAGTTTTTCATGAACTCAAGAGGAGGTTGGTCAGTACACTAATTTTGAATCTAATTTATGGAAATGATGAGTTTGTAATATATAGTGATACATCAAATAAGGGTCTTGGTTGTTTCCTAATGTAAAAGGATAAATTTATTTCATATAAATCAAGGAAATTGATGACTGGTAAATAGAACTATCCAACCCATGATCTTGAGTTGTAAAATATAATCTTTTCCTTAAAGATATATATAAATTATCTATATAGTAAAATATGTGAGGTATACAAGGATTGTAACATCCTAAAATAAAACTTTTCATTGAAAGAAATAAATACGAGACAAAGGAGACGGATCGAGCTACCCAAGGATTATGATTTCTTGAAACACTAACAACTTGAGAAAGAAAATAAGGTATCATATGCATTTTGTAAGAAATATCATGGATTTATTATCCAAATTCGGATTGAGAGATAAAATATGTTCATGGATTTATTAAACATGTATATGGGAATTATAAAGTAAGGGAAGTCCTCAATCATATTTATAATGATTGAAAAACCATCTTTATTAGAAAAGATAAAAAGTTATCAATCTGGTGATGATAATTTTCAGATGAGAATTAACGTTGTGAATAATATGAAGTTAAATGACTTCATTTGTGAAGATGGTATTATGAAATTAAGATCGAGATTATGTGTTCTATCTGTACCTGATAAAAAAAGTAAATTGTCTGATGGTGTCCATATATCAAACTTATCTATAAAACCTAGTTTCATAATGATTTATAAGGATTTTGGGGAACATTTTTTATTGGATAAAATGAAATGGGAAATTTTTATTATGTTTCAAGAAGTTTGGTTTTTCAACAAGTGAAATTTGCGAGACAAAATCCTAGAGGATTCATTAAATATCATCATAATCCTATGTGAAAACAGGATTAAATTAGTATGGACTATGTCATAGGAATGCCAAGGACTCCTATGTGGAATGATGAAATACGATATATTTTTTATCACCTAACCAAATATGCACATTTCCTTAATACAATAGAATATTTACCTCTCGATAACCTCAAAAGGCTATATATTAAAAAAAATAGACTTCAAGGTGAACCTCTTTCGATTTAATCTAATCAATATCCCTTTCTTACATCAAAATTTTGGAATATTATTCATAAGGTTCTTGATACTGAGCTTCATTTATATAATTTATACCATCCTGAAACATTACTTAATCTTGATATAGGTTAAGAATTAACATTGAGGATCTTTCCATGTATATAATTTTTGATTATTTTTCCATAACTCATACAAACCAAAACCATATAAATACAAAGTGGAAGAATACAACAGTATCAATTTATTTCATAAAACAAAAACATTTAAAAAGAAATGAGGTTTCTTTTCATGTTTAATCATAAATTTTCTTTGATCCCATCCTTGACTCTATTCGTCTTTAAAACACGTTAAAAACATTTCAAAACTTGGGATGAGAATAAAAATCTCAGTAAAAGGTTACATAGAGAGGGAAAACTGTTACTCCTGTGAAAACATGTAAACTATGAATAATTTATCATAAATTAATATTGTTCTCCATTAAGAAGTTGTAAAATTCACTTCATTGAATATAAGTTCATTTCATACCATTTTTTTAACAAAATGATTACCATAAAACAATATAATGTAACATGTAACATCTAAATATAACTTGGGACATAATCATAGTTAAATGGAATAACCATACATTAAACTTCCACATGTATCACTAAATGGAATATCCATACATCTGACTTCCATACCGAATGCTTCAGAGGTTACAACATAACCACCCATCCTTGGTATATCATAGAACCACCTCTCATTGGTTTATCACATAACCACCGGTATTTAGTTTATCACATAACTACCCATCAAATTTCTATGTACTATTATATAATAATAAAACCCAAATTATTACAACTTTCAATATTTTACTCAGAAAATTTCATTTTCAATAACAAAAAATATTTTCAAGATATTGGAATATTCAATCCATTTCCAAAACAATCTAAAATAATTAATAAAGAAAATTTTGAATTAAAGTGTCCCATACCACTTTGAATATTTTGAAATAAATTAACATATTAAAAATTATTGTAAACATAAATAATTTATAAAACCATTTCTAAAACATGGACATAAAATAGATGGTTCTAGAATAATAAATCATTGAAACATTAAATACTATGTTTTAGTTAAAGAGCCCCTTTCCACTTGAGAAAAAACTGAATATAAATAAATAAAGGGGTGACATCAATAAAAACATTAAATATCATTATAATATATTATTTCATTATATTACATGTCAAAATAGTTTTATATACAAGTTATATGATCATAATGGTCCATAATGTCAAAATATGCTTCAAATAAAGGAGATTGAGACAAAGTGCCTTATAAAGATCATATCATTAGATTAAGGAAAAATAAATGATATAAATTATGTGTGAAAAATATAAATACACCCAATATAAGTGGATATTCAGTTTAAAACAATCATAGGTCATTTACACATATTCATAGAAAAACAAAACCAACGACTTCTATATTTAACCCAATGAATGGGAATTGAGTTAATATTTCCCTAAAGAAGATCAATGTTTTAGTAAAATAGATTGAATATTTGTATTCAAAATAAATAATAATAAATAAATTATAAATAAAATATAGGATATCAAAATTTATTACTCACAAAATCATATCACGCCAAAATCAAGAAATTGAAGATTAACCCAATGAATGGAAGTTGTGTTAAGAAGTTCCCTTACCTTGAGTCTGACTCATCACCTACAATCGTTATGTTCTTGGATAATAAAAAGAGGTTAATTTTTTAATTTATTTAGAAAAATTTTCATTTTTAATAATTCTTTAATATCACTTATTACCATGTTATAAAAATAATATAATTCTTTATGTTCATACTAGATTTTTTGTTGATATTTAGTATTTGAGTCGAAAATGAACATAGTTTTGATGTAAATTCTCTATGTGGTCAAAATTATATAAAATAAATAATATTATTCATGATTTAAAAATCATATATATCCCTTATATATGTAATTATAATAATCCATAATATTTATAGATAATAAATGAAATACACCATTCATGGAGACGGTAAAGTATATGTATGCATGAATGCTAATTTCATTTATTTTTCATATTAAAAGAATAATAATCAAATTCAATAAATGTATATTAAAATAATAATATTATATTAATGTCATATATTTCTAATAGTCTTAATAAAACTATCCTTTATAAGTTCCACGTATAACGGGAATGAGTCATATCTCTTTGTGGGGGAGGTAGTTAACACTTCCTCAAACGAAATTATAGTATTTAAAAAACATGGATAGCATAAAGGTATGTTCTAAATAAAAATTAAATAAGGATATAAATAATATAAATATAATATATTTCATATATAAATATAGTGATAATAATAATTTCCACTAATAGAGG
The DNA here is from genome assembly GCA_963277665.1 of Viscum album. NCBI lineage: Eukaryota > Viridiplantae > Streptophyta > Magnoliopsida > Santalales > Viscaceae > Viscum > Viscum album. Next base: position 98,532,892 of record OY728151.1, on the reverse strand, counting down.
CGGTAGGAAAAATTTAACCCTCATCGTTTCGTGAGGCAGTAGTTCTCTACACACAGAAACAATATGTTCGCTACCAATTAAATAGTTGTGTGGGTATGTTTAGGTTAAAAATTATCAAAAAAACATCCTAGAATACTAAGTATACTTTTTTGTTATTTAATCATAAAATAAGAAGATTATATGGAGTGGAGAATGGAAATGAAGCTAAAAAGCATTAGAGAAGGTGTTACCTCTTAATGAGGTAACTTTTTTGGTTTATACATAAAAAGATACATTGGGAGGCTTTATGATATACGGTATGATTATATGATGAGCGTAGGGACTCTAGGAAGTGTTTTTGGTAGATATTGGACGAACCAAAATGATTTAAAAGTGTGAGTAATAGAGAATAATAAGTGCCATTTTAATGGAGAGGGGAGGGGCAGCCTTGGAATTATTAAAAGTATTAAATTAATATAAAATAAAATTGGATTCAAAGTGGGCCTAACCCCCTTTATATAGAATATAAGATGAATAAATTTCTAAATAATATCATCCAAAAAAATTTATACATATATTTATTTTATTTTAAACCTTATCATTTTAGTTTACTCTTAATTACTCACTTTTAATTTTAATTGAGGTAAAAATATTTTAATAATTAAGAGGTTATAAATTTAACTTATATGGGGTAAATTTTAAATAATTGGAAACTTAATTAACATTTAGAACATAAAATTGATATTTTTTAATATGAAAATATTTATAGGATGTTTAAATAATTTAATAAAATATTATTTTTATAAAATTTCAATAATGTCAATTGTTACACTATTCATTTCGTTTAATTTAATTAAAACCCAAAACGAGATATAACGTCCAAAAAACACATTTAATGGTATTATAAAATGTCATATTAACATAGAAAAATAGTTTATGACATAAAGTATTTAAAATAATATGTATTTTACTATTTATAATAGAATTTAATTGATATTTCTATTAATAAAATAATTGATGTATCATAGTTGTGTAAATATTTATGGAAATTATTTAATCTATAAAAATTATAAATAAATTCCCATGATGTATATAATTTTATTACATTTTTTGAGAATACGTATTTTTGACATTTTATCAAGTTTATCAATATATTAAAATTATTATACTTATAGGAGATAAGAGAGTGACATGTTGTCACTTTCTTTTGTTTTAATAATAATTACATATCCTTCATGATAAAAAATCATTAAATAAATCAATTATTACAAATAGGTATTATTGTTTGACTTTAATTTATCCAATAATATTTTATAAGTTGTTTGGTTAATTTAATTATCCTTATCATATTGTTTACTACCCCAAATTACCTAATTTTTTTTTAACTATGGTAAATAAAAATGACCAAAATTCATATTCATAATATCCAAAATAATTAACCTATTAACATAATTTGGACCAAATAATTAAAAATATGGAATCCATTTTTTCTAAATTCAAAACACATTATTTTTAGTAAATAAAATAAAATTTATTCCCATTGTCAAAGAGAGAAAACAATATTTTATAAAAACCATCAAAAGATTGATATGTGCTTATATATAATTTCAATGTGAAATTACTTAAAATAAAAAAAATTATATTAAATTATAAAAAATAATCTAATTTTACATTAAGAGAATTTTAAAATATAAAATATATTTATAAATAAATTAGATGAAAAACAGTTTTAAATTAAAATGCATTATTTTTTACTATTCATTAAAATATAAATATTATTAGAAAAATACCAATAATTCAACCAAAGTAAACTTTGAAGTAACTATTCAAAAGAATAAATTTCTTTTTTCAAAATAACTTTAAAATGTGTAAAAGGATATATTTAAAATGGGTTTGCCTATAATGATGGTAAACTACATGTTTAAAAAAACACTCATTTTATCCCTAAAATTGGATTTCTTCTTCTATCATATCTAGAAAACATATAAGAAAAATTTTGAACATTAAACATAATATTATATATATATATGTCATTAATAAAATCCATAAAGGGTGATTTTATTATTTTATAAACTCAATTATATTCATTTTAAAAGTTTCTCAAAAAAAACCTTTCCTTTTAATTAAAAAGGGACTTATTTTCATTTATAAATAATTGTTCACTAAATAAATAATTAAATTCATGGCTATAAAATTTTTTTATAAATTTATTAATAATACTCATTACCTCTATTTTTACAGATAGGTTACAGGGTAATATAATTAGGGTTAAGTTTGATGTGGTGTATTATATATGATATCGATGATATTATCTACTTAAAAAACTCGGGATGTTAAATTCTCCATCATTTTGGAAATTGCATCCTTTAATTTTAAATTTTAGATTGGTAACTAAGGTTTGACTCTTCAAAATATCTTTATATAATTCCCACATTGGAGAAATGATTAATAAAACTACCACTTTAAAAGAAAGAAAAATAAGTATAAAGGTCACTCGAGATAACAAATATTAGGATTCTATGTAGGAAAGCATGGATATGAAAGAAAAACTAACCATACTGTTTTGATGGAGAGTGACAGAAAACATGATCAAGAGAATGTTTATAATAAAAAAACAAACTTTTTATGGGTTAAATGACCTTTGATTTCATAATAGGAAGAGTAAATGGAAAACGTTTTTGTTTTTAATATCCTTTTCTTAAAGTATATGAATTTATTTATGATATTGACTAATAACATAAGGAATAATACTTACTTATCATGTATAGTTTCACCCATTAATAAATTTGTACCAAAAACTCATCTTTTCTCCAAACCATGAGTATTCAAGATGACTTGGTCACAACGGAAGCACTAGAATCAACTTCTAGAAATCACATGATAAAAAAAAAGATTAACTATGTAGTCATCCCGTATTAAACTATGAAATAAAACAACAAATTTTAGGATAAAAATAAGAAAATCCCCCCCCTAAAAACCCATTTTATGAAGAAAAATTTATTTTAATCACTAAAATTAAATATTAATAACCAAATTTCAACAAAGATCATCCAAAAAATAACATTCCTTAAAATTCATCAAATAATTAAAACTAATATTGAAACCCAAAATTTATAAGGATCTGATCACAACGTCTTCTATGATAAGTTTTATCATTTATCTCTAAATAACATCAACCACTCTTAATGTCTCATACCAAAAATTTATTTCCTAATCACGTATTCTATAAAATAGGCTAACTGCGTCCATAAATAACATGAATCAACATAAGTCCAAACTAAAAACATTAATTCTTACATAATATAATTGAAACATTAATACTAAAATAAAATTTCATAATATTTTATTTTCTTTAGGAATAAAGGGTTCCCAAAATAGTGAACATCTTCCAAAATAACATTTATCACTCAACCCCCAAATCATTTTCCAATACCAAGGATATCTATTTGATAAAAATTTAGTTCCAAAAATAAAATTTACTTATTTCATCAACATGTTTAAATAAATAGATAAATTCATAATAACTAGGGACATCACTTAGGAAATTTGTACGCAATAAAGTCATGTCACACTCTAGTTGTGGGTTTGATTCCTACGGCGTTGTTCGACATGACGGGTTGTCACATAATCGTGTGTTGGCCTTTTTTTCTAAATAAAACAATATAATTATTATAATATTCTAAAAATATTATAAAGTATTTAAAAATAATAATAAAATTCATTATTTCCAAAGGTTCTTTTACACCACTCATTTTTAAACCCAAAAGCTAATAACCCATACTTTCCTATGAGGTGAATGCCCTTAAAATTTAAACTAGTCATCTTAATATTTCAGATCATAAAGCCTCAAAATAGATTTCTAATACATTGAATGCAACATCCGAGGTAAATAAAGAATATCATATTTTAATATTTATTAATATTTTTGAATAAATATTAATTTTACATAAAATTGTATGCTGTGTTTGATGGAATACCTAACATGCAACAATGAGTTTCTCTAAAGTCTAATGTTGCACACAATATTGTGTCATACTGAAAAATAATAAAATTATATTATTTTAAATGTTAGCTAATTCATAGACATTTTATTGGAGGGAATGAACATAACTAATTACAATATTAATATAAATGTTTTTTTAATGTTTTTACTTATAACCAATAAATTCTAGAGGCTTAAATTAAGAAATAATCCAATTTAAAGCATAAATAAACTAATATTCTTTAAAGGGTCGATTTAACACCTTTTGATGGTGAACCCTTTTTAAATATAGTCTTTTCACTTTTATATGTTTTATTCGAGAAAATATTATTTCTATTTATAACCGGGACACCAAAATTTACATTGGATTAAATTTTGGTATTTTTTGTTAATGTTCATTTTTTTATAAATAGTGAAAAAATACAGCATTTTAATTCAAAATTGTATTGTAATATAATTTATTTATTTAGTAAGAGTATTATTTTAATTGTTTTTGAAGTTTAATTAGATTATATTTTTACCATTTTAACCCAATTTTGGTTATTGTATGTAATTTCACTTTGAAATTGGATATAAAGAAGTGTTAATCTTTTGATAATTATTATTTCTTAAAACATATTTTTTATTTTGACAATAAGAATTAATTTAAAATTAATTTCTGCCACTTCTTTGTTTTGAATATGTAATAATGGATTAAATATTTGGAATCAGGAGGTCTAAATTGTTTAAATTTGTAACTTTCTTTTTTAATCGTTATGAATATTTACTTCGGTAAATATTTTATTTATCAGGGTAAATGGGTAAATCTGGTAAAAAATGGTAAAAAATATTATTATAATAATATTAAATTACCCTAACATGTGTCCTAATACTATTTTTTGATAACTTTCCAGCCATGGTAATTTTTGGGTCGATTTTGGGACCCCCTTAAGCAACTTAAGAGTGATAATGACACTTTATATTAATTAATTTAATGTAATGAAAAAATGACATAAACATATATCTTTTAGAAAATAAATTCTTACATTGGGTTATATAAGTTATATCTTCAGATATAAATATTAATTTGAAAGGTAAAAAGATTTAATATATCATGGTATATTTTATATAATTTTTAGACATCAAATGAATAAAATTATTTATCACACAATAATGATGCAGTGTTTACCTCATTAATGAATTATTTAAATAAATAATATTATAATGATTAAAAAATATCTAAAAAGTATTAAATTCTTATTTTATGATTTTATTTAGAACAGTATTCATCTTATCTTTGAATTTAATAAGTTTTTTACCTTTATAAACCGAAAATAATTATATTATAAAATAATATTTTCAAAATTTCCTAAAGATCCCCTCCTCCCCATTCTAAAAAGCCCTCACCTATAACCTATTACAAACACCTCTAAAGATCCTTATTTCATCCAAATCTAGGAAAATAATTTATAAAGATCCCTATATTTTACCTAGAATATTTACCTAATGTATAAGGGACTTCATGAAATCCTCTTGGTTCAATCCAAAGGGAGTTGCCTGATTTAAAGGTATCATCTTCTATTAAATTATATTCTTTTCTTTTACTTCTCCAAACCCATAAACTCTTTTTATTCCTTTATTTTATAACAACACTAGTATCTTAAATATTATATGTTGTTTTTATGAGATGTATTTGAACAACACTTACACACACCTCCATCTAATGGGTGAAAAACATATTGTTTCTGTGGATGACTAACTAACGTCTCACGAAATGATTGTTCAATTATCTCCTACCGCCTCTTATAGTGTCCCTTAAGATGGAACGGTATTTATACGAGATATATATTATATTTACATTGTCTCTAAACTTGTGTATTTTTTTATTTATATCATAACTTTATGGTTTTCATATTGGGTAAACACGATAATTTAATTTGAGGAAGTGCAGACTACCGCCCCCCTCAAAGTGATATGACTCGTTCATTCTATACGTGGAATGTATAATGGGTGGAGTTACTGAAATTATAGATATGATATTATATTGGAATCATAATATTCCTATGTATAATTAATTACTAATTCCATTAAATATGAAATAGAAATGAAAGTAGTCTTCATCCATACGTATGACGTACCGTCTTTGTGAATGGTGCATTTCATTTTTTATATCAAAATGTTATGTACTATTTTTAATACATATATATACTAGATATATATGATATATATGATATCTAAATAATTAATATAATTATGGATATAATGCATTTTTTCCACATGGACAACTTGAAATTATAAGAAGTTCATTTTTGACTCAAGTACTAAATATCGACAAAATGACTATTATTAACATAAATGATTACATAATGTTTATAAAATTGTAATAAGTTATATAAAAGGAATAATAAACATTTAAAAGGTTCTTAAAAAAGTAGAAATTAACTTTATATTATTATTTAGGATATTAAACAATGAATGATTCAAGTCGGACATGAGGTAAGGGAGTTCATATCCATCTCTGTTCATTGAGGCATATTTTTTTTATACATGACATTATTTATATAGTATATAAACAACTTTGAAGTTTCATTTCATTCGAAGGGAATATTTTATCTATAAATTATTTTACTAAATAAATAAAAAATAATTTTTCTTTTTAACGTAAGTGGTGAAAATCACCTTTTCCACCATTGTGAGTATTATTAGATCTTTGGATTCCTTAACAATCTATAATGTTTTTAAAAAGAAAATAAATACAATATACTCTTTTACGTATTTTGGTAATGAAAATGGTTTTAATAAAGGATTTTTTATATCAATATATTTGAATTATATATTGTTATTGAAATGTAGAAATTTTATCTTTCATTTTTGTTTGTTTTTTGTGTTATGAATATGTTATGGTTCTTGGGAATTGTTTATGTATACGGGTGGTTCTGTGATAAACCTTGGGTGGGTGAGCCTGAGAGATCTCTCCAATGAATTGGGTATCATTACATAGGTAAGCATGAATGTTTCTCCTAAGATATTTAGGGAATATACTGTGATTGGTATTCCAAATGTTACTCCCTGTGTAGTTGTGAAAGCTAAAATATAAGTATGTTATGAATGCCCCAAGTTACCTTTATGATTTGTGATAACTACGTATTACTCATAAATCTTATGAATTAACGAGGTATGTTGAAGATCTTATGATATGTATGTTTTTATGAACTAATAATTTCTTTGTTTGTTTTACAACCCTTAATGAACTTTTTATGCTCATCCCATGTTTTGAAATGTTTTTCCATAGGAATTAAAGATGAATTGGGTCAAGGATGGGATCAAGGAAAATTCATGTTGTCTAAACCATGGAACTATACATGACAATTTTTTAAGAGTTTTTATTTTAGAAAAAGATAAAATTGAGTAGAAGTGTCTACTTTTTAATTTTTGAGATGTAATGTAATAGTTATGGCCTACTTCTGTAAAACTCTAAACATAAAAAGATACTCTTTGTGAATTATTCATTTAATTAAAGATTATTTAATGTTTTAAGGCTTGGTCCTTATATTGATTGTATGATCAAAATTAAAATTATAAACCCATAATTATATCCCCAAATATTATGAAAATATCATAATCTCCAAATCTGTCTAAACAATCCTCTAATACCAACTATAGAGACCCAACTTTAAACATTACCTAATCTTAAGATAAGTTAGGAATTAAAATTGTGGATCTTTTCAAGTTTAGAGTGTTTGAGAATTAGGCCACAAATAATACATCAAAAGACTATATAAATACAAAAGGGGAACATCCAAAATATCTATTCTTTCCATAAAACAAATTTTTTAAAAAGAAACATGGTTCCTTTTCATATTAAATCATAAAATCTCCTTGATCCCAGCCTTGACTCAACTCTTTTTTAAACCATATAAAAAACATTTTAAAATTGGGGATGATAATAAAAATCTCATTAAGGGATACATAAAGAATGAAAACCATTATTCTAGAAAAAAATATGTAAATCATGAATATATAATCATAAATTAATAACTTTCGCCTTCAATAAGTTTTAAAATACACTTCACTGAAAATAAGCTCATTATTTACCATTTTGTGAACCAAAATATTATGATAAAACCCATATAACATAACATATATCATCTAAAGGTATCATGTGACATAATCATACATAAATATAATAAAAATACGATCAACTTACACACATATCACTAAATTTATTATCCATACGACCAACTTCCCTACCTAATGCATTAGAGGTTAAAATTTAACCACCCATCTTGGGTTTATCACAGAACCACCTATATTTGGTTTATCTCTAAACCACCCATATTTGGTTTATAACAAAACCAAACATAAAATTTACAAGTAACATTATATAACCATAAAACATAAATTATTGAAACTATCAAAATTTCACTCATAAAATTTTATTTATAATCACAAGAAATATTTTCAAGATATTGAAATATTCAATCCATTTCCAAAAACATTTAAAATATTTAATAAAGAGACCTTTGAATCAAAGTGTCCCATACCACTTTGAAACATTTGAAATAAATTAACTTTTTAAAACATTCATGTCTATATAAATAAATTCATAATAACCATTATGAATACATGGATATGAAATAGAAGGTTTAAGAAGAATAATTCATTACCACATTTAAAATGATGGTTTAGTTAAAGAGTCCCTATCCACTTGAGAAACATTTGAATAAAACTAATTATAGAGTAACAATAATAAAAAATTATATATCATGATAATATATTATTTCATTATATAACATGTCAAAATAGTTGTATATACACCTTATTGGATCATAAAGGTTTATAACGTCAAAATATGACTCAAAGAAAGGAGATTGAGACAATGTCTCTTACAAGGATCATATCATTAGATTAAGGATAAATAAATGAAATAATTATGTGTGAAAAATATATATACACTAAATATAAGTGGATATTTTGTATAAAATAATCATAGGTCATTCACACGTATTCTTGGAAAAACAAAACCAATGACATGGATATTTACCTCAACTAATGGAAATTGAGTTAATATTTCCATTCGAAATATCATTTTATTAATAAAATAGATCTATTACATGTATTCAATATAAAAAAAACATAAATATATTATAAATAAAAAATATTATACCAAAATTTATTTCTCACATAATCATAACACGACATAATCATGAAGTAGAATATTAACCCAAAGAATGTAAATTGTGTTAAAAAGTTCCCTTACCTTGAGTCTAATTCGTCTCATACAATCATTATATCCCTGAATAATAAAATATGTTTAATTTATAATTTCATCATATAATTTTTAAATTTCATTATTTCATTTATATAACTTATATCTATGTTATAAAAATTATATAATTCTTTAAGTTCGTATGAGATGTTTTGCCGATATTCGATACTTGAGTGAAAAATGAACCTGGTTCTGATGTAAATTGTCCATGTAGTCAAAATTATATCATCTCAAGAATATTATTAATGATTTAAATATCATATATATCCATTATATATATATGTATAATAATCCATAATATTTATATATAACAAATGAAATGCACTATTCATGGAGACAGTAGGTTGTACGTACGTATGAACGTTACATTCATTTGTTTTTCATATTAGAAGAATAATAATTATATGATATAAATGTATATTTTGATACTAGTATTATATTAAGGTCATATATGTCTCATAGTTTTAATAAATCTATCTTTTATACATTTCATGTATAGTGGGAACGAGTCATATCGCTTTGAGGGTGTGGTAGTCCACATTTCCTCAAAAGAAATTATCATAATTACAAAACAAGGAATGAATAAAGGTATGTTCTAAATAAAAATTACAGATTCATAGACAATATAAATATAATATATATCATATATAAAAATATTTTACATCCTAATGTTCACCATGATAGGTGGGAGGTAAAATTGAACAATCATCATTTCGTGAGGAAGTGGTTCTCCATATACAGAAAGAGTAAGTTGGTTACCAATTAAATTGTCGTGTGTGTAAGGGTAGGTTAAAAAATATCATAAAACAATCCTAGAATATTTAGTATATTTTTTTATGTAATCATAAAATAATAATATTATAGGGTGTGGGTAACTGAAAGGAAATTAAAAATCATGAGAGAAGGTGTTACCTCTTAATCAGGTAACTTCTTTTGGTTTATACCAAATGGCTTCCTTGGGAGGATTTCTTCCCTAAGGGAGGCTTCTATGATTAGGTTAGGGATTATAGGAAGTTTTTTGGGTAGATATTGGATGAACCAAAAGGATTTGGAAGTTAGATTAATAAAGAGGAATGTGTTCCTTTTATAGGAGAGGGGAGGGGCACCCTTGGAATTATTAAAAGTATTAAATTAATAAAAATTCAATTTTGATTCAAAATAGTCAAAAACTCATTTATATAGAATATAATATTTTCTAGTTCGAAATAATATCATACGATAATATTTGGACATGTATTTATTTTTTTTAACCTTATATTTTAAATTTACCCTTAATTATGAACTTTGGATTTTATTTGAGGTAACAATATTTTAATTATTAAGAGGCTATTAATTTCACTTATATGAGGGAAAATTTCACATAAATGGACACATAAAAACTTTTATACCTTAAAATATATATTTATTAATTTTATAATATTTTTATGTTTTTAAAAAAAATTAATAATATATTATTTTTATAAAATATCAATAGTGTCATTTTTTACACTATTAATTTAATTGAATTTAGAAAAAATTTAAAAAGAAATATGACATAGTAAAAAAATTTAATAGTTTTATAATATTTAATATTCACCAATAAAAATAATGTATGAAATAAACTATTTCATATAATATTTACTTTACTCTTTAAAATACTATTTGTTTGATATTTATCTTAATAAAATAATTATGTTATCACTATTTTGTCAATATTTATGGTAATTATTTAATCTTTAAAAAATATAAATAAATTTAACTGATGTATATAAATTCATTATATTTCTATAGGCTATTTATTTTCTATATTTCATAATGTTTATCACTAAATTAAAATTATTATATTTATAAGATATAGTAGAGTGACATGTTGTCACTTTCTTTTGTAATAATAATAATTACAACACTTTCATGGAAAAATCCCATTAAATGAATTAATTATAACAATTATTTGATATGGGTAGACTTTAATTCATCCAACATTATATTTTTAGGTGTTAGGAAAATTTTATTATCCTTATCATATTGTTTGTTCCCCTAATTTACCTGATTTACTTTTTACTATGGTAAATATAAATTACCAAAGTTACTAATCATAATATTCAAAAAAATAAAGGTAAAATATTAATATAATTCAGACCCACTGATTCAAAATATGGAATCCATTTTTAAAATTTTAAAATATAGAAGTTTTAGTAATTAATTTAAAATTAATACCTTATTTCAAAGCAAGAAAAGAAGTTTTTTTGGATGTAAAAACCGTCAACAGATTGTTGTGAGTTTATATATAATTTCAATATGAAATTACATAAAATGAACAAAAATGGATTACATTTTAAAAACTTAATATAATTAAACTTTAAAAAAAAATATAAGGATAATATTTCTAAATAAATAAATCAGATAAAAAAAACTTTTAAATTAAAATGAAGATTTTCACTATTCATTAAAAAATGAATATTATTAGAAAAATACCAAAAATTCAACAAAATTAATTTTTTATGTCCTGATTAAAATGAAGAAATTTATTTTTTTCAAAAATAACTTATAAAAATGTAAAAAAATATATTTAAAATGGGTTCTCCATTAAAAGTCGGTTAAAATACATTTTTAGAAAAACAATTAGTTTATCTGTAAAATTGAATTTGTTCTTATATCATATCTAGAAAACAAATAAGAAGAATTTTATACATTAAATTGAATATATTAAATATACATTTCTTTAATAAAATTCATAAACAATGATCTTTTTATAAACTCACTTATTTTCATATAAATAGTTTTTCCAAAAAAATATTTCCTTTTAATTAAAAAGGTTTTTATTTTCATTTATAAATAATTGTTCACATAATAATTAACTAATTTAATGTGTAATAAAAATTTTAATAAATCAATTTATTATGTTTATTACTTACTTTTTAATAGCTTGGTTATAAAGTATCATGATAATGCTTAAGTTCGATGTGGCATATTATGTACGATATCGAACATAATATATCCTTTTAAAAAACTCATGATGATGCAGAATCCTAGATGACCAAAATTTTTTGATGATACAACAAAAAAGATATAGGATATTCTGGATCATATATCATCATCTTTATGTAGGAAAATTATTTTTTTCAATAATTGGTGGAAGGATTTAGAATTCCAAGTGGGAGCTCGTGTTTTATATATAGTATCTCCACAGAAGGGTTTCATAAGCGTCTATAAGAAATGGAAACTGATCCATTGGTACAATAAACCATTTACATTTCTCAAAATCATTGGATATATTTCTTAAAATTTTGAAATGTAACCATTTCTCTTAAAATTACATGATGTGTCCCATTTATCACAATTTAGGAAGTACATGCCATACCAAATGTATGTGCTCTAATTTGATGAAATAAAATTAGAAAATGTTATATATTAATTTGAATAACCCATCTATATTATTAATACTGTAGATAATGTTTTGAGGAATCATATGATGCAACTGGTAATGGTACTTTAGGTAAATTAACAGAGGAAGCAATGTGAGGACAATATGATGTTATGATAAAGAACCACCCTCATCTGTTTAGAAGGTAATATACATGAAATTAGTGGGTATGAATAGGAATAAATAAATTATAAAATATATATATTTTAAACCCACTAATTATTTATATATTTATTATAAATAAAAAAAATAATTCATTGAAATTAAAATAAATGTTTTCGGAAATTTTTTTTTTTTTGAAAGAAAACAGTTTTTTCACTTCTTGTGCACTTATGATAAACATAATTTTGAAAATTTTAGAATATTTATTCGATAAAATGAAATTAAAATTTTAAACCATCATATAAAATTTATCTTACATCAAATATTTGGGATTTTTAAAAAAAGTTATATATTTCAATGAATAGTGAAAAATACTTATTTTTATTGAAAACTATGATTTCACTTAAATTATTAAAAAATTTAAATTATATTTTAAATTATGTTTTAAGTAAAATTGGTTCAATTAGATTATTATAATCAAACATTAGGTTAGTAGAATGAATTTTATTTAGAATTTTGATACTAAAACCATCAATATTTATAGGAATTTTCTCTTTAGAAACCCACTTTTTCTTTGCAATTGTGGGTATAAATGTAAATTAGATTCTACCACTCATTTAAATTGAATTTGGAATTTTTTTCCATTTCTTGAATTATAATATTTTATATTATCTAATAATTTCATCTAAATATTTAACCATTATGAAAACTAAAAGTAGTAAAAATTACTTACTACATTTAATGTAAAAATTGATATATTGGGGGGATAAAATAAAATGATAAGGATTATAATAAAAAAACCATTTAAAAACGCCATTTTAAGGTCATATTTAGAAGTTATAACCTATAAGGGTCATAAATGACCCCATTTAGAGATTTGTTTCAATATAAAAACATGGGTGTAATTGATTATTTTTAGAAATTTTGGGTATATCTGTCACGACCCGTCCTCAGGGCCCATGCCGTGACTACCCCAAGCCCTCCTTCCATACGCCAACGGCTGGCGACTAGAACCATATGCATAAATCCATAAGCTGGGAAGACATTTCCTATATAAAAGTAAAAAAACACAATAGAATATGCAACAGGTAGAAAACACTAAGTAAACTGAATACAAAAGAGTGTGATGGAAAGTAAATGGGCTAGTATTCAAACCTAACTGAACAACAAGTACATGTAGAAAGGGATAGACAACTGAAAGTAAAGGGAAACTCATGGATTGTCCTTCGGGTTTCCTACCTGAAGGGTAGGTACAGATTCCCACCTCAGCACTCAAGACCATCAGTCTCCTCCGTGTGATGACTCATCGCAAGGTCCACCTTCGGGTACCGTCCAGTCCTCTTACACTCCTCCTCGGTCAGCGTTGTCCATCGTCTGTATCCAACACAACGAGGTTCGGGCATAACCCGTGTAGGGGTGAGTATAACAATACTCCATAGGGACCCCGAGACCCTCAATCTCTCACAAAATCCACAAAGGATAAACCACAGTAGAAAGATACAATCACAAAGTATCAACTGACCATACTTAGGTATATTCCCATACATATACCTTAGTTACCAGTCATAGTCCGGCTCCAACCCACGATCCCAAGCACAACTCATCCCACATAGGAAGTAAATTCAAACACCATGATGATAATGGTTGTAAGACATGACTCAACTCACACAGGTATTCCACATTCGTAGAGAGATATAGATGATCATATGTAGCCACTGGATCATCTAAACTGTCAGACCCACACAGGATACAGTCCAGCTATCTCGTCTAAGTTGTCAAACCCACACATTATGAAATCCAGCTATTCTAGAGTAATAGATATGATAAGATGCAGTCACTAATTCATTTAAGCTATCAGACCCTCACAGGATACTAGACCAGCTAAGCTGTCGAAACCACACAGGATACAAGACCAGCTACTCTGTCAGACCCACACAGGAAACAATAATAGAATTCAAAACTGTCAAACCCGCGGAGGATCCCATTATAGTATCCATTTTTGTCGAACCCAATAAGGTTCTGAGTACATAATCCGTCACTACTGGACCCATGTAGGATTCTGATATAGTAGTCATCATAGTCGCAACCAACTCTAGGGTTCCCGCGCACATCACGCTGGATTCAGGGAGGGTCCGCTCCCCAAGACAAGTTTCGATACTTCAAATATCACAAATTCCTATGTTGATGTATCCCGTAGTTCCGTCTCATCATAAGGATCCGAACGCGACAGGGGGCGCATCAATCAGATGCCCAGTCTGAAGTTATTATCATTTCTCTTTCAGGGGCCCGGTTGGAATTATGCTCAATCCCAACCCAGCCATTTTCCAATGTTTTCCAAAACTCACATAGAGTATCTCAAAAAGGAACACCTTGTCACAAGGATCCTAGTTCCGCAGACGGCGCATCAATCAGATGCGCGTTCTAGACGAGATTCACATTTAAGCGAAATGGGCCCTGCCCGTCAATCTCAGTGGGCTAGCGGGTCGGCCCGACCCTGTTTGGCGGGTCCGACCTGGCTAGGTGTCGGCCCGGCCCAGTGGAGCGTGACCCACCCAGGGACTCGGACCGGCAGGTCCGACCCTATTAGGGGGTCGGACCAGCCCAATGGGGCGCGACCGACCCAGGGACCCGGCCCGCGGTTGCGGGCTGGTTCAGCTCGCCGGGTGGCGCCGCCCCTCCTTGCTGCCCGACCGGCCGAAGTTGGCCTGTTTTATCCGACACGAGTGGCCCACAGAGCAGGCTGTTGTTCCTCTCACGGGGCACCATTTGGTGCCGCAGTTTTCTTCATCCCGGTCTGTAGGCGGCCGTCCGGTTCACCCATCAAAGCGGCCCGCCCAACGAGGGCCGTGGTCTTCTCCGCAGCGCGGTGCCAAGCGGCACCACGATATCCTGCCAGGTTGGTCATTGCCGACCGGTTTGTCCAGCAAGCATCCCGCGTATGTGGGCCACACCTTGTCTGCGCGGCACCTGCGGGTGTCAAGGTTCGCTAGCCCGGCTGGCAGTAGCCGACCAGTTCTTCAGCCCGAGCAGCCCATGGTTGCGGGTCGCGGTTTTCTTCCACGCTGTCAGTGCGCGACCACCAATTTTTGGTCACCAACACCTCTAGTAGCCACCGTCTCTGGTTTCCGTTGCCAATAATAATCACGAACCAACAGATGGTCATCGGGACGTGTTCATTCAGCACGCTCCCTCCACGTTAGGCGATATCAAATGGCCGAAGACAATCCAACACATTAATCAAGAACGTGGTATAATTTTATTCATTTAAAATTATAGAATACCCCTACCTCGATTCAAGAATGATGTTCACTTGTCAGTGTCGTAGGAATAGAATTCTAAAACGACGTCATACGTTGTGCCCATCACATGCCGCTGATTCCAGGCTCGAGCGTTCTTCCTCGTTCTTCGTCGGAAAGGACGTTGTTCTTTGTTGAAGATGTTCTTCATCTTTTGTTGGAGATGTTCTTCATGGGAACAACTCTTTCTTTCTAATCCTCCCAAAGTACCCCCAATAGAATATTTTCCAAGGAAAATATAATAAAAAGGCTCCCCAATATTAATATTAGCATGCATTCAAATCAATTGAAAATGAATTGTTGACACCAAAAATTAATTAATAAAAGCATTAATTAATCCTGTGTTGGCAACATTATGAGGGGAAAGTGGAAAGGCTCCACCATAAAGATAGAGTTTCAAAGTTAAGAGAGGGGTTTAAGGAGTTAAAGGGGGTTGGAGGGTTGGTGTTCGTGTAGTCCCCACCACAAAATATCCTCCCATGGGAGGTTATGTGAGGGTGGTCCCCACCTCCAACTTCCCATTGGAGAAAACAACCACCACCTAGAATAAATTAACCACCTTCAAATAAGAATGTGTTACACACACATTTTTATTTAACCTTTATTTTTTAATTAGAAACCCCAATTTATAACTACCACTATCGACCAAACGCAACTGTGGTAGAGGACTCTTTAAGGGAATATCGGTGCTGCATGTTCATCGGTGTCCTCATATTTTAATTTCGAGCACATGTTTAAAAGATAGAAACACCCGGACGTATTTTTACTGAATGTACCCGAACAAAACATCAAAAATTGATTCCGGGCACACCGGGCCTCGGAATCAGGCGCCGTCAGAAACTACGGACTCATAAAATTCCAAATAATTTATGAAAAAATTTTCCTTGAAATTTTCAGGTTTTTACATTACCCCCAACTTTGGGATTTACGTCCCCGTAAAGCTACAACACACATTAGGGAATCAAAAGGGGATACTAATCACACATCTGAGCCTCCTGCTCCCTTGTGCTCTCCTGGAGGTTCCCGTGCTGTCAGTAAATGCGCACCATAGGAATCGACCATCCACACAGGACCTGCTCCTATCAATCCTCAATCTCCATAGGAACCTATGTGAATGTTTCCCCGTCATAGATGTCCAGATCCCCATGGTCGATGATGTGGGATGGGTCATGCATGTATCTCCTCAACTGATATACATAGAAGATGCCGTGAACCCGATGCAATTAAGGTGGAAGAGCTAGGTGGTAAGCCTATTCACCTACTCTGCTGAGGACCTAGAAAGGTCTAATGAATCGCGAAAACAACTTGCCACCTTGGCGAAATATCTGTAGAACTCTTCGGGGTAAGACCTATAGAAAGTCGTGGTCACCATCCTGGAACTCCAATGGTCTCCATATCCTATCAGTATAGGACTTTTTTTCTACTCTGTGCAGTCTTTATCCACTCCTAGATGACCTGCACCTTCTCCGTCATAGCCTGAATCATCACTGGTCCTACAAGTGCTAACTCCCCTGGGTCAGTCCAGCGCAGAGGTGATCTGTAAGGCCGGCCGTACAATTCCTCGTAAGGGGTCATCCCGATGGAGGAGTGGTATTTATTGTTGTATGAAACTCCACAAAGGGTAAGTGATCCTTCTAGCTGCGACCAAAGTCGGGGAAACATGTACGGAGCATGTCCTGAAGAGTCTGAATGGTCCTCTCAGTCTGACCATCCTTCTGAGGATAGAAGATGGTGCTCGTGCGAAGCTGCGTTCCAAAAGACTCTTGTAACCCCTTCCATAGCTGGGAAGTGAAATGAGCATCTTGATCAAAGACGATAGTCGATGGCTATCCATGAAGCAGTACGATCTCGTGAACGTAGAGGCATCATAATCTCTCTACTGATCCATTCTCTCTTATCGGTAGGAAGTGGGCTGACATGGTGAGTCAGTTTATGATCACCTAGATAGAGTCATGTCGTCTAGATGTACGTGGAAGTCCCATCATGAAATACAGCGATATACCATACCACATACACTATGGGACCTCTGAAGGTTGTACCGAGCCTACTTGTACCTAGTGCTCTACCTTCACTTGCTTAAAAGTGAGGCATTGTGAGAGAAACTCTTCTACTACTTTCTTCATACCTGACCACCAGTGTTGTCGGATGAGGTCCTGATACGTCTTCGTAACTCATGGGTGTACAGCTAGAGGGGAAGTGTGAAACTCCCTCAACCCCTCCTCTTGTAGTGAAACGGGTACCATGGTACGTCCTCTCAAAATGATGACGTGCTCCCCACCTTCAGAAAACCCATCAGGTGCCTGTGCTGAGGATATATGAGCACATCGCATCTCACAGTCAACGTCTCCACACTGATCCTCCGTGCCTCGCTGAAGGTGTGGAGGAGTGACTGTGAGAGACTGTAGAAAGGATGTTACATCATTATGCACAAAGGATATCTACAATGTGGCTAGCTGCTCTGTCGCCTCTCTTAGCAGCTGAATGCCTGATCTTCTACTGAGAGCATCTACTACAATGTTCCCCTTTCTAGGCGTATAGACTATCTCTATGTCATAGTCCTAGAGGAACTCAAGCCGTCACCGGTGTCTGAGGTTTAGGTCCTTCTGTGAGAAGATATACCTGAGACTCTGGTGGTTAGAGTAGACTGTAAAATGCTCTCCCATCAGATAGTGCCGCCACTTCTTCAAGGTGAAGACCACTACTGCTAAATCTAGGTCATGGGTAGCATAGTTTTGCTCATGTTGTCTCAACTACCAATAACCATACGCAATCACTTCTCACTCCTACATCAATACACACCCGAGTCCGGTCCTTGACACGTCGCAGTAAATTACATTTTCTATGCCTTCATCTGGAAACCTCAAGATTGGGGCACTAGTAAGCCTCTGCCTCAGCTCCTGAAATCTCTGCTGGCATCTCTCTGACCAGACGGAGGGTTGCCCCTTCTTCTTCAAAGCATATAATGGTGGTGAAACTCTGGAGAAGTATGAAACAAAGGTAAGTCTGGTAGACTCCTGAGTGATCGATTGTACCCTTTTATGCATAATTATATCCCGTGCTTCCTGGGTTTTCGTTTTCACTGACCAATGAAAACCCCATCCAAACGTTGTAGATAAACCACAACATTTTTCTTAATACAGTAAATCTGTGTATGAACTGTGGTTGCACAGTCCATACCCAAACTAACATCATAAGGCATCGAAGCTACCACCAAGAGGTTCCAACCGAAACTCTTGCCTCAAGGTTCATATCAAACCATTAGAGTAAGTGTGATTATTGAGTATCCTCCCAAAGGTATCTCTAGAAGTGAGGGTCAAGTAAACTGCTTAACCGGGAACTCTAGGTCTGGGACAAGATTCGTTGTAGGAATGAATGATTGGTACCTATGTCTATTGATATGGCACATGTAGTAGACACAGACCGTACCTCAAATCATTCTTAGAGCCCTTGGGTCACACTACTAGACCGCATACATCTACTCTCTTCCCCTGACCTCCAGCTCCATGAGCCTAGCGGGGACTACAAAGGTGGGTGGTTGTAACATGTCAAAATTTTCACCACCTCATGCTGCTCTCCTAGCTCTGATTCCATGTCTGATACCCGACAGATTCATCTGTCCTCAACACTTCCTCTTCCTGAAACATCTCACATGCCCAAGTATCTAAGACTGACGCCAGTTTCATGTTTTCCAACTATTAACATTCACTGGCTGTATCCGCTCATCCAATAAACATTCAACCAAAAAGGTTCTATCTAGAACCCTAACATAAGTAGGAATACATAGAGGAAAAATTTCTGGCTCGGATATCCTTAAACACACCTCGCTCTAAAGCACTGATCGAATAATATTCATCGAGTACCATGAATGATTTGTCTGCCTCGATAAATAGTAAGCTACCAACATGTCGTCCTGCTGAAGCAATATAAGCTCTAGAAAACTCTCTTCCAACTCTTAAATCAAGTCCTCAACCACCTTTGGGTCAGGCTCTCCTCATAAGTTGAGGGATATCTAGTGCTGAAACACGTGTAAGACACTAAGACTACAAGTGTCCTCTACCGGTACCTTCGATAGTGTCTGCTGACCAACCGACCATCCTCATGGTCACTCACTGAAAAAAATTAATAGCTAAGATCAACATTTGCTCTACTAGTGTCTCAAATAGGCAGAAAAACTCCAGTAATCGTCTACATCCAGTCCTCTACTACCTGGAAATCTGTCTTTCCTTGAAACCTCGGAGGCCTCTGCCGCTGGAACTCGTGAAACGCGCTCAGTCGACGTGCATAGTCTGCCAGTGTAGTTGGTGGAATCTGCTTCCCAACGGGTGGTGGTGTTACTGGTACACCACCGGAAGGTGCCGACATAGTAAGAGGGCCCTGCACTGGAGCCTCATCGCTCGGTGGGCCTTCATCGTGTACTCTCTCTCGGGAACCCTAGCTGGTTGTCTTCACAGTGGCATCCTGATAAGGAACAAGTGTGCCATGGTCAGTAAGTTATACCTGGTGAGCTGACTCAAAGAGACCAAAAATGAAACTATTGAAACACACAATCAATCAGTGTTTCTATGTACTAAGATGGAAATCAGAGGGCAGGGTCCTGGTATATGGATACGTCGGCTGCCGCACCAACACTGGACTCCCTGGACTGAAAACCATACTCAATACTCGTAACATTATTACTTCATAGAAAAAAAAGATCAGAGTTCTATGTTCTATGGTAGAACCGACTCCTCTAATACTAATTTGTCACGACCCATCCCTGGGGCCCAAGCCGTGACTACCCCAAGCCCGACTTCCATAGGCAATGGGATGGAGACTAGCACCGTAGGTGTAAATCCATAAGCTGGGAAGGAATTGCCTTTATAAAAGTAAAAAAACACAACAGAGTACACAACAGGTAGTAAACACTACGTAAATTGAATACAGAAGAGTGTGCTGGAAAGTAAATGGGCCAATATACAGACCCAACTGAATAACAAGTACTAGTAGAAAGGGACAAACAAATGAAAGTAAAGAGAAGCTCATGGATTGTCCTCTGAGGTTCCTACCTGATGGGTAGGTACAGATTTCCACCTCAGCACTCACATCTGTCAGTATCCTCCGTGTGACATCTCGTTGCAAAGTCTTCCTCTGGGTACCTTCTAGTCCTCGTACACTCCACCTCATTCAATGCGGTCTGTCGTCTATATCCAGCACAACGAGGTGTGGGCATAACCTGTGCAGGGGTGAGTATAACAATACTCAGTAGGGGCCCCGAGACCCTTGAGGTCTCATAAAATCCACAAAGGATAAACCACAGTTGAAAGATACAATCAAAAAGTATCAACCGACCCTACTTAGGTACATTCCCATACATATACCTAAGTTACCAGTCATAGTCCGACTCCAACTCAAGAGCCCAAGCATAACCCATTCCACACTAGAAGTAAAGTCAAACACCATGATGATAATGGCTGAAAGTCATTACTCATCTCACACAGGTATGCCACATTGGTAGAGAGATATAGATGATCATATATAGCCATTGGATCATATAAGTTGTCCTACCCACACAAGATACAGTTTAGCTAAGCTGTCAGACCCACACAGGATACAGTACAGCTATCTCATCTAAGCTGTGGGACCCACACATGATACAGTCCAGTTATCTAGTCTATGCTGTCAGACCCACACAGGATACAGTCCAGCTATTCTAGAGTAATAGAGATGATCAGATGTAGTCACTGATTCATCTAAGCTATGGGACCCACACAGGATACTAGACCAGCTAAGCTGTCAGACCCACAGAGGATACAAGACCAGCTACTATGTCAGACCCAAACCGGATACAAGAACCGAAGTCAAAACTGTCAAACCCACAGAGGATCCCAGTACAGTAGTCATCATCATCGAACCCACAGAGGTTCCCAGTACAGTAGTCTTCGCTGCCGAACCCACGTAGGATTCTAGTATAGTATTCATCGTAGTCATAACCGGCTCTAGGGTTCCCGCACACAGCACGCTCGATTCCAGGAGGGTCTTCTCCTCGCACCAAGTTTCGATACATCAACTATCACAAAGTCCTGAGTTGATATATCCCATAGTACTGTCTCATCATATGTAACCCAATGCGACAGACGACACGTCAATCGGACGCCCGGTCTGAGAGTTATTAGTATTTCTGTTCAAGGGGCCCGGTTGGAATTACGCTCCTTCCAAACCTGAACGTTTTACAAATTTGTCCAAAACTCACTTAGTGTATTTCAAAAGGACTGACCCGTCTGAGGATCCCAGCGCCGTAGACGGCGCGTCAATCAGACGCATGGTCTAGAAGATATTCGCGTATTAGCAAAACGGGCCCACCCCGTCAAGCCCAGTGGGATGGCGGGTTGTCTCGACCCGGTTTTTCAGGTCCGGCCTGGATAGGGGTCGGCCCAGCCCGGTGGAGCGCGGCCCAAATAGGGACCCAGTCCGGTGGGTCCGACCCGGTTAGGGGGTCGGCCTGGCCCGGTGGGGCGCGACCCACCAAGGGACCCGGCCCGCAGTTGCGGGCCGGTTGGGCTCGCCCGGCAATGCCGAGCGGCGCCGCCCCTCCTTGCTACCCGGCCGGTCGAAGCCAGCCGGTTTTTTCCAGTGCGAGCAGCCCGCATAGCGGTCTGCTGTTCCTCCCACGTGGCACCTATTGGTGTCACGGTTTCCTTCAGCCCGGCCGGCAGGCGGTGGACCAGTTTGTCGAGCAAGCGGCCCACGGATGTGGGCCGCACCTCCTCCGTGCATCACATATGGGTGTCGTGGTTCGCCAGCCCGACCAGCAGTAGCTGGAAGGCTTTTTAGCCTGAGAGGCCTGTGATTGTGTGCCGCGGTTTTCCTCCACACGGCCGGTGCACGGCCGTCGCTTCCAGTCACCACCACCTCCGGTCGCCGCCACCTCCAGTCGTCGTTGCCAAAAATAATCATGAACCAACGGAGGGTCCTCAGGCTGGGTTAATTCGGCACGCGCCCTCCATGTTAGGCGATATCAAATTTCCAAATACAACACAATGAATTCATCAAGAACGAGGCATAATTTTATTCATTTAATATTATACAAAACCCCCTACCTCGATTCAAGAATAATGTCCGCTTGTCGGTGTCGCGAGAAGATAATTCAAAGACAGCATCATGCGTTTCTCCCATCACACACTGCCGATTCCGGCCTCGAGCGTTCTTCCTTGTTCTTCATCGGAAAGGACGTCATTCTTCGTCGAATATGTTCTTCATCCTTCATTGGAGATGTTCTTCGTGAGAAGAACTCTTTCTTTCTAATCCTCCCAAAGTCCACCCAACAGAATATTTTCCAAGGCGAATATAATAAAAAGGCTCCCCAATATTAATATTAACATGCATTCAAAACAATTCAAAGTCAATTGTTGACCCCAAAAATTAATTAATAAAGGCTTTAATTAATCCTGTGTTGGAAACATTATGAGGGGAAAGTGGAAAGGCTCCACCATAAAGTTGGAGTTTCAAAGTTAGGAGAGGGGTTTAAGGAGTAAAAGGGGAGTTGAAGGGTTGGTGTTCGTGTGGGCCCCGCCACACAATATCCTCCCATGGGAGTTTATGTGGGGGTGGGCCCCACCTAAAACATCACATTGGAGAAAACAAACACGACCCAAAATAAATTAACCACCTTCGAATAAAAATGTGTTACACACACATTTTTTTTTACTTTTAATTTTTAATTAGCAACCCCAATTTATAACTACCACTCTTGACCAAAAACAACTGTGGTAGAGGTCTCCTTAAGTGAATACTAGCACTACGAGTTCATCTGTGTCCTTTGATTTCAATTCCGAGCACTGGTTCAAAAGATTGAAAAACCCACACGTACGTTTACTGAACGTACTCGAAAAGAACCTTAGAAATAGATTTCGAGCACACCGGGGCTCAAAATCAGGAACCGTCACAAACTGTGGACTCGTAAAATTCGAAATAATTTAAGAAAAAAATTTCCTTGAAATTTCCAGGTATTTACAATATCCTCTCCCCTAATTATAAAAGGCCACCCCTCTCCTCCCTACTTAACACTTCCAAAGAAATTTGGTTTAGATAATACCCACAAAAATAACTTCTATAATCCAAAAAAATACCTATATCCATTTTTTGATAATAGATCCATCCTAGGAATGATATTGCTGCAAACATAAGATGTCGTCTGAAGTAGAGGTAATGTTCATAAAAATTCGTTTTTATTTTATTTCTTATTCCACCTGTATTAAATAATATTCAATCATGATAGTTTAATAGCACCATTATTTACCATATAATGATATTTTATTATATAAATGTAATATCCTATATCAATCACCTCTTGCATCAAAGGAGAAATGAAATCATCAATCGTGTGTACATCAAACTACCACCTCGCGAACCCATGTAACATGTTTTCCATCAACACCTCCCATGGTTGGATATAATGATAAATTTATTTTTTAAATATAATATTTGGGGTATAATTATACATATGGATTTTTAATATCATATATACCTTCTTAAATTTAATTTTGTTTAAAATATGATGATGTCACTCATGTGTGTGATGGACTACCACCTCACAAAGTGATGTGATTGTTTTTCACATAATCATTACATTGAATGTAATAAGGATTAATTTATTTTATATATGTTATATATATATAATGATATGAATTATGTAAAATTAATATATCATGTTATCTCTTACCATTTCACCATTTAAGGGAATGATATCGTCGCTTGGGAATACATATGACCTACCATCTCCACGAACCGATGCGACTAATTTTCTATGCCCAACATTCAAGAATAGTTTTAATAATTAATATACTGAGAAAATATGATATTTATAAAATTATTATAATTTTATATGATTTATTTATATTATATGTATAATAAGTAGAACATTCATGAAAAACAATCATGTGAAAATAAGAAAACTGAAACCATAAGAAAAGAAAATAATGAGATATTATAAAAAAATTGGTGATAAAATTTATTTAAAAGATCATATATGATATTATAAATATGATTATTATTCAAGTATAAATTAATAAAATGATTAAAAAATTATACATGAGTTTAATGAATGTTCAACTAAAGGAATGTGTCATGTAAACGATTTCTTCTCAAATTCCATTTCATTGAGACATATTTGTTAATATACACATATTCACTTTTATGTGGTATATATACTATACCGTTAAACTATTTAACATGAAATAATATCTATTGATTATGATTATTGTTTTTTTATTTTAATCTTCAATGGTTCGAAATTTAAATTGTTACCAAATAGGTAAAAATTATTGTACAATCACTTTTTATTTTGCGATTAGTTAATTTCCCTTTATAGAATCTCTTTCTTGATATCATTTTTAATTGGAAATAAATTTATTTAAAATATAAATATTATTCTATAATGTATATGATCATTCTTAAAACCATAAACTATTTTTACACATGGTGTTTACTTGGAATATTATTTGATTAACTAGTTAAATATTGATAAATATGCATACCTTACTCAATAAAGATATTTTATGGTAAGAAATACTGATTCATAAATTAAATAGATTATTTAATAAATGAGGAATACATTTGACATATAGTTATAGGTGGTGTCTATCTATACATAACCCCTTGATGCATCAATAATACTCATGAAAAAATCAATTGGCTAAATCAAATGAGATTTTACCATTACTTTTAAACTTTTTTGTGAAAATTATTAATATAAAATTTATAATGATGCATCAGATCATGACATATAATAATTAATCCTTTCCTTCATCCAATTTTTTTAATTATTATCCATGAGATTTTTTTGCTAAATGTTTCTCTAGATGCATTGAATTCTCAGTTTATGGATTAAATGTAATTTTTGTTCAGTTATTTTCATTTTTGTATTGATTATTCCTTATTTAACTATCAAGTTATTAATTATATAGAATTTATTTTTTATTTAACTTCCCATATTAAATATGATTTATTTACACCTGATATCATATATTTTACATAACCCTTGCAGATCATTTGAGATCACTCTTATTTTGTTTCCTTCCACACTGATAATAAAATGAATTCATGGAATTAGTTCAAGTATTCATAATTTTTTCAATTTATATTCTTTAAATTTTATTTAAATTTGTAAAATCTGTATCATGTATGTATTAGGTTCTTCAAGACTACCAAACTATTCAGTCATTTATGATATTATCACTTGTATCTAGTCCCAATATAATATTGTATACACCATCTCTAGTTTACTAGATTCATGGTCATTACAACCATGATCCATGTATAGGGACCAAAACTACCAAACCAAAAAATACATGAAAAACAAAGTAGTTATTACAAAAAATAGATATTTTACCAAAGAATTGGTCATAAATGGGTTATAAAATATTATAATCAACTCATATATGGTAATATATATATCATTATATATCTATAATAGATGCATAATAAGTTCGTATTTATTATAGAGGATGTTCAAATACATAAGATGTACGTCAAACTTAAGGTCATGGTTTAATTCATAATATCATCATTATTTGGTATTTTTTACATTTATGACCCCACTAGGAAAAATTATTTTATATTTCTATATTACACTAAATAAATTTTATTCACCCTTATTTATTCATATATGATAAAATTATTCTTTTCAATTTCCCCTCTTTAATTACTCAAGATACAAAAATAATGTTTCTAATTATAATCAAAAAAAAATCTACTTGGTTGGGAATATTTCTCTTTCGTGTCTATATTTTCCTTAAAACATATAAAACTATGGTGTTACCATTATACAATGATTTCATGAATATATTTTTACCCATGTTTTATTTTTTAAAATATGGTCTAAATTAATATTCTTATCATTTTCTAAACATATTACTTCTTGACATGTTTACAATAGTGTAGAAGGAATGTTTTTTTACTTACACAAAATGTATGGAATTTCAAACAATAATTAACACTCATTACTTTTATGACTAATTTACAATTTTATAAGGTTATTTTTAATTAAATTATTTTCATTAATATTTTGGATGTATTTTATACTTTAAATAAGTGATTTCAAAGTGAAAAGGGTGTTTTTCCAATGATTTTTTAGTAATCCTTTTAAGGTATATTCATCTAAGTCAACATTATTTATTAAATGTTATGATTTTCTATGGATGTACTATTTTGATACCAATTTCCATATTTGTCTAGGTGGTTTATTATTATATTTGTTTATTAGGAAATCTATTAACATTTCATGTCTTAGTTTTTCAATATAATTTTTTTACATTGATTATGTTTCAGCTATTTCATATGATGAATGAATCAGACTTAGTATGTAATATTTTAGGACTAATATATCCCCTAAATTCATAATATGGTATTATTAGATAAAATATTTTCAGTATTTGGATGATACATTACCCGTTTATGTATATATCTTAGTATAATGCCTTGATTGTAAGTTTATGATGTCCGAAATTATGCATTTAATCATTATGTAATAAGTTATTATTATCCACGTGATTAATTATGTTGTTATGTTATTCATGGATTTACAACCCTATTTTATGGAATTAATTATATGGAATATTTATTTATTTTATATCTCAGACATATTATTAATGTTTTATCTACTTTGTATTAGATTATATTTAACACATACACTTAATGAGTGTCTGAGTTCACCACTTTCTTATTTTTTACATTCCCCAGGGTTAGAGTAAGTTTATTAAGATTTATATTCAAGGATATACTAAAGGGAATAATCATTTTCTCAATGAATGTTCTATGTTTTTTTATGTTTCAATTATAATGTGATGTTTGAAGTATGTGTCTAGTGTTTGAGGCTTCTAAACTACCGTGTCATTCATGATGAGATTCCTTGTATCTATTTCCAATATAATAAAGAAATAACTAACTCTAGACTACTAGTTTTATTGTCATTACAATATGTAACAGATAAATTTTAGTATAAATATTGGAAACTGGATTTATAAAAACATAGATGAGGGAATATATCCCTATGACTAACTTAGTGGATAATTCTGAGTATAAGATAAATTCTTAAGGGGTTTTAATGTAAATATTATGTTGATTTTTGTTAATAAATACTTTTATAGGTAATAAAAGTGGAAATGGGTTTATAATAGATGTATCTAGTGGTAATAAACCCAGAAAGAGTTTGTTAGAGTGTATGTAAACCATCATTATAGTGCATAGAGTGTGTTTCCTTATTGTACAGCTGGTTTGGCACTCCAAGGGGTATATTTTTGGGTTAATAGAAATTTTATTTACAAAGAATTATTAATGATCTGAATAATATTTTTATTATTTCCAAAATATACTAAAGAATACAATTTTATGATTCTGATATTAATTATGCATGAATTTTTCAGTTTATGTTAAGTGATTATCTTGTTTTGAAATTATAAATTATGATTCATCATTTTATGACCTAATATATTATATTCAATTTTTTTATAAATTATTCCTAGTGGAATAAATGGAAGTGGTAGTAATGCATGTAATCCATATGGGAATTTCTCTCCTGGGAAAGATAATGAAGCTCTAGCTAGAGGCGAAGTTAGAGATAAAGAAATAATAACTATATTGGTGAACCAAACACAGGTTATAAACAATAACCTTTTTTATATGGAGTAGACTATTGATTCAGAATGTGGTGTAACAATGTTTTAACACTTTATGTGTTAGTAAACTCCATCATTTAATGATACTATAAATCCATTTTTACGTGAGAAATTGATAAGTTCCATAGTAATGATATTTATTTCTTAGGGAAGTAATGAAAGGGAGAAGGTTGTCATGGAATTTTATAATCTCTTAGAGTATGCTGATCAATGGGGTTCATTTATTAATAAATTAAGGAAGAGGAGGGGATATCAAGCATGGAATTGAATTATTTTAACAAAGTTTTCTTGGAAAAATATTTTCATTGTGAACAATGAGTGTATATGGAGAGGAAATTATTATGTTTAAGAAAAAAGGAAGAAATAAATGTATCTATGTTTAAATATGACTTTAAAAGGATAGAATTAGCGTCACACACACACTATATATAATATAAATATAAATATTGAAAATTTATATGATGGGATAAAGCCAATCCTTTAATGGGAACTAGTCTCAAAAATTTTCTCATCATAAGATGACATAATATCATGTGATATTAATAAATAGAAATAATTGTTCAAGTATTATGAATTAAAAGGAAATAAAGGTAAGAAGAGGGAGGTAGATAACTCTACAAAATATGATATGAAAAATGTGAATAAGGGTAGGGTGGAATTTTAAACTTGTAATAAATTTAAAAAGAAACCCCATGGAACATGCTTGTCCGGCATGTGTGTTTACTTTAATTGTGGAGAAAAATTCCACCAGGATAATGATTGGAATTTTAAAAAAGAATTTTCTTATGTTAAATGTCTAAACTATAAGGACAAGGGGCAATGTAAAAATTGTTTCCCCCACATCAAGTGAATTACCCTTGACAATTCCAAGTGATAAAGGCCAATATTATGGGATCAAAATGGATATGGTTTAAGTTCATAAAGATTTTTTGGAGGGTACTTTATTTATATCATGAAATTTAGATAATGATTTTTTTATTCCTGATATTCACAATCGTTTATATCTTCTTTGTTTTGAAAAAAAAAATTAAATATTTCCTTATAACTTAAAAAGGGAGTTATCATTGAAATATTCCTAGTGGATGTCTCACAAAAAAAAAGATATGTCAATTAATTCCCATTATAACACATAAATATTCCCTATTTATTGAAATTATTATCATACATATAATTGGTTTTGTGAAAATCCTTAGTATGGAATGAATTTCAAAATATGATGAAAAAAAATATCATAAAGAGAATGAAATTATGATTAATTAAGAAGATGTGGAATTCATTATCTTTACAATGGATTCTTACTCATTTGATTCAAGTTTATATATACACCAATTATCTCTTTTTATTGATATCCTTAGGATAAAATAGTAGAAAAAATTGTTGGATGGAAAGAGTAATCATCAAATTGAGTAGCAACCTATTGTGAAGGAATTAATTGATTTATTTACTAAGGAATTATCTAGACATCCACGAGAGTGTGAAGTTCAGTTTTTCATTTATTTAATCCTCTATATAATACCTATATAAAATAATCCCTATAGAATGGTCACTTTGGAATATTTGGAATTGAAGAAATAACTAGAAGAGTTCTTTAATATGGGATTTATACACCCCAAGTATTTCACCTTTCGGTGCTCATGTTCATCTCATTAATAAGGAATATATATCTATTTATATATTCATTGATTATAGGGAAATAAATTATATTACAGTAAATAAAAAGTACCCTTTACATCTTATTGAATACTTATTAGTCCAACATGAAAAAGCTTTTTATTTTTCAAATTTTAAACTTTATTTGGTGTATGATAAATTTAAAGTAAAGGTGTAAGATATTGAAAAGATAGTATTCAAAATGAGGTATGAACATTATTAGTTTATAATAATTTCATTTGAACTAACTTATGAACTCTATATTTTTATGGATATAATGAATAGAGTATTCAAGAAATATCCTGGTAATTTTTGTGGTATTTGTTAACAATATATTTGTATTATATTAGATATGAGGACCATGTGAATCAATTGGAGATCATTGTTGAGAATCATAAGAAAAATTGTTATATTTAAAATTTAGGCAATGTAAATTTTGGCTTCAGAAAGCTTCTTTTCTTGGACATGTTTTCTCTAGGGTTGGAATCTCAGTTGATCTTATAAAGACAATGGTAGTCCATAAATGGCCTACCCCAATGAAAAAAACTATGGTACATAATTTAATTATTTTATAAGGTTACTATTAGTTATTTATTGAAAAATTTTAGTGGTTGGATAATCCATTAACCAAGATTACCCATAAAGTGGTTAAGTTTGTATGGAAAAAGAAACATAGATTTTCATTGAAGAATTTTAGAGAATATTGGTGAATGCTCTGATTTTCTCTCTACCCTTAAGAAATTATTGATTTTTTATATATAAGGATACATTGAATAAGGTACTTGGTTGTTTACTTATATAAAATGATAAGGTTATTTTCTATGAATCAAGGAAGTTAATGATTATTGAACCAAAATTTTAAACACAAGATATTGAGTTAAAAGCTATAATCTTTTCTTTGAACATATGGAGATGTTATCTCTATGATAAAACATGTTATATATAAAGAGATAATTAGAGTTTAAAAAACATATTATCATATAGAGAGACCATCATGAGGCAAAAGAGATGGCTCTAACTAGTCAAATATTATGATTACTTAATACACATCCACCATAGGAAAGAAAATAAGTTAGAAGGTGTATTGAGTAGAAAATACCAAGGAGTTATGACCAAAATGAGGATCGATAGGGATCTTATATTCATAAATAAGTGAATACGGATATTTGAATTTTCAAATAAGGGGACACTAACTCCTTTTTTGAATTATTTTTAAAAATATTTTTTTGGGAAATGATAATGTTTCTCAACATTTTGAAGATAATTTTCAAAAGAAAATTAAAACCATGAATGATGGAAAATTGGATGACTTAGTTTGTGAAGATAGAATTCTAAAATTTGGAAACATACTATATTTTTCTTTTATACCTGATCTAAATATAGAATTTTTGGATGATGACCATTGCTCAAATTTTTATATACACCCTCGTAGCACCATGATGTATATATATTTGAAAGATCATTTTTGGTGGGATAATATGAAACCTGAAATTGTAGATTATGTGTTAAGATATTTGGTTTTTAACAGGTAAATATTGAGAGACATCCACTATAGGATTCATGTTACCAGTACTTATTACTATATTTAAATGAGAGGACATTAATATGGTTATTTTCAATAAATTACCAAAGACTCCTAGAATTAATTATTCTCTACGGGTTATTGTTGATATCCTCACCAAATTTGAAAATTTATTCACTATAATATATGTTTTTCCACTTAAAATTCTTTTAATGATCAATATTAATTAATCTGTCAAACATCATTTCATAGCTCATTCAATTATGTATAATAGTTATCTATGATTTACATCAACATTGTGGAAAATATTTTTGAAATCCAATTGATATTGAGCTCTATTTGAGTATATATTATCACCCTCAAATGATGGACAATTTAAATGATTATTCAAACATCATAAAACATGTTGAGGTTCTGATCTCTTGATATCAAGGTATGTGGTATCAGTATTTACCATTGGTATAATTTTACAATAAAAATGGCTTTTATTCAAGTATTAAGATGTTGTGGTATAAAACATTATATGGAAATATATATAGTAATCTAAATTGTTCGGATGAATTTTGTGAAAGGATGGATATATGACCAGAAAATTTGGTGGAGACAATAACAAATTTAAATACTATTCAAACTCATATCCAAGTAGGTCAAATCTAGAAAAAGTGATACGCCATTAACCAGAGGAATGATTTCAAATTTTATGTGGCAGATCAAGGTTTCTTGAAATTATCTCCATAGAAGGGTTTTATAAGTATTGATGAGAAACGGTTACTAAGACCTAGGTATATCAGAACTTTTTAATTCATAGAAATAATTGGAGTTGTGACTTACCATTAGGCAATTACACCAACTCCCTCTAAAGTAAACTATGAGTTCTATATATCAATATTATATTAATATAGACAAGAACTAATGAATATGTTCACCTTTGAAGAAATATAATTGGAACCCAATTTATCATACTTTAAAGTGCCTTTCCATATTTTGGAAACTAGAGAACAAGTGTTATTGATTTATTTGAATATATTGGTATATACACTTTGAAGAAATGATATGATAGAATAAGAAACAAGGGAACTTGAAAAAATTATGATGAACTACCCAAATATGTTCATAAATTGGCATTCTAGAAATTTTATTTTTTATTTTCTAGAAATGTGGAATAATATAACACCCTAAAATTTCATTATAAATTTCATTTTAAATAAATATCTTCAATATCATGTGATATAAGTAACCCCTAGTCTAAATGAACTATAATATATTATATAACTGTAACCTGGACATTAAATTGGTGGTTATTAATTGGAATACCTAAATTATGTAAATTATATGAATTACAAATTTATAAATAAATAAATTTTTCATCAATTGATTAGAAATAATAATATAAACCTTTTAAGGTAAAAGAAATGTTTTTCTAAAAAACTGTTTTTCACGCACAATGTGTTTCTAA
Organism: Viscum album; assembly: GCA_963277665.1. Taxonomy (NCBI): domain Eukaryota; kingdom Viridiplantae; phylum Streptophyta; class Magnoliopsida; order Santalales; family Viscaceae; genus Viscum; species Viscum album. The sequence continues at coordinate 98,499,604 of OY728151.1, read as the reverse complement.
CATAGTAAGTTAAATTAATCAAAAAAAATTATTTAGTTAAATGATATTTATATATTATATATTGAATCAATTTTTTTTAACAATCTAATATTTATTATGATCATTGCATATGAATAAAACTAGTTTTATGCTTAAAACTGTATTTTCTTTCTAAAGGTGGATTTTTTCACGTACTCCACACTTATTTGAAAAATAATTTCTAAAACTTTTAGATTTTTTTTGATAAAATTGACTTCAAATTTTAATCAAAATTTTAAAATTATATTAGAATGGATTTTTGATATTTTTCTGAAAGAATTAATTTTTTCATAAATAATGAAAAATATATATTTTATTAAAAATTGTCCTATCGTTTAAAGAATTTGCAAAGATACATTTTTTATAAAATTATTATAAAAAAATAGTTCAATTATATTATTATTTTTCCAATTTAAATCATTTTAATCAATTTTGTTTTGAATTTTTTAATAAAAATGTTTTATAGAAAAATATATCTATAATTTTTTTATGCTTGCAGGTTTAATTTTAAATTAATTTTTGAAATTTTTATGAATTTAATTCATAATAATGGATTAAATATTTATAATAAAAATAATTGATATTAATTAATAATTTCAACTTAATTTTTGTCCATAATGAATACTGAAAAGAAATTAAAATCTGTTACCGCAGTTAATGTTATATTTGGTTTAGCAGAGGGTCAAACTAAAAAGATAGGGGTTATTTTTTCAACTAAACTTGTCACAATAATATTGGATGATAATGTTTATAACTTATTATATATAACATTTTAATCTATGGTCATTTATATCATTTTAATTGGGAATGACTTTATTATTTTTTATTCTTTTAGAAAATTTCTTAGTGGGTCCCCTCCCCCACTTAAATTGCACACCCTTATCTTCCATATCCCAAATTTGAGATCTTTTTAATTTTTGAAGGTAATTACCAGATAAAATTTACTAAATCCTTATATACAAAATGTATACCTTGGTGTTTTCAAAAAACCAACCTTGTATGGATTTAGTAATAATCCTGAAAAGGTTGTCCAGAGAAGATGTACAGTTTTTAATGATGCATTATCAATTTATTTATTCCTCTACCTCGTTAAAATTTTATTTATAAATATTATATATTAAATTTATTCTCTAAAATATAATAAAAAAAATTTCGTTAATTTCATTCTCTATATCCATCTCCTCTTCTTTCAAATGGGAATCAAAACCGTCAATCGTGCTTATGGAGGACTACCGTCTCACAAAGCAATGTAATTAATTTTTCATATTTTCCTCTCATGGATGAATATAATGATGGAAATAATGTATATATATTATATTTATTACATATGTATTCTTATTTAATTATAATATCACATTTTTCATTCTAACTTCTGATCTGTTGGAAAACGATATTGGCACATGTGGGTATGTGTGGACTACTGCCTCCACAATGCGATGTGATAAGTTTTTAATTTTAATTTTTCATTTGGGGTATTAATTATATATTTTTTTAATTTATATTATATAAAAATTAGTCTAAAAAGTTTAACTATTATTTAAACTGTTTTCATTTCGTAGCCTAAAAAAATGGAAACAATGTTCATGCGTCTGTATGACCTACTGTCTTCAAGAATAGTGTAATTCATTTTTCTATCTCTACTTTAATGGTTGAGTATAAAGATGTATATATTTAATATATGTTATATTTATATAATTATTAATATTTTTTATATGATATAACTCCTATAAAATTACATGTACCAAAACTATCAAACCAAGATATAAATGAAAAAGAAAGCAATTCTGACCTGGAAAAGTTATTTTAGCTATGAATTGTTAACAAAAAGTGATAAAATAGTATACAAAAAATAATATATGGTATGATATATATTACAATGTTTCCATAACAAAGTTGTAATAAGTCTATATTTATTATATATGAGGTTCATACATATATTAAGGAAGCAAGACCCCAGGTATTGGTTTATTTCACAATCTCTTCATTATTCAAGATTGTTTATTTTTATATCTCCACTGGTGAAAATTATTTTATATTTATATATTAAAATCAATATATTTTTATATACATTGATTATTACTTTAAAAAAGGAGTTTTTCTTTTAAATTATTCTCTTTAGGTAATCAAGATACCAAGAAAATGTTTTAATGTAATGTCGACAGTGTTTTTTCTACTTGGTTGGAAATATTTCGCATACATGTCCATATTTTCATTAAAATTCATAAATTTATTTTTTTAAATTATTCAATTATTTATTAACTAAATTTTTACTAATGTTTTATATTTTAATTTTTTTTAAACTAATATTCTTGTTATTTTCTTAATGAGGAATTTTTTAACTTTTAACAAAAGTGTTAAAATAATGTTTCCTTTACTTATGAAACATGTATTGAATTAAAATAAATCATAACCACACATTTTTGGAGTCTTACAAAAAACATTTTCACATTTTATTTCAAATAAAACGTTTTCCATAATATTTGGGATATTTTCGAGACTTAAAATATGCCATTTCAATGTGAAAATTTTATTTTCCTAAAGAAAATTTCTGGAGATCCTTTTAATGAGTATTAATTTATGTAAAAAATCTTTGGTGATTATTATTTATTTACTAGGGATTAAATATTATGATTACAATGTATATTACCTCGGATGGTTTCTGATTATGATATTTTTTGTATAAATTATTAATATTTAAATATCAGTTTTTAATATGAATTTTTATGGTGATTATGTTTCACACCTTTCACATGATGAATAAATTTGACTTATAATGTTTTTAGAGGGGGGTTATATATATTCTTGATTCATTGGTAGGTGTCATAAGACAAACTAGTTTGGGTATTTGGATGATTCTATATCCATTTATGTAGGATGTCTTAGTACATAGCTTTTATGACATGTTTATGATATACGACATTATGATTTCAATAAATATGAAACTAGTTATTATTATCCATGTGATTAAATATTTTATTATGTTTAAATGGATTTAGTCCCCTATTTTTTGGTATTCGTTTTTTATTATATTTTATTATTTCATATTCTACCATATTATTATTTTTTTATTTAAATTTTCTAAGGTTCCACTATATACATACACTTACTAAGCATATAAGATCACCTCTTTCTTATGTTTACATTCACCAGCATGATATGAATTTTATTATGACTAATATTATAGGATATTATAAATGTAATAATGTTGTTCTCAAAGAAAATACTATGTTTTATTTTATTTTTTAATTTTAATTATTGATTTCAAGTATATATCTAGTCTTACAAGACAAATAAACAATTAATTACTTTTATATGTGATTCCTTTTATATATTTACAATGTAATAAAGTAACCCCCATATCTAGGCTACTTGGTCTAGGGAATTTACATAGTTTTTTATTATAGTTTAGTGTTTCAAGTAAGAAAATCTACTTACAAAATATCTAATTAAAAAAATTTAATTACAAAAATTGTGAGTATTGAATACAACCCCACATATAATAAATTTATATTTATAAATAAATATCACAACCATATTTATATTTATTTTAATTGATAATATTTATAAATGTTTTATTATTAATCATTTATTAAACATTATTTGTCAACATTAATATTTCATTGTTAACTGTCATATTTGTTCCATTCTAACCTTGGTATGGTGGTTCTAGTAATTTATCATTGATTATAGATTACTAACTTCAAGAATATCCATGGTGGTTAAATATCTCTTTTTGATATTGTTATTAAGCAGAATATTTATTTTATAAAATTTATACTAATGATTCATAGAGAGCAGTTACAATCTCTTTTTTGGAATTCCCATTCAATAAAAAAAATTGGTTTATAAATATTCTAATATGTGTTACCATTATCGAATTATGAAAACATATAAAATTAATATTTTTTACCTCATTTTAAAGGTATTTAGGTTTTCTTATTTATTTATTAAGTTAATTTGGTTGTTTAATTTGTATAGGTGGTAAAATATGCTGAAATAAAAATGTGTTATAACTAATGAATGAGTAAGAAAAAAGAGTTATATTATGGTAATTTAAGTTTTAAATATGATTAATTATGTTAATTTTAGATTATTATGTTGGATAATGATATTTAGGAAGATTTTTGTTGATAAAGTAAATTAAATAAATAAAAATTAATGTGTCTCTTACATTGATTTAATCACCCATTCTCGTAACATCTTCCTTCTAAATTTAGGACTTTGGCCTCCTTATTACAACTAATAAATATGAAATATGGGAAGATTATTCATTATATTTAATATAAATAGGAATTAAAATTATTACTAAATGATATAATTGGTTTTAAGTGTGTAGAAGTGAGAACATTTTATAGGTGAAAATGAGGGTCATTTCATTTTAAACATGAGTTAGGTGAATGATATATATAGAATAACATGAGATTTATGGTATTTACATAATAGAGTGTGGGTGAGAATTGTAGTATTAACTCAAAAAAATAATAGAGGTATTTTATAAAGGGTAAACATTATTTTAATTACACCAAATTCAATCCATTATAATTTCCCTCTTTTAACCCCTATTTTACCACATTTTAAATAATTTAATTATTTAATGTGGACTTTTACTAGAAAGAAAATATGAACACTTTTATGTAACTATATTGTGTTTATCGGAAATTTTAAATCCATTTAATTTAATACAATTTCTAGATATGATAATTTTAACTTTTATATGAAAACAATATATATTTTCTAACAATTGTTTTTGTAGAAAAATGAATTTTAAAACATTAAATATTTTTATTATTATTTAAAATAAATAAAAATTAATAACATGAGTGATAAAATATTTTTTTATACTTATAAAAAATATATATTTAAAATAACCCTTAATGTCTATTGTGATTAATTATTAAATTAATAATAAAAAACACATATACTAAATTTTTTATAAACATTTGGTTTTAAGAATAAAATAAATTTATTTCCATTCATTAACAAGTATAAAAATTAGATAATTAGTAATATATATATATTGTTAAATTTCATTATAAAAATTCATTAATAGTGTTCAGTTTGGTTAATTAAAATTGAAACACAACATTTAGAAAAAAATTATTTTTTAATAAATATGTCTTTTTAACATTAATAGAATTTTTCATTATTACTAATGAATTAATAATCAATGATTGAATGTTTATTCATTTTATTATATATATAAATAATACATTTAATTAAATTTCAAACTATAAATGTGATAAATAAAAATATATAATATATATAACATTTTTTTAAAGAAAACATTTTTATTCCTGAATAATCAAATAAGTATTCCTTATAGGTAATTATGTATCAGTTGTTATTAATTTATTTATTAGTAATTCATTTTATTTTATCAATAATTCTTATTTATATCATTATACTGAAGTAATTTATATAAAAAATATATAATTCCTAAAAAAATCATTATAAACAATGGTGTTTATCAAGTTAAATTGTATCTTTTAGTTATATTCAACATATATAATTTTATTTAAAATAAATTATTTATAAAGAAAATTTACATTAGTTTTTTAATATCAAAATATACATTATATATATTAATTATATATCAGTTTTTCTGAACCGATAATATGTTTACTAATATTATACCCAATAGTTATATTCCCTTTGACAACGACATATAAAATATACATTACCCTCATTACATAATTTAAATTAATTCCATTATAACATCATCAAGAACAATTATTATTCCTAAAATTTTCATTTTTTTGTTTTATAATATGATTTTTAATTTCATGATATTCTTTTCTTATTAGATGTTTACTTTAACTAATTATGATTTTAAAGTGTGAAGATAACACATCAGATTTATTCGTTGTACATTTTTTGTTTCATTTAATTTATTATCCCATTTTGATTTAATTAATTTTTATTATTATAATCATCCATGGTATATAATAATCCATGGTATGTAATACATGGATTCATGTACTTTTTTTAATTCTCAATTACGAGTAAAATAATTATTATTAAGGTGATTCATTTATTATATGATTTAATTTATACCCATGTTTTGATTCATTAAAAATAATAAAACCTGTAACTTAAGGAAAAAAATTAACATTTTATATCAGGATGTTACATTCTCTCCAACTTAAATGAATTTCTTCAACGCATTTTTAATATATCTAAATGATAAAAATATATGAGGATATAATTAACTTATTAATTACGTTATATATAATTTATAATGATATGTGTACCTTAATATCAGGGGTATGACAAAAAAATCATATTTTCATTCAAAATATTAATATATTTATATTTTATTGTATATAATAATTTCATCAAAATATGCCTCCATATAATGAATAGAAATATTAACCCTACTAGCACCAAATCATGTGTTGGGTAATTTTTCCAATGGATATTTAATTGAAGCGAGGCATAATCTACTAAAATATCATTTTTCAAGAGGAAACATTCCACTCCCTCCATTGACGCATTATTATATATCATAAAACCATTTCTATTGTAACTTAGTGTGAAAACAATTGTAGTGAACAACCTTCTCTTGAGATCCATGATATTTTCTACACATATTTCTAGAGTAACTTGAATCCATTCAAAGTTAACTTGTTTTGTAAATTTGATAACCATGATAATGTTTTCACCAAAATTGATAATATAGAGATAAAACAAAAAACTATGGATCTATATCATAGTGTTTAGTCTGGGATATTATTAAACAACATATGTCTTTTAAATATCCAAATATATATCGACACTCATGATTACATGACATAAGAAGTATAAATTTTGTAATAAAATTCACACATTTTAATCATGGAAAACAATTTATCCTTTCATAAGTTCTTTAATATAATCCCCAAACATTCTATATATTATTCATTAATTTATAAATATATGATAATGTAATCTATATTTACTACCAAAAATTTCATAAGTTAATCTCTAATGAGGTCATTCATTATACCCATTATGATAACAAGGGAATTTTTATGTTAAAATGGTATCACTATGAATTCATAGTACCCATATATCATACGAGAAGTTATATAATCTATATCCTCTATTTTTCCATTAATTGAAGATATACATATTGAATTTAAATCTTCGAGAAGTATTAAATACCTTATAATTGATAATTATGTCATTAATATAGATTATAAGATACTTTTTCTTGATTGAGGTGCTTTTAGGTTAATAATAATTGATGTAGATATGACTTGCTCCCTCTTTTAACATAAGAAATAGGACTGGTGCACCCCATGGGGAAGAACTAGGGAATATAAAACATCTATCTAGATTATCTTAGGGTTTTTATTCAATTACTAAAATTAAATATGGTACATTCAATATGGATCCATTGATATTGGCATATTATCATGTCTGAGTTCTATTTAAAAATAATCCTCAGATTATGTGGGATGACCAACCAACTATTTAGGGGAATAATCAATGAATTCAGTCCATATATATATATACAATCACATTTGAGTTTCTCCCTATACATTTGAGAAAAATTCCTATCATGATTGGGTATTAAAACCAATATAATGCAAGTAATTCCATAGGGAGTTCATAGTCATCCATTAACCAATATAATATCATGGGTCAATTTGGGATATGAATATTTATTTTTCTATCCAAGAAATTAATAAGGCCTATATGTAAAGAGATCCAATCCATGCTCAAAATCACTCTGAATTAGACTAAAGGGGCAATAATAGTATTATAAGGATGAATATTCTCATAAACCTTTCTCATAGAGTAGTTATAGACTTATGATAAAATCATCAAACTATTATATTTTTTCACTAATAACTCAATATTTAATTGTTTGGGTGTTTATTTTATATTCATTGAAATAATTATTGATATAATGGAGAGGTAAGAACCAAAATAAAATAGAATATTTTTATTTATTGAGTCGATGATGAGCATAACATTCACTACACTATTTTCATGACCCACTTCAAGGGTTGTGATCGAATAATCATTCCATTTTTTCCCATGGATTAGGAGGTTCCAAGTATCTATTATCCTAACTAATACTTAGTCCACTGTATCTTATTTCATAGTTCCTAAATTCTGAACATTTAAAAAATTAAATTGTTAGAGGTTCCATAAGAAGAACTGTACTTTCCTCCACCACATTAACTATACTATTTTCTTTCATGATTTTTTTGTTGATTCCCACCATTACCACATATAAAACATCTCCAAGTTTTAATAAGACATTTCTGTTGGTTATTCTTTCTACTTTTTTTACATGTAAGAAGTTATATCTCCTTTCCTCTATGGTTTTATCAATTTAAATTCCATAAAACCCTATTTATTCTCTTATTTGGTGTGTTTTGAAGTTCTATATGGTTCAATTCATCAATCATAAATCTAAATAGGGGTATAAGTATAATGATAATATTTTTAATGACAGATTCTATTCTATTTTGTTTCTCATTGGGAAAATCACTACATTTTGCATCACCCTCATGAATTTGATTCCATATGGTTCTCATGATTTACTAAAACCAAATAGGTTATTTTTATTTTCATGTAATGACAAATATAGTATGAAATTATAAATAAGATCAATTTAAGATATCCTAAATTATGAGACCTTATTTTCAACATATGTAATGTTAGATTTAACCTCTATCACTTTTTGTAAAACATAGTTTATTTTAGGTTTTATCCTCCTAATATTTATAACAAAATCCCTAAAAATAACTAAAACTCACTTTAATACCAACCAAGATGACCTGAGTATAACATGAATATATTTTAAATAATGTTTTTTATTTAAATATTACATCTCATAAATATTCTCATGATCCCAGAGTCCAATGACTTAGTGTATTTTTGTATTATAAACACAAATGAATTATTTCACATTATATGTTCCATACATCCCATAAAATGATCCCCAAATTAATTATTCCATAACATATTCTTTACTAAAATTCCCTGGATAATTGGGAAACATATGAAAGATTCATAGTTAGGGGAGAAATATCAATGAAATATAAATGGTTGGATTATAATAAATTGAGGAAACCTAAAAAATGAGGGAAATATTTGATTATTAAAAACATGTAATAATAACGGTTTTCCCTAAGGATAGAAAGTAATAAACTTTTAGAAGGATCGTCATGGAAGCATAAAATATACTACTAAAAAAGAATCTAGATACATGATAACATAATCATGTGTGATTAATCATAACATATGCATGTGTCATAAACACATTCGTAGGTAAACTATAACTTTGTGAACATAAATAAACATATTTCTGTACATTAATAGAGTTGTTATCATAGATAAATGAAATTAGGACCACACATATTGATGTGGATCTATTTTTACATAGTTTTTTCACATCATTTATTTATTTTTAAAAATTTAATTATTTATTTTAATATTTTTTAATAAATAATGTCTATTTTGTGTTTTTATCACTAAATTTATTAATTAATCATTTTTTATAATTAAACAGGTGTTTTTAATCTTTTGAATACTTAATTTAGTCATTCTAATTGCTATAATTATATTAACTTACTTTTTTATTTTAATAATTTTAAACTGGTTAATATTTTAATAATTTTAAATGTTTATTATTTAATCAATTATTCATTTTTATTTGCATTAATAAAATTAAGTTTTTAATTTAAGCCATTACTGTTTTAAATTAAATTTATTAAAATAAATTAACTTTATTTATTAACTAGTTATAATATTCTATTTATATGATATGTAAAAATTTAATATAATGTTTAATAACATATAGTGTTTTTAAATTTATGTTTTAGTTTCGTCATTTGAATAATTAACTAAGTTGTTCAAAATCTTCAGTTAATTTTAATTATTTTATTTTCTTATTTGCAGTTAATTCTTTGAATGTTTTTTTAATTTATTTAGATATTTAACTAATTAATATTGATATTTAAATTCTCAGTTAATAATTAAGTCCCTTTTATTTTTTAGTTTGTTTAATAATTTAGTCAATTTTTAATTAAGTTAATTTTTTAGTCTTTAAAAACATACTTTATTTTTAATTTGTTTTAATTAAATAATATTTTATTAATTTTATTATCTATTTAAAATTATTTTTTTATTATTAATATATTAATTTTCTCTATCGATGAGTGGATGCACCAATACCGCGACACACTGATGACGCGACACACCGATGTTGTGACTCACCGATTCCTTGTCACAATGAAGTTTTTTTAACTATCAGTGAGTCATGACTCGCCAATCACTTTGAAACACCATCATCCTCTCACCTCACACTGATGTTGCAACACACCGATTTCCTTGAGACACCAATCCTTTTTACTTAAACTCACTGATCACTTCGCATCAGTTTCGGTCTCTCATTTTTAAATATCAGTCTCTCATTTTTAACTATCAGTGACTCATTTTATTTTAACTATTGGTGTCTCATTAATTTCTTCCATCAGTGTGTCATGCACACACTGATGTTCATTTCATTATAAATTCATTCACAGATTCTTCCTGTAGGGTCGGTCTCTTCCTTCTGCATCACACTGATGACTTCTTCATTTCTTCATACCGATGAATTTTCTCCACCCTTACGACCCACCGATCCCAGTTTCCTTCGTGACACACCAATTCATTATTTCTATCTGTATCACCCTCTATATCCTACTGATATCGGTCTATTTTCCTTCATCCTCCTCTACCTCATTTCATTGTAGTGCCCCTAAAACATTGTTCTTACATGGTTTGATCCGCAATCCACCACTATATTAAAAGGCTATACAAGATTTTCAAAAATTAACAACACTAAATTCGAATTAGGAAAAATCAGAACCCATGACCAGCATCTAGCTTCTCTCAATCATACGAACCACCCAAAATCACCGCAGATCCATACTATAGTTGGTATAACCTCTTTCCTTGTTTTTCTATTTCGGGTGAATACCATCGTTGCATACCTATCCCAACTTTCTGAGCTGCCATCACAATTTGTATAGGATCTGAGGCCACCACTGTGGGAAATCGAGGATTAGTTCAACTGGCTCTCTCCACTGTTGAATTGACCTATCCAACTTGATGAAGTCGCAACCATTCTACCACTTGTTTTACATCGCCAATGTGGAGTACTCCTCTCGTCGTCTGATAAATCACTCCACCTGGAGAAGGACTCCACTGTCACATCCAATTGGAAGTGAAACCGCACACTGTCGAGTTAGAAACATACCATCACTTTTACAGAGGCACAAGACATCACCTTATGAGCCACAATCCATGGTCGAACCTAAAGAAGAACTGCCAGATCTGAGGGAGAAGGAGCTCTATGTCACCGCGATTAACGACGGAGTCCCACCGTTGTGTTGTTGAAGCCAAACAACACCTGTAAGACTGTCGTGAGGAAGGAATGTAACCATTTTTAGAGGATCTCGTGTTGTACTAGAAGGGGTCCAACATGAACCCTACCCCTCCCCTACTATGCACCGAAATTGGGGGAGGGGGAAGAAGAAAATTATAAAAAAATAAAAAAAATAATTTAATTAACTTAAATTAAAATAAAATATTAAATAAAAACTAAATAAAAAAATATTAATAGAACTAAAATATTAAATAGTAATAAATATTAATTTAAATTTTTAATAAATATAAATCATTTAATAATTAACTAATTATAGTTTATAAGTACTAAAAAAATTAATAACAAGTTATAAATTAAAAAATTTATTTAAATATAATTATAATAATAAAACTAATTTTTTATGAAATTAAAATAAATGTTAATAATATTAATTAATCAATTACTCAATTAATTAATATCATTAAAATTAACAATAATAAAATAAATTATTAAATTTATAAAAACAATCTTTAAAATTTATTAAACTAATATGTTTAAATAATTGATACTTTAATATTTAAATACTCAACTGTTATAATAAAATAATAATTATTATATTTAAAATCATTTAGTACAACACTAATTTGTTATTAATAATGTTAATAAAATAACTTATCAAATAATTTATAATTTAGAAACATTATAAATATTTTTAGGATTTTTCAAATTAAATAATGATTATATTTATATTTTAATTAAAATTTCTTTGTGTTTTGACTATTATAGTTTTATTTGTCCTATACAGGTTCATACCATTGTCAACAACACATCTAAGTGCTTCCAACTAACTCACGGGAAGTTTGTTAGAGGGGTAAAATTAGTGTGTCGTGTCTGTCACGAAAAAACTCACATGGGTGGTGCATAGGTGAAGGGAATTTGAAGTCAGTGGTAAACAATGGGTGATGTGCAAAATACGATAATTGGTTTAAAGGCAGAGTAGTAAAATATTTTGGGAGGGACTCTCATTCTGATTTTACGCAATATTTTTCGAGATACAAGACTTCTGAGAGTAGCTATAGAGTTGAGCTGAAGACTATAGAGCTCGAAGGCAGAGAAACACTTAGGGAGTTCTTCCTACCATTTCTTTAATTATTTTAATCTTCTTTTGGTTGTTTTCAATACTAGTTTTTATTATTAATGTATGCCAAATTGTTATCTCAAGAGATTTTAAGCTTAGTTGGTTTATTTGTTAAATTTCTTAATTTCTCTTTGTTTGATATCAGAATTGAACGACGAGATTAGTTTGGATATTAAATTAAATTATTCACACCTTCCTATAAGAAAATTCATTACTTTAAGATCAATCAACAAGATTGAACTTGATCATCATATTTTTGATGAGTTAATGTCATTACAGTTGGAGTTTTACAATGAGTTTTATTTCAACTATATTATTTTTTAAATTATTAATAGTCAATTATCTTTTGAGTGGCGAACTCTGAAAGTTATACCTCTGTTTGACGTGTCTTCTGGTGAGGAAGATATATCAACCTATTTTTAAGGTGAGATTAAATTAAATTTAGTGAAGAGTTTTCCTATTAACCATCAAGTTTAAGATTTCCAAGAAAATTATTGATCATAGCTCCTTTTTCTTTAAATTTATTTATTATTTACTATTTTATTTTATCTATCAGCTCTTAGTATATAAATAGTCTCTTTGTCAACATTGTTTTATTTACTGCTTTCTTAAAATAGAATACAAAAAAATATAATATATATATATATATATCATGTTTATTTTACCTTCACTGTTGGAAACAGTGTAGTTTTATAACAATAAACACTTTGAAAACTCACCTACCTTCCCTTGAGTTTGAAACTTCACTACTATACTAGTTTAGGTTTATAAATAATATTTTGTGGGCAGTGATATCTCTAGCCTGATCACATATAATTTTTAATATAGAAAAACTCTAATTTGTATGCATAGAGTAGTTAACATATCATAATGAAATCATAAGCATACCCAGATTTTTGGAAATAGATAAACACAATCATTACCCTATAGATATTTGTGTGAATAGATAAATGAAATAATGTACACACATAGAGTTATGAACATATTTAACCATAATCATGTCTATGCACAAAATAATTATCTCATGAGATAAAAAACATTAACCAATGAATTTTATAATTTTATATATCACACTTTGACAATTATATTCATTATTATTATTTTTATTTTCATTACATGTTTAGGTATTTTTATTTTTGAAATTTTTGAGATTTAATAATTTTTACATGTCACAAAGTTAGTAAAAAAATATTACTAACCATGAAATAGTCATGTGGTCAGGGTCTATGAATTTTAAAATTAATTTTTCATGTTTGGAAGATGGTTTTCAGAAAAGTGTGTCTAACCAATGTGGGTTCCCTGAGTGTGCGATGAAGGGATACACATTTGTTTTATGGTTTGGAATTATATTCCAAAATAATTAAATATTCCCAATGCATTATGACTAAAAAATGAAATTTATTCCCTTGATCAATTACAACCTATTTTTGTGTATCTTTCATCATATTCCACTCTTGTGTGACACCTAGCCATGTATATCCCCAATCACATGTAAACCCCCCTGCACCCTTCTTTTATTCTTGGTTCCCCTTCCTATTATTACAAAATAAATCCACTCAGGTTGAGGATTCTTATCATAGTTCTCAATATTCCTCAACTTTATCCATCTCATTATTCCCCTTATTTTTTATGCTACAAGACAAAGACTAGGGTATCAATATTTAAAAAAATTGTTTTCTTGAATATAGGGTTTATTTCTTAATCCTCACATATTTTCTTCCTTATTCTAGGATACTTCTCTTCATTCATGTAAATATAAGGTTGTTTTATCGATGATTCCTATATTACATGACATACCATTGAAAATTTAATATTTCCATAACTGATTCCCCAAAATTATAATACATGTTATGTGAGTATTAATATATAATTCAATAAAAAATATGATTTTATGAATCCTTAAATCAGTTTGAAATATAATTCCATAATTTGTCATCATTTATGGTTATGATTATTGACTATCTACATTACATGTTTTAATAATTAAATTAATGAATTTTATTTAATGGTTTTGTTTATCTAATGGGGTTCCCAGACCATAAGTTTATTTTTATATAACTTTTAGATTTTATTTAAATAATGATTTAATTTTAAATAATTTTTACTGATATATTTTAAAGATATCACCTATTGGGTTTCACTAATTCTTATGTGTTATTTATGTTTATGAACTATCATATTCATTTTTATGATGTTTCTCATTTGATTGTTCCTTAAGGTTAATATTTTTTAAACAATGTGACCATTTCATCGTTCTAAAATGGATTTAGAAAATCAAAATTAGTTTTAAATAGCATTTCAAATGAAACTTGATTTTACATTAGTTTATAAGGGATATTCTAGAACATGATTTCTAAAGAATGATTTTGATCCATGTTTAGTACTTTGGAACGAAATCAATTATATATATACATGTGTGTATTTGTGCATGCATGTAAATATATGTATGATTGTGTTTTTTTGAAAGGAATGTTTTATATATAATAAATTGAAATGTATTGTGGTGTACTGATGAAAATAATTTCGAATAGCATTTGATATTTTTGAAATGAGTAAGATGCATGTGAACCTGGGTGTCTAGGGGTGAAGAATAGTGTTAATTATACCTTTTAGATTATTCTCCAATAACTAAATACATTAGAATAAGATAAAGGACATTGTTCCATGGATGAGAGACACCACAAAACTAAGAAGGTACAGGTACTCTATAGAGGTGGATTTGTTTGGGTCCTATGGATGGATGACAACATACCTCAAGGAATAGTTTTTTTAGTGTATTGTGTACAAAATAGGACAAACCATTAGTTAAAATTATTATAAGAGGACTTAGGTTACCTTTAACCATATATTTCATAGGTCCCCCCATGGTGCATGATAATGAAATTTTTTCCATTATGGAATTCATTATCATTGAAAATTGTTAAAGATTGTTCGTGTTTTATTTCTTATGTTACACTACTATTAATTTTTTAATGTATCATTTAAACTTGTTCATTTTATGATTATATTGTGTTTACTTCCATTTGGGGGATTCTCTATTGACATTTTCCTATGGATTATTACTTATTTTGATCATTTTCTGTTTGATTTTATGTTCCTTATATTACCACATATCAGTTAAATTTTTTGGAGTAATGATTATTTGGGGGTGGTTTTCTTCAAAATAAATTAATCTAAAAGTTATTTTTTGGAATAAAATTATAAATGAAATATGAATTCTGAAAAGTGGGTTAAAGATAAATTTTTAAATAAAAATTTTATATATTTCTTAAAGTGGTTTGGAACATTAAAGGAGGTATGATGTTTTTTTTGAACTAACATTATTAAAAATGATAAAAACATATATTTAAGTCTAACACTTTAGACACAAAATTTTTTAGATTTTTTAAAAAGTGGAATCATACACTCATTTATTAAACCCTAATGGATTGTTTATGACCACAACATGTTTACACCAGTTAGTGTCTGTAGACATATAGGTTTTATTGGTTTAACATTTTATTCAAAGGATTAAAGCTTTATGGAATCATTTATTCATTATTCTCCTATAGTTGTATTTCAATTTGGTTTATGGAGCATGATCTCTAGTCGAATGGAGTTCATGATTGAGTATGTTAGTTTTAGTTTTTATACCTTATATTTTCAGCCTAGTGAAAAACCCTTGTATTTTTCAGTGATTATTTACATCTTTATATCTATTTTATTATACCTTTACTATTTTAGTGTTAGTTGGAATTGTTTATTTTATTTGGAATAGGAACCAAACATTTATTCTCGTCTTTCCAAAAATATGAAAATTTTTTCTTTCTAGATTAATTTAATTTTAGAAAGTGAAATCAACTGATTTGAGTGAAACTAATTCCCTTGGTGGTTGTTTACATAAATTAGGGATCTAGAACACCCCTTGGGACTTTCCATGAACAATGTTTGAGATAAACCTATACTGGTTCATGAAAAACTAGTTTGAGAACCTAGGTTCTTAATATATCTTGAGTTCCTGATTTGGAATTGATATTTGGGAAGTCAAATAGCTGGGAGATACGATCATTAGAGATTGAGAGCTAGAACATGTGTGAGGTATTGATCAACACCAATCATGATGAAACCTAAGTTAACATGGTTAATTTAGATATTAATTTTTTTATGTGAGTTTCACATTGTCTTTTTTAGGGTTTTTTATTTTAACTGATGTCATTATGATCCTTTTGGGTGTTTTTTATGATTTGGGGGTGAAAACATGAGTATAAATAGAGGTAGTGTTATACCAAATGGTTTGACAGAATATGTGTATCACAAACACATGTATTTAAGAAAAACTCAATGGAAGTGGAAAAATTATCAATATGTTTGACAAACTATGTTGCCAAAAAATGAAAAATTACTGGCCCTTAATTTCATATTTATCTATGTATTTTTATATTTAGAATTATTTCATACAGATTATGGATATTATTTTAAGGAATTTTAATGTGATTTCTCCATATTTAAATGGGGTTTTGTAAAGGGAATATAGTTTTAAATAATAAAGGTTGTTTTTTTAAAGGAATTATGATAATTTTAATAAAAATTAATTGAAATATATTTAGGGTTTTGAGACTCAATAAGTGATTTTAAAAAAGAAAATTTATTTTTTAAGATATTTTTACATGGAAATTTAAGGATATAATATTTATATGTTGAGTGTTTCGCATTATTTTTTGCAATGTTTTAGAATTTAAATATTCATTCTAGGGATAAAAATATTTGAATGTAAAAATTAATGAACCGTTATTGGTTTTAAATTTATTTTATTTTTGTTTTAATCCCTTGATTTTTTGTTTTTAAAAGAGATTTATTATTTTTTATATTTTTTATCTGTTTTATTTATATTGGAAAATATGAAAGAAATATATTCTTATTAATATTTTTGGTATTTAAATCTTGGGTTTGTGATTTTTAGTGAGAAAAGTTTTCATTTTTTAAATCATGATGATTTTTTTATTAATTTGGAAATTTATTTCATGTTAATTGAATATAACTCTAAGAAAGGTCTCAAGTGTTTTCATATATTGGTGACTATCAACTATAGGTTCTTAATAAATAACTTTTTGAGGTAGATTATGTTTAAGTGTGTTTAATTGGGTTCCACCTCAATTTTCCATAGTGTATATTGTTACATTGGGATATGTCCTGGAATCATTGATTTCATTTTTTTTATTTATGGATTTATGTTGAAAGGGTTGTAGTGATACCTATTTTTGATGAAATTTATATGGAAAAACATTGGTGCCTGCTCTGGGGGACTAGGGTAGTCGTAAAAACAATTAAGTTCATGCACTAATTGGTGTTTCTTTAAATTTTGTTGAGATCTCCATGGTTGGTGATATGAGTTTGAGGTTCTATGTTACCCATTATTTATTCCCAAAACATGGATAGACACCATTTTTTCACAATGATTGCTAATGGATTATACCTATTTCCCTTCCGTTCATAGAAAAAAGATAGTAATGATAGTTTTGGTGGTCTTCATTTTGTGGGATCATCAGAGTATTATTTAGGTTATCCTACTCCATAGAAGACATGTGAATCTATGCTAATCTAGATAACAAGTTACTATTTTAGTGAAATTTTGGATGAGATTTTA
Organism: Viscum album; assembly: GCA_963277665.1. NCBI lineage: Eukaryota > Viridiplantae > Streptophyta > Magnoliopsida > Santalales > Viscaceae > Viscum > Viscum album. The sequence continues at coordinate 98,481,478 of OY728151.1, read as the reverse complement.
TAGATATGTTCTATTTTATTTCCTTTCATTTGAATATTTCATTCATGATTTGTAGTGATTACTTTTAGAGTGTCTCCATTTGATAGTTTTTAATTCCTATGTACCCTTTAATGGTGGGGAGACACACTATGGGTCTTTATACCTTTCCCTTGTTAATAAATGTTTTAGTTTTATTTTTGAATAGATTTGTGTGTGGTGGTTTGAATAATGTTTTAGGTGTGGGTTATAGATCATGCTATATTTGGTTACTTATTTTTAGCTGAATCATTTGGTGTTGTCTTCCTCGAATTTGAATGCATTATTAGGGAATAAATGTCAATGGCGGGAATAATTTTCACAAGAAATCCCTCACATTATTAATTGTTTTATTAATTTATTTATTTTCTTAATTACTATGTAGTGTATGGTCTTATTTCTAAATTATGGAAATTTAAGAGTTTCCTCTTATCACACAGTTAGCACACTATTAGTGATAAGCGTGTGATATTATTTGGGAAAATACATGAAAATTTCTAGGTCCATTTTTCATGTTTGGAATATAGGTTTCCCAAGTGTTTATCCAAACCATGAGGTCTCCCTAAGTGTCTAGTGTAGGGTCACACAGTTAGTGCAAGGTTGGGCCAATAGTGCAGAAAAACCATGTGATGTACCCATTACATTAAAAATTGTATGTTTAAATTTATTATCCACATGAATTAAAACATATTTTTTGGTCCCACTACTCCTATCCCTGCCTCATGAAACAATTATCTAAGAGGACCACCCTACACATGAACCCCATTTTCTCTTCATCTACTTTTTGAATTTTCTTATTAAGATTTTAAAGTGAATCTATCCATGTTAGGGTTTCTCCTCATCATTCTCCTTATTCCTCTTATTTATCATTCTAATTAATCACCTCTATATGTTTGATAAATTCCAAAACATAGGGTATCTACATGGATGTATTTTTTGGGTTCATTTCATCTAGGGTTAGAAGATTACTCTATGGGTATTCTTCTCCCTTATTTAAAAAGTTTTATCTTATGCTATGTCCATTTAAGGTTGGTTCTTCCATTCTTTATCAATTACTTGACATACCATTAGTGCATTAATTTTTACATCATTGATTTTTTTTTGAAAATTACATTTGGTTTTCTATTATTAATAGTGTTTTATATATGAAATAATGTTTTTTGAATTTACAGTTTAGTTGAAAAGTGATTTCACTGATTTAGCACAATCACCGAAGGATGTTAGGGAGTATATGATTGACATTATTGACTAAATTCTTGATTTTTTTTTCATTAATAGTTTTTTACATTTTAAACAGTGCCGAAAAAATTTGTGATTTTGATATGTATCTTTTTGAGTTAAATCATTATTTAATTTAAGGTATTTTTTATTTATATATTTTAATGAACATTATTACTATGATACCCTTAATACATATGTGTGATTATATTTATGAGATTTCATGTGACATTTATGATATTTTTCCAATGAATGTACCTTAAAAGAAATATTTTTAAATGTTTATATAATTTATGGTTCTCAAATGGTTTGGGTAAAACACATTCAGTTTTAAAGATAGTTTCAAATGCCACTTGATTTAGAAATTGTTTTTAAGGGAGATTTTAGAGAATGGTGTATAGAGTATGATTTAGAGGACCATTTGGAATTTTAGAAAGAAATTTTATATCTATACATAAATATATATCTCTGTGGGTATATATAAATATATTTATGGTTTTGTTTTGGTTTAGAAACATATGTTTTGAATATGTTGGACATAAATGGTATGTGATGTAGTGATGGATAGCTTTTCAAATAGACTGTTAAATTTTTTAAATGTGTATGAAACATGTAAACCCAGGTGTATAAGGTGGAATGAATAGTTTTAAGTATCTATTTTGGATTATAACACTCTAAATAAAGAAACCATACTTAAGTAATGTTCATGGTGATGTGGGCAGGTGATGCCACACATCTAGGATAAGGAATGTACTCCTTAGTGGTGGGTGGGATGTGCTACCATGGATGAGAGAAACAATAATTTCAGGATAAGGGATGTTATCCTTAGTATTTTTTTCAAGGACCTTGATTGAACAATAGTTCATGAGATGACATAAAGACCCAGGGCACACATAAACCTAGATGACCTAGGGATCCCCTGTGGTGTTTTTATAAATTTTTTAATATGTAGATATTTTTTCATTTAAAATTATTTAATCTTGTTCATATTTTACAAGTATCACTCCACTGACATTTATATTATTATTTGAAATTTGATCTTGTTTCTTTTATGATTTTTCTTCTTGTACTTTTTTTATTTAAGGATTTTATAATGAAATGTTCCTTTCGTTTATGATTTGTTTTTATGTTTTTATGTTTAGTTATATATAACATTTATTTTTAATACTCAGTTTTATTTGAGATAATGATGCTTATTTGGGTGTTAGGATTATTTAAAATTTATTTTACATAATGTGGTTTTAATGAATAAATTGTATCATAAATGTGCGTTCTAGAAAGGGGATTTTAAGATCAAATTTTAAAATAATTTTTTATATGTTTCTTAAAGCAGTTTAAAACATTAAAAGAGGTTTTATTTTCTTCATATTACATTTTCTAAAAATTTTAATAACCTTTATGTAATATAACTATTATCAAAATAGTGTCTTGGTAATTGTTTTTAAAAATAGGATGCATGGAATCATTGGATAATTCCTACTGGGATATTTATACTCAAACCCTATTTTCACTACATGCTTTCTATAGACCATGTGTCTTTGGTAGGTTTAGGTTCTTATTCATAGGAGTGCTTGTTTAGGGACTTCATTATTTATTCTACTCATAGAGTGTGATTTTAAAATGGTTAATATAGAATTACCTCTAATCACAAGGGGTTCTAGTTGGTGTATATTAGTTTGAGTTTTGGGGCCATATATATATCCATCATAGTCGATGCTCCAGGATTTTTTGTTTTAGTACTAATTTACATGTACATATATATAAATTATTTTAACTTTTATATTTAATTTATACTTATATTTAATTATTTTATTTGGCATAGGTTAACAAATTTTGGACACAGCATGATACAATATAATAAAAAAATACAATACTACTTTAATTTAAGTTTTTTTGTAAAAACAATTCACTCTAAGTGAATATAATTCCATTTGTTTTTGTATCTAGGTGATGAGGACCAAGAAATCCCATTTTTATTTTTCATATTTTGGTTTGGTATGGCCATGAATTGGTTCATGAAAATATCATACCATTCACTAACATAATATTAAAACATACTTATGTGTATCACATGAATTTGATCACATTCATAATTTAGTTATAGCATAATTAAACCTTGATAATGAAATGGGGTTGTTAATGATTTACACAATTCACGATAGTAATAAATATTAATATAGAAGGTGTATGGTATCATTAGATCATATCAACAGAGAAAAATAAGAAACATTAATGGTTGTTTACATTAACAAAAAAACATTATCAGTGCATTACATATTTTTATAGATAAATAAGAAGAAATATTATTTGCTTTACGATATTTTTTTTAAAACTAATAATTCATAGAACAATATTTCTACATGAATAATGATAAATATTATAAAATTTACTTTTAAACCCCATGAAAATATGGAAACTAAGCACCGTAAACAAATATTAATAAACAACGGTGATAAAGAGACCATGTGAAAAACATTAAAACAATTATTATAATAATTTTTTGAAGAAAGTAAAATAAAACATAAAATTAGCATAAGAAATAAAATAATGAGGGAAAAATATATCCCCAATAACATATGAAAAACAAAAAAATAGTTGACAAATATTCCCAACCAAAAAAGAGATATGAGGTTGGATTCACTAACAAGCAGGATTTTGATTGAATTGTGACGAAAAGAGAGAATAAATTGTAATAATACATATAAACCACATAAATAAAAATATTACAATAATGTAGATTGGATTTTATAGATAAATAGCACATAATTTTCCTCAATATAAATTTATTCATAAGCAATCTTGAATTTAAAATGAGATAAGAAATTAAGTCCTTCTAGCTTTGACAATTTTTAAATCAATATACATTAAAAGAGAGAATATTAAATGGTACATTATGTACCATATAAAAATATAATTCTGATTAAATATATCAAATAGGTTTTATATAGAACCTATAATAAAAAAATATATGCATAAAATGAAACCTATCTCAATTAAGAGAAATTGAGATGAAAAACCCTTACCTTGGATTCCAACTCTGTTAAATAAAAGATAAAATAATTAATAATCACATTTTTATTTATTTTAATTCATTTAATTCATTTATAATCTCTTATTTCCTATTTATTAATCAATATTTGTTAAAATAAAAAATTCGGTGTTAATTGTCTCGTTTGTTTTGTGATAGATTCGCTATGGTTCCTTAAGACTAGGATCCATGATCATAGTTTAATCATATCCAAAATTTAAATGTAATTTAAATAGTTTTCTATTAGAATTTTAATAAGTACAATTTTAATGTATTGGAAGTTATGGTGACTATTTGTAAATAGTAGTTAAAATCTCATTTTTTTTGAATTGTAATTCATTAATAAAAATTTAATAATGAATTTAAATAGATATATTACCATTATATAATAGGAAACCATTTAAAATTAATCATTATCATATAATATTAGAATTGTTTATTATTTCTTATTTTTTCGTGATGGTAACGTTATCGCATCATTCCGGTATTTTTTAAAACCGATCCAAACCAGAATGTGTTATAACTAATGAATAAGTAATATCCCATAGTGATATTAGGAAAATATAATTTTTATAAAAGAAAAATTATGTTAATATTACATAATTTGAGTGTATGGTGAGAGATATAAAGTTTAGCGATGAGAAAAAAACGAAAGGAGTGAAGAAGAACTCATCACATAAAGGAATTACTCTTTGTCACAACATCTTCCTTCAGAATGAACAAGTTAGACCTAATTATTATGAGAAAAGACTATAAAATGTGGGATCTAACATTATGAGGTGTAATATTTTCATATATACAAGATAAAACCAATAGATATAAATGGTTTGTAGAGGATGTAATGGAGAACCTTTTATAAGGTAAAATGATGAACGTTTCATTAGAAATACAAGTTAAGTGAAGGATAAAGATGTCATCATGGGGAGTTAGTTGAGTTACATAAGGAAATATTGGTGATAACTATAGGATTGAATAAATAACATAAAAATTAATTTAATAAAGTTTTTACATCATTTTAATTACATAAAATTTGATCAATTATAATTTACCTATGTTGCCCCTTTTACCTCCTGTAACGCTATTTAATTATTTACCTTTATAATTTTTTTAAAAAAATTATAATTATAAACACCTTTTACTAATTTATAACTTATAAATACAAATTTATAATTCATTTAATCTAATTAAATTTCTAGATAAGATAAATTTAACTTTTAAATAGAAACAAATGATATATAAGATAAATATTTTTGAAGATAAATGACTTTTTAACATTAAGTGTTCTTATTCTTATTTTAGATCAATATATAACTTTCCCATGAGTGAAAAAATAAATTTTTATACATATGATAATTAAATTTTAACAAATTAATCCTTAAATATTGATAATAATATTTTTTAAAATTAAAAATAAAAATTCATCACAAAATATTCTTTAGATGAATATATTTTTAAGCATAAAATTGAATTTATTATTATTACTTCCCATTTAATAATAATTATTTTATTTGAACATTGTTTGAATTTATAAATATATATAAAAAATTATTTTAATTATAATCATTTTCATTTGGTAATTTTTTAATTGATATAAAAAATATACAACAAATAGAAAATAGAATTATTTAAAAAATAATATCATTAAGACTAAATGATTTTATCTTTATTAATAAATAATATATAAAACTAATGTATGTATTTTTATTAATTTTATTATATATATTAAATATACATTTCTTTAAACTTCACACTTAAAATGTGAGAAATAATTTTATATAATATATAATAAAAAAAATTTAAACAAAACAATTTTTTTAGCCATGAATAAAAAAAATTGTATTATTTATTGGTAATGAATTAATAATTTGGTATTATGAATTTATTTAAGTAATAATTACATTAATTTAATTAATAAATTTTATAGATATCATTATTTAATTGTAATAAATTTTACTAAAATAAAAAATAAAAAAACAGTTTGTTTAGAATAAATGGTATCTCTTCAGGTGAATTAGTGTATTTATCTATTAAAATATAACTTTTTTTCTAATGAATAATTTATTATTTAATTTTATATTTTTTGGATATCAAAATAATATTTTTTATATTAATTTTATACCTATGATTCCAAGATTGGACAAGTTTACTAGTATTATACACAACAGCTATAAGACTTTTTACAACAGTCATATAACATTTATAATAACCCCATTATATGTTATAAATTCATTTCATTATAAACTCATAAATCATGTGTATTATTCCTATAGTTTCCTTTTTTATTTTATAATATTATTTCTAGGTTTTTGATATTTTTCTCTTTATATGTTTAGTACTACAGTTTTTTATTCTTATGGTGAAGATGATAGATAGGATTTCAAAATTATATATTTTTAATATTATGTTTACAGTCCATTTTAATTTATACATTTTTAAGGTATGCAATCATCTATGGAATTTAATAATCCATGGTATTTAATACTTGGTTTCGTGTAATTTTATTACAATTCCCCATTAATAATGGATTGGTTTTTGTTAATTTGATTCATTTATTATATTATTTACTTTGTACTTATGCTTAGATTCATTATAAATAATAAAAAAATAATTATAGGGAAATAAAGTAAAAATTTAAATCTAGGATGTTAAAATTATAATATTTTTGTTAATAAAGAATTTTATAAGTTTTAATAGTGATATTATTGTAATATGTGACAACATAAAGTGATATAAAAAATTTTAATGACATTATATTTTCATCATATGATAAAATTAATATTTATATAATATTTTTTTCATTAAATTAATATTTTAATAAGAATATATATATATATATATATAATTTTACATAATAATTTAAGGGAAAATTTATTATTATCATATTTTGATACACTAGAAATTTACTTGCAAAAAATAACATGTTTTAATTAAGGTAGTCATTAAGAATGTAATATATGCATTCACATGGAATTATAAATAAAATTTATAATTTTTATCCAAATATTTTTTTCCATAATTATTTAGTTAAATGATAATTTTTATTTCATTTGAGTATGGATTTTATAAACTAGTTATTATGTTCAGCATATGTAAGTAACTAAATTTTAAACATAAAATATTTAGGTTATAATAACAAATATAAATGCAATCACTCATAACAAAAAATAGTTATTATTCTAAATAAGATGTTTTTTGTGAAATATATAATTCTATTTAAATGTTTAATATATAATATTTAGAATAATAATTTGATAAAATGGAATTTATTTTTTCAATGGAAATGTTGAATTTTTTTCTAAAGTAATGTTATGGTATTTTTATGAATAATAAAATACGTCCATTAATAGAAATGTATAATATATCTATTGTATTTAATAATAGTGTATACTATTCAATTACTAAGGATTCAAGTAGTTTAAAGGAAATTTTATGTCCCATTTACTATTAAATTACAATATTATTACTATTGAATCTCATTTTTGGTCAAAATTTGTAGAAATAATATTATATTCTTATATTTTATTAAAAAACCTCATCCTTCAGTTATAAATATCACCATTCACCACCTCATTTATCTTCACTTATAACTTCTTCATTTTCTAAATCCTAGAAAAAATCATATACCTATACTAATATATACATTATTTAAGTTCTATTCGTCAAAAAATATCATTCTTTAAGCTCGTGTATCATATCAAATAAGGGATTCCAAAGGAAGAGATAAACTATCTCAACTAAAATCTTTTTGAGTTTCCTTATTCCTATACATCCGCCAAATCTAACCAAACTATCTTCATATTATGAAATAAGTAACTTATGTATATAAAAATTTAATTAATGTAATATACATTATCCCACTAATTTTTATTATAAAATTAAAACCTCACCAATATTATGGCCTTTTCACTACCTCCATTATCACGACCCCCACCAGAGTTACCTTTTTGAGACTAGTAGTGAAGAGAATAGGTTAACCAAGATTCCTTCATCTTATAGGTCCTGGTTTTGTGGCCATAATTGAGGGTGTATAAATCACACACTTGAGAGATATTTCTATAAATATATATATATGTAGGGTTAGAAAAAGATTTGATAAAAACAACCAAACAAATTCAACACATAATATAAAAGAAACCAAACCATCCTGAACTGAATGACTTGAAATTTAAATAATATTCCTTAGAATTAAATCCTAATTTAGAAACTACACAACGATTACAAACTCTAAGATATTAGTGTCAATCATAGTCTCTGAAAACCTCCATGAAACTTGGAGAAAATTATATATATGTAGGGTGATTATAATATGTATACTTTGAAGGATCATGCCTAAGGTCCGTCATAAAAATGTGATAATATCATATTAATGAACTATTGAAAAATAGAACTAACATGTATTTAAATAGGTTAACTAACAATAAAAACCTCACTAAGGATTACTCACCAATCAATGTATCCAATATAATAAAATAATATCAAGAGAACATAGATAAAAAATTCTCAACATACACTTCCCCACTAATTTGACACTCTCACACCCAAAATCAAACATATTTTTGTCTCATACATTCCATATATAGAAGTATCAATGTGTAAATATATGTTATACGTAGGTCATCTCAAAACCCTACCTACCCCAACTGCATATAGGGCTCAGTATCTTATACCAACATCAATCAATATCTACATCTCATTCTATATATGTATAATCATACTTTCCATCTCCTATCCTAACAAAACCACATAATAATGGTATTAGGATCTCATGAATGTGGATTAGATCACTCTTCTACCCTGCTCCTTTGACTCATTATACCCACTACATATCCCGCCTTCTTGTAAAGGCCTGTGTTTTATTGGATAGTTAAATTGATCATAATTTTGAATTTTTTGCTTTTGAATTCTCTTGAGGGGTTAAATGTCCTTTTTCAGTAGTAAATGATCTCAGATAATTTTGTGAATAATTTATTGATCCCAAAATAGAGTTTTTACCCCATGATATGATTTTGGTTGAATTAAATGATGCCAAAAATTTTAGGGAATAATTATTATTTAATATTTAATTACTTAAATATTATTTTATTTTCATGTTTTTTTCAGTGATATCTTTTCAGTGGTGCATTAGATTGTGATTACATATTTTCCATTAATTATATAATGGGTGTTTTTTATAGTCAAGTAATTAACTCACTTTGGGCATCGGGGTAAGACCTATTCCCCTTTTCCTTTTTCTATTTGCTTTTCTTTTTCTTCTTTTGATTTTACCCTTTTCTTTCTTCTCCTCCCCTATACTCTCATTTATAACCACTATAGTATTACCCTTTTCTTAAATGATATATAAAATTCAAATGGAGAGGGATATATATAGGTAATAAGGGAGGTGATTATTTATATCTCAGGAGTTTCCAGATCATTATGTAGCAGCTACGAAACATGGAAATAAATAAAGTTTTAGTGGATTCCTCCCAACTGTAGACCATTTTTATGTTTTTCTATAAATAATTATAGTTTTACTTAATTCTAGTATTAATTCCTTATTATTACTACTAAATTATCCCATGAGTAATATCTATGCCTAAACAGGTGAAAAGGGGGGGTTTTGGGCCGATTATCGATGTTACTGTTCATAATTTCTTGATCACACAACATTTGGCACTATAAATACATGTTGTTTACTATTAATATTTAGGGAAGATGAATTTTGAGAACTAAACATCATGTAATTGTAGTACATACTATTTACTATTTCTCTATGTATTGAATGGTATATATAAAGACATCCCATGATGAGGCACATGGTCATGTAGGGTACACGACTAGACACCGTGTTAGATTCACGATGTGTAAGAGTAAAAACCTAGAAAAAAACATATGGTCATGCCATGTGTGGTACACCGGAACATAACCAATATAGGTCCCACACTGTTTACATTATTATACACCAAGTACTTGGGTTTTACACACAATTTATAGATAAATTATATGCCACGGTGGGACTTTGAGAGTACAAAATTTGTACTCGGGTATACACACCGTACACTTATTTATGGAAACCCTTTGAGGGTTTTATATTTTTACACATCATAATCATAATTTGATATAATATTATTTTATTTTATCACATTTATTATACATATATCATGATTTTTGAACCTTGTAGGTGAATTGAGGACTCTTAAGTGAAATTGTGGGGCGAGCAAGCTATGATGGAAAGGTTGTTCCTCTAGAAAATGATTATTCATGTCTCCTATAAGTGAGACTTGGTATAATACCCATTAGGTTGGTGTATAAATTGATGGTGGATTTGGAATGGGTCCCTAATGTACTTGTTTTATGACTACTTAGGGAATAGTCTATGGGTTCTGGGACTAGTTTAATACTTGATGAAATAGACAGGTTGGGTGTTCTGACTAACCTAGAGTGGGGCCTTGAATTGAGATGGGTCATGACCCATATTCCATGAATAATGCTTAAGTAGATTTTATCTTGAGTAATTATAACTTTTGAGTTTTGTAGTTTCTATCTATGAGTCCATGAAATTTTAAAGATGGGGTTGTGGGATGTGGTTAGTCCAAGAAATGAGAGTTGGCCCAACAGACCAGTTTTAACTAGTTATCCTATGAAGGATACCTCTAATTATGTTCTTAACTATAGGATCCCATGTGGGATGCCTCTTCCTTATCGTTTCCACATATCCAAAGAGGTATTACTCATCTTATGTTCTAAATTAGTGGATCGAAGAGGGATACCTCTATTTAAATGTTAACCACAAGGATCCTGAGTTTGATTCCTCTCCTTTGTTTTTACCTAGGGGACCCTAGCGGGTGACCTACTGGAAGAACAACCCTAAGCTTGTTCATTATAGGTTTGGGTATAGATTGTATTATGTGTCACCATATTACTGATACCAAACATGTTAGCCTTATGGGTAATGTAATTACTATTGGTTTTTGACAATCCACTAACCACACTCTTTTATTTACACTTTCATTTAGTTACCATTGATGAATCTATGTTTTCCAGACATAATTACTTGAATTCAGCCTATGATCATAATATGATGTAATTATATGATTATGATACCCATAGGTACATATTGGGGTCCTACTTTTGATCTTTATCGATTGTAGGATACCACTCCTCAAAGTTTCATTTGTCACTGGGATTTGGCCATGTTTAGGGATTATAGAGGAGGTCACTAAGTGTCATAGAACTCCTCTTTTTGAGTATTGACCAATGTATGATAAGTTCTATAAGATCAAGGTAAATATAGATGAATATAGGTAGGTAAATTTACCTAGATCATGGGATGTTGATATCCATGATAATGGATGATGATATCCTTGATTGAAACTATGGATACTCCCTCGGAATGGTGGATACACCAATACTGCATTATGTAGACCTGTATATGGATGAGGTTTTTGATATAGTTATTAAATGATTCAAAGTTTTTATTATTTATATAGATATTATTCATTATATATTGATTAAGGTTTATCCCCTTAGGAATTATCTAGGAAATGATTTTGGGATTCTCTATTGACAAAGATCCAAGAATCTGACATCTAACTGAATTACACCTGTAATGAGTCGTATGAAGTCCGTATTAATGTTTTATTTATATAATATCTAGTTGATACATGAAATTATTTATATTTGTTATTAAGGGTGAGTATATATGATACCATATCTTGGACCTGTATCCCCCTTTGGTGACGTAGCTTGCTCAGAGAAATTTCTGGAAATGGCCAAAGCAAGTACTGTTGATCAAGATCACGAACCTAAGGATCGACATGATTATACATGACTTCAGTTTTATGAAATATAGACCAATACCACGTAATATGATTTCCATCTAATTAGGATATTGAAATCATGTGTCGAATATGGATTGATTTTATTTGTTTATTCAATTTATGTCTCAACTAGGTTAGGCATATAGCATTATCATGAACTTATAGAAGCATGTTATAGGTTTACCATTGGTAGTGACCTATTGAGAGTATTTATCACATCTTATACATGAACCTCATTGTGTATATTATAACACCCTAAGAAAATTTTAATATTAATTAATTATTTATTTAATAGTTTGTTTATAAATTAAAACTAATTATGAAAATATTTAAAAAAAAGTAATATAAATATTCATTCTAATAAAAATATGTTTTGATTAAAAACATAAAATATTACGTTACATTTCATGAAGTAAATTATTATTATTTTATATATTAATAAACTAATATGTTATGTCTACAAATATATAAATGATTGAAATTGTTATTTTTTAAAGAAAAAATTGATATTCAAAAAAATAATGAGAATTGTAAAAATATGTAAAGGTGATACTGGTAATGATATATTAATAAAACTATTATGATTTATAATGTTATGAATTATAAAGATTTTTTTCATAATACTCTTTAACAAAACAAAATAAATAAATAATGATTTTATACCCACAAAATATAATATGAAAATTATAAAAATTACAATTTAATTATTATGAAAATGAATTATTATTATTAGTATTATCTTACCCTATAAAATGTATTATTATTAATATATATATAGATTAATTTGAAAATAAAACATATTATATATATAATAAAAAACAATAATAATAAAACAATTAATAAAAAAATAATAATAATGAAATAATCAGGATTTTAGGGTTTTAGTTCATGAGTTCATCTAGGGATCGAGTCTTCCTCGATGCCATGGGGTCGAGCATAGGTTTTGAGTTGGTAAGAAGAGAAGGATCATGAGTTGAGGAGGTCAAGTGTGTTTCATCTTCGGGAGTTAACTGTAGGTGTTGAATTGGACCAAGCCCATTGAGATAGAGGATGGTTTGTTTTTGTATTCAAGTTCAGATGCATTATCGAGGATGAGTGTGACAGAGAGTAGTTTTGACAACTGGTGGATGTCTGAGCGAGGATCTATGTTTAAGAAAAAGGTTTAGAGTGACGTTAAGGATAAATAATGAACCATGTATGATGTTCGATTCAAGTCTGATTAGTTGCGTGGAGTTCCGGTCAAAATTTGGCCTTGATTTTCTAAGATTTTCCTTTTTTGTCTGGTTTTGCAAGTAGTTATTATTTAATTACTTTTTTTATATGAATCGTCACAAAAATCTTATCACCTTGATTTAATCTGATATATAAATACCCCATTTTTCCATTAATTCGTTTTTCTTCTTGGATTTTGTCATCTTCAGTCCCCTTCTAATCGATATAATGAATTTTCTGCAACCTGTTAGTGGTAAATTTAATTCTCATGTCTCTATTGTCAACAAATTTTCCAGAATTTATTGTGAATATTATCCCAACTCTTATCAATTCTCTGTCATTTTTTCCAAATTGATAGAATCATTCTTCTTTGTTTTGAATTTTTTTTCAAACATAAATGTTTAAAATAGTATAGATATTATTAGTTTAATTCTAGTCCATTCAATTTTTTTAGAAGACATTTTCAAATCTATTTTCTATGTTGTAAAAATATAAATTTGAGGAAAACAACAAATCCAATTTATTAATATTATCTATATGTAATTAATACAGTTTGGTTTCCTATTTTTTTGAATGGATCCACGATATATACTGCCATTTAATATCAAGATTATTTGAATTAGATTTGAAGTATGATTAATACTATATAAATCAGAATGCCTCTATTTTTGTTGGGTTTAACAGTGAGTTAGAATTTTGAAAGGAAGATTTAGAGGAGAGTTCTGATCCATTTATTCCTTTGTTTTCTGAAACATTCTATTATGATAAAATCCAATATGGTAGAGTGAGAAATTAGTGTTCTAAGAGTATACCAAAGTAGAATAAGACTCTTCAAAAACATTTAAGGGAGAAATATTTATCTTCAAAAAATTTATTATTTTGAAATATTATTTTTGTAAGAGATAGTTTAAATTTATTTTCAAAGATTTATATTCAATAATTTCATAATTGTATTGATTTTTTTGTTTAAATAAAATTCTATTTTTAATAATTTTAATCTTTGGATTATATGGGATTATTATTGTTAATAAATTTATTAGTTTTTTATAAAGATGTATATATGTATATATATATATTTATATTTATATTTACATATATAAATATTTATTTTTCAATATTTATAAGGTAAGAGAGTAATTAGAATCTCTTATTTGTTTAGGAATCTTTAATATTTGTAAGGAATTATTTTCATTAATTTTATTTGATTTATTTTAATTTATTTATTTAAAAGTCATTATTTTAGTTTTATGGTTTAATGTAAGAGAATTTTATTGATTATATATCCTTTTTTTAGTAAATATTCTTATTTTACATTGGAAAGGGAAATTATTTAGGTGTTTATACTCTTGAAAACATGTTCTCAAAATTATATTTCATTCAGATGAAAATAATTATCTCCAATTATTTATTTTACTGATATTATGTTATTGCAAGTGATTATGTTTTCATTGTCCAAAGAATTATATTATTTTATAATAACAAGAAAATCATGTAGATATATGTATATAATGAATTTATTTTATGTATTTATTTTATTTAGGGATTAAATATTTTTTTTGTTTAAGTGTATTTAATATGATCTAAATCAATTTGTCTCTTTGGGAAATATAAAATTCCATGCGTAATTTTCTAGCAATAATAGTTAGTTTTGGAACTAAACACATCACTTTGTGTGTGTGAAAATTATTTATACAATCATGAAAGTCAATTTTATTATAATATATGACTGTTACCCATAATATGTGACACATCATGCATGTATTAGTATGTTTTATGAATGGACATTCTTTTTATCCTTGTTAATGGAAAGTGATAATGGAAATCATTTTCATCAAGCAAAGATAGGTCGATGGGAGATTTGATTATTTCGAATCTTTCAAAATTATTAATGAGAAATTGTATATATATAAGGGAATATGTGTATATATATATATATATTTTAAAAAAAATTTCATGTCTTTAAAGTAGAACCCTAGTGGAAATTTATATATATATATATATATATATATATATATATATAAGCAAGTTAAAATGTTTTATAAAAGCCAGAACGTGAAATTTGTAAATATGATATGGAATTGAGGAGTGAACCCATCCCTCATGTGGGCCGGCCCTTGATAGCCTTCAATGATCCAAGTAGTCTCAGTGTTTTGTTTTCAAAACCTTGAATATTGTTTTTCAAAATACTAGTGGACTATTTTTAAAGCAATTTTTGAGCGTAAGTATTTTCAAAATGCTGATGTATTTTTCATACATAAACAATTTCAATGATTTTATCAGAGGTTGTTTCCAAATAAATGTTGATGGTATTATCAAAATAATTTTAAAACCATTTCCCAATGGTTATTTTCAAATAGAGTTTCATTAAAAAGTATTTCAACAATTTTAACACACCTTATTGGGCAATTTAATGCTCACCCTTTTGTTTTTAAATGTTTTTCATAAGTATCATAGAAGTTCTAAATCATACTTCATCACTTTTGTTGTAGCACACACAAAACTGTAGTAAACAATTGTTTTATTTATCTTCAACTATGATAAATGTAAGGTCTTGTCTAATCCACTAGAACTAGACTTGTAAAAGGTCCTCTCTTGTGTAATATATTGTGTAATTATTCAGTTTCTTTTATACAAAAAAATTACAAATCATTTTTAAGCACCGATTTCGGAAGAGCAAGCTCAGGGTGTTATAATTGGTATCATAGGAATGGTCTAGACAACATTATAGATTTAATTTTCTCATATTATTGGTATAGTTTACAAGTCTAGTAGTCCTAGTGTTTTTCCCAATTCAGAAGATGAAAATTCAGAATTGTCTTAGTCTGAAAAAAATAATTGTGAGGGTGCAATTCAATTATGGGGGGAGGATGTAACACCCTAAGAAAATTTAAATTGTAATTAAATATTTATTTAACAATTTTTTTAATAAATTAAAACTAATTAAGAAAATATTTAGCGTTAATAATTTTAAATTTTAGTTATAAGAAAAATATGTTTTGATTTAAAACAAAAAACATTACTTTACATTTCACAAAATATTTTATTTATATTTCAATAAAATAAAACATTAAATGTACAAATATATAAATAATTGAAATTATTATTATTTTAAAAAAAATGGGATATTCAAAAAAATTAATGACGATAGGAAAAATAAGTAATGGCGATATTAGTAATGATATATTCATAAAACTATTATAATTTATAATGTTATGAATTATAAATATTTTTTTATAATACTTATAAAAAACTAAAATAAATAAATAATGATTTCATACTCACAAAATATAATATGAAAATTATAAAAATTACAATTTTATTATTATGAAAATGTATTATTATTATTATTATCATCATTTTAACATACAAAATGTATTATTATTAATATAAATATATATAATAATTTGAAAATAAAATAGATTATATATATAATTATCAAAAAATAAGAATAAAATGATTAATAATAAAATTTAAAAAAAAGTATGAAAGAATCGGTATTTTAGGCTTCTAGTTAAAGGGTTCTGCTAGGGATCAGGTATTCCTCGATGCCATGGAGTCAAGCATAGATCATGGGTTGGTAAGGAGAGTAGTACCACGATCTGATGAGGTTGAGCATGTTTCATCTTCGAGAGTCAACTGCCAGTGTTGAATCAAACCAAGCCGAGTGAGATCGAGGCTGGTTTGTTTTCGTATTCAAGGTCAGATGCATTAACGAGGATGTGTGTGATAGTGAGTAGTTTCAAAAACTCATGGAAGTACGAGTGAATATATAGGTTGAATCCAAAGGTTTCGAGCAATAGTAAGGATGAAGATCGAACCATGTTCGATGTTCTATTCGAGTCCGATGAGTTGCGTGAAGTTCCAATCCCAATTTGGCTCCAATGTTCTGAGATTTTCTCTTTTTTGTCCATTTTTACAAGTATGTATTATTTTATTTGTTCATATTATATGAATCTTCACAAAAATATTATCTCTTTGATCTAATCCGAAATATAATTCCCATATTTTTCCATTTCTTCATTTTTATTCTTGGGTTTTTTTATCATTAGTCCCCTTCTAATCGATATATTTAATTTTCTACAACTGGTTAGTGCTGATTTTAATGATCATGTATGTATGGTAAAAAAAAGTCTTGGATTTATTGTGAATCTTATCCGAGCCCTTATCAATTATTTTTCAATTTTTCCAAATTGATAAAATCATTCTTCTTTGTTTGGAATTTTTCTTCAAACATAAATGTTTAAAACAATATAGATTTTATGAGTTTAATGATGGTTCTTTAGATTTTTTTATAACTCATTTTCAAACCAGTTTGTTTGGTTGATTAAATATAAGTTTCAGTAAAATAACAAATCCAATTTATTACTCTCATATATATGTGATGAATATAGTTTGGTTTCCTGTTTTTGTTTGAATGGATCAATGATACTATCATTTAATTTCAAGATGATTTGAATTAAATTTGATTTATGATTACTACTATATCAATAATCATACCTCCATTTTTTTGGTTGCATAGTGAGTGAGAGTTTGGAAAGGATGTTTTAGAGGAGAGGTCTGATCCATTTATTCCATTGTAAGTTGAAACTTTTTATTAAGAGAAAATTCACTATGGGAGAGTGAGAAATTAGAGTCAGAAGAGTATATAAAAGTAAAATAAGACTCTTTAGAAACATATAATGGAGAAATATTTATATTCAAACTTTTGATTATTTTGAAATCTTATTTCCATAAGATATAGTTTTAATTTATTTTCAAACATTTCTCTTCTTTAAAGTTTTAATTTTATAGATCTTGTTGTATAAAGAAAATTTTATTTTTAATTATTTTAATTTTATGATGTTAAGGGATTATTATTGTTCAGAAAATTATCAGTGTTTTATAAATATGTATATATATATATATATATTTACATATATGACTATTTATTTTTCAATATTTATAAGTTAAAAGAGTAATTATAATATCTTATGTGTTTAGGATTCATTAAATTTATAAGGAATTATTATCTCTTATTTTATTTGATTTAATTTAATTTATTTATTTTAAAGTCATGAATTTAGTTTTATGATTTAATGTAAGAAAATTTTATTGATTATATATATATTTGATTTCAGTGCATACTTTGATTTTATATTGGAAAGGGAAATTAATTTGGTTTTTATATTCTTGAAAACATGTTTTGAAAATTATATTTCATTCAGATGAAAATAGTTATCTTCGATTAATTATTTAATAGATATTATGTAATTTCAAGTGATTATGTTTTAATTATGCAAATACTTATATTATTTTATAATAATAACAACATCATGTAGATATATGTATATTATAAATTTATTTTAAGTATTTATTTTATTTAATGATTAAATATTGTTTTTATTTTAGTGGATTTGATATTATCTAAATCAATTTTCCTCTTTTTGAAATATAAAAGTCTATGCGTAATTTTCTAATAATAATAGTTAGTTTTGGGACTAAAACCATCACTTTGTGTGTGTGGAAATTATTTATACACTGATGAAAGAAAATTTCATTATAAGATATGACTATTACCTATAACATGTTACACATCATGAATGTATCTATATGTTTTATGAATAAACATTATTTATACCATTGTTAATGGAATTTCATAATGGAAACCATTTTTATCTTGCAAAGTTAAGTCGCCAAGAGATTTGATTATTTCTATTATTGAATATTTATTAATGAAAATGTATATATATGTGTGTATATGTATATATATATTAAAAGTGTTTTCATGTCTTTAAATTATAACTCCAATGAATATTTATGTATATATATTTATATAATTTAGCATAGAGTGTTTTATAAAAACCGTCACTTGAGCATTGTAAATACAATAAGAAATTAGGAAGTGAACCATTCCCTCAAGTGGCTAGGCCCAAGATAGCCTTCAAATATCCAAGTAGTCTTAGTGTTTTTTTTCTTCAAAATCATGCATATTGTTTTTAAAAATACCATTGTACTATTTTTAAATCAATTTTTGAGTGTAAGTATTTTCAAAATGCTAAGTACTTTTGATACGTAAATAATTTCAATGATATTATCAAATTGTATTTCCAAATTAATTTTGATGGTGTTATCAAAATAATTTCAAACCCATTTCCCAAAGGTTATTTTCAAAAATACTTTCAATAAAAATAATTTTACCGATTTCAAAATATCTTACTAGGTAATTGAATGATCACCCTTTTGTTTTTAAATGTTTTTCATAGGAATCATAGAAGATCTAAATCATACTTCATCACTTTTGGTGTAGCACGTGTGGAAGTGTATTAGGTAATGGTTTTATTTATATTAAACTCTGATAAATGTAAGGTTTCATATAATCCTCTAGAACCAATACTAGTAAAAGGTCCTTGTTTGTGTAATATATTATGTAATTATTAAGTTTCTTTTTTTAAAAAAAGTACACAACATTTTTTAACCACCGAGTCTGGAAGAGCGGGCTCAGGGAATTATATATACAGAAATTATTCCTTATTTTTGTGGAAGAATAATTTATGATGTGTTGGGAAAGGTACATGGTTTCATGATTGAGTGGAGATTCTTGTGTGGATTCAATAATCTAACAGAAGTAGCTTAATAATATCTTGGAGACTGGGTAACTGTGTAAGAAACTGAATCTTCTTTTCAGGTATGTCTTTCCTTTTTTTAATGTTTTTGAGAAAAGTGGAGTTTCTGGAAATTTTTGAAGTACACGCCGTGTACTTTATGAGTACATGTCATGTACTCCCTTACCATGCTAGGCCATGTGATGGCCATGTCCAGGCCACACACACGGTGTGTAGGAGTGATGTGGAGGATGCTTAAAGCAGAGTACGGAAAAACAGAGTACACGTCATGTACCCGATAAGTACACGCCGTGTATTTTCTTTTTTATTCATTAAATGGACCGGGGTTGCGCCTAATCCCCAGAATGACCTTCTTCTAGGTTTAGTTCGGTCGAGAGCTTCCGTATGGCCGCGATCTTTCTCCAAGCCCCCTGAGATGCAATCTGATCTCCATTTCAGCGGTCGTCGATTGCGTTGGGATGGCCTCGGTAAGCTCTCTATTCTTCTTTAGCCATGTTTCATGATTCCTCCTCGTTTTCAAGTTATCATGGGTTGAGCTTCTTGGAAATTTTCTTAGATATTCATCGTTCTAAGGAGAATAAATCTTCAAGGCTCAAGTATATCAATCTCTTATTATCGAGGTAGGTGGTTTGTTTCCCTATGTTGAATGTCTTTGTGTTTTTGTGCAAAGAGTGTCGGGTACCCATGTATCAGGTATCTCTGGTTAGGGATTTTGTTTCCATTTTTAAATTTCCTTAGATTTCTTGTTTTCTTGAGGTTAATTGATAGTAATATATGCTTGGTTGCATGTTCGAGGAACACCCATGGGTGATTTACCTTGCTTTTGCTGTTTATCGCCGTTTGGCTTAGGTTGTCTGTGAGGCAAACTTTGTAGCATTGGTTTTCTGCCTTTTTATAGCTGATTGCATGTATTGCCTACTGTTTATATTCTTTTGATGAATTGTAGCTATTATCCGAGTAGTTTTTGAACTTACTTAGGGCTGCTGTCAGTCTATTAAGCACGACTAGACTGCTCAGGGATGTGTGAACCTAGTGCGGTAGACTAAAGAGGGAATTGATGATTAAGGGCTTCCCTAGAGAGTCTGTTATAAATTATTTTCATACACAGGACCTACAATAATTGGACTTTTTGCTTCCCAAGAGTGTCCTTAGTTTACGCACGTATCGAGATCACAAGAGGAATTAGACGTAAGCGATTCCTCAAAGAGTTTGTAGCCAACGTTGCAAGACCATAGAGGAATTGACAGTGAGAGCATCCCAAAGTGTTTGTGCCTTGTATGGGTTTTTAACTAGAGGGTTCTTCCAGTAGGATCCACCTAGAGAGTTAGTATTATTTTTTTTGGATGGTTTTGATGAGTCCACCAAGCCAAAGAACAAGCTCGGGTTTGTACTGCTTGTTGTCTAGGTAGTCTGTTGAGATACCTGTTGTGTTACTTTTTGTGCCTTGAAAATATAGAGCTATTTTCTACACTCCTTGGTTGATAATTAAATGATTGTATTAAATTAATAAATAAATGTGAATGGAGATTTTTTGGATTTTTACTTTGGTTTACCTTTGTTTTCTTTGCTTCATTTATTTCATTTACTTTTTCTATTTTTCTCACTGACAGTAGGGCACAGATCTTGTGGTGATTGCCTACTGGGATTAGTCTCACACCCAGTTTCGGTCCTGATTTTCAGCCTAAATAGGTTATATAATTGCAGGTGTGGATAGGGATTGTGGACCTTCTACATCAGGTACATGATTGCTGGTTGGAGTTGGAGAGCATAGGATCGATCATAGGCTTGAGATGCTGCTGGAGTTGCTGTTACTTTTAAGACTTTGTTATCAGTAGTATTTTAGCACATTGTTGTGTTTGTTTCTTTCCTTAAATACTTGTACCTTCTGCATTATTATCATAATTACTATATATATTCATTGCTTCCGCTGTTTGATTTCAGTTGATGTTTGTCGTTTACTACTTCCGTTATTGACTATTATTGCTTTTCCCTTGTATACCTTACCAAATGAGGGGATAGTTTCCCCAATAACATACCAAGACCCTCGTTGCTAGTTGGCAGCCTCTGGAGTTTTTAGAAATTCACTTGAGGTTATGTGACGAACCGGGCACGGGGCACACGTTGAGTGGCACCGGATTCGGGTCGTTACAAAGTGGTATTAGAGGAGGTTCTTCCTTTTCTATTTGACTTACTATTTGGTGACATTAGATAGGTATAATACAGAATAGGTAAATTGTAAATAGCTATTCCTGGGCATTCTAGAACCCATGTATAGGGTAAAGAATCCATATTACCTCAAATGTTGTAATTTTCAAGTTCTGCAAATGTTATAGTTTAATTGATTTCACCGTTGGGTGATGAACTTGTTTTGTGTTGTTACTATTTATATGATTGCGGTTTTGTTTTGTTGCATCCTGATGAGATGAGGGTATAACATCTTATGCATCATATAGGCACATGTTAGAAAATCACATGCCATGCATTTTTCCATGCCATCTAGGTTGCATTAGAGATTGCATGCTGTTGTGATAGAATTTGTGACAGACAATGCATGCTGTTGTGATAGATGTTGTGATAAAATGCCTACTATGTGGATAGGGTATCGGTTGTTTATATCTTCTTTATCACGGATGCCAAACTTTGGTCTTAGAGGTTTTATGGGCCCTCAGGGATTGGAATTTGGTCGGTCATGATTTTGTTATACTATTGCTTGTTATATGCACTGTTATAATTCCAAGCTTTGATTCGCCCGTATGGGTCCCACGGATCAGAATTTGGCACCTTACCCTCTATTTTCTATGTTTTCTGGGCTCCGTTGCAATTCTGAGGCTACTGTCCGGAAAAACCCAGAATACACGGCGTGTACATTATAAATACACATCGTGTAGTTTTGGCCATGTCACTGACCATGTGGAAAAGGACACGGGGCTGAAAAAGGGTCTTTAGAAACACGTCGTGTACGGTATGTACACGCCATGTAGTGGTAAACTGTGTAGTCAGCCATGTCACTAACAACACGGGTTGGGAAAACTCTGGTATTACACACAGTGTTTGTTATGAACACACCGTGTAGTCTTGTTCTAGTTATCGGGCCATGTCACAAACAACAAGGGTCGGTGTTTTCTTCTCCTATACACGTCGTGTTTTTTTTGGAACACACCATGTAAGGGTTAGCCGTGTAGCTAGCCATGTAACGAACCACCCGGGCTGTGGGTTTCCTTCAAGTGCATGCCATGTCCCTTGACTACATGTTGTGTCGTGTCGACCGTGTGTCAAGCCGTGTCACTAAGAACACGGTCCAGGTAAGGCATGTCTAGTGCATGTCGTGTCTTCCTCAACACGCCGTGTAGTCTTCGGCTGGGACAGACTGTGTGACTTAGTCATGTAGGAGTAACTGAGTAGAGATAAAAGGGTCAGTACAAGCCATGTAGTTTGGGAACACGCCATGTAGTCGGGTTGTTTACATAGCCATGTAAGGCCAAGGTACACGCCCAGGGTAAAATTTCTGGAAACATGCCATGTAGCCATACTGCATGCCGTGTAGTCATGTTTTTCCCAATTTTAATTTTTTTCATTCCAGTTCTCTTTTACTCTAGTATGTTTAAACTGTTTTTGTTTTTAATGAAGGTGTGTTTTGATCTTACAGAGCTATGGCACCAAGATGTCCTCTCATTGCATGACAGGAACCAGGCAGTGATTGTACGCTTGATGCAACCGATCAGGGACTACCAGTAGTTCCGCCTATCATTCCAGACATGGAACCTACAGTGATTCTGGAAACTGGTGCCAACACATAGTTTAGAGAGGGTTTCATGAGATTCATGCAGACCTTCCAGGGAGTTCAATATCCTGCCCCGACTATGGCAGAGCTGACGTGGGTTTTCAGCAGCAACATCCTCCCATCTTCACAGGGGATGGAGGACCGCAGGCTGCGGAGTCATGGATGGAATCCATGTTATCTATATTCAACCTTCTCAAGACACCCCCAGACAGGAGGGTGAATCTCCTGACTTACATGCTGCGAGACTCCGCCAAAATATGGTGGGACGTAGTTTATCAGGCAGGGCACCAACAGACTACGGCTTGGGATGAGTTCCAACATAGGTTCTATGACTACTTCTACCCAATGACATTGAGAGATGACAGAGCTAGGGAGTTCATGAATCTGCAGCAGGGTACTCTTTCAGTTATGGAGTATTCCTCCCATTTCATAGAGTTACAGTGTTTCGCTCCCGTTCTAAGGAATGATGAACTGTTCTTGGCAAGGAAGTTTGAGGAAGGAATCAAACCAGAGATTAGATCCCAGGTGAATGTCTTCCAGTTGATTCCTATTACTCTGATAGTCAACTAGGAACTGATCATGGAAAGGAACCTGAGGGAGACTAGAGCTGTTGATCAGGGTGGTTCAACATCTAGGGCTGATTCTTTTCAGACAGACAGTAGGAAGCACCACAGAGAGTCTACCCGAGGCGACCTGAGGAAGCGAGGTACTCCTTATAGTAGATGAGATCTCCTTTATGGCACCCAAGTGGTGTGTTATCAGAGTGGGAGGAGCAGGAATAAGAATCCCTAGTGCCCGAGAGACCCAGTGGAGTGCCGATATTATGGAAAGATAGGTCATCTGTAGCATTTTGGCAAGGTTCCCCTTCGAGCAGCTAGTGAAGGAGGATCAGTTTTGTCCCCACGTACAAGAGCAAGGTTACTAGTTCCACAACAGACTGGGGGATAGATTTCTTCAGGTCATCCAGGTCAGGGTAGAGGCCATGGACGTAGTGGTCAGGATCAGGGAGGAGCATCCCAAGGTTTTCAGGCTGGTACACAGGGCCGCGGTATAGGCCAGACTTTTGTTGTAGAGTTGATTCATCAGAAGCAGGATATTGGACCCTCTACAGTTCGAGGTACGATCCCTGTAGCCTCATTTTTATCTTCATCTGTCATGACCCGTCCTCGGGGCCCGTGCCGTGACTACCCCAAGCCCGCCTTCCATAGGCCAGGGGCTGGCGACTAGCACCAAAGGCGTAAATCCTGATAACTGGGAAGGCATTGCCTTTATAAAAGTAAACAAAATACCACAGAGTACAAGAGGAAGCAAAACACAAAGTACCAAAGAAAGTTCTGAAAATTAAATGGGCAGGAATAAAATCCTAGATAAAAGTACAACTACAACTGAACAAGTACAACAAAAAAAGACAACATCTGGATGAACGTAAGCGGCTCTTGGGTCGTCCTCCTCGGATCCTACCTAAAGGGTAGGTACAGATGGCGCAACTCCTGGATCGTCCACCACGGATTCTACCTGAAGGGTAGGTACAAATTGCCTCCACAACGCTCTCACCCGTCAACCTCCTCTGAGTGTCATCTCACCATGAAGTCCACCTCCAGATACTGACTCGTCGTGTAGTCCACCTCCGGGAACCGTCCAGTCTTCGAACACTCAGACTCCGTCAGCACTGTCCGTCGTCTGCAACCAACACAACATGGTACGGGTATAGCCCGTGTAGGGGTGAGTATAACGATACTTTTTAGGGACCCAGATACCCTCAAGGTCTCACTAAAACCAACATGGATAACCACAAAGAAGATCTCAACAGATAACCTCTACTTAGGTATATGCCATGCATATACCTAAGTTATCAAGTAACCCATCTCAATCATGAGGAAAATACCAAGATCATGAAATTAACGGATAACCACAACCCAGGTATATGCCCATACATACACCTAAGTTATCAAGTGACCCATCTCAATCATGAGGTAAACACAAAGGTCAAAAGTCTCAACTCAAACTAGGATTTTCATTATCGAAACCGTAACTACTGAAGAGCTCCGTCTCTGGAGTGTACAGTGGTCATGTCACGACTCTGAGGTACTGCTCACTAAACTAAGACTGCTGAGGTACTCTTCCTTTCGAGTACCGCGGGTCATCCACCCAAACACAGTAGTGCTTCCCGCCGGTGTATGTCACCCAAACACAGTAGTGCACACCCCCTATTAGCCTGCTGAGGTACTCTCCGGACGAGTACCGCAGGTCTGCACTGTCACATAGGTAGTGCTCCATCTGCCATGGTTCTGCACCCAAAAACAGTAGTGCTCCGTCCACTGGGCTAGTCGACTCACTCCAAGTCAAGTCGGTCAACCAGTCGTCATGTCTCAGTCGGCTACACGGTCTCCGTACTCCGCACGCTCGTCTCTGGGAGGGTCCGCTCCATGAGCTATAGGTCGATACTCTAAGTATCTCAAAGTCCCACGAAGAAGTATCTCAATGGACTTCCTCGTCATAGGGGTCTTAACGCAACAGACGGCGCGTCAATCAGACGCCCGGTCTATGAGTTATTAGCCTTTTCGGCCCAGGGGCCCAGTTGGTTTTTTGAGCGAACCAACTCGGACGTATCTCAAATGTACCTCGAACTCTCATAGGGTAAACTCATATGGACCGTTTCTCAACGTGATCACCAACGCCGCTGACGGTTCGTCAAACGGATGTCCAGTCTGAAAGATATCATCTTTGCCGTTCCAAGGGCCCGGTTGGATTTCAGGTACAATCCAACCCGGCCACTATCCAACAGCAACCAAAACTCAGGCGAAGAATGCCAAACATTCTGTCTCATCAAGAGAAATTCAACGAGACAGACGGTGCGTCAATCAGACACCCGGTCTGTGAGTTATTGGCTTTTTCGTTCCAGGGGCCCGGTTGGTTTCATGAGCGAACCAACCCGACCGCACTCCGACGGCATCCAAACCTCGAGCGGAGTAAGAAAAAAAATCCGTCTCATTTAGAGGAATCCATCAAAGTCGATGGCACGTCAATCGGACGTCCGGAGCTCATGATATAAGCGTTTCCGCTCCGAGGGCCCGGTTGGTTTCGTATCCGAACCAACCCGGCCGAACCGAAAGTATTACGATACCTTGACTGAGATATACCAAAACGAATGTCTCATTCGAAGGATCTCTACGCAACTAACGATGCGTTGATCGGAGGTCCGTATCCCATGATATGGGTAAAAGAACAATGAGGGTCCGAAAACGGGGGGTCTGGGCACAGACCGACCCGGCCCACCCCCCTGGGTCGGCCCGAACCGGGTCGACCCGACCCGGGTCCCACACGGCTGGGCCCGGCTCGGTCCGGCCCGACCGGCCAGCTGCGGCCGAGCGGAAGCCGCGTGCGGGGTGCACGGTTCCCCCCACTCGCCGCGAATTGAAGCTAGCGGCGAACCGCCGCCGCCAGCCTTCCGGCGGTGCGCCGCCACCGCCTTCTGCTGACCACCAGACACGCTCCGGTGGTCCGTTTCTCCTGCCGTCTTCGCCAACGGTCCTCCCGGGACACGACCTTCACTTTGAAGGGATTCAAACTCCATTGAGGCCTGCTTCGTCGTCTTCCATTGATCCGCACATCGATAAACAAGCTGCGGAGGGTTGTCGGGCCGTGTTTCTTCGGCCCGCGTCCTCCGCGTTAGGTGTTATCAATTGGAAAATAATATACACATGGTTTTAATCATTTAAGAGGGTATAATTTAACCAAAATAAATTATACGAACACCTTGCAATCAAATACCCACGCATGAGAGTTTAAAATTTGAATACGCAGCGTGACGATGTCGCGCATACTTGTCGCTCGATCCCGCGCGGCATGACGATGTCGCGCATCCATGCCGCTTGATCCCGTGCGGTGTGACAACACCACGTCAATTTCATTTGATCCACAACAACACGAAAAAAAAATAAGGGAGGGGGACGGTCATGTTTGTGTGGTCCGGCCTCCTCCCGTTAACTGATATCATGCGGTCCAAATATCGCGAATAAAAGACGGAAGAGAATCACGTAAGGAAAAATCACGTAAACCCCCATACCTTGGTTTCAAGAGCGGAGTCGGGGATAGAGGATTTGGAGATGGTGTCGGGGTGCGTCTGAGGAGGAAGCTTCGTCTCCTCACGTGTTGCGGTGAAGAGGAAGGAAGGCATGTCGTCGTTCTTCGTGGAAGGATGGTGTTCTTCGTCGGAGACCGATTCGTTCTTCACATTCTTCGTCGATGAAGAAGATGTTCTTGAAGCCTCCCAAATCCTCCCAAGTCCTCTCCACCAACAAAGGAACTAACCCAAAATAAATTACGTCACACTTAATTTATTAACTCAACATGGCTTTTGAAATTCAAGTGTTTGAATTTCAAAAACTCACATTAAACTCACTACATTAATGTCATAAGTTATTAACTTAAGTTAACAATCTTAATGGTGAGTTGAGGGGGTTAGAGGATATGAAGGGGTGGGGTTCATGTGGGCCCAACCACCCTCATAACCTCCCAAGGGAGGTTGGGTAGTTACCCAACTTCCATCCAAAGGATTTAAACACTTAGAGTAAAATAAAAATTATTGTTAAATTTTTATTTTTAACTTCCAAAAATTTTATCAACTTCTCTCGAGTAATCGCAACTCCAGAATAGGCGTTTATAAGAAAATACCGGTGCTACGATTCCATCGGTGCCCTCAGAATTTGATTCCGAGCACCGGTTCAAAAGTTAGAAATTCCCAGTCGTTCGTTCACTGAACGCACCCGAGCTAAACTTTGAAAAATGATTCTGGGCACACCAGGCCTCGGAATCAGGAACAGTTAGAAACTGCGTTCTTGTAAAATTCCAAAGAAAATTAAGAAAAAAATTTCCCTTGAAATTTACAGGTCTTTAAATTACTCCCACCTCAGGGATTTACGTCCCCGTAAAGCTTCAACACAAACTAGGGTCACAAAAGCGGTATTGAGCACGCATCTGAGCCTTCCGTTCCCATGTGCTTACCTGGAGATTCCGAGCTACCTATGAAAACGGACCAGAGGAATCAACCATCCTCGTAGGACCTTCTCCCTTCGAACAACAAACTCCACTGGAACCTCTGAAAAAGTAACCCCATCATCAAAGACCAGCTCCCCATGGTCAAAGATTTGTTTCGGGACTTGCACGTATCTCCTCTGCTGAGATACGTGGAAGAAGTCGTGCACCCGGTGCAACTGAGGTGGATGGGGGAAGCGGTAAACCACCTCAACTACCCTGCTGGGGACCTAGAAAGGTCCATAGAACCTCAGAGATATCTCACCGCCTCGGCTACATCTCCGTAAACCTCGTCGAGGTCAGACCCGTATAAGGACGTGATCGTCATTCTCGAACTCAGAGGTCTCCAATTCCTGTAAAAACTGGAACTCAAAACGATATCCACCACGAGGGTAAGGTTGACTGACTCAAGAGTGATCGGTCGCACACTCCTGTGAAAGATTTTATCCTGTGTTGCCTGGGGTTTTCCTTTTTTCCGACCAAGGAAAACCCATCCTGACATCTTAGTTAAACCACAAAATTTTTTCCTAATACAGTCAATCCGTGTATGAACTATGGATCCAATCCATACTCAGACCAACGTTGTAAGGCCTCGACGCTGCTACCAAGAGATTCCAACCGAAACTCTCACCTCGAGGGTCTGACCACACTGTCGGTGTAAGTGTGATTATCGAGTCTCCTCCCAAGGTATCTCCAGACGTGAGGGTCAAGTCATCGGCTTACCGAAAAGTCTAGGTCTGGAAAAAGATTTGTGAAAGAAAGGAATGATTCACATCGACGTCCGTTACTACAGCAGCTAGTAGTGGACACAGACTGTCCCTTGAATCATTTCTAGAGCCATTTGGTCACAATCCTTGACCGCAAGCAGCCGCACTCTTCCTCCGCCCTCCAGCTCCCAGAGCCTGGCGGGGATAACTAAGGCGGGTGGTTGTATCATGTTAAGATGTACACCACCTCATGTTTCTCTCCTAGCTCTGCCTCCATGTCTGCTGCTCCGCAGAATCATCTCTCCTTAAAGCTTCCTCTTCTTTAAACATTTAACACGCTCAAGTATCTAAGACTGGAGCTGGTTTCCAGTTTCTTACTGCACTGTGCAGTCTTTATCTGCTCCTGGATGATCTGCACCTTCTTTGCCTATGATCTGAATGAGCTGCTAAAATTTCTCCTCTTCCAAAAAGAGAAACTCGGTCTCATCCCCTGGATGAACCATTCCCATTACCTAATACCGTCAATCCTGACATGAATGATGTATTAATGCCATGGATGACGTCGTAAGGCCTCGACGTAACTACTAAGAGATCCAACTATCACTCTTGCCTCCAAGGGTCGAGTCACACTGTCGGCATCAGTGTGAGGTCAATGGGTCTCCTCCAGTAGAAATCTCGAAAGTGAGGGTCAAGTCAACAGTTTTAACCGGGACCTCTCAGTATCAACCTAACAAAGGGACAGAAAAGTAAACATCACAAAGATAAGTGTCTTTTTATTATTTCAGCTCATAGTACAAAGACACGAATACAACAGCAACATGGAACTAGAAGTACAAGGGATGCATCCACTAGTTCCTCTCTTTTCCACCTACTCCCGGAGCTCTACTTCCTTGTCCAATGCTCGGTTGTTTCTCAAGCACTTGTCGCTGCTTTTGCTTCGGTGGCTCCTCCAATGCCTGCGGATCAACCGTACGAGGATTCAGACAGTCACGTGCCAGGTGACCCTTTCCACCGCTTGAGTAACACTATCTGTTTCTGGCACACTTGGCTCTGACCCCACCCCGGGTGCCCCGCACCACCGGTCCTAAAACCCGAGATCGTCCAACTTCTAGTCTTGTCCTCCTGGATCTCTATATCATCTTTCTACTGCCCACAGATGACTCGGCTACTGATCAAAAAACACGTGGCAAAGGTAGCAGCTTTTGAACATGCTCGGGGTGTAGAGCTACTGGCACAAACTCCACCCTGAAGAAGGTCTCGATGTCTTCCCATGTGAAGGTCATCCCGTCGTAAAACTTGAACAAATTGCTCCACCACCAGCCTGCTGTTGCTTGAAGAAGGCTGAAAGCAAAGATCACCATGAATTCTGCAGGCGTTCCTACAAACCTGAAGACTCTCACCACAGCCTCCAGCCAAACTTCAGCCGCCTGCGGGTCCATCTCTCCCCAGAACCTGGGTGGCCTCTGGCGCTGGAACTCGTGCAGTGCACTCAAGTGGCGTGCATCGCCTACTGCTGGGGCTGGTGGCATCGGTGGCCCAACGTATGATAGTACTGATGGTGCCTCCGCTGGTGCCTCAACTGCAAGAGGGCCCTGTACCGAAGCCTCGTCGCTCGGCAGGCTGTCAGTACGCACATCCCTCTGGGCTCTAGCTGGTCATCCGAGAAAAGGCATCCTAAAAGAAACACTGTGACACGGTCAAACGATTATACCTAATGAGCTGACCTAGTTTGAGCTGATATTTAAAAAAAACTTTTAGAAACACACATGCAATCAGTGTTTTCATGCACAAAGTCAGAATTCAGTTGTCAGGGTCTTGGTGTATGGATACGTCGGCAGAATGCACCAACACTGGACTCCATGAACTGAAAACCACACTCGGTACTCTTAACACTATTTCTTCACAGAAAGAAAATATCAGAGTTATAAGTTCTGCAGTAGAACCGACTCCTATGATACCAATTTTTCATGACCCGTCCTCGGGGCCCGTGCCGTGACTACCCCAAGCCCGCCTTCCATATTCCAGGGGCTGGTGACTACCACCAAAGGCGTAAATCCCGATAACTGGGAAGGCATTGCCTTTATAAAATTAAACAAAACACCACAGAGTACAAGAGGATGCAAAACACTAAGTACAAAAGAAAGTGTTGAAAAGTAAATGGGCCAGAATAAAAACCCAAATGAAAGTACAACTACAACTGAACAAGTACAACAGAAAAAGACAACAGCTGGAAGAACGGAAGTGGCTCCTGGGTCGTCCTCCTCGGATCCTACCTAAAGGGTAGGTACAGATGGCGCAGCTCCTGGATCATCCACCACAGATTCTACATGAAGGGTAGGTACAGATAGCCTCCACAATGCTCTCGCCCGTCAACCTCCTCCGAGTGTCGTCTCGCCGTGAATTCCACCTCCACATACTGACTCGTTGTGTAGTCCACCTCCGGGTACCATCCAGTCTTCGAACACTCGGCCTCCGTCAGCACTGTCTGTTGTCTGCAACCAACACAACAAGGTGCGGGCATAGCCCGTGCAGGGGTGAGTATAACGATACTTAGTAGGTTCCCCAAGACCCTCAAGGTCTCACTAAAACCAACATGGATAACCACAAAGAAGATCTCAACAAATAACCTCTAATTAGGTATATTACATGCATATACCTAAGTTATCAAGTAACCCATCTCAATCATGAGGAAATCACCAAGATCATGAAATTAACGGATAACCACTACCCAGGTATATGCCAATAAATATACCTAAGTTATTAAGTGACCCATCTCAATCATGAGGTAAACCCAAAGGTCAGAAGTCTCAGCTCAAACCGGGATTTTCATTATCGAAACTGTACCTGCTGAAGAGCTCCATCTCTGGAGTGTACAGTGGTCCTGTCACGACTCCGAGGTACTGCTCACTAACCTATGACTTCTAAAGTACTCCTCCTATCGAGTACCGCGGTTCATCCACCCAAACACAGTAGTGCTTCCCGCCGGGGTATGTCATCCAAACACAGTAGTGCACACCCCGTAGTAGCTTGCTGAGGTACTCTCTGGATGAGTACCGCGGGTCTGCACTGTCACACAGGTAGTGCTCTATCCACCATGGGTCTGCACCCAAACACAGTAGTGCTCCGTCCACTAGGCTAGTTGACTCACTCCAAGTCGAGTCGGTCAAGCAGTCGTCAGGTCTTAGTCGGCTACACGGTCTCCGTACTCCACACGCTCGTCTCCAGGAGGGTCCGCTCCACAAGCTATAGGTCGATACTCCAAGTATCTCAAAGTCCCACAAAGATGTATCTCAAAGGACCGCCTCGTCATAGGGGTCTCAACGCAATAGACGGTGCGTCAATCGGACGCCCGGTCTGTGAGTTATTAGCCTTTTTGTCCCAGGGGCCCGGTTCGTTTCGTGAGCGAACCAACCTGGAGTATCTCAAATATACCCTGAACTCTCATAGAGTAAACTCATAGGGGCCGTTTCTCAACATGATCACCAACGCCGTTGACGGTTCGTCAAACGGACGTCCAATCTGAATGATTTCAGCTTTGTCGTTCCAAGGTCCCGGTTGGATTTAGGGTAAAATCCAACCCGACCACTATACAACAGCAACCAAAACTCGGGCGAAGAATGCCAAAAGATCCGTCTCATAAAGAGGAATTCAAAGAGATAGACGGTGCATCAATCGGACGCCCGGTCTGTGAGTTATTGGTTTTTTCGTTGTAGGGGCCCGGTTGGTTTCGTGAGCGAACCAACCCGACCACACACCGATGACATCCAAACCTCAAGCGGAGTAAGCCAAAAGATCCTTCTCACTTAGAGGAATCCATCAAAGTCTACGGCACGTCAATCGGACGTCCGGAGCTCAAGATATAAGCATTTCCGCTCCGAGGGCCCGGTTGGTTTTGTATCCGAACCAACCCGGCTGAATCCAAAGTATTCCGATACCTTGACTGCGATATACCAAAACGACCGTCTCGTTCCAAGGATCGCTACGCAACTAACGGTGCGTCGTTCGGATGTCTGTAGCCCACGATATGGGAAAAAGACCAAAGAGGGTCCGAAAATGGGGGGTCTGGGCCCGGACCGACCCGGCTGGGCCCAGCCCGGCCGGGCCGGCCCCGACCGGCCAGCTGCGGCTTGGCCAGCGCAGCCGAGCGGAAGCCGCGGGCGGGGTGCACGGTCCCCCCCCCCCCTTGCCGCTAATTGAAGCCGGCGGTGAACCGCCGCCGCCAGCCTTCCAGCGGCGCGCCGCCACCGCCTTCCGCGGACTTCCAGACGCACTCCGGTGGTCCGTTTCTCCTGTTGTCTTCTCCAACGGTCCTCCCGGGACCCGACCATCACTGCGAAGGGATTCAAACGCCATAGAGGCCTGCTTCGTCGTCGTCCGTTGATCCGCACATCGATAAACAAGTTGCGGAGGGTTGTCGGGCCATGTTTGTTCGTCCTGCGTCCTCCGCGTAAGGTGTTATCAATTGAAAAATAATAAACACATGGTTTTAATCATTGATGAGGGTATAATTTATCCAAAATAAATTATACGAACACCTTGCAATCAAATACACACGCACGAGAGTTTAAAATTTGAATGTGCGGCGTGACGATGTCGCGCATACTTGCCGCTCGATCCCGCGCGACGTGATGATGTCGTGCATCCTTGCCGCTTGATCCCATGCGGTGCGACGACACCACGTCAATTTCATTCGATCTGAAACAACAAGAAAAACAATAAGGGAGGGGGACGGTCGTGTTTGTGCGGTCCGGCCTCCTCCCGTTAACTGATATCATGCGGTCCAAATATCGCAGATAAAAGATGGAAGATAATCACGTAAGAAAAAATCACGTAAACCCCCTGCCTTGGATTAAAGAGCGGAGTCGTGGAAAGAGGATTTAAAGACGACGTCAGGGTGCATATAAGGAGGAAGCGGCGTCTCCTCGCGTGTTGCGGTGAAGAGGAAGGACGGCACGTCGTCATTCTTCATGGAAGGATGGTGTTCTTCGTCGGAGACCGATTTGTTCTTCACGTTCCTCGTCGATGAAGAAGATGTTCTTCAAGCCTACCAAATCCTCCCAAGTCCTCTCCAGCAACAAAGGAACTAACCCAAAATAAAATAAGTCACACTTAATTTATTAACTCAACATGGCTTTTGAAATTCAAGTGTTTGAATTTCAAAAACTCACATTAAACACACTACATTAATGTCATAAGTTATTAACATAAGATAACAATATTAATGGTGAGTTTAAGGGGTAAGAGGATATGAAGCGGTGGGGTTCGTGTGGGCCCCACCACCCTCATAACCTCCCAAGGGAGGTTGGGTAGTTACCCAACATCTATCCAAAGGATTTAAACACTTAGAGTAAAATAAAAATTGTTGTTAAATTTTTATTTTTAACTTCCACAATTTTTATCAACTTATCTCGTGTAAACACAGCTCCAGAAAAGGCGTTTATAAGCAAATACCGGCGCTTCTTTTCGATCGGTGCCCTTGGAATTTGATTCTGAGCATTGGTTCAAAAGTTAGAAATTCCCGCTCATTTGTTCATTGAATTTACCCGAGCTAAACTTCGAAAAATGATTCCAAGAACACCCGGCCTCTGAATCAGGCACTGTCAGAAACTGCATTCTTGTAAAATTCCAAAGAAAATTAAGAAAAAAAATTTCCTTGAAATTTCCGGGTCTTTACATCATCCCTTTTTGATAATGGTGCTTTGCATAGCTTTATCTCTGTTTCTGTCATGGAGAGCCTTGGGCTCTGTGTCTTTTCGTCTGCTGACATGTTGACTCTCGACACACCCTTGGGAATGAGGACATCTAGGATATGTAAGTGCAAAGAATTTCCTCTAGAGGATGCAGGGTGTCACTTATTATGGGACAACTATGTCCTAGAGATGATAGGCTACGATGTCATTCTTGGGATGGACTGGTTGGTTCCCTTCAATGAAGTCCTCGATTTCTAACACCACATGGTGAGTTTTGTATCACCACACAGCGGGTCATTTCCTCATAGAGGCGAGTAGGATGTTCAGGCGGGTAGAGATGGTCCAGATAATCACAGTCTAGGAAGGGTAATGACCCAGTTTTCTAGTCTTTATCTGTAAGACTTGGGGACTTCACAGTTAGACTTTCCTCTAGTGTTGGATCGTTTCAAAGATGTCTTTCCAGAAGACGTTTCAAGGTTTTCCTCTGGAGCGTGAGGTAGACTTCTCGATTGACCTATTCCCAGGAGCGGCACTGGTGTCCATTACTCCATATAGGATGGCTAAAACTAAGTTGCAGGAGCTCAAGAAGCAGTTGGAGGAGTTGCAGGAAAAGGGTATCATCCGACCCAATACTTCGCCTTGGGGTTTGCATGTCCTGTTTCTGAAGAAGGAAGACGATACCCTTAGGCTTTGCGTGGATTATCGAAAGTTGAACCAGTTGATAGTTAAGAACCGATATCCCTTACCGAGGATCGATGATCTCTTTGATCAGCTTCGAGGAGCCAGAGTATTCTAGAAGATTGACTTGGGATCCGGCTATCATCAGCTACTTGTCAGACCATATGATATACCCCTTATAGCCTTCCAGAGCAGGTACGGTATGTATGAGTACTTGGTTATGTTGTTCGGTCTCAAGAACGCGCTGGAAGTCTTCATGGTGCTGAAGAATAAAGTGTTCCATCATTAATTGGATTCCTTCATGGTGGTTTTCATGGACGGCATCTTGGTGTACTCTCACACTTGACATGACCATGAAACCCATCTTGAGATCGTTTTGAGTACACTGAGGGAGAATAATTTATATGCTAATCTCTCAATGTGCCACTTTTGGATGGACGAGATCCACTTCCTGGGTCATGTCATCTCAGAGATAGGGGTATTAGTAGACCTATAGAAGGTGAGAGCAGTAGTTACCTGGGAGCAACTGAAGAATTTCTTCGAGGTACAATGTTTTTTATGGCTAGCTGGTTACTACAAGCAGTTTATACAGGACTTCTCACGCTTAGAAGCGATGTTGATAGGCTTGAAAAAGAAAGGGGTAAAGTTTGTTTGGTTAGAAGCCTATGATTCAGCCTTTCTGGAGCTGAAGGGGAGGATGACTTCGGCACCGATTCTAGTTTTTCTACAGCCGGGCAGGAGTTATACAGTTTTTTGTGATGCATCTGACATCGGGCTAGGAGCAGTGCTTATGCAGGAGGATCGTGTGGTTGCATATGGATCTTGGCAGTTGAGGCCACATGAGAGAAATTATCAAACACACGACCTAGAGTTGGCTGCATTTGTTCATGCATTGCATTGTTGGAGGAATTACCTTCCGGGAGAGCATTTTGTGGTATATACTGACCACAAGATTCTCAAGTACATCTTCAAACAACGTGACCTGAATTTGAGACATCAGAGGTGGGTCGAGTATCTCTAATCCTTCGACTTCAAGCTTGCCTATACGCCTGAAAAGGGCAACGCAGTGGCTGATGCAATGAGCAGGAGAACTCAGGTACATGCAGTTTAGGAGGCCAGTAGTGAGTGGCAGCTTATGTCTCTGTTCACTGAAATGCATTTGGAGGTGCACGATAGGCAGGGGAAGAAATTCCTATCTTCTGTAGATGTTACTTCTACACATCTTGACTGAGTTCGAATTAGGCAACTAGCAGATTCTGAAGGTCTAGTCCTACAGGAAAGCTTGTCAGGAGAGGACACTCTTCCCGGATGGACTGTTTGCGAGGATGAGATATTGTGTTTCCATGGACGTGTATGGGTACTAGCAGATATACGCGAGGAGATGATGAGAGACTTTCATTCCTTAGTCTGGGCAGTGCATCCTGGCGTCAACAAGATGTATCATGATCTACACAGCCAGTACTGCTGGCCAGGTATGAAGAGTGATGTGGCTAGTTTTGTCATGAGATTTTCCACTTGTCAGCAGGGAAGGCAGAACACCAGCGGCCAGCAGGGCTTTTGCAGCAGTTACCCATTCCAGAGAGGAAGTGGAATGATGTCACTATGGACTTCGTGACAGGGTTACCGAGATCATCAAGAGGGAACGACACGGTATGGGTTGTCATTGATAGGCTCATGATGGTAGCTCAATTCTTGACGATAAAGGAAACCTTCAGTGTCGATGATCTTGGATGGTTATACGTCTGTGAGATTGTGCGCTTTCACGGGGTTCCGAGTACCATCGTTTCGGATAGGGACGCCCACTTTACATCTCATTTCTGGCAGAGGCTTCAGAAAGAATTGGGTACACAGGTACTTCTGAGTACAATATACTATCCCCATACAGATGTCCAGTCAGAGCGCACGATCCAGGTGCTTGAGGATATGCTCCGAGCATGCATTCTGGACTTTGGAAGTTCTTGGGAAAAGCATATTCCTCTTGTGGATTTTTCCAAGAATGACAGTTTTCAGGAGACTTTTCAGATGTAACCTTACGAGGCTTTGTATGGTATGCCATGTCGATCACCTTTGTGCTGGCTAGAGGTAGGAGAGGCAGCTTTACTAGGACCTTGTCTTGTTCAGGAGACCTCAGAGCATATAGAGTTGATTAGGAAGAGGATGGATACTGAAAAGTCTCATCATAAATCATATGTTGATCAGAAGAGATAACCTCTGTAGTTCGAGGTCAGAGATCAGATTTTCCTACATGTTACCCCGAGGTTGGGACACAAGAGGATTACGAGACAGGGTAAGTTTTTTCAAAGATATGTTGGGCCGTTTGTGGTTCTAGAGATATTTGGGCCGGTTCCTTATAGTTTTCAGTTACGCTAGAGATATCATGCTATGCACGACGTCTTCCATGTTTCATAGCTTCGACGCTATTTCTCAGACTCGTCTCATGTCTTTCGACCTGAGGAGGTTGAGCAGGGGCAGGATGCATTGTTCATAGAGCATCATATCAGGATTCTTCATCGTAGCAAAAAGGTACTTCATTGCTGGTATGTTCCTCTAGTATGACGGATATGGAAGCACAACCGTGTACAGGACGAGACTTGGGAGAGGGAGGCCGATATGCGATCGTAGTGGCCAGAGTTGTTCGATGTTTCTTCTTCGCCACTTTTCTAGGGAAATTCGGGGACAAATTTCTTTATGGTGGGATTTTTGTAAGAACCCAGATCTTTTTTTTAGTTATGTATTTCCCTTTTCTGATGTTTTTGAGAAAAGGGGGGTTTCTGAAATTTTTTGAAGTACACGCCGTGTACTTTATGAGTACACTCCGTGTACTCCCTTGCTGCGCCAGGCTGTGTGTTGGCCATGTCTGGGCCACACACACGGTGTGTAGGAGTGATGTGGAGGCTGCTTAAAGCAGAGTACAGAAAAACAGAGTACACACCATGTACCCCAGAATTACATGCCGTGTATTTTCTTTTTTTTCATTAAACGGACCGGGGTCGCGCCTAATCGCTAGAACGACCTTCTTCTAGGTTTCGTTCGGCTGAGAGCTTCCGTACAGCTGTGATCCTTCTCTGAGCCCCCGAGCTACCATCTGATCTCCGTTTCAGCCGCTGTCGATTCCGTTGGGATTGCCTCAGTAAGCTCTCTCTTCTGTTTTAGCCTTGTTTTATGATTCCTCCTTGTATTCAAGTTATCATGGGTTGAGCGCTTTGGACGTTTTCTCAAATATTCTTCATTCTAAGGAGAATCAGTCTTCGTGGATCATGTATATCGATCTCCTAGGATCGAGGTATGTGATTTTTTTCCCTATGATGAATGTCTTTGAGTTTTTGTGCAAAGAGTCTCAGGTACCCATATATCGGGTATCCTGGGTTAGAGATTTTGTTTCCATTGTTTAATTACATTTTATTGCTTGTTTTCTTATGGTTAATTGTAATATAAGCTTGGTTGAATGTTCGAGGATCAACCATGGGTGATTTCCCTTGCTTTGGTTGTTTATCACCATTTGGCTTAGGTTTCCTATGAGGAAAACATTGTTGCATTGTTTGTCTGCCTTGTTATAGCTGATTGCATGTATTTACTACAGTTTATATGCTTTTGATGCATTGTATCTATTAGCCAAGTAGTCGTTGAACTTACATAGGGCTCCGGACAGTTGATTACGCACGACTAGACTGCTCAGGGCTGTGTGAACCTCGTGCGATAGTCTAAAGAGGGAACTGATGATTAAGGGCTTCCCTAGAGAGTCTATTATAAATTAGTTTCATACACCGGACCTATAGGAATTGGACTTTGTGCTTCCCAAGAGTTTCCTTAGTTTACACACCTATCGAGACCACAGGAGGAATTTGACGTAAGTGCTTCCTCATAGAGTTTGTAGCCAACGTTGCA
Organism: Viscum album; assembly: GCA_963277665.1. Classification (NCBI taxonomy): domain Eukaryota; kingdom Viridiplantae; phylum Streptophyta; class Magnoliopsida; order Santalales; family Viscaceae; genus Viscum; species Viscum album. The sequence goes on along the minus strand of OY728151.1, from coordinate 98,441,829 downwards.
AGACCATAAGAGAATTAACGGTGAAAGATTCCTAGAGTGTCTGTGTCTTGTATTTTTTTAACTAGAGGGGTCTACCAGTAGGAGCCACCCAAAGAGTCTGTATAATTATTTGTTTGGTTGGTTGTGACGATTCCACCAAGAAAAAGAACAAGCTTGGGTTTGTACTTCTTGTTGTCTAGGTAGTCTATTGAGATACATGTTGTGTTAATTACTATTCCTTGAGAATATAGATCTGTTTGCTAGACTACATGGTTGATAATTAAATGATTTTATTAAATTAATAAATGAACGTGAATGGTGATTTGTAAAATTGTTACTTTGGTGTACCTTTGTTTTCTCAACTACATTTATTTCCTTTACTTTTGATATTTTTCTCACTGATAGTAGGGCACAGATCTTGTGATGATTGCCTACTAAGATTAGTCTCACACCCTATTTGGGTGTTGATTTTCGACCCAAACAGGTTATATAGTTGCAGGTGCGGATAGGGATTGTGGCCCTTCTACTTCATATACATGATTGCTAGTTGGAGTTGGAGAGCATAGGACCGAGCTTTGGCTTGCGATGCTGCTGGAGTTTCTGTTACTTTTAGTAGTTTGTTTTCAGTTGTATTTCAGCACATTGTTTTGTTTTCTACTTTCCTTAAATACTTGTACCTACTGCATCATTATCATCACTACTATATATATTCACTGCTTTCGCTGTTTGATTTCAGTTGTTGTATGTCGTTTACTGCTTCCACTATTGACTGTTATTAATTTTCCCTTGTATACCTTACCAATTGAGGGCATAGTTTATCCAATAACTTATTAAGGTCTTTACTGCTAGTCAGCAGCCTCTGGCGTTTGGGGAAATGCGCTTGAGGTTATGTGGCGAACCGGGCATTGGGCACCAGTTGATTGGCTCCGGATTCGGGTCATTAAAAACTGGTTCATCTCAGAGTTAGTAGTAGAAAATGTTTACTTTTTTTATTTATTTTATTTCTATATAGTTGGTTTTCCTATTTTGCGATCAATGTTATATTTATGACATTTTTTGGGTCTTTTTTGGGTTTTATTTATTAATAATGATTTTTTTAATACTTATTACTTCCAGGCATAGATTATTTACTTCTATAGACGATGCTCAATTATTTACACTATTTATATTATTTTGATATGAGGGTATAGTCTATACACAAACACACCCCAAGACCTCTTTGTTAATAAACAACCTATGATATATGAGAGTAACTCTTGAGGCCTTGTCACCAACCGGTTTGATGACTATTCATAGAGAGAATCAGGTCGGGATGTGATAATGTTGAATCAGAGCCTCTCCTTTCTCATTACATTACTATTTTAGATATGATAGATAATATTATTATGAATGTGTTAGAAAATGTGATGGATATTGGACTAATGTGTCAAGAACTTGTATTCTGGTAAGTGGTCCTGGTTTCCAAGGATACAAGATTACTAATTTTTATATGTGATATTATAGTTTTATATGATTTTTACATTGTGTAAGTCACTTTTGGCATAGCTTTTATGATTTATTATGTATTTTTGGATCTTATACCACTTGTGAGAGTCTAATGATTAATTTGTAATCATGATCAGTACAGGAAAGTGACATTTGTTCATGCATCATATTTGGTATGTGGGGTCTACATGTTATAGGCTTTCTAGTTTTTGATTTTGTCGAGTACTGAGGCCAATATTTTAAAATTTTAAAAATAAACTAAATGGTGTTTTACTAGATATCTTATTGATGGAATTATACTCAGTTATACTGATATGTATATATATTTACTTTTGATGGAATTTCATGTAGTTCTATGGCGAGACATTTGACAGTGACCATGGTGACTTATTCCTCATACACAAGAGGTGTAGGGACCCTAATAGGTATATAGGTCATGTGATTGCCAAGTGTTATAACCCTCATGGAGTGTTGTGACTTAGTTTTGGTTATTTTAAGTACTTATAATAGGTTATTTGGTGTTTCACCTATAAAATGGAATTAAATTCTACATAACCAAATCGTGTGGGTGGTATATGACATTTATCATTTGATATGATGATGTGAATGTACAATTGACTCTCAAATATTAGTTTCAGTAGTTTGTTCCTTTTATTAGACCCTTTGTGGGTGTATCATCTATATGTGTGGTTAAATATATATCTGTAATAACAAAAATGGAATTTTCTCATATAGATTTCTATGATATTTTTCTTAAATGTTCATTTTTATGGATTTATTTTTGGATACACTAGTTTAATGTTGATTGGTACCAAAATGTTTATAGTGAAATGAAACATTGATGGTCTATTACCACATACATGTGCCCAGTGAGGATTAGTTCATTTTCATTTTAATACTTGAGTTTGTGGTCCTCTAGGGAGTACACCCTTATGAGGATGCCAAGTGAGGATCAGGGCTTCGTTGGTCAATGCTTAGTAGGTGATGCTATTATTTCACTTCCTTTATGTTAATAGTTACTGATGGGATTCACATTATTGGGTTTCTTATTAAATAATATAGTGATTTTTTCTCTACAACTAAGAATTGAAAACATGTATAATTGAACGCATTTTGTCATGTTTAACCCTAGTAGGTCAATTCCATCTTTTCCTCACTTAGTGAGGGTTGACAGTCATCTTATATTCCATGTAAAATTAATATGAGAGCATGGGTGACCCCCCATGAGATGTGATCATGGTGAGAGGTTTGACCTATATGATAGGTGGTTAGACCTAGTGACCCTTATTTTATGTCTGTTCGTTAGTGCAAGGTTGGAGACCTAGATTCCCTTAGTTTTGACTCAAACCCTTGTGAGTTATAATTTTTTGATCAAAGTAAATCCATGAGAGGGGTTAGATAGGGTTTATTGAATCCCTTTTGAGGTTGTGATGTTGGTTTTATTATTGTACTAATATTGACTCAAGATAGGTTCTCACATTTTTCAATATTGGTAGGGTGATGCCTTGTGTTTCTGTAGAAGTACTAAGGGTGAAAGGGTATTATGACTAGCTTTGATAGGTAGGTATGTTCATGTTCTTGGTCCTATTAAAATGTTTTATATGATTAATTATATAATTTTCATAAATTTTGTCATGTGATAAGATGTCAGGAAATAAATAGAGGCATGGGTGAAGTGACAAATTTTGAAGAGGAGTTCCAAGGGAACTTCTTGTTTAATGATATGACAAGTAGTCTTGCATGATCATCTTAACCTTGTTGATTGATGCTTTTGGGAGCATGATTAAATTCTTAAATAAGGTTTTATGGGATTAAAAACCCGTAGTGTTGTTCATGATTGGAATATTCCATGCTTGATGCACATGGTTCAATTTAAATCGTTAATCAGTGAGAAGCAGTGTATGAGTTATGAACACTATTTTTAAATAAATGTTGTAGGAATGGTTTTCTAAGGCTATTTATGAAATGGGAAATGTCCATCCATGGTTGAAGAGACATCTATATTTGATGTATTGTTATGGAATGGATGATCTGTCTAAATCCTTGTAAGGTTTTGATGGGGCATAGAGAGTGGCTCGTTAGGAGTGACACATGTTTAGTAGTGGAACCTGTTGATTTTATGATCTAGGATAGGTATAAGGTAATATATATGGTTTGGAGAAAACCATTGAAAATTTTATGGTGGTAACCCTCATTATGTCTGAAATTTGGAGATTTTCATAAGTTCCATTCTCGGTAAGAGATAAAGGAGATATTTTGATTATTTTTCATTAGTGCTCTGGTATGAGAAGGTCTAGACACTCCTGTCATTATGTTCATCAATGGATGAAGTGTGGGATAGAGAACATGGATCTTGGTTGTGAGGCAAGGATAAGGATACTGCTATAGTGGGGAGTACCAGATCAGTCACACTTGAACATATTTCGTGATGGGAGAGTTTTGGATGTTCTGAGACTAACCATTGGATTATCAAGATAGCATAGTTGTTTAGATTATTGATGTTAGAGGATGGATAATATTTTACCACAAACTAATATAAGGAATAAAAAGGGTTATGGTGGGTAGGTTTTAAAAGCCCTTGTTTTTCTAGACTATTATATTGAGCCGAAATTTGAATTTTTTCTTTCAGATGCTAACGAAGGGTAAAATGGTCATTTTTGCCCTAGAATAAGATGTTGTATAAATTTTATGAACACTATATTGGTCTCAAAATATTCTATTTACACTTGTATTTGATTTTGGTGGAATTATGAACCGTTCTCATTTTTAAAGAATTATTAATATTTCATATTTAAATAATTAAATATAATTTATTCATGCATATTCATTTCGTGATATATTTTAAATGGAGTATCAGAATGAGATTATATATTTTTAATTAAGTCTAGAATGTGGGGTTTTCCTAGTCATGGAATAAACACACATTGGTCACTGGGTTCGGGCTCCATCCCCTTTCCCTTTTTTGTTTTCTTTTATTTTTCTTCGTTTTATTTTCCCATGTTCTTTCTTCTCCTCTCCTATATTATCATGTATACCCCTTGTAGGATTTCCATTTAGTTAAAGATATAAAAATGGATGGGGATAAAGATATATAGTAAGAGACATAGAGAGATATAGAATATGGGAGGTTCTGCCACAAATCATGGGAGGTTCCAGATCTTCATGCAACAACTTCTGCACATACAAATAGGGAAGGACTTGGCATATTCAAACCAAAGTTAGTAAATTTTTATTTTTTTCACAATAAATCCTATTATATTTACCAATTAACAGTTTAATGAACTATTATGTATTATAAGGACCCATAATGGGGTTGATCTATGCCTAAACGGAGAAAAAAGGGGATTTTAGGTCGATAGTAGGGGTTCCCATTCAAAAAATCCTGATCACACAGTGTGTGGTTCAAAGAATAGATGTAATATACTGTTTATGTTATTGGAAGATAAATTTTGGGAAATAAATATCATTTAAATTGAGTACACATCATTTAGTGTCTCTCAGCATGCGGTCTGGTATAAATCTAGACAACATGTTCAAGGGCCCAAGGCCATATAGGGTACACAATATGACACCAAATGAGATGCATGCAATGTAGAAGTTTAAACCCAGATAAGAAACATGGATTGTCTATTTGTGGGACAAAGGATGGTAACCCATTTACATTCCATTCCATTTACATTATTACATATTGTGTACTTATGTTTTATATTCGAATTCTGGATGATGTTCATCCCCAGGTGGTACTTTGAGAGTACACATCATGTAGTTGAGTATATTCACTCTTTACTGCACCCTTTCCAAAAAATTAATGCTTTTTCATAATTTTACACTTTAGAGTCATTATTTTATAGATTAACAGTAAATTTTATGCATTTTCTCCATGTAGATCACTATAGTAGAATATTTTGGGTGATTTGAGGAATCATAAGATGCGTTTTAAGGTGCGTTAGCCATGATAGAGAGGTTATTACTCAAGTAAATTAATAAAGATGTATTTTATAAGCGAGATATGGGAAAATATCAAGTTTTGTGTCATGTAAATGGTTTGTAGAAATTAAATGTGTCACAAATTTCCTAAATTTATCATTATCTTGCGGGAAGTACCTGGTTAGAGAGACTAGTTACTGACTTGATGAAGTAGATAGGTTGGGAGATCTTACTAACCTAAAGTGGGTCGTTAAACTGAGGTGGGTTTTGATATATACCCCTTGAAAAGATCTTATGTTTATTTTAATTTGAGTACATATACATTTTAGGTGATTTATTTTATCCTCTAAGAATGTTAGATGTTAGATTTGGGGTTGTGGGTGTGGATACCTTGAGTGACTGGTGTTTTCCAAAGAGACCAATTTGTAATCAGGATACCAAAAGGGATGAATCTTCTAATGCTCTGACATATAATATCCTAGGTTGGATTCCACTAAAATCTTACTATTTCTAAGGATCACTATAGTTATTCCTTTACATATGTTTTGAGATTGATTAACAAAGGTTGATACCTCTGTTTACATGTTAACATCGAGGACCCCAAGTAGGATGCCTCACCTGTGTTTTTACCTTGGGAACCCCAATAGGGTTCATAACAGCTAACCCACCTTAATTTAGTGTATTATGGGTTTGGGTAGATATGGTTTCCATTGTCATCTTAGATCCTATACGCAAAATATATGCTCGAGGGGCCATTGAAGTAGTGATGGAATTATGAATTCAACTAAACTCACTCTATTATTTACACGTTCACTCAGTTAATATTGAGGTGGATTTAATTTATAAATTTTCCACTTTTAATTCATCTTAGAATTTCAATATTATGTGAAGATATGACGAGTATACCCATATGTACTTCCTTAGGTTCAAAAATTTAGCCTTACTGATTGGATGTGAATATTATTGGAAGTACCATTTGTTACTGATATTCCTACATGTTTAGGGATTACGAAGAAGGTTTTGAGAGTGTCTCATAATACCTATTTATAATTTTAAAACAATGTATTATTAGTTACCTATAATCCTAGTGATTCCATAGGGTTTCAAGTGGGCACATTTTGCCGGATCATGAGATATAGATACCCCTGAGGATTTATATTGATCTCATTGATCGATGACATGGATACTTCTTAGGATCAGTGGATGCACCATTTTTACAATGGAAAAAATTTTATGGGGATGAAGCTGTTGACCCAGTTATAGAATGATTATGATTTTTCATACAGTTTTTCAAGATTATTCCTTACGTATCACTTAAGTTTCATCCCCCTTAGAGACTATCCATGTTTCAATGTCATGGTTGTCTACAGACCTAGACCTAGGAATCAAACATTAGATTGGATTACACATGGAAGGAGTGGTATCAGATCTAACTCAATGTTGTATATATATGATATCAAGTTGATATAAGGAAACCTTCATATTATTTATTACAGGTGATTATGGGTGATCCCATTACTTTTAAAAGTATCACACAATGGTGACATTTTTTTTAAAGACATTTATGGAATTGGTTGAATCATATATTTTTGATCTGGATCATGGATCCAAGGATAAAATTGATTATACACACCTTTAGTGTTATAGAATCTTGATCTACTCCCTAGACATAGTATGTACCATCCATTAGGAAATGTAATTCAAGGATCAATTTTGGATTTATTTTATTTGTCCATTAAAGATGTGAATCAGATATGATGATAATATTACAATAACATGTACTTATAGAAGTATGTTATAGGTTCACTATTGGGGGTCACCTATTAATATTATTTATCACCCCATATACATGAAACATAGTATCAATAAATACCTTATGTATGATTTCAGGTAGATCATGAATATATAATGGATAGGGAAAGGCTGAGGGGTGCATGATCAATAAGAACCACTTCTTTGGATTCACATGATCATACTGGAGAATCATGACAATATCTTATAGACTGAGTATGTGATTCTTATTAAAGATAGTAGTAGGGTATTTTAATTAATTTATTTTATTCCTATTTATATGGTCAGCCTAATGGTCTATCAATGTTGTATGTATGACATGGATTTTTGGCCTTTTATGGAATTTCATTTATTATTACATCATTATTTAAAATTATTACTTTTGTGCTCAAATTATTTATTTGTATAGATGATGTCTGGTTATTTTTGTTATTTTTTACTCTGATATAATGGTATAGTCTCATCATGGGAACAAATTATACCCTCAGTACAAGTCGATGTCCTCTTTTATTTGGGGAGGCGCACTTGAGAACGTTTCACCAACTGGTTCAACTACAATTCATATAGGGACTTACTTCTGGACATGAAACATCTCATCTCTAGGAATCACCAAGAACTATTCTAACAATGGTTGGTACTTGAAACCCACTACGTATCACCTCTATATTAAAATACCAATGTAAATGAGGTGAAGAGAGAAAAATTTGTCATCTTTTCCCTCACCAAACATAATGTCAAGGAAAAAACCCCCAAAAAAATGTGGGTGTCAGTATTTAGTACACAACATGGGTGGGGTGAATATAGAAGTAACATGAAAATAAAGGGATATAGATAACACATGATTCCCAGTTTAAGTGTTCACATCAAGATACACTATAAAAACCTATAACACTACCACTTCACCACATGAAATATTCCACCAACTACATCCACTACTAAATGAAACTCACTGTGAAAGACAACCACAATACATCCCATGATTATTATTTGATATTCATGTTTAACTATGTTTAATTTATTAATCCATTTTATTTCATATTTAATTAAAAACCACTCTATCCATCACCCAATTTTATCCTCATTCATTTACCAACATTCTTCTCAAAAAATATTACCACATTTTTAATTTCATCCCAAAAATATTTAATTATAGAATATTCCATACCCCATTTTTTCATTTCTAACCTCATCCCATAGAAATTAGAAAACTTAAACACTTTCAAAACCCAAATAACATATATCTCTCACAAGAACAACAACTCATATCACCCATAGATCATCGACATTGCTCAATAATTACACAACAACAATCATCATGAAACAAGAACAACTCTGTCTATAGTATATCTCATTATAAAAATTAGCATCTTCATTACGTCAACATATTCCACACCCAATATGATCCCCACCACCATTAATCATGTAACTAAAAGGATCATAAAACCACAAATAAAATATATCAAGCACACTAATAAAATTTAATATATATATCTACTTCTCTATTTTCCACTAGTAAAAAAATTAACGGTACTATCAATGCAGTTCATCACATCTATATAAGGCGCTATCACACAATTATATATTAACAAAAAATAATCATTTAACATATATAAGTGCTTAATATTTTATGCATTGTGATTTCCATAAAAAAAACACAATAATGGATCCCATTCCAATTTAGTTACATCACACATACAATCATCAATAATAGTTATTTTCTACCATTAGAAATAATATGCATAATTCTACCAGAAAAGTCACAAATTAAAGTAAATACATGTAAGTTCATACCTTCCCATTAAATATAATTGAAATTAATTCTTTACAGTTTTTGGTTATCCCCTACCATCCACCAAAAGGAAAACAAAATAATAATAGAATCACATGAACGCTAAGAGTAATGATATATACAGGATACACTATATCATAAAAATCATTCTAATTCACTCTACAGGGACAAGATGAAGAATAAATACCCATATGGTAATAACCACACCATGAAGATATTATAAACCTATAACACAACGTTCCCCATAGATATCAATCCATACCACCTATTGAATCAATGATTACAACAACTAAAACCACTTATAGGATGAGAATGATACAAAAAAGAGAAGGGAAAGGTGGGGAAAACACCTTGGATTTTTGAAGTATAAATCTCCCAAGGATATTCATAAAATACAAAAGAAAAAGTCAATGAAATAAATCTAAAATAATCAATTAGTTTTCCCAAGAGTCAAGAGATAATTTTATGTAATGGTTAGGTTTTATGGTCCATGGAAATTTACACCCAACACACCTATTAAAAGACCACAGTACAATACCCCTAACCATACAGTAGTGATTAGGGTTTTAGTGAAAACTATATAGCAGTTGAATGTTCTATGTTGTAATCACACTCAACATAAATGGACTCTAAAATCTATTTCATAGATCACATCAAGATCTAATAACCCAGTGTAAGACTATGTTGTAGCCTAAACACCAGGCCACAACTACCACCAAAATTCTACAGACACAAAAAATCCATGACTAATTCTCCCTTTCGACAATATATTGTATTAAGATACAAGAGTTATTTTCAAAAAACACTACTTCACAACATAAGTCCATTATAAACCTACCCTCTAATCAAAAAAACCACAAGAACCAACCACTCTAGGTATCCACACCAAAATTCACCACCACGCCATTGCCATGGAAAACTTTGCAGAGCCACCAAAACCCTTCAACCATAAAGCCTAAGACTTCAAGAATAAAACCAAGTATTAAAATCCTAAAATGTATTTTAACCTTTAGCTCCACACCAAATGATCCCTCTCCAGCTAAAGTTTTTTCTCAAATTCCACTATATTATTCTAGAAGCTTTTCTTGGCACATCTAGCACCCAAATAATGCTATGTAAAAAGCCATAAAGGACTATGTTGTAACATTATATAACTATAAATTGACTTTGATCCTCAATAATGGAAACCAAAATTGTAAAATAATAATAAAAGGGGAGGTTTGAATAACTATCCCTCAAGATACATATTAGGAGTCTCATTACTTCCCAAACACAACCAGCAACCAAAAATAATAAAATTTCATAAAACAACATGAGGTAAAGAATTACATTTTCAAGGTAGAAAAAAATAACTGAAACAAGGGTTAAAATAACTCTAGGAATTGTGCTCACATTTATGAATTAGGTACCCATGTACTCTCCTCCAGACCACTAAACCTCCATAACACATGAACTAAGGGAATGAAAAAACAATGAAAAACCCCTCCTGATAATCCTAGATCTCAACCTTCTACTCCATAAATTTAATATTATTATCAAAATAGAACTCTCCATATTCAATGACATGGGAGTCATTATGATGATACCATAAAATACAAGACACATGGATGGAATTATGGATAATGTTCATCCATGGTGTAAGTATCAACTAATATGATACCTCATCAATTCTATCCATAACCTAGAATGACCTAAATGCCTAGGAGAAATTTTAATCCGCTAAAAAAACCTATTCCTCCCTCTTAGATGGGTTACCATCAAGAAAACGATCTATGAAACCTCAAACTATATGGGTTTTTTCTATAAAAAGGATAATCCTTATGATGATCCTACACGACCTTCATCCACTCCCAAATCATTAAGGTCTTACCCATCATATGTTTCACCACATCAAGACAAAGAGCTACTAACTCCCTACCTATAGTGTAAAAAAATGGAGATCGACATTTCCACCCCTAGTAATCCTAAAATGGAGTCATACCATTGGATGAGTGGCCAATATTATTATAGATAAACTAAAAAATTTTATGTTCTTCACCTATGATCTGAAAAAGTCCAAAACAAAAGTTTTCAACATATCCTTCATCATCTGAATGGTATATTTCATTTTTCTATATTTTCAAGGATGGAATGTAGTGTTAGGGTGTAAAAGGTATCCAATATAATATTGAAATCCTCTAAAAACTCATGAGTTAAATCAAGGATTCCAATCATAGATTATGATCTAGGGTAGATCATAGATATTCACCATTTAAACCATGTATGATCTTTATATAACATCCATTGTACTTGACTCCAGAATCACCAAAAAATGGGATAAATTATTCATTAAATCCATAAGAACATAAATGAAATAACATACTAACTAGGAATATGGTAACCTAGTGATGGAATCCATATATATATCATCCACTTCCACATAGAGATATCTAAATATTATAAAAACCCTCCGAGTACATCGTACTCTACTTTCACCTGGTGACAAACCAAACACCATTGATGATATTTGAAAAAAACCACTTCTTGTTAGGCCACTAAAGCTTCCAACTCATGCCAAGGTATATATTTTCCACACTCAAATGTACCACTAAGGGAAATAAGTGAAATTCACTGAGAAATCCCTCATACATAAAAAGAAGAAAAATACCCTCCCAAAAAACAGTATCTAATTCCGTCTATCCTCTAACCACCTCAAAAAAGCATCACAATAGCCATATCTTCCTCACATACCCTTTTTCGATGAGTCTACATGCCGAGACTCCTCCAACTTCCACATTTAAGTCAATTATACTATCATCTAATAGAGAAAAACCCTATAACTAACTTCATATAAATCAATATAAACCACTAAAACATATTTCATCTCCTTTTAAAAATCATCAAACTCTTGAATGATATTTAATAATGAACCTATAAATAGTTCATCAAAAAAATACCCTTTACTTGGGTAAATGTTAAACCAATTTTAAAATTCTAAACAAAATTACAACACCTCACTAATATATAGATTCATATTATGATGTGTGAAAATATATCTTAGACTCTTATTATTTGTGTGTACCAGAAAGATCTTTCTGATGAGATAATGTCATAACAACTTCTATAAAAACACAACTACCATCAACTCTATGTCATGTGTGGAATAGTTACACTCATAGTGTTGAAACTTCCAAGACCCATAAGATATCACCACCCTTTTCTATATCATGAAACATCTGAATTCAAAATAGTAAGAACCTTAAAATACCTTGAATGTCACTGCGTCCTCAAAAAACAAAAGTATTTAGGAGCTAATAATCATCTCCTTATGTTAGTTAAATACAGAATTACAATAATATATCCATATAAATGAATTTTCATTCTTAGTCAAAGTCGTTAAATGGGATAAAATTAAAGATAACTCAGATCGAAACCTCTGATAATCAATTAAAAGAGTCAAGAAGTTTTAAACATCTACCACATTCTTTGGTGCCACCTATAAAATAACTACCTCAATTTTCAATGGTTCCATGGGAAAAACCTACTAAAAAAACTACATTCCAATGGAATTAATCCTTTCACATATGAGGCATTCACTTGGAATGTGTACCATTAATTTCATGGTGTTTAAGAACCTACATAATAATTCTAAGGTGATCAACACAATCCTCTTCTAGATTTGAGTATATGCAGATGTCATATATGATCATTAGCATGAAATAGTGTAGGAACACACAAAGCATGGATTTTATGAGCCCCATGAAAAAAAGGTATGTTCATGACACCTAAATATAATACTAAAAATGCCAATTTTTTATAAATAAATTGGAATAATGTCTTCAGGATATCCAAATATTTTCCATTCATTTAGTGATATTCAACCCAAAAATATACCTTAGAACCCTACTAGATCCCTTGAGTTTGTGAAACAATTTTTAACCTAAGAAGTAGTTAATGGTTCTTGAACATTACCTAGTTCAAACTTTGGTAGTCTATACATATCTTCAAACTACCATTCAACTTTTTTGGTGGCACTGTATGCTGATACAATGGGTTAGATGAATCCCTTGTGTAATAGGTCATCATTCTTCACCCTCAACTACACTAGTTCTATAGACTATGTGATAAGGAGACATAGATATTATATATGTTCATTGTTGAAACTATATCCCATAATCAACATCACAATGAGGTTGTGGTGTCACAACCTAATCTGTGAAGACATCTAGAATCTTCTCAATTACTATGGGGGCCTCTCCTACCTAAGATTCCACTAATATCACCACTAATTGTATAAGGACCCGGACTTAAAACATTACATAATATTAAATTAAATGAATAATTCACATTGAGGAACATTTTAGGTTTGCAGTTTTAGAGAATTAGGACATAACTATTACATGTCAAAAGATTACAAAGTAGATACTTCTACTCAGTTTCAATTTTTTTCATAAAATAAAAACTCTAAAAAAGAAACATGTATAGTTCCATGTTATAGATAGAATGTATTTCTTTGATCCCACAATTGAACATTTTTATCTTTAAGTCATGTGTAAAATATCTCAAAAACTTGGGATGATCATAAAAAGCTCAGTAAGGGATACACAAAAAAGGAAACTGTTAGTTTTTCAGAACAAAATGTAAACCATGAATACTTAATCATAAGTAATACTTTTCACCTTTATGAAGTAGTAAATACTCTTCACTAAATAAAATATCATTTATTACCCTTTTGTAACCAAAATATCACCATAAAACCCATATAAATCACACATAACATATAAAGGTAACTTGGGACATAAACATACTTAAATGTAATTACCATATGGTCAACTTCCACACATGTCACTAAATGGAATAGACATTTGGCCAACTTACATAACAATTGAATTGGAGGTTATAATGTAACAACTCTTCCTATTTTATCATGGAACCACCCGTCATTTGGTTTATCACATAACCACTCATCAAATGTCAAAGTACCATTATAAAATCATAACACATACAACAAATATAAAGGAATGAAAACACTTCCACATTTCAATCACAATATATCACATAAATATATTAACATAAAAAATCTATTATCACAACCATTTTCAATAAAAAAAATATATAATGGAGTATATGGTATTTATTTTTTGTTTTAAAAAACGTTACGACTTGTTAAGGAATCCAAAGATCAAGTAACACTCGTGGCGGCGGAAAGGTCCTTGTCACCGTGTACGTTAAAAGAAACATTCCTTTTTTTCATTTAGTAAAATGCTTCATAGAAAAAGATTCTCTTTTAATGAAATGAAAATTAAAAATGTTTATACATCTTATAAAAGAAATTTTGTATTAAAATAAAATATGCCTCAATTAAAGGATATTAAGACGAAGTCCCTTACAAAGTCGGTATCCTTAGATTAAGGATAAATCAATGGCATAATCATGCGTGAAAAATATAAATACACCCAATATAAGTGGATATTAAGTGTAAAACAATCATAGTTCATTCACAAATATTCATAGCATGACATAATCAAGAATTAGAGTTTTAACCCAAATAATTGAAATTGGGTTAAGAAGTTCCCTGACGAAAATTCGACAGCCTAACAGCGTCAATTTAAAATTTAGAAAATGAGTTGATGAGAGAGAAAATGGTATCTCATCACTTGGAAATAAAATTTACATTAATAAGAATATAGAATAACATATCCCAACATAATAATATTTAAACTAAAAGACATAACAAGAAGAAAGTCTTTTAAAAAGAAGAGGGTGAAAGGTTCCCTTACCGATTTGGTAACTTACGAAACATATATCATATGAAAGAAGGAACATAAAGTGTTGATGTAAATACCGATAAATTAATGTATATTAAACAAATATTAGAATCATGGGAAATAAATACACCAATCAAAGGCGATGGTGACAAATATAGCATGAATCTCACGTCAATAAAAAGTGAGATAAAAACGCCTTACCTCATTGTAATAAATCGAGTCGTTTGACCAAAAGATAATAAGCACCAAATGAATCACCAAATACCATGAGTATAAATATAATCATGATTATATATATCAAATGTCAGTACAAAATACACCACATGAAATAAATAAGTGGTGAACAATGGAAATCTCACAGAATTAAAAGTGAGATAAGAAATCCCTTACCACGTGTCCGACTTGACTCGCTCGTATGTTCCATGTTCTTCCTGAATGATAAATTTAAATTAATTTCTACCTGATTAATAATATTTTTTGAAATTTTATTATTCCTTTTATATCACCTATTAACTTTCTATAACAATTATTTAATTATTTGAGTTCATAATGGACATTTTGTCGTTGTTCAGAACTTGAGTCAAAAATGAACTTCTTATAATTATAAGTTGTCCTTGTAGTCAAGAGTACATTATCTCCAAAATGAAAGTCATCATTTAGATGTCATATAAATCATATATATCCAGTATATATATGTATTTATAATAGTACATAACATTTTGAGATAAGAAATTAAATGCACCGTTCATGGAGACGGTAAGCCGTACGTACACTTGAATGCTACTTTCATTTCTATTTCATATTTTAATGAAATGAAAACATAGTGATTCATAGTTATATTATAATTTCAGTATAATATATCTTTCATATATGTTACATAATTTCATAAATTATATCCTTTATACGTTCCATGTATGGCATGAACGATTCTTATCACTTTGAGGGGGCTGTAGTCCGCACTTCCTAAAATAAAATTATCGCGTTTACTTATTATGGAAACCATAATGGTATGAAATAAATGAAAAATACAGAAGCATAAGAAAAACATAAACATAATATATATCATATATAAATGTAGTGAAATCTTAATGGCCACCATGAGAGGCAGTTGGAGATAAATGAACAATCATCATTACATGAGGCAGTAGTTCACCTTCCACAGAAACATTATGTTCTTCACCCATTAGATGGAGGTGTGTGTAGGTGTAGCTCGAATAATTCTCATAACAACATCTTAGTATATTTATGATACTGTTTTTTTTACAAAATAATGGAATAAAAAGAGTTTAGGGGGTTGGAGAAGAAAAATAAAACAAAAGAACATAAGAGATGGCATTTCCTTTAAATCGGGTAACTCCCCTTGGTTTGAACCAACAAGTTACCTTGATGTGCTTTCTTTTTAATGTAAGGCTTCTAAGATGAATAGAGGTATATTGGGAGCTTATTTGAGTATAGTTTAGAATATACAAATTGCTTTAGAATTGTGATAAAGGGGTAGGAAGTGGGGTCTTTTTATTAGGGAGAGGAGGGGCTCTTTTGGATATCTTGAAAATATTATTTTATTATATAATTCATTTCGGTTTCTAAAGGTCAAAGAATCATTAAAGTATAAAATTATGTGTCCCATGTTATAAATAAAATCATACCATAAGAATTCGATAAGTGTTGGATATTATTTTAAACATCATCTTCTTATTTATTTAAATCATTCATTAATGACGTAAACACTGCATCATCATTGTGTCATAAATATTTTTATTTATTTGATGTCTAAAAATTATAATAAAATTACCATGATGTAGGAAATATTTTTATTTTTCCAATTAATATTTATAGTCAAAAGGATAATTTATATAATTCCATGTAAAAATTGTTTTAGTAAAATAATACATGTTTTTGACATTTTTATTTTTACTTTAAATAAAAAGTTATTAATGTCATTATTATACCGAAGTGGCTCCATGGGGCCCCCAAATTGACCCATGGATTTTCTTGGTTGTCCATGACTCATAAAATAAGGTTATAACATGTCTCATTGTATTTTTATATATTTGTAATATAATTTTATCTTAAATTACCCTAATTACCTTTAATCGTGGTTAATAAAACTCAAAAGTTACTATTCACCAAAAATTATTTTCATCCCATTGAACCAAAATTTACTTACTAATGACAACCATGTATGTCAGATTTTTGAAATTCAATTCGCAGAAGCAGTAAAATTTCATTTAGACAAAAAAAATCAGTTTTTAACTACTACTTAGTGGTTTCACTATTCATCAAAATTGATGTTTTTCAGAAAAATACCAAAAATTCACCCTAAGATATATTTGATATTCCAAATTCAAAAATGATGTTAATTTTACCAAATTCAAAACATAGAAGTTGAATTAGTTAATTTTATAATTAATTCTCACTGTCAAAACAAATAGCGTGTTTTTAAGAAACAATATCTATCAAAAGATTGACACTTGTTTATGTCCAATTTTAAAGTGAAATTAATTCCAATGATCATCATTTGATTAAATTGTAATAATATATTTTAATTAAACTTTAAACCCAATTAAAAAGACAATCTTACCATATAAATATATTATATTAAAAGGCTGTTTTGAACTAAAATACAACTTTTTTCACTATTCATTAAAAAAATGAACTTTATCGGAAAAATACAAAACAAATTACTCAAAGTAAATTTTGATATCTTGATTATAAAGAAGGATTTTATTTTTTATAACATATAAAATTGAAAAAAATAGATTTAAAAAGGGTTCTCCATCAAAAGGTAGTTAATCGACCTTTTAAAGAATATTAGAATATTTATGCTTAAAATTGGATTCATTCGCATTTTAAGCCTTTAAAATTTATTGGATAAATGTGAAAACATTTAAAAAACATGTATAATCATATTTTAGTCAGTTCTATTCATTCCCTCCATTACAACGGCTAATTGTTAACTACCTTTTAAAATAATATTATTATATTATTAGAGTGCAACGCAGGATTTCAATGAAACTTGTTTGTTGCGTATCAGGTACACTATCAAACATAGCAACCCCTTTAAAGTAAAATTAATATCCAATTCACAAATAATAATAAATATGAAAATTTCATATTGTTTATTTAACTGGGATGTTACAAATTGGGATAAGAGATGATTAACAGACCATTCACCCATTTAAAAACTCAATATATTACTAACATAAATTTCTGACCTTACACATTATAAAACATGAATATCCCTTAGAAGAAATTGAAAACATTATACACATAGTATCATAAATCCATTTTAAGGATGATATCACATGGTTATATCTTCAAAAAAAAGTAACCATATATTAATGTTGTCCCATCTTCATTCTTAAACCACATAAAACATAAAATAACCTATCTTTACCTCTATCTGGAGTTGATTACACCAATGAAATTGGAAGTCCTTCTACCTATAGTTCTAGAACATGGACTAAATTATGAGCAACAAATGAGTGTTATGCTTCAGAGTCATGGGAGGTAGAAACTATGGTGGATGATAAATATACTAACCATTGAAAAAACATATATTCTTTAGCACTAGAACCCTATATCATGAATCTATCTAAACATAGTTCTTCCCCATCATTTCTGATGGTCTCAATAAACATGATTAGTTTTGGGTCTCTGAGGGAAAAGAATACTACAGGGATTTCCTTCACCTGTTATATTTCCACTTGATGGGGCATAATCCTTAAAAACTAGCTATATAACAAATGCAGGAAACATATTATATTAATATAGGCTCATGAATATTTTTATACTTTAGTTATGGATAAAAAGGGTCCTATACACCCACATGAAATTGACATCCGAGAATTTTTGAGAACTATGGATGCCTATGAACATATCCTTCATAAGAATAGAAAACATTAGGGATCCCTAGTAGAATATTTGGAACTGCTACCACTATAATAGTGATAAAAAACTGTTTTTATTAACTCCATACTGATACAAACCTCTACTATTCTCACTTCCATATTCCCATATCTAATGATATACTTTACAATAATCTCTAATGAGCTCCATCTTGAGGAAATATTCCCTGTGAGTTCATTCTCTTAATCACTTATAGATAATTTTCTCCTCCAAATTCATATGAAGGATAAATGGGGTGACAATATATATATTCACTAGACATAAGGACTCCTCAATATCATGATCATGAAACCTCTTCCAGATTGTTATTGGAAACAAAATACAGGAGGTCCTTGAACCTGATGTCGATATTTTGTATGCTAAAACTACCTTTCTAAAGGGAGAGAAACTTTTTCCTCTTTACTGACATCATAATCTATGAAAAGAAATATAAAAGACAACCCTTTTGGAAGCCATCCTAAAAAACATCCACCTACTTATACTCATTGAGATACATTTTATAGCACTGACACATGGAACCTTATATCTGACTAATTTGAAAAGGAATCCAACATTATATTAAAGGCTAAAACAAACTGAAGGTGATATCAATACCCTCTATCCAATAATATATCTACATATTAGATATTCTCCACTAATTATTTTTCAACACTATGACACTGAAGATAACACACTGTCTTCTTCTAAAACTCATTCTCCTCAGTTGGATTGATCCTACAAAGATCAACTATATCAACTTAATGAACCTCTCCTCACAGAAATTCAAGTGGATGATAACTAGGGTAAATCTTTAAAAATAAAGAACGATAGAAGCCATATGGTTGGTAGCATGTAATTTTATAACGTTCTTTTATTTATGTTCATTTTAATTCTTTATGAAATGCCCTGACCCTAGTTACCCATAGTCGGTGCATTATTACATAACATTGGCATGATAAAAAAGGATCAAGTCTCCAAAGACCTATTAGTTTAATAGTCTTTGAAACACTAGATATATTCATAAGTCTTACATTACATCATAAGGTAAAAAAACTACAACAAAAAATTATCTTCATATCCCCTCATATTATCCCTGTAGGTCATTCATAAATTACTTCTTCACATCCTGAGATAAATAAAACATTGAAAGGGGTGAGCTCAGATGCTCAGTAAGGATAAAAATATAGTAGAAGCATTCACAGATAAGCGTAAACACTTAAGGCAATGTATAACTAAAACAAAAGCCATTTAAACTTGAACTTCAGCATAATATGGAAAAGATAAAATGAAATAATGCCATTTACTTATTCACATTGATATTCTACTAGTCTAATAATCACATGCAATATCAATAACCACTTTTATAATGATGGAATGCATAATGCCAGACTATCATAACCACATAGCCAACGCCTCGTGTCCAGACTATAAATAAGATTTTATCAAGGCCTCATGCAAAGAAACTAGTTTCTCTCATGAGACCTACCGATGCATCGAGGAGCTATAGCTGGCTCCACCCGTCACTTACTAAGTCCAATGAATTACTCATATGAAAAGTTTGAAACAAAACATAAACATTCGTATTAAAACTAGAATATGAAATGTCAATACTTTATCCAAAAACCATGAATGGTATAAAAATATCACATCCACAGTCAAACATAACACATTCAATACAATATGGGATATTGTATTGTAACATATTAACCTCAATCGAGAATAATAAATGATATTTACATTGATGAAAATAACCATCAAAACTATTTGAGACAAATATGTCCCTTTTCTTGAAAACATTTAAAAGTCCCACTATTTGTCAAGAAGCCGTTTAAAAATTTATTTTTGAATCAAAGTGTCCCATAACACTTTCAAACTTTTAAAAGGAATTTTAATTTTAAAACTTTAATTTCCATATATAAAAAATCCTTAAAACCATTTTTAAAACATGGACATTAATGAGAAATATTTAGAATAATAAATCTTTAAAACATTTAAAATGATATTTCAGTTAGAGAATCTAACCAAAAGAGAGACACTTGAATAGAAATAATTGAGGTAATAAAATCATTATAATGTCACGAGAATAAAGGTATTCATGATATACTATGTCAAAGTATATTATATACACCTTATAAAAGTGAATTGGTCTATAACAACAAAGAAGTCTCAATGGAATGTAAATTGAGATGAAATATCTTATAAAGAATGTATCCTTAGGTTAAGGGTAAATCAATGACATAATTATTTGTGGTAAAATATAAATACAATCAATATGATTGGATATTCAGTGTAAATCAATCATAGGAAATTCACACATATTCTTGTAAAAACCACGCCAACGAATTGGATATTTTAATTCAAAAATGGAGATTGAGTTAAAATTACTCTTATCAAGTTCATATTGATGACTAGAGAATTTATCAATCAATTTATTATGTGTATCAAAAGTATATCCACAAAAAGGGGAGTGTAAATTATGACATAAGAAAATGAATAATGATTCCACAGGTAATCTTGGAGTATAATAATCATTGAAGTATGTGTAAGGCCAAATGAGTGGAAATTTCAAATTCCCTTATCAATTTCATAACTTACAAAAAATACACCAATGAAATAAGGATAATACAATGATGATGTAAATATCCATAAATTAAATTATATTACACAATGAATACAAAAATGGTAAGTACATACACCACACAAAAGGTAATAGTGGAAATTTGGCATGGATCTCACGGGAATAAGGAGTGAGATGAACGCCCCTTACTTTGTAATTTTTCCTTGGTCGAAGTTAAGTTAACCTCCTGTATAATGGTGAAACAATTTTTATTTAATTATACAAGAATAATTTACATTAATATGATATCATATATGATCTTTTGACATTTATTTGTTAATAATATATTAGTATTATCATCGTTTCAGGTATTAACAGATTCATTTTCCTTTATATTATTTGTTATGTGAGCCATATTTGTTATGGATTGGATGTCTCTTATTCATATCCAGAACGATACCATGTCTCTAAAAATTATTTTTATTCATCAAATGAAATTTATTCTTGAATGGATATGATGGGGATTGAATCTCATCGCGTTCGTGGAGACTGTAATCTGTACGTACGCACGAGTGACAATATAATTATTTTGATATTAATATAAAATATAATAGGATGGTATATCATATATACAGAATCATCATAATGTTATATTTATTATTTACATGAATTAAACATCATTATTATACCCATCCAAATAATAATATATTGAATAACAATTACACCACGACGTGGAGACGGTAGGCCGTACGTACGCACGTATGGTGAAATGTCATTCAAAGGATGGATATAATACTGAATATGGTTGTACCATATTTATAATAACATCATAGAATATATAAGATACCGGAGTTATTATTTTATAATGGAGATAACAAAGAAAGAAGAAGTGGAATAAGAAAGGAACTTGAAAGAGTGTGGTGAAATCATTACCTCTTTTTCAGGTTCTTCCTTTTCATTTGATCAAAAGGGATCCATAGGTTAGCTTTCTGGTCAAAATAAGGCCTCTAGGATTAAGTGATGGAAGTTGAGAGAATATTTTGGCAGGGTTTGGTGGAGCAAAAAGGCTTTGAAGGTGTGAGGAATTGGTTATAAGTGGTGTCCTTTTATAAGGGGGGAAGGGGCTCTTTAGGAAAAACTTAAGTATTATTTTATAATAAATTCATATTCGGATTATAAAGGCTCAAAAGTGTATTATTCAAAGTCTAAGGTGGGTTTGGGTCGAAATACTTTCATCCAATAGATTTTAGACAGCTTTGGGTCATTATATTAACCTTATTTTGTAGTTTTAACACTTAGTTAATTAGTTTGACATTTACCATTTCACTTTGTATTTTATATTATATAGTTAATAAGCATAATATATAAATCCAAGAGACCCCCAAGTGGTCCATTAATGATACACCTATCATGATATAAGTCCTTTGGCTGAACCATAGATTTTAAAGAATATAATATCAATTAATAATATAATATTTTTAAAAAAACTCATTTATATCAATTTTGACACAATTCAATAATTGATTTTTGTTAAAGTCTTAAAAACATTATTAATTCGAAAAAAAATCATTTAAGCAATCATATAATGTCATATCAACCAATAAAATTCATGTATGTGATCAAAACTTTCAAATTATATTTATTTTAACATTTATAATGCCAATTTTCTAATTCTTTCAGTAATAAGGAAAATACTACATCATTATTGTGTCATAATTAATATTAATCATTTAATGTCTAAAAGTTATAAATAAAATACCATTATGTAGGAAATATTTTTATCTTTCTAATAAATATTTATAGTTGGAAATCCAACATATATAACCCTATGTAAAAATTGTTTTTCTAAACGATATATGCTTATGTCATTTTTGTATTTACTTTAACTTAATTAATATAAAGTGTAATTATCACTTACAAGTAGATCCATGTGGTTCCAAAATAGACCCAAAGATGCCCATGGTCATACATGTATCAACAAATATTTTTAGGATACGTTTTAGGGTAATTTATTATTATTATAATATTATTTTGTTACCCTTATTTATCGGATTTACCCTTTAACCATAGTAAATAAAATATTTACCGAAGTAATTATTCAAAATGTCTAAAAATAAAATTTACCTATTTACACAATTTGGACATCCTAATTCTAAAGATCGAATCCATTTTTCCAAATTCAAAACATAGAAGTGGCAAAAATTAATTTAAAATTAATTCCCGCTGTCAAAATAAAAAGTGTGTTTTTAAGATATAATAACTATCAAAAGATTGACACTTGTTTATGTCTGGTTTAATTGTGAAATTATTTCCAAGGACCAAAAATTTATTAAATGGTAAAAATATATTCTAAATATACTTTAAAACCACTCAAATTAATAATTTATCACTATTAATTATTTCTATTAAAAAAGTTGTTTTTAATTAGAATTTAGTAATTTTCACTATTCATCAAAATATGAAAGTTATCCAAAAAGTACCAAAATTTCACCCTAGGCTAATTTCGATATTCCGAATCCAAAAATGAAGTCCATTTTGAAAGTTAAAATGTATAAAGTTTCAAATAGTAGGAATTACTATTCATAGCGGCTAGTTTGATTGGTTATGGTGTGTTAGAATCTCGAAGTTGCATACAATGCAAGCCATTGTATTATTAAAAGGGAAATGTACTGTGGAAGCATGGGGTGTTACATTCTCCCATCCTTCAATAAATTACGTCCTTACAATTTTTAAAATTGGGCATGTGAATATAATGGAAAGTCCCACATCAGAAAAAGAGTCCACAAAACTATCACTTTAAAATAAAGAAAGAGAAGTATAAAGGTCACCCAAGATAACCCATACTAGGATTCCATGTAAAAAAACATGGATATGGACGATAAACTAAGTGTAAAGTTCTGATGGAGAGGGATGGAAAAGATGATCAGGAGAAAGTTAATAACACGAAAACCACAAACTTGTGTTGGGACAAATGGTCATTAGTCTCCCAGTAGGAAAAGTAAACGGACAACATTTTTTTGTTTTAAGTTACATTACATAAGGATGAGGAATTCATTTATGATATTGACTAAGAACATAAAGATATATAATTAATTTTTATGTAGAGTTTCATTCTTTGATAAATTTCTAACACTAACTCAATTTTTTTTTTGAAAAATGAGTATTCAAGAAGACTAGGTCACACTGGAAGAGCTAGAATAAACTTTTATAGAATAACATGATCTACGTAGGATAAACTACATATTTAACTTGTATTTAAAGATTAATCAAAACCAAAACGGTTAGTATAAGATCTGATGATCCCCCAAATGGATATTCCATTAAAGAAAAAACACAAATCTTAATTTCTAAAATTAAACCAACAATACCCCAAAGGTAAATAAATAGAATTCAATAAATAATTGTCCTTAAAATCCTTTAATAAAATTCAAAATAATATTGAAACTCAAAACTTAGAAGAATTTGGTTATGTAGTCTTCCCCGATAAATGGTATCTTCAAATGACATCAATTACTCTTAAAGTCACATACATAAAAGTAATTAACCTAATTAGATATTCTCTATTATAGGCTCATCATTTACATAAATAACCCAAATCACTATAAATCTACAATAAAAACATAGATAAAAATCCACCATTACTCATCAAATAAAATCCCATACTATTTTATTTTCCTTGGGCATATAGTGTTCCCAACAAAATGAAAATCTTCCAAAATAACATTTATCAATTAATCACCAAATCATTTTCCTATACTAAGGGTATTCATTTGATAAGACATAAGATCCCAAATCAAATTATTATTGATCAATAAAATCATTTAATTAAAAATAATAGTCACACAAACCAGGCACTTCACGTAGTCCAGTGGTAGGCGATAAATCCCAATCGCACTTTGGTTGGGGGTTCGATTCCTACAACATTGTCTGACGTGATGGGTTGTCACACAGTCTGTGTGTTGTCCTTTTTCAAAAACATTATTTTATAACATTGCCAAAATGAGATAAATTCATCAAAATAATCATAACATAATTTAACCACAAATGTTATCTCATACCTTGCATTTTCATCCCAAATTATAATAACTTATAATTGCCTCAAACCCAATGATAATATAAAACAAATGGTAATTTATAACTATATCCACAAGAGAAAAGATAATTCTTCCTCAAATATAATTCTCACATGGAAAACTGCAGGGTTACAAATACAAGAGAAAATTATTCCAAAGTAAGCCCATCAACAAGGAGCACTAATACTTTTTAAACATTTCTCCAACCATTTATTTCTACATAGCCTCTTCTTTGACCAAGAAAATATCCTATAGAATAGGGAATTCACTCGTGTAATGGCCAAGTCCCCTATATTTATGGAAAATGACTATAAATGGATTCTTGGGACCATTTTAATCTTCTTCCATAGTACTCTTTATTTTTCTTTGGCAATTCTTCACTTTATGTCCTTCCTTCCCACACGTAAAGAATTTATTTGTCCCATTGATACACTTTCATGGGTGTCTCCTTCCACATTTCCTTCATGATGGAAGTTGAGGATTCCTTTCTCTAAGATCTCCACTGTTGGTGCCCTTATCATTCATCACCTTTCTATTCATTGTTGAGTCCGGGAATTGGTTAATATATATATTGTTGATCATATTTTTGGAAAATTGATTAGGAATGAAGACGATATCTTTTACACCTATCAAAATTCCATTTTTTTGCTCATTTCCACCACCATTCCCACCTTGTACATCATTCTCAAAGTCACCATGACATCCTTGGAATGCATCCATTGACTAAAGCTCGAAATCATTGTGTGAGTAACAGTAGTCATAAAATCATTTAGATAATATCATGTCACCATATTCTAAATTTAAAACACATAAGGATTAACCAAGTTCATTTAATCTCATATTATATATGATACTTCAAACCGGTTTATAATGAAAATGTAAATTATCCTAAGCATATCCCCTAGGAATGTTGTAACCAAGAGTGCAACAAGTCCAGTTGTCATGCACCAGTTTCTGTTCGAGTCTAGCTCAAAGCGGTGTTTTTAGGTTTTACCCCTAGGCACATCTGTGCCAGAGCCGCCTCTACCTGCTCGTATCCAGATAGGGATGTATTTCTCGGAAAACTCACAAAATCTCCACAATACCAAATTTCTTGAAATTTCTTCTATACTAATCCTCAATGTCTATCTTAGGTCTATGTGCTCTAGTTATAGTTTATCTAAATCTAGCTCTCAAGGTTTGTACTAAATTTCCTCAGATTCTAGCTGTAATTCCTCGACCCTAGTGACCCAGAGTCTATGGATTATTACATAACATTGGAATGATCACAAAGGATCAAGTCTCGAAAGACCAATTAGTTTAGTAGTCTTGGAAACACTAGATATATTCATAAGTCATACATTACAACATAAGGTAAAAAAACTACAAAAACATCTTCTATTGAAATCCCCTTATACTATCCCTGCAGGTCATTCGTAAATTACTTCTTCACATCCTGGGATAAATAAAACCTTGAAAGGGGTGAGCTCAGATGCTCAGTAAGGATAAAAATATAGTAGAAGCTTTCATAGTTAAGCGTAAACACTTAAGGCAATGTATAACTAAAACAAAATCCTTTTAAACTGGAACGTCAGCAAAATATGGAAAAAATAAAATGAAATAATTCCATTTACATATTCACATAGATATTCTACTAGTCGAATAATCGCATGAAATATCAATAACCACTTTCATAATGATGGAATGCATAATGCCAGACTATCATAACCACATAGCCAAGGCCTCATGCCGAGACTACAAATAAGATTGGGTCACGGCCTCATGCCAAGACACTAGTTTGTCTCATAAGACCTACCGATGCATTGAGGAGCTATAGAGGGCTCCACCCATCACTTACTAAGTCCATGGAATTCCTCATATGAAAATTTTGAATCAAAACATAAACATTCATATTAAAACTACAATATGAAATGTCAATACTTTATCCAAAAACCATGAATGGTATAAAAATAGCACATCCACAGTCAAACATTACTCATTAAATACAATATGGGAGATTGTATTGTAACAGAATGACCTCAATCGAGAATGATGAATGATATTTACATAGAGTAAAATAACCATAAAAGCTATTTGAGAGAAATATCCCCATTTTCATGAAAACATTTAAAAGTCACACTATTTGTCAAGAAGTCGTTTAAAAATATATTTTTGAATCAAAGTTTCACATACCACTTCGAAACATTTAAATGGATTTTTAATTTTAAAAATTTAATGTCCATATAAAAAAATCCTTAAAATAATTTTTAAAACATGGACATTAATGAGAAAGATTTTGAATAATAAATCTTTAAAACACATAAAATGATATTTTTGTTTGAGTTTCTAACCAAAAGAGAGACACTTGAATACAAATAGTTGAGGTAATAAAAACTTTATAATGTCATGAGAATAAAGGTATTCATGATATACTATGTCAAATTACATTATATACACCTTATAAAAGTAAATTGTTGTATAACAACAAAGAAGTCTCAATGAAATGTAAATTGAGATGAAATATATTATAATGACCGTATCCTTAGGTTAAGGATAAATCAATGACATAATTATGTGTGAAAAAATATTAATAAACTAAATATGATTGGATATTCACTGTAAATCAATTATAGGACATTCACACATATTCTTGTAAAAACAACAACAACGAATTGGATATTTAACTCAAAAAATAGAGATTGAATTAAAATTACTCTTATCAAGTTCATATTGATGACTAGAGAATTTATAAATGGAGTGATTATGTGTATCAAAAGTATATCCACAAAAAGGGGAGTGTAAATTATGAAATAAGAAATTGAATAGTGATTCCACACATAATCTTGGAGTATAATAATCATTGAAGTACGTGTAAGTCCAAATGAGTGGAAATTTCAAATTCCCTTATCAATTTCGTAACATACAAAAAATACACCCATGAAATAAGTATAATACATTGATGATGTAAATTTCCATAAATTAATGTATATTACACAATGAGTAAAAAAATGGGCAGTAAATACACCACACAAAAGGTAATAGTGGCAATATTGCATGAATCTCACGAGAATATGGAGTGAGATGAAAACCCCTTACTTTGTACTTTTTCCTTGGTCGATGGTAGGTTAACCTCCTGTATAATGGTGAAATAATTGTTATTGAATTATAAAAGAATAATTTACATTAATATGATATCATATATGATCTTTTAACATTTATTTGTTAACAATATCTTATTATTATCGTCGTTTGGGGTGTTAATGGATTCATTTTCCGTTATATTATTTGTTATTCAAACCATATTTTTTTATGGATGAGATGTCTATTATTCATATCCAGAACGATATCAGGTCTCTAAAAATTATTTTTATTAATCAAATGAAATTTATTCTTGAATGGATATGATAGAGAATGAATCTCATCGCGTTCGTGGAGACGGTAATCCGTACGTACGCACGAGCAACAATATCATTATTTTGATATTAATATAATATAAAATTATATGTTATATCATTTATAAAGAATCATTATCATGTTATATTTTTTATTTACATGAATTAAAAATCATTATTAAACCCATCCAAATAATAATAAATTGAATAACAATTACACCACGACGTGGAGACGGTAGGCCGTATGTATGCACGTATGGTGACATGTCATTCAAAGGATAGATAGAATAATGAATATGGTTGTACAATATTTATAATAACATCAAAATATATATAAGATACTGGAGTTATTATTTTATAATGGAAATAACAAATAAAGAAGAAGTGGAAGAAGAAAAGAACTTGAAAGAGGGTGGTGAAATAATTACCACTTCTTCAGGTTCTTCATTTTTATTTGATCAAAAGGGCTCCCTAGGTTGGATTTCTGATCAAACTAAGTCATCTTGGTTTAATTGAGGGAAGTTGATAGAATATTTTTTCAGGTGTTGGCTGAGCCAAAGGTCTTTGAAGGTGTGAAGAATTGGTTAGAAGTGGTGTCCTTTTATAAGGGGGGGAAGGGGATCTTTAGAAAAAACATAATGTATTATTTTATAATAAATTAATATTCGGTCTATAAAGGCTAAAAAGTGTATTATTCAATGTATAAGGTGGTTATGTGTATAAATCCTTTCAACCAAAAGATTTTAGACAGGATTGGGTCATTATATTATCCTTATATCTTAGTTTTAACTCGTAGTTAATTAGCTTGACATTTACCATGTCACTTTCTATTTTATACTATATAGTTAATAAACATACTATATACATCCAAGATACCACAAGTAGTCAATTAATGATACAATTATCATGATATAAGTCCTCTGGATGAAGAATAGATTTTTAGGAATATAATATCAATTAATAATATAATATTTGTTTTAAAAACTCATTTATATCAATTTTGACACTATTCAATAATTAATTTTTTTAAAAGTCTTAAAAACTTTATTAATTCAAAACAAATTCATTTAATCAATCCTAGAATTTCATATTAACCAATAAAATTCATTTATGTCATCAAAACTTTCAAATTAGATTTATTTTAACATTTATAATACCAATTATTTGATTCTTTCATTAATAAGGAAAATACTACATCATTATTGTGTCATACATAATATTAATTATTAAATGTCTTAAAATTATAAATAAAATACCATTATGTAGGAAATAGTTTTATCTTTAGAATTAATATTTATAGTGGAAAATAAAACATATATAACCTTATGTAAAAATTGTTTTTCTAAATGATATATGCCTATGTCATTTTTTTATTTACTTTAACTTAATTAATATAAAGTGCCATTATCACTTACAAGTGGATTCATGTGTTCCCAAAATAGACCCAAAGATTCCCATGGTCGGACATGTATCAGCCAATATTTTTAGGATACGTTTTAGGGTAATTTATTATTATTATAATATTATTTTGTTACCCTTATTTATCCGATTTACCCTTTAACCATGGTAAATAAAATATTTACCGAAGTAATTATTCAAAATTTTTAAAAATAAAAGTGACATATTCACACAATTTGGACATCATAATTCTAAATATAGAATCCATTTTTCCAAATTCAAAACATAGAAGTGGCAGAAATTAATTTAAAATTAATTCCGGCTGTCAAAACAAAAAAGCATGTTTTTAAGATATAATAACTATCAAAAGATTGACACTTGTTTATGTCCGGTTTAATTGTGAAATTATGTCCAATGAGAAGATTTTTATTGAATGGTATATATATATTCTAAATATACTTTAAACCCACTAAAATTCATAATTTATCACTATTAAATATTTCTATTAAAAAAGTTATTTTTAATTAAAATTTAGTAATTTTCACTATTTATCAAAATATAAAAGTTATCTGAAAAGTACCAAAATTTCACCCTAGGTTAATTTCGATATTCCGAATCCAAAAATGTAGTCCATTTTGAAAGATAAAATGTATAAAATTTCAAAATGTAGGTATTACTATTCATAACAGCTAGTTTGATTGGTTGTGGTGTGTTAGAATCTCGAAGTTGCGTACAATGCAAGACATTACATTATTCAAAGGGAAACATACCGTGGAAGCTTGGGGTGTTACACTTTAAATAACCTCATTCCATCAGAATCACAAAAAAAACATGAAGTATGTACATCTCTTGAATATCTTCCCCCTAAGTAGTGCCACATATATTAACAAGTTTAAAAATATTAGGTACATTTTATTTTATCAGAGGGGGACCTAAAATCCCACTTACTAGTAGTTAACTATTTCTTACACCCTGAGTTTTGATTAATTGATACTGTTTCCCTACCAAACCATGCAGGACTCACATTATCTTAAACCTATGATCTATCCTATCTCTTGAATAATAGATCAAAAAAATACCCTGTCATAAACAACCCGAATCCCTCATTACCCATCATAGGTTGGTTGTGAATAGTATTGATCCCCCAAGCCCCATATGTAGTTGGCCCTAGGTTGGCGACAAGCACCTATGGATTATAAATCACATACATGAGAGGACTTACCCTCAAAATAAATAAATTAGATAGAGATATAGGATATTAATCCATAAAAATACATTGTCACCTAATATAAAAGAAAATAAACCATCCTGAAATTCATTTCGTACAATAAAAATAAGAATCTCTAAAATGAAATCATGAAGCCAAAACTCCACAAGAATTCCAAATTCTAAGATATTAATGTCTAGATCAGTCTATAAAACCTATTAGGAAACCTAAAAAAATATTATATTCACTTAGGATGAGAATAACATGTATTTTCAAAAAGATTATACTCATGGTATCTCATAAAAAATTGATAAAGGAATATTAATGCACCCAAGAATAAACAATATAACTACCTAAATTAGTCAACTAACAATACCAACCTCACCAAGGATAACTCACTAAACAACGCATCCAAATCAGTATAATAATATCAAGAAAATAAATATAAGGTTTCCCAAAATACACTTCCCTACTTAGTCTTTTCTCTCACTCTCGAACCTCACATTTCATGTGCTCTCATTCCTACCATGTATACCATTCACCTTGTATAATGCAGTTTCAGATGAGGGTTAGGTACCAAAACTTCGTACCCCTATTTCTAAAAGGGATGAACACCTCATACTAGTATAAATAAATACATGAATGTCATTTCACTTCTATATGATCATCTATCCCATAAAATATCCCAAAAAACCTCATAACCAGGGAAATAGGATATCATGAATGTGAATGAAATCAACCACATTTTCTCATCTTACCATGCATGGATTCCCACTACATATCACATCCTATCATCACCAAGAATAACCACTAACTATTTCATCATAATTTTTTACTTACCAATAATTTGGTACCACTATTACATACCCCTACCAAAGAAAGTGTGAGGAAAAGGGATAAAGCATCCATAGTTTCCCTCAATAACCTAGATTTTGGTGAAAACACCACCCAAAATATTTTCGTGTCACTACATAGTAATAAATAAGGGTGGGGTGAATATAGAAGTATAATAAAAATACAAGGATATTGATAACACAAAATTTCCTAGCTAAGAGTTCATATCAAATGATACTATCATAACCAACAACACTACTAAATCAAGGCATGATAGCCACCACCAACTTCTTCCATTACAAAATGAAACTCACCATACATGGTAACGACAACACATCCCAAGATTCATTTTTAATTTTCATGTTCACAAATTTTATATTTTTTAATCCATTAAATCCCATATTTAATAAAAATTCACTCTAGTTGACATCAAATTTTATACCCGTTAATTTATCAACAATAATCTCATTTACTAATTACCATAAAATTAATGTCATCCTATAAATATTTAATTACACCCCATTAAATACCTCTTTTTATCATATATTTCCTTATCCCATAGTAACTAGAAAGATACAATACTTTCTATAACTTACCTGACCACCTTTCTCACTAAAAAAATCAACATTTTACTCTTGAGTCGTCCCCAAAGATCAACCATCACAAAAAACAACAAAAAACAACTACCAAAACATAGAGTGAAATGTATCCCATGAAAAACAACCACAACCCCACTACCACAACCTATTCTATAACTAACCCAATCACCACCATTACTACTCAAACCCATAGTATTTTTCATAAAAAAGTACACTAATTAACATCACAACACTTTTCAACTTCTATGGCTTCCACCCATTTAGTTTCAATGTGTCTTTCATAATATTTCATCACCTATTTCATGGGTTGTTTCAAATATTTACAAACACATACACAACATGTTTCATATAATTATATAAGTTATTAAGATTTTATACATAGTAAATTAAATAAAATAAACACAATTAGTTTCAAATTTCATAGTATCTACATGACATATTAGGATCAATAATAACAATGATTTTATAACATTATAAATAGTTGAAATAACTTGATAAGAAAAATACCAAAAGAAATTAATCACCTAAGAGTTCATACCTTACACCTTAATTTCATTTAAAATTATTCATTATATTATTTAATTATCCCTTACCACCCACCAAATGGAAAATACAGTAATTATATAGTCACAGACCTATGAAGAACATAGGTATAAAGAGGATCCCCAATGTCAATTTTTTTTCTAATTAACTTCATAATTAAAAAAAGAATAAGATATTCCTATAATATCAGAACCTCACTAAGAAGGTATTAACAACCTAAAACAGAACATGCTTCAACAATACCTATCTATGACACATTCAAAACCAATGATTTCGATAACCACATCCTCCTCTAGGATGAGAATGAGAAGGAATATATAATGGAAAGGAAATTAACTCACAATAGATTTTTGAAGGAATAATCTCCCTAGGTTGGGGTTCAAAGATACTGAAATTTAGTTTAAATACCCCCCAAAAACCACACCTAGTTCTCCTAAGAGTCAATAGAGAAGTTTTAAGAATAGAAAATTTCAATGGGGATTGAGAATTTATACCCAAATAATTAATTAAAAGACAATGTACAACACACCTAACCAGACCATAGTGATTAGACCTTCACCCCAAGCCACATCACAAGTTTAGGTGTTATGAAGCTATAACCCCTAGCTCAACTAGCCTCAATAATACACAATATAAATTTCAAAAATATCTAATAATCACATGGTAAGAGTATGGGAAAAACCATTCATCGTGTCTTATCTACTCCCAAAACTCTAGAGACACCAGGGATCAACATCTAAAGAACCCGCACCACAATACATGGGAATATGCCGAAATATTTCTATATCCAAACCCACTATGTTGTAACATTAGGGCATGACAAACTCCCTATAGACAAAAAAATCACCAAATGTGACATCTTTATGTGTCCACTACATGACATACCACCTATTCATATCAATTCCAAAATTAGTTGAGCCACTAAAACCCATCACCCTAAATCTCAACATTGAATGAAAGAAACAACACCTCAAAAGACACCACTACACATAAGATGTCGTCTCCATACTGTAGATCACCATCTAACTAATAATTTATCTCCAACTCAACAATATTATTCTCTATCCTACTGTTAAAACATTTATAACCAAAATATCACTAATTAATTATAACACTCCAGGTAAATAAAGAATATGAAATTTTTATATTTATCCATATTTGTGAATAAAATATTAATATTACATTAAAGGGGATGCTATGCTCTATGGCGTACCCAACACGCAACAACGAGTTACTTGAAAATCTTATGTTGCACTCTAATAATAAAATAATATTATCTAATATAGTAGTTAACGCTTAGTCGTTGTAATAGCGGGAATGAACAGAATTAACTACAAAATGATTATATATGTTTGTAAAATATTTTTACTTTTTACAATAAATGTTTGAGGATTAAAAATGCAAATGAATCCAATTTTAAGCGTAAACATTCTAATATTCTTTAAAAGGTCGATTAACCGCCTTTTGATGGAGAACCTCTTTTAAATCCACTTTTTGAAAATTTTATGTGTTATATTTCACAAAATAAAATTCTTCTTTAGTATCGGGACATCAAAATTTACTTTGTGTAAATTTTTGGTATTTTTCTAAAAAATTTCAATTTTTAATGAATAGTGAAAAATGTTGTATTTTAATTCAAAACCTCTTTTAATCTAATTTATTTATATGATTATATTATCTTTTTAATTGGTTTTAAAGTGAAATTAGAATATAGGTTTACCATTTAATCCAATATTGGGCGTTGGAATTAATTTCCCTTTGAAATCGGACTTAAACTAGTGTCAATCTTTTGGTACATTTTGTTTCATAAAAACATGCTATTTGTTTTGACAGCGGGAATTAATTAGTAAATTAATTAATGCAACTTATATGTTTTAAATTTTGTAAAATAGACATAATTTTTGAATTTGGAATATCAAATATATCTTAGGGTGAACTTTTGGTAATTTTCTGAAAAACTTCAATTTTTGATGAATAGTGAAACCACTAAGTGGTACTTATAAAAACTGATTTTTCTGTTTAAATGAAAATTTTCCATCTTTTTGTTTTGAATTTCAAAAATCTGACATACATGGTTGTCATTAAGAAGTAAAATGTGGTTCAATGGGATTAAAATAATTTTTTGGTGAATAGTAACTTATTATGTTTTTAATCGCGATTAGAGGTAATTAGTGTAGTTTAAGGTAAGAATAATGTTTTAATAAAATGAAATGACCTAGACACATGTCCTAACCTCATTGGATGTGTCATGGACGACCAAGACAATCCATGGGTCAACTTGGGGACCCCATGGAGCCACTTTGGTTGAAAAATGACATAAATACCTTTTTATTTAATGTTAAAGTAAAAATGAGACAAACATGAAATGTTTTGCTAAAACAATTTTTACATGGGGTTATACAAGTAAGAATTTTGACTATAAAGATTACTTGGAAAGATAAAAATATTTCCTACATCATATTATTGTTTTTATAATTTTTAGACATTAAATAAATTAAATTATTTATGACATCATGATGATGCACCGATGACCTCATTATTTAACGATTTAAATAAAATGAAAAGATAATGTAGAATCTAAGACCTAAACATGTCCAAAACCTGTTGGATGAGTGGATTTCGAACCTTATCACCTTAACCTCTAAAAAATCAATGTGGGACCATTAAAATCAGAAACTCATTCTAAAATAATGTAACATTTCTTTACTTTCCAAGAGTTCCCCTCCTCTCCTCTTACAAAAGGACCCCACCTCTACCTCCTTACCCACACTTACAAAGCCTTTGTATAGGCAAAACCCCACCCATTTGTCTCTCCACATCCCTTTATAACTCCTTTAAGCCTCACTTGGGGCAGAAGTCTTCCCAAGGAAGCCTTTTAGCTCAAACCAGAGGGAGTTACCCAATTTTAAGGTAATGTCTTCACTTGAGTCCTTTTGTTTTATTTTGCTTCTCCAAAACCCTAAACTCTTTTTATTCATTTATTTTGTAACAAATAAAGTATCTTCAATATACTAGTATGTTGTTATAAGAATGATTAGAGATACACTTACACACACCTTCATCTAATGGTTAAAGAACATACTGTTTCTGTGGTTGGCGATTTTCTGCCTCACTAAACGATGATCGTTCAATATTATTTTAACACCTCTAAAGGTGGCCATTATGATGTCACTGTATTTTATATATGATATATATGATATTTATGATTACTATATGATTCTTTATTTTATATTTGAACCATACCTTTATTCTTTTCATGTTGTGTAAATGCGATAATTTCATATGAGGAAGTGTGGACTACCGCCCCCTCAAGTGATGTGACTCATACATGCAATACATGGAACGTATAAAGAATGAAATTAATAAATATATGTGACCTATATAACATATATATTATACTTGAATTGTAATATATATATATATATCATTTATTTTTAATTCCGTTAATATGACAAAGAAAAAATGAAAGTAGCGTTCATGCGTACGTACGACCTACCGTCTCCATGAACAGTGCTTTTCATTTTTTTATCTCCAAATGATATGGAATAGTATAAAATGAATATGTACTGTATATATATGATATTTTAATCACTAATACTATTCTGGAAATTATTTACTTATAACTACATGGACAATCATTTTTCAAACAAGTTCATTTTTGACTCTTGTATAAAACATCGACAAAAACGACTAATATGAACTAACATTATTAAACAATTATTATAACATTATAATATGTGATATGAAATGAATAATAATATTTAAAGGAGGTCCTTAGGCAATTATAAATTTACCAAAGTTTATTATTCATGAATATAATGAAACGAACAAGATAAGTTAGACTTGAGGTAAGGGATTCGACTCCTCTCTTTCTTTTAAAGTACACTCTTTTATGTCTTTCCTTTTAAATCTAATATTTCTTGTTATTGGGATATTATTTTGTATTAATATTACTGTAATTTTTATGTTCATATGATTAGAGACCCTATTCTCTCTCATCAATCCATTTTGGAAGTTTTGAGTGGCGCCGTTAGGCTGCCGAATTTTCGTAAGGGATCTGACTCCTCTCTTTCCTTTAAAGTACACTCTTTTATGTCCTTCCTATTAGAGATCATATTTCTTGATATGGGGATATTATTTTATATTACTATTACTGTAATTTTTATGTTCATATGATTAGACACCCTATTATCTCTCATCAATCCATTTTGTAAGTTTTGAGTGGCGCCGTTAGGCTGCCGAATTTTCGTAAGAGATCCAACCTCTCTCTTTCTTTTTAAGTACTCTCCTTTATGTAACTTCTATTAAGAACCTCTTTGTTATGTTGGGGGATGCTATTTTATATTCCACTTTCTATAAACATTATGTTGATATGATTAGAGACCCTATTTCCTCTCATCAATCCATTTTTTAAGTTTTAAGTGGCGTTGTTAGGCTGCCGAGTTTTCATAAGAGATTTTTCATCTCACTTTTATTCCCGTTAGATTTATGATACATTTGCCACAATTTCCTTTGAGTTGTGTATGAACTTCCCATTATTTTACTCATTGTGTAATATACTTTCATTTATGAGTATTTACATAATTTTTTTATTTTCCTTCTTTCACAGGGCGTATGTTTCGAAAGATACCCATGTCGGTAAGGGAACCTTTCACACTCCTCTTTTTAAAAGACTTCTTTTGTTATGTCTTTTAATTCACATACTATTATGTTGGGATATATTCTTCTATATCCTTATTGATTTAAATTTTATGACCATGTGATGAGATACCCTTTTTATCTCTCATCAACTCATTTTCTGAATTTTGTAGTGACGCTATTAGGCTGTCAAATTTTTGCAAGGGAACTTCTTAACCCAAATTTGATTCTTTGGGATAAACATTTACTCCTTGAATATGTCGTTCTATGAGTATGTTTGAACAACCTCTAATTTTTTTACACTTAATATCAACTTATATTTGGTGTATTCGTTTTTCACACATAATTATGTAATTGATTTGTCCTTAAACCAAGGATACCATCTTTGTAAGGGACTTCGTCTCAATATCCTTTCATTGAGGCATATTTTGTTTTATACACAACCTTCTTTTGTACGGTGTATAAACCCCTTTGGCTTTTACATTTATTCAAAAGGAATCATTTTTATACAAAGCGTTTACTAAATGACAAAAGGGAATTTTTTTTGTCGTACGTATGCAGTGACAATGACTTCTCTGCCACTGTGACCATTATTTGAGTTTTAGCTTCCTCTACAAGCCATACCTTCTTTATAAAAGAAAAATAAATACCATGTTTTAATTTTCTTTTATTTTGGTATTGAAAATGGTTTTTATAATGTTTTTATTATATAAATGTGTTGTATTGATATCTTGTGATTGAAATGTGGAAATGTTATGTTTCCTTTATGCATGTTTTATGTGATATAATTATGTTATGGTTCTTGGGCATTATTATGAAGATGGGTGGTTCCGTGATAAACTAAGGGCGGGTGAGCCCGATATATCTCTCCAATGCATTGGGTAACGTGTAGGAGTGAAACGTTAAGGTTTCTCCTAAGAGATTTAGGGAATATACTATGGTGGGTATTCCAAACGTAACC
Organism: Viscum album; assembly: GCA_963277665.1. Taxonomy (NCBI): domain Eukaryota; kingdom Viridiplantae; phylum Streptophyta; class Magnoliopsida; order Santalales; family Viscaceae; genus Viscum; species Viscum album. The sequence continues at coordinate 98,403,042 of OY728151.1, read as the reverse complement.
AAGAGGGTTACTCCCTAAGTAAGAATGTTATAAATGCCTCAAGTTACCTTTTATGTCTTATTATTTCTATGATTTATTCATGATTTGATGAGGTATGTTAAAGTGCCTATGTTTTATGGGTAAAGTATGATTTCATTCTTATGTATATATGAACTCATGTTTCCTTTCCATATTTTTATAACCCTTACTGAGCTTTTTATGCTCATCCAAAGTTTTCCTGAAATATTTTTCACAGGTCGAGGGAAAGGTACATGATATGATGATAGTGTCAGGGAAGTGTCAAGAAAGAATCCATGTTTTATTTTAAATATGTTTCCATTGATGGGAAAAAAATGAATACTATCTTTTATGTAACAACTTTGTTTAAATATGGAATTTAATGTAAGTTTTATGATCTAATTCTCTAAAAATCTAAACCTAAAAAGATCCTAAATGTGTAATCTTGTAATAACTCAAGATTAAGTAAGGTTTAAGGCTGGGGCCTTATAGTAATGGGTTGTGATAGTCCAAAATATTACAACCATAAATTATTTTTTTTCATTTTTCATCACTGAATCCATATATGGTTTTAAATTTTATTCATGAATAATTATGGTATAAATGAATAAATTTTAAAATAAATAACCTTTATTAATATTAATGGTAAAACAAAAAATTGAACATAATACATATTTTTTTTATAAAATAAATATCAATTAATGTATTATATAACCATGTATCAGGTTAATATTTTTAAAAAACTATTTTAGTTTTCATGGATAGTTATAATAAATAATATTATGGTTAAATACAAAATTAATAATGATTATATATTATTAATTATATTATATAGTGTGTAGATATTTTTTAAATTAAATCATACAAATTATATTAAACATGGAATTAAAACCACATAAATAAAAGTACTATTATATACAAAAACTACCCAATAAAACATGATTATGTTAGAAATATTTTTCATATATTGAACCATTTAAACTTATGAAAATTTATAAAATCTATATATTTACACATCTCAAGTCATGAAATTATTAAATGAGAACCCTGATCATTACTGAGAATCCAATCTGATCTTGGAACCACTAAAAAAACACCCCCAGGTTGATGGAAATGAATATAAATATTAAATAAGAAATTATAAAAGAAAATAAAATAATAATATGTTAAATAAAAATGAAATATGTTCTAAATAATGTATAAATTTAATTTGAAATTTTTTAATTTTATAGGTATATATTAATCCATTTCAGAACTCAGGGTATAAGATTATTTTCACTCACTCTCTTTATTTTTGGTTTATCTTATATCTTAATTTATCATTTTTATCACTATATTATTCAAGAATTTTAATTCTATTTTTTAATATATTTTTTATCCATATATTTATTGTCTATTTTAAATTTATTTACTAGGTTTATAAATGTTTTCCAAGGGCTATTTTCAATTTATTCCATTAAAAAATCATGAATAAAGGAAACATTTCTATTTCTTATTATATTTTCAAGTATCAACTTTTTAATGGATTTTTTATTCTTGGATTTCTAAAAGTATTCATTATTTTAATGAAAAGTATTCTTTTTCATTTATTGATTGGAGTAAAACTATATAATATTCTCATATTTATTGGTTTGTTCAAAAATTTCCAATAAATGTTTTTATAAAGAACATTTATATACCAATATCTCCACCATATCTTATGAATTTTACTTCCTTTTAACTCCATAATTATGATTTATTTTTATTCTTTCAATTATGAATGTGTATTTTTTTTAATGAATTCTTTTCATAGTAATCATTATGATATATCATTTAGTTATTCTTTTAGACATGATTATGTAACACATTTCCTCCCCATGGGGTTTTTACAAGCTTATTCTTTTTGTTTGGTTTATTTTTATGTGTCAAACTTATACATAATATATTTTAATATGATAGATGGGACCATAATTTTATATACCCTTGATATATTCTATAATAATTTCCTCTCATGAAATTCCATGTATGGTGAAAGGAAATTTAGATAGGCACATTATGTTATGGTGTTCAACAAAAAACCTCAATTTATGTTTTTGACATGTATTTTGTTGTGTCAATTTATCATATTTCTAATGGTGAAAAATTTTTATGCCATTTATTTTATGCCATGTTTTTATGTGAACACTTATGATCTTACCCTTTTTTTCTTTATTCTTGATGTTATATCACCATAATGTTTAATTTTGTTACCCGTTATAGGACTTTTACACTCACCCTATATTCATATATGTCCCCATCATATACCATGTAGTGATAGAGGAATAAAGATATCTAGGGTAAGATATTGATGATAAATGTTAAGTATTATGAAGTTTGTTATATAATTCTTTATATAATATCCTAAAGACACTAGAACTCTAGCTTACATGATGTATTTTATAGACATTGTAATAATAATTATGTGATATTATCTATATGAGATGTGGTTTTTTACACTCCAAGTAAACCTAATAATGTAAATTAAATTTATATGATCTTGATGAAGGTGTGGGGGATTAAAAAATTAAGCCACCCCATATTCTTCTTGGACCAAATATTTTTTAAATATGTTGACTACCTCCTTTTAACAGCCCACCAAATTGAACATGTGATTCTTGGGTAAGATAATATTTTCTCTAAAACTCTCTAATTGGATTATCTTACAAAAAAATTTGAGATATCTAAATTAATATTATAAATGGAAATGATTTTCTTAAAAAATATATTTAGGATTTCTTTCTTATGTATTTATTTGAATAAAATTTATGATATTTATTCTTTATCTAGGGGTGCGAGTTACACTAGTACCCTGAGTAAAATATAAATATTCACCCATACATATATATTATTAACACATCTTTCATTCACTACCAGAGGATTATTTTCCATATCATCACCTAATGACTAAACCACACACCCATATACATCCTTTAAACTTTTTTCATTGAGAATATATTTTTATATAACCTTAAAGAATGTGGAAAGATTAAACATCAACACTTAAGTCTATTTAAGTACTTTAAAAAAATCCCAAATCATATAGAATTTAATTTCACATGTGATCTCAAGGGGGTATAAAAACAATGTAAATTGATTAATCTAGTATCACATTCCATTATCAGCATTAATCTATACCTAAAGTCCTTAAATTATTGATTTATCACCTAATGAAGTGTCTTAGTTTAAAATTTCTTGAAGAATAACTCTAAAACCACTTTATAAGTCAAATTATAGTTATTATATACTTTTCCAATCACATCCCAAAATCAGAATGTATCCCAATCAAGCATGAAAATTCTAGATGACACTTATGATTCTTGGGAGTCTTCATACTCTTCAATATCTAATAGATATAATTAGTATGATCATCATCATTATATGGAGAGGCATAAACTTGAAAATATAAGTTTAAAGAATATTAAAACATGTATGAACATCCATAACAGTAAGTTCCTATAGAGGTGGTCTCTACCTAATATCATAATATATTGTTCCATCCCCCTCTATGACCCATATATCAACTATAGACCTTGTTTATAGACCATACTCATCTATTCCATACTTTATTTCTAAAGGTTGATAATGCAGGGGAATAACAAACATTTAAATATAAAATCAAATTAGTTTATCCATAAATGATCTATCAAAATAAAAAAATGGGATCATAAAAGTAAATATTAGGTAAAAACCTTTACCCCTCTTTCAATTCATTCAACTGTTATTTAATTTTTATGTATATTAAAACACATTGTAAAATAATTTAGAAATATTTATAAACATAACCATGAAAAATATTAAATAATACTAATTATTATTATAATGATGGTGGGGTTTAAAAATCAAATGAATAAATTTATTATCTATCTTAACCTAATTTTCACTAATATATATGTAATAAAAATTATTAATTTATTATTTCCATTTTAGGTAAAATAAATCAATAATTGATTCAACAAAATATTTAAAAAATGAACACATTCTTATATTATGACCCATGATCTTACTTATGACTATATATAGATGAATATGAAAGATTTATAATACATAAGGAAGTAGTTATGAGTAATAAAGAAATTGATTCATACCACAACAACCCCTATTAACTCATAGTTACATTATTATTATCATAGAATAATTACAAGATGCTTATTAGGTCATGAAAATCCAATATATTGGCTATTCCCGAAGTTGTCTTCCCTTGATAGTATCAAATACCATTTTACACTATCTTAACCTAAATCACCCATTTACCCAATTATAATGACCATAATACATTAATCACACATTTAGAGGCTGCAATAATTATAGAGGTATGAAAAGTATAATAATTGGAAATATTTTTTTCCTCTTAAAGATTTATCTATAAGTCAACCAAGTCCTATAGTAACACTAACAAAAATTATGTGTACATTATATATAATGAAGATAATACATATATGTAAATTGAAGAACTTATATACCAATGGATACTAATAACATCAATATGAAAATAAAAAAACGTCTAAATATATATGTATTTTATTTTAGAAAAATAAAAAAATATAATTATGAACATAGATCATGCATTATGAGGAAATAAAAAAATATATAATTGTAGTGGATATGAATAAATAAATAATACCCCAATGTGTCCCACCTATGTAAATAACCATAATATTTTTAAGTCTACATAAGTTCCTATCTCCAAATCATAGAAACCCTTTTTCATAAGTCACTTCCCTTTAACTTTGTCACATAAAACCATGGCTACACACATCTTAAGGTGAATCATATAATTATTTATCACCTCATACTCTATATGTGGTCACCACTAGACCCTTTCTAATATATTATATAACCATGTAAATGAAGTATTATAATAATGTAAGAAGTGAATAAAATTTTTAACACATGTCCGTTTTAAAACATGAAACATGAAATTAAATAAATTAAATAAATATGAGAGTTGGTTTCTAGATGATAATTAATCAATTAAGAATCAATCCATACATACTTCTAAACAATCCATTTATCCAAGTTGGTGAACCTATAAATTATTTGATACTTGATCATGTTACAATGGAACATTCATATAAAGAAGGGGTAACAGTGCTTAAAATCAATATTTAAGAAATATCATTTCCCATCCTTGATCAAGTATAATTTTATATGAAAATTTATGGAACCATAATAACTATCACAAAAACATGGTAGGGTATCATAATACCCATATACACATATGATTCATATTCAAATCACACATTACAATTGGAAGCTAGTGTGCTTATGCATAATTTTCAAACCCTCGTCTAGGCCTCAAAAAGATTAAAGAAAACCTATAATAATATGTACACAATACTACCTTTTAAAACAATTGGATTCATATTTACATATATCAAAAAGAGAAAAATTACATTCACAAACACCACTAATATTACATTCAAGAAATTTATATTAAAAAACTAAAATCACATTCAAAATTTAAGAAGAAGAAGGGTCCCTCCGATTTTCATGTCACCTCATTCTCTATCAGGCTTGGGCTTCCCCCGTATATTGAATTTGAGGGGGGGGGATTTTCACTATGTATCTATATAGGTGACTCCCCCCATCAAATTTCAATTATTATTCAGGGTTTCTTCTTGGAAGAAATATAATGCATAAAAACTCAATGGGTGATAAGGGAAGTGACCTTTGTGGGTACTACTCATTAGAATGTATAGACTGACAGTTGGATATGGTGAAATATTGGGGTATGATGGTGAAAGTAACATATAAGGGCCACTAGAAATAACATCCTAATCTATTACATGATGAAAACTCACTAGATCACAATTGATGAAGGAATACTCAGGACAACGTGGAAGCGACTCCCTACACTTGTACACAATGATAGTTTAATAGGTGGGATGGTCGTATGAACATTGCAGGGCCACTAGTTGTTGAATCAAGACATATTATGTGAAAAACTAACATATTAAATCCATGGTTAAATGAAGGATTAGGGTTCCATAGTGGTGGATCTATGTGGAAGTATGTGGTGATTTATATCTCTTATAAATATTTTTGGTTTGTGGTGGCTTGACTTAGGCCTAATACACTATGTTACTCATCGTGCATCCCTTATTCTTTTGTTTTTTGTGGTACTGATGATTTTCTAGATTTTTATGGGAGGGGATTATATATGTTTATTTTTGTGTATTTTTAGTTTTATGGGATTGAATTTGGGAGTGAATTTTTCATATTCCTCTTTAATGATGATGAGTTTCTTCATTTTTAGATATTTCAGCATTGTATTCTTGTTACTCTATAGGTATTCTTTTTTGGTGGTTCTACACTCAAGGATGTAAGGTTTTAATTGGTCATTTTTACTTGGTGGTGGTTTTTAAGGTAGTTTTATACGGTCATTGTGACTATCATGGCTCATTGATGAGGCCTTAGTCCACTTGTTACTTAACTCTTAATATAGGATTCCATCACTCTTCTCTAAGTTGAACTTTTGGGGTTGTTTTTAAAATGTTTTGGGATGTAAATTATGATTGTGAAATGGTGTTCTAGTATGTGTCTCTTATAGTGAAGTTTCCACTATATTTGGGTCCCCATTGTGTTCATATGTCATGGTGGTTTTGAAGATCTGCTTATAATGATCTAGCATTCTATTTTTTTTGTTATGTTTTCTTCATTATTATTTGAGCGATCATGTTTGTGTTTTAGTGTTTAAGATACTTCTACATATGGTAGTAATGGTAATAGATGTATTTTGGTGTACTCTTTTGGCATATTTAGGGTGGTGGTGATAGAGTTAGGCAGTTGGTTCTCCCCATTTAATTGGTGTTGATGAGGGGTATGATTTGTGTTAGGGCGCATGACGTGGGATGATACATGGGTATATGTACTAACAAGGGATTTAGTTTTAATTTTTAATTTTTATATCTCTATCTATGGGGTATGTGAGAACCAAAATATTTTCAGTAATGTTTCAGAAAGGTTCCCACTAAACTAAAACTAGAAATTTAAAAAAATAAAACAAAAATAGATCGAGGAGGAATGAATATGATTATATAGTGCAAGAATACTCACACACATAAACTCATATAAAGGATATTAAAAATATTTTTGATACATTTCTTCATTTAAATAACGCCAATAATCTCATATAATATAACAAGGGGAATGGAAAAAACTCATATAAAATTATAATCATGGAAAATCAATATAACTAAGTAAAAAGAGTGATGTAAACTATTTAGGGAAAACATTTTATTGATGAAAAATTTGGTTTAATTTTTATCTTAATATACCCCATTTCATTGTTATCCCATATATGTTAATAATATAAGAGTTGAAAAGGGGTAACTAGTTAGAATTTTCATTGAATACAATCATCATGTCAGATGAAAGGAGAATTCCACCCAAGGTAATAATTAAACATTCTTAGTATAAAGAACCTATGCATTTATATTGATAGGAGAAAAAAAATTAATTCTGGTTAAACATATGATATTACCTTAATAGAATAAAAAACAACATTAATTAAGAATTATAAAAAAAACGAATTTCAAAAATGTGTCTGATATAGGATCAATACATTTATATTACTATTATAACTGTAGTAGAAAAAAAGTGAAAAGTGGTTCCCAAACATTATTTTTACCCAAATTTAATACTTCTAACACCCCATAGATTATTATTGATAAATAATTGAGCATTATTTTACATAATATGTGAAAATGAGAAACATATCATTTATGGAGTAGTTACAAACTAATAAAAAAATAATAAACCAAAAGAAAGCTGTTGAATGGATTATTTTTTTTAGGTAAATTAATCGTTTTTCAATTTCATAAAACATCCCAACTATTTTTTACTCAGTACATAGTATAAGGGAAATAGTTACCTAATATTAAACTTTTTATAAATTGAAATTAATTCTATGGACAACAAAGTGTCTCGTGCCCCGCCACTACATAATCAATGGTATAGTTGTACCATTCCCTACTTTAAGATTATATTCATTCCAAAAATTCTCTAAAAACTCTATATTAGTGATTTTAATATATGAAAATTGATATTTAAATAAAATTTTGACCTATAAATATATTTTTTTGATTACATACCACACTTATAATACTCAAACACTCATCAAAAGATGACCCATAGATAGTAAAATCATTACTGAATATGTCCATACAATTCTCTTGGAAATTTTAAAATATACTAACTATGCATCATAGGTATGTACCTAGATAATTATATGGTCCAAATGAAACCCAATTATGTATGATATATTTAAAATATAGAATAACATTACACCTTAATATGGGGAGTGAATTACAGTGTAAATATTTTCATTCCCTTAGTGTAATCGTGTTCCCATATTGGAAATAATTCCATGAACATATCAATATAAATATTGAAGAAACCTAAAATATAGAAATTTAAATGAAATGAAACAATTATTTTACTTGATTTACAAAATAATAATTCTATAAAAAGAATAGTTAAATGATATTTTATTATACCAGTGGATAAAATAATACACTATAAGATGTTAAAAATTACGCAGGGGTTTATTTCTGATCCAAGGGTCACTATATTTCTCTACATATTCTATTTATAATACAAAGGAATGTTATAAATTATTATATGAATAAATCATCACACACATAATATCCTCATACAAAATAAATATGAATCCTGTGTCAGTATTGTTATTGCGATTCAGTTCTCCTTATCAACATCAGATCATCCATGAATATCATCATTGAAGCTACCATTTTCTCTAATCGTAAAATGTAATAGAGGAACATCACTCCCCATATTTTTAAAATTTAAAATATTCTAATATCTTCAATTTTAATCTTCAAAACCCATCTCAATGAATTATAAAACTATCACACTTTAATTTGGACTTCAAATGATCATCAATTCTTCTATTAAATTAGAAAATTCAACCAAAATTCTAAAAAATACAATATTAGTTTTAATATGGAAACCATCATTGATAAAACAACTATGTTACATTTCCATATTGGTTATAGTGTGATGGATAAAATATACTCCATGTTTATGGTATGACCAATTAAATCAAAATGTGATATTTAATTAATATCTTGATCCCTAAAATCCATCAAAGATATTATATTTAATCCTAGAGATATCTCAGTGTGATCTTCTAAATCATCTTCAAGGTATAAACTAGTTTCAACAAGATATTTTGGTTGTGGCATGAGGATTTACACTTCATATAAATAAAATCTAATGGAATTATTCCTAAATCATTCATCACACTGTGTAGATAGCATATTTGTAACACGATACCTCCAATATTCTAAATTGGCATGGTGTAAACTACAATTCCATATTAAAAAGGAATAAAATAGTTTTTTATAGTTAAACGTCATGTGTTATAACTTCCTCACAAGATAAAAGTTTAATATTAAATAAGAATAATTTTTGTGCGTTAGTGGATTTTATGATGTGAGATTTGAAGGATATATTCCAAGAAGACTTATCTTTATATGATATTTATAAGCTATATTATATTGAATAAGAATTATAATTTTTGTGAAGAATGGGGTGTATTATTCCACATAGATATAGTTATTGAATGATAAGTGGATATAAATTTATTTTATAATCACCTTATTAGTTATCATTTAATGGTTAATGAAAAAACATGTAAGAAATACATTTAAGGGAGTAATACATATGATGAATGAATTGGACATGGCATTTAAGATATATTCATTTATTAGATGCATGAATTGACCACGGAATTAACATTTGAATCAATTCATGTAATATTTTACTATATATATAAACCTTAATTCGATACCATGATTGTGTGTGTGATAGTTTTGGGTATTTTCATGATGTATGATTGATATTCTATTGAACTCAAAGAACTCTATATCATTCTCCTTTACACCAATGTATGTAGCTTGTCATGGGGGAAAATTGGATACCAACAGAACAATAGATGGTTCATCTTAACTAGTGGATACCTCCAGAGGTGGGCTGCAGTTTGGATTTCACATTAGTGTTCTATCTCAAACCCTTTTTATAAAGATAAAAATGTTAAAATGGGATCATACGTGAATAGTACACATCTTAAAACATATATTCATTTACTTTTTTGGGTATAGTATCATATTTCATGCATGGGGGAACATGGGATTGAGATTAAATCACTTTAATACATTCTAATAAATTTTATTAACCCCTAATTAGTCCTAAAACAAGTATTAGAGAGACCCATGATCTTAGATATATGAAATCATGCCTGAAATGAACAAATCATGAAAAAATAGAATCATGTATTAGTAAACTAAAAATTCTATAAAAAAGGAATTTAACTATTGTAGCTAGGGTTTTATATTAAAGTGTAATTATAATGTATCTTTATAAAAATATGGGTCCTCATTTTTATTTTTAAGTGGATAGTTATATGTAATGTTAACTTATATTACCTTCACGTAAAACTCTCAACTCAGCTAAGGGTTTTTCTAGCTTTCCTTTAAGTAGATAGGTCCATATAAAGGTAATAATAAATTACCTTGAACTATGAGGTTCTTTATAAATGTTATAATAATGAAACTTTACTCACCAGAGATGTATCTAAAGGTAATCATTTATACCTTTATGTAATAGACTTTAATAAATGGCACTATTATATTACCTTTACAAAGTAGGTAACTTCAACATTAACCTTACATGAAGGAGGTTGTGTAAAGGTAATATCTGTGTTACCATTATATGGGATAATATCATACATTTCCTTTACCCAGGTGGCCTGTGTAAAGGTAAATCCTCATACCTTCACGGTGGTCACCTCTCCTACATAATGGTAATGTGTATAAATATAAAAAAACATATTTTTTTTATATTTCTTATGACATATAAAATGTTTATAAATAATAGAAAAGGGAGTTTGGGAAATATTTTAATTTATAAAATAATTAATTAAAAATATTATATTTATATTTATATAAATGTTTTTCATAACATTTATTTATTAAATATTCAAAAATAATAAATGTTAAAATTTATTTTGAATTTTGTGTCATGCCTTATGGTTAATAAATAAAAATGTTAATTTAGAAATCATAAGGGTAACATATAAAGTATTTTATATTATGAAATAATACCAAAATATAAATTTTTTAAATTTAATAGTTATTCCATTATTTGAATTATTCAAATAAAAAACGTACTTGATGGTGTTATTATATAAATCACTTAAAAATGATTTGATATTTTATTTGTTCAATGGTTTAAAAATATTAAAATATGTGTTATTTTAATTCTTCTAAAATGTTCACCTAGTATTGGATTATAAAATTGTTTATAATTTATAAAAATATATTAAAATTAATGTGAAAATTCCATATTGAAATGAATATGAATTATATAAAATTAGATTGAGAATAAAATTGATTATATTCAATATTATGGAATATCCATAATATTAGATTATTTATGAAGGCATTTAATGTAAGATTATATTTATTAATAGTTCATAATTTGTTATCTCATGTTTAAATATTTAAACTTTTGAATTATTGAAATGAAATTCCCTACTATATTTATAATTATTATTATTTTATAATAATAATGTGTCTATTATTTTATATGAAGTATTAAAATGATTCTTATGAAATTGTTAAGAATGAAATTATATTTTACGAGAATCAATATAAGATTTGGTTTTCACCTACCTATTTTTTTCAGTTATTAGCTTGGATTTATTTTCTGGTCATAGTTTGTGTGTATTATACATCAGAATTATTATGAATTTAATTCTATCTTAGGGAAAGTTACCTAGTTAGAGGTACTTAGGGTCTACTCACCATCCAAGAGGATTATGACTTATTTTTGAATGGTTATTGGTTATATAGTTATTTCTTCAAAATTACTCATGTGAAGATTGTTAACCACATGTAATTATAAATATTTACATGATGTATTTATGTAACTTATTCAAATGATACATTTGGATATGTATTAATATGTTCAGTTTCTATTTTCGGTGAGTAAAAAAATTATGCTTCATGTAAAGGGTTACACTTAAATTTTCATTAAACATATAGATTTAGTGGATAGAATATGATTCCAAAACTAAATCACTAGAATAATACATACAATGGGGAATAAAAATGATATAAGATACTGAGATTAAATTATTTGAAAATACTATTTGTTATATTACTTTCAATGAATCACTTTTTTAGACCGCAATAATTCATCTAATTATTTTTGAGATTTGAATGAGTAACTCTAGATTAACATGTAAAGGAAAATAAATTAATATGTGGCTCTGGATTATCTTTTTGGGTAATTTGAGCTCAATATGGTTATCCGTAGATTGTGACTAGCTATCTCATCCTTGGATTTTTATTTTGGTTATATAAGTTAGGAAACAAAATCTATTTAGATTCCATAGTAATAAAAAAAATTTATCCTTATGATAGATTGGAAAAAGAGTTACACAATCAACTATCCAATAATCAAAATTTTTATAATTGGGATGATTCCATTCATAAATATTCATGGATTGTTTTGTGAAGATATTGGTTTAATTCATTATGAGATAAGGATCTTGGATCAATAATTATATATGATATATGTGGATATCATTTTTTGTGGGAGTAAATTTAGTAAAATTCCTTATTAAATTTTTAATAAAACACGATAATCATCTAAGAAAAAAAAATTGTTATAGAAACTGAACATTCCATCATTTTGACTAACTAATGAACTCTCTATTTTTGTGGATATAATAAATAGAGTATTCCAGAAATATCCTGGTAATTTTTGGGGTATTTATTAAAAATATATTTTCGTATTATATTAGACATGAGGACCATGTGAATAAATTCGAGATAATTATTGAGAATCATAGAAGAAAATAGTTAAATGTAAAATTTAGGCAGTGTAAATTTTGGCTTCAGAAAGCTTCTTTTCTTGGCCATAGTTTCTCTAGGGAAGGAATCTCAGTTAATCCTTTGAAGACAATGGTAGTCCAAGAATGGCCTACTCCAATAAACATAACTAAGGTATGTAATTTAAATATTTTAAAAGGTTACGATTAGTGATTTATTGAAAATTTTCAATGATTGGATAATCCACTAACCAATATTACTCATAAAGGGGTTAATTTTGTATGAAAAAAGAAACAAATATTATTTTTTGAAGAATTGAAGAGAATATTGGTAAAAGCTTTGATTTTGTCTCTAGAATCCGGAAATTATTAATTTTTTATATATAAGGATTCATTGTATAAAGTACTTGGTTGTTTCCTTATATATAATGATAAGGTTATTTCCAATGCATCAAGGAAGTTAAGGATTCTTGAAACAAACTATCAAACCCAATATATTGAGTTAAAAGATGTAATCATTTCTTTGAAGATATGAAGGTATTAAATTTATGATAAAACATGTTATATATAAAGAGATCATTAGAGTTTAAAATACATATTATCATAGAGAGAGATCATCGCGAGGAAAAGGATATGGCTCTAACTAGTCAAATATTATGATTAATCAATACACATACACCCTGGGAAAGAAAAATAAGGTAACAGATGTTTTGAGTAGGAAATACCATGGAGTTATGACCAAAATGAGGATCGATAGGGATCTTATATTCACAGATAAGTAAATATGGATATTCTAATTTTCCAATAATGGGACACTAAATCCTTTTTGGAATTAATTTTAAAAATATTTTTTTACAAAGGATAATGTTTCTCAAAAAATTTATGAGAATTTTCAAATGAAAATTAAAACCATGAATGATGGAAAATTAGATGACATAGTTTGTGAAGACAGAATTCTAAAATTTGGAAACATACTACATGTTTCTTCTATACCTGAGATAAAGAGGGAATTTTTGGATGATGCCGAGAGCCCAAATTTTTATATACACCCTGGTAGGACTATGATGAATATATATTTGAAAGAACATTTTTGGTGGGAAAATATGATACATGAAATTTTTGATTATGTGTCATGGTATATGGTTTTTTAATAGGTATATTGAGAGACATACACTATAGGATTCATGTAACCAATACTTATTACTATGTTTAAATTAGAGAACAAGTGTTATTGAATTATATGAATGTATTGATATATGCACTTTTCAGAAATCATATGATAGAATAATAGACAAAGAAACCTGACAAAATTATGATGAACTACCAAAATATGTTCAAAAATTGACATTCTAGAAATTTAATTTTTTATTATTTTAAACTGGGGAATAATGTAACACCCTAAAATTTAAATATAAATTTATTTTTAAATAAATATCTTTGACATCATGCGATATAAGTAACCCCTAGTCTAAATAAACTATAATATATTATATAATTATAACATAGACAATTTATTAGTGGTTATTAATTGGAATAAATAAATTATGTAAATTATATGAATTACATATTTATAAATTAATTTTTTTTTCAATTTATTTGAAATAATAATATAAACATTTTAAGTTAAAAGAAGTGTTTTTCTGAAAAAACTATTTTTCATGCACAATGTGTTTTTATCATAGTAAATTAAATTAATCAAAAAAAATTAATTAGTTAAATGATATTTAAAATTATATATTGAACCAATTTTTTATCAACAATCTAATATTTGTTATGATCATTGTATATGCATAAAACTAGCTTTATGCTTAAAATTGTATTTTCTTCCTAAAGGTGGATTTTATCACATACTCCACACTTATTTTAAAAATTATTTCTAAAATTATTAGAATTTTTTTTTGAAAAAATTAACTCCAAATTTCAAAAAAAATTTAAAATTATATTAAAATTATTTTTCATATTTTTCTGAATGAATTAATTGTTTAATAAATAATAAAAAATACAGATTTTTTTAAAAATTTTCTTATCGTTTAATGAATTTTCAAAGAACCATTTTGTTTTAAAATGATTATAAAAATAAAATTAATTCAATTATATTATTATTATAAGTCCAATTTAAATCATTTTAATCAATGATGTCTTGAATTTTTTTAATAAAGATATTTTATACCTAAAAAAATTAACTAAAAAAATATTATTTTTTCATGCTTGCAGGTTTAATTTTAAATTAAATTATAAAATTTTTATGATTTTAATTCAAAAAAATGGATTAAATATTTAGAATAAAAATAAATAATATTAATTAATATTTTCAACATAATTTTTGGTCATAATATATACTGAAAAGATATTAAAATTTGTTACCGCAATTATATTAAAATTGGTTTACTAGAGGGTCAAACTGAAAATATAGGGGTTATTTTTTCAATTAAAGTTGTTAAAATAACATTGGATGGTAATATTTATAATTTATTCTATATCACATTTTAATCTATGGTCATTAAGATCATTTTTATTGGGAATGACTTTATCAATTTTTATTCTTTTAGGAAATTTTTTAGTGGGTCCCCTCCCCCACTTAAAATGAACACCCCTATCTTCCATATGAAAAATTCAAGATCTTTTTAATTTTTTAAGGTAATTACCAAAAAAATTCACAAAATACTTATATACAACCTATATACCCTGGTGTTTTCAAAAAACCATCCTTGGAAGGCTTTAGTTGTAATCCTGAAAAGGTTGTCCAGAGAAGATGTACAATTTTTAACGATTCATTCTCAATTTATTTATTCCTATACCTTGTTAAAATTTTATTTATAAATTTTTATATATTAAATTTATTTTCTAAAATATAAATAAAAATTTTTATCTTAATTTCATTCTCTATATCAATCTACTCTTCTTTAAAATGGGAATTAAAACTGTCGATCGTGCCTATGGAGGACTACTGTCTCACAAACCAGTGTAATTGATTTTTCATATTTTCATCTCATGGATGAATATAATGATGTAAATAATGTAAATATATAAAATTTATTATATATTTACTCTTATTTAATTAAAATATCACATTTTCTTTCCTACTTATGACCTGTTAGAAAACGATATTGGCACATGTGCGTATGTGTGGACTACTGCCTCCATGATGCGATGTGATACGTTTTTAATTTTATTTTTTTCATTTATGGTATTAATGATATATTTTTTATTTATATTATATAAAAATGGTTCCAAAAATTTTAACTATTATTTAATCATTTTTAATTTCGTAGCCTGAAAAAATGGAAACAGTGTTAATGCGTGTGTACGACCTACTGTCTTTATGAATAGTGTAATTCATTTATTTATCTCTACATTAATGGAAGACTATAAATATGTATATACTTAATATATATTATATTTATATCATTATTAATATTTTTTATATGATAGAATTATAATCAAATTATATGTACCAAAACTATCGAACCAAGATATAAATGAAAAAAAATCAATTATGACGGGAAAAAGTTATTTTTTCTAGGAATTATTAACAAAAAGTGATAAAATAGTATAATAAAATCATAGATGGTATGATATTTATTATAATTTTTCATAATAAAGGTTTAATAAGTCTATATTTAATATATTGGAGGCTCATACATATATTAAAAAAGTCATACCTCAGGTATGAGTTTATTTCACAATCTGCTCATTATTCAAGATTGTTTATGATTATGTCTCCACATGTGATAATTATTTTATATTTATACATTAAACTCAATATACTTTTATATAAAATAATTATTACTTTTAAAAAAATGTTTTTCTTTTAACTTTTTCTCTTTAAGTATTCAAGATACCAAGAAAATGTTTTAATGTAAAGTCGACAGTGTTTTTTCTACTTGGTTGGGAATCTTTCTATTACATGTCCATATTTTCATTAAAATGTTTAAATTTAAATTTTTTTAAATTATTAAATGATTTATTAATTCAATTTTTACTAATGTTTTATATTTTAAAAATTGTTTTAAAACTAATATTCTTATTATTTTCTGAATGAGGAATTTTTTACCTTTTAACAAAAGTGTTAAAAGAATGTTTCCTTTACTTATAAAACACGTATGGAATTGAAATAAATCATAGCCACTCATTTTTTGAGTCTTACACAAAATTGTTTCACGTTTTATTTCACATAAAACGTTTTCCATGATATTTGGGGTTTTTTCTAGACTTTAAATATTCCATTTCAATGTGAAAATGGTATTTTCCTACAGAAAAGTTCTGGGGATCCTTTTAATGTGTATTAATTTATGTCAAAATTCTTGGGTGAATATTATTGATTTACTGGGGATTCAATATTTTGATTCCAATATATATTACCTCGAATGGTTTACGATTATGATATTTTATTGTATAAATTATTAATATTTAAATGTCAGTTTTCAATACAAATGATTATGTTGATTATGTTTCACACCTTTCACATGATGAATGAATTTGACATATAAAGTTTAGAGAGGGGCCTTATATATCTCCTTGATTCATTGGTATGTGTCATAATAAAATCTATTTTGGGAATTTGGATGATTCTATAGCCATTTATGTAGGATGTCTTAGTACATATCTTTGATGATATGTTTATGATATACTACATTATGATTTCAATCAATATGAAACTAGTTATTATTATCCATGTGATTAATTATTTTATTATGTTATAAATGGATTTAGTCCCATATTTTATGGTATTAGTTTCGTATTATATTTTATTATTTCATGTTCTACGATATTATTTATTTTTATTTTAATTTTCTTAGGTTCTACTATATGCATACATTTATTAAGCATATAAAATCACCTCTTTCTTATGTTTACTTTCACCAGCAAGCTATAAATTTTTTTATGACTAATATTCTAGGATATTATAAATGTAATAATGTTCTTCTCAAAGAAAATACTATGTTTTATTTTATGTTTTAATTGTAATGATTTATTTCAAGTACATATCTAGTCTTACAGGACAAATAAACAATTAATTCCTTTTATTTGTGCTTCCTTGTATATATTTATAATGTTATAAAGTAACCCCCATCTCTAGGCTACTAGTTATATGGAATTTGCCAACATAGTTTTTTTATTATAGTTTAGTATTTCATGTAATAAAATATACTTACAAAATATCTAATTAAAGAAATGTAATTACAAAAATTATGAGTGTTAAATACAACCCCATGTATAATTAGTTTAGATTTATTAATAAATATAAAAACCATATTTATATTTATTTTAATTGATAATTTTTATCAATATTTTATTAATAATCATTTATTAAACATTATTTGTCAAAATTAATATTTCGTTGTTAATTATCCTATTTGTTCCATTATGACCTTAGTATGGTGGTTCTAGTAATTTCTCATTGACCATGGATTGATCACTTAAAGAATGTCCATGGAGGTTAAATATGTGTTTTTGATATATTTATGAACTACAATGTTTATTTTATAAAAAATTTACTAATGATTCATAGAGATCAGTCACAGTCTCTTTTTTCAATTTTGATTCTATAAAAAAAATGATTAATGAATATTATTATATATGCTACCATTATAGAATTATGAAAACATATAAAATTCATAGTTATTACATAATTTTAATGGTATTTAGGTTTTCTTATTTATTTATTATGATAATTTGGTTGCTTAATTTGTGTCGGTGGTAAAATCCGCTGAAATAAGAATGTATTGTAACTAATGAATTAGTAATAAAAAAGAGTTATATTATGATAATTTATGTTTTAAATAATATTAATTATGTTAATTTTAGATTACTATGTTGGATAATGATATTTAGGAAGCATGTGGATGATAAAGTAAATTAAATAAATAAAAATTAATGTGTCTCTTACAATGATTAAATCACCCATTCTTAAAACATCTTGCTGCTAAATTAAAGACATTGGCCTCCTTATTACAACTAATAAATATGAAATATGGGAAGATTATTCATTAGATGTAATATAAATATTAATTAAAAATATTACTAAATGATATAATTGGTTTTGAGTGTGTAGAAGTGAGATCATTTTATAGGTGAAAATGAGGGTCATTTCTTTTGAAACATGAGTTAGGTGAAGGGTATATATAGAATAACATGAGATTTATGATATTTACATAATGAAGTGTGGGTGGGAATTATAGTATTTACTCAAAATAAGGTATTTTATAAAGGGTAAACATCATTTTAATTACACCAAATTCAATCCATTATAATTTTCCTCTTTTTACCCATGTTTCACCACTTTTTATATAATTTAATGATTTAATTGAATTATTTTAATAGAAATAAAATAAGAACCCTTTTATGGAATTAAATTGTGTTTATCTGAAATTTTAAATCCTTTTCATCAAATTCAATTTCTAGATATGATAATTTTAACTTTTATATGGAAAAATTATATATTTTCTAACAAATGTTTTTGTAGAAAAACTAATTTTAAGACATTAAATGTTTTTATTAAAATTTAAAATAAAAAAACAATAACATGAGTGATAAAATATATTTTTACACTTATGATAAATATATATTTAAAATAACTCTTAATGTCTACTGTGATTAATTTTTAAATAAATAATAAAAAACTCATATACAATTTTTTTTATAAAAATTGGTTTTTAAGAACAAAATGAATTTATTTGTATTCCCTAACAAGTAAAAAAAATTAGATAATTGGTAATATATATATATATATATAAATATATATAATGTTAAATTTCATTATAATTTTTTTTAATAGTGTTATGTTTGTTTTATTGAAATTAAAACACAACATTTAGAAAAAAACATTATTTTCAATAAAATTTTCTTTTTAACATTAATGGAATTTTTCATTATTACTAATGAATTAATGATAAGTGATTGAGAGTTTATTCATTTGATTATATATATAAATAATTTATCTCATTAAATTTCATAATATAAATGTGATAAATAAAAATATATAATATATATTACATTTCTTTAAAGAAAGCCTTGTTTTCATGAATAATCAAATAAGTCTTACTTATAGTTAATTATGTATCAGTTTTTATTAATTTATTTAATATTAATTCATTTTATTTTATCAAAAAATATTATTTATATCATTATTATGAATTAATTTATTTAAAAAATATATAATTCCTAAAAATATTATTTTAGTAAATGGTATTCCCCAATTTAAATTGTATCTTTTAATTATATTAAAATTTTACTATATTATTTAAATTAAATTATTTATAATGAAAATTAATATTAGTTTTTTAATATCAAAATATACATTATATATATTAATTATATATCAGTGTTTCTGAATCGATAATATGTTTACTAATATTATACCTAATAGATATATACCCTTTGACAATGACATATAACATCTAAATTACCCCATTACATAATTTAAATTCATTCCATTATAACATCATCAAGAAAAATTATTATTCAAAAAAATTTCATTTTTTGTTTTATAATATGATTTCTCCTTTCATGATATTGTTTTATTATTAGATGTTCACTTTAACTAATTGATATTATAAAGTGTAAGTATGACACATGGGATTTATTATTTGTACATTTTAATTCTTTATAATTTATTATAAAATTTAAATTTATTTAATTTTTAGGTTTGTAATCATCCATGGTATATAATAATCGATGGTATGTAATACATGGATATATGTACTTTTTTTAAATTTTAAATTATGAGTGGATTAATTATTATTTGGGAGATTAATTTATAATATGATATAATTTATACTCATGTTTTGATTCATTAATAATAATAAAACAAGTAACCTATGGAAATTAAATTAACACTTTCTATTAGGATGATACATTCTCTCCAACTTAAATCAATCTCTTCATCGCATTTTTAATATATCTAAACAATCAAAATATATGAGGTTATAATTAACATATTAATAAGATGATATATAATTTATAATGATATACATACCTTAATATCAGGGGTATGAAAAAGATACTCATATTTTCATTCAAAATATTCATATATTTATATTTCATTGTATATAATAATTTTATCAAAATATTCCTCCATATCATGAATAGAAATATTAACCCTACTAGTACCAAATCATGTTTTGGATTATTTTTCCCACGAATATTTAATTTAATGGAGGCATAAACTAATACCAGATAATTTTTCATGAGGAAACATCCCACTCCTTCCATTGACGCATTATTATATATATAATAAAACCTTTTCCATTATAAGGTAGTGTGAAAACTATTATAGTGAACAACCTTATCTTTTGATACATGATATTTTCTACACATATTTATAGAGTAACTTGAATCCTCCAATGTTAACTTGTTTCGTAGATTTGATAATCATTATAATTTTTTCACAAAAAATTGATAATATGTAGATAATACAAAAAATATGGATCTATATCATAGTGGTCAGTCTGGGTCATTATTCAACTACATATTTCTTTCAAGGATCCAAATATATATCATCGCTCATGATTACACGACACAAGAAGTATAAATTTTGTAATAAATTCACACTTTATAAACATGGAAAACAATTTATCCTTTCATAAGTTCTTTAATATAATCCCCAAATATTCTATATTTTCATCATTAATTTAGAAGTATATGATAATGTAATGTATATTTACTACCACAAATTTCTTAAGGTAATCTATAATTAGTTTATTCATTATACCCATTATGATAACAAGGGAATTTTTATGTTAAAATGTTATCACTATGAATTCGTAGTATCCATATATCATACAAGAGGTTATATTATGTGTATCATCTATTTTTTCCATTAATTGGAGATATACATATTGATTTTAAATCTTTGAGAAGTATTAAGTACTTATAATTGATAAGAAATGTCATTAATATGGATTATACGATACCTTTTCTTGATTGAGATCCTTTTAGGTTAATTATAATTGATGCAGATATGACTTGATCCATCTTTTAAGAAAAGAAACATGACTAGTGCACCCCATGGTGAATCACTAGGGCATATAAAATTTTTATCTAGATTATCTTAGGGATTTTCTTAAATTAATCAAATTAAATATGGTCCATTCAATATTGATCCATTGATATTGTCATATTATCATGTCTGAGTTCTATTTAAAAATAATCCTCATAGTCTATGCGATGAACAACCAATTATTTAGGGAAATCATAAATTAATTCATTGAAAATCTATATATAATCATTATTGAGTTTCTCTAAAACCATTTGAGAAAAATTCTTTTCATGATTGGGTATTAAGAAAAATATAATGAAAATAATTCTATAGTGATTTCATGGTCATCCATTCACCAATATAATATCATGGGACAATTTGGGATATGATTTTTTTATTATTCTATCCTAGAAATTAATAAGGCCTATATGTAACGAGAGCCAATCCAAGCTCAATATCACTCTAAATTTCACTAAAGGGGGAATAATAGTATTATAAGGATGAACATTCTCATAAACCTTTGTCATAGAGTAGTTATAGACTTATGATAAAATCATCAAACTATTATATTTTTTCACTGAAAACTCAATATCGAATTTTTTAGGTATTTATTTTGTTTTCATTGAAATAATTATTGATATAATGGAGCGGTGAAAACCAAAATCAAATAGAATAGTTTTAGTCCTTGAGTAGATGATGAGTATAACTTCCACTACACTATTTTCATGACCAACTTCAAGAGTTGTGATTGAATTATCATTCCCCTTTCCCCCTTGGATTAGGAGGTTTAAAGTAACGACTATCGTCAATAATAATTTTTCCACTGCATCTGATTTCATAGTTCCTAAATTCTGAACATTTAAAAAATAAAAATTTTAGAGGTTCCATAAGAAGAACTATATTTTCTTCCACTGCATTAACAATACTCTTTATTTTTCATCCAATATTTTTTTCTTGATTCCCACCATTACCACACATAAAACATCTCATAGTTTTATTTAGACATTTACCTTGGTTATTATTTCTATTTTTTTGACATGTAAGAAGTTTTATCTTCTTTCCTCCATGGTTTTATCAATTGAAATTCTAGAAAACCCTATTTATTATCTTATTTGGTGTGTTTAAAAGTTATATATGGTTTAATTTGTTAATCATAAATCTAAATAGGGGTATAAGTATAATGATAATATTTACAATTCCAGATTCTATCCTATTTAGTTTCTCATTGGGAAAATCAATAAATTTTCCATCACCCTCATGACCTTGATTCCATATGGTTCTCATGATTTACTAAAACCAAATAGGTTATTTTATTTTCATGTAATAACAACTATAGTATGAAATTATAAATAAGATCAATTTAAAATATCCTAAATTATAAGACCGTAATTTCAACATATGAAATATTCAATTTAACCTCTATCTCTTTTGGTAAAACATAGTTTATTTTAGGTTTTATCCTCTTAATATTTATAACAAAACCCCCAAAAATAACTAAACCTCACTTTAATACCAACCGAGACGACCTGGGTGTAACCGGAATATATTTTACATCATTTTTTTAATTTAAATATTATATCTCATAAATATTCTAATGATCCCAGAGTCTGATGAATTAGTGTATTTTAATATTATACACACAAATGAATTATATCACATTGTCGTTTCCAAACATCCCATAAAATAATCCCAAAATTAATTCTTCTTAAACATATTCCTTAATAAATTCCCTAGGTAATTGGGAAACATATGAAAGATTCAAAGTAAGGGGAAAAATATCAATAAAATATAAATGGTTGGATCATAATAATTTGAGAAAACATAAAAAATTAAGGAAATATTTGATTATTAATAAAATGTAATAATGAAAAATTTCCCTAAGTATAATATGTAAGAAAATTTTAGAAGGATCATCATAGAAGAATAAAATATACCTCTAAATAAGAATATATATACAAGATAACATAATAATGTGTGATAAATCATAACATATGTATGTTTCATAAACACATTCGTAGGTAAACTATAACTTTGTGAACATAAATAAACATATTTATGTATATTCATAGATTTTTATCATAGATAAATGAAATTAAGACCACACATTTTGATGTGGCTCTATTTTTATATAGTTTTACACATATTTTATTTAATTTATAAAAATTTAATTATTAATTTTAACACCTTTTAATAAATATTGGATATTTTCTATTTTTATCACTAAATTTATTAATTTATCATTTTTATAATTAAACATGTTTTATAGTCTTTTAAATACATAATTTAGTCATTCTAATTATTCTAATTA
The DNA here is from genome assembly GCA_963277665.1 of Viscum album. NCBI lineage: Eukaryota > Viridiplantae > Streptophyta > Magnoliopsida > Santalales > Viscaceae > Viscum > Viscum album. Next base: position 98,378,880 of record OY728151.1, on the reverse strand, counting down.
TATAAACTTACTTTTTTATTTTAATAATACTAATCTAGTTAATATTTTAATAATTTTTTAACTTTATTATTTAATCAATTGTTTATTTTTATTTTCATTAATCTAATTTTGTATTTAATTTAAGCCTTTACTCTTTTAAATTATATTTATTAAAAAATTAACTTTATTTATTTACTAGTATTATTATTCTATTTATTATATAAGTAAAGAATTAGGATAATGTTTAATAAAATAACTTGTTTTTAATTTTATGTTTTAGTTTTGTGATTAAAATAATTAACTAAGTTGTTCAAAATCTTTTGTTAATTTTAATTATATAATTTTCCTATTTGCAGTTAATTCATTGAATGTGTTTTTCATTTATTTAGATATTTAATTAATTAATATTGATATTTAAATTCTTAGTTAATAAATAAGTAACTTATATTTATTAGTTTATTTATTAATTTAGTCAGTTTTTAATTAAGTTAATTTTTTAGTCTTTAATAGCATAGTTAAATTTTCTTTTTTAATTAGTTAATGTTTTATTAATTTTATTGTCTATTTAAAGTTAATATAATATTACTAACATATTAATTTGTTCTATCAGTGAGTTGACACACCAATGTCATGACGCACTGATGATGCGACGCACTTATGTCACGACTCACTGATTCTATGTCACAATGAAGTTTTTTTTAACTATCAATGAGTCCTGACTCACCGACCACATTGAAACACCATCAGTCTCTCACCTCGCACTGATTTTGAAACACAACAATTTTCTTGAGTCACCAATCCTTTTTCCCTCAACTCCCTAATAACTTTGCATCTATTTCAGTCTCTCATTTTTAACTATCATTCTCTTGTTTTTAACTATCGGTGACTCGTTTTATTTTAACAATCCACATCTCATTAATTTCTTCCATAGGTGTGTCACGCGCACACCGATGTTCATTTCATTCTCAATTCCCACCTTGATGCTTCCTCTAGGGTCAGTCTTTTCCTTCTGTATCACACTGACGATTCTTCATTTCTTCATATTGATGCATTTTCTCTAACCTTGTGACCCACCGATCCCAGTTTCCTTCATGAGACACCAATTCATTATTTCTATCAGTATCAACCTCCATATCCTACTAATATCGGTCTCTCTGCCTTTATCCTCCTCTGCCTCATTACTGTATAGTGCCCGTACAACATCATTCTTACATGGGCTGATCTTCAGTCCACCACCATCTTCAAAGACTATAAAAGATTTTCACAAATTAACTACATTGAATTCAAATTAGGAAAAATCCGAACCCATGACCAACATTTAGCTACTCCCAATAAAATGAACCACCCAAAATCACCACAGATCCATACTACAGTTGGTCTAACCTCTTTCTTTATTTTTCTATTCCAGGTGAATACCATCGTTGCATACCTGTCCCAACATACTAGGCTTCCATCATAATTTTCATAGGATCTGAGGCCACCGCTTTGGGAAATTAAGGAGGAGTTCAACCTTCTTTCCCCACTACTGACTTGACCTATCCAACCTGAGGAATCCACAACCATTTCGCCTCTTGTTTTACATTGCCAATGTGGTGTACTCCTCTTGTCTTCCGATAAATCACTCCACCTGGAGAAGGACTCTGATGTCACATCCTCTTGGAATGGGAACCGCACGCCGTCGAGTTACATACAGACCATCACATGTCCGGAGGAGCAAGAAATCACCTCTTAAGCCATAATCCAAGGTCAAACCTAAAGCATAACTACGATATCTGAGGGAGGAGAGCTCTATGCCGCCTTAATTGAAGACGGATTCCCACCGCTAGGTTGGTGAAGCCAAACCAGACCTCAAAGACCGCCCTGAGTAAGGAAGGTCACCATTTTTATAGGATCTTGTACTGTACTAGAAGGGGTCCAGAATAAACCTTACCCCTCCCCAGCTATGCACTGAAATTGGGGGAGGGGGATAAGGAAATTATAATAAATAAAAAATTAATTTAATTAACTTAAATTAAAATATAAACTTAAATAAAAACTAAATAAAAAATATTAATTGAACTAAAATATTAAATAGTAATAATTATTCATTTAAATTATTAATAAATATAAATCATATACTAATTAACTAATTATAGTTTATAAATATTAGGAAAAAATTAATAACAACTTATAAATTGAAAATTTTAATTAAGTATAATTATAACAATAAAACTAATTTTTTTAGGCAAAAAAAATAAACGTTAATAATATTAATTAATAAATTACTTAATTAATTAATAATATGAAAATTAACAATAATCAAATAAATTATTAAATTAATAAAAATAATCTCTAAATTTTATTAAACTAGTTTTTTTGGCTAATTAATACTTTAATATTTAAATACTCAACTTTTATAATAGAATAATAATAATTATATTTAAAATCATTTAATTCAATAGTAATTTATTATAAATAATGTTTATAAAATGACTTATTAAATAAGTTATAATTTCGAATATTTATAATTATTTTAAGGATTTTTTATATTAACTAATGACTATATTTATATTTTAATTAAACTTTCTTTGTGTTTTTACTGTTCTGTTTTTCTTTTTCTTATGCAGGTTTATACCAATGTCGAAAACACATCCAAATGCTTCCAAATAACTCACCAGAAGTTAGTTAGAGGGGTAAAATTAGTGTGATGCGTCTATCGTGAAAAAACTCACATGGGCGGTGCATAGGTAAAGGAAATTTGAAGTCGGTGGTAAGAAATGGGTGATGTGAAGAAGATGACATCAGGTTTAAAAGGTAGAGTAGTAGAATATTTTGGGAGGGACTCTCATTCTAATTTCATGAAACATTTTTCGAGAGAGAAGACTTTCGGGAGTTTCTATGGAGTTGAGCTGGAGACTATGGAGCCCAAAGGTATAGAAACACATTGGGTGTTGTTCCGCCCCATTTATTTAATTATTGTACTCTATTTTTGGTTTTTTTCAATGCTAGTTTTTATTATGAATGTATATCGAATTTCTATCTCGGGAGATTTTAAGCTTAGATGGTTTATCTGTTAAAATTTTCACTTTCTCTTTTATTGACATCAGAATTGAATAGCGAGATAAGTTTGGATGTTAAATTTAATTGTTCACACTTTCTTGTAAGAAAATTCATTACTTCAAGATCAATAAAAAAGATTGAACTTGATCACCATCTTTGTTAATTTTTAATGTCATTATAGTTGGAGTTTTACGATGTTTTTTATTTCCGAAATATTTTTTTTTTCAAATTATTTACAGTCAATTATCTTTAGAGTAGTGAACTCTAGAAGTCATACCTCTGTTTGATGTTTCTTATAGTGAGGAAGATATATCAACCCATTTATAAGGTGATATTCAATTAAATTTAGTGGAGTGTTGTCCTTTTAACCATCAAGTTTAAGATTCCAAATAAAATTGTTTATATTAGCTCCTTTTTCTTTGTAGCTATGTATTCGTTACTATTTTCTTTTATTTATAAATGATTATTATATAAATAGTCTCTTTGTCAACATTGTTTTCTTTAATTATTTATTAAAATAGAATAGAAAAAAATTAAAAAGTAATATATTTATATACCATGTTTATTTTCCCTTAACTGTTGGAAATAATGTAGTTTTATAAAAATAAACACTTATAAAACTCACCTTCCTTCTCTTGGGTTTGACCCTTTACTACAATAATAGTTTAAGTTTATAAATAATATTTTGAGGGCAATGATAAAGTCCAGCCTGATCAGATATAATTTTTAATATAGATAAACTCTAATTCTATGCATGGAGTAGTGAACATATCTAAATGAAATCATAAACATACACAAATTTGGGAAAATAGATAAAAAATCATCCCCCTATAGATATTTTTGTGAATAGATAAATGAAATAATTTACACACAATGAGTTATACACATATTACCCATAATCTTGTCTATGAACAAAATCATTATCTCATGAGATAAAATACATTAACCAATTCATTATATAATTTTCTATATCACACTTTGACACTTATATTCATTATCATTAAATTTATTTATTTTCATTACATGTTTAAGTATTTTTATTTTTGAAATTTTTGAGATTTAATAATTTCTACATGTCACAATGTTAGTGAAAAAAATTGTACTAACCAAGAAGTAGTCATGTCGTCAAGGTCTACAAATTAGAAAATTAATTTTTCATGTCTGGAACATTGTTTTTCTAAAAGTGTGTCTAACCGATGTGGGTTCCTTGATTGTGTAATGAAGGGTTACACATTTGTTTTATGGTTTCAAATTTTTTTCCCAAACAATGAAATGTTCCCAGTGCATTACGAATAAAAATGACATTTATTCCCTTGATCAATTCCAACATATTTTTGTGTATCATTCATCATATTCCTCTCTCTTGTGACACCAAGCCAAGTAGAACCCCACTCACACGTAAACCTCCTTACACCCTCCTTTGATTCTTGGTTCCCCTTCCTGTGATTGAAAAATAATTCCACTCAGGTTGAGGATTATTATGATGGTTCTCAATATTCCTAAACTTTATCCATCTCATTATTACCCAAATTGTGTATGCTACAAGAAAAACCTTAGGGTATTAATATTTAAAAAAAATCTTGAATATAGGGTTTATTCCTTAATCCCCACATATTTTCTTCCTTATTCTAGGATCCTTCTCTTCTTCCATGGAAATTTAAGGTTGGTTCATCCATGATTTCTATATTACATGAGATACCATTGATAATTTAATATTTCCATAACTGATTCCCCAAAAATATAACACATGTTATATGAGTATTAGTATAGTATTTAATAAAAAATACGATTTTACGGATCATTAAATCAGTTTGAAATATAATTCCATAATTTTTCATTATTTATGGTAGAGATTATTGACTATCTACATTACATGTTTTATTAATTAAATTAAAGATTTTTATTTAATGGTTTTGTTTATTTAAAAAGGTTCCCAGACCACAAGTTTATTTTTATATAACTCGTAGATATTATTCAAATAATGATTAAATTTTAAATAATTTTTATTGATATATTTTAAAGATATCCCCTATTGGGTTTCCCTACTTTTCATGTGTGATTTATGTTTATAAACTATATTGTTCCTTTTTATAATTTTTCTCATTTGTGTGTTCCTTAAGGTTAATATTTTTAGAACAATGTGACAATTTCATAGTTCAAAAATTGATTTATAAAATCAAAATTAGTTTTAAATAGAATATCAAATGAAAATTTATTTGAAAATGGTTTTTAAGGGATATTTTAGAGCATGATTTCTAAATAATGATTTTGAGCCATGTTTATTACTTTGGAACGAAATAAATTATATATATACATGTCTGTATGTGTGCATTCATGTAAATATATTTATGATAGTGTTTTTTTGAATGGAATATTTTAAAAATAATAAATATAAATGTTTTTTGGTGTGATGATGAAAATAATTTTGAATAGAATTTCAAATCATTGAAATGAGTACGATGCATGGGAACCTGGGTGTCTAAGGGGGGAAGAATAGTGTTAAGTATCCCTTTTGTATTATTCTACACTAATAAAATACATCTGAATAAGATAAAGGATATTGTTTCATGGATGGGAGACACCACAAAACTATGAAGGTTCATGTACTATATAGAGGTGGATTTGTTCTGGTCCTCTGAATGGATGACACAATACCCTTAGGAAAATTATTTTTAGTGTATTTTGTACAAAATTGGATTAACCATTAGTTAAAATTATTATATGAGGACCTAGGTAACCATTAACCATATATTTCTTAGATTACCCCCATAATTCATGATAATGAAATTTTTTCCATTATGGAATTCACTATTATTGAAAATAGTTCATGATTTTTCATGTTTTACTTTTTATGTTACACTATATTTCAAATTTCAATGTATCATTGGAACATGTTCATTTTATTATTATTTTGTGTTTACTTCCATTTGGGGGGTTCTCTATTGAAATTTTTCCTTGGTTTATTATTTCTTTTGATCATTGTCTATTTGGTTGTATGTTCCTTATATTACCACATATCAGTTTTATTTTAAAATTAATGCTTATTTGTGGGGTATATCTTCTTCAAAATCTATTAATATAAAAGTTATTTTTGGGAATAAAATTGTAAATGAAATATGCATTCTGAAAATTGGGTTCAAGATAAAATTTTAAATAAATATTTTATATGTCTTTTAAAGTGGTTTGGAACATTAAAGGAGGTATGAAATTTTTTATGAATTAACATTATTAAAAATGATTAAACCCTATATTTAAGACAACACTTTATAAAAAAAATTTAGAATTTTTTAATAGTGGAATCATACACTCATTTATGAAATCATAATGGATTTTTTATGACCACACCCTATTTACACCAGTTAGTGTCTATAGACATATAAGTTTTATTGGTTTAACATCTTATTAATTCGATATGAACTTTATGGAATCATTTAATTATGATTATCCTAGATTTGAATTTTAATGTGGTTGATGGAGCATGATCTCTGGTCAAATGGAGTTCATGATTGAGTATGTTAGTTTTAGTTTTTATACATTATATTTTTATCATAGTGAGAAACCCTTGTATTTTTCAGTGATTTTTTACATCTTTTTATATTTTTTTATACCTTTACTATTTTAGTTTTACTTGGAATTGTTTATTTGATTTGGAATAAGCACCAAACATTTCTACCCATCATACCAAAAGCATGAAATTTTTTTATATCTAGATTAATTTAATTTTTGAAAGTGAAATAAACCGATTTGAGAGAAACAGATTCCCTTGGTGGTTATTTAAATAAATTGGGGATCTAGAACACCTCTTGGGGATTTCCATGAGCAATTTTGTGATAAAAATATATCGGTTCCTGAAAAAATAGTTTGAGAACATAGGTTCTTATTATATCTTGGGTTCATGATGTGGACTTGATATTTCAAAAGTCAAATAACTGTGAGATCTGATCATTAGAGATTGAGAGGTAGGACATGTGTGAGTTATTGATCAACACCATTCTTGATGAAACTTATTTTAACATGGTTAATTGAGATATTAAATTTTTTATGTGAGTTTCACATTGTCTTTTTATGGTTTTTTATTTTAACTGATGTTGTTATGATCCTTTTTGGATTTTTTATGCTTTTCTTATGATTTGGGTGTGAAAATGTTAGTAGAACTAGAGGTAGTGGTATTCAAAATGGTTTTACCAACTATGTGTATCCCAACAACATGGATCTAAGAAAAACTCAGTATAACTGGAGTAATTCTCAAAATGTTTGTAAAACCATGTTTCCAAAAAACGAAAAATCATTGGACCTTAATTTCATATTTTTATATGTATTTTTATGTTTAGAATTATTTCATACATTTTTTTGATGTTATTTGAAGTCATGTTGATGTGATTTTTCCATATTTAAATGGGGTTTTATAATAGGTATATAGTTATAAATACTAAAGATTATTTTTTAAAGGAATTATTTGAATTTTAATAAAAATGAATTAAAATATATTTAGGGTTTTGAGACTAAATAATGATTTTAAAAAAGAAAATTTATTTCTTAATATAGTTTTACAAGGGAATTTATGGATATAATATTTATATATTGAGTGATTTGCAATATTTTCACTAATGTTTTAAAATTAAAATATTCATTATAGGGCTCAAAATAGTTGAATATATGAATTAATGAACCTTTCTTTGGTATAAAATTTATTTTAATTTTTGTTTAATCCCTTGATTTGTTGTTTTTAAAAGTGAATTAATATTTTTTTATAGTTTTTTAAATTCTCTTTTATTTATATGGGTGAACATGAAAAAAAAAATTCTTATAAATATTTTTGTTTTTAAATCTAGGGATTTTTCTTTTTTGTGAGAAAAGTTTTCATTTTTTAAATCATGATGATTTTGTTATTAATTTGCAGATTTATTTCAGGTTAATTGAATATACCTCTATGAAATGTCTTGAGTGTTTTCATTTCTTGGTGACTATCAACTATAGGTTCTTAATAAATAAAGTTTTGAGGTAGATTATGTTTAAGTGTATTTCATTGGGTTCCACCTGAATTTTACCTAGTGGATTTTGTAACATTGAGCTATGTCCTGGAATAATTTATTTCTTTATGTATATTTATGTATTTATGTAGAAATGGTTATAGTGATACGTATTTTTGATTGAATTTATATGAGAAGACATTGGTTTCTGCTCTGGGGGACCAGGGTAGTTGTAAAAACAATTAAGTTCATACTCTAATTGGTGTTGCTTTAAATTTTGTTGCGATATCTTTGGTTGGTGATTTGAGTTTGAGGTTATATGTTACCCATTCATTATTCCCAAAACATGTATAGATTCCATTTTTTCACAATGCATGCAAATGGATTATACCTATTTTCCTTCCATTCTTGGATAAAATATAGTGATGATAGTTTTGGTGGTCTTAATTTTGTGTGATCATTAGAGTATTCATTAGGTTATCCTAATCTTTAGAATACATGTGAATCTATACTTATCTAGAGAATGATTTACTATTTTAGTGAAATTATAGATGAGATTTTATTGATATATTCTATTTTATTTCCATTCATTTGAAATTCTTGGTCCTGATTTGTAGTGATTCATTTTAAAGTGTCTCCAATGTGTTCATCTTCCATTCTAGTGTAACCTTTTAATGGTGGGGAGACACAATGTGGGACTCCATAACTTTACCTTTTTAATAAATGTTTGAGTTTTATTTTTGAATAAATTGATGTGTGGTGGATTGAGTTATGTTTTAGGTGTGGGTTATAGATCATGCTATAATTGATTCCTTATTTTTAGCTAAAACATTTGGTGGTGTCTTCCATGAATTTGAATGAATTATTAGGTAATAAATGGACATGGCGGGAATAATATTCTCACCAAGTATCTAACATTATTAATTGTTTTATCCATTTATTTATTTTCATAATTACTATATAGGATATGGTCTTTTTTTGAAATTTTGGAAATTTAAGAGTTTCCTCTTATCGCACAGTTAGCACACTGTTAGTGATAAGCATGTGATATAATTTTTTAAAACCCATGAAAATTACTAGGTCCATTTTTCATTATTAAAATATAGGTTTCCCAACAGTTTATCTAAACCATGAGGTCTCCCTATGTGTCTAGTGTGGGGTCACACGGTTAGTGCAAGGTTGGGCCAATAGTGCAGACAAACCATGTGATGTACCCATTACATTAAATATTTTATGTTTACATTTATTATCCACCTAAATTAAAACATATTTTTTGGTCCAACTACTCCTATCCCTGCCTTATAGAACAATTATCTAAGAGGGCCACCCTAGAGATGAACCCCAAATTCTATTCATCTTTTTCTTGGTGTTTCTTCTTAAGATTTCAAGGTGAATCTGTCCATGTTAGGGTTTCTCCTCCTCATACTCCTTATTCCTCTTCTTTATCATTCTAATTAATCCCCTATATATGTTTGATAAATTCCAAAACCTAGGGTATCTAGATGGATGAATTTTTTGGGTTCATTTCATCTAGGGTTATAAGATTACTATATAGGTCTTCTTCTCCTTTATTTAAGAAGTTTTATCTTATGATATATCCATTTAAGGTTAGTTCTACCATGCTTTATCAATTACTTGAAATACCATGAATGCATTAATATTTACATCATTTATTACTTTTAAATTTAAATATATATTTTTTCATTAATATAGTTTTATATATTAAATAATGTGTTTTGAATTTATAGTTTAGTTTTAAAGTGATTTCATTGATTTATCATCATCACTGATGGATATTAAGGAGTATATGATTGACATTATTGATTAAATTCTTTAATTGTTTGTCATTAATGGTGTTTTACATTTTAAATGCTTCCTAAACAAATTGGTGATTTTGATATGTTTTTTTTGAGTAAAATATTGATTTAATTTGGGAATTGTTTATTTATAGATTTTAATGAACTTTATTACCATGATACCCTTAATATATATGTGTGATTATGTTTATGAGATTTCATGTAATTTTTATGATATTTTTCCTATGTGTGTCCCTTAAAATGAAGAGTTTTAAATTTTTGTATAATTTATGGTTCTAAATGGTTTGGGTAAACCAAATTCCTTTTTAAAGAGAGTTCCAAATGCCAATTGATTTAGAAATACTTTTTAAGGGAGATTTTAGAGAATGGTGTATGAAGTATGATTTAGAGTCCCATTTGGAATTTTGGAAAGAAATTTTATATCTATACATAAATATTTATGTGTGTGTGTATATATAAATATATTTATGGTTTTTTTGGTTTAGAAACAGATGTTTTGAATATGTTTGATGTAAATGGTATGTGATGTAGTGATAGAAAGCCTTTCAAATAGAATGTTTAATGTTCTAAATGCATATTAAACAAGTAAACCCATGTGTCTAAGGTGGAATGAATAGTGTTAAGTATCTATTTTGAATTATGACACACTAAATAAAGAAACCATATTTAAATAAATTTCATGGTGTTGTGGATGAGTGATGCCACACATCTAGGCTAAGGAATATACTCCCTAGTGGTGGGTTGTATGTTCTTCCATGGATGAGAGAAATAATAATTTTAGGATAAGGGATGTTATCCTTTGTATTTTTTTCAAGTACCTTGATTAAACATTATTTCAATAGATGATATAACGACCTGGGGCACTCATAAACCTAGATGACCTAGGGATCTCCTACAATGTTTTTATTATTTTTTTATTTAGAGAATTTATTTTCATTGAAAATTTTTTAATCTTGTTCATATTTTACTAATTTCACTCCACTACCATTTATATTATTATGTGAAATTTGATCTTGTTTCTCTTATGATTCTTTTTCTTGTACTTTTTTATTTAGAAAATTTATAATGAAATATTCCTTTGGTTTATGATTTATTTTTATATTTTTATTTTTAGTTATGTATACCATTTATTTTTATGACTCAATTTTATTTGAGATAATGATGCTTATTTGGGTATTGGGAATAATTATAATTTATTTCACTTAATGTTGTTTTAATGAATAAATTGTATCATAAATGTTCATTCTAGAAAGGGGATTTTAAGATGAAATTTTAAAATAATTTTTTTATATGTTTCTTAATGTAGTTTGGAACTTTAAAAGAGGTTTGATTTTCTTTAATATTTCCTTTCCTAATTTTTTTTAATAACCTTCATTTAATATAACTATTATAAAACTAGTGTATTGGTAATTATTTTTTAAAATATTATAAAAGTAATCATTGGTGAATGAATACTATGATATTTATACTCAAACCCTACTTACAATATATGGTGTCTGTAGACCAAGTTTCTTTGGTAGGTTCAGGTTCTTATTTACAGGAGTTCCTTTTAGAGACTCCATTATGCAGGCTACTCTTAGTGTGTGATTTTAAAATGGTTAATATAGCATTACCTATGGTCACATGTGGTTTTTGTTGGTGCATGTTAGTTTGATTTTTGGTGCCATATATATTCATCATAGTCAATGCTCCATGATTTTTTGTTTTAGTACTACTTTACATATACTTATATGTAAATTATTTTATCTTTTATATTTAATTTATACTTGTATTTAATAATTTTATTAAGCATAGGTTAACAAATTTTGGACACACCATGATAAAATATAATAAAAAATCCACTACAAGTTTAATTAATTTTTTTTGAAAATAATTCACTCTAAGTGAATATAATTCCATTTTTTCTTGTCTCTAGGTGATGAGGATAAAGAAATCCCCTTTTCATTTTTCATATTATGGTTTGTTATGGACATGAATTGGTTCATGATAATATGATACCATTCTCTACCATAATATTAAACCATACTTATGTGTATCACATGAATTTGATCACATTCATAATTTAGTTATAGGATAATTAAACCTTGATAATTAAATTGTGTTCCTGAAGATTTACACAATTCAAGATAGTAATAATATTAATAAAGAAAGTGTATGGTATCATTAGATCATATCAACAGGGAAAAATAAGAAACACTAAATGTTTTTTACATTGACAAAAAAATATTATCAGAGCATTAGATATTTTTATAGATAAATAAGAAGAAATTTTCTTTGCCTTATGATAAAATTTATTTTAAAAAGTAAAAATTCATAAAACATTAGTTTCACAAGAATAATGAAAAATATTATAAAATTTACTTTTAAAACCCATGAAAACCTAGATATTAATCACCATAAACAAATATGAATAAACTTGGGTGATAAAGAGACCATGTGAAAAAAATTAAAAAGATGATTATAATAATTTTTTGACAAAAGTAAAATAAAACATAAAATTACCATAATAAATAAAATAATGGGGGGAAAATGTATCCCCAAAAACATATGAAAAATAAAAACACAATGAAGAAATATTCTCAACCAAAAAAGAGAAATGAGGTCGGATTCACAAACAAGCATAACATTGATTGAATTGTGAAGAAAAGAGATAATAAATTTTAATAATACATATAAACCTCATAAATAAACATATTATAATAATATAGAGGTAATTTTATAGATAAATAGCATAGAATTCCTTCAATATAAATTTATTCATAAAAAATCTTGAATTTAAAATTAGATAAAAAATTATGTCCTTATAGGTTTGATAATTTTTAAATCAATATAAATTAAAAGTGATAACTTTAAATGGAACATTATGTACATATAATAGTATAATTCAGATTTAATATATCAAATAGGTAGTATATAGAACCGATAATAAAAAATATATGCATAATATGAAACCTATCTAAATTAAGGGAAATTGAGATGAAAAACCCTTACCTTGGATTACATCTCTGTTAAATGAAAGATAAAATAATTTATAAACAATTTATGTTTATTATTTATATATATAATAATCAAAATTTTAATTATTTTACTTCATTTCATTCATTTATATTTTCTTATTTCCTATTTATTAATCATTATTTGTTAAAATAAAAAATTTGGTGTTAATTGTCTCATTTATTTTGTGCTAGATTCGCTATGGTGCCTTAAGACCGGGATCCACGATCATAGTTTAATCATATCAAAAATTTACATTTAATTTAAATAGTTGTCTATGAAAAATTTAATAAGGATACTTTTCATTGGTAGGAAGTTATGGTGACTGTTTGTAAATAGTAGTTAAAATCTCAATTTTTGTGAATTGTGATTCATTAAAAAAAGAATTTAATAATGAATATAAATAGATATATTACCATTATATAATAGGAAACCTTTTAAAATTAATCATTATCATATCATAATATAATAGTTTATTATTTATTAGTTTTTCATGATGGTAACGTTATCACATCATTCAAGTATTTGGTAAAACCGATCCAAACTAGAATGTGTTATAACTAATGAATAAGTAATATTCCATAGTAATAGTAGGAAAATATCATTTTTATAGAAGAAAAATTATGTTAATATTATATAATTTGACTGTATAGTGAGAAATATAAATTTTAGCGATGAAAAAAAATGAAAGGAGTGAAGAAGAACTCAGCACTTTAAGGAATCGCTCTTTGTCACAAGAACTTCCTCCAAAATGAAGGAGTTAGACTGCATTATTATGACTTAAGACTACAAAAATGTGGGATATAACATTATGATATGTAATTTTTTCATGGATACAAGATAAAACCAAAAAATATAAGTGGTTTGTAGAGGTTTTAATGGAGAACCTTTTATAAGTGGAAATGATAAAAATTTTATTAGAAATACAAGTTAAGTGAAGGATAAAGATGCCATCATGGGGAGGAAGGTAAGTTACATAAAAAAATAATGGTGATAACTATATAATTGAATAAATAGCATAAAAAGTAATTTTATAAAGTTTTTACATCATTTTATTTAAATAAGATTTGATCCATTATAATTTACTTATATTTACCCCTTTTACCTTATTTAACTGAATTTAATTTTTTATAATAATAATTTTTTAATAAAATTATATTTTAAACCCCTTTAACTAATTTATAACTTATTAATACAAATTTATAATTTGTTTAATATAATTCAATTTCTAGATAAGATAAATTTAAATTTTAAATGGAAACAAAAGATATATAAGAAAAATTGTTTTGTTGAAAGAGGACTTCTTAAAATAAATCATTTTATTCTTGTTTTAGATCAATAGATATCTTTCACATGAGTGATAAAATAAATTTTTATACATATAAAATTTAAATTTTAACAAATTATTCCTTAAATATTGTTAATAATATTTGTTTTTTAAATTAAAAAGAATAAGTCATCCCAAAATATTCTTTAGATGAATGTATTTTGAAGTATAAAATTGAATTTAATATTATTCCTTTCCATGTAATAATAATTATTTTATTTGATAATTTTATGAATTAATATATATATATAAATATTTTTATTATAATAATTTTCAATTGGTATTTTTTAATTGATATAAAAAATATTATTAATAAATAATATATAAAACTAATGTCTGGATTTTTATTAATTTTATTATATATATTAATAATAAATTTCAGTAAAATTCATACTTAAAATGTTTGAAATAAATTAATATAATATATAATAAAAATATTGTTTTTAAAGAAAACAATTTTGTTTAGCCATGAATAAAAAAATATGTATTATTTATATGTAGTGAATTATTTATTAGATATTATGAATTTATTTAAGATATAATTACATTAATTTAATTAATAAATTTTATAGATATCATTCTTTAATTGTAATACATTTTACTAAAAAAATTAAAAAAAAAGGATGTTTAGAATCAATGGTATCCCCTCAGGTCAATTGGTGTCTTTATCTTTTAGAAAATTAATTTTTTTTATAATGAATAATTTATTATGAAATTTTATATTTTTTGGATATCCTCCAATGGACTGAAGGCCTTCATTTTTTATTGATTTTTGATAATCCACATTTCAAGGGGTGAGGTGGAACCCTTACATGGGCCGTATGTGTAAGTATTACATGGCCCATACGCCTTAGAAGAATTCATTGGTCGTATGCTTCAAACATTACATACAACTTGGACTAATTACTTGGAACTACTCCTCCCCACCATCTTCATTGTGAAATCAGCCCCCCACCTTCACATGGCTGTTCGGCTAGGCTTTCCCGTGCATGCAAAGGCTTTTCCCGATGGCTGGTGCCATACCCTCTCATTCTTGTAATCCTTTTAGCTTTTGCTATGGTGAAAGCTCCTTACTCCTCATCCTTCTGAAGCTTGTTCCTTGTAGGTTGTCTCGTTTGCATCTTCACTTAAGGTGGCCCGAAGGCCTTGAGGTGGCCCAAAGGCCTTACTGACCCGAAGGCCTGGGTGGCCCGAAGGCCTTAAAGGACTCGCGGACCAAATCGGTGGCCCGAAGGCCCAAACGAGAGCATATTCCTGGCTGCTACAGTTCCAAACAGTGCCTGCTATAGCTCCCGCTACACTTTTAATGTATGTAATCATATATGGAATTTAATAATCCATGGTATTTAATACTGGGTTTCATGTACTTCTATTGCAATGCCCCATTATTAATGGATTATTATTTTTTAATTTTATTCATTTCCTATATTATTTACTTTGTACTTATGTTTAGATTCAATATAAAGAATAAAAAAATAATTATATGGAAGTAAAGTAAAAATTTAAATTTAGGATGTTAAAATTATAATATTTTTTATAAAGAATTTAATAAGTTTTAATAGTGATATAATTGTAATATGTGACAACATAAAGTGATATAAAAAATTTTAATGACATTTTATTTTCATCAAATGATAAAATTAATATTTATATAATATTTTTTCATTGAATTAATATTTTAATAAGAATATATATATATATATATATATATAATTTTATATAATAATTTAATGGAAAAATGATTATTATCATATTTTGATACATATGAAATTTACTGCCAAAAAAATACATGTTTTACGTAAGGTAGTCATTAATAAAGTGATATAAGCATTCACGTAGCAATGTACCTAAAATCTATAATTTTTATGAAAATATTTTTTTTCGTGATTATTTAGTTAAATTATAATTTCCATTTAATTTGAGTATAGATTTTATAAACATGTAATTATGTTCAACATATATAAGTAACTTATTTTTAAACATATAATATTTATGTTATAATAACAAATATAAATGCAATCACTCATAACAAAAAATAGTTATTATTCCAAATAAGCTATTTTTTATAAAATATATAATTCTATTTAAATGTTTAACATATAATATTTACAATAATAATTTGATAAAATGGACTTTAATTTTTCAATGTAAATGTTGAAATTTTGTAAAATTAATGTTCTAGTATTTTTATGAATAGTAAAATACGTCGATTAATAGAAATGTATAGTATATGTTTTATATTTCATAATACTGTATATTGTTGAATTACTAAAGTTTCAAGTAGTTGAAAATATATTTTATGTCCCATTTACTATTAAATTACAATATTATTACTATTGATTCAAATTTTTTATCACAATTTGGAGAAATAATATTATATTCTAATATTTTATTAAAAAAACCCAACCTTCTATTATAAATCACACCCTTCACCACCTCATTTATCTTCTCTTATAACTTCTTTGTTTTTTAAATCCGAGAAAAAATCTTTTGCCTATAGAAATATATACATTATTTAGGTTCTATTCTTCAAAAAATATCATTCTTTAAGCTCATGTAGAATATCAAATAAGGGATTCCAAAGAAAGAGATAATCTATCTCAACTAAAATCTTTTTGAGTTTCCTTATTCCTATACATCCTCCAAATCTAATCAAAATATCATGATATAATGAAATAATTAACTTATGTATACAAAATTTTATTAATGTAATATACATTATCCCACTCATTGTTATTATAAAATAAAAACCTCACCCATATTGTGGAATATTCACTAACTCCATTGTCACGAACGCCACCAGTGTAACCCTTCTTGGACCAATAGTGAAGAGAATAAGTTGACCAAGATTCCTTTATCTTATAGGTATTGGTTTTGTTTTGGGAAACATTTCTCTTAGAAGAATATTGGATAAAAAAAGAAAACAAATTCATCACATAATATAAATGAAACCAAATAATCCTTAAATTATTGTATTCATATTTAAATAATATTACCTAGAATTAAATCCTATTTTAGAAACTACACAACGATTACAACTTCTAAGATATTAGTGTCTATCACAGTCTCTGAAACCCTCCGTGAAACCTAGAAAAAATTATATATATGTAGGTTGATTATAACATGTATACATTAAAGGATCATGCCTAAGGTCCCTCATAAAATTGTGATAATATCATATTAATGAACTAATGAAAAAATATAACTAACATGTACTTAAACAGGTGAACTAACAATCACAACCTCACTAAGGCTTAATCGCCAATAAATGTATCCAATATAATAATATAATATCAATAGAACATAGATAAAAATTCTCTTCATCCAATTCCCCACTTATTTGACACTCTCACAACCAAAATTAAACATATTTTTCCCTCATACATTCCATATACAGAAGTATCAATGTGTCAATCTAAGTTAGATGTAGGTCATCTCAAAACCCTACCTACCTGGGCCTCATATAGGGCCCAATATCCTATACCAACATCAATCAATATCTATGTAACACCTCGCCCCTACATCATTGTCTTTAGAAGGAGGTGATGGTTACTTAGCCTTAGGCAACGTTCCCAAGGCACCAAAGACTGGCAATAAATGCTAAGGGATTTGAGAACAAATTGGGGAATGATTTTCCTTTAAAACAAAACCAACAAAACCATCCACTAACAACCACTATATGATTCATGTCAATCAAAACATTCAAGCATGTATTCCCTAAGGACAACCATGTTTTTCCACAATACAACCAAAAACCAATACAACCAATACCATAACATAGTACTATGTAGAAAACTCAACAAAAGATCCAAAATAAGCCAAGACACACTCGATGTCTCCACACAAAGCTCCATGCTCCAAGATACACCTAGAAATCATGATGCACCACTAAAGGAGGGTGATGCCTTACCTTTTCCCATGTCATAGTACACAACCTCTCCAAAGACACCAACGTGCCAAAGTAGGGGGTGAGTACTAAAACTCAGTAGGATTTCCCCAATAACATTCTTATACACACCACTAGGATAAAACTGTTAGCATATTTATATAAAAAAAATTATATAAAATAATTACAAGTGGAACTATTTCCATATGCCAAAAACACCCTTACCATGCCATCATACCCAAACCATGAACCCTTGGAAAAGCCAAAAAAACATGCCACATGCCATTTCATCATTCACACACTAGCACAACAATTTAAAACATGAAGAGAAATGTACAACAAAACAACCAATACAACCAAAACGGTGTGACTTCCACCCAACCCATTCACCCATTCACAACTAGCGGAACTTCCCGACCACTACCCAAAAATAGTCGTACTTCCCGACCACTGCCCATATGGTGGTTCTTATGACCACTATCCATAACCTTTTATAGTAGGACTTCTCACCCACTTCTACACAATAGTTCAACCAATCTCAACCAAGCATATATCCCACTAAGTCCAGAACAACATGCAATCAACCATGTCCATCGCATAACAATCCACTTATATAAATCATCCATTTATTGAAAACCATTTTCCTTGCCAAACCACATTTCAATAAAAACAACATCTTTATTGAAAACCATTTTTAATCAACCATTTTCTCAAATCAATGTCAACAACCCATTTTAAAATCTCTATTTTAAAATCCACAACAAGATCCTTTCACCAAAAAAATCCTTTTTCCCAAAAATCCCCAAAACATCACCCAAGGTATTTCCAACCAATTTCAAACAACAAATCACAATTAATTTTTCAGAAAAAAAATTAATTGTAACAAAGAACCACTAGTTATAACCATGTGGAGTTGAGAGAGAATCCACCTACCTTTAGGGTTCCGACAAACTCGACCCACAAACAATCAAACCTCAAATCCAGAGAACGCACCACCAAAACCACTCTAGATCCCCTTCCCTAACCATAAAAATACTTAAAATAAACATCCAAGGAAATAAAAACTCTACATCTACACACAAAAATTGTAGATCTAGAAAACCAAGAAAGAGGGAAGAGTAGATCTTGAGGAAAACTCAAAGAACCCAAGAGGAGAGACTTACCTGGGAGAAACCACCCTCAAACCCCTTATAATCACTTGAAAAACATGTGGAAGATCACCCTAAATCATTGAGAACCCAAAATCTTGAGTGAGGCTCGAGTGGGAGGAAGAATGGAGTGAAATGAGGCAAGCACGAGTGACCCCGGGTTTTAAAACACTACTTTTAAGAGGCCGTATGATTTGGAAAACCGTGCACTAACCATGTGAACGCTACCGCCTCAAGAGAGAGGGTCCACATGGTTGACTCACATGGTTTGGAAAACCATGCACATGCCATGAGAAGCCTACAATCTCCCCATGCACAGTTTCTTGGAGCATCTGCACGGTTTCCCTTAACTGTGCTCAAACCATGCCCCCCATGCAAAGCATCCAAATCATTCAAAAACTTTCTAAACTCTCCCAACCTCTTTACAATTCATCCCATTCACTTTAAAAAAATATAAAAATCATAAACAATTGCTACATACCATAAAATGGGGGTGCTACATTCTTCCCACCATTTTACTTTCTATCCTCGGAATGTATTGAACCCGCCCTTTTCTGAAAGATCTTGGGCCACTGCTCGAACATCTCTTTCTTCTACTCCCAATTCTCCTCTTGAATCTGACCATGTTTCCCAAAAAACACGAAATAAATTGATGCTCTTACCACACAAGACATTATCTTGCCTATCCACAACCCAAACTGGCGCGTGCACCAACAATGCATCCGGTTCTAGCTCGACATGATCCCATCAAATCACATGGTCATGATCCAGATGATACTTTTTCAACTACGGCACATGAAACACATTGTGAACCACAATGAGCCTAGGTGAAAAAGACAAATGATAAAAAACCTCACCAACCTTTTCAAGAATCTTCGAAGGTCCATTATACCTCAAAGATAACTTTCCCTGCTTCCCAAACCAAATATGTCCCACCCTAGGAGAGATCCTCAAAAAAACATGATCAATCACCGTGAATGACAATGGCCATCCACAATGATCTGCATACGATTTCTGGAGACTCCGATTTGTCTCCATTATCTTCCCGATTAACTTGATCTTGTCCATAGTCTTCTAAAAAAGGCTCAGTAAAACCATTGAGGACTCACCCATTTCCACCCAATATAGTGGAGAACGACACGAACACCCATAAAAAGCTTCAAACGAAGCCATATGTATGGATGCCTTATAACTGTTATTGTATTAGAACTCAACCAACGACAAGTGCTTCTCCCATGTGCCACCGAAATCCATAACAGAAGCCCACAAAATATCCTCCAAAGTTTTTATCTTCCCCTCAGATTGACCATCTGTCTGAGGGTTATACATTGTACTCATGGTCAACTTAGTTTGAAGGACTTACTGTAATGATTTATAGAGACGAGATGTAAACCTCAGGTCTCTATCGGATATAATCGAAACCAAAATACCATGCCCCTTTACCACATCCCGGATATAGAATTTGGACAGGTCCTCTACTGTATGAGATTCACGAATTGGGATTAATTGGGCCGAATTCGTTTAACGATCCACTATCAACCAAATGGCATCATGCTTTCTGACATTTCGTGGGAGACATTTTACAAGATCCATCGCTATTTTCTCCCACTTCTAGACAAGGATTGGTAAAGATTGCAACATTCCTACTGGCCTCTGATGCTCTTTCTTGACCTGCTAACAAGTCAAGCATCTCGAAACAAACTCATCCACTCTCCTTTTCATACCATAACAACAAAACTGTGCTTTTAATTCTCTATAAATTTTCTGAATTCCATGATGAAAAACCCACTGGGAATGATGGTACGCCCTAAGAAGATCCTCTTGATAAGAAACTGGTACAACAATCTAATTTTGAATACACAAAACTGAATCTCCATTCAGTTTCCAACCCTCAATGGTCTCTCCACAATTGATTCTCAACCCCATCGTCACACACACAGAATCAGATATCAATGCCTCTCTTACCATTCCATCCAAGTCAGGAATCAACAAAACCTAAAAGAAGACCACTCTATCACCTGGATCATCATATTTTAACCGCATTTCATCTATAACCGACCTCAACTTCCACGGGTCTGATACCTGTTTCACCACTTGAGCATTTGATTTCCTACTTAATGCATCTGCCACCAAATTTCCCTTACCTAGTGTGAACATCAATTCAAAATCAATCATCTGGAGATATTCAATCCATCTCCTTTGCCTTATGTGAAACTCTCTTTGTGAGAAAATATGATTCAATCTCTTATGATCTGTATATATAGATAATTTCACACCAAAGAGATAATGAAACCACACTTTCAAAGAATGCACCACTACTTCCAATTCCAAATCCAGAGTAGGATAGTTCTTCTCATGCATCCTCAATTGTCGTGATCCATACACAACTACATGATTTCCTTGCATGAGAACGCACCCCAACCCCAATCCCAATGCATCACAATACACCACATACCCTTTTCCTAGTTCTAGAAAAACCAAGATTGGTGCTGATGTAAGGAGACCATTTAGCTCTTCGAAACACTGCTGACACTATTCATTCTGCTGGAATGGAACATTATTTCTTGTCGAAGTTGTCATCGGTTAAGCCAATCATGAAAAATCATGAAAAAAACGCAAATAATACCCAACTAGACCAAGGAAAATCCATATCTCAAACATATTATTTGGCGGTTTCCATAAGATAACAGCCTCTATCTTTTCTGGATCCACTGAAACACCCCTTTTAGAAATCACACGGCCAAGAAAATT
Organism: Viscum album; assembly: GCA_963277665.1. Lineage (NCBI taxonomy): Eukaryota > Viridiplantae > Streptophyta > Magnoliopsida > Santalales > Viscaceae > Viscum > Viscum album. The sequence goes on along the minus strand of OY728151.1, from coordinate 98,356,969 downwards.
AACTTCCTGTATCCAAAAGTCACACTTTGACAATTTGGAATACAACCAATGATCCCTCAATATCCCTAGAACTGTCTCCAAGTGTTGCTCATGCTCTACCCTTGTCTTTGAATACACCAGAATATGGTCTACAGACACTACCACAAATGAATCCAACTATCTATGAAATATCTGATTCATCAATGCCATGAACACCGCTGGCACATTTGTTAGACCAAAGGGCATAACCACATATTCATAATTAATATATCTACCTGTGAATGATGTTTTAGGAATATCATCCTTCCTCACTCAGAATTTATGATATCCCGACCTCAGGTCGATCTTTGAGAACCACTAGGCTCCCCTCAACTGGTCGAACAAATCATCAATTCATGGAACTGGATATATGTTCTTCATCATAACTTGGTTAAGTATATGATAATCAATACAGAGCATCAATGTTCAATCAGCCTTCTTCACAAACAACACCACTGCTGACCATGGGGACATGCTAGGCTGGATGAACCCTTGGTTTTCTAAATCTTCCAACTAGACTTTCAATTCTCTCAATTCAGTAGGGACCATCCAATAAGATGGAAGTGATATAGGACATGTCATCGAAAGGAGATCAATCTAAAACTCCTCTTATTTTATGGGAGGTAACCCAGAGAATTCTATAGAAAAAACATCCATGAACTGATCCACCACTGCCGGAAGAACACTCTGCTCAACACCCATTACCGATTACAATGACAATACCACCAGCCAATAAGATAATGTGCCTATTACTAGTGCCAACAAACCCGTTGCACCCTGCCTTTCAAGCCTCTCTCCTCTAAAGAGATGCCTAATGCCATCGTGTTTCATAAAATCCACTATTCACGCATCACATTCAATATGATCCTTAAACACTGCAAACCAATCCATTCTCAGGATTACATCATAACCATCCATCTCAAGTACTGTGAAATTCCACCTTAGCTCCACCTCACCCACAACGATACAACATTCTCTACACAAGAAGGCTCGACACTCTCTTTGACCCATAGGAGCTTGATGTTTTAAAACTGAGGTCATTAGTTTTACCCTTAAACCCATAAAATCAACCACACATGCAGCAATAAAAGAGTGTGAAGCACCCGTATCAAACAACACTTTCATCAAGGTAGAATTTATAAGACTATTACCTAGCACCGTGGATTGTACCAAATAATCATCCACTACAACCTGCTTATCTCCAGTCACATGTTTTCATTCCATGCTCTTCTCTATATTGCCTTGCTGAGGTGTCGCGGTATTCCGAGAATCACCATGACCCACATTACTCTGTTGTCGATGGGTATGTTGTTGTCCCTGTCCCATCAAGAATATGAAGTCTGCGATTCCTAAGGAGTTTCACATGCACCAGACCTCTAATAATTACGAAAATAACGCTAAAGATGCCCCATCTTCTTACAATTATGTCATGCTCGAGGTTGTTCCATACAATCTCGCTTGATGTGGCTCGTTGAACTACACTGAAAACATCCTAGTTTTCTCTGGGGCATTGGAGAAAGATTCACTGGTCCTGCTGTCCGATTATGTGCCGTACTCCCACCCTAGAAATAAGTGTCCCTCCTCTTCTTGAACCCAACATTAGAGTTCCCACTCTTCCCCATGGGTACTACCATGCATCCTCTGCCCGGAGCAGCCAATAGATCCCGCTCAGACACCAAGGCTCTATTCCCCATCTCTGTGTAATCATCTATACACAATAGTGCTATCTTTGAATGGATTTATTTCCTAAAACTGACTTCAAATATACTTTCCTTCAACGATGTGCTACCCTCCACCTCGGGTGAAAACCTCACCGAGTTTATAACCTAAGATGCGTACTCCATTACAGATATAATCTTTTGTTTCAAACTGAAGAAATCAATTGTATGCTGAATTCTAAACGTATGTGGGATGAATTTTTTATTAAACAATTATTCAAAGCCTTCCCACGTCACACCCTGGTCCCTCCCTACTTGATTAACCAACTCCCACCACTGATGGGAAAGATCTTCCAACATATATGTGGCCAAATTCTCCTTTAACTCTACCGGTGTTCCCAAGAACTCAAAAATCTTGTCCATTATATTCAACCATGCTTCTTTCCTCTCCGGATCTGAATCACCCTTGAAGATGGGTGGATTACGCTTTTAAAACTGAACCACATGATCCACATTACTTGGTTCATCCATTTTATTTGCACTTTCCATAGCTTCTAAAGCTTGCACTATAATTTTCACTAACTGTTGGTTCACCCAAGGTTCAGGTGCTACCACATTCTTAGCACCCTCCTCCGGTTGGTCTCTACGATGCCTACCGGGTGAAATTTATATCAACAAAAAACAAAAAACCATGATTCTTACTTCTTTATACATCAAGGATTCCCATTTCAAATCACATTACACAACACTATCACACAAGGATTTCCACAAGTTCACATTTTCCATGTTTCACCATTTTGAAAACCAAACCATTTTCAAAATACCATATTTCTTCACATTACAATATCACACATTTGAAAAACCATTTCTTAATTCGGCCCATAAATCATTATACCCCAATGAAATATGCATCTTATTGGGAAGTAATTTCTACCTTATACTCTATGCACATATCATTGGCTACACCCATGACAATGAGATTTCCAATGCCTATAAGTGCCTCCAAAACACTTATGTACCAAACTCCCTGGTAACTCGAATTTCAGATTAAGAGGGTTAGCTACATCCTTTTATGCTATACATTCCATGTTCCGACATTCTTATGCCTTGATACCATCCAAACTCAAGGAATATAACACAATGAATGTTAACTCTAAAACCAAGGTTCCAAAGCGACTGAACAACTGCTCTCACTTGATAGCTAAGGACTGAACAAACTGATACCACCTGTAACACCCCACCCCTACCTCATTGTCTTGAGGAGACAGTGAGGGTTACTCGGCCTTAAGAGACATTCCCAAGGTGCCAAATGCTTTCAATAAATGCTGAGGGATTTGAGAACAAACTGGGGAACGATTTTCCCTTAAGACAAAACCAACCAAACCATCCACTACCAATGACTATATGATGCATTTAAATCAAAACATTCATGCATTTATTCCCTAAGAGAAACCATGTTGTTTCAAAATACAACCAAAAACCAATACAACCAATATCATATTAATGTACTATGCAGAAGGCTCAATAAAAGACCCATAATATGCCGATACACACTCCATGGCTCCACACCAAGCTCCATGCTCCAAGCTCCACCCAGACATCATGATGCACCACTAAAGGAGGGTGATGCCTTAACTTTTCCCATGCCGTGGTACAAAACATCTACAAAGACACCAACGTGCCAAAGCAGGGGGTGAGTACTAAAACTCAGTTGGATTTCTCCAAATGACTTCCCTACACCCACCACTAGGATAAAACTGTTAGCACATTTATATGAAACAATTTATATAAAATAATTACATGGGACACCATTTCCATATGACAAACACACCCTTACCATGTATACATAACCTACAACGAACCCAAGGAAAATCCAACCAAACATTCCACAAGCCATTTCATTATTCACACACTAGAACAACAATTTACAACTTGCGAAGCAATGCACAACAAAAAAAACAAAAACAACCAAAATGGTGGGACTTCTTCCCAACCCGTTCACTCATTCACAACTAGTGGTACTTCCTGACTACTACCCACAACTAGAGGTACTTCCCAACCACAACCCATATAGTGGTTCTTCCGAACACAATCCATCACCTTTTATAGTGGGACTTCCCTCCCACTTCTACACAACAGTTCAACCAATCCCAACCAAGCATATAACCCACCATGGCCACAACAACATGCAGTCAACCAATTTCATCACATACCCATCCACTTCAATAAATCATCCGTTTTTTGAAAACCATTTTCCATGCCAAACCACAATTCAATAAAAACAAAATATTTATTGAAAAAAAAATTCATCAACCATTTTACCAAATCAGTTTCAACAACCCATTTTAAAATCACTATTTTAAAATCAACAACAAGATCATTTCACCATAAACCACTTTTTCCCAAAAATCCCCAAAACATCATCGAATAGATTTCAAACCAATTTTGAACAAAAAATCACAATTAATTTTTCATCACAACAAATTAATTGTAACAAAGAACTACTAGTTCTAACCACGTCGAGTTGAGAAAGAAGCCACCTACCTTTAGGGTTCTGTGGAACTCGGCCCACAAGCAATCGAACCTCAAATCCAACGAACGCACCACCAAAACCTCTCTAGATCCCCTTCCCTAACCATCACAGGACTTAAAATAAACATCCAAGGAAAGCACAACTCTATATCCACACACAAAAATTGTAGATCTTGAAAACTAAGAAATATGAAAGAGTTGATCTAGAGGAAAACAAAAAGAACATAAGAGGAGAGACTTACCCAAGAGAAACCACCTTAAAACCCCTTCAAATTGCTTCCAAAACATGTGGAAGAGCACCCTCAACCCCTGAGAATACAAAATCCTAAGTGGGGCTCGAGTGGGAGGAATATTGGAGTGAAATGAGGCAAGCCTGAGTGACCTCGGGTTTTAAAACCCTACTTTTAAGTGGTCGCACATTTATCCCGCATGGTTTGGAAAATCATGCAGTAACCATGCGTGTGCTACTGCCTCAAGAGTGAGGCTCCACATGGTTTCCTCACACATTTTGGAAAACCGCGCCCAGTCAGTGTGAAGACTACTGTCTCCCCCTGCACGGTTTCCTGGAGAATTCTTACAGTTTCCTCTAACTGTGCTCAAATGTGCTCCCCATGAAAAGCCTCCAAACTCATTCAAAACCATTACAAAATCTCCCAACCTCTTCCCAACTCATCCCATTCACTTTAAACACATAAAAAACATAGAAAATTCAACATACTTAAAACCAAGGGTGATACAATCTACATCTCATTATGTATCTGTATAATCATACTTTCCATCACATATCCTAACAAAATCACATAATAAATGTATTAGGATCTCATGAATGTGGATTAGATCACTCTTCTACCCTAATCCTATGACTCATTATGCCCACTACATATCACATCCTCTGGTAAATCCTTTTGTTTTATTGTATTGTTAAATTGATTATAAATTTAAATTTATGCTTTTTAATTCTCATGAGGGGTTAAATGTCCTTTTGTAGTAGTATATGTTCTCAGATAAATTTTTTGAATAATTTATTGATCCAAAAATAGTGTTTTTACCATATGATATTATTTTGGTTGAATTAAAAGATGCCAAAATTTTCAAGGAATAATTAATAATTAATTATTAATTATTTAAATATTATTATATTTTAATGTTTTTTTCAATGATATCTTTTAAATGGTGCATTTTATTGAGATTACATATTTTCCATTAATTCTATAATGGGTGGTTTTCGTATACAAGTCATTAAATCACTTTGTGCATCGAGGTAAGACCTATTCCCCTTTTCCATTTTCTGTTTTCTTTTCATTTTCTTCTTTTGATTTTACCCTTTTCATTCTTCTCCTCCCCTATACTCTCACTTATACCCCCTATAGTTTTACCCTTTTCCAAAATGATATATAAAAGGGATATATAGATGGAAATATATAGGTAAAAAGGGAGGTGTTTCGGTATAGCTCAAGAGTTTCTGGATCATTATGTGGCAGCTACGAAATAAAGAAAATGATGTTCCAGTGGATTCCTCCCAAATGTAGAAAATTTTTATGTTTTTTCTATAAATACATGTAGTTATACTTAATTATAGTTTTAATTCCCTATTATTACTAATAATGTCTCCCATGGGGTATATCAATGCTTAAACGGGTGAAAATGGGGGTTTTGGCTCGATTATCGATGTTCCTATTCAGATTTTTTTTAGTACACAACATTTGGCTTGATAAATACATGTTGTTTAATATTAATATTTAGGGAATATGTATTTTGAGAACAAAATATCATGTAATTGTAGTACATGCTATTTAATTTTTCTCTATGTATTTATTGGTACATATAAAGACATCCCTTGATGAGGCACATGGTCAGGTAGGGTACACGACTAGACACCGTGTCAGATTCACGATTTGTAAGAGTAAAAACCAAGAAAAAAACATATGGTCATGCCATGTGTGGTACGCCGGAAAATACACCATATAGGTCCCACACTATTTACTTTATTACACACAATGTACTTGGGTTTTACAAACCATTTCTGGATAAATTATATGCCATGCTGGAACTTTCAGAGTACAAAATGTGTACTCTAGTATACACACCATACACTTATTTATGGATACCCTTTGAGGTTTTTATAGTTTTACACACCATAATCATAATTTTATATAATATTATTTTATCTTTTATCATTTATTCTACATATATCATGATTTTTGAACCATTTAGGTGAATTGAGGACTCCTTAGTGAAACTGTGGGGTGATCGAACTCTGATGGAGTGGTTATTCCTCTAGTAAATGATTATTGATGTCTCTTATAAGCGAGACATGGTATAAGACCCATTATGTTGGTGTGTAATTAGATGGTGGATTTGGAATGGGTCCCTAATGTCCTTGTTTAATGACTAACTAGGAGGTAGTCTATGGGTTTTGGGACTAGTTTAATACTTGATGAAGTAGACAGGTTGGGTGTTCGGACCAACCTAGATTGGGGCCTTGAACTGAGATGGGTCATGACCTATATTCCTTGAATAATGCTCAAGGAGATTTTATCTTGAGTAAATATTCCTTTTGAGTTGTGTAGTTTCTGTATATGAGTCCATGAAATTATAAAGATGAGGTAGTGGGATGTGGTTATTCCAAGAGACAAGAGTTAGCCTGAGAGACCATTTTTAACTAGTGATCCTATGATGGATGCATCTAATTATGTTCTTAACTATAGGATCCCATGTGAGAGGCCTCTTCGTTATTGTTTACAAGGATCCAAATAGGTATTATTTTTCTTATATTTTTACTTAGAGGAGCTAAGAGGGATACCTCTATTTACATGTTAACTACAAGGATCCTGATTTTGATTCCTCTCATATGTTTTTACCTAGGGGACCCCAGAGGGTGACCTATTGGAAAACCGACCCTCATCTATTTCATTATAGGTTTGTGTATAGATTGTATTAGGTTTCACCTTATTACTTATACTAAACATTTAATCCTTATGGGGAACGTAATTACTATTGGTTTTTGATATTCTACTAACCACACTCCTTTATTTACACTTTCACTTAGTTACCATTGATGAGTCTATGTTTTTCAGACATACTTCCTTGAATTCATCCTATGATCATAATATGATGTAATTATATGATGATGATACCCATAGTTACATCCTAGGGTCTTACTTTTGATCTTTATTTATAGTAGGATACCACTCCTCAATGTTTCATTTGACGCTGGGATTTGAAAATGATTAGGTATTATATAGGAGGTCACCGAGTGACTTAGAACAACTATTTTAGAAGTATTTACTAGTGTATGATCATTTCTATAAGAGCTAGGTGAATATATAAGATTATGGGTGGGTTAATTTTCCTAGATCATGGGATGTTGATATCCATGATGATGGATGGATATATACATATAATTATCAAACAATAAGAATAAAATCATTAATAAAAGAATTAAAAAGGATAAAAGAATCGGGATTTTAGCGTTTCAGTTCACAGGTTCTGCTAGGGATCAAGTCTACTTCGACGTCATGGAGTCAAGTGTAGATTGTTAGTTGGTAAGGATAGTAGAACCATGAGCTGAGGAGGTAGAGCTTGTTTCTTCTTCAGGAGTCAACCGTCGGTGTTGAATTGAACAAGCCAAGGGATATCGAGGCTGGTTTGTTTTCAGATGCAAGGCCAGATAAATTATCGAGGACGAGTGCGATGGTGATTAGTTTTGAAAACTAGTGGTAGTAAGAGTGAAGATATAGGTTTAATCTAATGGTTTTGAACACCGGTAAGAATAAAGATCGAACCATGTCCGAGGTTCTATTCGAATCTGATGAGTTGCGTGATGTTCCGATCAAAATTTGGCTCCGATTTTCTGATATTTGCCTTTTGTTGTCTAGTTTTTCAAGTATGTATTATTTAATTTGTTCATATTATATTAATATTTACAAAAATATTATCTCCATGATCTAATCTGAAATATAAATACCTTGTTTGTCCATTTATTCATTTTTATTCTTGGGTTTTGTTATCTTCGGTCCCCTTCTAATCAATATATTGAAATTTCTACAACCTATTAGTGCTGCTTTTAATGCTCATGTCTCTATTGTCAAAAAAATTTCCTGGATTTATTGTGAATATTTTCTAAGCCCTTATCAATTATTTTTCATTATTTCCAAATTTATAGAATCGTTCTTCTTTTTTTGGAATTTTTCTTCCAACATCAATGTTTAAAATAGTATAGGTTTTATTAGTTTAATGATTGATTGTTTGATTTTGTAATAATTCATCTTCAAACCAATTTGTTGTGTTGAGTAAATCTATGTTTGAGGAAAACATCAAATCTAATTTATTACTCTTATATATATGTAAAGAATATATTTTGGTTCCCTTTTTCTCTTTGAATGGATCAACGATACTTCCATTTAATTTCAAGATGATTTTAATTAATTATGAATTATGATTACTGATATATATATATAAACATACCTCTATTTTTTTGGGATTCACGGTGAGTGAGTGTTTGGTAAGGAAGTTTTAGAGGAGAGGCCAGATCCATTTATTCCTTGGTAATCTGAAACTTTTTATTAAGAGAAAATTCACTCAGGGAGAGTGAGCAATTAGAGCGAGAAGATTATATAAAAGTAGAAGAAGACTCTTCAGAATCATGTAAGGGAGAAATATTTATATTCTAACTTTTGATTATTTTGAAATCTTATTTCCATATTATATAGTTTGAATTTATTTTCAAAATTTTCTCTTCTTTAAAGTCTTAATTTTGTGTATTTTGTTGTATAAAGAAAATTCTATTTTTAATAATTTTAATCTTTTGATGCTAAGGGATTATTATTATTAAGACAATTATTAGGGTTTTATAAAGATGTGTATATATATATATATATATATATATATATTTACATATATGACTATTTATTTTTCAATATTTATAAGGTACAATAGTCATTAGAATCTCTTATGTGCTTAGGATTCTTTAATTTTTTTAATGAATTATTATCAATAATTTTATTTGATTTATATTAATTTGTTTATTTTAAAGTCATGAATTTAGTTTTATGATTTAGCATAAGAAAATTTTATTGATTATATATATTTTTGGTTTCATTGCATACTATGATTTTACATTGGAAAGGGAAATTATTTTGGTGTTTATATTCTTGAAAACATGTTCTGAAAATTATATTTCATTCAGATGAAAATAATTATCTTTGATTAATTATTTAATAGATATTATGTTATTTCAATTGATTATGTTTTCATTATGCAAGGACATATATCATTTTATAATAATAACAATATAATTTATATATATGTATAATATAAATTTATTTTAAGTATTTATTGTATTTAGGGATTAAAGATTGTTTTTATTTATGTGGATTTGATATTATCTAAATCAATTTGTCTCTTTTTGAAATATAAATGTCCACGTGTATTTTTCTAATAATAATAGTTTGTTTTGGAACTAAAACATCACTTTTTGTGTGTTGATATTATTTATACACTCATGAAAGACAATTTCATTATAAGATATGACTATTACCTATAATATGTGACACATCATGCATGTATCAATATGTTTTATGAATAAACATTCTTTGTATCCTTGTTAATGGAAATTGTGAATAGAAACCGTTTTCATCTTGAAAAGATAAGTCGACAAGAGATTTGATTATTTCTAATCTTGAAAATTTATTTATGAAAAAGTATATCTATATGGGTATATATATATATATTGAAAATGTTTTCATGTCTTTAAATTAGAACTCCAGTGAAAATTTATGTATATGTATATATATATAATCAAGCATAAAATGTTTTATAAAAACTGGCACTTGAACATTGTAAATATGATAGGGAATTGGGGAGTGAACCCTTCCCTCAGGTGGCTAGCCCCATGATAAAATTCAAAGATACAGGTAGTCTTAGTGTTTTTTTCTATAAAAGCTTGCATATAGTTTTTAAAAATACCATTGTACAATTTTTAAAGAAATTTTTGAGTGTAAGTATCTTCAAAACACTAAAGTACTTTTGATAATTAAATAATTTCAATGATTTTCTCAAATGATATTTACAAATTAATTTTGATGGTATTATAAAAATAATTTCAAACCCATTTCCCAAAGGTTATTTTCAAATATATTTTTAGTAAAAATTATTTCAACTATTTCAAAATACCGTAATAGGTAATTGAATGCTCAGCCTTTTGTTTTTAAATGTTTTTCACTGGAATCATAGAAGTTCTAAATCGGACTTCATCGCTTTTGGTGTAGCCCATGTGGAAGTGTAGTAGGTAATTATTTTATTTATATTAAACTTTGATAAATGTAAGTTTTAATCTAATCCTCCCGAACTAAAATTGGTAAAAGTTCCTCGTTTGTGTAATATATTATGTAATTATTCACTTTCTTTTAAAAAAATAGAAAACATTTTTAAGCACCGAGTCTTGAAGAGCAGGCTCATGGAATTATATTTATATAAATTATTCCGTCTTTTTTTTTTAATAATACTTTATGATGTGTAGGGAAAGGCACATGGTTTCATTATTGAGTGGAGATTACTGTGTGGATTCTATAATCTGACAGAAGTAGCTCAGTAATATCTTGGAGACTGGGTAACTAGTTCATCTCAGAGTTAGTAGTAGAAAACATTTACATTTTTTATTTCTTTTATTTCAATATATTTGTTTTTTCTATTGTGCAATAAATTTTATATTTATGACATGTTTTTTGGGCCTTTATTGGATTTTATTTATTATTAATACGTTTTTAATACTTATTACTTCTGAACAAAGATTATTTACTTTTATAGATGATGCTCAATTATTTATACTATTTTTTGTATTTTGAAATGATGTTAGAGTCTATGCACAAACACACCCCAAGACTTCGTTGTGAGTCAACATCCTATGGTATATGGAGAAGAACTCTTGAGGCCTTGTCCCTAACCGTTTCTATGGCTACTCATAGAGAGAGTCGGGTCGGGATGTGACAAAGTGGAATCAGAGACTCTCCTTTCCTATTACATTACTATTGTATATATGATAGATAAGAGTATTATGAATGTGTTTGAAAATGTGATGGATAGTGGACTAGTGTGTCAGGAACTTGTATTCTGGTAAGTGGTCCTGGTTTCCAAGGATATGGGATCCCTCATTTATATATGTGATATTATAGATTTATATGATTTTTACATTGTATAAGGCACATGTGGCATGGATTTTATGATTTATTATGTTTTTTCGGATTTTATCCCATTGGTGAGAGTCTATTGATTTATTTTTAATCATTCCCAACAGAAGAAAGTGACAGTTGTTCATGCATCATTTTTGGCATGTGGGGTCCACATGTTATTGGCTTCTTAGTGTGTGATTTTGTAGGGTACTGAGGTACATTTTTTAATTTTTTAAAAATAAACTAAATGGTGTTTTACTAGATATCTTATGGGTGGAATTATACCAAGTTATACTAATATGTTTATATATTTACTTTTAATGGAATGTCATGTAGTTCTTTAGTGAGACATTCGATAGTGACCATGGTGGATTATTCCTCATACACAAGAGGTGCAGGGACCCTAATAGGTCTATAGGTCATGTGATTCCCAAGTATTATACCCCTCATGGAGTGTTTTAACTTAATTTTGGTTATTTTAAGTACCAATAACAAGTTATTTGGTGTTTCCCCTATAAAATGGAATTAAATTCTACATAACCAAATCATGTGGGTGTTGTATGACATAGATAATTTGATAGGATGATGTGCATGTAAAATTGAATCTCTACTATTAGTTTCTGTAGTTTATTCCTTTTATTACACCCTTTGTGGGTGTATCCTTTTTAGGTGTGGCTAAATAAATATCTGTAATAACAAAAATAGAGTTTTCTCATATATATTACTATGATATTTTACTTAAATGATCCTTTTTATGGTTTTATATTTTGATACTCTAGTTTTGTTTTGATTGGTACCAAAAATTTTATAGTGAAATGAAACCTTGATGGTTTATTACCACATATTGGTTCCCAATGAGGATTAGTTCATAATCATTTTTATACTTGAGCTTGTGGTCCTCTAGGGAGTACACCCTTATGAGGATTCTTAGCGAGGATCAGGGCTTAGTTGGTCAATGATATGTAGGTGATGCTATTATTTCCCTTCCATTAATTTATTAGTAACCAATGGGATTTACATAATTGGGTTTGTTATTAAAAAATTTAGTGATTTTTTTCTACAAATATGAATTGAAAACATGTATAATTGAATGCATTTTGTAATGTTTGACCCTAGTAGGTCAGTGCCACCCTTTCTTCGCTTAGAGAAGGATGAAAGTCATATTATATTCCATGTAATAGTTAATATGGGAGCATGGGTGACCCCCATGAGATGCGACCATGGTGAGAGTTTTGACCTATATGATAGGTGGTTGTACCCAGTGACCCTTATATTAGGTTTGTTCATTAGTCCTAGGTTGGAGACCTAGATTCCCTTAGTTTTGACTCAGACCCTTGTGATTTATAATATTATTTATCAAACTAAATCTATGAGAGGGGTTAGATGGGGGTTATTTAAAACCTTTTAAGACTGTGATGTTAATTTTATTTTTGTACTAATATTGATTCATGATAGGTGCTCAAGTTTTTCAATATTGGTAGGGTGATGCCTTGGGTTTCTGAGGAAGTACTAAGGGTGCATGGGTATTATGACTAGCTTTGATAGGTAGGGATGTTCAGGTTCTTGGTCCTATTAAAAAGTTGTTGGATGGTTAATTATTTAATTTTCTTAAATGTTTTCGTGTGATAAGATGTCAGGAAATAAATGGAGGCATGGGTGAAGTGCCAAATTTTAAAGAGGCGTTCCAAGGGATATTCTTGTTTAATGATTTTGAAAATCTATCTTGCACGATCATATTAACCTTGTTGATTGATGACTCATTTAAGCATGATTAAACTCTTAAACAAGGTGTTATGGGATTATACACACATAGTGTTGTGCATGATAGGAATAGTCCATGCCTGTTGCACATGATACCATTTAAATCATTAATTGGTGAGCAGTCGTGCGTGAGCTATGAACACTGTTTTTAAATAAATTTTGCAGGACTAGTTTCCTAGGGCTATTGATGAAATGGTAAATATCCCTCCATGGTTTAAGATACAACTATATTTGATGTTTTGTTATGGAATGAATGATCTGTCTAAATCCTGGTAAGGTTTTGACGGAGCATAGAAAGTGGCTTGTTCAGAGTGACACATGTTTAGCAGTGGAACCCATTGCGGTTATGATCTAGGATGGGTATAACATAATATATATGTTTGGGAGAAAACCATTGGAAGTTTTATGGTGGTAACCCTCATTATTTCTGAAATTTTGATATTTTAAATGGAACCATTCTCGGTAAGGGATAAAGGAGATATTTTCATTATTTTTCATTGGTGCTCTGGTATGAGTAGGTCTAGACACTTCTATCATTATGCTCAGTAATGGATGATGTGTGGGACAGAGAACATGGATCTTGGTTGTGAGGCAATGATAAGGATACTGCTATGGTGGGGAGTACCAAATCAGTCACACTTGAACATCTTTCGTGATGGGAGAATTATGGAAGTTGTGAGACTAACCGTTGAATGATCAAGATAGCATAGTTGTATAGATTCTTTATGAGAGAGTATGGATACTATTTTACCACCAAAAAATATTAGGGATAAGAAGGGTTATGGTGGGGAGGTTTTAAAGGCCCTTGTTTTTCTAGACTATTATATTGAGCCGGAATTTGAATTTTTTTCAAAAACTAACGAAGGGTAAAATTCCCATCTTTACCATAGAATAAGATTTTCTATAATTTTACTAAACACTATATTGGTCTCAAAATATAGTATTTACCCCAGGGTTTGATTTTGATGGAATTATGAACTATTCTCATTTTCAAATAATTATTAATATTTCATATTTAAATAATTTAATTTAATTTATTCATGAATATTCATTTGGTGATATATTTTCAATGGAGCATCAGAATGAGATTCTATATTTTTAATTAAGTTTATAATGGTGGGTTTTTCTAGTTATGGAATAAACACACCTCATTCACTAGGTTCAGGCTCTATCCCCATTCCCTTTTTTGTTTTGTTTTATTTTTCTTCATTTTATTTTCCCATGTTCTTTCTTCTCCTCCCCTAGATTATCATGTATACCCCTTGTGGGATTCCCATTCCATAAATGGTATAAAAAGGGATGGGGATAAATATATATAGTAAGAGACATAGAGATATAGAGAATATGGGAGGTTTATCCAGAAAGCATTGGAGGATCCAGATCGTCATGCAATAAGATCAGCACATATAAATAGGGAATGATTTGGCATATTCAGCCCAAAGTTAGTAATTTTTATTTTTTCACTATAAATCCTTTTATATTTACAAATTAATAGTTTAAAGAACTATTATGGATTCTAAGGACCCACCATGGGGTTGATCTACTCTTAAATGGAGAAAAAAGGGGATTTCTGGCCGATAATAGGGGTTCCTGTTCAAAAAAATCCTGATCACAAAGTGTGTGATTCAAATAATAGATGTAGTATAATGTTTTTGTTATGGGAAGATAAATTTTGGGAACTAAACATCATTTAAATGGAGTACACATCATGTAGTGTCTCTTAGCATGTGGTCTGGTATATGGCGAGACAGCATGTTCAAGGGCCCAGGGCCATGTAGGGTACACAATAAGACACAATGTGTGTTGCATGATATGTAGAATTTTAAACCCAGAGAAAAAAAATCGATTGTATATTTGTGGGACAAAGGATGGTAAACCATTTATGTTACATTCCATGTACATTATTACATGTTGTGTACTTCTGTTTTATATTCGAATTCTACATGATGTTCATCCCCATGTGGTACTTTGAGATTACACATCATGTAGTTGAGTATATTCAATGTTTACTACACTCATTCAACATTTTTAATGGTTTTTTCATAATTTTACACCTTATAGTCATAATTTTACATAATAACAGTCACTTTTAATCATTTTATCCATGTAGATCACTATAGTAGAATATTTGGGGTGATTTTAGGAATCATAAGAGGTGTTTTAAGGTGAGCTAGCCATGATAGAGAGGTTATTACTCATGTAAATTAATAAAGATGTATATTATAAGTGATATATGGGAAAATAACAAGTTTGGTGTCATGTAAATTGTTTGTGGACATTAAATATGTCACCAATTTCCTAAATTTATGATTATATTGGGGAAAGTACTTGGTTAGAGAGACTGGTTTCCGAATTGATGAAGCAGATAGTTTGGGAGTTCTTACTATCCTGAAGTAGGTCCTTGAACTGAGTTTAGTTGTGATATATATCCTTTGAACAATTTTTATGTTTTTTTTAATTTTAGCACATATACCTTTTGAGGTGTTTTATTTTAGACTCTATGGATGTTACATGTGAGATATGGGGTTGTGGGTGTGGTTACCTCAAGTGATGGGTGTTTTCCAAAGAGACCAATTTGTAATTAAGATACCAAAAGGGATGACTCCTATTATGCTCTAACATATAATATCTTAGGTGGGATTACACTAAATTCTTAATATTTCTAAGGATCCCAATAGTGATTCCTTTACTTATGTTTCGAGATAAAAGAACCATGTTTGATATCTTTGTTTACATGATAACATCAAGGACACCAAGTAGGATGTCTCACCTGTGTTTTTACCTTGGGAACCCTAGTACGGTTCCTAATAGCTATCCAACCCTAATTTAGTGCATTATAGGTTTGGGTAGAGATGGTATCATTTGTAACCTTATATCCTATACCCAAAATATATTCTCGAGGGTCCATTAAAGTAGTGATGGCATTAGGAATTCGACTAAAATCACTCTTTTATTTACACTTTCACTCAGTTACTATTGAGGTGGATTTGATTTATAAACGTGCTACTTTGAATTCATCTTATGATTCCAATATGATGTGACGCTATGATGAGTATACCCATAGGTACTTCCATGGGTTAGAAAATTTATCTTTATTGATTGGATGTCAATGTTATTGGAAGTACCATTTTTCACTGAGATTCCTCCATGATTAGGGATTACAAAGGAGGTTTTGACAGTGTCTCATAACCCCTATTTATAATTGTCAAACAATGTATTATTAGTTCCCTATAATACTAGTGATGTCATAGGGTTTCAAGTGGGCACATTTTCCCAGATCATGATATATATATATCCTCGAGGATTGATATTGATCTCTTTGATCGATGACATGGATACTTCTTAGGATCAGGGGATGCAATGTTTCTACAATGCCAAAAGATTTATGGGGAAGAAGCTATTGATCTAGTTATAGAATGACTATGATTTTCCATTCAAGATTTCAAGAGTATTCTTTATGTATTGAATTAGTTTCATCCCCCTTAGAGACTATCCATGTTGCAATGTCATTATTGTTTATAGACCTAGACCTAGAAACCTGACATCAGATTGGATTATACATAGAAGGAGTGGTATGAAATATAACTCAATTTCATATTAATAGGATATCATGTTGATACAAGGAAATATTCATATTATTTATTAGAGGTGATTATGGGTGACCCCATTACTTTGAAAAGTATCACACAATGGTGACATGCCTTTTTAAAGACATTTATGGAACTACATGAATCATATATTGTCGATCAGGATCATAGAACCAATGATTAAATTGATTATACACACCTTTAGTGGTATAGAATATTGATCTATTCCCTAGACATAGTATGTACCATTCATTAGGAAATCCAATTCAAGGATCAATTTTGGATTGATTTTATTTATCCATTCAAGATGCGAATCAGATATGATGATAATATTACATGATCATGTGCTTATAGAAGTATGTTATAGGTTCACTATTGGGGGTCACCTATTAATATTATTTCTCACCCCCTATACATGAACCACAGTATCAATCAAGACCTTTTGTATGATTTCTGGTAGATCATGAATATATAATGGATAGGGAAAGGTTGAGTGTTACATGATCAAGAAGAGGCACTAGTTTGGATTCACATGATCAGACTGGAGAATCTTGACAATATCTTGTAGGCCAAGTATTTGATTCTAATTAAAGATCGTAGTAGGGTATTTTAATTTATTTATTATATTCCTATTTATATGGTCATCCCAATGGTCGATCAATGTTGTATGTATGACATGGAGTTTTGGACTTTTATGGAATTTCATTTATTATTACATCATTTTTTAAAATTATTACTATTGTTCTCAAAATATTTATTTGTATAGATGATGTCTTGTTATTTTTGTTATTTTTTACTATGTTATAATGGTATAGTCTCCTCATGGGAGCAGATTATACCCTCACTACAATTCGGTATCTTCTTTCATATAGGGAGGCACACTTGAGACCTTTTCACCAACTGGTTGAACTACAATTCATTGAGTGACTTGCTTCTAGACATGACACATCTCATCGCTAGGAATCACAATGAACTATTCTAACAATGGTTGGTACTTGAAACACACTACATATCACCTCTATATAAAAATACCAATGGAAATGGGGTGAAGAGGGGAAAATTTTGTCATTTTTCCCTCACCAACCATAATGTCAAGGAAAAAACCCCTAAAAACATTTGGGTGTCAGTATGTAGTACCCAACATGGGTGGGGTTCATAAAGAAGTAACATGAAAATAAAGGGATATATATAACACATGATTACCGATTTAATTGTTCACATCGATATACAATAGAATAACCTATAACACTACCACTTCACCCCAAGAAATATTCCACCAACTTCATTCAATACTAAATAAAACTCACCATGAAAAACAACAACAACATATCCCATGATTATTATTTGATATTCATGTTTATCTATGTTTAATTTGTTACTCCATTTAATTTAATATTTAATTAAAAACCACTCTATCCATCACCCAATTTTATACTCATTCATTTAACAACATTCTTCTCAAAAAAAATATTACCACATTGTTAATTTCATCCCAAAACTATTTAATTATAGAATATTCCATACCCCATTTTATCATTTATAACCTCCTCCCATAGATATTAGGAAACTAAAACACATTAAAAACACAAACAACCCATATCCCTCACAACAACAACAACTCATATCACCCATAGTTCATCGACATTGATGAATAATTACACAACAACAATCATCATGCAAAAATGCACAACTCAATCTGTTGTGTATCTCACACTAAAAAGTATCATCCACATTACCTAAACATATTATTCACCCAATATAATCACCACCATCATTAATCATGTCCTTAAAAGCATCATACAACCACAAATAAAACATACCAATCACACTTATCATATGGGTATTTATTTTTCATACCTTCCCAGTCAATATAATTTAAATCAATTCATTACCTTCTTTATTTATCCCCTACCATCCACCAAAAGGGAAAATAATAATAATAGAATCACATGATCACCAAGATTAGTGATATAACCAGGATCCCCTACATCAGAAAAATCATTATAATTCACTATACAAGGACAAAATGAAGAATAAAATACCCATGTGATAATAACCACACGATGAAGGTATTATATACCTATAATAAAATGTTCCCCATTGTGATCAAGCCACAACACCTACTGAATCAATGATATCAACAACTACAACCTACTATGGGATGATAATGAGACAAAAAAGATAAGGGAAAGGAGGGGAACCCAACTTGGATTTTTGAAGTATAAATCTCCCAAGGATATGGATAAAATATAAAAAAGTCGGTGAAATAATTATAAAAGAATCAATTAGGTTTCCCATGAGACAATAGATATTTATATGTAATTTTTAGGTTCTATGGTCCATGGAAAGTTACACCCAACACACCTATTAAATTACTATAGTACAATACCCCTAACCATGCAGTAGTGATTAGGGTTTTACCGAAAACTATGGAATAGTTATAGGTTCTATGTTTTATTCACACTAAACCTAAATGGATTCTAATATCGATTTCATAGATCACATTGAAATACCATAAACCAGTGTCATACTATGTTGTAGCCTAAACACCAGGCCACAACTACTACCAAAAAAATAGGGACACCAAAAATCCTGGATTCATTCACCCTTTCCACAATCTAATGTATTAATCTACAAGAGTTATTATCATAAAAAACTACGTCACAACATAAGGCCATTCTAAAACTCCACTCGGATCAATAGAAACACAAGAACCAACCACACTAGGAATCCACACCAAAATTCACTCGTACACAATTGCCATGATAGAATTGGCAGATCCACCAAAACCCTTCAACCCTAAACCCTCAAACATCAAGAATAAAACCAAGTATTAAAATACTAAAATGAATTTTAACCTTTATTTCCTCACCACATGATCCCTCTCCAACTAAACTTTTATCTCAAATTCCATTAAATTATTCTAGAATCTTTTCTTGGCACCTTTAGCACCCATGAAATTCTATGTAAAAAGCCAGAAGGAACTATATCGTAACATTATATACCTATAAATTGACTTTGATTCTCAATAATATAAACAAAAATTGTAAAATAATAATAAAATGGGTGGTTTGAATAACTATACCTCAAGATCCATCTTAGGAGTCTCGTTACTTCCCAAACACAACCACCAATGATGAACAATAAAATTTCATAAAACAACATCAGGTAAAGAATTACATTTTCAAGTTAGGAAAAAATAAATAAAACAAGGACTAAAATAACACTAGGAATTGTGCTTGCATCTATTAATCAAACTCCCAAGTACTCTACTCTAGACCACCAAGCCTCCATAACACATGAACTAAGGGAATGAAACAAAAATGAAAAAACCCCTCTGGATGATCATAGATCTCAACCTTATACTCCATAAATTTCATATTATTATCAAAATAAGAATATACATTGTCAATGACATGGGAGTCATTATGATGATACCATAAAATACAAGACACATGGAAGGAATTATGGATCATGTTCATCCATGGTGGAAGTATCAACTAACATTCTACCTCTCCAATTATATGCATCACCTAGAATGACCTAAATGCCTAGGAGAAATGTTAATCCATTAAAAAACCTATTCCTACCTCTTAGATGGGTTACCATAAAGAACAAGATCTATGAAACCTCAAAATATATGGGTTTTTCTATAAAAATGATAATCTTTATGACGATCCTGCGCGACCTTCATCCACTCCCAAATCATTGAGGTCTTATCATTCATAAGTTTCACCACATCAAGACCAAGAGCTACTAACTCCCCAACCATAGTATACAAAAATGGAGATCAACATCTCGAACCCTAATAACCTTTAAATGGAGTCATAACATTGGACGAGTGACCAATATTATTGTAGATAAACTCAAAAAACATTTATTTTCATCACCTATGATTTAAAAAAGTTGAAAACACAAGTTTTTAACATATCCTCCATCATCTGAATGGTCTACTTCATTTTTCCATCTTTTCAAGGATGGAAAGTAGTTTTAGGGTGTAAAAGGGATCAAATTTCATATTTAAATCCTCTAAAAACTCATGAGTTTAATCAAGGATCCCAATTAGAGATGGTGATCTTAGGTAGACCATAAATCCTCACCATTTTCATCCACGTATTAACTTTACAGAAAAACCATGGTACATGACTCCAGAATCACCAGAAAATGGGATAAATTCTTCAATAAATTCATAATAACATAAATGAAACCACATCCTACCTAGGAATGTAGAAAACCAATGATGAAATCCATAGATATATCATCCACTTCCACATATAGATATATAAATATTATAACAACCCTCCGAGAACATCATACTCTCGTTTCACCTACTAACAAACCAAACACCATCCATGATATTTGCAACAAAATAATTCTTGTTAGGCCACTAAAGATACCTACTAAATCCAAGGTATACATTTTCCACTCTCAAATTTACCACTAATGGAAATAAGTGAAATTCATTGATAACTCCCTCATGCATGGCTAGAGGAAAAAATACCCTCCCAAAAAATAGTATCTAATTCGGATCATTTTCTAACCACCTCATAAAAGCATCAAAATAGCCATCTCAGCCTCACAAACACTTTTACTATGAGTCTACTCGCCATGAGTCCTCCACCTTTCAAATTAATGTCAATTATACTATCATATAATAGAGAAAAACTCTACACTAACTTCATATACATTAATATAAACAACTAAAACATATTTCACCCCCTTTTTAAAAATCCTCAAACTCTTGAATGATATTTAATAATGAACTTATAAATAGTGCATCGAAAAAAATATTACCCTTTACTAGGGTAAATATAATATCAATTTAAAAATCCTAAAGAAAATTCTAACACCTCCACTGATATAGATTTATATTATGATGAGTGAAAATATTTCTTGGGCAATTTTTATTTATGTGTACCAAAAATATACTTCTAATGAGGAAATGTCATAACAACTTCTATAAAAACACAACTACCACCAACTCTATGTCATGTGTGGTGTAGTCACACTCATATGGATGAAACTACCAAGACCCATAAGATATCGCCACCCTTTTCTATATCATGAAACATGTGAATCAAAAATAGTAAGAACCACAAAATACATTGAATGTCACTATATCCTCAACAAACTAAATTATTTGGGAGCTAATAATCGTCTCCTTATGTTAGTTGAATACCTATTAGCACTAATATATCTATATAAATGAATTTTAATTCTTTTTCAAATTCATTAAATGGGATAAAATTCAAGATAACTCAGATAGAAATATATGATAATCAATTAAAAGAGTCAGGAAGTTTTAAACCTCTACCACATTCTTGGGTGCCACCCATAAAATAACTTCCTCAATTATTAATGGTTCAATAGCCAAACCCTACCAAAAAAAACTATATTCCAATGGAATTATTCTATTCACATATGAGACATTCACTTGGAATGTGTACCATAGAGTTTATGGTGTTAAAGAACTTACGTAATAAATCTATAGTGATCAACATGATCCCTTTATAACTTTGAGTATATGAGGATGTCATATATGATCATGATCAAGAACTAGTGTAGGAACACACAAAACATGTATTTGATGAGCCCCATGAAAAAAGGTGTGTTCATGACACTGAAATATAATACTAAAAATGAGATTTTTTTTATAATTTCATTGGAATAATGTCTTCAGGATATCCTAATATTTTCCACTCATTTAGTGATATTCAACCCAGAAATATACCTTAAAACCCTATTAGATCCATTGAGTTTGTGAAACAATTTTTAAACTCAGAAGTGGTTAAAGTTTCTTGATCATTACCTAGTTCAAACTTTTGTAGTCCACACATATCTTCAAACTACCATTCAACATTTTGGTGGTACCCTATATTGATACACTGGGTCTGATGAATCACTTATGTAATAGGTCATCATTCTTCACCCTCAACTACACCTGTACTATAGACTATGTGATAATGAAACATAGATATTATAGACGTTCCTTGTTGTAACTATATCCCATACTAAACATCACAATGCAGGTGTGGTGTCAGAACCTAATCTGAGAAGACATCTAGAATCTTCTCAATAAATATAGGGGCCTCTACTACCCAAGATTCCACTAATATCACCACCAATTGGGATAAGAGAGGACTAACACACCTTTAACCCATTAAAAAACTCAATATCTAACTAACACATCTTTTAGACCTTACACAATAGAAAACATGAATATCCCTTAGAAGAAATTGAAAAAATTAAACACGTAGTATCATAAATCCATCTTAATGATGATATCACTTGGCTATATCTTCAAAAAAAGTAACCATCTATTAATGTTGTACCACCATCAATATCAACCCACATAAAACATAAAATAACCTATCTTGAACTCTATCTAGAGTGGATTAAACCAATGAAACTGGAAGTCCCTCTACCTATAGTTCTAGAACATTGACTAAATTATGATCCACAAAGGAGTGTGATGTTTTAGAGTCATGTGAGGTTGAAACTATAGTGGATGATAAAAATACTAACCATTGAAAAAACATATATTCTTTAGCACTGGAACCTTATATCATTAATCTATCCAAACACAGTTCATCCCCATCATTTCTAATGGCCTCAATAAACATGGTTAGTTTTGGGTATCTGAGGGAAAAGAATACTGCAAGGATGTACTTTACCTATTATATCTCCAATTTGATGGGGAATAATCCTGAAAACCTAGATATAGGACAAATTCAGGAATCCTATTATATTAATATGGATTCATTAATATTTTTATACTTTAGTCATGGATAAAAATGGTCCTAGACACCCACATTAAACTGAAATTTGAGAATGTTTGAGAATTATAGATGCCTATGAACATATCCTTCATACGAAAAGAAAACATTAGGGATCACTAGTAGATTATTTGGAACTTATAACTCTATAAAAGTGATAATAAACTATTTTGATTGACTCCATACTAATACAATCCTCTACTATTCTCACTGCCATAGTCCCATATCTATTGATCTACTTTATAAAAATATCTAATGAGCTCCCTCTCGAGGCACTATTCCCTATCAGTGCATTCTTTTAATCACATATCGATAATTTTCTCCTCTAAATTCATATGAAGGACAAATGGGGTGACAATATATATATTCAATAGACACAGGGACTCTTCAAAATCAAGATCATGACACCTCTTGCAAATAGTTATTGGGAGAAACATGCAGGATGTCCTTGAACCTGATGTCGAGATTTTGTATGCTAAAACTACCTTTTAGAGAGAGATAAAATTTTTACTCTTTATTGAAATCATAACAGATGAAAATAAATATAAAAGAAAACCCTTTTAGAAGTCATCTAAAAAAACATCAACCTACTTCTACTCTTAGAGATACATTTTCTAGCCCTGACACATGGAACCTTACATATGACTAATTAGTAAAGGAATCCAACACTATAATAAAGACCAAAACAAAATTATGGTGATCTCAATAACATCTATCCGTCAATGTATCTATATATTAGAGATTATACACTCAATATTTTCAAAACTATGACATTGAAGACAATACACCGTCTTCTTCTACAACTCATTCTCCTCAGTTGGACTGATCATCAAAAGATCAACTATATTATCATAATGAACCTCTCCTACTAGAAATTAAAGTGGATTATGACTAGGATAAATATATAAAAATAAGGAACTATAAAAACCCTACGTTTTTTTGCATGTAATTTTATAACATTCCTTTATTTATGTTCATTTTAATTCTTTAAATCACCTCATTCCATCAAAAGTACAAACAAACATGAAGTATGTACATCTCTTGAATCTCTTCCCCATAAGTAGTCCCACATATATTAACATGTTTAAAAATATTAGGTACATTTTATTGGATCATAGGGGGACCTAAAATCCCACTTAATAGTAGTTTTCCATTTCTTACACCATGAGTTTAGCTCAACTGACAATGTTTTCCCTACCAAACCAAGAAAGACTCACATTTTCATAACCATAAGATCTATCCTGTCTCTGGAAAAGTAGATTAAAACAACAACCTATCATGAACACCCCCAATCCCTGAGTACCCATTATCGGTTGGTAGTGAATAGTATTGATCCCCCAGGCCCCATATGTAGTAGTCCTGAGGTTGGCAACAAGCACCGATGGATTATAAATCACACACATGAGAGGACTTACCCTCCAAATAATTAAATTAGATAGAGATATAAGATAATCATACACAAAAATACATTGTCACATAATATAAAGAAAATAAACCATCCTAAAATTAATTTCATACAATGAAAATAAGAATCTCTAAAATGAAATCATGAAGCCGAAACTCCACAACCATTTCAAATTCTATGATATTAATGTATATATCAGTCAAAAAAACCTTATTGGAAACCTAAAAAAATATTATATACACATAGGGTGAGAATAACATGATTTGTCAAGAAGATTATACTCATGGTATCTCTTAAAAAAAATTATAATAGAATATTAATGCACACATGATTAAACAATATAACTACCTAAATAAGTCAACTAACAATCAAAACCTCGCCAAGGATAACTCACCAAAAAACACATCCAAATCAGAATAATAATATCTAGAAAATAAATATAAGGTTTCCCAAAATACACTTCCCCACTGAGTCTTCTCTCTCACTCCTGAACTTCAAATTTCATGTGCTCTCATTCCTTCAAGGTATACCACTCACCTTGTATAATGCAGTGTCATATGTGGGTTAGGTCCCAAAACTACCTACCCTTAATTCTCAAAGGTATGAACACCTCATACTAGTATCAATCAGTAGATAAATGTCATAAAACTTCTATATGATCATCTATCCCATAAAATACCCAACAAACCTCATAACCAGGGAAATAAGATATCATGAATGTGAAGGAAATCAACCTCATTTCCTTATCTTACCATGAATGGATTGTAGATAGCCAAATATTGACGTACATGGAAATTACATTACTTTTGATGAATAATTAATACATAACAAAAACAAGCACACAAGGACCGTAATAGTTTAGTGTCTTTGGAAACTCGGAACATAATCTTCTAATCATGGTGAAAGATCTCCAACATCTCCCATAAAGATATTCCCGTTTTTTTCCTTACCTAAAACCTTTATTTATATCCTGGGGAAAATAAAACATAAAAAGGTGATCTCAAATGCTCAGTAAGGGTAATAATGGAAAAAAAACAAACCAAACACATTTGAACTTAAAAACATGAACATAATGTTTAAACATAAAATTCTTGAGCAATAACATAAAAAATGGCAGTACATAAGGCATAGATCATAAAGAAACATTAATCATGATAAAATAGATTGGGAATAAAACAGGTAATTGTGGAAACCATTCATCACATGTTATGATTTCCATATTAGCCAAGACATTTCTTCCAAGACCATCTTAGTGGACAAAGCCCCTTATTGAATCGAGTTCACTCCATGTTCTAGTCTTGTATTACTGAACCAGTTTAACTTATCGTTCCAGCCATGTCTATCTCATGAGATATAAATCTTTACCCAATGCATTGGAAGGAGATATAGGTCCCACCAATCTCAAAATGAAATCATTCTTACGTGTGCCACAAAATAAACATACATCATTCCTAATAACCCAACAAATAAAATGGGTTTCATAAATAGCATCCCATCATAACATAATCCATATAAATAACATGGATATCATTTCATCATAAGAAAAGTGAAACCATGTAAATCATAAAGACATTATACTTGAAACATACACATATGAAACAATGTCATCTTAGATGGAAAATGGGTTTGATAAAACACTTGAAATGAATTCTTGAGGAAAATATCCTTTCTTCTTCAAAATCATTTTCTATTCACAAAATACCTTGAAATTTTAAAAGAAAATAATTTTGTTGAAAATAGTGATAAAATCTTGTAGGTAAGATTCCTGAAAATGAGGCGTTATGAAACCGTAAAAATCTGTTCGCGCTGTATAAGTTAAAAATAACATTCTCCTCGTACTTTTGTCAGAAAAGTCAAAAAGTACCTCGTATGGTAAAAAAAATATTCCTTACATACCATGTATTAAATGTAAAAAATGGTTAAAAAGGACTTTAAACATACATGAAACCATTTTTAAGAAACATGGACATGGATGATAACAATAACCCCAGTAAATACTCACGAATAAACAATCTCGGATAAGAACGAGATTGGAATAATTATCCCTTACCTTAGGTCCAATATGCTTCGTACATTTCCGAACCACCTATATAATGATTTAAATAATGCAATTGACTTATTACTGAATCATATTCTTTGTTATGATGTCATAAATGGTTCACTTATGACATTATATTACCCGTTCTTTTGTAAATTTCATGTTAAAACAGGGTTTTGGGTAAAATTGTTTTATTTATCGTACGTGTTTGGACTTGTTGTTCTTGATAATATTAATTATATCCTGATTTACTTAATTACAAAATTTAAAACATGATTTATATATAATATATATTCATAATATACATATATATATGATAGATCGATAAATGGAATGAAATATGCCGTTCATTGAGGCGGTAGGCCGTACGTACGCAAAAACGATGTTTTTGTTTTCTTATTGAATTGAATGGAATTAAGTAGATGACATACATATATATATACATAAATCCAGTAGCTTTATCATGTCATATATTTCATTATTATTCATTATATAAACTTTACAATCATTCTTGAGTGGTTAACATGGAGAATGAATCTCATCGCGCTGTGGAGACGGTAGTCCGTACGTACGCACGAGAGATGATATCATTCTCATGATCGTGGAATTGTATTTAACTGTATAATATTTCAGAATCAATATGTCTTTAAAAAAATCATATATGGTTATTTATTTACACCATTATACCCATCCAAGTAATGTGGTGGTCGAAAATAAATTACACCACGGCGTGGAGACGGTATTCCGTACGTACGCACGTGCGATGATTTCGTTTTCCGTAATATGGATAGAAGGTGAAATAGGGTTGTTTCATATTTATAATAACATATAAATATACAAGTAATACTGATGTTATTACTTTATAACGAGACAACTAAAGAAAAATAAGTAGAAGAAGAATGAAACTTGAGAGAATCGGAAGAATAGATTACCTCTTCTTCGACGCACCTCCTTTAAGATTCATCTTAAGGAAGTATAGTAGGTATTTTGAGAAGACCAGAACATCCAGAATATTTCTAGGGAAGTGGAGAAGATAAATGGGAAGGGGTTGGATGAGCTCCAAGTCTCAAAAGGGTGTGAAGAGAAGAGGGAAGGGGTGCCCTTTTTATAAGGGAGGAGAGGGGCACCTTTGGAAAACTTAAAATATTATATTATAATAAAGTTATATTAGGTTTTTAATAGCACCAAATTTATTTATTTCATAGATAAGTTGGGTATGGGTCTAAATCCTCTCAACCAATAGATTTTAGTCAAGTTTAGGTTACTATTTTATCCTTATCATTTAGATTTAACTCTATGTTAAATAATTCAACTTTTACCATGTCTATTTGTTTTCTTACACTATATGGTTAATAAACATACTGTAACTAGCCAAAAAAAACCCCATGTGGTTCATTATTAATATACATATCCTTATATAAGTCATTTCTCCGAACAATAGATTTTTAGGAATAATATAACATTTAATAATATAATAGTTGGTTTAAAAACTACTTTATGTGAATTTTGACACTATTTGGTACTTGATTTTTTTGAAAATCATAACAGCATGATTAGTTCAAAAAAAGTTAATTAAATCAATATTAACATGTCATATTAACCTATAAAATTAGTGTAATTCATAAAAGTCTAAAATTACATTTATTTGGGAATTTATAACATCAATTATGTTAATATTTCATTAATAAGGTAATTACTGAATCATCATTGTGTCATAAATAAATTAAATTATATAATGTCTAAAAATTATAAATAAAATTCCATTATGTAGGAAATATTTTTATATTTCTAATTAACACTTATAGTTGAATTTATCTTATGTATAACCATATATTAAAAATGTTTTAGTTATTAAACTTTGATTTTAACTATTTTACTTTTTCTTTAAATAAAATAATAATAAATGTCCTAATCTAATCCAAGTTGACCTAAAGGGTAATATTTTATCCATAAGCTTGTTTTTGGTCAAATTACATATATCCAAAGAATTAGAACATGTGTTAGGGTAATAGTAATACATTTTTAACCTTAATTACCCTATTTACTTTTAACCGTGGTAAATAAAAGTAACAAGTTACTATTCACCCAAAATTATTTTTATCTTATTGAACCAAATTTTACTCTTTGATGTTAACTGTGTCTCTTGGATCTTCTAAATTCCACTCACAGAAGTGGAAAAGTTATGTTCTATGTAAATTTTCAAACTCTCCTAGGAGGTGGGTAAAAGACGGTGAAAAGTTCAATAAAATTTTTATATACCTATAATTATTATAAAATGACTCCAATGAATTACATTGAACTTATATAGGTATTAAGTATCAATTTTGGCCTAAAATAAATTTAAATAAATTAAATAGTTATTTATATAAAAAGTCAGTTTTTAAATAGTAACCCAGTGTTTTCACTATTCATCAAAAATTGAAAGTTTTCAGAAAAATACCAAAATTTCACGCTAAACTAATTTCGATATTTTGAATCCAAAAATGATGTTCATTTTGAAAGTTAAAATTTATAAAATTTCAAAAAGTGGGTATTACTATTCATAACGGCTTGTTCATAATAATATTATAATAATATATCG